>OX422211.1:669060241-670504408 GCA_949130495.1 Sambucus nigra | reverse complement strand
GAGATACAATTATTTTTATTGCTCAAATATGTTGGTTATGATTTTAGAAGAATAAAATTTCAAGAGCGATTGCAATCGGAGTTAAAACGGATTTTATATGATTTTTTAAATATTTTTCCTTATGGCATTTTGAAAAGAAACTGTCAAATTTTATGCATGATCGATCGATCGATGATTTCCGTAGATCGATCGATGGTCCCAGAAAACGTGAATAACAAGTATTTTTAAGGAGTTGTGGTTTGATTCAAACTCTTGTATTTTTACCTTATAAAAATGGATTGTTAGCTGTTGTTTTGGAACAGCCTTGTGGCACAAAAATACCCAGAAAACATGTCTTTAATTCCTCTCTTTTATACACACTTTGCCCCTTTAATTTATGCATTCAACCTTAGGTTTTTGGAGGTGTTCTTGGGTTGTTTTGAGGTTGTTCTTGGAGGAGTTTTTGATGATTCTTGTAGCAGATTTTTTATGGTTATTTTGTGATTTTTGGGCAGATTATGTTCGGATCTTAGGTATACGACCACCCTCGGGTCTTGGGTTTTGGGTCAATTGCGTTTTTATGGCGCGTATTTTGGAGATAGAAATTTTTAGAGAATCGTTTCGCGTTAGGCATCTAGATTAGATGTGAGGAATTTATTTTTTTGGTGACGAGATTATTTTTTAAGATTGTTACCCTGATTTTTGAGAGTTAGGTATTCGGCGAATTTTGAGGGTGAAATTCCATTGTTAGTGGGGAAGTGTAACAACCTCCGTAATTTCTGGGGTATTTTCAAAATAAAGAGGAAAAATGAATTTTGAGATAAAATTATTTTTATTGCTCAAATATGTTGGTTATTATTTTAGAAGAATAAAACTTCAAGAGAAGTTGCAATCGGACTTAAAACGAATTTTATATGAATTTTTTTATATTTTGCCTTATGGCATTTTTAAGGGAAACTGTCAGATTTTATGGCATAGTTAGTTAGAATTTCTTTGCCAGTCGTATTTAATTATGAGACTTCATTGGAGTTTTATTGGGCCATTCGGTTCCAAAGTTGTTTAGAGGATTTATGTTGGATTATTCAAATTTTATTTAATTATTTTTGGAGATTGGATTTATTCGGAGTTAGCATGTGATGGATCTTTTATCACTTAGTTGTTTATGATCATTTGAGACTGATTCAATTATTTATCTTATGGAGTGATTTATTTATGTCTCATAACTATCTCATGCTAAGAATGGTATTTATTTAGATCACGCTCGGCATAGTTCGACGGCGGTGGTTGGCCACCCCGTCTGTCGGATTTTGCGGGGTGTGACAGTCACGCATGTGATACTCGAAGGAGAACTCCCCATTGTGGTTGCGCGAATAATGCAACATTATGTATATTGTTGGGTGTGTTAATTCGTATATCGTGTGGCCTACTCACCTCCTCAGAGCTACCCTTACCCCAGACATGTAGTGACATTATTTGAATTGAATTGTTTTAGTTGTTACATTTGAATTATATTTGAATTATATCATGATGCATATTGTTTTGAATGTATATTTGCATTATCTCTATTTTATTTGGATATATGATGTTTGAACAGGTACAACGTTGCTATAACAGGTACAAATATACTGTTGGGCAGTGGCAGTGGCCATACTGCCGAACAATTTTTTTTTCAATTTTGCCCAGAATTGTCACGGTCATTGACCATGATAATTTTTTAAATATTGTCACGGGTTTGTCATGGTCCTTAACCATGACAAAACATGTCAAGGTCAAAGATCGTGACATGACCGTGATAAGTTTGTGACAACAAACGTTGTCACCCCCATAATTGTTACGATCATTGACCTTGGCAAGTCCAACTTGTCAAGGTCAAGAACCGTGACAATTTGACAGATTTGGTGTAGTGCCATTTGTACCTTTTTGTTTTTCTTTTCTATCTGCAAAACGTATCCAAGTGGAGAAAAATATATATAAAAAATATGCATTTTCTTTTTTGGCATTTTGCTTGATTCGGTGACTTATCCTATATGCACTTTTAATTTTCCGTTGAGATTGTTTATTTTATGCAAAGATAGATATAGGTATGGAAGTGGAAGGAAAAATGTTTATTATTATTATATTAGAAAAAGGGAGTAAAATTAATTAACTAAGGGAAAAGATTTCGAGTAAGAATTTAAATTGAGAATGAAAATGATTTTTTGAGGAGAATAAAATAGAGAAAATGAGTAATTAAAAAGGAGTGATCCGAGGGAAATTTTTCAAATAAGAATTTTTTCTGAAAATTGATTTTGGTAAAAGGGGAAAGATGGAATTTTCAAAAAATAAGGGGGTGCCTAACGACATACCCCTTGACCTGCCTATCAGCATTGGGGTAAAGCCAAATCATCCCTAGGATTTGACTTTACTCTCCTGCACATCAGTGTACTCTGGTAAGGCAAAGAATTAATTAGGTTTCATGAGTTTTTGTTTTTTGCCAAGGATTTTGAGTATAAAAGGATTGGTATGCGAGGTGCTTTCTCCATCAATACCCACATTTCTCTTCTTGCTTCTCATTTCCTATTTCCCAAATGGATCTTCCCATATTTGAAGAACTCTCCTCTTACCTTGACGATTTGGAGGCCATGCGCCTATATAATGTTGATTATAATGCTTGAAATCTATGATAGGTTTCTCTATGGTATAATCGAGCCATAGAATGGAACTTGCTAGCAGCGGTGGTACAATTCTGTCACCATGAGGACAATGTATTTTATATTGGCCTGGATGAGGTCTATCCTACCTGTGAAGAATTCTCGGCCCTATTGGGGGTTTCCCCAATGTGGTGGTAGTTGTGCCTAATTTTTCTTCTTCTCCCTGGACATTTATGGTGAAGTTTCTCCATATTTATCCTTTGGCGACCTAGTCATTGGTTACTTGAAGGATTATTTATCTTCAGGAAATTATGTATTCAGTGTTATTGAGTGGTTTTGAGGCTTCTATTTTTTCTAGAGTTGTTCCCTTGGGCCTTACGGTGAGGCTTTTGCTGGTGACAGAGGACTTAAAGGTGGATCCCTAAGTGGTTGTGATAACGGCATGGATGTCTTATTTGCCATAATCCTTTGGCGGCGGTGTTGGTTGACCGAATGGTCTAGATCCTTAGAAAGAGGGTTGCTCCAAATTTCTAATGGGGGCCTGGTAATATTGTTCTTTTGGCATACGGAGAGGTTTTGTCTGGCAGCCCTTCCTGAGTATCCCTTGGTGGGTGTGCCTACTTTCTTTGTCCGACCTTTTTTAAGTGTCGTCCCATCAGTAGAGAACTGGTCCAACTAGTTTGTGGAATATGGAGCCCGATGTCTTTGCTTATCGGTCCCATGGTAGGGAGAACTGCAACTTATTTTATAGCTTGGAGAGTACTGGTATGCACGGTTGGTTGGCCTTCATCAAACTTCCTTATATTTCTCGAGATGGCTTCTGTGCCAAGTCGGATGGGAACAAACTGTTCCCCCTCGCATAATAAACTTATTTTTGATGGAGGATTTGACTGGATCACTAAGGATGATGTTGGTCTCATTGTGGTATCGTCTACCCCTGTTCACAATCTATAGTAAGGGTCTGGCATATGTCGGAAGACTACCTAAAGTGGTTGTGGAAGTCGCTAGTCGATAAAATTGTGGATGAAGAGACCGATAAAAGGTGGTATATTGCCTTCAACACTATAGATACCCCGTTCCAGTACCCTCAAACATCCCCTAGGTCCCTAGCATATCCCTTCATTATTATAAACCTAAGTTATACCCCAGGTAGTGTCCTAGAGGCCAGCGGGAACTCCCACGCTTTGTTTGACCAAAAGTAAACTCTAAAACTCTAAAACTCAATTGAGACTGAATAAATCTTTTTAAGGGAACTGAAACCCCTTTCCATTGGTCTGTCTCGTGCGCGATTTTGACTTATGGTGCGAACGAACGATTCGTTTTCCCTCAAAACTTGATCAGGAGGTCACCGGATGCTCCAAGGCTCCATTTGATCAAAGTAAACTTTTTATCTCGATCGAGACTAAATGAATCTTCTAAGGGCATTGAAACCCCTTTCCAACGGTCCACCCTGTGCGCGATTCTGACTTATGGTGCGAACGATCGATCTGTTTTATCCCAAAAGGTCAGCGAATGCTTCCAGGACCCGGTTGACCAAAGTCAACTCCCCAAACTGAGTCAAACTCTTTGGAATGTTTAAGTACACCTCCTAACCTTTCCAACAGTCCATCCCATGCATCATTCAGACTTACCATGCGGACGAACGATCCGTTTGCATTTGACGTTTCTCCGTCCAAGGGACCGACGAACGCTTTCAAGCCACATTTGACCTAAATTTAACTCCTAGACCCGGGAGCATCCCCAAGGACTTTCGAAGATCTCTAAATTACCTTTGCAACGGTTCACCCCATGCACGATTCGGATCAACGGTTTGTGCTCTACAACCAATTTTCCAACGAAACTTGAAAGAGACTGCCAAACGGCAGGTTCTGACCCTGCCTATCGGCAGTGTGCCCAACCAGACCTGTCGATTGGCAGGACTAGGGATATGCTGCCCTGGGCGTATAAAAGGAGGGGCTAACCCCCTTCCAAGGGGGGGGGGATCAGAGATCCACCACTCTCATCAAGTTCATAAAACCCCTCTCGAAGTCAGCGTGAGTTCCACATCCAAATCCCTTTTCAACCTTCACCTTTTATCACTCTCTTCATCAAACTTAGTGAATTAAGTTCCCTCCATCATCACCCAAGTGCAAGGGCTGCTCTCCAACACCCAAGATCAAGCTTAACATCTTCAAGAAGGTCCAACTTTCTCAACTCTCTCTTTAAATCCCCTTAAATCCGCATTAACTTGTTTTATTACTTAGCACTTTTATTCTCTTATTTCACATAACCTAATATACTTTTTATTTAGTATTATTGCACATCTCTAATTTTCATATAAATAAGACCCAAAAAACAAGAAAAATAGGGTTTTCTCATAAATTCCAAATAGGAATTCTCACACTTTTCTTATTACTAAAACACTTTTTTTGACACACACACACACATAAGAGAAGTCCCCGGTTGTATTTATGGGAGACCGCAAGGGCAGAATGGGTGCCTAACACCTTCCCATTTCGTAAATTAGCCTTTAGACCCTTTTGAATCACTTTTGGTTTCGTATGTATCAGTATGTCTTTGGATGCTTCCCTTTGGGATGGCTCCCTTTTCTTTTGTCTGTTTTGAGTAAAATAGACTGGTGACTCCATCTCTCTATATTTTTCACCTCAATCACCAACGACGGCCGAAGCGCTCCCGAGCGGGACACGTGGAACCAAGATCCTATTGAGAAGAAGAAGACCCCCACTCTTCTTTTCTCTCTCTCCCACCGCGAGGATCAGAAGGGGATGGACACAAACACCATGGAGGAAGGTGTTGTGTTTTTTTTCCAAGCTTGCCAGGGTGTAATTCTCCATGGAGTGCATATCGAGTTTTAACCAGGAGTGTGAGGATTGGGGACCTCCTTGGGCCAAAAATGATGATGAAATAGGGTCGTTGGGCAGTTTGAGGAAATGTCTTGTGAAGCTTGGGTGATGTTTTGGTGAAGCTAGGGTAATTTTGGGATTTTGTGTTTTTGGGGTTCAGAATGATTTTTGTGTAGCTTGGAAAATATTGGGTTTGTTTTAGAATGGTTTAGTTAGTGGAAGGGGTGGGTTACTTAATTCCCTTCATTGATACTTCATATAAGAATGTTGTGTTCCTTATTTAGAATTAAAAATTAATTTTGATCATATTTTTCTGTGCCTCTTGATGATTTTTTCATTTGAATTATCAATACCAATCGCTAAGTCATATATAATCCTTTTGTTATGATAAAATGGAACTCAATTCTCGTAGGTTAGAAAATAATAACATTAGGTGAAAAAGAAGGGGACCGAGCCCATATATGGCGTATGGTCTGCCTACGTACCTATGGGGATTTTGACAATTTTCATGAGTTTCATTTTGAAAAGAATTTTTTTTGAGAGGATCGGGTCCCATGTAGTTCTGGGTAGGGGAAATAAAGATTTTTTTATTTGGGGGGGGGGGGGGGGGGAGTTATAGTGCGCCAAAATTTCAAACGAAGGGTAAAATGTCTTGATATGTTCCAGGTTTACTGTACGTACCCTCTTCTCCCTTGAGATCTGTGATCATCCACGAGCCTTCTAAGAGAATTTTCTTCATAATGCAGGGTCCATTCTACTTCGGTTCGAATTTCCCTCTGGGGTCCCAGACAAGTTCAATGATTTCCTTGAGGGTAAGGTCTCCATCCTGGACACCACGATCCTTGACTTTTCGGTTGATTGATCGTGTTATCCAACGATAATACCCTTGTATATATTATAGAGCCTTCAGACTCTTTTTAGCCAAGAGTGATAATTCAACCAAGAAGCTTTGATGCCATTCTTGTTCGCTAATGTTTCTCTCGATAATGACGCAGAGGGAAATTATTTCTTAGCTCAATGGGTAGGACCGTTTCCATTTTGTACTCTAGAGAATAAGGGGTAGCCCCAATAGGCATTCTAATTTAAGTGTGGCATCCCCAGAGGGAATAAGGGATCCGATTAGCTCAATATCTGCAATTCTCAGTCATCTTGCTGATTATGGTTTTGAGATTTTATTAGCGGCTTCGAAAACACCATTAGTTTGAGGTATTAGAGAGAAGATTTGTGTCTCTGCATCTTGTACTCATCTACTAGTTCTATGAAATTAGCTTCAAAATGGATCCCATTATTTGATACGAACTCATGGGGATCTCTGTATCGACATATTATGTTCTTTATGATAAACTTGGTCATTTTCTTTGCATTTGGCATTACATATGACTCAGCTTTGACTTATTTGGTAAAGTAGTCAATGGCGACCAGGATGGATTAGTGATTGTTTGAAACTTTGGGAGTAACCTTCCATATGATGTCAATGCCCCAGGTGGATAAAAGACATGGATAGGTCATGTTGTATAGTTTTCGAGGAGGTAAGTGTTAGATATTGGAAAGCTATTGGCATTTTCGAACATAGGTAGTGAAATCTTGAACCATGGTGATCCAATAGTGCCCATGATGAATGATCTTTTTGGTAAGCATGGGACCGTTTATATGGGGCCTGCATTCCCCACTATGGATCTTATCCATCATTTATTTAACATCATCCCCTACTATATAGTGAAAATGGGTTCCATCTATGTTTCTCTTGAACATTACTTTATCACAAATGATGCACTGGTCAGCCAGTTTACAAAGGGTTGCATAGTCTGTCTTATCGTCATCTTGGGGATACCTACCATGTTTGAGGAGGCTCCAAATATCATAGTACCATAACTCATCCATATCAGGAACTTACTCAGTGACGAGTTCAATGTTGTAGCATTGGGTGGGCATATCTTATTTTTAAGCTAGGAAAGGAGCCATTGTTATTCCGCCAGGCATGTCGACTAAGGAGGCTGGGTAGCAAGGGCGTCGACTATGCTGATATTTTCACGAGGCATGTAATGGAAGGTGGCATCTTTGAACTAGGAAGCCAGGGCATGGAAGGGTAAGAGCTAATCGTCTTTGACTTTACATTTTTTTAGGATTTGGCTGACGATGAGAGCAGAGTCTTCGTAGATTTTTAGGTGTCGAGTTCTTTTCTTGAGGGTGATCTTGAGGATTACAGTGCATGCCTCATACTCATTCATGTTATTGGTGATACAGAAGTCCGTTTTTATGACAATTAGGGTGCGAGAGTAATCAAGGACGATCATGAGTATCATAATGTCATATCCTTTCTTATAGGTAGCTCCATCAAAGAACATTTTCCATTTAAGGTCCGATTTAGAGGTGTAGAAAATACCTTCAAATGATAATTCAGAGACCCAAACATCGGTTCCTTCCATGGGGTAATCAACTAGGTAGTCAGAGATGGCTCTGCTTTTCATTGATTTTTGCGTGACATACATAATATCGAATTCGCATAGCATCATCTACCAACGGGCCATTTGGCTAGACAAAGTGAGATTTTTTAGCGTATATTTGATGGGATCCATATGGGATACTAGTCTGATGGGGAAGGCAAGCATGTAATGTCGTAGCTTCTACGTGACCCAGATCAAGGCGACACATACTTTCTCTAAATCGATGTAGTTAACCTCATACCTGATTAATTTCTGACTAGCGTAATAAATGCCTCTTTCCTTATGGGATTATTCAATGTATTGGGCAAGTAAAGCCCCTGTTGCAGTATCTGTTATGGTCATGTATAAGATAAAGGAGAGAACTAATTACGGAGGCATAATCACTAGAGGTCGGGTGAGAAATCGATTGATTCGATCAAAGGTTTCTTGGTAGGCCTCATTCTAGACTTTAGTTGAATCATTTTGGAGAAGATTGAGAAAATGCTTGTAAATAGGCATTAGTTGGCTGATGAACTGACTAATGTACTATAGTTTACCCAGAAATCCTTCTCTATTTATGGTGGTGGAATCTCAAGTATGGATTTTAGCTTGGAAGGGTCTGCTTCAATTCCCTTTTCAGTAACTATAAATTCTAAGAGTTTTCCTTTCGTGATGCTGAAAACACGTTTTTGTGGATTGAGGCACATCTGGTATTATCGTGATCGCTGGAAGAACTTGGGTAGGAATATGACCTTATCGAGTTTTAGACTTAATGATTAGGTTATGCACATAAAATTTTACCTATATATATATGAATAAGGTTATGCAAGATGGTTGTGATAGCCCATTGGTAGGTAGCCCTGGCATTCTTGAGTCAGAATAGCATGACGATGTTGCAAAAAGTTTCACATGGGTTGATGAGGGATATTTTCTCCTAATGGTCGGGGTTCATCTTGATCTGGTTATATTCGTCGAATCCATCGACAAATGACTTAAGGGCATGGTTAGTCGTGTTATCCATGATCATGTTGATGTTGGGCAATTGGTCATCATCTTTTGATGATGGTTTATTCGAATCTTGGTAGTCGATGCACAGACGGACTTTTCTTACTGAATTTGGCATGGGGATGATATTGGTGATCCATGTAGGATATTCGACTACGCGACTGAAACCCACGTTTAATTATTTGACTACTTCCTCTTTGACTGTGAGCGACAATTCGGGTGGAGTTTCCTTAGCTTCTGTTTGACAGGCTTGCATTCTAGGAATGTTGGGATCTTGTGTTGTGCTATTTTTGGTTCAATATCGGGCATGTCATCATAGGACCTTATGAAGACGTCCACGAATTCTTTTAGTATCTCTTTAAATTGCACACGGTTATGCTCGTTAAAGGACCCTATCCTAATCTTACGCCGATGGCTACAAGAATCGAGATTAATAATAATAGTCTCATCATTATTAATTTCAATGTTGTTATGTTATTTTTTATTCTCCTTATTAAGATCAGTTAAGAATTGTTCAATTGCAAAATCATCATCATCAAAGGTTTAATTAGAATTAAGACAGTTAATGTATGGCAGAGCGAGATACTCAAAATCCACATTTATTTCATTCTTTATAAAATAAGATTGTGAACCTCATCAAAAGAGGTCTTGGTTACATTGATATCAGAAAAAAGAATAACAATATCAGGTGAAGAGACTTGGATAGGATAAACAACAGGGTCAGATGGAATTTGAGCAGGTTGGACATGAATGGCATTCAAGTTGAGGAGAGGCATGTCAGCAATTATGATTTGAGTGGACGGATTTGAAGGCGTGACCTTTGAGAAGATAATGCAGAGACTAAACCCCAATGTTTGCAGGTTGAATGAGACTTCGAAATCATTCTCCTCAGAGTCCTTGGTAACTGTAATGTCTTTCTCATTGAGAGGTTTTACTTCATGTTTGCATTCTTTGGCCTAAGAGTTACTGTCTTAAAAGACGATTTCCAACGTAGTTTTTGTCTTCTTATCAACATAGTAGTACCATGGTTTAGGGAATCCACATAAAGGTAACTCTTCACCCTCATTGATAAATCTTCCATTCAAAGATATTCTCAAAATAGTATTTTCATCTTCTAATCATTTTTTTTTATTTTGGTTGTAAGAGTGATTTGAGTTCCTCTGGTGAATGCCGGTAACCCAAGCCACCTGAGGAATGCCTCCTTCAAGACTATGGGTTCAAGGATCCCTTTATGGTTTTGCCCTAGCCCCATTCCGAGCATGAAGTGCATGTTCTTGAACATTTGAATCACATTGATGTTTTCATGAGCGTTGCATTCTGGACAAACTCGATTTTTAAAATTATCTTTTACTGGAAGGGGAAGTGGATCAACACTAAAGCCAGAGAGGAGTATGCCATTCATCCCATGTTGAATTTCCAATACTGGATTGTTGAAGATGACTTTGTATATACTATCGTAATCACCCAAAATGGTGATAACCTGATCTTTGGCGAAGAACTTCAATTTCTAATGAAGAGAAGAAGATACCCCTTGGATGTTGTGGAGACACAGAAGGCCAAGGAGTATATTAAACATATAGGTATATCAATGACTTGGAACTCGATGATAGGATTGATAGGTCCACCCTCTATTTTGAGTTTTATGGACTCCATTACTTCTCGACGGGAATTTTTATAAGCACGTACAATGGTGGAAGTGGGAGTGAGATCACTAACATTCAATCCCAAATAATTAAAGGTTCTGATAGGATAAACATTGAGAGAAGATTCGTCATCAATAAGCAAAAATGGGATTGTGTTTCCTTCTACTTTGATGGAGATGTTGAGGGAATAATTATGATCTGGGTCGATCTTCGTTATCTATTCTTTGAAAAAAGAGAGAAGTCTGGAAGTGGTCAAGGAACTAACCATGTTTATGGCTTCTTCGGGAATGGTGGAAGGAGGGAGGGACTGTGTTCCTGGTGAGGAGTTTAATCAAAGCATTCTAGTGTGACTTGGAGGACATGAAAAGCCCCATAGGGTGCTATTATCTTAAGTCTTCTTGAGCTGATCAAGGAATTTTCTCTCTTAAATGGTTATTTTTTGCATGGGAAGTTTTTCAGCAACTCTCTTTCCTTTATTTATTTCATTTGCATGAGTAATCAAATATTTGTAGTGTCTTTCAGACTTGGTCATGTGATTCAGTGAGGCAGGGAAGAACGGGAATCCCGTGTCTTGATCTACCTCGAGCTAATTGGACTCCTTATTAATTTTCCCTAACAGATCTTTGAAGTATACCATTCCATATAGGATGGCTACTGGACTAGCTACTTCCTGATTGGGTTTTCCATATGAACTGTAAAAATCATCCCCCCATTCGGCGGTGACTATGTACTCTTGCAAAGAGAAATTAATACATTAAATAACGTCGATGTATTCATCATACAAATCTTCCCATTCAGCGAGGAGGTAAAGGAGTGAAGGGACCAATTATCCCTAAAGCTTCAGAGCAGTGGGTAACTTAGAAATGATGTAAATTTATCTTGTCTATTGAAACATATCAGCCATCATTTGTACCACATCATCTGGATTGACTTCTTCAATAGGTAACACCCATTTATCTGATTCTCGAGCCTATTTATGATCTTTCACAAACAAGCACTGAATTTATAACAAATGAGAGACATCTCGATGGGTAATTTCAACCCAAAATCTAAGGTCTAGTTCAACACACAGAGTAACTCCATGTCTCCCCCCTTAGATTGGGATAGGACGACGATACAAGCCTTGTAAGAAGTGACAAATCATGATCAGCGAAGTAGGTAGGGTGTAGGATAAAATATGGGCAAACCTTGAGCATTTTAGGTGAGACTAGAGGGACGATGGGTGCTTTGTTGGGCATGATTTGAGTAGATGGGTCAAATTTTGGATCACTTCTAGAAAAATGGCATTTCTATGTGCTTGAAGTAGGTTATGAGTGGTATTGTATTTAGGATTAACTGGTGGGGCAATGATGCCCTGATTAATTAGGCATTTCATCACATTCCTATAGTGGTAGCATTGGTCGGTAGTATGACCAACGGATTGGTAGAAATCACAATATGAATCAAGCTTAAAGTTTTTAGGTAGTGGATTTGGTGATGGACGGGGTCCAAGGTTTTGATAAGATTTCGGCTTAGCGGGGCATGTATAATTTCAATGGGAGAGCATGGTCTCAGTGTACTCTTTCTTAGTACTATTAAGGTGACTATACAGTGCCCAAGAGGTAGTAGGTTGGGAAATTTTGTTGATGGTTGAGACTATAGCACTTAAGGGCTTCTCATACTTTTGGATACTGAATTGTCCTATCACTTTCTTTGGCTCAAATTCCACTTTGGTAATGCCTTCCTCAGTTTCTACACTAGCCTCTCGAAGGTCTCAAAATTTTTGGTAATGATGTCCTCCCACGGATGCTCGAATATGAGGCAAGAAGTTCTTCTTCACAATGTTGACTTGTTCCTCCTCGAAGGGTTTATTGATTATAGTAGCATCTTTATTTCTCTACCTTACTATGAATCTACTAACTATTTCCCCAGGGTTTTTCTTAAGAAGCTCTAGATTTCTACACGTAACCTCTATTTCCTCACTATACTTATACTGAGTCATGAATTCTCGAGCGATATCCTCCCATTATAGATTCTTTAAGGGACAGAAACCACCGGAGGGAACTTTTCTTCTAAGGATGTTAGAATATTTAGGAAATTATTTCAGAGGCACCAGGGAGAGTCATGGCTCAATGATAGCTTCGAAGGTGAATAATTGGGGGTCCGTTTCTCCTAAACTTCTCGATGTCTAGAATTATGAACTTCTCTGATAATCTAATTTTGGCATAGGGAGACATATATGTGTAGTACATGCAGTCCCCAGATATCTTTACTTGGTCGAACTTCTTTTATAGCAGTTTTAGGTCTTCCTCGACCTTGTTCAGTTCCTCTTCCTTAGGATCCATCGGTATAGGCAAGTTAACCCTTGGTTGGGAAAGGTTCGTAATAGGTGGATGTAAGGGCATAAATTTCCAATTGAGACCCTATATTGTTTTGACTTAATTCCGTGAACAAAATCGTGTTTGTAATATGTCATAGGGAGATTTTATTTTGTCACAATCCCACTTGGTCTATGACATATTGAAGAAATTGAAGACGATGCGGAAAAGCTTCAAAGAATAAATCATGCCAAAGTTTAATTGGTGCAAGTTTATTCGTCTTCAAAGTCAATTGAATTCCGAGATCACTCAGGTTTGAATGCGTATAATTAATGGTGCTCAAAATTGGTTTTATAAAAGATAAGGATGTAATTTTTATAAATAAAAATGTTTTAAAATGTTTTAAAGTGTTTTAAATGGTTTCCACTACTCTTTATTCTGATAAGCTCGAAAAGGACTTTGACTTATTTGGATCTCTTTTGGAAGAGACGTTTTGAACAAAAAGTCAAAAAGTCAAACCGTCACAGTCTCGCTCAAATAACATAAGATCTCGCTCGAACGAGATACCTATGTCGTGCAAATGACATGGCTCTGTCATTCGAATGACACATTTTTTGAGGTGGCACTTAATTCTTATTTAAATCATGTTTTTGTCAGAGTTTTGTAACTGTTCATTCTAGAAAAATATTTTATCATCCTGTACAAGTTTTGCACATGTTGTTTAAAGGTTTAGAAAGATTAAACACATCCTTGGAGTTTGCAAAGCTCCAAGTTATCATTCGTATATGTTTACATGTTCTTGCTGCACCAAGAAGGTTTATTCTACCATTGAACATCAGGTTTTTGCGGTGAAGAAAAGAGAAGGACTTCTTATTCGACATCGTATACGAATCAAAGCCATTTAGTGGACACCGAGACATACATGGACGCGTGTGTTGTGGACAGGTATCGTGGAAGATGGAATTTCTGTGTGGGAACTATTGAAGAATGGTAGAAGATCAGAAGGAGCATCAATACCCGTGGGGATCGAGTCACTGAGTAAGGATAATCTGTCTTTATAAAACCTTTGTTCATAGTGATTGTCTGGCTTGGGCCGTCCGAGGTCGTTTTCCCGTTTTGGGTTTTTTCCCCGTACATCCGAAGTTGTGATTATTCTTTAATTTATTTGACTTGCTTTAATCACTAGATGCACGTTTAGGATTAATCAAGATAAAATTGGTTTAAAGTAAGAATTGGGTTTTCACAACCTGGTTTGGTGCAAATTAAAAGTTGGATAAATTTTTGGTAAAAATTGGTTTGATTTGAAACGCACGCACAGGGACCACCCCCAAGGCATTTTCAAATTGGTATAAGAGCTAGAAAACATATTTTATTTGTTTTGTGATATCGTGCATTTTCAAAGATGAATTTTGGATATAACCAATTTTCTTGAACTCCTTTTTTTTATGGCACTAATTACACTTATTGGAAGATGAAAATGAGATGTGCATTAAAATCTATTGATGAGCGTGTGTGGCTTGCAGTTGATAAAGGTTGGACACCCCCTATCACTATTGTAGGAGAGGTCACTAGTTTAAGGCATGTTGAGTAATGGACCGAAACTGAACAAGGACTTGCACAATATAATTCTAAGGGTCTGCACATTCTTTCTTCACATGTCACACGTGATGAATATAATATAATTATGACTTGTGAAACATGAAAACAGGCTTGGGATATTTTGACAATCACTCACGAGGGAACTAGCACGGTTAGGGCGTCAACACATCAAAATCTAACTATATAGTTTGAGACCATTAGGATGTTAGAGAGTGAGACTTTTGATGAGTTTTATGCTAGGTTGTCCAATATCGTCAACTCGTCGTTCAACCTAGGTGAGAAAATTCATGACAACCGTGTCATTAAGAAAATCCTTAGGTCGTTGCCTAGTAGGTTTGATGCGAAAGTGACCATTTTATACTCATTGGGTAATTTAGAGTCGAGGAAACTAGAAGAGATTGTAGGTCAATTACAAACCTATGAAATCGACATGATTACCTCCAAGCAAGTGCCTAAGAAAGAAAAGGGTATTGCTTTGAAAACCCGGAAGGAGAAAATTAAAGTTTCAGATTTCGATTCTGATTTTGAGGATGTTGCTTTATTGGAAAATAAATTTAAAACATTTATTAAGTTCCAAAAGCAATAGAAAGATGCCAAGAAATTTGAAAAATTCAAGAACAACAAAGTAAATCCCACCTCTAAGGATAAATTTGAGAAGACTAAGAGAGACGAGTCGGATAAGCGTTTTGGGTGTGAGGGGTACAGTCACAAAGTTAAGCAGTGTCCCACTAGACTTAAGAAAGAGGGCAAGCAACCCATTGTCTTTAGTGTTAGCTTAAGTGATAATGATCCCGAAGAGGGAGAGAGTTCCCCCATTTATTGTACCTTTGTTGCGTTTATAGCATGTCATGTGAGTGACGATGATTCTCGTGTGAATGACACTTCCGAGGAGGTTTTGAGTGAATCCCATGTTAGTGAGGGAGAAGAGAGTGACTAGGGGGAGGTAGATGTGAAAGAGTTGCAAGTTGCATTTAATGAGTTGTATGCCGAGACTGTGAAAGTGAAAAAGTCAAATGCAAAATTTCAAGCTAAGATGAATGAGCGTGCCATAGAAAATAATGATAGTTTGATTGTGGATCTTAGGTCATGAGAGAAGAAGTTCAGAGAGAAACTAGAGTTTGTGGAGAAAGAGAGAGATAATCTCCATGGCTTGATGGAGTTCTTAAAAAAGGATATTTTAACGTTTGAGGAGTCTAGGCGTTTTCTAGAGTCTAGGATTCACGAGTTGGAGGAGAGATTGAAAGACTAGTCTAGAGTCATGTTTGATTTGGAGGCTAAGTCGAAAAGGTTAGATAAGATCCTAGGCACCGTCCAAATTAAGGGAGATAGGGGAGGTATAGGTTTTGATGAGAGAGTTGTGTGACACCCCGCCTAATTAAATACCGGGCAATCAATCTTTTATTAAATTAAAATCAAGGTGAACGGTTGGTTCATTCTTAGCATCATTGTCGCAAAATAAAATTTCCAATTTAAACACCCTGATTAATTAAGCTAAGTGTCAAAATAATTTAAAACTTTATTTCCATTTTTATAAAATTCCAATTTAAAAACCTTTTAAATAACCAACAATTTAAGAATCACATAAGTGCTACGGATAGCAATTAACACAAAAGAATTAATCCATCTAGATTAACCAAACCAAATTCAAGCTACAAATGAAATCATCCTGACAAGAGTTAATACCCAAAGAGTACTAAATACTGAAAATAAATAAACATACATCTCTAACAAATCTACATGTAATGGTAAATGGGCGACACATGCCCTATCTATGAAGAACTATAACCAGAACCGAATCAATGAAGAGTTCGTCTCAAACAAAGGTCTCCAACTCCCACATAAGCTACATCACGTCCGATCCAAAGAATCTATGCATGACGCCCCAGTGGCTAGGCACCTATAATATATATATATATATAGACAAGAGAGAAGAGATAACAGAAAACGGGTCAGAGCCCGATTGTAAAACAGTTTAAAAATAGTTTAACAAGTATTTAAAATGCTTACCTGCTAATGCAACAACCATGTTAGTATGCGACACTCTCTTGAGAATTCTCACCTCTCGCCTAGTGTGCACGCCTACCGTACTAATGAATCTCATAAGTCTCTCTAACTTATTCACCATAAGGTTTTATCACTTGAAAATAAGGTTATGATATTCACTTTAGAAAATCACTATCTTCAGCATTTAATACGTTATTTAGAATAATCCCATACCGTCATCAGTTTTCGAATACTTAGAGTGAAGTTGAAAAATTTATGCATTACTTAACTACTATTACGCACAGTAGAAAGTTCTCATATAGATATACGTATATATATTAGTTACACGTATAATATATATACTAACGGCAACCCACATAAAATCTATGGTGCAAGGTTTCCATATATAAGTATATATATATATATACCAATCACTCATATAATATATATATATACTATTTTCACCCCACATAAAAACTATGGTGCTGGCATACTCTGCTATCAAGTCCCTGTATCACACATATTTAGGGAAATGCTAGTTCGGAATCACTCTCGAACTGCATTAACATAAAACACATACAAATGGAGGCGAAGCATAGTTCCAAGTCGCTAAGAGGTCAGCACATACCCTCACATCTCTTAGGACCATCTGACTATCAATCAGACAACCTGTACCAAGGAATCCTATGTTCTAGGGTACGAGTCAATATCCCCCATAAAGGTCCCATCGAGATAAGACCGTCTCGGTGCGTAAACCCCCGTGATAGCAAGTAGCCCGAGTATAATTTTTACACAGATATAATATATGCACAATCACACAGTCATATATATATATATATATATATATATATATTCACACACATCCACATTGCTAAATTAGGTGCGCTCACGACCCATAATTAAAATTATCCGTTATTACACATTTTACTCTATTATTTCATATAACGGACTCGTTATTTGTATTCTTATTCATTTTTCACTTCATACTCACTTCTCCTCTCTCTAAGTATTCAAAGTATAATTTCAGTAGGCATTTACTCACTTACATTCCGGTCTAACTCCCTTACGAGTCCCGATCTTTTTATTAAATAATACGCATGATTTCTTATACCCATGAATCATTCCTCGTTAACCCAAAAGCTCATCCTACACTAAAATGTTACTCGACGGGGTCTACCTAGGCCCTACTGGTCATCTCTATATCCCATTATACTCCAACAACAACAATCAGGGGTTCCCATGCATTTTAATCGGATTAAACTAAGGAATGAGAATTATGCAGTTTTCCAGGAGGGGTCGATCGATTGAAGAAAAGGGGTCGATCGATTTATCAGTCGATCGATCGATCGATCAAGCAGTTCTTGCCCAGAAACTGCAAATTAAACCTACGGGTTTCATCTTCCAATTCCTCCAAAAATGTCATTAACAACTCTAGAATTCTCAAATAACAATACTACAAGTTCCATATACATATATAAGGTTTCCAATGTAAAACATGTGTAATTCCATCAACGATGTCGAATTAATAGGGTAAAATTGACATAATTTTTAAGAACCCTAATTTTGGAAGAAATATACATTCCTCTAATTAATTCCCAGATTTCTTGTTTCTAAACTCATAATAATTCCTGGGTAATCCTCTACATATGATGGTTATATCCAGAATATATTGAATCTCTCTAATCATGCGATGTAAAGTCTCTTAATCAACAATTTCTTTCATGGGGCAAGTCCTAAACAATCCTAGACTATCATGATTAAGATATTAACTAAAAATAAAGCAAGATAGATACTTGCTTGGGAAAAAGGTATGGTTGTGCTCCTCGTTCCGCGATCCACGTTTTGGTGGTGGCGGAGGTGAAAACGGTTGAGTCTATGGCCTTGAATTTCTTGAAAAGCTTGCCAACTTCTTCTCTAATGGTCATCCTTTGATTTTGTGTTTGTTAACCCTGGAAGACAACTCCTAAAGGCTGATATATCCCGAGGAAATTCGTGGGTTTAATTCCCCAAAAATGTAAAATGTCTAAAATACCCTCCCGAGATGTCAATTAAGCCTAAAAATGCCCCGAGACCCAAACTAAACCCCTGGGTACACTTTTCTAACTATATCGACCCTTTCGGACACTTTGGCTCACTCAAAATGACCATACGAGCAACTTATAATTTATTCACTTTATATAATAATAATTTAGTCCTGACATGACACAGGCGCGTCCCGACTTAAATTTCCATAATTGCCACTCGTGGCAAGTTTTAATAAAATAAATCTCATATAGTACTTTACCCGTCTAGTAATATTCAACAATTTTCCAATAATTACTAACTCACATCACGTTAGTAAATATAAAAAAAATAAATTTTCGGATTAATATTAAATTAATATCTCAATTTAAATTTAATAAATCCCCAATTTTAAAAGTCATAAAAATATGGGGTATTACATACTTCCCCCCTAATAACGAAATTTCGTACCGAAATTCAGAAAATAAGGCCTACCTGGTAAAACCCATTTTGGATACCTTAACAGTATGCAACCTATCCACATAGTAAGGCGCTCAATCACTATAGCCCCCGCCTCACAGCAAGCTTGTTTAACAGTCTTCATGAAAGATACTTCACATTGTGCTCCTATCCGACAACATTCGCATAAGACACACATATACACTATTAATTCCCATTATTTTAATATCATTGAGAGGCCGCACCTCACTACCTGACAACTACTCGGATTTATCTAAACACAAAACTCCCATTCTGAGAGACACCATACGAACATCTAACCACTCTTATTCGTCTAAAACAGTCGTGAAATTTCCACCATAGTCATCGGATTATTTCGACCGATCCAAAATTCTGATTATCCGCTCACCTCAAAACATACGCAGAGGGAGAATAGTTAAGGTTTTTCCACACCAAAACTTCAATGAGCACCTCGTTCACGACAAACAGGTACTAGTGCTTCCATGGAACTCTACTATACTATACTTCACGTGCTCGTTATATCCGTTGTGGAAATGAAATGATCCCCAAGATTCCAAAATTACCTTCGCGCGGCCCCACTAATCGTAAATCACCGTGCGCCTGCTCCTCGGCTATGGGTGATACCTCCCACTCATAACGAAATGTTATCTCCTTTGTTTTCCTGAAATCCCATATTGAAGGTGGGATTCAAAAATCTAATCCCGATTCAGAAAATAATACCATGTAGGACCACGTACCGACGCGATCCCTTCCTTTCAAAGGAAAACTGGGGCACATTAGTTAATATTGTAAATCACCTCAAAGGAATGTCAATCACTTTCTTCCTGGGAAATTTATTCCACACGTTCGGATGAACCTTTAATCTTGCTTTGAGGATGGAAACCCATCCAAGAAGCTTTACCGACTTTACCGACCTCTTCCATTATAGGTATTGTCGATAGCCACCAAATTCTCTGGTTAATCCTCTTATTCCAACCGATTTCTATCTATGAGTGGTGCATGCAGAGACTACTCGCTATGTCCCGCTAAACATCGTGTTTTCCTAGAAATGTCTCACATTAGGTGACACTTAATACTCCCTTCCTTCCTTAGTGTATACCGAAAGTTCCAACCCGTGCGCTTTTCTTCACGATGCTCACTTCTAGATCTTTTATACCATACTAACATCATCACTCTTTGGATGCGCAAGTTGCTATCATATTTGACTAATTACAACTCCGCTCCGAGTGTTCTCCATATAGTTAAATTCCACCATTGTCAAGGAGTACTCCTTTGTAAATGGCTTCCCACAGCCTTCTAACCAGATTTGGTGTGATACTCAGATCGCACACGTATATATGGATTTATCATCTTTCACGCGGTGCTTAATCCACTCTACCACTTTCACTTCATTAAGTTAGTCCAACAAATATATATTCTACACGTCCATTCCAACGTCCCTTCAACTCGGACGATTATTTTAACATTAACTAACCAGGATATCAACACACCCTATAAACCGTGCATACTAGCATAATCATCACCTACGCTTCACACTTAATATCCAATTCTTTATTTTCCTAATGTTCACAACGCGATTGCAACTCTTGGGTACTCTCACTCACCCTAGAAATCGAAATTCTAAATCCTCCTTATCATTATTCCACCCCTCAACTCATGGTGGTAAAAAAAAAATTCAATGCTTTCTTACCACGCAATTGACTCCACTGGCCTTAAATCATAATTCAACTACCAACTTACAGATATAATTATCTGCTCCTATTATGACCGAGGTACTGAACTCATGGACTAATGACAAAACATCTCCTTATTTCCAACCTTATACTAAGTTTCATGCGTGGAATGTCTCGCAAAGAGAAATCCAAATAAGGAACCCCCCCGATACACTACTACCTAGCATTGTTGGTTATCAAAATCTGTTAGTCCCTCCGTCCATAGCATGTACCCCTTTATTTCGTCTCTTGACAGAAAGTTACATCTCTTCCCGTAATTATACTTAACAACGATCATTTTTCCAATTGTACAGTCATCCAATATTGGTGGTAATCACACTCCATAAACCTCGAATACATATGCTCGGGGATCTCAAAATCCTGTCCCCAAACATATGGGTCCAACTTTTAACTCTCACATCACTAAAGGATAGGTATAACAATGCGCTCTTCCTATCACCAAGTCTTGAGCACTAAAAATCATAATGATTTAAATCTTTTCGCTCCACAGTAAACCCAATACATACTAAATCATAACAACAAAGTCCCCACACACACCGGGATCGAATATCTCGAGTCCACTATTCCCTCCGAAGTCTTTTAAATAGATAATATAAGTGTGAGTCCGACCCTCTCGCAGGTGAGGCCTCACCAGAATAAAACATGTTGCACTAATGCAACCACTCCGATAGCCTTACAATAACTGCCTACTATCGTACTAACCATTTCTATAAAGTTGTAATCAATACCATATTATACTCGTATATCATATCACTAAAACGAGTAACCTCAATAAAGTATATAACACTATTAATATATTCATTCATCCTTCGCGGATAACACTGGGGAAAATTCCCGCTACACTAGGGAAGATTATTCACATGACAATATCGTTTGTAGTTATACGCATTAAACTCGTCTCACATGCTAATCTAGTAATGAATAAAATATAATGACTCGTTCGTGTCACATAAAGCATGCCTCATCCTTTGAAGATAAAACTTATACTTCTACCTTTCCAATCGTCTTGATTGCACAAATGGTCTTCAGACGTAACACGCCTACCCAACCAACACAAAAATACTTTACTCGTTGTCTTGTACTAGGCACTATACTCTTTCCGTTTACTCACTTCGGGAAAACATCAACGCGTGCGATTTCACTCTCCACAAAAGACCTCTATACATAATCCACTTATCACCTGTCATACCAACCATATTAGGATTGTCCTTCTCTCGGACTTTGGTCAGCTCAATTCATGTTGGCTGTCCCTCGTGGTTCCCTTAGCCTTGTTGTCCCTAAAGAACATGCTACATGATACAATAGACCTAACTGAATTCGCCATCGCTTTGGTAAGAATTCATCTATTCGAATAATTTAAATGGATCCCCTGACGTGTATCCCCACCCCCTTGTGGTGCTACACTACCATTGTAGCATCTAGTCTTATTATTAACTAACCTTTTCGATTCTTTTATCTTCCCACACAAAGAAGCATTAACATCTCTATTGTCAAAGCACGACATTGATAACTGAGAACACGTGTAATATCGATTTAAATTAAATTCGCAAGTTTCCAAGAACCCTTATTTAATTAGCCTCTACTTTTAAACCAAATAAAATCAGCCCTTAAACATGCATCTAAATCAACCCATCAAATATAAAGCATGCGACACAAAGTTAAGGAAAAATCCCCAAAGGACAAAAACTTTTATTTCAAGAACTTTAAAGAATTTACAGGACCATTGACTTACATACAACCTGATAATCGCCCACAAGTGTAACGCACGGTGTCTTCGGCAAACCTTCAAAGAAATGGATAAAAATAGTGTGACACAGAAATACCCGCAGGTTTCGGTTCCAATGTCGTCGGCTGGAAGTTTCCCTTTCCAGGAGGGCAGCAATGAAGAAGAGAACGTCTTCTCCACAAGGGTTGAACAAACTCAAAGTTGTGTTACTGGGTTGCAAAAGGATTCACAAAGGATTGGAAGAATTGTGTGAATCAAAACATGAGTCTTGGGAATCAAAAAGGTGAAGACTTGACGTATTTGGACTCTCAAATTCGTCTTTCAAAGTCTTATAAAACAGCTCCCCAAAGTTGGTATTTATAGGGAAATACATGAAGAGATCCACAATTTTAAAACTCTGAAATTCTATCCAGCGTACAAGGACCCCGAACCGGTTCGGGTACCCTGAACCGGTTTGGGCTGGGTTCGGGGAAACTCGCTGGTCAAAGGGGCTTTCAGCACTTAGAAACAATTCCAAGGTGTTTCTTGGAAAATCTCCATTTTCAACAGGCCATAACTTGTTCACCGTAGCTCGGATTGAGGTGCCGTTTCTTCCAATATCTTTGTTATGGCAAGATCTTCAACTTTACAGTTGACCGGTCCTCAGGACGGTGGCTGTAAAATTACCAAATTGCCCTTGAACTTCCCTATCAAGCCTTGTTGCACTGTTTTGACTTCTCTTGCGTACCACTTTCATAAAGTCCCTAAAATCATGGATCATGAAGTCGTTGAGGAAGATGAGGGACACATGATGGAGATAATAAATGCTTGATTCCCAGAATTCGGATTGAGGTCGTCGTATGAGATCGTGTAGAGACATGCCAAATGTAACGACGTACGACATAAATAAATGAAACATTTCGGACATGATAAAAATGTCCTTACAAATCTCCCCCTATGTCTATGCTGGTACATACATAAAAAATCCGAATTATCGAATAACAAAATTGCCTATACAAATCTACCCTCCCACGAACCCAAAACTGGAAAAGGCACAAATGAATAGTCTTTATCGTTTGTTCTTCAAATCTTCAGGAATCTCAAATCTTTTCTCATCAGGGTGTGCAATTCAGAGATAAAAAATGTAGTACCGACACACATGCGATAAAGAAAAAATACCAAGTGACGTATCGAGATTGAAATGAGATAAACATAGATACCAATATATGATAAGCATAAGTCAAATCTCAAAACTCCCCCAAAATTCAAACTCCCCCAAAATAAGATAATACTTTCTCCCCCTTTTTATGATGTCCCCAAATAGACAAATGAGAAGAATGTATCAAACAATCAAAAATCGGGGTGTCACGGTATTCACAAACTATTTTTGATTTTTCAATTTTTCGAATTAAAAATAAGATACCATTTGAAAAAAATATGTAAAATAGGACACAAAAATCACACCATGGATTTAGACTCAAACAACCAAGTCATGGAAACGGAATGAATGGGTGTGAACACATTCGATAGGTAAATCAACTCAATCAATCATATGTGCACGATGCATATGTGTACCCCTAACGAATGATCATCAAAATTATACTTAGGTGTAAAAATTTGTTGAATTTAAATGACATCGTCTTATGCGAATCAACAAATCAAAGTCAAAGTGATTTCCACACCAATAACGTCCAAAACTATGTAGCGCATTTTCAAGAATTTCAAGGATGTGCAAACCCGTTTTAATTCTCCAACCAAACTCCCTCATATATATTTTCTTTTATAGGTAATCTAAATTCTCAAACTTTGGAGAATTGGTGCAAAAACCTAAATGGCCCATAATTGGCATGAATTTCTTTTTATTGCCTTTCAATTTTTTTTTTGGCTCTTTTAACCTCTTTGGACCCCGGATAATAAAATTCCTCCATTTTTTAGGTCCAATTTAACGGTGGCTTTTGCACAAAGGAGAGATAATTACCTTTCGCAGCCCCTCCCCGTTTTCAAACAAAGCACACAAACTCACAAAACGGTTCTTATATGCACAATATCCTTATCAAAAATTTATCGCGCTTGGTTCATTTTAAGGACAGGATTGAAATGAAAATACCCAACCAACATGTGATAAGACAAGCACAATAATCAAACAAATCCGTGCATGTGTGCTATAAAGGATAAAGTGAGTCAAACATGTAGGAAGTAACACTAAATTACATCTTAATGACTCCAAACATTATAAAGCACAAGGATGAATTGACCTATTGTCTCAAAACACTATCAAATAGTCACATGTAAAATGAAATGATGTTGTGACTCAGTCATCCTAAGTCTTCATCCATAAATGGTGCAAACAAAATACAAAAATGTTTTTGGATTTTTCTAAAAAATTTATTAAAATAAAATCTTTTTGTATTTTTCAAAAATAAAAATCTATACAAAAAGTACATGTCACAACGCTAGCAAAAGTATATCAAAGAGCATAACTAGCGTATGACAAACATGCAAACACACTCATCTATATGATATGGCAAGAGAAGAATCGTGTGCAAGAAAATGAGAATCAACTTGTCTAAAATCTAGTGTATCCAAAAGTGATTTCCTACCCCAAACAGATGTAACACGTCGTGTGGGGGATTTGGGAACCACGGAAACACTAGACATAAACTTCCTAGGACTGTTTCCAAGATCAAAACAAAAACGCCTAAGGTGACCTTTCCTACCACAATGTGAACATGTGTAAACGGAAGGAATGTTACCTAAAGTGTGATATTTTCTAATGTCCTTGGGATTAATTGACCCTCTAAAACAAATAATGGTTTTATCTTTAGCACTAGAAGCATGAGAACAAGATGAGCCATTACCATCACAATCAAACCTACTTGAATCATTTAAATCATTTTTCAACTTCAAAATATTTGATTCAAGAAAAAATTAGACTCTTTCAAAGTCAGGGATTGCTTTTTCAAATTTTCAACAATTTCTAAAATGGTATCCCTCTCCCCCTCAATTAATGCAAACTTTTCCCTAAGAGTCTCTTCACGTTCCACAAACTCATTGATTAAAATATTTCTTTCATCTTTGCCACAAACACAAACCATCGAATTTTTAAGGTCCTCCAATTCTTTCTCTAAAAATAGGACCCTATCATCACTCTCCTTCTTGGACAATTTTAAAGCATTAAATTCATGGTCTAAGGAAACAAATTTTTCACGATAAAAATCTCTTTGATTTTGAACCGTTTGCAAAAGATCCATCGCGGATTTAAAACGAGAATTTTCTTTTTCCAAAACTTTAATTCTTTTGCAAAGTTTCAAATTCAAACTTTTTAAATTTTCAGCATGGTCGTGAACTTTTTCAAAAATAGGCTCCTCATTAAATGGGCGTTCCATTGAAAAATTGCGATTTTTCACAAAATTGATTTTTCAAAAAAAAAATTCAATATCACACGATTTTGCAGAAAATGGGAATACACGATAAATTAGCGTAACCCGCTCTGATACCAATTTGACGACGTGAGAAGTCAAATTGTATTAGGAAAAAAAACTTTAAAAATCAGGATCACTCGATAATTTAGAGTAACCGCTCTGATACCAATTTGAGAACGCGTGTAATATCGATTTAAATTAAATTCGCAAGTTTCCAAGAATCCTTATTTAATTAGCGTCTACTTTTAAACCAAATAAAATCAACCCTTAAACATGCATATAAATCAACCCATCAAATATAAATCATGCGACACAAAGTTAAGGAAAAATCCCCAAAGGGCAAAACCTTTTATTTCAAGAACTTTAAAGAATTTACAAGACCATTGACTTACATACAACCTGATAATCGCCCACAAGTGTAACGCACGGTGTCTTCGGTAAACCTTCAAAGCAACGGCTAGAAACAGTGTGACACAAAAATACCCGCAGGTGTCGGTTCCTATGTCGTCGGCTGGAACTTTTCCTTTCCAGGAGGGCAGCAATGAAGAAGAGAACGACTTCTCCACAAGGGTTGAACAAACTCAAAGTTGTATTCTTGGGTTGCAAAAGGATTCACAAAGGATTGGCAGAATTCTGTGAATAAAAACATGAGTCTTGGGACTCACAAAGGTGAAGACTTCAGGTATTTGGACTCTCTAATTCGTCTTTCAAAGTCTTATAAAACAGCTCCCCCGAAGTTGGTATTTATAGGGAAATACATGAAGAGATCCACGATTTTAAAACTCTGAAACTCTATCCAGCGTGCAGGGACCCCGAACCGGTTCAAGTACCCTGCAAACTGGTTCTCCCCCCTAATCAGTTCGGGCTGGGTTCGGGGAAACTCGCTGGTCAAAGGGGCTTTCAGCACTTAAAAACAATTCCAAGGTGTTTCTTGGAAATATCTCCATTTTCAACAGGCCATAACTTGTTCACCGTAGCTCGGATTGAGGTGCCGTTTCTTCCAGTATCATTGTTACGACAAGCTATTCAACTTTATAGTTGACCGGTCCTCAGGAAGGTGGCTATAAAATTACCAAATTTCCCTTGAACTTCCCTATCAAGCCTTGTTGAACTGTTTTGACTTCTCTTGCGTACCACTTGCATAAAGTTCCTAAAATGATGGATCGTGAAGTCATTGAGGCAGATGAGGGACACATGATGGAGATCGTGAAGTCATTAATTCCCGGAATTTGGATTGAGTCCGTTGTATGAGATCGTGTAGAGACGTGCCAAATGTAACGGCGTACGACATAAATAAATGAAACATTTCGGACATGATAAAAATGTCCTTACAATAACTTCTGAATCGACCGTCGAGCATAATTCCCTTTTTGGTGTTATTAACTATTTTTACGAGTCGATCTCCCGCTTGGAGTCCTCTCCTCCATTTGTATCAACATCCTTCGATACAAGATTCGTTAACAGATTAGATTCATATTCACAAATAGACCTCTGTCAGGTCCTCCGGTGATGAGTTCAGAACAACGTTCACTTCTTATCTTGAACATCTGACGAGGGAACATGCAGTCAAACTATACCTAAGATTCTTCTATAGGCATATCATTTAACTTCTAAAAATGGTGGCTGACTCCCACCATTATAACTTCGTTTCGACAAGCTAAGAAAAATTTTCTCCAAATTTTTACTTTCAGTTAGTCACACTCCGTCCTATGTATACACCTTTGGATACTTTACCTCATTTGGCTAACACACACAATTCCCTCATTTCTAGAATTCCCACTGATAGTTCTCTACAATGCTTCGTCTGACTTTTCCCAGTTGTGCCACGTTAGGATGAGTTTACTCTTGTGCCTCTTTCGAGTATAAGAACATTTGGAAATCATAAGTTGCACCCTAGCCGTCTTTACAGTCCTGGCTTCCCGTGCCATAATAGGGGTGACCTTAACCACGGTCATCATCCTCGAATATGCTCTATAACCTTAACTGATCCTTGCCTCCTGTTGTCCGCCCAACGGCCCTTGCCTTCCATATTTCATCGTTCGAACACACCCGAACGCAATTAAGATTTCACTAAGATACATACGTTATAGCAGGAGAATGGAATCTCATCGTATAAATCAACAATCCTAAACATAGGGCTCTATATCAAACAAAGCAACACTGGAAGCATAATAAGCCGCATAGATCCTAAAGGACACTAGAACCTGATGCTCTGATACCACCTGTAACACACCCCTCCTAATTAAATATCGGACGATCAATCCTTTATTAAATTGAAATCAAGGTGAACGGTTGGTTCATTCTTAGCATCACTGTCGCAAAATAAAATTTCCAATTTAAACAGCCTGATTAATTAGGTGTCAAAATAATTTAAAACTTTATTTCCATTTTTATTAAATTCAAATTTGAAAACCTTTTAAATAACCAACAGTTTAAGAATCACATAAGTGCTACGGATAGCAATTAACACAAAAGAATTAATCCACCTAGATTGAAATCATCCTGACAAGAGTTAATACCCAAAGAGTACCGAATACTGAAAATAAATAAACATACATCTTTGAAAAATCTACACTGAATGGGAAATGGGTGACACATGCCCTATCTATGAAGAACTAAAACAAGAACCGAATCAATGAAGAGTTTGTCTAAAACAAAGGTCTCCAACTCCCACATAAAATACATCACGTCCGATCCAAAGAATATATGCATGAAGCCCCAGTGGCCGGGCACCTATAATATATAGAACTATATATATATACAAGAGAGAAGAGATAACAGAAAACGGGCCAGAGCCCAACTGTAAAACTGTTTAAAAATAATTTAACAAGTATTTAAAATGCTTACCTGCTAATGCAACGACCATGTTAGTATGCGACACTCTCTTGAGAATTCTCACCTCTCTCCTAGTGTGCACTAGGGGTGCACATGGTTCGGTTCCACTACGGAACCAGAACCAGAACCGAAATTGATCAGTTCCATGGTTTTAGAACCAGAACCAGAACCAAAATTGGTCGGTTCGGTTCGGAACCGAACCATCGGTTCTCGGTTTGGTTCGGGTTGGTTAATGGTTCTGGTTCTTGGTTCTGGTTTGCGGTTCTGATTCGCGGTTTGGATCGTAGTTCTGGTTTGCGGTTCTAGTTCGCGGTTCTGGTTCGCGATTTTCATTAATGGTTCTGGTTCGTGGGTTGGTTCTCGTATTGGTTAATGGTTCTGGTTAATGGTTCAGGTTCATGGGTCGGTTCTCGAGTAGGTTCTTTGGTTCGGTTCCATGGGTTCGGTTCTCGGTTCGGTTCGGTTTGGTTCAGGTATAAAACCGAGAACCGAACCGAACACTTCGGTTCTCAATTTTTTGGAACCAGAACCAACCCATGGAGAAAAAAACCCGAACCAACCCAACCCACGAAGGTCGGTTTGGTTCGGTTCTTCGGGTTAATGATTTTTTTGCACACCCCTAGTGTGCACGCCTACCGTACTAATGAATCTCATAAGTCTCTCTAACTTATTCACCATAAGGTTTTATCACTTGAAAATAAGGTTATGATATTCACTTTAAAAAATCACTCTCTTCAGGATTTATTACGTTATTTAGAATAACCCCGTACCGTCATAAGTTTCCGAATACTTAGAGTGAAGTTGAAAAATTTATACATTACTTAACTACTATTATGCACAGTATAAAGTTCTCATATAGATATACGTATATATATTAGTTACACGTATAATATATATACTAACGGCACACCCCACATAAAATCTATGTTGCAAGGTTTCCATATATAAGTATATATATACCAATCACTCGTATAATATATATATACTATATGCACCCCACATAAAAACTATGGTTCTGGAACACTCTGCTATCAAGTCCCTGTATCACACATATTTAGGGAAATGCTAGTTCGAAATCATTCTCAAACTGCATTAACATAAAACACATACAAATCGAGGCGAGGCATAGTTCCAAGTCACTAAGAGGTCAACACATACCCTCACGTCTCTTAGGACTCTCTGACTATCAATCAGATAGCCTGTACCAAGGAATCCTATGTTCTAGGGTACGAGTCAATATCCCCCATAAAGGTCCCATTGAGATAAGACAGTCCCGGCGCGAAAACTCCCGTAATAGCAAGTAGCCCGAGTATGATTTTTACACAGATATAATATATGCACAATCACACAGATCCACATTGCTAAATTAGGTGCGCTCACAATCCATAATTAAAATTATCCGTTATTACACACTTTACTCGATTATTTCATATAACAGACTCGTTATTTGTATTCTCATTTATTTTTCACTTCATACTCACTTCTCCTCTCCCAAAGTATTCAAAATATAATTTTAGTAGGCATTTACTCATTTACGTTCCGATCTAACTCCCTTACGAGTCCCGATCTTTTTATTAAATAATATGCATGATTTCTTATACACATGAATCATTCCTCGTTAACCCAAAATATCATCCTACACAAAAAATTTACTCAACGGGGTCTACCTAGGCCCTACTGGTCATCTCTATATCCCACTATACTCCAACAACAACAATCAAGGGTTCCCATACATTTTAATCGGATTAAACCAGCGAATGAGAAATATGCAGTTTTCTAGGAGGGGTCGATCGATCTATCAGTTGATCAAGAAGTTCTTTCCCATAAACTACAAATTAAACCTACCGGTTTCATCTTCCAGTTCCTCCAAAAATGTCATTAACAACTCTAGAATTTTCAAATAACAATACTACAAGTTCCATATACATATATATAAGGTTTCCAATGTGAAACATATGTAATTCCATCAACGATGTCGAATTAATGGGGTAAAATTGACATAATCTTTAAGAATCCTAATTTTGGAAGAAATATCAATTTCTCTAATTAATTCCCAGATTTCTTGTTTCTAAACTCATAATAATTCGTGGGTAATCCTCTAAATATGATGGTTATATCCAGAATATATTGAATCTCTCTAATCATGCGATGTACAGTCTCTTAATCAATATTTTTTCTTTCATGGGGCAAGTCCTAAACAATCCTAGACTATCATGATTGAGACATTAACTAAAAATAAAGCAAGATAGACACTTGCCTGGTAGTTTAGCAAAATGACCATATGAGCAACTTATAATTTATTCACTTTATATAATAATAATTTAGTGCTGACACGACACAGGCGCATCCTGACTTAAATTTCCATAATTGCCACTCATGGCAATTTTTAATAAAATAAATCTCATATATTACTTTACTCGTCTAATAATATTCAACAATTTTCCAATAATTACTAACTCACATCACGTCACTAAATATAAAAAAAAATCCTGATGAATATTAAATTAATATCTCAATTTAAATTTAATAAATCTCCAATTTTAAAAGTCATAAAAATACGGGGTATTACAAGTTGTTCCCATTCCCCCGCACGTGTGAGAAACACTAGGAAGTTTAGAAAAGGTCCACATATAGGTAATCATTCCCACCGTCGCTACACTTACACGTTTTGTGGTAGGAAATGCCACCTTAGTCTCTATTGTTACAACCTTAGACAAGCTCCTAGGAAGTTTAGGCATAAAGTTACCCCGGTTCCCAAAACCCCCAAGCGTAGTTTTACACCTACTTGGGTTAGGAAATCAGATTTAGTGGCTTTAGGAATAAAACTTCATGATTCTCATTTGGGTGCACTTGATTCTTACCATGCTAAATCTAAAGGATGATTGTGTTACCTTGTTTGTCATAAACTAGTTTGCTTCATGATATATTCATTGCTACTATTATGACATGTGTATCCTTTTTGTGTTATATTTTTTCATTTGTTTGAGTCCAATTGAAAAATACAAAAAGATTTTTTTTAAAAGAAATTTTTTGAAAAATCCAAAAAGATTTTGTTTTTGAGAAAACTTTTGAAAAACCAAAAAGATTTTGCTTTTATTTGAGTCAAAATATGAAAATCCAAAAAGATTTTCGGTTTTTGTTTTTGAGTTTACATGTTTGATGTGGCATATTGGTGTGCTAGGACCCACCCCCCCATTGTTTCATTATCCACGTGGCTTGGACATTTGGTCATTATTATCGATGCTTAGAATGATCTTATCCATTATTTATACGGGGTTGTTTCGAAGTTGATATATATTTTGATTCGACTTTGTATATATGCCAACATTGCACACATATGGATGTTTGACTTCTCTTACATATTTGAATTTGGTGAGGCGTTCTTATCTCAATCTTGTCATCAATGCGTAAGTAGACTTAAGGAGAAGTCTGCATGTAAGAGCCGTTTACCGTGAGAATTTGAATTAAAAAAAATGATCAGTGATTCACGGGAAAGGGTTGCGAGAGTTCAAAATTAACTCGTCGTGAAATCCACCGTTTAAAAGAGAACAAAAGAAAATGCAATATGCTAAGAAAATGGCCAAATTATTTTAGTTCATTCCAAATAAAATATGATATTATTGAGGGAGTTTGGATGGATTAAAAATTTAAACTTGCTTGTGCATCTAATCCTAATGTTGAAACATTTTAATTTGACGCTATTGTTTGTGGAATCGTCAAAATTCTTGATTGGTGTGCATGTAGTATGTTTAGTTCATTAATCTCACACTTTAATTGTCATATGGCTACAATAAAGTTCGATGATTTATCACTATCAATTAGAGCTTCTTTATCATTTTGATGTGTTGGAATTGTGACTCATTTGTTGTAGTTTCACGCCCATTCATTCCATGTCAATATTTAAGCACATTGGGTACTATGTTTGCATGTAACTCACAACGTTAGTTTTTATGAGTTTTTACATTTTGTGTTAAAATCTTACTATTTTATCACTGTTTTGCAGCTGTCAGGCGCTTCCACTATTTTTTCTAGAAATTTTTTCACTGGGCAAAAATATAACATATTTCTAGGAAATCGTGAAAGTTTGGCTTGTCGCGAGATCTGGTTCGAACGACATTACTATGTCGCATGAAGTATCGTTCGAGCGACTTCCTCATCTCGTTTGAGCGATGTCCCTGGCTCGTTCGAACGATAGCCTCAATTTTGTCTTCTGATTGGTTTGCAGTCCACTGGTTATTATGGTATATTTTTTGGTACTTCTTGAAGTGTTTCTGGACTGACTGGTTTATCTGCAGGTTTTATTGGTTCTAAATTGGATTTTTGCATATAGTCCATTTATCACTCCTGGTTAGATTGCTATATTCTTTGTGTGATTCATTGGTTTATTAGCTACTGATTTGTCACCTATTGATCATATTTAGATTGTTGTTTCATAATTATCTAGCGATTTCACATTGATTCAAATTGGTTTATATTCTCATGTTAGATACTTTGATTGGTTTATCTTTTCACCGGATTGTCTATTCGAGATAAAAAGGGGTGGAGATGTGTGTGATGTAGGGGGAGATTTGAGCATGTTTTGGATTACATATTTTACATATTGGTATTACAAATTGGTAGCTTATATTTGGTATCATTTTGTTGATCAATTATTTCACAACTGATTTTTCAGAGTTTATTCATATTGGTATCTATTGTCGTTTGGTATCATTTGGATATATATATATATATATATATATATATTGGTTTCATTTGTTCCTCTCTGTAATTTTTTATTTTGGGTTTATGGGATGGGATTTAGGCGTCATACATCTTGACAGCCCGGCTTAGGCATTTCACGAGTTTAGTTTTGTCCCGAAATGGTCAAAGGGGGAGATTTATAAGGGCCTAAATTTCCAATTGAGTTCCTGTATGGTTTTGAATTAATTTTGTGAAGAAAAATGTGTTTGTAATATGTTATAGGGAGATTTTATTTTGTCACTATCCCACTATGTCTATGACGTATTGAATAAATTAAAGACGATGCGACAAAGCTTCAAAGAATAAATCATGTCGAAGTTTAATTGGTGAAAGTTTATTCATCTTCAAAGTTAATTGCATTCCAAGATCACTCAGGTATGAATGCATATAATTAATGGTGCTCGGAATTGTTTTTATAAAAGATAAGAATGTAATTTTTATAAAGAAAAATGTTTTAAAGTGTTTTAAATGGTTTACCGTATGCTTTATTCTGATAAGATCGAAAAGGAGTTTGACTTATTTGGATCTCTTTTGAAAGAGACGTTTTAAACAAAAGTCAAAAAGTCAAACTGTCACAGCTTCGCTCAAATGACATAAGATCTCGTTCAAACGAGATACCTATGTCGCGCGAACGACGTGGCTCTATCGTTCGAACGACATGTTTTTCGAGGCGGTGCTTAATTCTTATTTAAAGCATTTTTTGTCAAAGTTTCGTAACTATGCATTCTGGAAAAATAGTTTATCATCCAGTACGAGTTTTTCACATGTTTTTCTAAGGTTTAAAAAGCTTAAACACAACCTTAGAGTTTGCAAAGATCCAAGTTATCAGTCGTATATGTTTACGTGATCTTTCTGCACTAAGAAGGTTTGTTCTATGATTGAACATCACGGTTTTACAGTGAAGAAAATAGAAGGACTTCTTGTTCGACATCGTAGATGAATCAAAGCCATTCGGTGGACACCAAGATATACGTGGACGTATGTGTTGTGGACAAGTATCGTGGAAGACGAAATTTCTGCGTGGGCACTATTGAAGAGCAATAGAAGATCAGAAGGAGCATTAAGACCCGTGGGGATTGAGTCATTGAGTAAGGCTAATCTGTCTTTGTAAAACATTTATTCATAGTGATTGTCTGGCTTGGGCCGTCCAAGGTTGTTTTCCCATTTTGGGTTTTTTCCTCGTACATCCGGCGTTGTGAGTATTCTTTAATTTACTTTACTTGATTTAATCACTAGATTCATGTTTAGTATTAATCAAGATAAAATTTGTTTAAAGTAAGAATTTGGTTTTCACAACTTGGTTTGGTGCAAATTAAAAGTTGGATAATTTTTTGGTAAAAATTGGTTTGATTTGAAACACACACATAGGGACTATCCCAAGGCATTTTCAGTAGTTGAGTTGGTGGCATCCCATTGGTAGAAGGGGCATGCGGAACATGTTGATACTCGTCTAGGACCCAGATAGGCTCAGAAGCGAGTGGACCCATGGCATGACGAAAGAGAACCTCGGGTTCTTTGGAAATTAAGGCCAAGTGACGCGGCATTTTATGGATCTCAATTTAAAGGTTATCACTCTTGGCACTAAGTTGAGTGAAGATGTAAGGACATTTTTCGTCATACTTAGTATGTCAGATACCACTACAAGTCTGTCGAAGCATTGAAAAGTGCATATTTGTAATCGACGATCAAAATTTCAAGATAACTTTAACAATCATGCCCAACAAGGAAGAACTTGGTAAATTGATTAAGTTCCATTTACATTTTGCATAAAAAAATGTTGGAATTTTTTATAAATATTAAAATATTTTTCCTTTTATGAAAAATGATTTCTGAATTATCTTAAATGGTTTTTTTAATTTTTAAAAACATTTTTATCATAAAAGATTTTTTATAACAGTTCTCATATTCGTAAGAGTGGTTGTTTCTAAGTCTCTAAATGTTTTAAAACTATGTAAAATGAATCTAGAGATTTGTGCTTAGTCGTTCAAATGAGACTAGACGTCGTTTGAAAGACATAACAGTTCGTTCAAACGAGAAGTTTTTTTTGTTGACACGTCACCGCCTTAAAAGTTTTATAAACAGGGTGTCAGACTTCCTTATTTCATGTGAATGCATTTCTATTTTAATCATAATACATGTTTAGAGTTTATCATTTCTCCAACACAATTTTGAGGGTCCAAATTTGTTTTCACAATTCACAAATCCCAGAGAGATTTTTGTGTGAGAGATTTTGTGGAACCCAAACCATACTTCGCCTAAAGTGAAACCTTTTTTAGAAGAACTCTACAACTGGAGAGCTAAGAGCTATTATGGAGGAAGATCCTACAAATAATCAAGACTGCGTTTCTGGGCTGTATGTCTAAATTGGTACAACTGCGAGTGAGCCACTGCTGAGTTCTAGCTGAAGCTTTGAAGGTTTGACATAGACATCATGCATCACGCTTGAGTAAAGTTTTATGTAAGTCCATGGACATCTAACCTTGTTAAAGTTTTATAATATAAAAGGTTTTTCCCTGAGGGGATTTTTTCCTGAATTACTCACTCACTCACTTGCTTATTTTTATTTACACTTGTAGGAACATGGGATGATTTTAATTTAAACTTGGTTTTATTAAATATGAGTTACCTATTTAAATAAGTGAATTTGTAAATTAAATCAATTATTATCACACCTCATTTACAAACTGGTATTAGAGCCTGTTGTACTAATTTACTATGTAGATTCTATAGTGCAATTTTTTCTGTGTTTATTTGTGTTCCTCTCCTGATTTGTTTTCTCGATGGATTCTAATACTATTGATATTGTTAGTCGTGATGAGTTTGATAAAGTTCACGACCGTGTGGAAAAATTAACTCTTTTGGATTTGAAATTTTGCAAAAGAATTTAAATTTTGGAAGAAGAAAACTCTCTTTTTAAAAATATGTTTGAATATTTGCAAACGTTTCAAACTCAAAGAGATATCTGTCGTGATCACTTTGGTAATTTGTGTATTGACTTTGATTCTTTAAAAGTTTCCAAAAAGTATATTGATGATAAAGTACTAGTTTTAGAAAAAGAATAGGAGGACTTAAAGAATTCTAGGGTTCCTGTTTGTGCCGTTGAGGATAAAAAAATTAATCGATGATTTTACGGCACGTGAAGAGACTCTGAGGGATAAGTTTGTTTTAATTGAGGATGAGTGAAATAAACTGTTAAGTTTAATTGATAATTTGAAAAATAAAGCCTTATCTTTGGAAGAGTCTAATTTGTTGTTTGAATAAAATATTTTGAAGTTGAAAAATTATTTAAGGAATTCAAGTAGGTTTGATAGTGCTGGTAATGGCTCGTTATGTTCTAATTCTTCCGTTGCTAAAGCCAAAACCATTATTTGTTCTATAGGGTCAACCGTTCCTAAGGACGTTAGAAAAGGTCAACCCAAAGTTTTCTTTCCACCCATTTATATTTTTTCACATTATGGTAGGAAAGGACACCTTAGGAATTTCTGTTTTGATCTTCGAAGAGGTCCTAGGAAGTCTAAGTCTAGTATTTTATTGGGTTCCAAAAACCTGTGTCGATGTGTCACATCTGTTTCGGCTAGGAAATCACTTTTTTATATGCTAGAGTCTAGATGTTTTGAGACTCACATGCTTGCACATGATTCGTCACTTACTATTTCATATCGTTGATTGCCTTCATGATTTTCGTCGTACACTTGTTATGGTTTCATGATATATATTTGCTAGTGTGTTGACATGCACTTTTTGTATTGGATTTTTGAATGAAAAAGTCAAAAACATTTTATTTTGATAAAATTTTTGAAAAATTCAAAAAGAGTTTTGTATTTGGTTTACACATTATATGAATTGACATTTAGGATGACCAAGTCACAACATCAAGCCATATCCATGTGACTATTTGATAGAGTTTTGAGACAATATGTCATGTCATTCATGTGCTTTATAGTGTTAAGAGTCAGTAAGATGTAATTAAGTGTTATTACCTACATGATTGACTTATTATTTCCTTTGATGCACACGAGCAAGAATTTGTTTGAATACTGTTCTTGTCGAACCACATGTTGGTTACGTGTTTTCATCCCAATTTTGTCTATTAAAATAAACCAAATGCGATAAAACAAGATAGTAAAACATGTGCATGTTTTTACAATTTTCCATAAGTTTGTGTGAATTTTATAAACGGTGAAGGGATAAGAAAGGTACACATCTATCCTTTGCGATTAAGCTGCCATTTAAATTCGACCTAAAAAATTAAGGAATTTTAATTATCCGGGGTCCAAAGAGGTTTAAAAAAGACTGAAAAAATTTACATGGAAATAAAAAGAAATATATGCCAATTATGGGCCATTAGGTTTATTCACAAATTCTCTAATGTTTGAGAATTTAGATCACCTGGCAAAGAAAATATATATGAGGGAGTTTGGTTGGAGATTTAAAATGGCTTTGCACGACCTTAAAAATCTTGAAAAATCATGAAATTGTTTTGGACGTTATTGGTGTGAAAATCATTGTTGATATTGATTTAAGACGATGTCATCTAAATTCAACAATTTTACACCAAAGGACTATTTTTATGTTCATTTGTTAGGAGTACACTGATGCATCTTGCACATATGATATGATTGAGTTCATTTTCCTATTGAATTTGTTCACACCCATTCATTACATTTCCATGATTTGGTCATCTTAGTAAAAATTCATGGTGTGTGATTTTTTTTCCTAATTTCTTTTGTATAAAAATTTGAAAATTTTAAAAATAGTATGTTTGGTTTGTTTCCCATGACACCCCAATTTTCTTTATTCTGTTTATTCTTTCCTTGTCTATTCCGAACAAATAAAAAGGGAGAGAATGAATTATGATATTATGGGGGAGTTTAAGTATGGGGAAGATTTGATTATGCTTACATTTTTTTATGTTTCTATCATTTCAAACTCGATACATCACGAGGTTTTTTCTTTATCTCATGTGTGTAGGTACAATTGAAATTTTTTGGATTGCACACCCTGATGATGACAACGAATGTTTGAAGTTTGTTGATTTATCTTTCCATTTGTGTTTTTCGAAGGGTAGATTTTTATAGGTATTTTTTATGATAATCCAGACTATTTTTATTTTGTACAGACATAGACATAGGGGGAGATCTGTAAGGACATTGTCCATCACACTTAGTATGTCGTATACCGCTACAAGTCTGTCGAAGCATAGGAAAGTTCACATTTATAATCGACGGTCCGAATTTCAAGACAACTTCAACAATCATGCCTAATAAGGACAAACTTGGTAAATTGGTTAAGTTCCATTTGCATAAAAAGTGTTGGGATCTTTTATAAAAATTAAAATATTTTTCCTTTTATGAAAAATGATTTTTGAATTATCTTAAATGATTTTTTATTTGTTAAAAACATTTTTATCATAAATTGTTTTTGATAACTGTTCTCAGATTCATAAGAGTGTTGGTTTCTAAGTCTCCAATTGTTTTAAAACTCCGTAAAATGAATCTTGATATTTGTGCTTGGTCGTTCAAATGAGACCCCATCACATTCGAACGAGACAAGACGTCGTTCGAACGACATGACAATTCATTCGAACGAGAAGTTTTTTTGTTGACACATCACCGCCTTCGTTATTTCGTGTGGAGAAAATTTTGTTTTGATCAGAATACGTTTTTTAGGGTTTACCTTTTCTCCAACACAATTTCGAGGGTCCAAACTTGTTTTCACAATTCACAAATCCCAGAGAGCTGTTTGTGTGAGTTATTTTGTGGAACCCAAACCATACTTTGCCTAAAGTGCAACCTTTTTTTAGAATAACTCTAAAACTGGAGAGCCGAGATCTATTGTGAAGGAAGATCCTACAAAGAATCAAGACTGCGTGTCCAAACTAGTACGGTTGCGAGTGAGCCATTGTTGAGTTCTAGCGGAAGCTTTAAAGGTTTGACATAGACATTGTGCATTATGCTTGAGGGAATTTGTATGTAAGTCAGTGGTCAGGTAACCTTGTCAGAGGTCTAGAATATAAAAGGTTTTTCCCTCAGGGAATTTTTTCCTGAATTACTCTGTCACCCGCTTGCTTATTTTTATTTACACTTACACACACATGGGCTAATTTTAATTTGAACTTGGTTTTGTTAAATCTAAATTACCTAATTAAATAAGTGAATTTGCAAATTAAATCAATTGGTATCACACCGCGTTTACAAAAGATGATCATCAGATTGAGCTACACATTCGGTGCTTAGTTAGTGCTCTCCATGAACAAATTTAACGGATATTTGATGGAGGATGGAAACCAATAGGTAGCCAGGTCAAAACTGGGTATGCGATAGACCTGAGTGGGAAAAAAATTTGTATTTATTTTTGAAAGAATGATGGAGAATTTTGTTTGGTATTTTGGATGGAGGAGAAAAAAAAGTTTTTTATATTTTTAATAAAGGAATGGAAAAGTAGAGGAATCTCAGAATGATTATTATTAATATTATTACTAGGTTCTCACTTGTATTAGGTTTTCTTAAATGGAAAAAAATTCCAAATAGAACCCGAGCCTAGGAAAATGGGGTTTGAAAGTATGTAAGACACAATTTAACTTGTTTCCAGGCTCGCGGATGATGTCCTGCTTTGAAAAAGGGAGAAATAGCGCAAAAATTCGAGTGATATGACGATTTGGAGTGTCGACATAGTTTCACATGGTAATTGACAAACTAAATATGAGTACCCTAAGTTTGACACCTAGATGAGGCTTACCCACTTGTTGGGTTAGTGGAAAGATTCCACCATTTGGCATGACTTCCACAACATACCTCTTGCCTATAACGACAATCACTCATCTGTATGTTTGAGAATGCCATTTGATATACCTGAGTGTATGTGAACTATCTCACTATATACCTCGTGGGGATAGTACGCGTGAGAGAGAATTCAATATACTTGATGTACATGAACGATTTCCTGCTATATACTTCCCGTAGTGAATTTGGCCAAGTAGTACGATGCAGGGGGAATCGTTCGATATACGTCAAAGGTACGAGGCTAATGGAAGGTGAGATTCATATCACTTAGGCTAACTGTGACCCATAGGAGTAGAGCCCATCAAAAAGTGACCCCTAGTACGGGACACAAATTTGGACAATATTTACATGCTCTTGGTGATGTAGTGTGCAAAAATGCACGAGTCTTAATTAACATATGATTGAAATAGATTATTTTTTATCATTTTTGTTGTCATGATGAACAAAGGTAGTACTATACTAATGAGGGAGCATATACATGTAAAAGTAAATCTAGCATGAAGGATGTATACTACACTATGCATATACATGTGAGTGAGCGACATGTGAATATTTACATGTGAGTGTGTGTAGCAGTGAGCCTATATATGGATCAACTACAAGTAGTGTGTTGTATGTGTAAGTGAGCATGGAGATTTATACAAGTGTGGGATGTGTGGGTGTGTGCTAGTGAATCCTAAACATGGACATTCTAAGTGACGTGGGGAGCATATGAGAAAAAAAGTGAAGCTAAGTGTAAGTGTGTGAGGTGTACATGGAGAGTATATACAAGTGTGTGAAGTGTATAAGTGGGTGAAGTGATATATACAAAAAAAAAAGCAAATAGAGGAGAAAAAGGAATATACAGGTAGGTGCATTTGCACACATGAAGAAAATATTAACACCCATGTAGAAAATATAGTCTAGTTCTCTCAAAACATCCCCAACGGAGTCCCCATTATGGCCATCCTAAGGGGGATACGAGGATGGCCTCCCTCCCTCCCTTACTTTCCTTCCATTGTGTGCGTGGGATTTTGCCCTTTCTCGGGGAACTCGATTGTCGTCGATGTGGGGTAATATGTGGAGATAGAGTCACCATACTTTTTTGCACAAAACATGCAAAATAAATGTTTTCATCTTGATAAAATGACACCAAGGACAATACTGATGCTTACGAAACCAAGTAATTCAATGGTCTTGGGACTAAGTTATGGAATGGGAATGTGTTAGGCACACATCCAGCCCTTTCGATCTCTCATGGGAATTTATTAATCTTCTTTTGTCAAACTCTGTGGAGTGTGTGCTTATGTGCATAATATAAATGGAGAATGAAATCACTCAACTTGCATCATGAAAAAGGATAGAGTGAGTTCATCCTTAAGAGTGTTTCCAAAATAATAATTCAAATATAATTTAAGTTTTTGCTGATTCACAAGTCGTTATAGAATAACGAATGCATACATTGGAAAAGACACAAGAATGCAAGCATGTAAGATCCATTAAGAATATATATAACAAAAAAAAGTTAACAAATATGTATAAAGGAGGACTTGAGTCTAGGGATTTACACAAGACGCCTATATAGTCCATGGGGCATCAAAGTCCACATAGTTTGAAGATAACATAGGGTAGGGTTTAACCCATAGATCCAAACAGGGGATTTTCATTATATGTGTGTGTAGTGATAAACGTGCTTCAAGTGTGAGGATGTGTAGTGATAATCCCTCTTTTAGAATTTATTGGTAAACTCTCTTTTTCTTATTTTTGAGTTTATTATAAAAATAAAGTATGTGAAAATACGAATAATAAAGGTCCGAGATTAAGGTACGAGATGTAATGAAAGAAAGTGCTAAAGTAAAAATAAAGTGACTAATGCTAAAATAAGAGAATTTAAAGACAAGGGTGGAGAATTGGACCTCCTTATGAATAATTGAAGTGGATTTTGATTGTTGATGCACTGATTATACGACGAGATGATGGTGCTATGAGGAGATAGGTGAGAATTTACTAAAAATAGTATGAAAAAGATGGAAGGAATGTGGGATATCGGCTTTTCAAGAGGGGAACAACTCTGAATTCAAGAGAATGTTCTCTGAATTGCTGAGAGAGATGTTTAGGGTGCCTTTCAAAGTGATTTCATGGCCTTTACTTATAGTTCAAAGGGGGTGAAGATCGATAGGGTCCTTGACTTGCCTATTGACATAGACCCTCAGACAAACTGCTGATAGGCAGGGTCCAAGTGGTGCCATTCGAAAGTTTGAGGCAGGTTTTTCAAATAAATGATCATAAGATACGAGCCGTAAGTCAAAGTCACGCACGAGACAGACCATTGGAAAAGGGATTCAGAGCTCTTCATATATTCATTGAGCTTTTGCTCAGGCAAGGAAGTTGTCTGGATTCAACCGGGTCCCAAGAGTGCCTGATGGTCTCTATATTAGTTTTCGATAGTAAAATGAACCGTTAATCCAAACCGTAAGTTCGATTCATGTGCAGGGTGGACCGTTGGAAATGGGATTCAGGGCCCTTAATAGATTCATTGAGGTTTTGGCCAGATGGGAAAGTTGAACAGAGTTAAATGTGTCCTTGGAGCACCCAGGGGCCTCTAGATAAGTACTTAAAGTATGACCTAAGGTTTATGGTGAACGAGTGAGTGTTAGGGACCTAAGGAGGTGCTTAGGCGGTACTGGGATGGGGTGTCTACAACGGGATAAACATGGACTACACAAGAGTTCATAATTAAAAAATGAGTTAAAAATTATCACAGATTGATATAACAATCAGTAATTTTGAAAGACATAAGCTCAATTTGTTTAATACTCAAATTAAAATCACCTACTTTGAATTTTTAGATTTTGGGTTTGTGCATCTAATTCACTGGGGTTGAATGGATAGTCTGAAATCATAGAGAGTATAAGTAGGCCATATAGGCCTAAAGGAATACTTATATGATGCAAAAGGATACTAAATTGTAAGACGTTTTAGGGCAAAAGCAACTATGATGGCATAATATATAATTTTAAAAAGTTTAAGAATAATTTTTTTCTTTATTTTTATTTGAATTTAGATTTAGTGACAAGAGAAAAAATATCTTTATTTCAACAAAAGAATTTGTGGAAAAGGTTTGGGGGTACACTGAAATACTTAAAAAATTGGTTAGGTGTTATGTGTAAAATTAAAACTTGAATTCAAACTTTAAAACTCGTTTTCTCCAAAAAATATTTTCCTGGAATCCAAACAACGTGATGTAATATAACATTTTGTTTAGAATTAAAAAATGGAAAACAAATATGAATTTTCTTATTGGAAATATGCACGCTTTCAGTCAAACAATTCACGCGCCTGGTCTGACCCTCACTTGTGCGCGTGTAACCCACTTGTGAGTGCAAAAAATATCACAATAAAGAGATCCACGAAAATAATCATAAAGGAAGATAATAGATATCACACACAAAATACATATGTACATGGTTCGGCAATTTACGTTCAAAGAGAGGTTACTATTTATTAAGTGTCTCTTAAAATCTCAAGTTGTAATCCCTTTGCCCCAGGTTAGGGTGTAAAATTTATAGATGTTTCTTCATAGAGTTTGATTCATATAATGAACTCAAGATAACACGTGGATAAGACAAGGAATACCTGAATATCCCCTCCAAGATTGTTGGTATATGATTTGACTTTATCCATGAGTGTTCTAATGTATATTAAGTAATCGAGTGTAAATTAATTGCGATTTGGGCAGGGCAATGTGCCAATCTATTTGGGCTGGTCGGATATTCTCACAAACTTATATCAAATGGGTTCCCACAATTTACTTTGAAATCTTTGGGATACCAATTTAGGCCAATATATTTTTGATAAGATCAGGGCCTAAGGCTTGAAATAATGTCCAAAATCGGTATGGCGTATTTGTAATTTTATAAAGGCTGAAAGGATACGCTTGTATTTAGGAGAAATCGAAGCATTAAGATGTTTTTGGGGAAGCAACACTCATCATTTGAGGTTTTTTCAACCAGATCATGTGCCACTTAAACATAAGTTCACTGATTTTGGACCTTTTTGGCTCGTACTTCGTCTATAAGCTCCGTCTCTTATTTTTTACCTCAAAATCAGAGATTTCCCTCTTCGGTGATTCTTCAAGGCTTCATTGATACTTGTGAGTTCAAGCTTTAAGTTTTCTCTGGTTCTTCTCTTCTGCAAAATATCTTGTAACTATAGATAGGGTTTTGTTGGTGATGGCAACACTTGATAATAAATCCCTTTCTGAGTTTAGAAAGTGTTACAGTATTTCGAACTTGGTGGATATTGAATGTGTCTCAATCCATCGAAATGTTTGTACTATAAATTATGGCCATTTATACCTTGTTGGTTTCTCATGGGGTTTGACATTTCCCCCTAATCCCCCCTTTTTGAGATTTTTTAAATATTTTGATATCGTTCCTACTCAGTGTCCTCTAAACATTTGGAAAATTTTGAATGGAATACATAAGATAACTGAGTTGTATGATACTAACATAGGGCTTGCAGAACTTTGTTATTTTTAAATCTTCATATGCAGGAAAGATGGATTGTTATATTTAAAGGCTAGGAGTGCTGACAGGTCCTAGTGGTGAATTTGCCTGATTCCCATAAAGATTATTGGTTCAATGGTTTATTCCTAGGAACTGGCAACATCCTCCCCAATCAATGGGCATAAGGTATAGAGGACCTCACATACATACCTTTGGGGAGGAATATATAGGTTGCTAACACTGTATTTATCTTTGTTCTTTACTCGCTTGTTCCTCTTCGTAATTTTTTTGATATTTTTTTCTGGTTGTCTATAGCTAAGTCCAAGAACCAAGAACCTTCTCTTCGTGAACTTAAAGTTACTAATCTCCAAAAATCTTGGAAGATTATGGACATTCTTGCTGACGGTCAACATCCTTGGTTTGTTGTATATTTACTGGAGTATAAGAACACCACCTTAAGTTTTATCTCTAGGCCAGTAGATTCCATCCCTGTTTTGGAGGTTCTAGAGGAGGAAGTTAGTGGCCCTTCTGAAGCCATTCTGTTAGAAGAAGGAGAAGAAGAGAGCAAAGACGGGGAAGGAGAAGATCAAGGTGTTGAAGAGGAAGACAACAAAGAGGAAATCAGTGAAGAAGGAGAAGAAGAAGGAGAATGAGAAGGAGAAGAAGAAGAAGAAGAAGAAGAATATGAGGAAATAGTGCTAGCAAAAGAAAGGTGTTTGATCAATTATGATGATGATGACATCATATTATCCGATCGCATGAATTCTAAGAAAAGTAAGGATGGACACTCCCCCATGGTAGGTGGTTTCAAGTGAGGGGCCAGGGAGAGCAATGTGGAGAAGAAGAGGAGAGAAGGGGAGGAGAATAATAAGGAAAAAGAGAAAAAGATATAAGGGAAGAGAAGGAGAGAAGAATAGAAGAACATAGCACAAGCCTTAAAAGCACATGTTATGTCTTCTTTTATTGTTGTTGTTGAGGCGACAAGTGTTGGTGACCCTCACACTGTTAGAGACGGGCGTGCTCGCTGATGATCGTGAGTGATCAACAGAGATGGGGTTCGATCAGTTGGACCTCAAGTCCACTAAAGGAATTGTATTGGTACATCCCCTTCTCTCTATGCTTTTATAATTCCTTTCTTATCTTCCTGTAAGATGATTTGTGTTTCTCTCCATCTTGTAATTTATTTATAATTTTACCACATTGGTGAGTGGTTAGGATGAACAGTCAAGGAGAAATGCCGAGACAAAAAAGCCTTTAAAAACACTAATAAGGCTTCGGCCACTTTTTATTAGGAAAAAAAAGGATCTGCGATCCCTTAAGTAACAGTCTATGAAGGATCTAATCAAACTCCATGCAACCTATAGTTTGGTGGTTGTCGACAAGTTGAAGGTGGCGGAGGCCAATAAGGAGATGACTACCAAGGTTAATAAGCTAGAGGGAAAAGCAATGACCGTCTGGGGCAGTGGGTATAACGAAGGCTGAGAGGAAGCATACAATGATGTCGAACACCATATAGCCTATGTTCGGTAGGTGGCTTTCAAAAATGGATGGGACTAAGACTTGGTCGCTACTAGTGTTCTTGCTAATTCCCATCTTTTTACCCAACACATGCCAGGCCCTAATCCTATGAACATCAAAGATCCTGAGGGAGGGAAACTTCTTATTCGAATAGAGATAAATCCCATTGACCCAACTAGAGGAGACCTTCCTGTGAATCCAGTGGCGAATGGTCTTGGTGAGATTATGGTTTCTAGCAACCAACTTTCCCCAACTACTGTTAATGGAAAGAGGTCGGCAACTTCTGATTACTTGTCTCACTACTGATGTTTGTCAAATATATTGCTTGTTTTGTAGACTATAGCCTATTAATTTATAAAATTATATACTTGCTACCTCCCACAAATGACAGATTCTTAGGCTAAACATTATCTTGCAAACTCGCAAAGCCTTTGTAAATATCTATAAATATTTGTGAGTTAGAAAAAAAAAATCCAAAGACTAGCCCGAGTTGGTCGCCAAGATCAAAGATAGGCTTGAAGAGATGGAGGATATTGGGGCCTCCGTTCAAGAGGAGATGGATGCTTTAAAAACCAAGCTCCTAGATGCCATTGAAGTCAATCAGGTGGGGAGTTACTTTATAGGGATAATGGTGATCTGAGGAGGGAAGTTTCTCGGCTAAAGGAGAACAACCCCTTTTAGTGCCGCGAGGATCTTCTTCATCATCAATTGGCACAGCTTAAGATGAGAGTAGAGATTTACAGAGGGAAATTATTGAGTTGAAGGGATACATCCGACGAGCTTATGTAATCACTATGGGTATTCAAAGAGACCTGACAATGCTGAGGCATCTGATTAGGATGGGACCACGATAAGCTTGGGCAGATGGTTATGATCAGGGCTGGACTGATGCCTCGACAAAATGGAAGGAAGCAGAGTACCTTGATTTTTCCCAGGGATATCTTAGTGCGCTTACAGAGGTGGGAAAACATAAGGAATCTAACCTATGGTACAAATACCAGATTGAGTGTCCAGCTTATCATCACAATCCCTTTTCGAGGACTGACAAATGGGTACCAATAGATGCTATTCTTATTTATCTTTTGGAACATCACTCAGAAGATAATGGATAAAAGTTTGTCCCTCACCCGGACGATGGTTGGAGAGCATATGTTGCAGATAACCTTGCTCTCTATCCTGGGCCATCATAACTTCCCATCTTTATTTTCTTTGGTCTTTCTTGTAAATGTAACTTCTTATTATTGTGAATGAAAAAGTGTTATTTACTAATATTCAATGTTTTGACCTCAAGATGACTAATCAAGTGTTATTGATTTTCATACTTATTAAGCAAACCATATTGATCGACCACTCTAGGTCCTTTGGGTTTTATTATGTTGAGCTTTCTAGCTGACTAAATGATATTAAAACATGTTACTTTGTGTTTTGAAAATTCCCCCATCCCACATATCTTATGTGACACCCCGCCTAATTAAACCTTGGGTGATCAAGCCTTATTTTAATATAAACAGGTTTCTTTAATGGTTCATTCTTAGCATCACTGTCGAACGCCTTTTAAAAAAAAAATTACTAATCACCTAAGTGAAATTAAAACGGATGCCAAATTTTAACTTTCTTAAATAAACAAATAAACCAAACCACACATTACCAAAACTAGATATGACTATGCAGTAAGCAAAAGAAAACTGAAAGCAGTTAAAGTTTTGCCGTAAACCACGGCCCAAAAGACAACTACAAATCCATAACTAGAATAAACTGTAATAGAAAAGGTGGAACGACATGTTCCAACAAGGAATAATAAAACTGAAATCCTGCACTAGAACTGAAAAGAAAGAAGCATCTAAGCAATCCCTGCAACCTCCACACTGGCTGCAGCTCCCAAATCTCTGACAGGAAATCAAGCTGGGTGTCCTTGTGGCTGGGCACCTAAAAGGTTTTTAAAATTTTACATAGCAAGAGTTAGTACTCAAAACATTTGGAAATATTTTGCAAGCGGTTATCACAATTAAGTTATTGATTACACATTTTAAGGTTTCGCACGCTCCCTGGAACCTCCTCACCTCTCTTACATAGCATGTAACTATCGAGGAAACTAAGTCTACCTAGTCATACTAACCATAACTGAAGTTAACTCATTTACCGTTCATTACCTTATTCTCGTAATAATTTCAACATGCTATAAATTATTATCAGGACATTTACTTGTCATAATCTTGTCTACTATTCTCAATAGGTAGATTTAGCACGTATAACATTTTATTCCCTGACAATGTATATAATATATGTTACCACTAATATATCCTTTTATTACACACAAAGGACTCTTGGCTCGGAATAATTCATCGACTCCAAGTGAAAGTTGGTTCGGAATGTCACATCGACCCCAACTATATATAATTATAAATATATACACATATTCTGGTTCGAAACTCTTTCATCGCGGCACCAGTACAAAATTTGGTTCGGCATTTATCATCGACCCCAAATTTAATATAACTTTATGTTAGTTCGGAATGTCACATCGACCCTAACATAATTCATTTAGGTAGTGTTCTCTTTACCCAATATCATTTATTTAAATTTAGTAGGTACGCACCCGACCTAATCATTCATACCCGTACGTAATATTTCTTTCTTATATTCTCCGTACTTATTAACTACAATATAACTTACTATTGTATTTATTTGAGTATTCGCGTAACTCTAAGGGCCCTAGTTACCCCTCCCTTAATTCAGTAGTTAAGTAAAAGTTTAACCTACTGGTATTTTCTTTCCTAAAATCAAGTCTCACTTTAACCGAAATTAGATTAACCATCTCAACTCACGGCGAAGTCAATCGTTCTTTAGTCATTCCACCTCTCCAACATTTCTACTCAATCATAAGTGGAGGAACCCTATGGTACACCTACTGGTAATTTTCAAGTCTCCTTATAGGAAAAATATCATTTATAAGGTTCCCATTAAGTAACGGCAATTAAAGATGTTTATACACAAATTCTCTATAATTCAGACAGGGTCGATCGATCGAAGGAAGAGGATCGATCGATCGACTGCTTCGATAGATCGACATTCAATGGCCGATCGATCGATCGAGCAGTGACAGACCCAGTTCGTCTTCTTCCTACTGGTTTCACCATTTTTACATCTCTAGCTTTCATGATAGGCCATCAAAATCACAACCAACAATTTCTAATCATACCTACATGTTCTGGGATGATTACTAACGATTTAAAACATCAAAATCAATATAATTCTTGGCTAAATTCACTGAAAATCTCTATAATATCCAAGAACCCTAAAAACTGCATTCTTTATCTTTTTCATCAAAGTTCCAGATTTTCATACGAATTTCTCATCAAGTTTTCTATGATATAAACATACTTAGGAATTCAAAAACGTTCTACATGCAAATCCTAATCAATCATGGATTTTTTTCTAAACAGTTTATTTCCAAGAATATCATAAAAATCATGTTCTTCCTTAATCTTAAACATGGGTATTATAACTCAATTATTTCTGCAATAAACCACTTGCCTTAAGGTTTGTAGGGTCTGAATTCGTGGTTGTTGATGATGATTGATGATGTTGGTGCCTCAATCCTTCCTCCCAACAATCTTTTGATGAAATCTTCCTAAGATGATTTCTCCCTCCTTCTTGCCTAAGGGATTTGCCTCTCTCTCTTTCTCTCTAATGGCTATGGTGTAACTCTAAGTGTCTAACCCTAGCCACCATTCTTATAATCCGATTTAGGGTTACAAAAATTCGTAGGTCATCTTTCCCTTAATTGCAAAGTGACCAAAATGCCCCCGAATGGTCCCGGTTTAGCCCAAAAATGACCCGGCACTCAACTAGTACCCCCGGGTACACTATATTGACTAATTCGACCCTTTCGGACTCAACCGTGGACTCTAAATTATCATTTGAGTCTCGTAAATATTTTTCTATTCTCAATCTTAAATTTTGTCGAGCTACATCCGGTACGTCCGTATAGTCACTAAACCGAACATATCGTCATTGAAAATTTATATTCACCCTAATAAATTTTCTATAACACATTTTCTACTCACGTAATTTAAATCAATCATATTAAATTACATTAAGTTATTCTACTTACGTAATTTAATTAAAGCGTAATTAAATCCCATTAATTTACTCTACTTGCGTAATTTAAAATTAAGCAGAATTACGGGGTGTTACATACTTCCCCCCTTACAAAAGGAATTTCGTCCTCGAAATTAGGGAAAATACCTGCAATGAATAGTTCTGGATATTGTTCGCGCATATCCTCTTCCCGTTCCCAAGTGGACTCATCCATATTGTGATGTCTCCACTGTACTCGCACTAAGGGTACCACCTTGGATCTTAGTTTGCGCTCACTATAATCTAGGATAGTCACGGGTCTTTCTTCATACGAGATATCTGGCTGCAAATCAATCTCCTCCAGTGGAATGTGCCAGAAGGCTCTCTCGCTCCTCTTGTATTTCTTCAGCGACGCTACATGGAACACATCGTGTATTCGCTGAAGATGCTCAGGGAGTCCCAATCTGTAAGTCACCGGTCCCACTCTCTCAATGATAGGAAACGACCCTACATATCTTGGCGCCAACTTCCCCTTTTTGCCAAACCTCGTAACCCCTTTCATAGGAGATACTCGAATCAATACCTGATCTCCCACATCTAACTCCACATGTCTCCTGCCGGCGTCAGCATAACTCTTCTGCCTATCCTGGGCTATTCGAATACGTCCTCGAATCAACTCTATTTTGGAGGAAGTCTCCTGTATCATTTCTGGCCCTAAAAGCTTGTTATCCCCCACTTCTAACCAACAAGCGGGTGAACGACAAGGTCTCCCGTAAAGCGCCTCGAATGGAGCCATACCAATAGTGAATTGGTAAGAGTTGTTATACGCAAACTCTACCAAAGGAAGGTATGGTTCCCAATTTCCCCCAAAATCTAGAATACACATTCTCAGCATGTCCTCTAGCATCTGGTTTACTCTCTCTGTCTGGCCGTCCGTCTGTGGGTGATATGCCGTACTTAACCGTAAGTCGGTGCCCATGGCCTCCTGAAAACTCTGCCAAAAGTGCGACACGAATATCTTATCTCGGTCCGATACGATATTAATGGGAACTCCGTGCAGCTTAACAATCTCTGAAATAAAAAGCTGCGCGTACCGCATAGTATCATAATCCGTATGAACCGGTAAGAAATGTGCGACTTTAGTCAAACGATCCACTATCACCCAAATGGAATCGTGGCCCTTCTGCGAGGTTGGTAACCCGGTAATAAAATCCATAGAGATACTCTCCCACTTCCACACGGGAATCTCTAGTGGTTGTATCATTCCTGAAGGCCTCTGATGGTCAACCTTTATGAGTTGGCATGTAGCACACTTCGAGACAAATTCTGCAATATCTCGTTTCATACCTGACCACCAATATACTCGTCGCATATCCTGATACATTTTGTCCCCACCTGGGTGTACTGAGAATTTTGACCCGTGCGACTCTGTCATAACGGCATGTCTCAAATCATCATCCTCGGGTACTATCAGTCTACCGTTGAAACGTAGTCCACCTTCCGAACTGATGGAGTAGCATTCTGCCCCCTTGGCCAGTAACTGTCGTACTTTATCCTGACAAGATGGGTCTTCTTCTTGTGCCCTCACTATCCGCATAACGTTCTCGGAAGTGATAGCTAGAACTGCCATACATGCTCTTGCCATATCATCCTCGTGTCGGAGCTCACTCCACTTTGCCTTCCAAACTTCAGCTAACTCTCCGATAGGTCTTCTGCTTAACGCATCTGCTACCACGTTAGCCTTACCAGGATGATACTGTATATCAAATTGGTAGTCCTTCACGAATTCAAGCCACCTTCTCTGCCTCATGTTCAGGTCCTTCTGAGTGAACAGATATTGTAATGACTTATGATCCGTGAATAGCGTAAACTGCTCGCCCAGAAGATAGTGTCTCCAAATCCTCAAAGCAAAAACAACCGCTGCCAACTCGAGGTCATAGGTGGGGTAGTTCTTCTCATGTGGCTTAAGTTTTCGTGACGCATAAGCTATAGCCTTTTCCTCCTGCTGTAACACACCCCCAAATCCTTGTAAGGGCGCATCAGTATAGACTCGGTATTCCATTCCGCTCTTCGGCAAGGTAAGAACGGGGGCTGATGTCAACTTGTCTTTCAATTCATCAAAAGATAACTGTCAACTATTACTCCATACGAAGGGAATTCCCTTCCGAGTTAGATTCGTCAACGGTCCGGCAATTTTTGAGAATCCCTTGATGAAGCGACGATAATAACCAGCCAAGCCCAAGAAACTGCGGATTTCTGTCGGTGTCGTGGGCTGTCCCCACTCCCTCACCGCCGATACCTTACTTGGGTCAACTGCAATGCCCCTGCTAGATACGACGTGGCCTAGGAACTGAACCTCCGGGAGCCAAAATCCGCACTTCTCAAATTTGGCGTATAACTGATGGTTCCGCAATGTCTGTAGGACCAATCGTAAGTGCTCTGTGTGCTCTTCCTCCGTACGGGAGTAAATCAGAATGTCGTCTATGAACACAATCACAAATTGATCCAAAAACTCCCGAAATACCCTGTTCATGAGATCCATGAATACTGCCGGTGCATTAGTAAGCCCAAAAGGCATCACTCTGAACTCATATGACCCGTACCGCGACAGGAAAGCGGTCTTAGGTACATCCTCTTCACGAATGCGCAATTGGTGGTATCTCGATCTCAAATCGATCTTTGAGAAGTATGTAGCCCCTCTCAATTGATCAAACAAGTCGTCAATCCTTGGTAACGGATACTTATTACGTATCGTTACTTTGTTCAGCTCTCTGTAATCTACACACAGACGAAGTGAACCATCCCTTTTCTTCACAAACAGTACTGGCGCACCCCATGGCGATGTACTCCGTCGAATAAAACCTTGTCCTAACAGTTGCTGGATTTTCTCTCTCAATTCCCGCATTTCTGAAGGAGCCATGCGATAAGGTGCTTTGGCAATCGGTCTCGTCCCCGGTGTTAGATCAATTACGAACTCTATCTCTCTGCTAGGTGGTAACCCTGGTATCTCCTGAAAGACATCCTCAAAATCCCTCACAACTGGGATTGAGTCCAGAGAAATGGCCACCCCATGTGAGGTCTCCTCCTCAATATAATATAAGTGAGTTCGTGATCCTCCTTCGGGAAGTGCCATAGCCACAAGGAACATCTCCTGCCCCGGAATAGAGAACACGATGGTCCTCTCATAACAATCCACCATTGCCCTATTATGTGCCAACCAATCCATGCCTAGGATGATGTCATATCCCTCCATATCCAGCACTAGAAGGTCTGCCGCCAGGCTCAGTCTCCCGACCATAATGTCCACACCCTTACAAATCGAGTGTATGAGGGACCCACTACCCATCGGTGATTCCACACACATAAGATGAGTGTCTGTTGTCGCTAATAGGCCGGCTGCTCGTGCAAATCTAGTGGAAATAAATGAATGCGTTGCCCCGGTGTCAAACAAAATATTCCCCTCAAGCCCATGAATAGGAAACATACCCACAACTGCCGGCGGTGCTGGAGGTGCCGGCTGAAATGGAATGTCTCGTATGTTGAACACACGCCCGTACTGCATCTGTCCTCGCTGTGGGGCCTGTACTGCTGCTGGGGCTAATGGTGCCTGTTGCCCCTGTTGGGCACCCTGCTGTTGTGCCCGGTCTTGCTGTGGACAATTTCTGCTCTTGTGACCCTGTTGACCACAAGTGAAGCACTGTCCCTGGAACTGTCTTTGTCCTTGGCCCTGTTGGCCCTGACGTTGACCCTGTCGCCCTTGGCCTTGTTGTCCCCCATTTGGATTTCCCTGGCCCTGTCGACCCTGAGGGACTGGTTGCTGAGGACCCTGCTGGCCCTGTCGGTCGAAGTGATACTTCCCGTGCTTAAACTTCTTGGCAGGGTTCCCCTGTCTAGAATCCTGTCCCAACTGCCCTGCTGCCTGCTGTTGTGTAGTGCTGCTGCCACCACCTCCATCTACCTTTCCCGGTTGGCTAGGTTCGCCCTTCTTACTTCCCTTAGTATGAAAACGGTGATCCTGACAGTGTAGTAGAGCGGCATTGACGACATCTGTGTAGGTTACCAATGCCGGATTACCAATTAAGTGTTGCCTGATTCTCCAGGCTAGGCCCTCCATAAATTTGGACCTCTTCCTTTCCTCATTGCTCACCTCGTTTGGCACAAAATTAGCCAAGCGGGTAAACTCCTCCTCGTAGTCTGCAACCGAGCATTCACCCTGGACCACTTCGCTGAACTTCTTTCTCATCTCTAACTCTACTGCTGGAGGGAAATACTTGCGGTCAAACCGCACCCAGAACTCAGAAATAGTCAAAGTATCTCTCTCCTCGATGGTGGTAACTGACTCCCACCACTGAAGGGCCGCTCCTGACAGACGGAAAGTGGCTAGCATCTGTTCCTGCACTCCAGTGCACTCTAGCATGCGCAAGTGGCGCTGTATATTCTTCTTCCAGTTGCACGCTTCCACTACATCAGTACTGCCCTGAAACTCGGGTGGATGCCCCTTCTGAAATGCCTCCCTGACTCGTTGCCAAGTAGATAGTACTGCCGGGACTTGTGCTACCGGTGCCACAGGGGGAGGTACTTGGGGCTGAGGAAAGTGGGCTGCCATTGCCCTCATCGCTGTCTCAACTGCCTGAGCCACTATCACTGCGACCTGAGTAGTGGAGATTAGCTCGGGTGGGGGTGGTGGTATCGGTACCTGTGGCTCTTGCTGAGCCTCCCTCACCTCCTCTCTAGCTTCAGCCCTCTCTGCTCTCATTCTCCTTGGCGGCATCTGAAATAAGATTCAAATTGTATAAGTACACAATTTATACAAAATTTAAGAGCAGAAGTACGATATCGCAACAGTGGAAATTAAATCAACAGTCCTAATAGTAGGGCTCTATTATAAACAAACGTAACGCTGAATCGTAGTAAGCCGTACAGATCCTATGGACACTAGAACCTGATGCTCTGATACCATCTGTGACACCCCGCCTAATTAAACCTTGGGTGATCAAGCCTTATTTTAATATAAACAGGTTTCTTTAATGGTTCATTCTTAGCATCACTGTCGAACGCCTTTTAAAAAAAATTTTACTAATCACCTAAGTGAAATTAAAACGGATGCCAAATTTTAACTTTCTTAAATAAACAAATAAACCAAACCACACATTACCAAAACTAGATATGACTATGCAGTAAGCAAAAGAAAACTGAAAGCAGTTAAAGTTTTGCCGTAAACCACGGCCCAAAAGACAACTACAAATCCATAACTAGAATAAACTGTAATAGAAAAGGTGGAACGACATGTTCCAACAAGGAATAATAAAACTGAGATCCTGCACTAGAACTGAAAAGAAAGAAGCGTCTAAGCAACCCCTGCAACCTCCACACTGGCTGCAGCTCCCAAATCTCTGACAGGAAATCAAGCTGGGTGTCCTTGTGGCTGGGCACCTAAAAGGTTTTTAAAATTTTACATAGCAAGAGTTAGTACTCAAAACATTTGGAAATATTTTGCAAGCGGTTATCACAATTAAGTTATTGATTACACATTTTAAGGTTTCGCACGCTCCCTGGAACCTCCTCACCTCTCTTACATAGCATGTAACTATCGAGGAAACTAAGTCTACCTAGTCATACTAACCATAACTGAAGTTAACTCATTTACCGTTCATTACCTTATTCTCGTAATAATTTCAACATGCTATAAATTATTATCAGGACATTTACTTGTCATAATCTTGTCTACTATTTTCAATAGGTAGATTTAGCACGTATAACATTTTATTCCCTGACAATGTATATAATATATGTTACCACTAATATATCCTTTTATTACACACAAAGGACTCTTGGCTCGGAATAATTCATCGACTCCAAGTGAAATTTGGTTCGGAATGTCACATCGACCCCAACTATATATAATTATAAATATATACACATATTCTGGTTCGAAACTCTTTCATCGCGGCACCAGTACAAAATTTGGTTCGGCATTTATCATCGACCCCAAATTTAATATAACTTTATGTTAGTTCGGAATGTCACATCGACCCTAACATAATTCATTTAGGTAGTGTTCTCTTTACCCAATATCATTTATATAAATTTAGTAGGTACGCACCCGACCTAATCATTCATACCCGTACGTAATATTTCTTTCTTATATTCTCCGTACTTATTAACTACAATATAACTTACTATTGTATTTATTTGAGTATTCGCGTAACTCTAAGGGCCCTAGTTACCCCTCCCTTAATTCAGTAGTTAAGTAAAAGTTTAACCTACTGGTATTTTCTTTCCGGAAATCAAGTCTCACTTTAACCGAAATTAGATTAACCATCTCAACTCACGGCGAAGTCAATCGTTCTTTAGTCATTCCACCTCTCCAACATTTCTACTCAATCATAAGTGGAGGAACCCTATGGTACACCTACTGGTAATTTTCAAGTCTTCTTATAGGAAAAATATAATTTCTAAGGTTCCCATTAAGTAACGGCAATTAAAGATGTTTATACACAAATTCTCTATAATTCAGACAGGGTCGATCGATCGAAGGAAGAGGATCGATCGATCGACTGCTTCGATAGATCGACATTCAATGGTCGATCGATCGATCGAGCAGTGACAGACCCAGTTCGTCTTCTTCCTACGGGTTTCACCATTTTTACATCTCTAGCTTTCATGATAGGCCATCAAAATCACAACCAACAATTTCTAATCATACCTACATGTTCTGGGATGATTACTAACGATTTAAAACATCAAAATCAATATAATTCTTGGCTAAATTCACTGAAAATCTCTATAATATCCAAGAACCCTAAAAACTGCATTCTTTATCTTTTTCATCAAAGTTCCAGATTTTCATACGAATTTCTCATCAAGTTTTCTATGATATAAACATACTTAGGAATTCAAAAACGTTCTACATGCAAATCCTAATCAATCATGGATTTTTTTCTAAACAGTTTATTTCCAAGAATATCATAAAAATCATGTTCTTCCTTAATCTTAAACATGGGTATTATAACTCAATTATTTCTGCAATAAACCACTTGCCTTAAGGTTTGTAGGGTCTGAATTCGTGGTTGTTGATGATGATTGATGATGTTGGTGCCTCAATCCTTCCTCCCAACAATCTTTTGATGAAATCTTCCTAAGATGATTTCTCCCTCCTTCTTGCCTAAGGGATTTGCCTCTCTCTCTTTCTCTCTAATGGCTATGGTGTAACTCTAAGTGTCTAACCCTAGCCACCATTCTTATAATCAGATTTAGGGTTACAAAAATTCGTAGGTCATCTTTCCCTTAATTGCAAAGTGACCAAAATGCCCCCGAATGGTCCCGGTTTAGCCCAAAAATGACCCGGCACTCAACTAGTACCCCCGGGTACACTATTTTGACTAATTCGACCCTTTCGGACTCAACCGTGGACTCTAAATTATCATTTGAGTCTCGTAAATATTTTTCTATTCTCAATCTTAAATTTTGTCGAGCTACATCTGGTACGTCCATATAGTCACTAAACCGAACATATCGTCATTGAAAATTTATATTCACCCTAATAAATTTTCTATAACACATTTTCATTTTATTAACATAATATCTATTTAAATTACTCTACTCACGTAATTTAAATCAATCATATTAAATTACATTAAGTTATTCTACTTACGTAATTTAATCAAAGCGTAATTAAATCCCATTAAATTACTCTACTTGCGTAATTTAAAATTAAGCAGAATTACGGGGTGTTACATCTTAGCAATGTCATTCCATCTACTTTACCTTTTACGTCATGTTGTCACACTCCCTTAGGCCTAACTAGTATAATTGAGAGAATGCACCTAGTAATTGGCCATCCGCCCGATCAGGTTTTATTTTTGACCAATAAAGTCGGTGACCAACCCAAGTTGAATTTATTACCTAAGGATCCCCTGTATGGATTTGGTTGTTGCCACGGTAACTCATGAGGCCTCTTATGTTTGTAATAAGGACCTGAGGGTAGTAGTAATTTAAAGTGCTTATACTTGACTTGTCATAACTACCACAAACCATGTTCATTATATGAGGTTTCCTGATTTAACACAAGTTTACCAACTTGACGTAACCCTAGACATTTGGAAAAGGTGCATATTAATGAGATGTAATTAAGAGAAGTTAAGGAGCAAATTCAAAATGCAAGAATAGAGGGGCCAACCTGCCTTTATTCATTAAATAATATCTCATGAGCAACATAAGTTTGAAAATGAAAATTTTCTTAAAGTAAATGCGCGAATAGAATATAAGGAAGATCTAAAAGTATAACTTCTTGAGATTGGTTGTGTTCCATTCTCTTGGTATATCTATTCCCTCTATCATTTACATGTGATATCCTCCTTGAAAATCGCGCTTGATTACTTCAAAGGGTCCTTCCCAATATGGTTCTAGCTTACCGTTTGATGGTTTTACATCACTGCCAAGGACTTTCCTCAAGACATAGTCCCCTATCAAAAACTTTCTCAAATTAACCCTGTTATTATATTGCTTGGCTAGTTATTATTGGTTGGAGGCCAACTTGATCAAGGCCAACTCTCTTCGCTTGTCTACTAGGTCAAGCTCAGATGATATTACATCGTACTTGACGCCTTGGTACACTAAGGTGGTTCTTATAGTGGTGAGACTTGTTTCCAGAGGTATGATGACTTCCATGCCATAGGCGAGTGTAAAATGTGTTTCCCCAGTTGGTCTCTTAGGAGTAGTACGGTAAGCCCATAGAATATGAGTAAGTTCATCTACCCAAGCACCCTTGGATCTTTCCAGCCGTTTTCTCAGTCCATTGAGCATGGCTTTGTTAAAATCCTTTGCCTGCCCATTGCTTTTGGGATACGCCACAGAACTGAAGTGGTGCTTGATACCATGCTTATCATAAAACCCTTAAAAGATGCTATGTTCGAATTGAGGCCTTTTTCCTTCTTTAAAAGTTGAAACAATGGCCAATAGCATTTCGAAGACTTGTAGATGAAGCGATTGAGTGCCAAGATCATTCTAGTGATCTTTTGAGCATCTCTTAAAGCCTGGGGTTGCTGGAGCCTAGTGATAGCGTTTATTTGATCTGAATTGGACTCAATTCCCCTTTTAGTGACTAGGTTACCTAAGAACTTTACTGACTCGACATCGACTGATCACTTACTTACATTAATCTTCATTCGATATTTACTGAGGATCTCAACGGATGTCTCTATGTCTGTAAGGTAGTCACCATTGTTCTTGCTTTTGACTAGCATATCGACAATGTATACCTTCATCATTTTCCCATCTGTTTGCTGAACATCCTAGTGACCAACCTTTGATAAGTTACCCCTACATTCTTAAGACCAAATAACATAACCTAGTCATAGTATAACCTGATAGGGGTTATAAATGAGGTCTTATTATTTTTGGGCTCGAATAAAGGAATCTGATGGTAGAGAGAGTAGGCATCTAGGATTCTCATCCTTTTGTGTGTTACTGTAGCATTAACCAACTTATCTATTTTTTTGGAGAGAGAAGCTCTATTTTGGGCATGCATTGTTGAGGTCAGTAAAATCGATACAGACCCTCCAACTACCATTGCCCTTGGGTACTACCACTGGGTTGGACAACCATTTTGGGAGTTGAACCTCCTTGACGAATACTTCATCTAGTATCTTCATTACTTCATTATCTACTTCCATAAACTTCTCGGGGGATGTTCAGGGAGCCTTTTGAATGAGCAGTTTGAAGGTTGGATTAATGGTAATGGCAGTGCATTGTTCCTTTTAATTGGGTCACCACCCATTTTCTTGGGCCATTTAATAAAAAACTCATCTTTAATTTTACTGAGGATCTTGTAAATAGGTTCCTTTAAGACTGTGTTAATATCCCGTGGAACGTCTTAGAGGGGCCAGCCTTGTTCCCATTCTTGGAGCCATTCTTTCCCCCATTTTTATTTCCTTTCTTTTGGGTGTCACTCTTTTCTATTTAGTTGTTCTGCTCAACCATTATTTCTTGTATTAGAGAGAACCACATCTTCCACCTTGGCGTATTTCTTAATATGGGCCATAAGGTCATCAATGGTGATGGATTCCTTATTAATGAGGGATTCGTGCAACAAAGAGGCCGTTGGCAGACCAATTTTGAAGAATGCTATAGCAACTTGCTTCGAGCATTCCTCGATCTTGTTAAAAACTTCCCAATACCTTTTGGAATAATCCCGAAGGTATTCTTGTGGATTATTTTTCATCGTAAGCAGTGCATCCATTCTCTTGGGTTGGGATCTACTAGTTATGAAGCGGGCAGTGAAGACCTCATCCAGGGATGCAAAATTTCAGATCGACCTATAGGAGAGCCTCTCGAACCATTTCTATGCTACATCATATAAGCTAAAAGGGAAAATATGACACATTAGTGCATCACTATGGTTCCATAATGTCATTACTTGATGATATTACCAAACATGATCGATGGGATCTTTCTTTCCGTTATTAATCTTTCATTTAGGAGCAATTAACTTCTTGGGGAGCTCCTTTTATTCGATCACCCTTGAAAAAGGGGAATTGATTTGAGTGTTGAGCTCCCTTCTATCTAACTCCCTGGTGGATCTGGCCCCACGATGGTATAGATGTTGGTCCATTTCCCTATGAACTAGAGTTCTGATTTCGTGGTATTATCGATCATTACTCCTGTTGCGCCGTTCTCGCTATTCATGCTATGATCTTGGGGCTAGTCCCTAGGTGACCTATCACATTTACGAGTCCATCCATGACGCTTCCTAGTTTCTCTTTGGAGATCTCTCTCTACTCTTTCTAGGAACCTTTAGAGGCGAGCATTTTCTTCTTCCTGGAGTCCTATAGTATTCTCTTATTTGCAAATCCAGTCTTTGTAAACATCAAGAACCTGAAGATATATGTAGACCTAGGTTATCCTTGGATCTCCTCGATAGGCTGCCTATCCAGGCAAAACTTGGGGTTCATATGCTGGAGAACCTCAGACCTAACCATGGGAGGAATAGGGTTCTCTTTCTCATCATCAACTTGAGGAAGGTTGTCAGTGTGGTGAGACATCATGGGATTTCTGTCAACAAATGTTTTTGCATGAATAAAAATTACTTCCCATAGACTGCACCAATTGTGAGTGACAAAATATCACAATAAAGAGATCCACGAAAACAATCACAAAGGCAGAAAATAGAGATCACACACACAATAATGATTTACGTGGTTCGATAACTTTCCTACGTTCACAGAGAAGTTATTGTTTATTAAGCATCTCTTAAAATCTTAGGTTTCATAAGGTTTGATTCATATAAAGAACTCAAGATTACATGTGGATAAGCTAAGGAATATCTGAATATATCTTTCGAGATTGTTGATATTTTATTTGACTTTATTCATGAGTGTTCTAATGTATCTTAAGTACTCGAGTGTAAATTAACTGCGATTTGGGTCGGGCAGTGTGCCAGTCTATTTGGGTTAGTCGGATATTCTCACAAATTTATAACAAATGATCTCTCGGACCACTCATCTTAAACCTTCGACTATTTGATATTAGTATTTTCAAACTTTGACCTTAAATTTGAGACATTTTAGGAACCCATTTGAGTCTGTTCCTGAATGAAAATTGCATGACCTTTGAAGAGGAATCCAACCATATTGGTTTCAAGGAATTTAGCGGGCTAAATTGAGCAATTGAGTTTTTGTAAAAGCGGAAAATATTTGACTCAACATAACTGACTGAAAGATTTGATTCTCATTCCAAAATCATAAGAGTTTTTTTCTCCATTGAAAATGTTGCAAAAGAATCCTAGTTTTAGGGATTTTGGTCGATTAAAACTGTTGAATTTATTTTCTAAAAATTCCAGGACCAAAAACTTCGAGCTTTTATTTAAGGTATTATAATTTGTACTTGGATCAATTAAACCTTTTACTTAGGTTCCTGAGAACCTAATCTCAACTTACCTCACTTTGAAACTAGTTTAAATTCAAGGAAGCAGAATCCACCATTGAAGCTCAAGCTTTAATGGAGTTTTCTGGATTTTAAGCTATTTTAGTGCATACTCAAGTTAAATAACACATGTAGACTCATAATTATATTCCATATAAGTGAAAAAACATAACTAAATTGAAGAAACAAACATTCATTCATAAAATTACACAAATTCAAAAACTATCAAAATTTTATATTAGTAAAGCTCTCAATTGGTATGCGTTTTTACTGAGATGAAGATGGCGTTTTATAAGGTTGGCGAGGAGGAGTTTATTGGTTAGTTTTGGAGGTGAATTTCATATAAGTTTTCACAATTTCCATCATTGAATATATCGATGGAAAATGGGTACCCATGGTACTCCATACGGAACATGCCGTGTTGGAAGTTAAATTAGTCCCATGAGAGAAGGGGAATAAGTATAAATGAGTTTTGGTTTTGGTTTAGGTCCTTGGAAAGTTTTTGTATAGAATTTAGGATTTTTATGTCACTTTGTAAGATTTCAGGGGCTTATGTGCAATTGTTCAAACCTAATGGATTTGGTTATGATATTCTTATAAATTATAAGTTATTTGGTCAAATATTGAATGAAAGTTGATTGGTATATAAAAGTGTAAGTAATTCTTTTTTGGGGTATTTTGATAATTTGGTAAAAGCCATGGGTTTATTTGAAATTATTACCTTCTAGAGGGACTAAATTGTATTTATAGTGGGTTGCTACACTTACCGAGCCCCATAAACATTCGCCACTAGTCCCACTTTACCTCGAATGTCCCTACGGTTATCACCCAAGATCTAATTGGTCAAAACAACTACGAAAAAAAACTGAGCAGGCCATAAAACCAAAATGGTTCGTTGGACGACCAAACGAGTTCGGTTAAGTGAACCAGTTTTCCCTCCTAGTTAACTGGATCTATTAAACAAACCAGTTTGCTCCCCCCAGTGAATCGGTTCGGTTCACTAGGTTGTTTGTTATCTTTTTCCTCGATTTTCTCTTCCATACCCTTTAAGGGAGGTCCCAAACCACCCCAAACCTAGAATTAACCTCATAAAACATTATAACATCCCATAAGTATTATAACGCATCAATAACCCCGAATCCCTCATGAAAAACCTACGATTTTAAACCAAACTTTAAATTTATCAAACCCAGATTTTTTCAAATTTGAGTTTTCATCAATTCAAACATCCTATCATTGTTCTACATGTTCATCATGTTAAATCCATATTAAATTACTAAATCCCTAAAGAATTATTATCAACTAATTATCAATTATAATATGATATTAATAATGATCTCCATCTTTTAATCAATTGATCAATGTTTCAACCTTTCATCCTTAAATCCATATTTTTATACCAATTATGTATGAAAGTGATTAAATACATGAATGTGTAATTTAAACCAAGTAACTACTTGCTTTACAAGATTTAATCTAAAGTTCTCTACATTGGTGATGGGTTGAATCTGGAGATGAATCTCTCTTTTCTCATCTCGAAGACTTTCTCTCCTTTTTTTCGTCTTTTTCTCTTCTCTTGAACTTTCTCTCTAACTCAATTATGCAGAATGTCAAAGATGGGCTGACATCCACATTACTTACCTTTAAATATCTCCTTAATTAACCTGAATCCCATTTTTACATTTAATCGTAGAAGTTAAAAGACCATCCTATGCTTATACGGGGCCTGCTATTCTAAAAAGTCCTTGGAACCTAATCATAACACTCGGTCCCTCCCAGATCATCGGTTCACTCGAAAAGGTCATCTGAGTCACCCAACTCCAAATATGCTAACAACTCATTAACTGGGCCTGAAATGTGCATACCATATGCATCACCCATAAAATATACTGATTCGCCGATGTAACACTCTATCAACGTATAATAATAAACCATTGTTTTCACTCATACACGACATATAATAAATCATATATCTATTTACTTATCACACGCAAGTAAATATTAATAAGAATAAGAAATGTTAATCCTTCATCTCACTAATTAATATGTACCAAAATCTAATTTAATTTCCCCAATTAAATTTATAATTAAATGCACACAAAAATATTCTCCCCTAATAACAAAAATTTCATCCTCGAAATTTGAATGTACTTTCCACAAAGAGCTATGATACTTTTTTCACGTGTCATTCTCATACTCCCACGTCGACTCAATAACATTGGGATATCCCCACTATACATGCACTAATGGTACCACATTTTGTCAAAGTTTCGCTCGCTATGACCTAAAATGGAAATAGGTCACTCTTTGTAAGAAATATCTAGTTGTAGGTCAATATACTCTAACGGTATGTGTCGCTAACTTAGTCATGTCATAATTGAGATACCTTATCAATGATGACACATAGAACACATAATAAATCCGCTGCAAATACTCAGCTAAGGCAAACCTATATGCAATCGGCTCTACCCTCTCGATGATGGGAAAAGGCGCCACACACCTAGGTTCCAACTTTCCCTTCTTCTTGAACTTCATTAATTCCTTCATGGGAGATAACCTTAGCAACACCTTATCATCCACGTTAAACTACAAAAAATATTTGCTTCGTAGCAACGTATCTCTTCTTCCTATCTCGAGATACCGAATACAACTCTTGATTAAATCAATCTTCGTTAACGTCTTCTAAGTTAAGTAAGGTCTGATAAGTTTTTTATCCCCCAACTCTAACCAATAAGAGGGAGAATGATAAGGTCTCCTATACAAATCCTCAAACGGGGCTATGCTAATAGTGAACTAGTACGACTTGTTATATGCAAACTCTGCCAAAGGAAAATACTACTACTAGCTACCCTTAAAGTCCAGAATGCACATCCATATCATATACTCCAACATCTGATTCTCCCTCTTCGTTTTCCCATCAATCTGTCGATGATCCACCGTGCTCAATCGTAACTTCGTCCATATCTCCTCTCGAAAACACTGCCAGAAGTGAAACAAAAAGATCGTATCCCGATATAAAATAATGTCAAGCTCCCCTCGTTAAATCTCACTATCTCTACTATGAATATCTATGCGTACTGCCCTGTCATATAATCCACTTGAACTGGTAAGAAATCAAATACCTCGATCAAATGATCGATAATGGCCCAGATGGAATTCTGACCCCTCTATGATGTCGGTAACCCTGTGACGAAGTCCATCAGAATACTCTCCCATTTTCACACCGAAATCTTTAACAGTTGTAGAACCCCAGCTAGTTTTTGTGATCAACCTTCACCATCTGACAAGTGGTGCATCTAATATTTCCCTCTTCATATTGGACCACCAATATTGTCACCTCATAAAATGGTACATCTTATCACTTTTAATATGCATCAAAAAATGTGGCCCACGTGCCTCTTCCATAACAACGTGCCATAAGTCCTCATCGTCTAGGAAAATTGACCTCCCATTAAAGCATAAGCCATCCTCAAAACTAATTAAGTAAGACTCTGCTCCATCCACTAATAACTAATAAATCATATCCTAATAATAAGGATACATTTCTTGTTCCTTCATAACCCTAAAAATGATCTCGAGTGCGATGATTATCACTGCTATATAAGCTTGGACTACCTCATCCTCCTGATGAAGCTCAACTCACTTCAACTTCCACACTACTGCCAACCGCCCAGTCGGTATACGGCTCGACGCATCTGCCAGTACATTAGCCTTCACCGAATGATACTAGTTGTCAAACTGATAATCCTTTATTAACTCATGACACCCACGCTACCTCATATTACGCTCATTCTATATGATTAGATAATAAACTGACTTGTGGTTTGTGAACAACCAAAATTTTTCTACAATAGACAGTGCTTCCAAATCTATAAGGAAAAAGTAACTACCTCTAACTCCAAGTCACGAGTGGGATACTTATTCTCGTGGTTCTTAAGATTGTACGATACATAAGCTATACCCCTCTCCTCCTACTGTAAAACTTCCCCAATTCCCTATAAGGACACATCGGTAAAGAGAAAATACTCCACCCCTCCCCTATGCAATGCGAGCACTGGTAATGAAGTTAATTTGTCCTTTAGCTCATCAAAATTTAACTAACAGTGATCATCCCACAAAAAAGGCATTCCTTTATAAGTCAAATTCATTAAGGGCCCCATAAATTCCAAAAATCCTCTGATTAACCAATGGTAGTACCCTGTTAACCCTAGAAAACTATGCACCTCTATCGGTGTCGTGGGTTGGACACTCTTTTACCGCTGACACCTTACTCAAATTCATAAAAATATTTCTCTCGAAGAAAATGTGACCCAAGAACTGAACCTACGTTAACCAAAATCCACACTTCTCAAACTATTCATACAACATGAAAAGTCTAATGAACCATACGTAAATGTTCTTCATGCTTGCCCTTTGTTCGAGAATAAAGAAAGATGTCATCTATGAAGACAATGACAACCTGATCCAAAAAATTCATGAACACCCTGTTCCTGACATCCTTGAAAACTACTAGCACATTGGTTAGCCCGAATGGCATAACCCCGAACTCATAAGAATCGTATTTCAATAAAAATGCGATCTTAGGGTCATCGTTCTCCTTGATACATAATGATGGTACCTCGATCTCAAATCAATATTAGAGAAGTAGGATACCTCTCTCAACTGATTGAATAAATCATTGATATGAGATAATGTATATTATTTATGAATCATGACCTTGTTCAATTCCCGATAGTTGATACGTAACCTCAACACCTATCCTTCTTGTTTATAAATATAACTGGGTCACTCCAAGGTGATGTACTCCTGCAGATAAAACCCTTCCCCAATATCTAATTAATCTGATCTCTCAACTCCCGTATCTCTATAGGAGACATAGTAGATGGCACTCACACTATTGGCCTAATCCCGACGCTAAGTCGATCATAAACTCAATCTACCGACTTGATGATAACCCCAGTATCTCCTGAAATACATCTGTGTAGTCCCTAGAAACAAGGATCGAATCTAGCGAGCTATTAAATCTCCTCCTCAGTATAGTGTAAGTGCATGTTTGACCCTCCCTCCGGAAAAGGCATCTCTATAAGAAACATATCTTTCCCTGGAATAACAAACATGACAGTCCTATTGTAATTGTACATGACCGTTCTATACATCGCTAATGAGTCAATACCTAGAATACCATCATACTCATCCAAATCTTAAGAGAGAAGATTCATTACTAATCATAACCTCCCCATGTTCACTCCCGCTCCCCTACAAATGTAACGAATGAGAGTCCCACCACCCAATGGTGAATTTGCGTTCATAATGATATATGATGCTAAATCCCCTAAACTAATCGCATGAGCGAATCTAGTGCTGAAAAACAAATGTGAAGCTCCCATGTCAAATAAAAATCGCCCCAAGTGCCCATAGATATAAAACATACCTTCAATTATTGGTTGTGATGCAGTCAAATGGATCCTCACACGTGATACATTCGCTAAAACTACCCCTGTGGAGGTAGCAACACTATAATTACTGGTGGGGCAGGAAGATGCTATAACTACTACCTGGACTGGGCATCCTAATGCTGACACTTTGCCCCATTTAGGCATGCACGTAGCATGTGGCCCTTCTCTCCACATATGAAACACCTCCAAGTAATGTTTTCCCGCTTCTTCCCCTACTGGCCCTATAAAGGCTTCCCATATCTTTGGCCTTGATAACCCCGACCTTGTTAGCCCTCGGTCTAGTTCCCCTAGATTTTCTGTTGCGACGGGAACCCCGCTAGCACCGTTACCCTAATTTTGCCCTATTGGCTAGTCTCTTCGATCCTCTTTGCTCCACTCAAATGGAAAAAATGGTATAGATAGTGGAACAATGTAACATTAACAACCTCAGTGTAAGTTCGCATTGTCTGGTTCCCTAACAAATACTAATGTATCCTCCAAGTAAGCTAATGGGTAAACTTGTGGACCCTCTTCTCCTCAGTGCTCTCCTCATCCGGCATAGTCTGGTCCTTCTGCCAGAGGTATGAGAATCTTCTCCTCATTACCATCGGAATTGATGACGAAAATAACTTACCAATGAACTGCACCTAGAACTCCTGGATAGTCATCATATCCCTATGTTTGTCAATTTATAAAATATCGCAAGTGCATGGGCTATTATAGAATAGGGAGTGTAAGTACGGATCGAACCCATAGAGAATAATTATGAGCTACATTAATAAAAGAAACTATGATAAATGAGAGTAACACACGAGAGTTGTAAACAATTAGGATTCGGGGTCCATTTATCACGTAACTAATTTTGCACACTAATTTAATGTTGTCATTACCTTTTTATAATTCAAATTAAACCGACTCTCGTCGCAATTAATTTGAAAAGTATGAAAGATACATTCGAAATATTTTTAACGTCTCTAATAGACGGCTAAAATATCTATTCCCGTAGAAAATACAAGTTTTAAAGTTCGCAAATGTATTTAAGCATGGACTATTAAAACAATCAAGGTGCAAGCATAATCCATCAAAAATTACTATCTTTAAATTTCAAAACTCAATTGACAAAACATTTTTGAAGGTTTGAAAACACTCTCGTATCGTTTTAAAATGAATACCGAATCTTTAATAATAATTAAAACGAGTAGGGAATGAACAACAATCAAATTAACGTGACAATATTAGCTAACTATGATAAAATTCACCCTACTCCTAATATAAGAATCAAGCTACCATAATGAAAGAGAAATTGCAAGAATAAGTGGAAATTTTTATTAATAAATCAAACTTGCAATAAGTTCTTTCACAATGATCTTCAATCCTCTAAAAAAATGATAAAAACTTGGCCCTCAAATTGATTACAATCACTCAAAGTTGCTCCACGAAATTCTTTCTAAGATTGTGAGCCTAAAGGTACTTTTTATATGACAAGCGGTGAGGTATTTGACTTGTGGTGGAACTCTTCCTGACTTGCCGAATGGTATTAGAAGCTATCTTTCCACCTGTTTAACCTTTGGGTCGTGATAAGGGTCTAATTTCCCCCACTCGAAAACTCTTATCTTTTCTTGTTAAACACGGACGCCGAGTTTCATCCAAATTAGATAAAAAATTACCTGCAAAATTTTCATTAGGCGACGTTTTTCATAATTTAGAAGAAGAATGTTATAAAATTATCTGAGTGCCCATTTTTTACTTAAAATTTTCGTTTTCAATCAAAATTCAATCTTCCTTGAATTTTTTTCTCTTTTTAATCAAATAGTCCTAAGAACTTATTGAATAAAATAAAATGGGACTAACAAAGCACAAATTTTGGTATAAAATATTCAAAATAATGCACTCATCAAATACCCCCAATCCTAAACTTTACTTGTCCTCAAGAAAAAATAAAATTTTAAAATCTAACTCACTTTCGTAGGAATCCCGATTGCACTTAGCATGTGCAACAAGCCGTTAAACCACTAGGTTACCCTAGTGGACAAGTTTTGTCTCTTGAGGGTTTGTTGTTAATATACCCACAAAATTCAAAAACATGACTCAATACAAAAGACATATAAATAATATAACCAGGTATGAATGTAAACTCCATAAATATAATAGAACTTCATTTTTCAATCTCAAATTATCGTTTGTGTGAATAGCCAATATAAGCATCCATTTCAAAAGATTTGATCGTTACATTTCTTATCCGAAACTTTGTCTTGATTTCAAGATCTCACATAATTCACTCTCAATCAAACACTTGAAAATGGGTTATTTTCTCTCGCTCTATGTGAATAAAAGAGTAAATTTACATGAGAAACTATCACATATACATGATGAAAAATAGACTTTTAATTAATGGATGAATATGATCTCATGAATAGAAAATCGATTACTTTTTGAAAACATTGAATCCCACAATATATCCTATTCATCTTCTCTCCACACCATAACTAACTTCACTTGAGATCGATTATGACTTTCTTTGGTTGCATTGTAAGCTTGGATTTGGATAGAAATAATGGTTTTTAGAGTTCAAAATTTATGAGAATATAAAGGATTTTCCGTATTTTGATTTTTAGGCACTTTTTCTTCCAATCTCCATTTTTCTTTCCTTTTTTTCATTCTTTCTTTCTTTTCTTTTGACACATCATTCTTTTGCAAACTTATTCTTCTTTCATTTTTCTGGCCTTTATCCTTACCGTAATTTTTACCCTAGTATTCTAAAAAAATGGGTATGGAATTTTAATTTTAGGGGCTTTTGTAATTGGGTAGTCCGCTTGTAGCCTGGGAGTATGGTAGTATTAGTTGAGGTGTAACCCCTATAGGTATGGTGATAAATGATAACCCAAAAACTCTTTAATGAACATAATTAAACATACAATATTATATTTGATAAACACTTATATTGGACTCACAATGCACTCATGTATAACTCAAACAATAATAGAGGGAACTCACTAGTAACTCAGTCAAGGAGGGAGAGGAGTAAGAACCCTAGATGCACCTTGGAAGGCAACCAAACACACCAACAACCTCTGAAAGATCTCTGGTTAGTTATTAAAAGCTTCATAATAAATGACAATGGTGCCTGAGTAAGAGCTATGGTTTGTAACAACTTATTTCTCTCTGATGATAATCTCTTTATAGAAGGACTCTAAAAGAATATCCTCCCTTCAGAAGTGGTTGAGTCCTATAAATGCCCCCCCCCCCACACCACTCACGAGGTGCCTTAGTCTTTTACAGTTGTGAAAGATATCCCTCATACTTTACATCACAAAAATTAAATGTCTGATGGACTAGTCAGCTCCACGTTATTAACATTAAATGCCAAGACATGAATTTTCCCTAACCACTGTGCACCAAGGGATTATCATCATAGAGGTGGCTCACTAACTGTCTGACAAACCAATATGCCACACTGGTTTACTCAAGTGCAGATGTGACATTGCTTAGTTGGCTAGTGACATCACCTAAAGTAGATGTGACATTAAGCAGAGGGACGTTTGGTTCAAAACTCAATGGACGATGGAACTCAAGGCAGCTCCGCCCAAGATTCCACGATCAAAGGTCTTTCGGTGTTTTACCAGGTTTATCTAAGATGGTCAGGACAAGCCCCAATACTGCCTCACTTCTCAATCCTCCAAATCAAATCCCTCTGAAGTTCCCACGACGAGGTGCCCCGATAGAGCATGAAAGCTCTACCAGGTCGTGCAAAGCCTGGTCTCTCATGAGTACCGTTTGACCTCACACTGAATAGAGCTATAATCGTTACATCATTACAATCGTTATAGCTTATAGCCAGTATAAAAAAATACAACATGACTAAATAAGACATCAAAGCTAAAGTGTGAGCTCTATCGATGAGTTACTTCGCTGGAACATCTCCCTGGACTGCAACGTTGAGCTACGTCACTTGAAGTGCCTCGCTTGAGCTTCCTTGCTTCCTTATTCCCTTGAGTTTTTTTATTAGCTGGGGGATTATATCTAATATTGAGATTATCTTCAAGCCCCTTACATTTTCCCTTTCGTGTAGAGTTTTTTTGTGGTGTGGTAACAAGAAATGTTTGCATGAAAAAACTTCTCAATCTGATGAATCCCCTACTTGTGAAAAATTTCTTGCATCTCTATCTTCGTTACAAATTTTGCCGTTGGCTCTGCTAGAAAGGATAAAATTATACCCGATGTACTTGAACCAAAGCGCTGGATGTGAGCAGCGAATGGCAAGGGGACATCGTGATTTTTCTGTCGTTATGCCTCAGCCATTCTATCTTCTTCACTGGCTATTGGAATTCTTTGAAACATCTAAGGAAGTTATTGATTATCCGATCTGACTGTTCAAAAGTTAAACTATCCTCTGTCTGAACTATTGCGTGTCACCATGCAGCATAGTTGTAATATGTTGGTGTTTACATTAGGACTGCCCCTAGTGGTATGAAGTCTCCCTCCAAAACATTCCTAGCATTAAGGCTTGTGAAATTCTTCCAAAGTAATTGTTGAACTATAAAATTCTCCCAAATTCTGACTTGCCAATATTCTTATGCATTTTGTGTTGTTCAAAAGTAAAATTCTCCTCGATGTGCCTGAGTCAAAGTTAACCCCATTTGGACTTGTGGCGAGGGGGCATCGTAGCTTATTGAATCATGGTAACAGTTTATACCTTGTGGGGTATCCGATGCGCCTGACAACTAATATTCTGGTGCCAAAATCATAACTTATTTTGAAAGCAACCCTATCTATTCCCCATGCATCACTTCATTAATGACTTGGTACTGCCTTTTCAATTATCAGGGCACTCCCCGAAGTGCCACATGTCTATTTGAAATGATTGAGGGAAAATTTGTACGTGCGGTGGTGGGAAACTCAAAATCCAACTTAAAAAAATTCAAACGACTATTATTCGAACACTTGGACATTTTTCATTTACCTTACCTTCGTCTTCTTTAAACTCTTAGAGGCTTTAGAGAGAGGAAACATCAAACCGTCATTGTTAACAAGAATATCTTCTTGTTCTCTCTTTCTTGGCCTTACTCACCGCCTCTAGCGGTTATGCTTTAGAACTTTTAGCCTCCTCCTTCTTCCTTAGAAGTTTTTTCCTTGCCACTTACTTCCATGGCTTCTTCCCACACTCTAAATGATCCCACTGACAGTGCTCCATCTGCAATCGCCATTATGTCTTCCCCTACCACCCCGTTGAGTGCCACCGTCTTGCTCACGGCGTGCTAGGAACAGTTGCATTTCTACCGTCATTCTCCTATTTTTGGTAAGGATGACAATTTTTTTGATGCGTGCAAGACTTGTAGTTTTTTAGCCAAGTATGATCCTTTGTTGTTGGGTGATGAAGATGAAGAGTTAGCCAAATGGGGTTTTTTCCCTCCAGAGGGGACTCTGCGCTTCGAATTGGATCGTGGTGACTTTCCTTGCTCCCAGATTGATTTCAAAGCACCTAGGGATCTCAAACTCATTTCGCTGTCTAACATGCACATATGCAAATCTCCCTCGATGCACCTCTTACCAAAGTTTGTCTTCACCGAGCCAACTAGTTTGGGGAGTTCACTCTTTATAAGCACAACGTTGCCCTCCAAGTGTTAGTCTTCGGATGGAACATCATAACTCACACCTTCTTTGTTGCTTGAGGAGAGTTCACCATTACCTTAGAGTACGTTTGTGAGCTACTTGAATTTGAACCCATGGGTGGGTTTTCTTATATTGATGAGGCCTTGGATACCTAAGAAGCTGTTGATTGGGTTGAGTTGAATCAAATTTTATACAGTTTCATAGGTTCTTCCAACAAAGCTAATTTTACTCCCTTAATCAATTATTTCTTTGAGGCTCCTACTGTGAAATATGCCCCCTCTATTGTAGTCAGGGGTAAAGGTTCATCCCTTGAATTCCCCGCCTATATACTTGTTTTTCTCTCCCATTTCCTATTGACTGGGAAGCCCAACAACAAACCCAGAAGGGACCCCATAAACATTTTTGTTCATTTGCCCTGAGGTTACAACCTTCCTCTAGCTGCTATTGCTCTAGGGTCTCTTTACACCTAGTTGGATTATACCCATCTCGACATGGAATGGTACCGTGGTCGTTATAACCTTGCTAATTTTTCTAATACTATTCTTTTAATGGGTTTCCTTTACACCTATTTTCCCGTTGTTGCTACCAAAACTGTTCCATATCCTTCTGCCATCAGGCCCCCTCACCTTCTATGCTACCATAAAAAGTAGAGTCGAAAGGAGAAAGTGGGAATTTTTTACAAACTGGACTCTTTTATGATGAGGCATTATATAGAGTTAGATGATGTCCACACTTGGGTCTTTTTTACTTCTGCGGCCCGAGTGGTCAAGTTTGTTCTTATCATAGAAGATTCATCGCATGTCGTGGTTCTTCTGTTCACCCCTGGGTTCCTTACTTCCTTTACTGAGTGGGGGTATACTTCTGAGACTTATAACCTCGATCGATGCAGCAGGAAGTTTGGTTTTGACCAAGGGGCTCCTCTACCTGTATTTCAATTGACTAATAAGAAGGATACTTTAACTAAGGCTTGCACTCTCTATTTTTCTTCACCTGTACTTGGCATAACTTCTACCATAGATGGTCGTGTCACCATCCCTAGTGCCACTAGTAAAGGGAATATATCCACTTTATTTGCCACCAAATTCTAGTTTATGCAACTGGCCATAATTCGCGAGTTTATCCAAAGTCCCCTTTAGTACCCCCCCCCCCCCAGTTCTCTCTTTCTCGGCTTTGGAGTTAGGCCTTAAAGGCAATTATATTCTTGGGATTGAGTTCCCTCTGAGAAAGACCCCAAAGGACTCTCTAGGCGAGCTACCCACTTATTGCCCCATGGTCCCAACTACCACCTCCGAACCCAAGAATATTGATCACCCCCCAAATCAGCTTGCCCCTTCTGAAGGTGTTTCTGGTGAGGGTGTTTCAACTGGTGCAGCTCCTATCGAAGGACCATCTAAGCCATAAACCAAAAGGACTAGGAGATCCAAAAGTGGAAATTCTTTGAAGTCCAAGTCCCAACCTCTACCTCAAGCTCCCTTGGATGCATTCCCCATTGCCTATGTTCCTCCTCCTATGTCTGCCGAAGTAAGTGAGGAATTAAGAAAGAAAGTTCAAGCTGAGGTGGAACAAATAAACATTGAATTTCACCAGCACATTCCTTTTGTTCCTCCTGCTGCTTCTTTCCCTACCATTTTATTAGATATATCTAATGGGGATTAAAGCAAAGGAAGATTACAAGAGTTCCCTCACTCCTTGGTGCTTTTGGTTATATAAAGAAAACTCTAAGTACTAAGACTCGGAAGAAATGAGTAAATGAAGCTATAACTGTGGATGACAGTCCTGACGCCGACCAAGGCCAAACTGACTGGGCTTCTTCAGTTCTTTCTCCACCTTCTTCTCGAATGGTCATATCATCCCAGTCTTACCTCTTGAACAAACGATGAGTCTTTTAACACTTAGCCATTTACATCTTAGTGAGTTAAAAAAATTTCATTTCTAACACTTGTTCCTCTTTCTTATTTTCATTAAGAGGCTGCTGAAGAAGGGTCTTCTTCTCTAGTGAGACCTTTAGTGGGAGGCCTATTTGGTCCTGCTACGACCAATGTATCCCCCCCTCGATCTCCCATGATAGGTTTCCAAACTTACACCCATGGTTTGGCTTTTAAACGTGTCGAGTAGGTTGCTGCCCCTGTTGAATTGGTGGGAGTTTCCTCTCTTCCAGAGAAGACTCCCCTAGCTTCCTGGGGTTCACCCATTTTGCCCCTTGTTCATCTGGATATCATTCCAATTTTTCCACCTTCTCCAGGGGTAATAAGTTGTTAAGTAATTTGAGAATCTTTCTTTTATCTCTGCCTACCTCCTAATTTCTTTATTGTGTTTCAGGTAGAAGTTGATTCGCTACTAGCTACATCACTGGTTGATGCTCTTATTCAGCTTCTTTAGTGAGACCCATTTATGGGTTTCCCTCTTTTGCTAATTTAAGTGAGGTAAGTTTCACGTTCAATTTTCCCCTTTTTGGATGATATTGCTTTCATCTAACACTTAACATTATATCTGCAGCTTTCTCCAGGATTAACTTCCCTGTTATAGTCTGATATCGCATGGTATCCCATCGTATCAGCTAGTGTATCTAGCTCAGGAGTTCCTTCTTTAACCCCAGGACCTATTCCCCCTACTCCCAGCATCTTCCGTTAGGACTTCTCCCTTCTATGGTCTTAGATTTTGTGCCCTTCGAGGGTGAGGGTTTCTCTATTATGGTTGAGGTTCCTCATCCTAAAGATAGTTCTGAGGGACAGAGGAAGGTGTTTGTGCTACCCCTTCCATAATCCCTTTAGTCTTATTACCCGAGGTAACTTTGACCTTATCTTTGTTTGTTTGTACATGTATTGTCTTTGGTCATGTTAAAACTTAGGATAGGGAACACCGTCACTATTAACAATGAAAAACTCTTGTTAAGTTTTTTTTTCTTCAAACTCGACCAGCAATAGTAACTTGACAATGAAAAAACACTTCTTAAGATTTCTATCAAAATCCACCACTAACGGTGACTTAACAATGAAAAAACACTTGTTAAGATTTTTTTGTCAAACTCCACCAGTAATGGTGACTTAACAATGAAAACCACTTGTTAAGAATTTTCGTCAAACTTCACCAATAATGGTGACTTAACAATGAAAACCACCTATAAACTTTTTCGTCAAACTCCCCCAGAAACGGCGACTTAACAATGAAAACTAATTATTACGATTTTTCCTCAAACTCCACCAGTAACGGTGACTTAACAATGAAAACCACTTGTTAAGAATTTTCTTCAAACTCCCGACTTAATAATGAAAACCACTTGTTGAGATTTTTTTTTATCACATTTCAAGTTGCTAGGGAGTCCCTTCATATTGAAGAGTAAACTCGACAAGCTCCTTCACATGTCTCACCTCACCGGGAACTAGTTGGATATAAGGAGCCAAGTCCTAATGATCAAGGTTCCACGACTGGCGCTCCCGCTAATATTGAATCTGGCTATGATCTTCCTTTCCGTACACTGGCCCCTTAGAATTTTTGCCTCATGGTTCTTCACCACTCACCTCAAATATCTACCTTCCATCGTTCGGTGATTGAGCAAATTGCTGCCATTCACCCTGACACTTTTATAGTGTATTTCATTCTTTCAAATAATTCTGTGATGAGCTATAGGCTTCAGTGCATGGCAATCGTTATTGATGAGATTATCAATACACCCACTGCAAATGTTATTAGGCCCCTACTTAATAAATTATTGGCTAACTTAAAGTAATTGGGTAGAGATGGCTTTTAATTCAACTAGCTGATCAGACATTTGAACACTTTAAAGAGTAATCAGTTGGAAAGTTAGAGGGAGCTGTTGCAAAATCACTTGGAGGCTCAATGGAGTTGGTACCTCTGATAGAGGCTGTGAATCGATAAGTGGAGGTTATCGAGGAAGCTCTCCACAAAGACAAGTTAAAATGAGAGAAGTTTCTTATCGAGCATGCTCAAGTCCAAACGAGGTTGGAGGGTTCCTTCAGTGCCCAGTAAGCGTGCTTGGCAGCTTCTTTGGGCTTGCCTGGGGATTTCTTCTCTTCCCTATACTTATGGTTCCTCTTTGTCTAATGACCCCCAACACATGTATAAATTTTCATATTCTTCATATGTAATTCTTGGGCGATAGTTCCCACTTTTGTTATGTAAGTTCAAATATATATAAATGAAAAATAGAGTTCGTTCTACCATATCATTATTTCCATGGGTCATAACTATTATTTTATATATTATGAGAATCAAACTCTTACAATGTTCAAACAAATCTCTAGTTATAATAACAGATGGGACTTTATTAACGACTTGTAACTTTTTACTATTACTCCAAAAAAATGAAATAAAACTTCTAAGGTCACTACTTCAAACATGGTAGATCTTCAACAATTTGTTATTAATCTTAAACAGTTTATCCTCTTCCATTTTAAAAATTAAGAAGTAACCAGAATCATGAGCCTCCTTCACAATGAAAGCTCCCTCCCAATTTACAGAAAACTCTGGGAGAGGGAGCCCTCTGATTTGCTTTACAACTGCTTTCAAAATGAGGTCTCCTTTAATGAACTTCCTTGGTCTTACCAAATTATCATACTCCCTTGAGAGGTTCTTCGTGTACATTTGAAAGTGTTTCATCCTATTTTCTCTTTGCTCGTCTAATGCTTCCAATTATACATGTCTGCTCTTAGCGAGCAAGCTACTTCGTAGGGCATAACGGGAAGAGGAACTTCCAACTCCATTGACATAATTACTTCAGTTCCATATATAAGGGATAACGGTCTATCTCCCATGGATTTTATCTTGGTTGTTTGATAGGCCCAAAGTACTACCGATATCTTTTCATCCCATAATCCTGGGAAGTCTTCCATCATTTTGGCCAAAATATTAACCAACGTCTTATTAGTAGCTTCGACTTAGCCATTTCCCTTGGGGTATGCCACCGTTGAGGTATGATGGATGATGGAGTATCTTTCGGTGAGCATTGTTACGTGTTTATTGACGAAAGGGGTTTTGTTATCGAAGAGGATGAATTTTGGGATCCTAAAAAGATAGATTATGTACTCCCTAATAAAATTAACTACCACACCGGTCGTTGATCTTCTAAGTGGTATCTGTTCATCCCATTTTGTCTCCGTTGCCACTAAAATCCATATTTTTCCTCTTAACGAAGGGTGTATTGCCCCTACCAGATTAAATTCCCAAGTATGGAATGGATAAAGAGTGTCCAAAGAATGTAAGTCCACCAAAGGATCATGGATCACATTTCCATGTAACTGGCATGCCTTGCACTTTCACACAAACTCAGCAGAACCTTTCTCAATATTTGGCCAATAATACCCTAACTTCATTAATTAGTCATACATCTTGGAACCTTAAATGTGAACTGGATCCTGAGCTTGCTTCAATACTTATGTTTCCTCCTCCTTCGTGATGCATCTCAATGGTCTGTTGAAGTACCCCCTTCGATAGAGCTAGTCCTCCTGGATGTAAAATCACGGAGCCCTTCGTTTAAGTCCCATCACATCTATTTTCTCAAAAGGAACAACTCCATCTTTGATGAAGTCAATGTAGGGTTGTCTCTAATCTGTTTGAGTTCCAACGAAGTGGAATTTAGTTGCTTGAAAGAAATGTTGGCACTTATCACATTTTCGTTGTAACTCAACTGCATCTCATTTCATCGTTGACCAAAATTATCCTTCCCTATGAATCCTTTTGTACAATGGTATCTCTGTGGTTTCGTAGCGGCCTTCATAGGGTTTCTTCAGTCTTTGTTCTGCTTCTTCAGGGCCAATATATATTAACAACCATCCTCCCATGTTCCTGAAGTAGAGGTTACCATGATTGGAAAAGTATTGCGTAAGCTCTTTTAGTTCCATTTTGCCTTCCCCGGACTCCAATTGCTTTCTGATTTCGCCCCTCTAATCCACATTACCTTCCATGGGTAGGACTGATTACACAACTAATGGGTTTGCTCATCGTTGGATCACCATAGTAGTCGTATCGATCTTCATAGCTACTTTTTAAGCGATGGTGGCATAAGTGTCAGTATGTCTATTCATCATTATTGGGTGCCTTCTTATCTTCACTTGATAGAACTGATTGATTAGCCACTGGATGATCGTTCTATACGGTGCTAAACTGAGGTGCTTCAATGCATATTCTCGATTCACTTGTTGGATCACTAAGTTTGAATCACCTTTGATGCACAACGAATGGATGCCCCTTCGAAAGGCCTCTAGCATTCCCAGTATTAACACCGCATACTCCGCTTCGTTGTAGGAGCAAGGGAAATCCAATTTATAGGAAAGGCAAAATTACTCCTCTTCTTTAGAAAAAATAGCCCATACCCCTCCTTTCTTATCTGTCGAAGAACCATCGAATTTCATCGTCCATTCTTCAAAGTTGGCCTCTAAAAAGTTTGCCTACAAGTCATCCCCGGGGATGCTTTCTCGGGGCTGCTCAAACACTCTAGATGGAAAGATTATGAATAAATCTTTATAGGATTGGCTCCTGATCATGCTAGGAACCATGCACTTTAAATTATATTTTGAAAGGATAAGGAACCACCTAGATACTCTTCTAATTAAAATAGTCCTTGCTAATAAAAACTTGATTAGATCACATCTTATCACAATGTGATTTGTGAAAGATAACGTGTAATGTATAAGTTTTTGTGCTAAAAAAACTAAGTCTAAAAACTGCCTTTATACACTACTGTACCTTAGATCTAGTCCATGTATGATCCTTCTCAGGTAGTAGATTGGCCTTTCTTGCCCATCGATTTCCTACGCCAAGAGTGTTTCGATGGACCTTGTGGTAGATGTGAGGTAGAGCTGCAATGGTATTCCTTATTTTGAATGGTTCATCATTTGTGGAGAGGTCATCTGCTTCTTCAGCTTGGTCAAAGACTCCTGGTAAGCTTCCTCCCATTTGAACTTCCTACCCTTTCGCAGCAGTTCCATCAATAAGTGAGTTATTTCGGCTAGCCCTGGTACAAATCTCCTAAGGTAGGAGACTTTCTTGAGGAAACTCTTGAGATCCTTAGTCTTTCTTGGACACGGCATTTCTAGGACGCTCACTGCTTGTCATGGTCCATTTGTACTCCCTTCCGATCCACCATAAACCCTAGGAACTTCCCCCTTATGACCCCGAAAGCACACTTAAGTGGGTTCATCTTTAGCTTGTACTTTTTGGAGTGAACGAACACCCTCCTCAAGTCATTTACATGGGATTCTTCCTTCTTTGACTTAATGATAAAATCATCCACATAGAATTCTAAAAACTTGTGAAAGAAATCATGGAAAATTTCCATCATTGTCCTTTAATATGTTGCCCTGACGTTCTTCAACCCAAAAGGCATCACTTTGTACATAAAATTTCCCTAAGGGGTTCTGAATACCATATTTTATGTGTTTGCTCGATCCATCTTGATCTATTTGTATCCCACATACCCGTCCAAGAAGTTGTACATTTTATGACCCCGCCGTTGCATCAATAAGACTATCAATGGAGGGCAGAGGGAACTCATCTTTCGAGCATGCTCTATTCAAATCTACGAATCCCAGGTTAATCCTTATTTATTTCTTATTTTTCTTGCCCAATGGAATAATGCTTGAGAACTGGAGTGGATGTTGTATCGGCTCAATGAATTCTACTGCTAGCAATCATTGGACCTCCTCCTCAGTCTTCAAATCCATCTTGGGCTTATAGGTTCTTGTGGATTATTTCACCTATATGGCTAAAGGCATAACGTTCAGCTTGTGACAACTCACCTCTTCATCTAGCCCCTCCATATATGTGTGCTTCCACACAAAGACATCCTTAAACTCTCAAATCAACTCTATCAAGGCCCCTCTTTTCTCTATGCCTAGGTCATTCAAAATGAAAATGGGCCTTGCCTCGTCTCCTTCTTCAGCCAGGTTCAACTGTTCTAACTCTTGCACTTAGGGCCTTGGGCGATCTGTCATGTAGTCTAGTTCTTCGGCTACGTACTCTATAAATTCTTGTATATTTGAGTTGTTAATGACCATTCATTACCCAGGATGGTCCATCAAGAAACATTCATATATCAGGTCAGCCTCTTCATCAGCTCCTAGATCATCTCCTTCGACTGCCCGCTCATACCCTTAGATGAGGTAAAATCTTCTCCCATCCTCCATGATCTACTTTTTCAACTTCCTGCTCATCGTTAAAACCACTTTTCTCTTCCTTTCTCTGAAGGCTTATGTCAATCTATGTCCCAAATATCTGCTCAGCATGCTCTACCATTGGACCTAATGTTTTATTGGATCCATCATGGGATTTATTCGATCCCTGAGCTACCTCGAGAGATTTTGCCTATTGGGAGAACAAGTGAACTTGTTCGATTATTACTTTTCATTTTGTCCCTTCACTGCTTTAGTCATTCAAAGGACCCATCCTTTCTCTGATAAAGGTAACTCTTGCACATTCCATCCTCCTTGTCAGCACCATAGAATCTTCCTCCAACTCTGTGTAAAAATCTACGTCAACCAAATGACCTTCTTCGATTGCAAAAGGCTTCTTTATGGCATGTATAGCGATCTCAGTCCATTTAACATTTGCCTTTGCATATTAGTGACACATCAAAGGGACTAGACCCTAGTTGTGCATTCATACCCTCCCTATCAGTAGGTGGTGAGAAGTGGCACTTTTAATCACGTGGAACTTGATATGCGAGGTAAGGTTCCCCATCAAAATTCCCACTTTCACATATCCAGTAGGCTTGGATGATTGATTATCGTAGCCAGAAATCACCAAATCCATTGGTATTAATCTTTCCTCTAGAATGTTAGCTATCCAAAAGGAACTAATAGCCGTGATATTGATCGATGCTCGACAATCCATTAAGTCCCTTGCAAAGCTTACCCATTGATACTTGTCGTCACGTACAGGGGCCGGTTGTGTGGGAATCTCACAGCCCTGTCAGCATCACTAAAAGTTATTTTGAATAAGAACTTTATCACCAGCTTGGCCATGGGCCCCTTCTATCTTAATGAGGGTGTTGCGTTCTTCCTTGAAATATGCAAAATTGCCTACGTTATCTCCAAATGGCTCTCCTTTGGTATCCCCACTTGGTCTTAGAACCATGAGAACTTAGTGGACCATGAAACGACTTGGTACTCTAGGCTTGGGTTCACCTCTTCCCCTTCTAGGTTATATACCTCCTCTGTGTCCCTTGCACTTGCTTCATCGTAGTCTATGAACACATTTGCCAAAACCCTTATACAATCTTCCAATGTGTCTTCAAAGTATTCCCATTAGAACTTAGGTCCCCTCGTTCCTCATTCGGCCTCCTCATCATAGGAAACAACCAGTGTTGCCCAGTGTGGTGGGAGGGGGTTAGGATTTACACTTCCTTGAGGGGTCTGCAAAGTTACTGTGTTCATGTGTTTGTTGATGATTTTCCTCAGCGTGAAGCAAGTCTCCTTCAGGTGACCCAATTTTTGATTGATCTGATAATACTTAGGATCAGCTCTCATTGTTTTATCTGCCTCCACGATCGAAATGGCCTTTGGTTCGTACACCGTTCCATCTTAAACTATGGTGTTGTAGTAACTAACAGCCTATGCAATGGTGCAAGGCAGCAATGGTGGGTCTTTTCTATCTCTTCTAAACTTTCTCTTGTTATCTTTCTTGGACTTCTTAGCCCCTTCACCTCCGTCGGCATATCCTACCCATGGGGGCTGGCCACGTATTGCAACGGGTTGCATTGACTATCTGAACAAACCCGACACTATGATCGATTTTGTCCGTACCACCAATGATATATTTCTTGCTTTTTTTATAAATACTGCGAAAGTTCCTTGGCGTGTTTTATTGATGAGGTGACAGATATATTCTAGGAGAAAACCTTCAACACAAAGCTGTCACAACTTGGAATCTTTGGCCTCCTCCCTCACATATAGGGACCTCTCTCTGAATCTTCGCATATATTCCACCATATCTTCCCCTGGACGTTGCTTCTCCCTGCCTAACTGAGTTAACATAAACTCAACCTCTTCCAAAAATAACTTTTGTACAAATAACACGTTCATATCTTCCCACATTGAAACACTTTTTGGCACCAAATGGGAGTACCAAGTATAGGCTTTATCAGTCAAGGATTTGGAGAACTCCCTTATACCGAGCTTCTTGTTATTACAATGATCTCCCAAGTGTTTGATGAAGTATTTAATATGCTCTTTCGGGTTTCCCCCCTTTCCAGTGTATATCTCGAATATGGGAGGAATGTAGTCCTTTGGGTATGGTTAGGTGTACAAAAATCATCACACACGGATGCCACCCTGCTAGCTGATTATGAGGAAAATACTATCATCTTTAGTATATCTTTCTGCATCTCTTTCTTCATCTCTTCCAGAGCAGACGCTGGTGTTTTCTTGATCGTTGGGGGAACGACCAAAGGGACCACTAGTGGAACACTCATTACACTCGGGGTGGCCACCATAGGTGGAACGCCCGTCACTCCTAGGGTTACCACCATTGGAATAGGAGTGGGTCTTGTGTTCAATGGGGGAGTGCCCATTGGGACTCCACTTGGGGGGGCTATCGAAGCCACCATTTGCGTTATGAAGGAACTGACATCAAATGTCCCCAATACCGTTGAAGCAACGGGGGTGTGTAGAAAATCATAAAACTTATTCATGAGGAGGGCCACTTGAGCTGGCCCCATCCCAGTGCCCCTGGGACGCACGTCTCCATATGAACTTGAGGAATATCCACTCGAGGGGCCCCATATCGAGGGACCCCATCTCTATCCGCCTCAATCTCTCTCGCATCTTGATCTTCTTGATGTTTAATAGCATCAAAGTCTATAGCACGATTAACATTATCCTGAGCCATACTTCTAGAAGAATACCTCCCCAGCAGAGTCTCCAAATGTAAGAGGGTAGTCCCTTTGTAGCCTGGGAGTATGATAGTACTAGTTGAGGTGTAATCCTTATAGGTATGGTGATAAATGATAACCCAAAACCTCTTTAATGAACACAAGTAAACACACAATATTATATTTTATCGACACTCAGATTGGACTCACAATCCACTCGTGTATAACTCAAACAATAATATAAGGAACTCAGTAATAACTCAGTCAAAGGGAGAAAGGAGTAAGCACCCTAGATGCAGCTTGGTAGGAATCCAAATACACCAACAACCTCTGAAATATCTCTGGTTAGTTATTAAAAGCTTCACAATAAATGACAATGGTGGGTGATTAAGAGGTCTGGTTTGGAATAACTTCTTTCTCTCTGATGTTAATCTCTCTAGAGAATGACTCTGAAAGAACATCCTTCCCTTAGAAGTGGTTGAGGCCCATAAATAGCCCCCCACCACCACCACTCCCGAGGTGCCTCAATCGTTTACAACTATGAAAGACATCCCTCATACTTTACATAACAAATATTAAATGCCTGATGGACTAGTCATCTCCACGTCATAAACATTAAATGCCAAGAAATGCCTTTCGCCTAACCACTGTGTGTCAAGGGGCCATCATCACAAAGGTGGCTCACCAACTGTCTGACAGCCCAAAATGCCATGCTGGTTTACTCGAGTGCATATTTGACATTTCTTATCTAGCTAGTAACATCACCTAAATTAGATGATACATTAATTAGAGGGTAGTTTAATTCACAACTCAACGCACGATGGAACTTAAGGCTTCTCCGATCAAGATTCCATGATCAAAAGTCTTTCGTTGTTTTACCAGATGTATCTAAGATGGTCTGGACAAGCCCCAATGTTGCCTCACTTCTTAATCCTCCAAACCAAATCCCTCTAAAGTTCCCACGATGAGGTCTCCCGATAGAGAATGAAAGATCTCCCAGGCCCTACCAGGCCTGGTCTCTCGCGAGTACCATTTGACCTCACAGTGAATAATGCTATAATCGTTACATCATTACAATCACTATAGCCTGTGTCCACTATAAAAAATACAACATGACTAAGTAAGACAACAAAGCTAAAGTGTGAGCCCTCTCGATGATTTACTTCTCTAGAAGATCTCCTTGGGCTACCACGTTGAGCTACCTCGCTTGAGCTGCCTCGCTGTCGTATTCTCTTGAGTCTGTTATATTATCTAGGGGTATTATCTCTAATCTCAATATTATCTTCAACCCCACCCTACAGCTTTTAACTCCTAGTTGGACTTAGTTAGGATAATGGGTTTTCAATAAAAAGGCTTATTTTCTTTTTGGATCAAATGGGCTTGCAACTGAATAATGTAAAAATGGTGGAGTTAGGCTTAATTTTGATCTTTCAAACGATGGCCTAATCTCGTTTCTCAAGTTTCGTTGAGTTGATTTGTGTCTCAAGATGACTTACTAAGACTTCTAGTTCTTTATGATTCACATTTTGACTTTTTGCTTTCAGTAATTAAACAAAACAATGAATTTAAGATCATCAATGAATTTATCACTGAAGAAAAGTTTGAGTTGTTTTAACTCGGATTGATTTAAAACTCTCGAAAATGATGAATGGCACAATATCTCACCAGTTTAAAATATCCACATTTATTCGTTAATCATATTATATTTTGCCTCAATATCCATTTTCAATCATATTATATGGATAATGTGTAAAAATTTCATAAGTTGAGAGATCCATGAATTAATTCTATATTAAGAAATCGTTTCAAAAACCAATTATATTGAAAATCATTTAGGAATTTTAAATTTTTCTGATTTTTTTTTCTTTTCAAAAATATCATCCTTACCCCCAAACCTGAATTTTACATTTTCCTCAATGTATGCTCAAATAAAAATATGGAGAAAGAGAATAAAGTAAAGAAGTAAAATGACGATACATGTTAACTAAACAATAAGAAAAAAATACATAAATAATATACAAACCCATGACAATTACCATCGTCACCATAAATTAATAATCGAAATAGTTATGGGTCTTTCCAATTAATAAAAAATTTAGCACTAAGTGCCAAAACATCATAAATTTGAGAGTATAATCGAAGAACACAAATTTCAACCATAAATTCACGGTCATAATAATGGCGCGCACCGACATCATCAATAATAAATAAATTTAAAACATATGAACTATATGTCGATGCATCACATGGGGGTAGAAAATTACAATAAGGATCCAAATATTTACTATCCCTTTTTAAAAAATAATCATGTAAAATTGGGGATGCATACTCCACTCCTAAATGTAAGACTTTATGGAAAGTACGAGAAGAAGAGGTATTGTGGAGCGATACACTTTCTTCATCGAAAATAGGAGGACCGTCATAAATACTTAAAGTATCACTAAGATCGGATGACGAAACCTCAAATAAATTTTCCCACATATAATAAGAATTAACATTTTTCTCAATTAAATTAGGAGAAAAATCTCGACAATAATCAATATCCAAATCAAATCAAGTATTACTTGTGTCAATATTGTCAATTTTTTTCTCCTCGCAAAATTGATTATCCCCATTTAATTCATGACTAGTTTTAGAAATAGCGTCATTATACCATTTGTTTACCTCTTTCCAATTGATACACTTTGGTGTACAAATAGTAATTAAAGGGGTTAGATTCTCATTCATGCCTTCTTTGATTTTTAAAATAACTACTGACTGATCTGACTCAAATTCAAATATGTGGTCATCTAAATTTTCAGTATTTTGTAAAAATACGTCCACCAGATCGATAAAGGAGTATAAGAAAGATGTGGGATAACAATATGAGGATCACCCATAGTAATTTACAACAAATGATTTTTTGGGGGGATTTTTTGCAAAAGCAAGTATAACTGACCGAAAACCACGTAAATTAACACAAATCAATTTTGATTTTTCTAATGAGACAGCTTCTACTCTTTGATAGGGGAGAATTTAAAAGACGAACAATTATGGTTATCAACTCAAACCCCGATTTTACCTCCAGGTAGGTGGTCGGTACGAAGACTCATTAAAAATCACTAATCCTAGACAAGGTACAACATAATCGATTTGACAAGTTCGCATTGGAGTAGCTTTTAATTCTAGCCTCGTTAAGAGCTTGGTTAATTAGTGATTGTCGGGGCAAGGAAGGGTGATGAAATCCCCACCTTATCTTTTACATGACTCTTTTTTTGTGAAATTTTTATTAACAAAAATGCGAAAAGTAAAAAAAACAAGTTCGAAAGTCACCACGTCTTTCAATCGAACAAATCCCCAACAACGGCGCTAAAAACCTTTTTGTCAATTTATAAAATAACGCAAGTGCATGGGCTATTATAGAATAGCGAGTGAATGTACGAGTTGAACCCACAAAGATTTGTCAATTTTAACTTTTAAAATAATTGTGATGTCCATGTAGATCAAATGGGATAGAGAATAATTATGAACTACATTAATAAAAGAAACTACGATAAATGAGAGTAGCACACGAGAGTTGTAAACAATTAGGATTAGGGGTCAATTTATCACGTAACTAATATTGCACACTAATTTAATGTTGGCATTCCCTTTTTATGACTTAAATTAAACCGACTCTCATCACGTTTAATTAAAAAAATATAAAAGTTACATTCGAAATATTTTTTACGTCTCTAATAGATGGCTAAAATCCTCATTCCCTTAGAAAATATAAGTTTTAAAATTCGCAAATATTTTTAAGCATGGACTATCAAAACAATCAAAGTGAAAGAATAATCCGTCAAAAATTACTATTTTTAAATTTCAAAACTCAATTGACAAAACATTTTTGAAGGTTTGAAAACACTCTCGTATCGTTTTAAAATGAATACCGAATCTTTAATAATAATTAAAACGAGTAGGGAATGAACAACAATCAAATTAACGTGACAATATTAGCTAACTATGATAAAATTCACCCTACTCCTAATATAAGAATCAAGCTACCATAATGAAAGAGAAATTGCAAGAATAAGTGGAAATTTTCATTAATAAATCAAACTTGCAATAAGTTCTTACACAATAATCTTCAATCCTCTAAAAAAATGATAAAAACTTGGCCCTCAAATTGATTACAATCACTCAAAGTTGCTCCACGAAATTCTTTCTAAGATTGTGAGCCTAAAGGTACTTTTTATAGGACAAGCGGTGAGGTATTTGACTTGTGGTGGAACTCTTCCTGACTTGCCGAATGGTGTTGGAAGCTATCTTTCCACCTGTTTAACCTTTGGGTCGTGATAAGGGTTTAATTTCCCCCCACTCGAAAACTCTTGTCTTTTCTTGTTAAACACGTACGCCGAGTTTCATCCAAATTAGAGAAAAAATTACCTGCAAAATTTTCATTAGGCGACGTTTTTCATAATTTAGAATAAGAATGTTATAAAATTATCTGAGTGCCCATTTTTTACTTAAAATTTTCGTTTTCAATCAAAATTCAATCTTCCTTGAATTTTTTTCTCTTTTTAATCAAATAGTCCTAAGAACTTATTGAATAAAATAAAATGGGACTAACAAAGTATAAATTTGGGTATAAAATATACAAAATAATGCACTCATCACCCTCTCCTCCACTGTGACCATCGACTCCACCACTGAAGAGCTGCCTTGACTAGCTTGAATGTACCTAGTGTCTACTTTTGAGTGTCATTGCACTCAACCATACGCAAATTCCTCAGGATGTCCTTCTTACATTGGCTAGCAGCTAAAATATTCACACTTTCCTAGAACTCTGACAGATGGCATTTTTGGAAGGCCTCTCTGACTCTTTCCCAATCTGACGTCACTGAACAAGTTTGAACTGCTACTGCCACAGGTGGTTGTGGTTTTGGCTGGGAAAATGATGTTCTAGGGCGGTCATTACGGCTGATGGTACGAGAAATCGGCCATAAGGCGTTCTCCTACCAACAAGTCAAGAGTCAAGTGCGTAATAAACAAGTAAAGAAAATAAATAGAGAGAAGACAAGATATAGAGTGGTTCGGCCCCGAAAATGGGCCTACATCCACTGTGTTTATCCATTCTCATTATGTGCGTTTCATTGTACAATATAATCATGACTAAAGAGGCGTACAAGTATGGGAATAAGGGTGAATACATGGCAGTATTGGAGATTCCGGTGAGCCCGGGAGGTAGCTGTGATGTAGATTGTGTCTCCAAGAGGTATGTTGAGGTTGTGTAGAGAGAATCTATATTGTAGAGCCTGCCCCGGATGGGTATGGAATCGATCCCCCTTACCTTCTAGGTGTGGTCCTCTATTTATGAGGAAATGCGTTGAGTCACATGCCTTGAGCACGTGGCGTATACCAAGTCTGCAGCAGTTGTGGATGAGGGTGGTGACGTACACCATATAGTGGAGTGCCACGGCCTATAATGGACAGGGCCCCACCCTGTGCCATCTGGTCCTAAAAGGATCATGCCGAGTGAGTTTTGGACGCGCCCTGAATGAGGATTGGACACGGCCTGTATGACCTAAGGCCTGCGAACTGAGAAGAGTACATGCCGCGACAGGGTGCTATATTTGTACTATCAATAAGCCCCAAGCCGTAGTGCCAAGGGATATCAATTGGGACTACGACTAAGTAGCCTAGGTGCCGCGGTGCTTCCAAAGCGACGATTCGTCTTCCGCGCTCCCTTATATAAATTTTTTCTGGCCGTGGACTTCATTACGTTTCCAAAACTTTTGAGGGCACATCGAGAGCGAAACTCTGTACTTTCTTTCTTGCATATTCCGGCAACCTTCTGAGGCGGTGTGTGGCGGTTCAAGGCGTCCTGTAGCTCATAATTGCGAGTTTCTTCATTTCCAGGTGACTTTTCAACCACCATACTTTCGTAAAAGCCTTTGAAATTTATAGTTTTCTTCCCTTTTGATATGATTTTGCTTTTTCTGATTCATTTGCTAGAAATCTAGGGTTTTGTTTGTACGTTTTTACCTTTCTCACATATGCTACATATGAAATACATACATCTGTTTTTGGTGTTCATAATCGAACTCTTCGTATTCTGTGAGTTTGATCCTAAAAATGACTAGAATTTAGAAAATCAATTGTTTAGGATAGGGGCCGCGGCATGGTAGGATTTCAATAATCATTCCTGTGAACTGGTACAATCTTTCTGCGTCATACCGTGCCAAATAGCCGCGGTCCCTCAAATTATCATCCACGACATCAAATCACCACCCTTGGTAGTCTCGAACAGCCTTAAAACTTCCATGAACCCAAGACATATCCATGTTAAATAACTGTTGTTGCTACTAGAGCACATCGGATTGACTCTGAAAAATTAGGAATGACCACGGCCAGGAATGCCTTAAAGCAATTTTATCTTATTTCCGCGGCAGCTTATGTTCCTCTGGTGATATGGAGGTCGCCGCGGCTAGTTGGGATAGTACGATCCCATAAGTAATAGAGTTTGCCCATTAATAATTATGTTAGGGAACTAATTCCAAAGACGTTTTTAATACTTAAAAATTCCCTTCTCCGGCTTCTTGAAGTCTTACAAACCATACTGGCTGCGGCGCCTAACTGTGAACTCTGCTTTTCAGGTACTGCTGCAGCCATATGAGCTTTGACCCAGACGAGTTCGTGAGAGGCTTTTGGGCAAAGATTTTTGGGACCTCTCCCCCCGAGCTTACTTCTGTGCCCCCTCTAAAATCAATAGGTCCTTGCAAACTAAAAGATTGCCCAAACTGTGTGATAATCAACTCAGACTCCGCAGACTCTGCATCTGGGAAGGATTTCCAATCTCCGCCAATAAAAGAGGAAGCCAACTCAAGTACTGATCCAATGGGTGTAGGAGACAGTGCCGTGACTGTAAGAAATAACCCAGGAGGTATATTTGGGAGGGCTGAGAGACCCTTGGCCGCAATCGATATCCGCGGCTCGATGACCCAAGAATGGGTTGAGCAGGTGGCTGAGGCCTTCGAATTTCCAGAAAATTTAACGTGCTCAGACCCTGCCGCAAACCAAAGACCGTGCACGGTTCTATCCAATAATAGAATTTGCTTCCCTCTGCACGCCTTTATTTACGAGCTGCGGCTTCCTGTTCCAGTTCCTATCCGCCGCCTTTTTTAGGCAATGAACCTGGCCCCAGCACTGTTGGACCCTAATGGCTGGAGAGCCATTCTCGCCGCAGTTGTCCTTTGGGAAAACTTATTCAAAAAGGACATCACGCCCGCGAAGTTCTTTCACTTCTACCGTCTAAAGGAGAACTCAGTAAAGTTCGTGGGCTACTACTACCTCTCTAGCCGCGGCAGGGACGAGACCCTTTACACTAGGAGACCGACAAGTGTGAAAAACTCGAAGGGAAAATATTTCTACAGCTCCAGCGAAGGCTGGGAGATGCACCCCGAGAAGAATGAAAGAGAAGACATATAGAAGGTCGCGGAAGTGGGGGTCTCCCTCAAAATTAGGTATAAGACTATAGCCGCGTCCTTTTATTTCACATGTAACTTCCACTAACCTTTGAATTGCCTTTTCTTTTTGCAGCCCTTGAAAATATGCACTTGAACAAGCGGTAGGAAAAAAGAGTTGCTGAGGCTGTGGAAGTTCCTGCTAAACACAATAAGTTCAGCACACTTGTAACGTCGGCAACCATATTTGAAGGGGGATTTTTCCCAAACAAATCCATTCCTCAACAAATGGGCGCAGAAGGTAATTAACTGCGCCATGACTTTTACTCCGCGGACATTTATTCTCTTGAACTCGAACTCATGCTATTCCTTTTCAGGTGAAGAAGTTGACAGGGAACTACTAGCGGCGCAGCTAGCGGAGATGGATAAGGACACAATTGTCCTAAATAATATGGCGCGGAGCAGAAAGAGGAAGAGGTTCAAGGCCAAGGGGCCTGTCGTGGCCCCCTCCGGCGAAAATAATGTTTCCCCTGCTGTGGCCCCTGGCAAAAACACTAATGAACCTACAGCGGATCAAATGGTTAATGATAACCTTCCGCATGACCACTTTGATGATGACATAGGGGAAAACCTGGCCGCAGCGGGCTTGATGTCAACCGACATGCCTCTTCAGTCATCTTCCCCTCTGCCACCCAATGTTGTCGCGGTTAATGCAAACTTTCCACCTCCTCAATTGTGCGGAGAGTCTGGGCCTCATTGTAGACCAAGGCCCCAATTGAGTCAGCCTGACCCCAATTCTTCTTCGGACACTAACACAAAGGCTGCGCAGAGAATGAAGCAAGCCTTGGATGCCGCGAACCTTGATAGGCTAGTGGGAGAAGATCATACAGATCTGGAGGACTATGGCCTCCATAGCCTTCTGAGGGTATGTACCAGTTGTCATTTAATTTTTACATCTCATATTTTTCCATGTTTTTTTCTAACGTCTTTTATTTCAGGCCGCGGATGTGATTGTGGTCCAGAAGAGGAAGTACGAGGCCTTATATAGGTTGAAGGAGGCCAAGAAGAGTGCCCACACCGCGAACTTACAAGCTGTACGGACATCGTCTTTTGACGCAAGGAAGAAGTCTACTGCCACGGCTCTTCAGGCAGCCTACATGGACCTTGAGAAAGCAACTAAGGCCAGAGAGGAAGCGGAGGAGAATTTTAAGCAAGCCGCGGAATCTCTGAAATCCTCCCAGGACCAGACTGCCGAAGCCACCCGTGTCGCGGAGATTTCAAATGTCAAGCTTGCCCTACTCCAGCAGAAATATGAAGAGCTGGAAGCCAAGTCCGCCCAAAAAGATGAAGATCATGCCGCGGCAGTGAAAAAGTTAGAAGTTGATCACAATGACGCCCTCCAGCTAGCCATAGATCATGCCGTGGAGTCATTCAAAGGCTCCAAGGACTTCTTCCTTATCAATAACAGGGCATATCTCCGCGGCTACTAGGAGCTGCGTTAAAGATTTATTAAGAGGTTCCCTGAGGCCAAGGAGGAGGTTCTTGCCTAGAAGTTAAGCGATGCCGAACATCAAGAGTGCATCGCTAAACTTAAGGCCGCGTCAGAAGAGAGAGCAAGGCTCAGGGCTGAGGCAGAGGCTCCAGACGGAGAGACAGAGACTGCCGTGGGTGGAGAAGAGGCTGATGATGATGATGATGCAGTCTCTTAATCTCTTAATTTCTGTATCATCAATATAGGGTTGTGTCCCTCCTTTTTGTAATCTAACTTCTGTTGTGGCTGCGGCCTTCATCCTGTAACCTTTGGCTATTAATACCAAGGTTGTGGTCGTGTTTTTACCACTGATTGACTGCTTGGTATTCCTTGCTTTTTTTTACATTGCATTTTTTACATTGCTTGCCATAATGAATGTTGTACGTAACTTCCTCACTTTTGAAAATGCATCCGTACCTTGATAGACATAATGTTTTAAGTCCATGGACAGAGATCCATTGCTTCGTAGTATGATTATTTATCAGCATCCGCGCCCACATAAATGGTGCCATTTTACTCCCGTAGGATGACTGTTGCGTCACAATGCCACTGTGTGCAAGCCGCGGCCCTTCATTATGCTGCGTCATGTAAACGTCTTCACTTGATTGCCGCGGCCTTGATTTCAAGGCTGGGACTTGCTGATTGCATGGGTCCCCAACTGCTTTCATTGCACCTGGTTGTCTGAACTGTTTATCTTTTGTCCTCCCATAACCAACATGGAACATGTAGAGAAAGCCTTTCCTTAGACTTGGCACAATTGATATGAGGCATGTATTCTTCTCCACCGTGGCATTTGACGTTGTGGCAGGTGTTGTTGTTTTTTTCATGCTTCATGAGGTTAGTGCCTCAGCACTTTCATGAAAGAATGGATCCTAGAGCTCTGCAACCGTATTGGTGGGATGTGGCACATTTTTTGTTCACCCGAACAATGTGAATCTGTAGACATACGTTGATATTTTCAATCCTTCTCGGGCTGGGTCATGTTGCTAGGCCCTAATATGCGAGACACTATCAAAGCCTCTCCAAGGTGGGTTATGTTATTAAGCCACCCACAGTTAATATGCGAGACACTATCAAGCCTCTCCAGGCTTGGTTATGTTATTAGGCCAACCACAGCTAATATGTGAGACACTATCAAGCCTCTTCAGGCTGGGTTATGTTATTAGGCCACCCACGGCTAATATGTGAGACACTATCAAGCCTCTCCAGGCTGGGTTATGTTATTCGGCCACCCACAGCTAATATGCGAGACACTATCAAGCCTCTCCAGGCTGGGTTATGTTATTAGTCCACCCATAGATAATATGCGAGACACTATCAAGCCTCTCCAGGCTGGGTTATGTTATTAGGCCACCCACAACTAATATGCGAGACACTATCAAGCCTCTCCAGGCTGGATTATGTTATTAAGCCACCCACAGCTGATATGCGAGACACTATCAAGCCTCTCCAGGCTGGGTTATTTTATTAAGCCACCCACAACTGCCGATATATATAAAGCCATCCCTGGCTAGATATTATAAACCTCCCGGCTCGATGACGCATCCCGAAAGCTAAGAGCGAGCATTGTAAGCCCATTTCGCGGCTAAGTATAATTTCCAAAAGCTGAGAACGGGCATTGTAAGCCCCCGTGGGTAATAGAAGCTCCTTGATTCCTCCGATGCTTTCACGTACATGATCATCAGAAAATAAGATACAGTTGCACCTTGTGAGAGGAACTTTTGAGTTGATTAGGATTGCAATCCCTCCATAAGTGCATTCCGAAGTAAAATAATCCTTCGAGATAATTTTATTATTATTCCTCTAGAATCTGTTTGAGACAAAAGGTCTTTTTATGAGATAACAGATTATGAAACCAAGAAAGATATCAGATATAACAAAATTTGCTAATTCATATATTTATATATGCATGTTTCAGCTAATGACTTTGTTAACAAAACATAAAGTCTTGAGTATTAAGGCTCTAATGAGCTTCATAAAACATAAACAGAAATAGTTGAAATTGGAAAGACTAAGGATGAGGTGCGGTATGCAGCCTCTGTCAGGTCCGGCTGGGTCCTTTATGCATTCTTCAGGAATCGTTGCAGCATCCCTTGCCCAATTAGCCTTTCAACTTCATCCTTCGGAGCATAGCATTGCTCTGTGTCATGGCCATGGTCTTGATGGAATTTGCACCAGGTAGCTTTGTTCCTTTTGTGGGGTGGAGCTCTCAGCTTTTCTGGCCACCTCAAAAGCTTGTCCTCTTTGATGAACTCAAAGATCTCTTCAACCGGGAAAATCAACGGAGTATAGACACCCGATTTCTTTTCTGATTTCTCTGTTCTGCTTTTTTAACTTCTACGGGTTGATTCCGCGGCTTCTTTAACTGCCGCGGTAGGCAACGCTGGTTGATTTTTTTTCCTCCGCCCCCGCGCCTATATTTTGAGAGGTCGCGGCCTTTAACATTAGCACCCTCTGAGTTAGGTAATTGACGTGGGTCTGAAGTGACGCATGGCTATCATAGAGGTGACTAAGGTGATTGTACACTTACATAATCTCATCCTTGACTTCTACACTCTGGCTGGATTCTCCTTCCATTTTTGCTTTTTTTAGTCTTTATAAAGTCTATAGAATCTGAGACAAAACTAACAGAAGTGAGTGATCACAGGAATATTGGGAAGGGGAACTTGAACTGCTCCATGATATGCTGAGGAGGCCGCGGCAAGTATGGCACACAAGTGTACTGCCGCAACCCTTTAATGTTATTCACCAAGGTCCATCTGAAGGCCACTTAAGTCCTTCCCACGGTGATTTTGAACTGTTGTAATAGGTCCGCACTAGTAGGGGTCGCAACATGAGATATTGTTGAACTTACTGGCCGCACCCCTGTCTAGGCAGTGGAGAGATCCTAAGATAGGAGCCCAGGAACTGATATTTTCTCCCCCAATATGCGTAGAAAACCTACTAGGGTCCATTGATGAGAGAATTCCCTTGTGGTGATCAATATGACATAACTTCAACGATAACCCCTAGATCATAGGTAGATGGCAACAAAAATGGGAGTAAATATAGCCCTCCCTAATCATCCACCTTTTCGGGTCTAAAGTCCACCATGCCTTTCAACATTATCTAGGTGGAATGATATCATAGGGGTATGTAAAATAGATCCATAGCCATCAAATGAAGATCCAACGACAGATCCAGAAATATGAAATACCCATAAAAGGGGGCGAATGCAAAGCGCAGCCCAATAACCAGTAACCGACCCATGAGAAGATGATCCATAGGACCCTCAGGGGTCGAATAAGGTGTTTAAGAACTCATATGTGTAGAGAAACAAGATTGAAATATCTCGTTTCCCACAAACGGCGCCAATCTGATGGTACGAAAAATCGGCCATAAGGCGTTCTCTTACCAGCAAGTGAAGAGTCAAGTGCGTAATAAACAAGAAAAGAAAATAAATAGAGAGAAGACAAGATATAAAGTGGTTCAACCCCCAAAACGGGCCTACGTCCACTATGTTTCTCCATTCTCATTATGTGCGTTGCATTGTACAATATAATCATGCCTAAAGAGGCGTATAAGTATGGGAATAAGGGTGAATACATGGCAGTATTGGAGATTCTGGTGAGCCCGGGAGGTGGCTGTGATGTAGATTGTGTCTCCAAGAGGTATGTTGAGGTTGTGTAGAGAGAATCTGTATTGTAGAGCCTACCCCGAATGGGTATGGAATCGATCCTCCTTACCTTCTAGGTGTGGTCCTCTATTTATGAGGAAATGCGTTGAGTCACAAGCCCTGAGCACGTGGCGTATACCAAGTCTGTAGCAGTTATGAATGAGGGTGGTGCCTCACACCATATAGTGGAGTGTCGCGGCCTATAATGGACAGGGCCGTACCCTGTGCCATCTGGTCCTGAGGATCATGCTGAGTGAGTTCTGGCCGCGCCCTGAGTGAGGATTGACCGCGGCCTGTATGACCTAAGGCCTGCGAACTGAGAATAGTACATGCCGCGACAGGGTGCTATATTTGTACTATTAATGGCATTAACCACCAGTGGGATAATAACTGCGACCTCTATTGCGGTCACAGTCTCCTGGGTAGCCTGTGGCACTGATTAAGCCTCCTCCTCTATAGCCCTCCTTGCATCACGTGTTGGTTTACCTCTCTTGGCATTTGGTACCTGAAGAAAAATAAAAATGGTATGAGATTCACTTCAAAATATATATACGTTAGAAGAAGAACGTAAGTGCGCAATATGAAAGCACAATCCTAAATATAGGGATCTATATAAAAGAAATGCACCCTAACAACATAACAAGTTCACACCGATCCTTACATTTCACATCATGTATTTAACCGTATATAAATCTGCATATATATACATATCACTAACTTATTTAAGTCATTTCTCATTTGATATCATATAACAATCTCTCAAGTTATATTTATACATTTCACATTATGTATTCAACCGTATAAAAATCTACACCATATATATGTATCACTATATCAAAACATTCACACGTATGTCGAAGATATATAACTATCCCCTGAGTAGGTACTCATCAGTTGTTCTCTAGATGCTATCATAATCTGGTATACTCATCCACCCGAAACCCTGGCATGGTTAGCTCCCCCTTTCAGAATAATGTACAAACGCTGTGGAGGTGGCCATAGTTTCCCATGGTAGTGAGATTGAAATACACTCAAACAACTCACTTCTGAACTCGAATGCTATGACCTGGGGATTGTACTCACTCTGTATTCACTGGCTAGGGGATTCACCCACATTGCGCAACCACCTGATAGCACTAGAATGGATATGCTTTACTATAAAAATTATTGACTCAAATATTTATAAATCATAAATATATATATATATATATAATAAATCCAGGCTTCCCGTTTACAAAATCCGTAACACTAGCCTAACCTTTCCAAGTCTATTTACCGACTTGATATTTAAATAATTTCACAGAATTATTTATTTATTACTCAAATTGTGTCATCCAACTAAATTACCTGGACTTGCACTTTTCGCCCGAAATCTTATCCTGTAGAACTTATTCCTCAAATTCCACACATTAAGGTTATCACCCTTTTTATTTTTGAATATTCCTTAATTTATTATATAACTCTATAATAAGTTAACTTGACCAAATTCGTGCCTAAACTCTCTTAGCACTAGTCCAAATTTCACCTGAATCAATATCCCGACTCAATTTAATCAATCTTACATTTATTTTATTATCTTGGTGTCACTCAACCTTTATACTCGGACTATCCCTCTCTTGGCCCGAAATTCAAAATTCTCGATTCATTATTCAATTTCATTCAATTAAGTTTGCCCACTTAATTAACAAGGTTTTAAATCACTTAATCATAAACCTTAATTCTCTAATTGGATTTATCCTCTACTTAATCCAAGGGTGATTTTCACAAATTCAAACCCTAAATTATAATCATAATTTCATAATCATCCAACACAGGAACCGTTCATCATAAAATAACGATTAGGTCTGAAACATGGGAAGGGTAGAAATCTATCAAAAATAACTATGTCGCTCAAACGACCAGCCATGTCATTCGAATGACAATGGCTCTCATTTGATTGAGACACCAGGTCGTTCGAACGACCCTGGTGTTCACTCTCCTCTTTCGTTGCCCAGAAAACCTGTCCGTCATTACTATTTTAAAACCTCAAATTTTGTACAGATTATCCTCCAAAACATTCCTAGATTTGATCCTAAATTCACCCATTTGATTTACTCAATTTAACTACGTCATCTACCCCAATTGGGACATCAAATCTACAAAATCTTATCATTTCTACAGATTTATAAATTCACAAATGCAAATGTAGAATAAATCCTAACATATTAATTAATTCACACCTTCTTTAATATAAATATGAAAAATGCAATTTAACAAATGCGAGTTAAACCACTTTCCTTAGGGTTGTAGAATCAAGTCCTTTGATGAAGATGATGGGTTGGATTCAAGGCTCTCCTCTTGTTCTTAATGAAATATCCCAAAATCTCAAAATTATCTTCTAATAGTTCTCCTCTAAGGCTCTCCTTAATTTTTGGTCTTCTAAAATGGATTCAAGTTGCCTTACCCTCTCCCAATTATGGTTATTAACTCAAATACCGTTTTTGGGCTTATGGGCCTTCTAAAAAGGTCTCAAACACTTAATTGGGAGCTCAAATGTGCATAGAAAAGTCCTGACACCCATGTTATACCTTTGGACACTCTATTTCAACTATTTCGACCCATCTAGACTTAACCGTGCACTTCGAATTGCCATCCCAATTAATTTATAACATTCTCCAAATTCTTTACCTCAAAACGTGACACATAAAAAGTCCAAATAATAAATCCTCAATTCGCCAAATTGATAAATTCCTCAAATTTAAAATTTCCCAAATCATGAATTTAATTCCTCCCAATAAAATAAATTCTTTTTCTCCCAAATATAATAGAATTTAAGGTCCTTGAATTTACGAGGTGTTACAATAAAAATTTAGATTGAACTCACAAGTCTCTTGTGTATAACTCAAATGATAACAAAGGAAACTCATAAACAACTTATTCACATGGAGAGAAAAGTAAGCACCCACAATAAACCTTGGTAGGAAGCCAACACACCAATAACATCTAATATCTCTTTGGTTAGCTATTAAAAGCTTTACAATGAATGACAATGGTGGGTGAGTTAACTCTGGTTTGCAATAAATTTCCTGGCTTCAATGTATTTTCTCTCTAGAAAGAACTCTCTTTTCTCAGAAGTGGTTAAGGCCCATAAATATCCCCATGCCCCTCCTGAGATGCCTCAGTACTCCTTTCTCTGAAAATACATTCCTCTAACACTTTAAGTCACAAGCATTAAATGCCTGATAGGTCAGCACATCTTACGTCAGATTCATTAAATGCCCAAACATGACTTTTTCCCAACCACTGCGCGTCAGAGCACAGTTATGTGACACCCCACTCAATTAAATACTAGGTGATCAGTCCTTTATTAAATTAAATAAGAATATCCAGTTGTTTCATTCTTAGGATCACTCTCGAAAACATGTACTTTATTAACCACCTAATAGTTAATCAAGCTAGTGTAAAAAAATAACTTTTAATCTTTCAAATTAATATTCAACAATTTAAATCGGACACGATATTCACCATTATCACAAGTAAGATAATAATAAATGACAAACCATCTAACTGAATTAAATAAGAGTGGAATAAACATCCCAGTTTAAAGTCTCCATACAAATAACTCATAATAAAACTGAATCCAATCAATAGAAATAAATGAGTACAACATCTCTGAGGTAATAACAACTAAGAATGGGAGACATGCCAGAGCCACTTTTTCTAAGACTTGTGCTTTTTGCACAGTATCTACTTCCTCTACCATTTGCTCGGCGATCAGGGGACGAATTACCAATCTTTCCCTTACTAGGAAGGGGGATATGACTTTTGATTTTGCATTGAAGTATTGGCCATCACAACGGGAAAAGATTGAAGCATTTATTCAAAGTCCCCCCATTTATCTAATTATTCAGACTTTCCCACCATTAGATCTAGGTCTCAAAGGCAGTTTCATCCTGAGGGTTGAGTTCCCTGTGAGCTACCTCCCTACTGCCCTTTAGTTATAACAGTTTCCCTGGGATAAAAAAAGATCCATCTTAGAAAATAACTGCCCTTGTTGAAGGATCCTCTAGAGAATGTACCGTTATCGCAGGTTCTTATAGTGAGGGCCCTTATCAAACCCTTCTAAAAATTCAAAGAAAATAAAAGGTGGGACTTACTCAAAATCCATGTCCAAGTCCCCATTGATGCCTTTCCCATTGCCTCCGTTTGCCCTCCAATATCTATAAATCTAAATGAGGTGATATGGGCGAAATTTCAAGCAAAGATTGAATGGGTTCATTGTGAGTTTCAATTCCACACTCCTCTCGTTCCTCCCCCTGCATCATTTCCCACAATCTACGGAGATCCAATTGAGGGGGCCACATCAAGAAGAAGAAGTTCTAAATCTCCCTTTGTTGTTGGTGGTTCTGGTACAAGGAAGAAGACTTTGGGTACAAAAACCCAAAAGAAGCCTGCATACGAAGTGCAACGACAACCTACTTCCCCTAGTCCCAGGACCCCTCCTCCCCCATCTCCCCTTAATACTATTACCCTAGATGACAGTCCCGAAGTTAAGCGTGGTCCCATTGAAGGATCTTCTAAAGTACCTTCATCGTCCTTTTCGCCCATGGCTATTTCATCCCACTCTTCTCCCGAGCAAGAGGTATATTTTCCCTTTTTTTTAACTAACCAAATTTCCATAGTGAAATGTATTTTATAACACTTGCATAAATTTATTTTGTTTTTGTAGGGGAATTATTCTGATAGACCTTCTCTTCATATGAGCCCTTTCATAGGGGGATGGTTCGGTGTTTTAAAATCGTTACCCCCCCCCCCCCCCCCCCGCTCTCCCATGACTGGGCCAACATACTCCCGTCATACTGCCTCTTAACGTGCAAAGGAGGCTGATACGTAAGATGTTGCGTCCATTGCATCTGTTGGAGTCTCTTTTCAGCCAGAGGAGACTCCTTTGGATTCTTCTAAGGCATCTCCCTTGCCTATGGTTCCTTTGGACATTGTTCCAGTCTCTTCAAGCCCTCCAAAGGTAATATCTTTTTCACTTTTAGCTATCTTTTGAACTTGGTTGTCTTGTATTCTTAGTATTTTGTTGCATTTTAGGTTGTAGCTACTTCTAACCTGGCCACATCTCTCCTTGGTTCACTTATTCACTTCCCACTAGTGAGGTCGGTTGCTGGGTTTTCCCCCTTTTCTATCGTTACCGAGGTAAGATCATTTCTTGTGTATTTTCCCTCTTTCATGTGGTTCTTCTTGTGTCTAACATTTTAATTCTATTTGTAGTTTTTCTCTAGGTTTCACTCCTCCCTCCCATTCTAGGACTCCACGGGTTCCACAGGATATAGTTGGTTCATCCTCTCGCTCAGGGGTTCCTTCGGCCCTTGTGGTTTAAATGACTTCAGTGGAAACTTCCCCAAAATTGGCACTTGTTTCTTTTTTACTAGGAAGGTGCTTCACCAAAACCGAGGTCCCTCTATTTGAAGGTTCATCTAAAACCCAGAGATATGTTGAAGTTACTCCTGCAGTTGTTACTCCTACAGTTGCTACTGAGGTAACTACTGCCTTCTCCATCTTTTACATCAGTCCTATTATTATTCATGTTAAAACGAAGAATAACAAGAAAAATATAGCTTCCTTGACAATGAAAATAATGGCATCGCGAATCTCAATAAAAGAGAGTAAATGAGTCTAATATCGAGGACCCTCAACTTCCACAACATTTGCAAAGTGGTCTGATATCCTATGTTTGGCATCCCTATAGCTGGACACCTGAAATGATTTGTAAAAAGAAAATAATCTGAAAGAAATGGATTAGATCTCGAGTGAAAATAGTTTAAAATATTTTAAAAAGAATTTAAAATTCTTACCATTTGATATTACATACATGTTAGTTTCACGGGCTCGCACTTGAGATTTTCACCTCTCAGCTATTGTGCATGCCGAACGTATCTTTAACCCGTTATAGTTATGGTTATCAAGCCTAACTAGTTCAAACTCATTAATATTCAAATCTATTATCTCATTATAACTACATGAATTTCCCACCTAATAGGTCAATGAATATTTTTACATCTTTTATCTTGAGTGAGAGGGTTTTCACATTCAAAGTTAAGTATTCACGTACTTAAGGTGTTTTAGATTTTACTATCCATCTTATCTACTAAGTTCACACTGTAGAACATATCAGAATATCCAGTTGGCTGGGGACTATGTTCGCCTCTAATATAAGTGATTTGTATTTATGGTTTGAGGGAGATACCGAACCAACAGTCCTTTGTACAGTGCAAGATATACGAGGACATGATAGCTGAGTATACATGCACCACAGTTGAGTCTAGAGGTGATGTATATATATATATATATATATATATATATATATATATATATATATATATATATATATATATATATATATATATATATATGTGTGTGTGTGTGTGTGTGTGTGTGTGTTTGCGTGTGTGATAGATTAATGAATATATATATACTTGTGATATGTTCTACTGTGTGAACTTAGTAGATAATATGGATAGTGAAATATAAAATAATTTAAGTACGTGAACACTTAACTTTGAATGTGAAAACCCTCTCATTGACGTATTAATCTTAACTAATTAATCTTAACTAATTAATCTTAACTCGAAATAAGATATGCGAAAATATTCATTGACGTATTACGTGGGAAATACAGGTAGCTATTATGAGATAATAGATTTAAAGATTAATTAGTTTTAACTAGTTAGGCGTGATAAGAGTAACTAGAATGGGTTATAAATATGTTAGGTGTGCACAATAGTTGAGAAGTGAGAATCTCAAGTGAGAGCCGGCGAAACTTAAATGTATGTAATATCAAATGGTAAGCATTTTAAATACTTGCCAAAATGTTTTAAAATATTTTCACTATAGGCTCTGACCCGTTTCTTCCAAATATTTTTTTTTTGTACAAATAATTTTAGGCGTCCAGCCACAGGGACACCAGGCATAGGATATCAGACCACTTGACGTGCTATAACTATGGTGGAATTTATAGTTCCTAGGTATTAGACACCTTTAGTCTCTTTCATTTAGATTCATGATTTAGTTATTTTCAGTCAGGGCATGTTGCCCATTCTTAGTTGTTATTATCTCAGAGACATTCTACTAATTTATTTTAGCTGATTGGAATTCAATTTTATTATGAGTTATTTATATTGAGACTTTAAACTGGGATATTTATTTCAATCTTATTTAATTCAGTCAAATGGCTTCTTATTTATTATTATCTTACTTGTGAGAATGGTGAATGTGGTTTCCGATTTAAATTGTTGAATATTAATTTGAAAGATTAAAAGTTCTTTTTTTCACTCTGGCTTGATTAACTGTTAGGTGGTTAATAAAGTAAATTTTTTCGACAATAATGCTAAGAATGAACCAATTGGATATTTTGATTTAATTTAATAAAGGACTGATCATCTGATATTTAATTGGGCGGGGTTTCACATGTCATTTCAGTGGTAGTTCACCAAATTGTCTAACAGCCTCAATACAATAGTGGTTTACTCAAGTTCTGATGGGACTGGGGGGTAGGTGATTAGCGACATCACTCTTAGTAAATGCGACCTTTGGTAGAGGACTGTTTGTCTCAAGACCCCCTACACATCCATATCCTCATACCACTATCATCTCGTCATAAGATCAGTGCATCCACAATCAAGATCCACTTCAAGTCTTCATAAGGAGTTCCAATTGTCCACACTTGTCGTTAAATTCTCTTATTTTAGCATTTGTCACTTTATTTTTACTTTATCTCTTTATTTTATTACATCACATACCTTAATACCATACCTATACTATTAGTATTTTCACATACTTCATTCTCATAATAAACTCCAAGATAAGAAAAAAGATAGTTTACCCAAAAATTTCAAAAGGGGGATTATCATTACACATCCTCACACTTGAAGCGTGTTTATCTCTACACACACATATAAGAGAAATCCCCCATTTGTATTTATGGATTAAACCCCACTCTACCTTATCTTCAAACTCCGTGGACTTTGATTCCCCTTGGGATACATAGGCGTCTTGGATAAATCCCTAGACTCAAGTCCTCCTTTATAAATATTTGTTACCTTGTTTGTTATATATATTTTTAATGAATTTTACATGCTTGAATGCTTGTGTCTTGTCCTATGTATTTATTCGTTCTTCTATAATGACTTGTGAATCGACCAACACTTAATTTTACTTTGAATTATTATTTTAGGAACACTCCTAATGATGAACTCACTCCGTCCTTTTCCATGACGTGAGTTGAGTGATTTCATTCTCCATTTATATATTATGCACATAAGCACACACTTCACGGAGTTTAACATGAGAAGATTAACACATGCCCATCAGAGATCGAAAGGGTGGAGTGGGTTTCTAACACCTTCCCATTTTGTAACTTAGTCCTCGGACCCTTGAAATACTTAGTTTCATAATCATCAATATTGTGCTTGATGCCGTTCTCTCGAGGCGAAAAAATTTCTTTTTCTTATTTTGTGCAAAATAGGTTGGAAAATCTATCTCTATATATTACCCCACATCGATGACGGCCAAAAAAGGGAATAATCCCACGCGCATGCAGAAAGGAAAAGAAGGGAAGGAGGCCCTCCTCATAGCCACACTCGGGATGGACACACCCGTATATTGATTCTAATGATATTTCAGTTATCCCTAACCCAATAGATCGTTGCAGTGTACGACTTTAGAAAAATCCATTGAACTTTTTTTAATCTGAATTGTGTTGTACCCTGCATCCTACTACAATAAATGCATATTACCCTACAACTTGTGACCATTATCAGTGAAACCCCTAGTACTATACCTTACGATTCATGGATTACACCCCGTTATATGATGATTGTTTTGATTGGCCGGTAGGACTCCGATGTTGAGTGCCTAGTTTTTATTTTCTACTTACATATGAGTGCATCTCTACATAAGCGTGACAAGCCTTTATTATTATTACCCAGAAATTTTGAATTGCCTATCCAAGTGTATAATGTGCTTTGGATAATATTGTAAATGTATGTATATGCATTTAAAGCCCCTACAACCATTAATTTATGGGTTATCTTATTATATTCGGAACCCTTATTGTGGTAACTTAATACACAACTTATTCGGTTACATTCCACCATATTATTCATTTACATATCTTTAGAGTCCAGTATACCCCTAACAGTTCTATGATATTTTAGTTTTTCTCTAAATTTTTTTTATATCAATATAAAATCTATTTACTCTCTAATAATACATTTTCTCACATACCTTGTATAGAAATAAAATTATCTATTTGGGATGATTTCTTAATTGTTTTCTTCCAGATGGACAACGAGCATGAGGAAGATAAGATACCTCCCGCACGTTTGTACTTTTATTCTCTATTACCTTGAAAAAAAATCGATTACATATGTACGGGTGATATAAGATTAGGATGGTAGTCCCCATTGGAATATTTACACTACAACTTATCAGCTCTTATGACTCCCAAATGATTTTCTATAAGTTTTACCTTATATATGGCATGTACGAATAATTATGTATTTCTATTTATTTCCAACTCATCTATGTAATAAGATCCTAGACATCCCTATAATAAAATCTTTTAATTTCCTTTGCCTTTAATTTATTTGTTATATTTTTTTACTCCTTACTTACCATTTAAAACATACAATTCACGGATGCGGCAACATGGTATCAGAGCATCAATGGATTTTATGCCTATACGAGACCGAATACAATAATCTTTCACCTAAGACTTATACGATTATTACTATGAATATTTCCTTTATCACATTTTGCTACTCATACTATTTTGCAGTAATGAATATTTGGGAAGATATCTACCTTGATATTCATGATTCGACTCACAAAAGGTTTGAACAGGAAATTAAATAGGTCGATTATGCAAATCTTTTTCAACACATAAGGAGAATTTATCGTTACTTGGCGAGTGATACTTCTGAGATCAAACACATTCTTCTTATTGGTCACTTTATGGGAGAGGCTCAAGCAACCTGTATGGCCAAGAGATTATCTAAAGACTTTGAAACTCTTCAACAAGCAATACCTCTCGAATGGTATGCCGTACCACCTAATTAAGTCACAATTACCCCCTGACTCTCCAATTGACATGGTTCCCTTTCTATCGCCAATGCTATCTTTATCCCCACGAATACTAGTACTTCCCCAGATGATTCAGATCCCTCTAAAGCTGACTTGGACCTCAAGTTTGACCGAACGGTTCCTTAAAAGGAGACTTTAGTTAAAATATGGCTATAAATAAATAAAAACTACAGGTGCTCGTGTGCAAGAAGATGAAACCCAAATTCCTGAATGAATTTTGTAGTTCAAACTAATAGTTATTTTGTATTAGTTAAGCATTCTTTTGTTATAAAATAGGTTTAACGGCTAGGTAATCTTCTTTGTTTTTTTTACCTGTGTAAAACTATGTAACCCAATATGATATAATACAACAAGTATGTTGCTATATCTCTACATGTAATTAATCCCTTGATACACTATTTGTATAGGATGGTTAATAATCAAGCAACTACTAGTGGAACTCAAAAGGAACGATATATTCTGCAAATGCCTAATCCAACTACCACCAATGTAGCAATTTTACATTGTCTACATTAATTAATTATACTAATCAGCAATGACAAAATATGCCTCCACCCCTCGTTAACAATGACCTATTAGAATAAACTCGGAGAAGGAACTCCCTTAAGGAATTATTTAGACAGAAGCCCCCAACATTCTATAGGAAATTGCGACACCCCGCCTAATTAAATATCGAGTGATCAGTCATTTATTAAATTAAATCATAATATCCAATTGCTTCATTCTCAACATCACTGTTGAAAAATAACTTCATTATTAATTCACCTAATAATTAATTAAGCTAGTGTCGGCTGCTGGGAAGAGGACCTTCAACAATCACAGGAAATGGGTATCGATCTAGTTGCCGGCGGCAAAAGCAAGAAAACCAAGCGTAATGCCCCTAGATCTGATGATTTCTACCTTAAGCTTCTCGTCAAGCTATACCAATTTGTGGTTCAAAGAATGGGAAGCAAGGTCAATGCTGTGATATTGAAGAGTTTATTCATGAGCAAGATCAACAAGCCCCCAGTCTCACTCTCTAGATTGATTAAATTCATGAAAGGAAAGGACAACAAGATAGCTATGCTGGTTGGAAGTGTGACTGATGAAACTAGGGTTTATGAGGTGCCAGTAATCAAAGTGGTAGCTCTAAGATTCACCGAGACGGCTAGAGCTGGGATTGAGAAAGATGGTGGTGAGTGTATCACTTTTGATCAGCTTGCTTTCAGGGATCCTCTTGGTCAGAACACGGTCTTTCTCAGGTGACCGAAGAACTCTCGTGAAGCTGTGAAACATTTTGGCAAAGCTCCAAGTGTCCCACACAGCCACTCCAAACCATATGTTCAGGGAAAGGGAAGGAAATTTGAGAAGGCTAGAGGAAAGAAGAACAACAGATGATTTAGAGTTTGAGATTTATGTTTATTTTCTCAGCTTCCTCCATCATAACTTCTTGAGTTTCTGTTAAGAGGAATGTTGTCCAAGCTTTCTGTGTAACATTCCTTTTTAGGCTGTTTCACCTCGTGTAATATTGGAGCCTGAAAAATTTTGCGATGTGATTTTATTATTTCTAAAAAACAGAAAAAAAATTAAGCTAGTGTCAAAACTTTTCCATTTTTCATTTATATAAATCAATTCCATACTACGAAATAATGATTTAGTAACATCACATCATAACTGAACTAAATGTAACAGGAATAAATGTGACTGGAATAAACTCTCCGGTTTAAATGTTTCAATACCATCATCCAAATAAAATTGATATCCACAGTAATAAAATAAATAATTACAACCTCTAGAATCTTGGATGACATGCCCTAAATGAAACTAAATACTACAGATGTATGAATCAATAGATTGGAAGCTTCTAAATAAAGTATGCATATTTATTAGCTGCTATAACCCGTCGAGACATCCATATTCTATGATGGCATCCCTGATACTGGACACGTGATGTACAAGATACAATAGAGCAGAGAATATGCAAGAAAATGGGTCAAATCCCGATTGTAAAAGATTTTAAAAATAGAAAGTGAATAAATGCTATAATTAGCAATTATTATATATATATATATATATATATATATATATATATTAAATTCTCGGTCCGCCTCTTGAGATTCTCATCTCATCTACTGTCCACACCTAACGTATCTCCAAATTATTCTAATTAATATTCTCACTTTCACTAGATTGTAACACTGTGTCAACTAACCATGGAACTTATCTTTCCCATGTATATCCTTCGCAATATATGTAATAAATATGTATTAATTCATTTCTTAAAATAATTTTGTGTTCTCAAAATTAATTAATTTCAGATTCCACTATCTCTCATGTCTAATTAATTTACACAGAAGATAATATCACAAGTATATACATATATTCACTCTATTATATATACACACAAAACTACACCCTGAGACACAGCTGCGGTGCATACATAATCTGCCATCTAGTCCCGATACATCTCGCGGTATAAAGGACTGTTGGTTTAGTATATTCCTCAAAAAACAAGTATTGGAGGCAAGCATAGTCCTAAGACTTTGGGCTAAGAACACACCTACGCACCCAAATGACCGTTCAATACCATTATTTTCACTAATGGCAATCCAACCTAAGTCCTATGTTCTGAGGTAACAAGTAAAAAATCCCCCATAAGACTCATCAAAATATGACTTCCCTAAATGCACAAACCTCCCGTCGATAGCAAGTAGGCTAGGTATCTCATACGCATAAATCATTATATAGGTATTCATTTCACCTATTTACATATCATTAGGGAAAACGTACAACCCATATAATAAATCACATACGTAGTATATTTTATCTCTCGAATATCCTAGGTAGATAAATTATGACCTTACTTCTTAAGGTATCTTCCTGATCTTTTCTCACCACTCGAAGTATATCATTTTATTCCTCAAATAAATTCCGTAGGTAAACATCTACCCCCTACTAGTCCATGTCTGTATCATCTCCGAATTTTCATGAATTTAATAGTTCTCCAAGATAGATTTATTCACTTACTATTTCTAATTTAATTTAACCCCATAATTAACTTCTTAGGGTCAAGTCCACAAATAAAATAGGGCCTGCTGGTGTCCCATATATTCCCCTTTTTCATTAAAATTAATTCCCATAATTAATTGAAGAAGAATCCCATCGAAATAATTACAAAAGGGAAAAATTATCAAATTCTAGGCAGCCGAGTAGATTCCCTTCCGTAGAAAAATCATATTTAATTAAAAAAAATCAGAAAAATAGGAGGTCGGCGCCCACGCGATCGTAACGAAAAGATCTATCTCTATGTCCAAAGCCATGGTCGTTTGAACGAGTTGTACTTCCGTTCAAATGACCCTTCATCCTTTCCAACCTCATCCTTCCTCGAATTTTATGCTTCCTAGACCCCATTTTTAACCTAGAAACAGTATGCAAACCCCAACATCAAATGATCCCAAACTCCTAAGAATCAATCCCAATTGATAGACCCAAGTATGTACATGGTTTATAACATGAAAACATATCCAAATCATCATGAAGTTTCGACGAATCATGCTAATCTTATTTTAAATTCAGAAAACCCAAATTTCCTCAATAATTAAACCCAAAATTTGATTGTGTTAATTATAATTTCATCAAAGGAATAATCCTAAATGATTTACATTTCAAGAATTATATCAAATCATCAAATTTTCATCTTTGATTCATAGTTTTCATGGATGTTTATCTCTTCTAATTTAATATAGATATTATACTCACCAATTGGAACAAAAATTACACTTGCCTTAATGTGTGGGTGTGATCCTTTGGAGAAGCTATGTGTAGGGTGTACCCTCCTCTTTTTTGGTCACTTTTCCAATGGTGGTGCAAGGTGGTTGTCCCTTAGTTTGCTCTCAAAACCTCTTCCTCTCCTTGGAAAAACCTCTCTCTCCTCAAAAACCTTTCCTTTGTTTTTGGGTGGATGAACTAAGTTCTATAATCTCTTCACATATATAATAAAACTAATTTTTTGTAGTTACTATTCACCTAATAAAATGACCAAAATACCCCTACGGGGTGTCCTTTTGATTCCCAATTGACCCGAAACCTAAATCAAACCCCCAGGTAGATTTTTCTACCTATTTTAACCCTTCTGGGCTCAACGGTGCAGTCGAAACGACCATTCAAATGACACAAAAACAATTTACTTTTCATTCCATTTAAATATTGTCTCGACACAACTCACACGCACATCCCGACTTAATTCTCATAATTGGCATATTCACAACTCGCGATAATTTATAAAATCATAATCATATGCAAAGTCATAATCACATATATTAATTTTAATCACTAAGTAATATTCAACATAAATCACATATTACTTTATTCTCGAGTAATATTTAAATCCGGATTAATTTTCAATTATCCAACAATTAACTCCAATTAATCCCATTTTAAAAGTCATTAAAAATACGAGGTGTTACAGCAACCCAGTGCGATTGAAGTAGAAAGATGGATCTATCAAACACTTAAAGTACTCAATGGGGTAGGTGGGATATTCTACCCATTCCTTGGTAGTTTCTTTTATTTGATTACATGTTAGTTACTAAGTATGCTTTGGCGCTCAAATGTAGATGTCCTACAAAAATGTTGGGCATAAAATACAAATAGAAAAAAATACTATGAAATACTAAATCAAATAAATTCTAAAACACCAAGTCCCCGACAATGGCGCCATTTGATAGACAGGGTTTTGTCGTGATGTTGCATCATTAACGCCGATCGTTTGTTATATTCGGCTCACCAACTCTATACAAAAACCTAAATTATGACTACATTCATCTAAGGGAGTATAGCGATCAGTTCGGGTATCGAAAATCCACAGAGATGAGTTGCTAGAATTTAACTGGTTTAATATTCCAAAAAAAAATGTGTAAAATGTATTTTCTAACTAAAAAGAAAAGTTAATAAAAGGAAAAAGATTATACTAGGCGAGTGTATTTAAACTAAAATTGACATAGCGAATAAAAACTATAGGTTGCGTCGGATATACCTCACCTAGAGTTAATTAGTATAAAATGGTTAGATGGGTCGACGAGTTATTAAGATTGAGTCTCGTTTCGACAGTTAATTAAACTCAGAGTTGTCACACCCCTAAATTTGCATAAAAGTCTAATAAAACTTTGGCGTTAACAAATACCCCAGAAATTACGCACGCAAGGTCGTAAATACGGAGCATACATGATATACCCCCATCAAATCTCCTAGGCGTATTAACTAGGACAACCCACTCGAAATAAACCCGTAAACTCCATCACCAAAGCAAAGTAACACATCAACCTAGGTCAGTTCAATCCGACACAACCAAGATTAATTTAGCTAGAAAGCATATTAAAAAGCATGTATTTAGGTGAAAGCAATAAATAAAGCAAGTAAACTAAAGTAGAAAGCAAGTAAATTAACTACAAAGAAAGAAAATAAGGAAATACAATTTAAATTAATTGGAAGGGATAATGAATAGTAATTTTACAACACCCAAATGGGGAACACCCAAAGACAGGAGAAGATGAGCTCTCAAAATCCAAACCCTAACCTAAACTATCTAAAATGAAATATGTCCCTCTAATAAAAAAAACAACATTGTATTTATACCCCCAAACAAACCCTCAACAAAATTAATAAAAAAAATAAGTCAATTTTCATCCAAATCTGATGGGACCGGTCAAACTCATGTTTGGACCGATCGACCGCATGTTGGAATTTTTCCTTGGGCTATTGACAACCCACTTTTCTCTCCGATCCAATTTTGACGTGTCGCACGGAAACGAAAATTTTAACTCCCTCATACGGAATAGAAATGATGCATGGTTAGAACCGACGCGAAGCTAATTCAATTCTCTACATGATTCTACCCTCTAAATTATGTAGTATGAAGTTCCCAAAATTCCCTTGAAGTAGAAGCAAACACCAAAACCTTCCATAAACAGCCATAGCTTCCACATAAGGAGTCAGAATGACGCAGGGTCAGTGGCCACGGAAAGAAAATTTGATGATATACATGTTGGTAACTTCATTCCATAAGAAAATAGTGAGTTTGAATAGACCAAATTTCCCTTAAAGGTTCCTTTTGCGATGAAATAATCCTGAAATGCATCCAACTTCTCACTATGCATCCATAATACCTACAAAAGCTCAAATATACCTCATAAAACATATAAGCATATAAAACAAAGATTATATAATATATGAGATTAAATATAGGAATTAATGGACACGAGAATGCTAGAATGTGCAAGAATAAAGGGTACTAAATGCAATATTCACGACTTATCAGTAGGCATTAGCCCTGAACTTAGGGTAAGATTGGATTCATATCTATTTGAAGGAGAAGCCGATTTCTAATGGCAATCAATTTTACATTCCCAAAATTTGAATGAACTAACCTATGAGAAGTTTCAAGAAATCCTCTTTAACAATTACTTTTTTTAATCTGTAAGAGATCAAATGACCATAGATTTTTAAGCTTACAACATCAAAAAAAGATTGTAGCCCAGTGTGAGGCTAAGTTCATCAAATTATCTCGATATGCTCAGGAATATGTAGACACCGAACCCAAAAGGTGCAAGAATTTTGAATGAGGTTTACGCCAGAACATCAAATGCTCTGTCATTCCTTTACAAGTCTGAGAGTTTAAACGAATGATCAAAATTTCCTCCCTTATAGAAAAACATCCCACCTCTACCAACAAAATTTGAATCTCTACTCATTCTTGAAATTTAGATGTTATTAGGAACCATCCTAATCAATAAGATCATCCCTAGAACAAGCCCAAAGATGGCCAAGTATTCAGTCAGATTCATCACATTCATAGTAGACCTTCAATGCGTTGTCATGAATGCAACTGATTAAGAAATCTTAGACCCCAATGACCTATTCTACACATGCCTCCTACTTCTACTTCACCTAACTTTATCAAATCTCCTATCAAGAATCCAACCAATAACTCTAACCATTCAATGCAATAAAAAACCCCATGAAACAAGGCAAAAACCCCACCCACATCTAATTTTTCAGATAAGTGAAAATGAAACGTCCTCCCTTTTTAATATCTTGACTAGTTACAAAGATGTGCTTCCCAAAGATTTACCCGAAATACCCCCACATCGAGAAATTGATTTTTTTATCAATTTATTGCCAAATACCTTCGCTATCTCAATATCCTCTTATTGTATGGCTCCTTTAGAATTGCAAGAACTTCGAATACAACTAAATGAACTGCTCAATAAACGATTTAAACGCCCCGGTATATGACCTTGGGGAGATCCGATTTTATTCGTGCAAAAGAAAGATGGATCTTTTTGGTTATGTATTGATTACTGGAAATGAACCAAGTGGACATCAAGAATAAATATATATTGCCCAGGATAGGTGAATTGTGTGACCTATTACGAGGGCCAAAGATATTTTCAAAGATTAATTTAAGATGTAGATATCACCAACTTCGAGTTAAGGAATAAAACATACATAAAATCACTTTTCGACACGATATGGCCATTTTGAATTAATGTCTTTTGGATTAACCAATTTCCCCATCCGTTTTCATGGACCTAGTGCATAAAATATTTTGCCCTTTCCTAAATCAGTTTGTGATCATTTTTATAGATGACATATTAATTTATTACAAGACTAGGGAAAAATATGAAGAGCACCTATGTATACTATTGGAAACCCTTCATAAACATCATCTTTAAACAAAAAAATAGCAAAGGCGATATCCTCACGAAAGAAATAAAGTTCCTTGGACATGTAGTCACTGAAGTAGGTATATAAGTGGACCCAACCTGAACCACTGCAGTACTTAAATGGCCTCAACCCACCACCATCATCGAATACTTATCTTTCTAGGACTTGTCAGGTATTATATACACTTTGTGGAAGGATTTTCTCGAATTTTCCTACCTTTTATGAAATTGACCGGAACGGATATTCGATTTATATGAACCTCCGAATGTAAAAAATCCTTTTGTACCTTAAAGGAAAAGTTACCATTCCTTTAAGCAGCAATAACTATGATGTTTATACTTATGCCTCCCTACAAGGACTCGATTGTGTATTGATACAATGAGGGAAAGTGATTGAGTACGGATCACGATAATTGAAAATTCATGAGCGTAACTATCAAATACATGACTTGGAAGTATCAGTAGTAGCTTTTGCCCTAAAAATTTGGAGATGTTATCTGTACGAAGAAGAATTTCAGGTATTTTTTGATAATAAGAACCTTAAGTATATCTTCACGTAAAACTATCTCACCCTTCGAAAAACATGATGGATAGAATTCTTAGAGGATTAAAAGTTTAACCTACTCTACCATCCCGAAAAAGGTAATGTAGTTGTTGATGCCTTAAGTTGCAAAGCCTAGGTAGCCTCCATTATATGTGTGTATTCTTGGAAGCCATTAAAGATTATAATCTGCAACTAGACTCCTTCAAGACGCAAGTTTTTTTTATGAAATATTATCGCTCGCCCCATTTATGGATGAGAAAATTATTAACCTCCAAAACCAAGATGAATTTTTGCATTCCCGGAAGCAAAAACTTCGAAACAACTTCCCCTAAAAAGATTGGACTTTGAATTTGAGCGTGGGTTAAAATTCAGAAATCGATTATATGTTCCTCTAATAGCCTCGTTATGAGAAGAAATCCTCTATGAAGATCAAAATTCTAAATTCATGATTCACCCTTGAAGCCCCAAAATGTATCAAACCCTCAAGCAAAATTATTGGTGGCCTGGTATAAAGAAAGATATTTTACACATCGTAGCATAGTGTCTAACTTTTAACAAGTGAAAACTGAGCATAAACATCCTAGTGGTTTACTCCAACCACTTCCAATCCTATAATGGAAATGGAATCACATAACCATGGACTTTGTCAGAGGATTGCCCAGAACTTCTCAAATACGCAATACGATATAGGTTATCGTTGATCGTCTTACAAAATTCGCTCATTTTTTACCAACCAGATCCATCGATTCCTTTAAATGACTAAGTGAACTTTACATTAAGGAAATTTTTAGGCTTCATGGTGTACCTATTTCCATTATTCCCGATCGAGACCCCATATTTATTAGTAGATTTTGGTAAGCCTTACAAATCTCCATATGAACCAAACTATACCTAAGCACTGCTTTTCATCCTCAGGCCGATGGACAATATGAACGAGTAATTCAAACTATGAAAGATATGTTATAAGCCTGCACATTAAGCTTTCCCAGTGTATAGAATAATAATCTTGCCTTGATCGAATTCTCCTACAATAACATTTATCAAACTAGTATATAGACCACTCCCTATGAAGCCCTCTATGGACGACCCTACTATTCACCCTTATGCTAGAGTGAACCAGAAGAAAATCAAACACACAGATTTGAGATCATCATCAAAACCACAAAAAAGATATGCCTTATTCGAGAAAGATTACAATGATCCCATACTTGACAAAAGAGTTACGCCAACACCCGCTAAAAACCCTTAGAATTTCAAATAAATAACCAAGTGTTCTTATGAGTATCTATAAGAAAATGGATAATTCAATTTGGAAAAATAGGAAAATTAGAACCTTGCTACATTAATCCCTTTAGAATCATCAAACGTATTTGACCAATAGCTTATTATCTGAAATTACATTTGAACTATCGTGTTTCATGTTTGGTAATTACGAAAATATATCTCTAACCTGAGTTACATCATTAGTTGGGAGGATATGACAGTTGAATCCAACCATGAATTTTAGGAAATTCCTATTCAGATTCTCGACCAACAAGAAAAGGTTCTCCGACGTAAAGCCAACTCATTAGTCGAAGTTCTTTGGCGACACCACAGAGCTGAAGAAGCAACAAGGGAAATAGAAAACATTATGAGATAATAATACCCCTCGCTTTTTAAGGTAATTTCGAGGATATTATTTCTTTTAGGTGGAAAAAATGTAACAACCTACTCTATTAGTCCCTCTAGAAGTTAATAATTCCAAATAAGCCTTAGGCTTTTACTAAATTAATAAAATACCTCTAAAAAATAATTAAGTTAACTAACACTTTTATATACCAATTAAAACCCAACTTTCACTCAAAGTTTAACCAAATGACTTATATTTTATAAGAATATCATCACAAATCTATAATCACAAATAAGCCCCTAAATTTTTACAAAGTAACTTAAAATCCCTAAATTCTATACAAAAACTACCCAATGACCTAAACAAAAACCCAAATTCATTTATACTTACTCACCTGCTGATATGGGACCAACTGGACTTCCAATGTGGCATGTGACATGTGGAGTACCATGGGTAACCATTTCCCATCCACATATGAAATGGTAGAACTCCTATAAACTTAGCTGAAATTCACCCCCAAACCATCCATAAACTTCTCCTCACCACCCCTATAAAGGCTCTCTTCACCTCAATAAAAACGTATAATAATTGAGATCTTTTTTCAATATAAAAATTTAAGAGTTTTTGCATCACTGTTATTTTATGTATGAATGTTTATTTCTTCAATTTAGTTATATTTCTGCACTTATATATAATAGAATTATGTGTTTACATGTGTTAGTTAACAAGTGTATGCTCTGAAATAGCTCAAAACCCACAAAACTCCATTAAAGTTTGAGCTTCAATTGTGGATTCAACTTTCTTGGCTTTGAACCAGTTTCAAAGTGTGGTAAGTTGAGCTTAGGTTCTCATGAACCTAGATGATAAGTTTAAGTGAACCAAGAACAGGTTTTGGATACCTCAAATCAAAGCTCGAAGTTTTCAGGCCCGCAATTTTCAAAAAATAAATTTAAGAGTTTTACTCAACCAAACTCCCTCAAACCAGACTTATTTTGCTACATTTTCAACATAAAACAGAATTCAAGAGTTTTACTCGACCAAAATCCCTAAAACCAGTTAGTTATGTTGAGTCAAAATTTTGCCATTTTTATAGAAACTCAATAGGTTAATTTAGCCTACCAAAATGCTTAAAACCAACATCATTTGATTCCTCTTCAAAACCTATGCAATTTTCATTAGGGAACCAAATCAAATGGATTCCTAAAATGTCTCAAATTTGAGGTTAAAGTTTCAAAACCCTAAATTCAAATGATCGAAGGTTGAAGATGAGTGGGTTACACGAGCACGAGTGAGGGTCGAACCAGGCGCGTGAATTGTTTAATTTAGAGCAACAGGGTGCGTCTCCAATCAGAAAAATCAGATTCTTTTCCAAAAAAATTATTTTTTAATTATGAACAAAATGTATAATAGATCATGTTTTTTGGATTAGAATAAAGAATTTTTCGAGAAAACTAGTTTTAAAGTTTAAATTTTAAGTTTTAATTTTACACACAACCCCAACTAATTTTTTAAGTATTTCAAACCAACCCCAAACTTTTTATTACAAATTATTTAGTTCAAATAATGCTATTTTGTACCTTGTCACTAAATCCAAATCCAAATTGAAATAAAGAAATTCAATATTCTTAAAAAAATTAAAATTATATATTATACCCTCTTAGTTGTTTTTACACTAATACTTCTTATTATTTAGTATCCTAGTGCATAATATAAGTATTCATTTATGCCTATATTACCTACTTATACTCCTCGTGATTTCATACTATCCAATCAACCCCATTGAATTAGTCGTACAAACCCTAAATTTGAAAATTCAAAGTAGGTGATTTTAATTTCAGTAATAAACAGATTGAGTTTATGTCTTTCAAAATTACTGATATTTATATCACTCTGTGATAATTTTGAAATCATGTTTCTATTATAAACACATTTACGTAGTTCATATTTATCCCATATACTGATTCTCTCGATATTTCAGATATCCTTAAACCCGGTAAACCGATATAGCCTATGACTTCAGTAAAAGACATTAAACTCTTTTTAACCATAATTATGATGTAGTCCTGCAACATACTATAATAATTGCATATTAACTTGAAATTTATGACCATTATGAGTGAAACCCTTAGTATCATACCTTACAATTCATGGATTAGACCTCGGTATACCACGACTATTCTAATTGGCACGTAGGACTCCGATATGAGTGCCTAGCTTTTACTCTCTACATATGTATGAGTGTTACTCTAGCTAAGTGTGACAAGCCTTTATTATTATTCCCCCGAATATTTGGGATTGCCTGTCCAAGTGTACAATATGCATTGGATGATATTGTAATGGTATGTCTACACATTTGAAGCCCCTATAATTGATAATTTATCGATTATCTTGTTATAGTCTGAACCCTTATCTTGGAAACTTAATACACAACTTATTCGATTATACTCCACCATATTATTCATTTACATATCATTAGACTCCAGTATACCCCTAATAGTTCTATGATCTTTTAGTTTGTCTGCAAATTTTTATGATGTCAATATTAAATCCAGTTACTCTCTAGTAATATATTTTCTCCCGTACCTTGTATAAAAATAAAATTATCTACTTGGGATGTCTGCTTAATTATTAATCTTCCAGATGGACGACGAACGTGAAGAAGATGAGATACCTCCCTCATGTTTGGACTTTTATTCTATATTATCGCGAAAAATCTTTTCGCTTATGTACGTATCGATGGTGGTAGACAAGGATGGTACTTCTCATTGGAATATCAACATCACAACTTATCAGCACTTATGAATCCCGAATGTTTTTTTCAAGTTTTACCTTATATATGGCATGTACAAATAATTATGTTTTTTGTATATTTCAAACTTTGCTATGTAATAAGATGCTAGCATACCCATAATAAAAATCTTTTAATTTTCATTGTTTTTAATTTATTTATTATATTTATTTTTTTCCTTACTTACAATTAAAAAATATAATTTTCGGATGCGACATTAAGTGTGTTAGGACAAAGGATAGATGGGTTCGAGTGAAGGGAATTGGGAATTCAAGTGGGTGAACACTCAGATGTATGATCGGGAAGTCAGTTCGAAATTTGAGATATGGGAGACTCGTACGCAGTGGGATTTCGTACGTGGTCATTATTATATATATGTATTGGGGGACTTATATATATATATATATATATATATATATATATATATATATATATATATATATATATATATATATATATATATATATATATATGATTGATAATTATTTGTATTAAACATACCAACTCGGTTATCGTAGGAGTTTATGCGTAGTGGGAAATCCACTCTAGGTTTGACCAGCACGTATGGATTCGTTACTCGGATCATATGACTGTTGCATGGCCACTATCAATGTGTGGGGACAGGTATTGGTTTGTATACTGGTTAGGTGAGATTTGGTATGGTTGCGACCCCCAGATGTGTGTCTATGATCACCTCCGTTGTATGTGTTTACATTTGGGTTCGGTGGTGAGATTCCGATTTGGTGGCTCGGTGTGATGTGTGATGCCTAGAGCCTGATAACGCACAAGGGATTTATCCGCAAGGTACATGCTCTGGGGATATGGTTATACGTATAGAGCGAGTAGTTTTTATGTATGTTTATATGATATAGTGTATATACCTAATTATAGAATGTGTATAGCTGGGTTATATTTATTGTGTGAATATTTATCTATAGCATGCATGTCTTTACGATATTGCTTATGAATGTATACCCAGTGAGGGTAGTTTATACTTAGCTAATAGAAAGTATTAGCAGGGCTAGGATTGGATAGCAGTTATGTGTCCTAGTTAGATTGGGTAGTTTAATTTGGATAACAAATTAACATGTTATGTGTGCACTATAGTTGAGAGGTGAGATTTTATCTCATGTGAGTGCAAGCAGTTACTTATGAAAGTAATACACTACAAGTTTTATTGATTTAAAAAAATTAATTACTTAGACCTGCAATTAATTGTTTTTCTTGTTTTTTTCTTTCTAAAAATCCCAGGTGTACATCACTAGCAGTAGCCGGGACCGCAGGGATAGATCATTTCTCATTAGTACAATAACTGTGGATGCTAAGGGATTCAACTTAGAAGCCTCATCTCATTCTATCTAGATAGGATTTTTATCATTTCCACTTTTTTTATTTTGGTCATGTTTCCCGCAGTTGAGATAGGATTTTATTTATGTACAGATATTATTTTTGCACTTAGCTTTTATTCAGTTTTTATTTAGTGGATATTACTATTTTGGCGACCAATGATTTATTTGGTTAAATTTCATTATTTATTTATGCATGGTGATTTATTTGTTCATTTTAGTATATGGTTTTATTTTTATTATTTTAAATTACTTTTGGTGCGATAATGATGCTAAGAATTAAACTATTATAAGATTATTGTTTTATTTTAGTAGAGGATTGGCCACTCAGTATTAGAATAGGTGAGTTGCTCTAGGGAATATCGTAAAAATACAGGGAGAGATGATATGAGTGTAAAGGTAGGGATCACAACTCATAAATGTGCTATGAGGTTAAAAGGACATGACAAGGGCAAATCTACCTTCTGTGACACTCTTAGTGCTAGTAATGTTGAGTTAGTGGATTCCGAGTAAGAATCATTGCATGGACATAACTTCACCGTATTCATGGCCAGTATTATTAGTACATCGAGTACATATCACGTCGATGCGGAAGTTTTTACACATGATTACCTCGACACTGAGTCTAGTTATTATGGAGAGTGGGGGAGATGACTTTTTGAGTAGGGGAGAAACTAACCTTCAACATGCTTACGCCAAGCTTTACACTGAATCCTTTAAAACTAAATTAAAATTTTGGCGCATAGGGTGTTAGCTAAAGAGAAAGAGTTTACAAATTTGAAAAAGAGAAAGTCCTTGGCGAGAGTTTCTTTGGGAGAAAGAGTCATTTTAGTGGGGAAGGAAAATGATGAATTGGCCAATAAAGTGTCTATTCTTTTGAGAGATCTTCAAGATTTATTAGAGACTTATGAGAAACTTAAAGCCCTTGTATACAAACTCGATAAAGATCTTAAACGTGCCTTAGGGGTCAGGGTTAATATATAAGATACATCTAATAAGGTAGGAAATATGTTCCTCTGTCCTTTTTTAGGTTTTAGGGACAAGTAAGGAATAGGTTATGACAATGCACCCCCTTACCATGCATCATTAGAATTGGTTCCTAGGTTTATGGTGGATCCATATAGGCCTCAACCTAACCCACCAAAGAAAGTTCAACCTAAAAAAGAGAACCAAGGTATACCCAAACAAGTCTATGTTTTCACCTATTACAAAAGGAGTGGTCACCCAGGTAAATTTTGCTACAAGGTAAGAATGACTGCACGTATATATACTACTAATTATCACTATAGAAATTTTTCTAGTCTTAGAGAGAAATTTGAGTTTCTAGTCGCCACTTGTCAAAGATTAATGCAAGAATTTCAAATAATGTTTATAACTTTGGAGAAAGCTCATAAAACTATAACTAAAGACAAGAATGATAAGGGAAAATAAAAGGTTACCTCCACTTGGATACCTAATAAAGACGACAAAGCCCTTATTGTTCACATTACTTTCTGGGTTCAAAATAATTCCCAATGGTATTTTGATAGTAGGTTGTCTAGGCACATGACTTGTGACAAGTTGTATTTTACCACCCTTGTCGATCTCAAGGAAGGAAAATTCACCTTTGGAGATGGGATTAGGTCTAGTATTTTAGTACAGAATTATTTTGAGATACCAGAATTCTCTAAACTAGAAAACGTGTTGTACGTCAAAGGGTTGAAAGCAAACTTAATTAGCATAAGCCAACTTTGTGATGCAACCTTTGCAGTAAATTTTGATCTGTCCAAGTGTAACGTATATGATCAATCCGATGAAATATTACTACAATGAGTGAGGACTGACGATGATTGATATGGTATCATTCCTAAGTCCTCTTTTGTGTACAATAATGATGCGGTCTCCTTTATGGACCTATGGAATTAACGATTTGGTCATGTGAACTTTAGAGACATTGAGAGAATAGTGAAAAAATACCAAGTTTGTGGTTTACCATTGCTTTAGAAACCAACTTCCTCTATTTACGGTCTTTAACAACAAGGAAAATAAATTTGAAGTCTTTATCGAAAGTTAAATACCAATACCACTTCTCGTTTATTAGAGTTTATACATATTGATCTTATAGGTCCTACTCATATCGAGAACATAAGTGGTAAGAGATACATTCTCGTGATGTTTGATTACTTTTCAAATAACTTTATCTCGGAATTTTTTAGAGAAAATTCATTCAGTTCCTAATAAATAAGTGTCGTGTCCTACAAAACCAGCACAACAACGCTATTAATTGAATGCGTAGTGACAACAGCATTAAATTTAAAGTAGACGAAGTGGATAGCTATTATGATGGAGTGGGGATTAAATAAGAGTTTTTAACCGTTCATACTCCTTAATAAAATGGGATAGTTGGGAGGAAGAACTAGATGATTCAAGAGATGGAAACATCCATGCTTCTTGGAAGAAATATGCCTAGATGTTTTTAGGCAAAGGCGATTAATATCGCATGTTATACCGTGAATCGGGTATATCATTATCCACACAAGTTATACACACCATATGAGTTGCGTACAGGGAAGAACACAACTTATTGTATTTTTGTGTCTTTCGGAGTCCTTGCTACATTATGGGAGATAGAGAGCGATTAGTAAAGTTCGACTCTTGAAGTGATGACGGGATAATTTTAGGTTATCTATTGCCTAGTATGGCTTATAGGGTGTTTCAACTTCCGAGATATAGGTCGTGGAGTCAATAAATTTCACGATTAGAGACGACAAGCCATCGACATCTATTGACCCTAACCACGAGTTTGAGTATGATGCACTCTCGCCGACGATCCCATCATTCCTCGTACTACACATGTGGATCTAACTCTTGATTTAGAGGACCCACCCTCTTAGGTTCAAAAGAGTCATGACCCTTACACTACATATGATGATCACACATTAGGTATCATGACTTGTGCTCAACTTGAGAATGTGGTTAAATACTTTTTCTACACCTCGAGCCTAAGAATATGAAAGAAGCACTCATGGATGAGCATTAGATATTCGTTATGCAAGATGAGTTGCTTTAGTTTCCTAAGAATGATTTCTTGGAGTCATTCCCCCAATCAAGTGATATTAATGTGATTTGTACCAAATTTATTCACAAGAATAAGATGGATGAGAATGGTACATATTTTGCAATAAGTCAAGGTTGGTCACTCAAGGATATACATAAATTGAGGGTGTAGACTTTGACAAGACACTCCCTCTTATTGCTAGGCTTGAGTCTGTCAGCTTACTACTCTCCATACCATGTCATCTATGCATCAAGTTATATCAAATTGATGTCAAGAGCGCCTTTCTTAATGGCATTTTACAGGAGGAAATGTACATGGAATAACCAAAGGAGTTTGAATAACAAAAGAACCCATGACACATCTTTTATATTAAGCATTCTTTATACGGTTTGAAGCAAGCACCCCGTATTTGTTATGAGAGGCTTGCTTCTTATCTCTTATCTCATCGCTTCAAAAGAGGGGGAGTGTATAAGATGTTTCTTGTGAGGAGAGAGATGGTGGTGCGCTATTGGTTTCCTAAGTCTATGTGGACGATATAGTATTTGGATCCACCTGCTCCCGACATGCTCACACGTTTGAGGAGGAAATAAAGAGAGAGTTTGAGATGATCATGGTTTGTGAGCTTATGTCCTTCTCAGTTCTCCTGGTGCATAAACTTGAGGACGGGACATTCATATCTCAATCCAAAAATTATCAGAATCTAGTAAAGAAGTTTGGTTTAAATTCCGTTAAGCACTCACATACCCCTATGAATACAAGGACTAAGATTAGCAAAGACACTTTAGGCAAGGATGTAGATTAAACACTTTATAGGATCATGATAGGTAATCTTCTTTACTTGATCATTATTCTTCCTGATAGTTCCTTTAGCATTGGAGTTTGTGCGCGATAACAAGCGTCCCCTCACTTGATCGCACTTAAAAGTATCATTAAATATTTGAGTGACACTCTTTCCTACTGTATTTCGTACTGCTTTGATACCATTGATAATTTGTTCTCCTATTCGTATGTTTATTTGGTAAGGAGTGTTGATGGTTATAGGAGGACCTAGGGTGGGTGTTTTTTAATTTAGGAGTGCTATTGTCTCTTGGTTGAGTAAGAAACAAAACTCCATATGTTTATCCACGACGGAGGCCGAGTATATAGCTATCAAAAGTCATTTCACTTAATACTTATGGATGAAACAAATGTTTGAATATTATGGGATTTTCCAAGGCACAATGACTATTTCGTGTGATAATATGAGTGCAATTCATATACCTTGTAATCAAGTCCAAAACTCCTGCACGAAGAAAATTAAGACACGTGAGAATCTTTTTCCGATCTCGTTGAGAAGAAGGTCATGTCCTTGAGAGTTGTGATCATCGAACGTCAACTAGAGAATATTTTCATGAACTTTTAAATATACTTAGATTCCAAAATCTTAGGAAATCTTTGGGTATTTGTTCCACTGACTGCGTTCGGGTACGTTATCTAGTGTAGGGTGGTTATCATGTTCATATCTTTTATTCATATTGCTAGATTCTATTCTATTTATTTACATGCATTTGTTTTGGTAAAATCTTGAAAAAATTCAAAACGATTTTCATTTTTTAAGAAAAAGTTTGAAAAATTCCAAAAATATTTTATTTTTGATAAAATTTGAAAAAGATAAAAAAATTACTCATTTTTCGACGTATATGGATGTGCATATAATATATTTAGAATAACCCCTACATTCCAGCCATTCGTGTGACTTTTTTATATTGTTTTGAGATATGGCTTTATTTATTTAGTGTGTTTGATAATGTGTGGATAACCTTTCGTTGATCATTAACAATTACTTTATTCATGCTAACAAACTTTATCACCTTTATTACACATGTGCATGGACATTTTGAATATTGTACCTATTTTTCACATGTCTAATACGATTTTCTCATCACAATAGTGTTTAATAATGAACCAAATGTACTAAAGATAATATGTCCTTGTAAAAATAATTTCCCGAATTTTATTTCCCAAAAAATTTGTTTTATGCTAAGCAATGGAAAAAGGCTATGAATAAAAAAAATTCTCTTTGCGTTAAAAGCCGCAATTTGCTAAAAAAAGCCTAAAATATTAATAACACACAAAAACAGCAGTGCTAAGACCATTTTAGTTTTCATCGATGCTTCGCTACATATAAGCATTATGACATGTTCAAATATTTGAGAGTGAACTCTTATATATGGAACATTTTGAAGGTGTTATAAAGTAAAAGATCAATGGGTTTGCTCAATAGACTCTATTAAAAAGTGTTAAATAGTTTGGCATTATTGATTTGAGAATCATTAAAATCTTGGCATAGTGTATAAGTCGAGTCAATTCATCTTATTCAACTTTTTTACACCTAATTTTGAAATTGAGTTATTTGTATAGAACTATGTCATTGATTTCGTGTCCTTGTTATGAATGCCTAAGTTGATTTGCCCGTGGAAAATGTTCACAATTTTATTCCGGTTTCATGATTCGGATATTTTAGTGTTATTTCATGGTGTTATATATTTTGTAGCTATATGTACTTTTTATACAAATACTTTTTAAACTTGAAAAATTCAAAAAATTCAAAAACAGATTTTTGAAAGATTTTCAAAAATTCACCTCATATACTTAATTGATTATCTTTGTGATGTTATTTCATTTGGATTCAGGTTATGATTATGATTAATGCTTAGCTTCTAGCCCTTTGTCTATTGTAGAAAAAATTGGGGACAACAATTTGAGGGGGAGTTTATTTTTTCTTTAAACTCGTACACATCACGGTATTCTTTTATTTCATGTGTGTAGGACTCATATATTTTGATGATTATCTCATGGACTACACAAGATGAAGAATTTCAGATTAAGAAAAAATCTCGAATATCATTATGTTTTGGGTTGGTAAACATTGTCTTGGTGGTTTTATTATAATTTAGCCTCGGTTTTGATTTTTGTACATAAATAGACAAAGGGCGACATGTGTAAGGGAAAGATTGTATAATTTATCACAACTTAGTTATTTTAGCATATCCCATTACAAATTGACATTATGAACCGAAACTACATCCGCAAATGCTTCCACGGATGTTTGAAGCTGTGTTTCTGACCGATCATCGTTTGTGAATTACAAGTTGTTTAAATCTTCACAAGGATTTTATGGAGGTATATGAATTTTGTGGTTATAATTTTTCTCAGTTGATTATATTGTCGGATGTTTCATTTTTACTCGAGGCATTTTTTCATTAAAGGATTTTGAAAATAAAAAACTTTATTTTTTTATTTTTTTAATTACAATGAGTTTATCATCTCGTTAGAAAGAGACCTATTTCTCGTTAGATCAAGGGTTAATTTTATTGGAACGAACTACTAATTTTATTAGAATGAACATCTAACGGGATCATCTCAATTGGACATAACAAATATCATTGAAAGTTGGTTAGAAGGTCGATTGAAGGAAATAGGCTTTCGTTCGAACGTGATTGGACCTCATAAGAACGAAACCTTATTTTCATTCCAACGAAGTCCTATTTTTTTCCGAATGAGTTTGATGCCTCAAAAGTTGCGTTTTAGTATAAAAAGGATTCTTTTGGACTATTTTACACAATTATTTTGGTGAAAATCAACTGCACCAAAAAAAATTTGCTTTTTGTTTTAAACAAACATTTTTCATTTCCAAATCATACATACCTTAATATAATTTGTTTAGTTTTGTCAAACCAAATTTCCATAGATTACATCGAACCCTTGTAGAGCTCACTATACTACTGATTGTGTAGTTGAAACTCTACGGCTGAGAAAGAAAGCATATCACATCCTGAGGCTGATCAATGAATACTAAGGGAATAGGTGCTTTTTATTGATGGTGATGGACTGTACCATATTCGTTGAATATTTAGAGACTTATGCACTATACTTAGTGGATCTCTATGTATTATTTAACTTATCAAGTCTGTCAGACTCCTTAATAGTGATGAAATATAGGTTTTGCCCGAAAGGGGATTTTCCCAATTTTGTTCTTCTTCATGGCTTGGTTTGATTTGACATATTCTGTGTTGGACATAATGTTGCATGCACACTTAATTCTTCACAAGATAAATTTTGGTTAAAAATTTAGCCTTTATGTGTGTAACCTATAATTTTAAATAGTCTTACGAGATTATAAAAGAACATCACATTACCAATGTTACTAGACCAATCACACAAGATGAAATAAAACCTACTATAAATAATAAACTACCTAACGGTGGTGGGAGTATTACTGATGATCAGGATACACACGTCACTTATACAGAATAACAAGTGGTGCTATATCGTAGTGGGAGCATTATGAATCATCCTGAGTGGTAAAGTATTTTGGGTAATTATTTTGATGAGATCCCAGGAAAATACGAACCAGGTCTTGAGAACTACAACGAGGCATTCTGAGATATGGAATTTTCTATGACTTGTGACTATGGATAGCAAAAGGGGATTCAATTTATTCGAATCAAGTTTAAGATGTGTAGACTTGATTATGGGATAAAACCCAAAGTGGATATACAAGAAGATAAAACATAGATGGATGGGAAGATGTAAACATTTAGGGCAAGTCTTGGGAAAAGGTTTACTCAGAAAGATAGGGATTGAGTATGAACAAAAATTCTCGTTGGTAGCCATGCAAAAGTATGTCAGCATTCTTTTAAAGTCAAGAGTGTGTTCGTGAACAACTGTCTTGATACGTACATAGTAAGAAGCAGACAAAGTGAAATATGTTTATGGTTCTCAGCTAACATTAAAGTGTTGGGTCATTAGATTTGATTAGGCAATCAATTTTTATTTTTTATCAAAGCCCTAATAACCCAAATAATACTTGTTAGTATATTATTATGAAAAAGTGTTGTACTATTTTTAAATTCAATTTGTGGATAATATGTACCTAATCGGGAATGAGGTAGGTGTATTGTCCTATATAAGAATATGGTCACCCGGGAAGATTTATATAAAATACTTATGGCACGACAATCACATCCATATGAGTAAGATTTTTCTAGATCAGATCAAAATATGGTGCGCTTATTCGAAGGCACTTATATCAATGTTGTATTCACATTGAAAGGATTTTCCTTTCAAGAATCGATTCACTTTGTATGGGAATCAATGAAAACACTTGATTGAATGGAAGTAATAAGGAATATAACTAATCCTTCGATAGTGGGAAGCCTCACTTATGCTATATTGTGTACCAGAAAAAATCTTATTATGCCTTTCGCATTTTCGGTAGATTTGTTTCTCATAGTCTTATACCTTTAAGGTACAAAGACTAGGTTTTCAGTTAGATAAGGATCCCAAGTTTTCTACCTTGGAATATGTGTTCAACTATTTTACGTTGACTTGTAAGTTGGAGGAATGTGAAAAATCTTTGGTTGCGGACTCCACCAAGGAGGCCAAAGTTGTTGTCATTTTGGTGGAAACTAAAGAAGCTATATATCTCGGTTACTTACTAAGTGACATTTTTTATTTTCCCTCCATTGCAATTGGATATTACACCTTTTAATGTTTATAGTAGTATAATTCCAAGTTTGAGAGAACCCGTAACTCGTAACCCATAAAAGAGTTAAAGGACATTGTGTGCAAGTTTCATCTAGTTATAGAGACCGAATAGGGAGGTGATATGCTTATCACAAGGATGTATTGGATTAGACCACATTAATTTTTCTACCATTAGGCAACAAACTATTGTGTAAATAGGTTAAGAATTGGATACATGGATTTAAGACTAAACGAATGATTATTGAGGTTTATCCTTAAAACCATATATTAAGTTTCCTTTTAAGTAAAGGTGTGTTAGTTTGTTTTGAAATAAAAATCATAGTTATGAGAATGCCTCATATTTATTCTTTAAATATATTATAGACAAGTCAGTCAATTATAATTAATCAAAAAGGTTTTGTTAATGAGAGGCACATCATTGGCAATGTTTTAATAGCATCACATCACAAGAATGAATTAGAGAACGTGGTTTTAAAATTGGACGTGTCCAATGCCTACAATACAGTTTATTGGATTTTTTGTTAATGGTCCCATGGAAATTTGTGTATGGGGAGAACTGGATTGACTTGATATATAGATTAACGTCCATTTATTGGTACTCTATCTTTATTAGTGGAGAGGAACCTAGATTTTTTTAGTCCACTAGGGGGTTAAGGAAGGAAGAACCCCTCTCTCCGAGCCTTTTCATTTTAGAAGTATAAGTGTTATTTAAAAGTGTCAACATTTTAGTCCATGACCCTGGCTTCAAAGGCTTCAAAACTCCCATTTATTGTCTAGTAATCACCCACCTTACCTTTGAGAATGACATAATTATTTTTTTCTCTAGAATACAAAACCCATGAGAATGGACTTAAATATATTGGTTTCCTATGAGATAATTTCCAAACAAAAGGTTAATAAAGGGAAACATAACATTTTTGTGTCTTTCAAAATTCCTTTGGTTTGAACAAAAACTCTTTTTTGTATATTTCACATGTTTACAATAAGTAATGTGGCTAAGAGGGTTTGTTCCTTTAATGGATTGATGGGAAATATATCATCTATTGTGAGTTTAAGACCTTTAATAATTTCCTGGGGTTCCATTTTAAATGCATTTCCAAAAATAAATTAGGAACTCGCATTCATTCATTTATCTATTGGTCTATTTGGAAAGCTAGGAAGAAGGCAAGGTTTGAAGGGGAGAATATGTATGTGCCGAGAGTTATTCATGAGATGTTTGAGTTTTTTAAAGTTCATTGTATTAATTGCACAGGGCTTCTAATTGGGCTAAATTTGTAGGATCAATAACCCTTTCTTAATAGAGTTCCTCCTTCCCAAAACTAAGTTTTGTTAAATGTCTCCCTCGCCCCATGGAACCCTTAAATTGAATGTTAATGTAACTATAAATGGACCTATTGAGATATAATTGGTAGGGGTTTCCACAAAAATCAAAAGGAGAATTGGTTAGGCTTTTTCTCAATACTATGGCAAGGGATCAAAATGTTATTGCTGCTATTTAATTAATATAATAGCACAAAATTATGAATAATAATAATTACAGAAATTAAAAATAAAATTACAGAAAATAATACTTACTCGTATTTGCAGAAATAATTAGTAGAAACAAGAAGGAATCCGAGCCCTGTGTGATATCATAGTATCTTTAAGACAATTTTATTCCCTCCTTAGTGCTTTCGGTTAACGAATAATTATCTTCCAAGATAGAACGGATTTCCAAATTAATTCAAGTAGCACACCAATGAATTAATTCCATCGAACATAAATTTTATATGTTAAGTAATCAACCATTGAACACAAATATGCAGAAAAAATAAAGTTTTCTGGAATGCAGAAAGACTGTCTAAATGAATGGAGTGGAGAAATATTTTCTAGAAAGCAGAAAAACAAATTTTTTCATCAATGAAAACTGGAGGGAATGGTTTATATTTATAGCCTTTGGTTCTGGCTGTTGGAAGTTAAAAACGTTTTAACTGATGAGCCCAGAAAGTTAATTAAATTCGGTAAATTCGGCCCAAAAATGTAAGAGATTTTTATAAGCCGAGCCGAGATAAGACCAACACATGTATAGTGTAGGTCATCTCTCCTTTAAAGAGTTGGGATACCCAAAGGCATCCAAGGCTTAGTCCATCATTTGAGTTTTATTAACTCATCATTTTTTCACTACTATTCCAATGTAGGACAAGAGTTAAAACATATCCAATTCATTAACTTCCATTGCTTTGTGAGTCACTTTGGGAACATATTTATCATTCATGACTTATTGAAGTTGGACATATGAATATACTACGTTAATCTCCTTGTGAAGGAGAATGTGTTCGTATATGGTCCCACAATTATCATGGTGTGGGTCCCACCTAAATTTGAGCTCAAAATTGCTCAAAATTCTGTTTAGAAAATTCTAGACAGCTTTCAAGTCCAATTTTTCCAACACAAACATGATAACAGAGGCTATGGACCTCCAGCAAGGATTATCTAAATGTTTGGACCAAAAAGATTACAAAATAGTGGTTGAATATGAATCCAATACTTTGGTAGACCTTCTATCTCTTAAAGACAATTATCCTTGATAAATGATACACATTATGCTTAACATTAATCTTCTTCTGTAGTAGTTACAAGTAGATATTGTGCATATATACAGAGGGGAACAAACTAACATCTTTTTTCAATTAAACATGGATGCTTTCATCAAGTGAATATTACTTCCCACCTAACATCTTCATTTCCTAGTGCCCTAAAAGTTTTACTAAATATAGATAAATCGTCTCTCTAATCTTCGAGGGTGATAAAAGGGGGCTTCAGTCGGGCTAGTGTAGATTCAATTTTCTGTCTTGAGATTTGTATTCAGGCATCTTAGTTTAAGGCTCTTCTTATTTTTTATAATCTTTTCTGCCTTTTATTTTTTTTGTAAGCCAATGTGAGGGGGTTGTTCCCTCAGCTTGATTAATAAAAAGATCTAAGTTTTTTTTAAAATTAATATTAAAATCAGCAATTACGTTCGGGTAAAATTTAAAGACCATAAATAATCTCAAACATTTTATTACAAAGGTTGTGTATTGAAAAATGTTTAACTGATCATCAATCTAGTTATTTGACCCCAATCAGGTTCATCTAATAGGATTAATTGGACAAAACCAATATAGAAACTTTTAGACCATATGCCTATGAATATCCAAGGTATAATCAACCAATCGTCTATGGGTACATGCTATGTTAAGTTCATACTCAAAGATACGACACCTAAACTGAGTAGCTAACAATAACTCAATCAGTCAGTAATTGGACTTTATACAAAGAAACTCATGACATTTATAAAACATCCATTTGTAGTCATTAACATAACAAAGACTATTGCCAAAACATTCGTTCAGAAAAAACATAAAAAACATTCAAGAAAATAAAAATAATAGATGTAGACAAGGCGATGTAGGCATAGGCTTCGCGGCAAGCCTATTACCCTTTACCTGCTCCAAGGCCTGCTAATGAAAAAATTAAAGGGAAGAATTCCCTTGGTAATCCCCAATGAGGGATCAACCTCAACTACCCCTAGTCCTTGATTCATAGATTCAAGAGTTTTACTCATGATCCTAGAAGTGTGTCTAAGACTTCTCAATATGGTGTTACCCTCTGAAGCGCTATTTAAAATTCGGTGTGAGACGTGGCACCCATGGTTTCCATCCGGTATGTTAATTTGTACACTAAACAATCAATCACTAAGATAAATTTAAATGTAAGGATACCCGAAGGCTCTCAAAAATAGGAACTCTGGAAGGAAAGAATGATATGTACTTCAACATGCTCGGAAAACAACTTTGGACCAACAATTAAACTGTGGAAAAATTTAATCCTTGAGATATTTGATTAATCATGCATTCAAAAGAAATCAAGATCTAACTCTAAAAATTAAATATTGGGTTTCAAGAATACAATACCATAGCAAAGCGAATCATGTTTTGATTCATATGAGGAGATCTAAGTTGATGGTAGTGTACATCTAACTACATGTAAAGGTCTCCAAAAACCTTATTTCAAAGCTCCAAAAATCTTGAATTTTTCTAACATATGATCCACCCAAAGTAAGCCTTATGTGTGAACACTTTTGAATATGACACGATGGTAAAATATGTGAGAAATTAATTTCTCTCTTCTCACCCCTTAAAAAAAATATAAATATTTTTTTTTTCTCCCTCTGACCCTACATAATGTACTATTAAACTAAAACCCTATCTTACACCAATATAAATAGGTATAGTCCATGATCTTTAGACAAATTAGCTTCCAAAGTGTATCGGGCCTACTACTTGGGAAATTGATTACAATAGGACCCCAAGACTGGTAATTATATTATCTGTGAAATAAATCTCAAAAATCCCAATAATAATTACAGTAATTATTTCTTTTATTTATTTAATTGTGATTAATTTCAGATAAATAATCATGACTGCACTCTAATTTAATTATATCTACATCACTCATAATAAATATATTTTATTTGTAAAGTTTATTATGGTACATAATTTGATTCTCCAAATTAAACTTTCGATCCATGTGGGTCAAATCATTTTTTCGCTAATCGATTTTAACTAACATCTAATCAATTCCTTGATTCTTAAACTTAACGTATTTGCTACTTCATCATGATCGTAAAATTATCCCCCGATCAAGTTTTACTGGTTTAAACGAAACATATAAGTCTATCAAGGGGGTATCAAAATCGAAGATATACCCTAAATACAGATTCCTTTGAATTATTATCTGAGGCATACTCACACAATGATTGCCGAACTGCGGGGGTCTATTGACCCAATATAAAATCGAATCGCATCCATAGAAATTAAAGGAATAATTATGAAAGCATTATGATCCTCATCATTCTTGAGGTTAGTAATCTATGCACTATTTGAAAATGATGTGAGATTATCTAAGTCTAACAAAGATATCTGTTAGACTTAAAATCTCGTTGGAGGTCCTACTCAATAAATTCATAGTTGTACTAGTGAAGATATTATTTTTAGCAATCGTGAAAGTTCTCGGACCATGAGAGAATTTTAGGTCAGTAGGATTGTACGTCGAATGTTTCGATAGGATGTCACCTCCCTATCAAGGCTGTGAACTGCTAAATTTTACTATAACCAAAATTCTTATCTCTTGTGGTCAAGATAAACCCAATTCACCGGGAGTTTTGGGAGGACTTTACCCAACATGGCATCCAAAGTGTTTGAGACGACCATGTTAATAAAACTTAATAAGATTATGGTCCTGAACTGATGAAATGAACATGGTCTGTCTACTTTTGGAATCAAGACTATAAGGGTGCTAGACTTTATCTTAGGAATTTATGTTTACACCACAATATAATGACCCAATAAGGTGTCTCCACATAAGTCATAAACCAGTAATAAAAAACCAAACAATGACATAAAAATTAAGGTTATTGGCAACATGCATGCATACCAAGTGTTGTAATATGGATGTGGTGATAAAAAAACGTGCAAGAAGATAATTATAATAGGAGCGTTAATGCACCTAAAGCGGGAAAACTCAATTGGATGAATAAACACCCACAAATTACCATGGAAGTTACGTTTCATGGTAAGAAAACCTATAAATATGAAATTTTCCTACAAAGGAATAGAGGACTTCCTCACCCAAAAAGGCTTTTAGATACTTTTATCCTTTCTTTCCCTTTTCTTTTCCTTTTCCTTTTCCTTCTTTTCCCTTTATTTACTGCATTTCTTTCAATTTGAAGTATATTGTAACTTTCCTTCAAATTTATTAAAAGTTTCTTTCCTTTACATTTGTTTCTTTTACTTTCTTGCCTTAAGTTCCTTTAAGTTCTTACTTTAAATTTCATAGTGTAATATTATAGTTTCAATCATTTATCTTTCTTTAATTCAAACTATTTTCTTTTCTTTTCTTTTATTTTATTCAATTTACATTTTATTTTGTCCTCATTAATTACCATAATTTAGTACTTTCATCAAAGTCTTCCCTAAGGGGACATAAGTCCTCTTAATTAAGGCATCAAACGCAATACAAGTTCTCAATATTGTCATTAGGCTAAGATCTTTGGTTGACAAAAACCACACATGTTGTCTGGAATGCTTGAAAACTAATTATTCACCATGCCAAGTGAAAAATACCCAAACATAATTTTGGCACACCAATGGGACTGTAGTGTAGTTTTGTGGTTATAAATAGCTAGTACAAGTCGAAGATAGGATATAATTGAAAATATTGGTGAAATTGTCTCAACCAACCTAAATATTATTACTTCAGAGTGAACAATCGCCAAAATAGCTCAAGAGTTGGGACTAGTGCTTCGCAGTTAAGACTTAAATATTCCAATTGATTCAAGGTCAGAAAATATTCAAAACACACCAACGATTAGTGTTTCCATAAATATTTAACGCCAATTGATCAACCAGTTGGACCCAACTTTTTTTTTTTATCATTTTTGGAAATATAGTATAAAACCATAACACCATGATCACCAAAATGACCAACATGTTTTATTTACCGAATGGGGTAACAATCAGTAGTCATGCATATGTTCCACAAACTGGTGCAAACATAACCACTCACATAACCAAACCCTTATTGTGTCCATCTTGATATCTTCCTTTCTCGTGTCTTAGGGGAAAAAAGGAGGATAAATTACTCGCACCCCTCGCTACTCCGAGGGGTACTTCGGTCGTCGTTGATTTTGGGGTGATGTAAAGAGATAGAGTCACCAGCCTATTTAGCACAAAATAGGAAAAAGAACATGTCACACCCTCAAAAGCGCGACATCAAAGACATATTGATGCTTGCGAACCTAATATTTCAAAGTTTTGGGGGCTAAGTTACAGAATGGGAAGGTGTTTGGCACCCATCCCACCCTTTCGGTCTCTCATGGGCTTATGTTACTATTTTTCTTAATTTTTCCACGGAGTGTGTGTGCGTGCATATATAAATGGAGGTCAGAATGTCTCAACTCGCATCATGGAAAAGATGGAGTGATGTCATCCATTAGAATGTTCCCAAAATAAAATTAAAAAATTTAATGTGTGCGCTTATCGAGATATTAATCGTTGTGATGAAACGACAATATTTATTAGATAAGATGAAAGTATGAATCACAAGTACAATATATATGAATAATATGTGGATAAAATAGGACAAATATGAAAATATGAAAATAGAACTTGAGTCTCGGGTTTTATCCTGAAACGTCTACTAGCCTATACAAGCATCAAAGTCCACGTAGTTCGCATGCAATATGAGGGTGGGTTTTTTCCCATAAATTCAAACGGGGATTTATTATATGTATGAGTAAGAAAAAGGTATTTTTAGTTTTGAGAAAATGTGATGAAAAATCCCGTTGAATTTATAGGTGTAACCCTCTTATTCTTTTTTTTTTTAATAGAAAATGTATTATTTGCAATATAAATAATAAATGATTGAATATTAATATGTTTATGGTCTAAAGTAAAAGCCAAATTAAGAATTTATATAACTAATGCAAAAATAATGAAATTTAAAGAGAGAAGAGAATGTTTAAACCTTCATTTGGAGGATTGGATATTGATCTTGATTAATGTTAAGATTCCTTACGAGTGAATGAAGAATGTAAGAGTAGTTTGCTAAATTTGGTGTGAAACTAATGGGAATGAAAGGTGGAGAAAAGTTTCAAACAAGGAAACCTCGTTGACTTAAGAATAATCTTGCTGAGATCACTGAAGTTGATGTTTCTGAGGCGCCTTTTAAAGTGAGCTCATGCTCTATTTATATACGGTAGGGGGAATGACGATCGGCATGGTCCTTGTCCTGCATATCGGCAGGTAACCCTATGCACACTCTCGATAGGTAGTTCCAAGGGCCTACAAATTGGAAGTGTCGTGTAGATTTTTTTTTTTAAATGATCGTAAAATGAAATCCATAAGTCCAAATTGGGCATGGGGCATATCGTTAGAAAGGTAATTCAGAGACCTTTGATAATCCTTTGGGTCTCTCTCAGTTTTGGTAGTTGACATTAGGTCAAAAAGGGGCTCGAAAGCGCCCGTAGTTCCTTTAGACAAACAATCGTCGAACGACGATGGATCGTTCGTCCAAATCGTATGTTTGAATTGCAAATAGGGTTGAACTTTGGAAAGTTTGCACGAGTTACGTTGATGTTCCAAAGAGCTTCACTCGATTTAGAGAGATTACTTGGGTAAAACAGTGCCCAGAAGAACTTGGTGACCTTTCGGAGTAAAATGAATCGTTTGTTCGTACCGTAAGGCTAATTCGTGCACGGAGTGGACAGTGGGAAATGTAATTCAGTTCCTTTTGAAGACTCATTTAGTCCTATTAGAGTTAAATAGTTGAATTTAGTCAAATGGATTTCAAGAGTGCCCAGTGGCCTTCGAATTAGTTTTCCAGGCGATATGGATCATTCGTCCTAACCATTATGTCATTCTACACATGGGGAAGACTTTTGAAGAGGGGTTTCAAATCCCTTCAAATATTCATTGAGATTTTCTCTCACGATGAAGTTGATTTGGGTAAATCGGGGCGGCCTGGGAGCGCCCAATGGCCTCAAGATCATTTATTGATAGGAAAATGGTCCATTTTTTTTAACCATTATGCCAATTCATGCAGGAGGTGGAACATTGAAAAGTGGATTCAGAGACCTTTGAAGATTCATTGAGCTTTCACTCTAACGATGGAGTTGACCGGAGTCGAACAGGAGAGCGCCCGATGGCCTCTAGATCCATACTTGGAGTATGACCTAGGGATTATAGTAAATGAGGAGGTTCTAGGGACCTAAGGATAAACTTAAGGAGTCCTAGAATGTAGTGTCTATAAATACCCTCGACGGGTTATCTTGGAACACGTGAAAGTCGTCAAATAGACACCACATGATGTTTTAGGATACAGGTCAATTTTGTGGACCCCAAGGGATGAGGATGACTGTTTCATAGGTTTGAGGTCAATTCTGAGGACCTAAGGCAATACTGGGGATGGTTGATTCTATGGGTTGAGGTTAATTCTGAGGACCTAAAATTTTGGCGACCATATCTGCGGGTGGAAGTCAACTCTAAGAACCTAACGTTATGGTGACCAATTCTGTGGTTCGAGGTCAATTAGGCGGACCTAAAGTTGTAGCAACCAATTCTGATGGTCGAGGTCAATTCTGTGGACCTAAAGTAGAGGCGACAAATTCTGTGGGTCGAGGCGAATTCAGCGGACCTAAAGTTATAGCGACCAATTCTACTAGTCGAGGCTAATTCTGCATACGGAAGGTTGTAGCGACCGATTAAGCAGGTCGAGGCCAATTTTGTGGACCTAGGGTTATAGAGACCAATTCTTTGAACTTGAGGTTGTAGAAACTAATTCTATGGATCGAGGCCAATTCTGCCAGTCGAGGTGAATTCTGAGGACCTTAAGTATGGGCGACCGATTTTGAGGGTTGAGGCCAATTCTAAGGACGTTAAGTAGAGGCAAAAAATTATGTGGGTCGAGGACAATTCTGAGGACCTTAAGTAGAGGGGACCAATTCTATGGGCCGAGGCCAATTCTGAGGACCTTAAGTAGGGGCGACCAATTCTGAGGGTCGAGGCCAATTCTAAGGACCTAAAGTATAGGTGACCCATTCTGCGGGTCAAGGCTAATTTTGAGGACTTTAAGTAGGGTCGATGAATTATGAGGGTCGAGGACCATTCCAAGGACCTTAAATAAGGCGAGAAATTTTGCAGGTCGAGGACAATTCTAAAAATCTTAAGTATAGGCCACCAATTCTGGTGGTCGAGGCCAATTCTGAGGACCTTAAGTAGGGGTGAGCAATTATACGAGTCTAGACCAATTCTGAGGACCTTAAGTAGAGGTGATTAATTCTGCGAATCGAGACCAATTCTGAGGACCTTTAGTAGGGGTGACTAATTCTATGAATCGAGGTCAATTATACGGACCTAAAGTTGTAGCGATCAATTCTGAGGGTCGAGGTCAATTCTGTGGATCTAAAGTAGAGGAGACCAATTTTGCGGGTCGAGGCCAATTCTGATGACCTTTTTATTGTAAATGCGAGGGATTTGCAATCTGGGGGCTTTTACATTTGGGGTTTTAGATGCACTTGTGATTCCTCTGGGGGTGTGCTTCTTGGAGATGTCTCTAGGGACAAATGTCCAGTTAGGGCTTCTAGCTCTCCTTAGGGAAATTATAATTTTGTGGGGAGAAATTTTAATTTGAGAATTCCTACTGGGGAAACGGGTAGGATATTGCGTATCCCTGCTGGGTATGCATTTCATTTCTGCTAAGGGTGAGGTTTTGGAATTCTGCTGGGTGTTACAGTGAGCTTTTGGGAAGCAAGTATGTTGATTTTTAGGGTTTAAGCCAGGGATAAAATGTGGTATTAATACGTCTAGGGATTTCAGAGCTTAAAAAATAGTTTTCTTAGTGAAGAAATGTTCCAATATTTATTTGGTAATTTTAGGCTTATTCTAGGAAATTTATTGGAATTGTCCAGCATTTTCTGGACATTTTTCTACTCAACTTTAGGGGTACTGTCGATCAGAGGGTGGTAAGAAATACCAATCGGTAGTGGCACTGTCTTCTGGGATTTCTTGAGAAGGGTAATAGGCAAGTGCCGATCAATGGGTGGCAGGGGACTACCGATCGGCATACACCTTAGCCTTTTATAAAAAAACGGGTGAATTCTCTTCATTTTTCACAAATTCTATCTTTCCTATCTTTTACAATCTTCCCCTTCATTATTTCCTCGTTTGAGACTAGAAAATTATAGATTTCTCAAGTAGTGAGACCCGCATGGCGTGGTTGGGCATTGTCGATTGGCCGAACCTGGAGTGGCGGGCTAGGGTTCCCCTAACATTGGGCAACGAGAACGCTATCGAACTGTTCAAGCCTGTTATCGATGACACTTTCTACTGCGCGAGCCTTCTCACCACCGGCCGTCTGTGGTGAGGAACCCTAGTGGCTATATAAGTACCACATGACTTTTTGGCATTCTTTTTCTTCTTTGCATTTTCTTATTTCTTGAATTTGACAAAAAAATTCTTTTCTATTTTGGCAGACTAATATAGCTACTACGAGCTTTCGCTCCTGAGTGGCGACGGAATTTACTGATGTGTGATGGTGCACTGGGTAGTATCCTCCGTAGGTTTTGGTCATTTGGCGTCTGCTTTGGATGAGATGTTGTGCTCTACAACGTTTCTGTGTGCGATGGAGGAGAGGTGGTGGGACACTATCCACACCATACACTTGGGCTTCGGGGAGATGAATATATGCCCCATTGATGCCTAGTAGTGTCTGGGGATTAACTGCGAGGGTATGAAGATAGAGGTGGTCAGTTCTCTGAGGGTGACACTTGTTGTGGTTGACGCTGTGCTGGGAGAGTGGGGTGGATAGTCTCGGGTGACTCGATCGATATTTCTCTTCTCCTAGAGGTTTTGTTGAGTCGAACGATCGATGAGACCAACGGGTTACAGGTGAGGCATATGGCCCGCTTATTTATTCTTCTACTATTGGGGGTTTCTTGGTGGGTCGAGCGGCGACATCATCCACTTATGATTTTTACCATTTTTAGGGTATTTTCGAATATCCCTATCTATGGAAGGGGGAGCCTAACTTTGGTGAACCTTTAATCTTCTTTGGATGCTTTCAGCCGGTGCTTCCGGCAGACTTTTGCTAGATCCACGTATCTTCTAGAGGTAATTTTATCATTTCCCTTTATGTGTTTTCTTGCATTTTTCTTCTTTATTTTTCCTAATTGCTAACCCTTGTCCTTCTACAGATGTGGTTCTACGAGGTGATCGGGCTTAATGTGCATTTTATGGTTTTCTAGGATGAGTCAGTGGGGAACTTTTGCCGAAGGTTCAGTTGGTATAAGTCCAACCTAAAGTCAAAGCAATCTCTTTCCTTATCGGCAGTGTGTCAAGTTTTGAATGTCCTGACAAGCTACCTGGTTATTTATTCTTTTTTCTTTTGAATCCCTTTTCTAGCATTTTCTTTGTTTATGAAAGTATTGAATTTATTTTGGAAAAAAATATAGGTGTCTTTCTATCCCCGGGGGACGGCTATCCAGCACACAGGGTTGACCAGGATGAATGTGCAGATGCACCGGCGGCTGGTGCACGAGTTCAGCTATTCTTGGTATCTAGGAGACAAAGTAGTCTGATAAATTATAGAGGATGAGGTGGTGGTCCCACCGGAGATTACATCGAGGAACATGATGTAGGTGTGAGAGATGTAGGAGGAGGCCATGGCGGTGGCGATGATTAACGAGCCTTACTCATCCTATACTGACACGGTGGTGACTTACGACTACCTTGACTTTGTGACGAGCTGGATGATGCCCTCTTGTATTTATGATGTAGTGTACATGCCTCCGCTATGACTTCAGTCAGGGGTATGAGTCGGTCAGTGGGGTCTACCCACAGCACTAGTGGTGCGTCATCGTTAGCGATGGCAATAGAGAAAGAGGTTCCAATCATCCTGTTTGATCCTCCTTCTTACAATATTTGACTGAATGGAGGGGATCATTGAGTATGCATCACCGCTCTAATCTGGTGGAACCGGTAGTGTTTGGGCTGACGAAGGACGTCCTTCAGCCAGATGTATATCTTTTTATTTATTTGTTCTTTGTGTTTCCGATTTATTCTTTTTTCTTTAGACTGACTGATTTTCCTTTTTGTTTTCTTTGAGCATGTCCGAGTTTCGACTACTTGGCTAAGGGACATCCGAGACTGGATGGCTTCTGCGATGGCTCATATTCGGTATTCGGTTTCAGTTCTTTCCTTCCTGGTGTCGTCTACTACTTCTGAGGAGGCATCTAGATTAGGTAGTGGAGGCTCCTTAGCTCTTAGTCGGGGGAAGCGCCTTCGTCATAGGGACGGGGGATCCTAGAGAGAGATAAATAGAGAGTTTGAGGTTTTCGGTTAAATCCCGTTGCTTTTATTTTCTTCTATTTTCCTAAAAAAAGATTTTAATATATATATATATATATATATATATATGAATGAGATTTTATTTTATCTTTATTTAAATGACTTATTCTATATGCACTATTTACTTTGTTGTTAAGACCGTAAAAAGGATGGGTCATTATTAATATTTTTTGCAAAGAGAGAATTTAATAACTTGAGAAAAATATTTATTTTGAGATACGATGGGTAAAAATGGATAATGCATGAACGAATAACTCGGGGGTTCTTTAAAATAAAGATTTATTTTTGAGGTATTTTGAATTTGTTAAAAATGATAGATAGAATTTTCTAAAAATAGGGAGTTGCCGATCAGCATACCCCTTGTCCTGCCTATTGGCATTTGGGTCATTAAAATCACTCTAGGTCTTTAATTACACTTTCCTACAACTTAGAATCTTGGGACAGATCTTTCATTCAGATTTGTAGACTTCTTGTATTTAGCCAAAGTTTTCAATTATAAAAGTGGGGTAAGGTGGTGTTATTTTTCACTCATTTAAATTTTTTCCTTTCTTGTTTATTTCTTGAGTTCTGTCTTATTATTTCCAAAATGTCCCTTCCTATGAGTGCATAATTTTCTTTATATCTTTATAATTTGGAAGCTATGTGTCCGTACAATGTAGACTACGACACCTTTAACTTGTGTCGGGTCTCTTTGTGGCGTAATCATCCCATCGATTGGAATATGTAGCAGCAGCACAATTTTGGTATCTCAAGGATCATGTTTTTCTATTTGACTTAAATGAGGCCTATCTGACCTATGACGAGTTTTCCTCTATGTTCGGAGTTAATCCCATTGTTGAGGTGTCCATGCCCGAATTCTCTCGGTCTCCTCAAGAGTTGTTAGAAGGACTTCTCCACATTACTCCTTCCGTGGCTCGCCATTTATCATAGGGGGGATGATCTCTCTCCCATCTATACTGTATTTTGTGTGTCTATAGGATTTCAATAATGTGGGCTATGTCGGAGTCGTTGCCCTAGGCTTAACTTCGAAGCTACTACTGGTAACCGGTGACCTGGTGGTGTACTAGACCCTCAATTGGCTACTATTATGGTGTGGATGTCATATTATCTCAATCCTTTAGCGGTGATAGTCACAGAGACCCTGAACGGTATATATGCTTGGTGGGAAGGTCTATTTTATTTTTTGAGAGGAAGCATAGTTATGTTGTTCATGTGGTTAGCCGAAAAGTTCCGTTTGGCGGTCCCCCATAATATCCCTTGCTAGCTATGCCGAATTTCTTCACCATTTATTTCATCATCTTTGTCCCATCCATTAACAACTGGGTAAACTAGTTTGTGGAGCATGGAGCTCAATGTCTGTGCTAGTCGGTGCCCTTGTGGGGGAATTGCTGAAAATATCTTACTAAGTTGTTTAACAAAAGTTAAATCAGTTAAGTAAGATCCGATTTGCCTATTTTAGGGAACTCCTTTCTAAAACAAGATAGGAACACAAGTTGTATTTGAATCTTATAAACAATGTATTTCATATTCTTAAAATTAGTTTTTAGGTTTAAAAACTAAGTCTAGCTATGCAGTGGTAGTCTTGAAGAAGTAAAAAAAATCACATGCAAGAGAGACATTTAACGTGGTAAAACCCCACCCAATTGGGGAAACATCCACGGAGGTCTCTGCACGTCAAAACAAAAAATCCACTAAACTAGAGTTTTAGGTTACAAGCATTTAACGAACTAAACACACATTAGCGGATCTATTCTATGTCAAGAATCATACTAGCTCCTTTAGGTTGTTCTGACTTCTTTAAGGCTCTAAAGTGGTCCTCGTCGTTCTTTAGCTTGGCTATTTTTCTTCTTATTCTTTACGCCGACTAAAATGATTGAAATATCTGAACCAACAACACTGTTTAAGTGATGTTGTGTGACTATATTGTGTGTGTAGTGCCTAAACACATGCATGTACTCATGCACGCTTATTACAAACAATTACTTATGAATTAAAAATTATTTTAAGTATGAAATGGAACTTTCAAAATAGTGAAATAAGATTTGATCTTGAAATATTAATATTTTCAAATCTGTGTTCGAAATAGAAAAAACTAGTATTCTTTGAATCTTATTTAAATACAAGTTTTTCAAAATGAAAAACTCACAAGATCTTAAACATGCAAACCCTTATTTCAGTTTTGTAAAATAAAATAGATATGTTGGATATAGACAGTAATACAAACATATACAAAATGAATCCAACACGAGAGAATGATTTCTAAACTAAGAAATCAACCTATATCTATGTGACCGTATCACATGAACTGGATCTGCAAGTTTCCATAAATAGAAACGAGATCATGTTCTAGTGAGGTTGTTTGGATGAGAGATTAAAACAAAAGAGGATATGAACATATGTACTAGAAACCCTAAACTCTCACATATATTTTCTAGAAAAAAAAAAATTGGTAGAGTTTTGTTTGGATTTACGAATTTCCCTCTTTTATTATTCTCTGGGTTCTCTCTCTTTCTCTCTCTCTCTCTCTCTCTCTCTCTTTTATTCTCTCAGACATTTGGTCTCTCAAAAGATTGTAATTATTGAGACGAAGGGTTATATTTATACTAGTGGTGGAAGAATATGGAAACTCTAGGGAAATTAAAGGCTTGGATTGGTTTGACCGTTCGAATGAAAATCGTGTGGCTCATAATGCACCACAAAAATTAAAGTTCTGATTTCTTATTTTGATAACACAAGGATCAACCAAGAATATATGCAAACCTTTGATTAAATTTGACCGAACGAACCAGATTGAAAAGGATGTATGTGAGCATGAGAAAACACAAATCCATCCATCCAGAAATCAAGATCCATTAGTCCAGAAATCAAGACATGTAAGGCTAAGATCCCTTATAAAATGTGTGTTTTGAAGTTTCAAAAAATCCCATTTACTACCCTAATATTCTCAATCGCTTTTGGATTCTACCCAAGGCAATTCTTATGGTGAAATAATATTTACAAATTTCACCCAAACATTTTAAAATACTAATTTTAATTTCTTAAAACTAGATTTTAAATGTTTTAAAAATTCCTACAATTCCCAAATAAATGTAGAAAAATCATTTTAAGCCAATTTGACACACAAACCTCCTATATGAAATGAAATATGAAGAAATACAATCCTAGAGTGTTTTGTTGTTGGTTTTATATGTGAAGAGCATTTGATATATGCTGAAGTACGCAATTAAACTTTCCTGAAGTGGCAATGAAGGTAATAGGATGACTCAAATTATGTCTTATTTTTTAAAATAGATGAGCTTATATATAGTATAGACTCAAATGAATCAATTATATAGTGTGCTTCAATCTCCCCCTTTGGAAATGAGAGATAAAATCTCCTTTGAATCGTCTAGGACTCAGAGGGATAACAAACAACATAAGAAAACCTTATTCCTATGAAAAATTATATCTACCCCAGATTCTAGAAATTAAAAACTACATAACTCAACTTTTTATAGACCAACATCCTAAATTTAGCCGATGAAAGTAATGGTACTGAATCCTAAAAATAAAACAACTTCAAGGCAAAGATGAAGGATTTTAGTTGAATTATACAATAAATGTTCAAGATGGACTCAAATGTCTCTCCCCCATTTTGTCTCAAATGGATAAAGGATGAATAATCACAAATAAGCATATCTGAAGAATAAAATGAATTTAATTATCCTAAATTATACAACGGGTCACTTCACAGATCTCCTACATTAGATAGATATAGGAGGCGTCTTTTGTCATTTTTCAAACTACCGTGCCCTATATCCTCAAAGACCAATTATACATATGAAAGTAACTGGGGGATATAATAAAAAGTGATCAATCTTATTCAGGGATTACCATACCAATGGATTTTCCTAATAATTCAAATCACATATTATCCAAAGGTTTAATAAAAAAATCAACTAATTGATATTCAGTAGGTAAATAGTTTATCTCTAATTATTTTGATTCAACTAATTCTCATATAAAATGATGTCGTATTTTAATATGTTTGGTAAGGAAATGTTGAACGGGATTCCTAGAGATATTTATCGCACTTTGATTATCGCAGTACAAGGTTAGTTTTTTTATTTAATTTCGTAATCATTAAGTTTTTGCTAAATCCACATTAATTGAGCGCAACAGCTTCCATAAGCTATATATTCTAATTCGGCTGTGGAAAGCGAAGTTCAATTATTCTTTTTACTACTCCACCCTACCAAATCTGATGTGCTTTTGTTGTCATCAGAACAGCCAACCTAATCTGCATCGGTGTATCCTATAATTGTGCTAGATGAGTCATTTGTATAAGATATTCTTAGTTTTATTATACCTTTAACATATTTGATAATATGTTTGACACATAAAAGATGACTTTCTTTAAGAGTACTTTGATAACGTGCACAAACACATACATCATACATTATATCTGGACACGAGGCTGTGAGGTATAACAGGATACTTATCATACTTCTATAAAGAGTAGGATCTATAGGTTTCACATGTTCGTCTTTAGAAAGTTTGACTAGAGTACTCATGGGAGTCATGGCGATTTTGGCATTATCTAATCCCAATTTCTTTACTAACTCTATAGCATAATTTGATTGCAAAATAAATAACCCATCCAAATTTTGCTTGGTCTGATGTCCTAAAAAATATTATAGCTCCCCCATTAATGACATTTGGATCTCCCCATGCATAATATCATAAAATTGTTTGACCTCAGTAGAGGAGGTAGATCCAAAAATAATGTCATCTACATAAACTTGAGCTATTACAACTTGTTTCTTAAAAATTTTAACAAATAATGTTTGGTCATTATCGCCTCGTCTAAACCCTTTATTGATTAAAAAGTTTTGACAAGTGTTCATACCAATCCCGATGGGCTTGCTTTAAACCATGTAAATCCTTTTTTAATCGATAAACATGATTCGGGTAATGAAGATCAATAAAACCTTTTGACTGTTCAACATAAGTTTCCTCTATCAAAATTTCATTTAGAAATGAGGATTTAACATCCATTTGATAAAGTGTGAATTGCAAATGACAGGCTATAGCTAGGAGTAGTCAAACATATTCAAGACTGGTAAAAAGGGCTTATGTGTCCTCAAAATCTATTTCTTCAACTTAAGCGTATCGTTGGGCCAGTAATCTTGCTTTGTTTCTAAGTATCATCCCTAATTCATCTGATTTATTTTTAAAAATCCAACGTGTTTCGATAAAACTTTTATTTTCTGGCCGAGGCAAAAGATACCACACATCATGACTTTTAAATTGGACAAGATCTTCTTTCATAGCAGTTATCCAAAATAATTCATTAAGTGATTCATTCACATTCTTTGGTTCTACCATAGGAATAAAGCATGCAAAATGAGAAATATTCTATAATTAAGATCTTGTATGAACAAGCTCATTAGGGTTACGGGCTACTTTATCTAAAGGATGACCTTTAGAATCCTTGTTACTAACTTCAGGTGTCTCAGTTTGTAAAGAATCAACTATCTCTAGAGAGTCATAGGTAAAATTATTTTCGTACTCATCCACTCTAATTGTCTCTTGATTTTTACTCTCAATATTTATGTCCTCACTATCATATTTATTGACTTCATCATAGATTTGGTATGTAAGTTATAAACACGATAAGCTCGATTATTATAGGAGTAATATAAAAATATTTCTTTATTGCCACAGGTTTCAAATTTAAACAGATGTTCTCTTTCTTTTCAAACATAGCACGTACTCCCAAATGTTCAAAAATATTTTAAGTTAGGATTCTTACCATACCAAAGTTCATAGGAAGTCTGTTTGAATTTTTTCCTAAGGTAAACCCTATTGATTATATTGCATGTTGTTTGAACTACCTCAATCGAAAAGTATTTTGACAAGTTCTTTGCATGGATCATTACCCTAGCCATCTCTTGGATTACGCGATTCTTGCGCTCAACTATACCATTCTGTTGGGGTTTTTTAGGAGCACTGAATTTTTGCTTGTAACCATTGTAGTCATAATATTTTGTTATGCCCATGTCTTTAAACTCACCTCCTCTACCGCTATGAATTATATTTACTTGGGTATCTTTTTCATTCTCAATACGTAAAAGGATTTTCAAAAATGCATGAAATGTTTCAGATTTTTGTTTAAGGAAAGCTACCCAAGTGAATCGAGTGAAATCATCCACTATAACTAAAATGTAACTGTTACCATAAAAGCTAATAGTTCGAGAGGGACCCATTAGGTCCATGTGGATGAGCTCTAGATGTTTTGTTGTTAAGGTGTCTTTAACCTTCTTGTGAGAAGTTTTAACTATTTTCCCTTCCTGGCATGGCCCACAAACAGTGCTTGAAATAGGTTTTATTTTGGGGAGACCTCTAACTATCTCTTGAGAGCTTAATTTTGCCAAGGTTAGATCTCAACATCATCCATTATAGCAATATTATAGATATCAGTAATCAGATTTACTGTGTAACAGTTGTCTAGAGTTCAAAGACCAATAAGAATACAATCACCATTCTCATTAAAAAAAAATTGTAATTTATTTTAGAGAATGTGACTGTATGGTTGGAGTCATAAAATTGCGATATACTTAAAAAATTAGCTTTTAGACCTTTTACTAAAAGTACATCTTTGAGCATAAGTAGTCCCTTTTCTTGCAGTGTCCCTTTACCTATGATCTGAGTTGATACTCCGTATCCAAATAGAACCTTTCCTCAAAAAAAGTCAGATATGTTGGATAATTTAGTATCATCTTCGGTCATATGTTTGGAACAACCTCAATTTAAATATTAACCAGAAGCCATGTGTTCAGCTTTTAAAGGACTAATCACAATATTACACTTCAACTAGGGTATTAGATCATCTTTTCTAACCTAAATTTCTCGTGTTTTAAAAGGTTTGTGAGCATTTGGTTTAGATATGGATCTAGGACTCTTTCTCTTGGACTTCTTTTTAGCTTTAGATCGTTTCTTCATATTTTTATAGTCAGACTTCTTGTTGGGCTGCTTAGGGAAAACATAGTTATTCCTATTATTTCAAGAATGGTTAAAGTTTTTATAAACTGGTGAATAAAAGACAGGCTTATGCAGACACTTTTGAAAATATTATTCAAAATAGTGTCCATAAATATCACAATACAAACAGTGCCTATTCTTTCTTTATGGACACTGTTTTGAAGAATATTTTCAAAAGCGTATGCATAAGCTTGTCTTTTATTCACCAGTTTACAAAAACTTTAACCTTTCTTGAAAGAATAGGAATAACTATGTTTCTATTCTTTCTTTAAAATAGTGCATATTCTTTCAGTATGTTCCCTGACAATATTTTCAACGTTTGTGCTCTTACTAAGATTTTTGGTGTAAAGTGTGTGAATGTCTAGGAGGTCGTCATTTTTGAAATCATTATGTGTCGTGTGTGAATTTTCCCCAACCAATTCATTTTGCATACTCACTCACACATTCAATTCGTCATTCATACGCTCCCTTTGACTCACATACCCCGTTGATAAACTATAAAATATATTAATCATATTAACAGAATCTAGGCATATAGCTGATAAACCAGAAGTAGGTAAGACTTCACAAGACATATCAGGATTAGGCATTCTAACATCAAGTTCAACATGATTTGCAGGCATATCCTTAATATATCCATTTTTATGAAAAAGGACATGCAGGGGTCAAAGATATTGGACGATCTAGGATCATTATCATCAGAATTGCTTGAATCTTCCCAAGTCATATAAAGATTGGCCTTATTATTGTCGTGTTTAAACTTAACCCTATAGTTACTGGCAATATGACCTAATTTTCCACATCTAAAACATTCAGTTTTTTAGGTTCTCTGTCGGGTCTATTGTTGTTCTCAGTATTGTTTTTATCTTTTCTTCTCTCATAAGGTTTGTTATTAGAAAATTTTGGATAAGCAGCCTTCCCTTTTTTAGAAGAAATTTTGTTTCTAAACTTCTGAACTTTCTTAAAATGTTTAGACATAAAGGCAATCTGATTATCCAAATTATCTAAGTCACACTCCTCATCAGAATCCATGTCAATGTTAGGAACAACAAACTGTGTTATATTCATCCTAGACTGAAAAACAACCATGGTACTGGTGTGATTCTTTTGATTATTTGAAACATATTTCTTAAATTATAATTCCATTTCCATAGTTTGAAGCTTGCAACTGAGGAGTTCTGGAGTTAGGTTCGAATCATCCTTCTCCCAAATTGCATAGCGTTTGTTGTTAAATTTTGATGGAAGTGATCTTAGAATTTCAAGACACTATCTCTCTCCTGTCATATATAATACCATTAGCATGTAATTTCATAACCACATCATTTAACCTTATGTAAAATTCATCAAATGTTTCAGTCTCAGCCATTAGAAGTGTGTCATACTCTTGGATCGACATTTGGGTATTGGCAACCTTAACACTGGTGTCACCTTCATTGGTAGTGACCAACGTGTCCCAGGCTTCCTTTGAGGTTGAACATATTGAAATTCTTTTAAATTCATGTTCATTGTTAGACATAAATGTGGCATTCTTTCCTTTATTATTACTCAGAGAGCAAAATTTTATTCTTTAATAAACTCGCTTAGGAGCAGGCTTAGTTGGATGTATATAGCCATTTTCAATATCATCTTAGAGATCATCTCCCAAAGTCCCTTGGAGAAGTCTATCATCCTTACTTTCCAGTAAGCAAAATCAGTCCCATCAAAGAGGGGAGGCCTGGATAAATTTCATAATCTCTTAAATTTCTCGTCCATAGACAATTTGTTTTCTACAGTAGTTTCAAAAAAAACATGTTCTTTGATAGTTTTGAAAAATAATTACTCTACTCTGATACTAATTGAAAATATCTTACTAAGTTGTTTAACAAAAGTTAAATCAGTTAAGTAAGATCCGTTTTTCCTTTTTGAGTAAAATCTTTTCCAAAACAAGTTAGGAACACAAGTTGTGTTTGAATTTTATGAACAAGATATTTCAGATTCTTAAAATCAGTGTTTAGGTTTAAAACTATGTCTAGCTATGCAGTTGTAGGCTTGAAGAAGTAAAAAACACACATGCAAGAGAGATTTTTAACATGGTAAAACCCCATCCAATTGGGGAAACATATACAGAGGTCTTTGTACCTCAAAACAAAAAATTCACTAAAATAGAGTTTCTGGTTCGAATTTAATGAACTATACACACATCAACAGACCTATTCTAAGTAAGAATTATACCAGCTCGTTTTGGTTATTTTGAATTCTTTAAGGCTCTGAAGTGGTCCTCGTCGTTCTTTAGCTTGGCTCCTTTGCTCCTTATCTTTCCGTCGAGACTATGTTGTGAGTGTAATGCCTAAACACATGCATGTATGAAATAACCTAAACACCCCAACGTGTTTTAGTTAATAAAACTCAAACTCTTTTAAATTGAATTCAAAACTTGATTGAAACCATTGAACGAACGCACATAAATAAAAAGGGATTTGTGATGATGCTATACAAATAAAGATAATCAGAATGGGATGAGGAAAAGTAGATAGTGGCACAATATTGGTTCTCGAGAAAACCATCGTGGTGGAAAAAACCATGTCCCTAGTCCTAGGACAACTCACACACCCAAGACCACTATTACCAATTACTAGTAAGAAATTATAGTCCACAAGTTTATAATGATTTAAACTAAACAAATACAACCCGTGCAACTAGCCTAGTGTAAATACAACCCAACTTGACTAAAAATCAGTCAACCCAATGACACCCAGGGAATAGTGAATACACACGCACAACCACATACTCAAACCCGAGACCACGTGAAGTTGTACAACACACATATTTAATTTATAAAGTTTGTTTTAATGAAAACATAAAAATTATCTTAGTTAATAAAATGAGCCTAAACACACGCCAGGTTATGTCTTACTTTTAGTTAATAAGAAAAATTACCAATCAGAGACCAAGTGAAAGGTAGGTACAGATTCAAACACACACTCCGAAATAGGTTTTTGCACTGATTTTAAAATAAAAATGTTATAAACACTCCTGAAAAATTAGTTTACCCATACAAGTTATCTTACAAGCCAAATTAATCGCACGTGACAAACACACACTGATTTATACATGATTTAAAACCGATTTAAACAACTGAGTTAAATGAGTTTAAATACCGAGTCAAATGAAGTTAAATCACTGAGTTATACTGAGTTAAAAATAATAGAGAGTTAAAACAAACACACACCCGAGTTTAAAGAATGGAGATACACACACTCACACATGTCACCAAATCTGAACCAACGCGCACAACCAGTAGGTATAAACTGAACGCATCACACAACAACAATATATATATATATATATATATATATTGTAGAGAGAGAGAGTAAAAATGAATACTCACAAACTAAGCCTAAAATGTCTTATGAAGACCACGATTTGATTAAATGAAACAGGGCCACAGAGATCATCCAGTCAAGCAGGAACCAAACGAAATAAGGAAACAAGTTAAACAGGTACAAAGTCCCAAACACCAAGAATACAAACACCAGGTCCAAACCAACATAAAAATGGCACGAGCTCATGTTTTTATTGTAACACCCCATATTTTTATGCATTCAATATTTAATTAATTCGAAAATTTAAAATTACTTGTGTGTCGTAATTTTAAGGGAATTAATTTTGACAATATATATGTTGATACCAAATTTAGTCTGCTGACATGGATCAATTATGTGGAGACACATGTCAATCCACATGGCATCCGCAAATATTTTTTGAACAACACCTTGACTCCGAGGAGCTCAACCTCCCCGACCAGCTTAGGCGGTCCGAGCTGCATCTCGTACAGAGCATTCATATCTGGATAATCAAGAAAGTGACTGCGCATTAAATGCTCATTATTATCACACAGATGTACACGCCTATTGGACAGCTATGTATTATTCTTTCGCATGAACAGCCTCAGGGCTATAAATACATTGTATCCTCCTCATTGTAGGTGACAGGGAATTTCTTGGTAAAAACCTATTATCGAGAATTCCAAATAAATAGTTAGCAATAACAAAAACAGTGGACGTAGGCCATTCTTATAAGGCTGGACCACTTTAAAATTCTTTTGTCTTGTTTATTTTATCTTTGATTGATTAATTAGATATAATCTAATTTTTTACATCAATAGATTGGTGCCGTCTGTGGTAAAGCGGCTGTAATTTTCATTTTTCAGCAAAAGAATTCATCACCAATGGCTGATAATCCTGAATCCAGTAATCGAAACGCTGAAAACCCCCAAATCCATATACTCCTCCAAATATCCAAGATCTGGCTGGAATAATGGCTAATTTGGCCCAAGGCCAAACAGCCATGCAAGAAACTATCCGAAAACTCATACAAACTGTCCAGGGTGGAGTATCTACCCATTCAGGACAACGAAGCGTTCAAAGAAACAACCGTTCACCTTCTTCGCGTACTAGGCACACCGATTCATATCGCACTGAGAGATCTAATGATTTTTCTTATCAACCTGGTCGAACTTCATCAGTACGAGCTACAGATACTGAACAAAACATCACTCTCTCTCCAGAAAGGACTAGTGCATTGGAGAGATTAAGTAGGGCCTCTCATTTTGATCGTTTGGGCCCTAGGAGGAATAGAAGTCCTCCTAAGGCTGTATCGAGGAACTTTCGACGACCATCCGATCTAAGGGAGGGTTCTACCCAACCACGACCAACTGCTCGTAATGAAAGATCCCAGGAAGAAAATTCAACACTACAGGCCCGAGGAGGAAAATGATGCATGGAAAGGCTCTATTCAAAGGTTGGAGGATAGACTAGGGGAAATGGCTAAGGTCAAGAACCTTCTATAAAGAACTTTTGTCTAAGGGACACCTTTTATCCAGGCAATTGTGGATTTTCCCACACCATCAAAGTTCAAGGCGCTTGTTGTGACTCCTAAATATAATGGAAAAACTGACCCTGTCCTTCACATAGAACAATGCCAGGCTGCTGCCGATATCTATGCCGTGCCAGATGAGATTAGATGTAGGGCATTTTTGGGAACTCTTACCGGATCTGCTCAAATATGGTACAATAATCTTCCTCGGAAGAAGATTTCAACTTTCTTTCGATTGGCCGAGCTCTTTATTGGAAATTTCTATTTTGGAGAAAAACCAGTTAAACGAGTAGCACACTTGTTAAGTGTTAGACAAAAAGCAGGTGAGAGCACCAGGGATTATATAACTCGTTTCAATAACGAGAAGCTCGAAGTTATTGATTACAAGGAAAAGACAACAATTACTGCTTTGATGAGTGGACTACTACCCAATAAATTTTACTACACTTTGGCCAAAGATCCGCCCAGGACCATATCAGAACTGATGGCAAAAGCACCAAAGATTATGAACACCGAGGAGGCTATGGCTGCGAAGAAGAATATGGATACCGAAGAGACAAAGGTGGAGGTTGATAAGGCTAAAACGAAAGAGCATAAGAACAATGGTGGTGACAAGCAGTCAAAAGCAAAATCATCATGGGAAATGTTGAAGAAATTTGGAAATTATACTCCTCTGAAAGTAGACATAAACCACATTCTGGAAGAAATTAAGAACAACGAGGAGCTAAACTGGTTAGAGAAAATGAAGACATATCCTAACAAGAGGAATAAGACCAAATATTGCGAGTTCCATAAAGACCATGGTCACAGGACCAAAAATTGCATAGCTCTTCAGAATGAAATTGAAGCACTCATCAGACAAGGAAAGCTGGCCAAGTATGTTGATCGTAGAAATGATGGAAAGAGTAACGACCAAGCAAGAAAGAGGTCTAGATCTCCTCATCGAGCAAAAGAAGACAAGAAAAGAGATCATGGAGATGATCCAAAAGACGACCCCGATCTCCCCAAAAGACCAAGGCAGCCAGAATGTGAGGTATTTTCAATTCATTTTGGATCATTTTATTGTAATATTATTATAGGTGGAGATGCAGGAGGTGGAGACCTTACTGCAGAGAGGAAGGCTTACCTCAATGAGTCTCAAGATTGTTCATACATTCAACGAATAAATCTAGCTGAGGATGATCTCCCGAGGAAGTTAAACAAAGTAAAACTGGTCATCAGTTTCTCCAAGAATGACCTCGCAGGTGTGATATATCCTCATCATGATCCATTGGTGATCAAAATGAGGATGAAGGAAGTAATGATCTCAAGAGTACTGGTGGATAATGGAAGCTCGGTGGATATCGTGTTCTACTCATGCTTTGACAGCTTAAATCTAAAGTTGTCTCAGTTGGAGCCTTATCATAGGCCCCTCCTCGGTTTTGCTGGCGAGAAAGTTTTTCCACTTGGGACGATCAAGTTGGATATGTTCATCGGTACATGGCCTTCTTGTCGAACAGAAAGAGTACGCTTATTCGTGATGGATAAGAATGTCCAATCAACTTACAATATCATCATGGGAAGAGTAGGTTTAAAGAAGTTTGAAGCAGTACCATGTACTGTACATCAATGCCTAAAATTTCCAACCAACTTTGGAGTAGGAATTATGAAGGGTGACCAAAAAGTATCTCGGGAATGAAACTATTTATCTGTTGAGCAGGAAGAGCTGGAGGAATCAAGGAAAAATACTATTACATATCAAGATGATGAAGGTGCAGAAATTAAAACATTAGATCCTAGAGACGAGTCGCAGCTTGTGAAAGTCTAGGTGGTGGAAGCCACTGAAAATGTCATTTTGGACGATGATCACCCGGAACGAATAACTCAAATAGGTTCGTCGTTGGATGCCACATTAAAATAGGAATTGATATTCTTCCTAAAAAGTAGAAAACAAACTTTTGCATGGAGTCACGAGGACATACCAGGGATAGACCCAAATTTCTTATGTCACGAGCTCAATGTGAACAAAGAAATCAAGCCAGTGAAGCAGAGAAGAAGAGTGTTCAGTCCCAAAAAGAACCAAGCTATATAAGAGGAGGTCAAGAAGCTCCAGAAATCTTGCTTTATTGAAGATGTCAAATATCAAGACTGGTTAGCAAATGTGGTGATGGTGAAGAAGAAGAATAACAAGTGGAGGATGTATGTAGACTTCACCGACCTCAACAAGGCATGCCCAAAGGATCATTTTCCTTTGCCCCGGATTGATCAATTAGTGGATGCTACCTCGGGACACGAGTTGTTGAGCTTCATGGATGCTTATTCTGGTTACAACCAGATTAAAATGAAACCTGAAGATAGGGAGAGTACCTCTTTTATTACCCCTAGGGGAACTTATTGTTATAATGTTATGACTTTTGGGTTGAAAAATGGAGGTGTAACATATCAGCGACTGATGAACAAGGTGTTTGCGGAGCAAATCAGTTACAATATGGAAGTTTATGTCGATGATATGCTGACGAAGAGTAAGAAAGCTGTTGATCATCTAATTTACTTAGGACAGACCTTTGATCAATTAGATAAATATCAAATGAAGTTGAACCCTACTAAATGCATATTCGGAGTACGAGAAGGCATGTTCCTCGAGTATATTATCAATCAACGAGGTATTGAAGCAAACCCAGAAAAGATCAAGGCTCTATTGGGGCTACGATCTCCAACAACGAAGAAGGAAGTGCAGAGTCTCACATGTCGTGTTGCAGCACTTAATAGATTTGTATCACGAGCAACTGATAGATGCCTCCCATTTTTCAAAACACTCCAGAAAATTTTTGAATGGAATGATGAATGCGAGAAGGCCTTTCAAGAGTTGAAGAAATACCTAGGAGCACCTCCACTGTTATCTAGGCCAGTGATGGGAGAAAGATTGTACTTGTATCTGGCAGTTTTGGAGAATGAAATTAGCTCGGCATTGATAAGAATGGAGGATGGAGTGAAAAAACCAATTTATTACACTAGCAAGGCCTTCGGAGGAGCAGAGATCAGATATCCAAGACTGGAAAAGTTGGCACTAGCATTGATCGAGGCGAGTAGAAGAATGAGGTCGTACTTCCAACTCATACCATAGTTGTGTATACCGATATGCCGTTGAGACAAGCTCTTCATAAACCAGAAAAATTAAGGAGATTGATGTACTGGGCAGTAGAACTTGGTGAATATGACATAGTTTATGAGCCTAGATCGTCACTTAAAGGGTAAGCAGTAGCATATTTTATCGCATAATTCACTTATCCTGACACCTCCGAGGAGCAAAAGCTGAATACCGACCAACCTGTGGATGTTACAGGATCATTAAATTTGGACTCCGATCAACTTGAATCGGTCGACGAGCAAGAGGTGATGGTCGACGAGCAGTAGGAAGTGCTAGGGGAGGGTATAAGGAAGCAACAAATATTCCACTGAGGAACTTTATCCGATCAAAAATTTGAGGATGAAGTACCTACATGGAATCTTTACGTAGATGGCTCATCTTGCAGTACAGGCTGTGGGATGGGGATTATTTTAAACAGCTCGGATGAGATCAATGTGGAGTATGCTCTGCGCTTTCAATTCAAGGCTTTTAATAATGAGGTTGAATATGAAGCTATGATTGCAGGTCTTAGTTTAGCAAAAACCATGGGGGCAGAGAAGGTCGTTGTATTCAGTGACTCATAATGGATTGTAAATCAAATACTGGGAGTGTACGCAACCAATGGAGAATTGATGATCAAGTATTATGCAAAAGCAATGGAGATTGTATCGAGCTTTAACGCAGTGAAGTTAATTAGAACACCTAGAATGGAGAATGTAAGAGAAGATGCCTTAGATCGGTTAGCCTCAGCCACATGCACCGAGCTACGAAGAATAATTTCGATAGAAATTTTAGCTAGCAAGAGCATTGAGAAAGATATGATGGTGAGTTTCATTACCCTTGATTTAGGACCATCTTAGATGGATCCCATCAGGGCATATATTGAGGAAGGGACATTACCAACTGATAAACTCATAACCAAGAAACTGAAGTTTAAAGCTGCTAGTTATGTACTGACCAATGGCGTTCTATATAGATGAGGAATTATAACAGGTTTGCAAAGATGTGTGCATCCCTCCGAGGTGAAAGACTTGATTGAAGAGGTCCATGAAGGGTCCTGTAGAGCCCATGTAGCAGGTCGAACGCTTTTGCAAAGAATAACGATGCAAGGATACTAATAACCAACGATGAGGGCTGATTGTATAGCCTATGCCAAGAAATGTGACAAATGTCAACGTTTCTCCTCTATCTGAAGAACTCCCCAAGCATTGTTATCACCCATTACTTCCCCTTGGCCATTTTCCATGTGGGGAATCGACTTGGTCTGGCAACTTCCAATGACCAGGGGAAGATTTAAATATCTCGTGGTCGCGGTGGATTATTTTACTAAGTGGGTGGAATCTGAGCCTCTCATTGATATGACATACGATAGGGTGTATCAATTTATATGGAAGAATATCATTTGTAGATATGGTCTTCCCCATGCATTCATCACAGACCATGGAACTCAATTCGACAACGAGGAGTTCGCTGCATATTGTCATCAGTCAAATATATTGAAGACCCACTCTGCACCAGGCCATCCCCAGAGCAATGGACAAAGTGAGGTGACGAACAGAACTATACTGAACAGTTTAAAGAAAAGACTGGATGATGCGAAGGCGAATTGGATCAACGAGCTACATTATGTGTTGTGGGCTTATCGTACTACACCGCGAGCAGCAACAGGAGAATCTCCATACATGCTAGCATTTGGAAGTGAAGCTGTTATACCTGCCGAGCTAGGCCTCCCCACACACATAGTGCTAAATTTCAACTCTCCTATCAGTGACTTGATGAGAAGGTTAGATTTGAATATGCTCGAGGAAGTTAGAGAAGAAGCAGCAATCAGGAATGATGCATACCAACAACGAACAGCTCTGTTCTACAACAAGAGAGTAAAGAAGTGCGATCTGAAGGAAGGAGACTATACGCTAAAGAAATTAATTCAATAGAACAACAAACTGGAAGCTAACTGGCATGGACCCTACAGAGTAACAGAGGAAGTTCGACCAGGGACATACAAAATTGAAACCTTGGAGGGAGAGGAGTTTAAGAATGCATGGAACGCAGAGCATCTGCGCAAATATTATCAGTAGTTCAATCCCTATGTAATGAAGTTTTCTTCAATATGAATAAAGTTTTGGATGTTTTACCTAATTCTCTCCTTTTGTTGAAATTTTTTCGGAATACTAGTGCTACACACTACGCATCAAGTCCAGAATGAAAATCCACCAACTACGGTTGGTCGGGAATAAAAAATCCACCAACTACGGTTGGTCGGGAAGAAAAATCCACCAACTACGATTGGTCGAGAATAAAAATCCACCAACTACGGTTGGTCGGGAAGAAAAATCCACCAACTACGGTTGGTCGGGAATAAAAAATCCACCAACTACGGTTGGTTGGGAAGAAAAATCCACCAACTACGGTTGGTCGGGAATAAAAATCCATTAACTACAGTTGGTCGGGAATAAAAATCCACCAACTACGGTTGGTCGGGAATAAAAATCCACCAACTACGATTGGTCGAGAATAAAAATCCATCAACTACGGTTGGTCGAAAATAAAAATCCACCAACTACGATTGGTCGGGAATAAAAAATCCACCAACTATGATTGGTCGGGAATAAAAATCCACCTACTACGGTTGGTTGGGAATAAAAAATCCACCAACTACGGTTGGTCGGGAATGAAAATCCACCAACTACGGTTGGTCGGGAATGAAAATCCACCAACTCCGATTGGTCGACAAGAGTTGGCTAAACAAAGCAGGATCATGGGACGAAAGTCGTTTCATGGCTTAGAATTAACAAGTGATAAGTCACTATAATAAAAAAATAAAACAAAATTTCCTTACTTATGGCATGTAAAATTAATATCAATTCTAAGTTGGTCAGGAAACAAAAAATCACCAACTCCGGTTGGTCGTCAAATAATTATCACCAAATCATGATGGTCAACAATAAATTGTCACCAACTCCAGTTGGTCGGCAATTTAAAATAACATAGGACATCCTTATCTTTTTACAGATGTACATACACATTTATCAATGAATAAAAATGTTTTATAAAATATTTCCAAGACAATGACAATCAAAATTGCAGATAAAACTAAAAGTTTATTCATTAAAGTCAATATGAATTACAATGAGAATAAAATACACATTGCATAAGAAATCATTACATCAAAAATCCTACACTATTAGCTTTTCCCCTTCTGCCTTTCAAACAGGTTCCACTCCAGCAGGAGGATCATCTAAGGCGTAAGGAAAATTTATGAAGTTAAGATCTCTAAGCATCCTGACATTCATCACTGATGGCCGATCAAGTAAGTGCTCCGGGCGAGATATCTCAAAATTAGAATGAAGGTTATAGTCACTGAGATACTTGGTTATTAAGCACTGAGGAATTGCCCGAGCAGGAATCTAGGTCATATCGAGTTTGAAAGGTGGCACTGGCAACTCGAGCAACCCAGGGTCATAGTAATCCCAGAGATAATGGCCCTGATCCAACTTTAACAACCCTAGTGCATTCAACCATCCTTGCTTGTAACCCTTGTTATTTTCATTCAGTATCCGATCATCGAGATGGTAGAGGGATTCATTGTAACCAGCCATCCAAAACTCTTTAGGCTGTTTATGAAATTGGTAAGTTAACCTCACCAGTTGCTCTTGGAGTTTCTTCACTATAAGTTCTTTATTCTCCAAGGTAGAATTCTGTGTGGAAAGCTTCTCGTTGAGGTTCAGAATCTTCCTAGACATCTTTAACAAAGCCCGATTCTTTGCCATCAACTGAAAGGTCTGATTCTCCAAGGCTGATTGAGTTCTTTGCTCTTCAATTGAAATTTGAGCAACCCTTTCTCGTCCCCGAGAAGCTCTTGATCGTCCACGAGCAGAGGTAGAGGGTCCAGTCCTCTTTAAGTTTTCCAATTCATCCCTCAAATTGGCATTTTTGACCTCCAAGAAAGAGAAACCTTCGCCATTGACAGGGACCAAGGCTTACGAGGTAGATGCTGCAGATTTCAATTAGGATATCTCTTCTCGCAAAATATTATTCTCCTGCTCCAACAGTTTAGCAATTTGTCTGTGCTCCTCGACCTCAAGCTTTAAGATGCTCTGTTTCATCTCATAAGCAGTAATAAACTTGTCATATCCTTTATCAGCACTGAGTTGCTAATATTTTTTCTCATACCTCTAATGCAAAAGGGTACAAGATTCTTTATATTGTTGCTGAAGTTCCTCGATGGTCCCCTGGAGATCTTCAATCATTTCATAGTATGCCACATTATTGGCCACTGCATGGTAGAGCAAGCACTTTAGATATTGGTAGGCCTCGACTGCTCGTTCAGAAGCGTCTGGACCAAGAATATCGATGATTTGAGCTTCATTCAGGTCAGCATGGCTAGCCTTGAAGTAGTCATTGCATTTTTTCATTAGTTCAATATCATGGGCTGATAAGAGCTCCATTGTAGCCATAAACTAGTAAAGAAAAGAGATAGAAAGAATTAATAAGAATGCAGATAGAGCAAGAAGAAGAAGAAGTCCGTGTGAACAACTAAAAGCTTGAATTTTTATTCATCATAAAGATAAGTACAAAGTTCAAGGTTACATTCGAAGAAAATAACAAAATTAAAACCCGAGTAACTCTACACCTTCTCCTTGTGTTTTGTAACTTCCTTGGAAAGCTGGGATGAGGAGGCAGGTTGCTCAGAAGATAATGGCAGCTGCTCGGCTGAGGTGCTGGTGGGCTGAAGTTGCTTGTAGAAGGTTTGAACAACTGGAACAGGAGGAACTTAGTCTTCAACCATCATGGAGGACTTCTCTGAGGCAGCTTCATCCTCTTCTTCTTCCCCAGGAGAGGGAGGAGGGCCATGGGTGTGTTGCTAGAACAATTCTGAATTCTCAGCAATCTTCATCTGTTTCAGAGCAGCAACCCATCCATCCCTGAAGTACTTGAGACTTGCATACTCCATTTGTGAGGACATGGCTGCCAAGCCCTTTTTCTAACCCTTATCCCAACCAGCACTAAATGATTTCTTGATAGATTTTTTCCTTTTCTCTTTCTTCGAGGAGGTCCTTTCCCTAAGGAGATCCTCAACATCCTTCAACTTTCCCTCCACTTCCACCTTCGGACGATCAACATTCTGAAGTCTAACAACTTCCTCTCCAGACACTTTGAGCTTAGCCTCCAATTCCTTGTTTCTCTGCTAAAAAACTTTGTTACTCTACTCAAAATCCTTCAACTTTTTCTCCAACCCTTTGGAGACCTCCACAGCCCGATCTCTCTCTTGCTCGAGGGACTTTAGTTACTTCTCCGAAGCAACTTTATCTTCATCATATTTCTGACGAGAGTCCTTCAAGGACTGAGTCAGACCCATAAAAGCTTCATCTACACCTCCCAAGGAGCTCGAAGCCTTGATAGCCTCATCCTTCTTCAAAATAGTATTAAAACAGGTTACCAGCTGGAAAAAGAAAATAATTGTAAGTCAGTGCATTGACATAAGATTGAAAAATAAAAGCTTAGATCAGTAATACTTACTGAGGCAATGTATTGAGTTGCCAAGGTGGTAAACCTATCCCAAGAAAGACTGTCTTAAATACCTTAGATCTTGGGGATAATCCAAGACTTCACCAAGCTCATGGCAGAGCTCGGGGCAACAAAAGTGGGAACACCACTTCCCACAGTTAGAGGCTGAGAGATAGATTCAACCAATTTAACCGAGGAATTTTACTTCAACTTCCTCATAGGAGAAGGAACATTCTCAACCAAGGATGTTGTCTTGGTCGGTGATATAACGATAACCTCACTTGGAGGAGAAACAGTAATAGCCACAAGGGGCTTCTCGGCAACTTTCTTAACAACAGCTGGAGGGGGTGCATCAATTTTTTCTTGTCCCTTCCTCTGGGACATCCTTCTTACTTCTCTTTTCCTCCACATGGGCAGAGTCTGATTTGTCAAAGAAGGAGGGAGCTTTTCGTCTCTTCATTTTGATACTGAGGGGAATATGAGATTCAGGGGAAAAACCTTCAGAGGTTGGTACCAGGTCGATGTCACCTACCACTGGACGAGTAGTAAAAGATGAAGTGTAACTCTTGTACTGCAACAAGTAAGAGGCTGATCTAATATGTTCGTCAGCAACAGTTTGGTGCAAACTCCAAATAAGTTTCAAATGCTTTAAATTAACCTCTGTCTCCTTTGGAGATTTTCCTTTTCTATTAACTGCAAATAAACAAAAATTAGAATGTCAATGACACATTTTATCAAACACAAAGAAAACATAATTTCAAAAATAAAACAAAATAAGAACAACCTATCCCATTGCCATAGGGAGGGCATCTAGGACCCTCATATACATCATTTACATTTAATGGAGCATGTTGCCAATTTTTCATAACAACCCCATGCTCCAAGTAATCCTTGTTGACATCTGGGAGATTGACAACTGAAGACCTATTTAAAAACCTAGTTTTTAAATAAAAAGTGCTATCACTGACAACCCATCTAGATCAAAACATAATTTATGGAATTCCTAAATGGGTTCCATGAATCTGATTTAAGTTATGGACTCCATTAACTATTCTCCATGTATTGAGAGCTATTTTTGCAGGTACAACGTCAAAATATTGACAGAATTCCAAACACAGGGGATTTGGAGGAAAAGAAAAGCCATATTCGGCCACAAAGAGACTGGGGAACCAATGTCCCTCAGCCAAAGAAAAATAGTCTTAAGGTTCAGAAAGTTCTTCGAAAATGACCCATGAAGGAATAGAAAAATAAGAGCAAAATTTATCAAGCGACTCAATAAGGTAAACCATGATGAATAAATAAAATAAAAGAGAAGGAAGAAGATCTTACATGAAAAAAGGGTGGATCTGTTGACAACGAACAATGGGAGAAATGAACGCACAAGATAGAGAGGAAGTGAAGAAGTTCTAAGATGCCGAATTGAAAAAGTAAAAGGCGATCAAATTTTCTGAAGTGTTTAAATACTTTACCTCGTGAATAGAGAAAAACAATGATTACCAGGATGGACGATAGCGTATCCGACGGCTAAAAAGAAGAAAAAGGCACGAAAAATGAAGTGGTTATGGAAATTCAAAAATACTTTAAAAGACTGATACTATGCACTCAAAAAATGAGTTATAAACAACGAAAGTTTATCTAAAATCAATAAAGTCTAGGCAGCAGAATGTTCCATACTTTTCTTCAGCATCCAACTATGAAACATTAGGGGCTTCTATTGATACCAAATTTAGTCTGCTGACGTGGATCAATTATGTGGAGACACATGTAAATATACATGGCATCCGCAAACATTTTTTGAACAACACCTTGACTCCGAGGAGCTCAACCTCCTCGACCAGCTTAGGAGGTCCGAGTTGCATCTCGTACAGAGCATTCATATCCGGATAATCAAAAGAGTGACTGCGCATTAAATGCTCATTATTATCACACAGATGTACACACTTATTGGACAACTATGTATTATTCTTTCGCATGTACAGCCTCAGGGCTATAAATACATTGTATCATCCTCATTGTAGGTGATAGGGAATTTCTTGGTAAAAACCTATTATCGAGAATTCTAAACAAAAAGTCAGCAATAACAAAAACAGTGGACGTAGGCCATTCTTATAAGGCTGAACCACTTTAAAATTATTTTATCTTTTTTATTTTATCTGTGATTGATTAATTAGAGATAGTCTAATTTTTTACATCAACAATATATATTCAAATATTAATCGGGGAGTGAATGGTTAATATTTAGGGAAATTTAATTACTAAGTGAATAATGATAATTTATTTACGTCATTTCGAGTATTAGTGAGGGGGTATGTACTTATCTCAGCCAGGAGTCGGTATAGACTAACTTGGGAGTGAGATAAGGATTTTTTATAAATTAATTCGGATGACAATTTTGTATGTATAGATGAGACTGAATGTGCCGAGATAGTCGGAAAAGTGTACCAGGGGGTAGTAAACGGATCACGAGACGCTTTTAGGCATAGTCGGGCCCACACGGGGGTATTTGGGTCACTTGGGCTTGGCCCATTAGGCCAAAAACGGGATTTAGCCTAATTACTTAATTAAAAGAAAAGCGAAACGGCTGATTGAAGTTTAGGAAACACTTAGTGGGAGAGGAAAACCCTAAGAGGCAGTTAAAGGCAAATTGGGGGACAAAGGAAAGAGCAAAAAAGAGGGAATCTCATCTTCAACCTTGGGAATTCATAACTCCAAATTAGACCCTACGAATCATAAGGAAGTGGTTAACTTGTTGTAGCATTTAATTTACGTTTTGGGATGTGAGAAACTCAAAAATTCGTTTTGGGATTTAAAGGGTACAAACATGGGGTTTTTTGTAAAACAATATTCTGATTTCTAAATTGTGTAGAAATTCATGTATAATCTGAGATTAGTATATATATATGGTATGATTTGTAAACCCGGATGAATTGGAAATGAATTTGAGATAAGGATTTAATGTTTAAATGGGTTAAAGATTAAAACGGATTTTTTCCTAATTTATGAAAACAATAGAGAACGGAAATTAAATAGTATTTGTGGACTTTATGGGGTCCCCTTATGAGGTTTTTGATGTATTTTATTGATGAGAAGACTTAGGTTCTACTGTAAAAGAAATTTGGGCTTTGAGTTTTTCGTCCATGGCTGAAACGGAAGGGTGGAGAAGAAAATGACCTGTATGATCGATCGATCGAGGGTTGGGGATCGATCGATCGATGGTCGAAAATTCCTGACTGTTCGGCCAGTTTAAATTAAACTTAAATTTCCTTCCAGGCCTTATTTAACGAGAAATAAATATAGGATATTCAATTTAATTAATTATGAAGCATAATTAATTAGGATTTGGAGGAAATTTATGTGTGTCACACCATGATTAAAATTTTGGGAATAATATTTCAAGATAATTAAACACGGATTGAGTGGGCAAGTCCGGGTTTATGGGTTGAGTGATACCAAGGCGTTATATTTATTTAGGGTGAAAGCTAAATAATTTGGAGTCGGGAATTTAGACTCGAGTATTATTTTATTTTGGGCCACGAGAGTAAGTCCGAATATATTGGTTAGGGTGACTCCATAAGTAATTTAATTAAGTAATGTGTGAATTAATTAATAATTAGAGTTTGGACATAAACTCATAATAATTTGAATAGGCTTGTGTTATGAATTTAGTACTTAGGATAGCCGGGATACTTTATGTTAATTATATATATATACACGATGTGAGATAGTCTATATATATGGTGTGTGCATTAATATTAGTGGCTAGATATTATTATATTGACTCTAGTGCTATAGGAGGGAGGTTGCTCATAGTGGATGAATCCCCTAGCTTGAGGAGTAGGGCGAGTATATTCCCAGGTCATAGCGTCCATTATATGGGTGAGGGGCATCTCACTTTCAGGGAAGGAATATGACCGCCTCCAATTTTTAATTATTATCCCAGTTAATGAGCGATCCTAACTTGGGGTAATTAGGTTATGTGAATATGCCTAGTGGGATACCACTTTAGAGAATTTACATCCGGTGAGTTATTACTCGGGAGGATGTTTAGTATTAATTATTATTTTAGCATGTTTGTGAGTGTTGTAATATAACTATATGTATATAATGAGGAAAACAATAATATACTGGTAAATTAATACAGGCCATGAATTGTATTATATATATAATGGGTGTGAAAGTTATATGAATTTAAAAAGGTAAATGATTAATTAAGTTAATGTTGATAATAACTTTGAAAAAATAATTATGGAACACTCTATTAGAGTAGGATGGTGGCAAGGGGTTTATATCAGTTATCTAGTCATGGGATAAATAACTAGGTAAATTAATTAAGGCATTAGTAGTACACATTAGAGGAGGGGTAAGGATGTCATCAGGGGAGTGCGACACTAACTAAAATATGGAGTGCATGCATATTTACTTATTACTACAAGTTAATCATTTGCTAAATATTTTCAAAAATATTTTGGGTACTAACCCTTGCTATAAAAACTTTTAAAAACCTATTAGGAGTCCAGCCACAGGGACGTCGGGCTTGACTCATTTCAAAGATCCATTACTGCAGCATGTGCGGATGTTGCGAGAGTTTGATAAGTACCTCATTCTTTTTATTCTTAGTGTAGAGACTTCCTATTAGTTATTCGAGCATGTTGCTCACAGTTTTATTTCAGTACTTACGTCAGACCTGTGGAGATTTATTACTTGTCTTTACTTTTGTTGGATTTGGAACCGATGGTTTATTCGGTCTGTTAATCAATTGTGAATGGTTAATTTTAGTTAATTGTGACTGTTCATATTATTCTATTTCCGCATGTGTATTTATTTTTGTTAATGAAAGATAAAACTTGGCACCAGTCTAATTTTCTCACTTAGGTGGTTAGTAATTAAAAAGGCGACAGTGATGCTAAGAATGAACCAACTGAGCAACCTGTTCTAATTTAATTTAGGACTGATCACCCGGGTTAATTAGGTGGGGTGTCACATTTATACCAAAGAACCCAAACTCATAAGCCTCCAAGAGATCGTGAGAGAAAAATGCTAGAAACACAACTCAATCTCACACAGCACACGGACATGTCAACACGGGAGTATTTAGAGGGTAAACGTTTATCGCACAAATCTTGAACAAACACTGACAGAAATGGTGAAATGTAGGGAGGGAAAATGAGAAACCAAATAGAAAGAGTTTCGTCTAATTTTTCAATTTTCTAACCCTTAAAAAAAATATCACCCAAGCTCTTATTTATAGAGCTAGTGGAAGGATTGAGAATAAAAAAAGCATAACCGTAAATCCCAAACCTCAAAGGTTAGTCAATACATTTAACTAACCAATCAAGGGGTATAAAGGGACATCCAAAAATAAGGGGTACATGAGTCATTAACCACAGCACCAGAGAGGACAGCAGTGTAATTCGGACAAGACAGAACGATCGAGTTCATCACCTGGTCAAATCGTGAGACCTAAGCAACCAAATCCCATTGGATGAAAAGGTTATACATGGATCAACTAAAGAAGAACAAATAGGGTCAATCCAAACCGTTAACCACCAAGAGAAATCTTACCCTTTCAATTTTGTTTAAACATTTAAAATAAACAAATTTAGTTTTTGTTTATTTAACAAAATGTATAAACACAAAAAAGAAAACATAAATAAACAAATGCACATTGAAAATTTTAAAGTAAAAAAAATACTTAACTAATTAGGAAAATACTTATGGATATAAAATATAAGATTTAAATAAAATATATCTATGGGGAACACTCAAAATGGTGTAAAATAAATAAAGTCTCAAAATTGAGACAATAAAAAAAAATTCAATCTCCCCCTTTGGCCAATTTTGAGACAAATAATACTTTGAGACGGGATACATAGCTCAACTAACAATATTGTGAGTCCTAAACAAATACATAACTAAACTAAGAGAATCAATCCTAAAAGACCATAAAAGACACAAAGGTTCTCAAATTCTTCCCCTGTTTGGCTCAAATGGACAAAGGGAGGAAACTAAAACCAAATTATGCAGGAAACGCACAAACACTAATAAACATTCGTAGAGTTTTAAATCTATGATTTTCCAAAGGTTTAGTAAATCAATCAGCTAGTTGGTCTTTAGTGTTACGATATTCAATGCAAATTTCCTTTTTCTCAACAAGTTATCTAATAAAGTGTTCACGCATTTTTATATGTTTTGTATGTGAGTGAAAAACTGGATTCGTTAAAATACTAATGGCACTTTGATTATCACATAGAATAAGTGTGGTAGGTTGAATTATACCATAGTCATCGAGCATTTGTTTAATCCACTAAATTTGAGTACAACAACTACCGATAGCGATATACTGGGCTTCGGCGGAGGAAAGTGACACACAATTATGCTTTTTAGATGACCAAGAGACTAGGTTGTGACCTAAGTAAAAGCATCCACCGAACGTGGTTTTACTATCATTATCACAACTGGTCCAATCAACATCCGTATACCCAACTATTTTAGAATTTGTTTCAATTGTGTACATAATACCAAAACTTAAAGTACCACTAACATATTCTAGTATGCGCTTAATTGCAATGATGTGACTTTCTTTAGGTTCACATTGATATCTAGTGTGAACACACATACTATGCATTATATCAGGTCTACTAGCCTTTAAATAAAGAAGGCTACCAATCATACTATGATAAAGTGTGACTTCAAACTTTTTACCCGATAAGTCTTTAGATAGCTTAGTTGTGGAACTCATAGGTGTCCTAGCAGTTTTTTCATTGGTTAACCCAAAAACCTTAACCAATTTAGTAGCATATTTAGTTTGGGAAATAAAAATGCAATCCGATTTTTGAGAAACTTGTAAACCCAAGAAAAATTGCAACTCACCCATCATGGACCTTTGAAATTCAGATTTCATAATGTTAGCAAAAATTTCATCCTCTTAAGGAGATGTAGACCTAAAAGTAATGTCATCAACATATATTTTAGCAATAAGAAAACAAGTTGTGTTTCTTTTAACAAACATTGTTAGGTCTACTCTCCCTCGATTAAAACTGTGGGTTAAAATAAAAGATGAAAGACCCTCATACCAAGAACATGGGCTTGTTTGAGCCCATAAAGAGCTTTCTTCAATCTAAACACATGATCAGGAAGAAAAGGATCAACAAAATCTTTAGGGTTTTCAACATACACTTCTTCATTTAAAAAACCATTTACAAAACACATTTTAGATCTATTTGGTATAATTTAAAATTTAAATGACACGAAATGACAAACAAAAGTCTAATAGACTATATTTTAGAAACCAGGGCAAATGTCTCATTAACATTAATCCCATCAATTTGGGAGTACTCTTGGGCTACTAGTCTAGCTTTATTACGCAAAATATTACCGATTTCATCACATTTATTTTTAAATATCCACTTAGTTCCAATGACATTAGTATGGGAAGGACGATGAACTATATACCACACATCATGGATCTTAAATTGACCTAATTCTTCTTGCATGGCAAGGAGCCAAGATTCATCAACAAAAGCATCTTTTATATTTTTAGGTTCTACTCAAGAGACAAAAGAAGACATCAAGGCATTTAGAGTTTGAGCTCTAATTTTAATTGGTTCTTTAACATCACCCAAAATTTTCTTTTCAGGATGGTTTGACCTAAATCAATTTGGAACATCAAGGTCTTTCGGTTGAAAGAATTTCAAGTCACTATCCGTTGATTGTTTTGATAAATCAGTTAACGAAATATTTTCAACGGCTAACGATTATGGGCTATCTTCTACCAAAGGGACAACACAATCATTTATCACAATATTAATGAATTCCATAATAGACTTAGTTTTCAAATTATAAACTCTATAAGCCCAACTATTTTGGGAGTATCCTAAAAAAATAGTATTGTCTCCTCTAGTATCAAATTTAGACAAGTGTTCATGATCCTTACACACATAGCATTCACTACCAAATATTCTAAAATATTTCAGATTTGGTTGTCTACCATACCATAATTCATATGGTGTTTGTTTAGTATTTTTACTTAAATGAACCCTATTAATTATGTGACAAGATGTTTGAGTAGCTTCAACCCAAAAATATTTTGGTAAATTCTTAGAATGAATCAAGACACGAGCCATTTTTTAAGCGGTTCGCTTTTTTCTTTCTACAATACCATTTTGTTGAGGTGTCTTAAGAGAACTAAATTCATGTTGATACCCATTCCCAATACAATAGTTTATGACACCCATGTCCTTAAATTCCTCACCCCTATCACTACAAATACGAGTGACTTGAGTATCTTTCTCATTTTTAATTTTTGACAAAATTTTCAAAAAACGATTAAAGGTGTCTGATTTTTTTTCATAAAAGAAACCTAAGTACAACTAGTGAAATCATCAACAATAACAAGAATATAAGAATTCCTATATAAACTAATTGTCCTAGAGGGACCCATTAAGTCCATATGCAATAATTCCAAAGGGTGAGGAGTAAAAATATCAATCACTTTCTTATGAGGTGCCTTATGAATTTTACCAATTTGACACGGACCAGAAATAGAATTTTGTACTTTCGTTATTTTGGGTACGCCACGAACAAGATTCTGACTAGTCAATTCAGACAAACTATCATAGTTAAAATGCCCCAATCTTTCATGCCATAGGTCTAAATCACTCATCCTAGATGATAAACAATTTTCAAATTCATGATCATGTTCAACGGAATAGAAATTATCCAAAGTCCTAGTACCACACAAAATAAGATTTCCATTTGGATCTAAAATTTTACAATCCGATTTAAAGAAATTAACAGCATGATCAGTGTCGAAAAATTGACTAATACTCAATAGATTTACTTTTAATCCTTCAACAAGTAAAACTTCCTTTAAGATAGGGAGCTCATCAGTCTTAATAGACCCTTTTTCTATGATGTAAGACATCTTTCCATCACTAAAAGTAACAAAACCACCAACAAAAGATTTTAAGGTTGTAAATTTGGGTTCGCCCCCGTCATATGCCTAGAGCAGCCTGAATCTAAGTACTATTGAGAGTTTTTATTTCTAACGTTTAGTGCAGATAAAACAACATTACATCTGAATGTGTTACTTGAATCAGATTTCTCCGCCCAAGCAGCCTTAGTTTTAGATAAATGAGTTCTTTTTTGAAAAGGTTGTTTGTGGAACAGATGAGGATTCTTAACTAATTCAGCTTTATCGTAAGACCGAGCTGGCCTGTTTTGAGTTTGCAGTCTTCTATAAAAGAATTCAATTAAGTGGACATTTTTATGACAAAAAGCAGAAATGAAAACTTTTTTATAAATAGGTTTGTTCGGGATTGTGAGTTGTTCTGGAGTTATCCAAGTTTGCCTTTTTGAAACAAAATGTTTCTAAATGACCCTTTTTAGAGCAGAAACCACACTGAAAAACAGGCTTAGCAGTTCGAATTTTCCTATTTATTGCAGTTTGCCTAAATTTACCTAAAATAGGTTGATTCTGTCCTAATTTCTTCAAGTAAAATTTTTCTAAATGACTAGTTTTATGATAAAAACTACAATAAAACACATGCTTAAAGGAGGTAGAACATTCGTATTTTTTAACATGATTATATGACATCCTAATTTCAGTTAAGTCAGAACATTTTTCCTTTGAACTAACGAAATTATCAAACTCTTCTCCTTCAAAACCAAGCACTTTAGTAGGAACAAAATCAGGATGAGAGTTGGTTGGATCATAGAAAATATTCTTATTAATAGTCTTAATTGCATCACCAGCATTCCAATAACTTTTTAACTTTTTGGAGGTGACCTCCAGGTCCTTTTTACATTCATCATATATATTCAAAACAACCTTAAGTTCAATTTGAGATTCATCATATTTAAACAAAATTTTCTTTTTTTTAGTCTCAATAGAGTGATTCAAATCAGTTAGGATAGCAGTCCACTTTTCAAGTAAAACAACATCCTTTTCCAATTATTTTATGTGAAAAGTAGATTCTTCATACATAAATCTGATTTGACTACTTAAAGCGTCAATTTTAGTTGATAGCCTAGCATTTATATCACCTGAGTGTGTGCTATTATCAAGTGTGTCATTTGCAAAAATATCGCACACACACTCTTTAACATTTGTAGAAACCTCTAAAAGATCAGATTCATCCAAATCCGCATAAATATTCCCAATGTCAAAAAAGGAAGCTATGATAATAGGGTAATTTTGAGCAATAAGGATGTGAGATAAATTTACAAAGTCTAAATCATAATCATCTTCACACAACTCAGAAATATCAGATAGACTAGATAAGTTATCTAAGATGTTAGTACACGCGGAAGTAAACGCCATAAGATTATCAAAATTTTCTTCATTATCATTATCAGAACTATCATTCCATGTTTTAGACAATTGTGCTTTATTTGAAGGTTCCCATTTAGATTTATAAAATCACTTATCAGCATAGTGACCATATTCATTTCACTTACGACACTAAATGTGGTTCAAATCCTTTTTAGGTCCAGATTTTTCAAAGCTTTTCTTCTCAAAATATTTTTCATGGAGTCTATCGGAATAACTAGGTGGGACTTGTTTTGATGCAAATTTATTCCTAAACCTCACAAATCTCTTATAGTGTTTAGTCAAGAGAGAAATTTCATTATCCAAAGAATCTAAACAGATTTTAGATTCAGTTAAATTGGACAGGGAGGATACAAAATACAAACTATTTTCACTAGTTCTAAAATTAAGTACATTATGAGTTTCTGAGCATGCAGGTGTTTTGCCTCTTTGTCCATCTCTCAAAGTATTTTGATATTTAAAATTTTTAAGTTTACTACACAAGAGATTAGGAGTACAACTATCCAAACTATTAGATATAGTGTGAGCAATTGAATCAAAGCTCTTAGGAAGAGACATAATGATTTTATCACATATTTCATAGTATGCATAAATGACACCATTAGTATTTGATTAAATTTCAACATCTTTCAATTTCAAATAAAAGTCATCAAATTTCTCACTATCTTTCATGTAGGGAGAATCATAAAGTCAAACTAGCATTTGGGACCTAACCCTTTTAACTCTAGAGTCTCCTTCATGGGTAGTCATTAAAATGTCCCAAGCCTCTTTAGATGTAGTGAAGGCAAAAATTCTTTTAAATTCAGTTGCACTAATCGCTTGGAAAATAGTATTTTTGCCTTTGTTATTAGACTGTGAGCAAAGCTTTTACTCTCTGGACCATTCTGAAAGGGGATTTCGAACAAGAATTTCAACATCATCATCACTAGGTTTAGTAGGAGTAGAAAAACCAGTATCAACAGCATCCCATATCTCATCTCCTAAGTGTTGAAGGTGCGCACCCATTCTTACTTTCCAATAAGCGAAGATGTCACCATCAAACACGGGAGGATATATGGAAGACCTATTATGGTCACCCATGATAAAAAGTTAGATATTTTGTAAAAAAAAGAGTTCAGGATCTTTGCGAAATAAACTTTTAAAAAGTGACTCCTGAATCTCTGATACCACTAGAAATAACCTAAACACCCTAATGTGTTTTAGTTAATAAATAAAACTCTTAACTCTTTTAGATTCAATTCAAAACTTGAGTGAAACCGTTGAATGCATGCACACAAATAAAAAGGGATTTGTGATGATGCTGCCCAAATAAAGATAATCATAATGGAATGAGGAAAAGAAGATAGTGACACTGTATTTTTTCTCAAGAAAACCATCATGGTGGAAAACCTCGTGTCCCTAGTCCTAAGACAACTCATACACCTAAGTCCACTATCACCAATTACTAGTAAAAAATTACAGTTCACAAGTTTACAATGATCTACAATAAGCAAATACAATCGTATAACCAGCCTAGTGTAAATACAATTCAACTTGACTGAAAATAAATCAACCTAATAACACCCAGGTAATAGTGACTACACACGCATAACCACACACTCAAACCTGAGACCCTCTCCAGTTGTGAAACACGCAGATTTAATTTATAAAGTTTGTCTTAATGAAAACATAAAAATTATCTTAGTTAACAAAATGAGACTAAACACACGCGAGGTTATGTCTTACTTTTAGTTAACATGACAAATTAACTATCAGAGACTAAGTGAAAGGTAGGTACATATTATAACACACACTCCTAAATAGGTTTTTGCACAGGCCAAAAAGTACACTAGAGTTAATATGATTTTAAAATAAAAAAAATGTTATAAAAAGTTCTGAAAAATCAGTTTACCCACACAAGTTATCTTACAAGACAAATTAACCACACCTGACAAACACACACTGATTTATACATGATTTAAAATAAAGTTAAACAACTGAGTTAAATGAGTTTAAACACCGAGTTAAACCAAGTTAAATAATTGAGTTATACTGACTTATGGTGAATTAATCACTGAGTTAAAAAAATAGTGAGTTAAAACATACACACACCCGAGTTTAAAGAATGGAGTTACATACACACTCACACACGCCACCAAATCTGAACCAACACGGTAAGCAGTACATATAAACTGAATGCAACACACAACAACAACAATATATATATATATATATATATATATATATATATATATATATATATATATATATAGAGAGAGAGAGAGAGAGAGAGAGAGAGAGAGAGAGTAAAAGGAAAAACTCACAAACTAAGCCTAAAATGGCATATGAAGACCACAATCTGATGAAATGAAACAAGGCCACACAGATCGTCCAGTCAAGCAGGAACCTAACGAAATAAGGAACCAAGTCAAACAAGTACAATGTCCCAAATGCTAAGAAATCCTAACACCATATCCAAACCAACACAAAAACAGTAAGAGCTCGTGTTTTTAGACCAAAGAACCCAAACTCATAAGCCTTCAAGAGATCGTGAGATAAAAATTTCGTCAACAAAACTCAATCTCACAAATCACACACAACACGGACATGCCAACACGGGAGTATTGAGAGGGTAAAATTATATTGCTCAAATCTTGAACAAACAATCACAGAAATGATGAAATGTAGAGAGAGAAAATGAGAAATCAAACAAATAGAGTTTGGGCTAACTTGTCAATTTTTAAACCCTTAAAAAAAGTTCACCAAAGCTCTTATTTATTGACCCAATAGAAGGATTGAGAATCAGAAAAGAAGAATTGTAAATCCCAAACCTTAAAGGGTATTCAAGACATTTAACCAACCAGTCAAGGGGTTGAAAGGGACATCCAAAAATAAGGGGTACATGCGTCACTAACCACAGCACCCGAGTGGATAGCAGTGTCATTCGGACAAGACTGAACGGTCGAGTTCATCATGTGGTGAAATCATAAGAACTAAGAAACCAAATCCCATTGGATGAAAAGGTTATACATGAATCAACCGAAGAATCACAAACAGGGGCAATAGAAACCATTAACCACCAAGAGAAATCTTAGCCTTTCAATTTTATTTACACATTTAAAATAAAAAAAATTGTTTTTATTTATTTAACAAAATGTGTAAATACAAAAAAAAACATAAATAAACAAATGCACATTGAAAATATTAAAGTAAAAAAATACATAACTAATTACGAATATACTTATGGATATCAAATATAAGATTTAAATAAAATATATGTATGGAGCACACTCAAAATGTTGTAAAAGAAAAAATGTCTCAAAATTGAGACAATAAAAAAATCAATTTAATCACACCCGCTTATTACAATCAATTTTATATGAATTACAAATTGTTCTAAGTATGAAGGGAAACTTTCACGCTGCAGAAATTAGATTTGATCTTGAAATCTCAATATTTTCAGATCTGTGTTCGGAATAGCCCAAAGCTAATATTCTTTAAATATTATTTATATACAAGTTTTTCAAAATGAAAACTCACAAAATCTAAACATGTAAACCAATTTTTCAGTTTTGAAAAATAAAATAGAGATGTTGGATATAAACAGTAATACAAACATATACAAAATGAATCCAACGCGAGAGAACAATTTCTAAACTAAGAAATCAACCTATATTTATGTGATTGTATCATATGAATTGGATCTTCAAGTTTCTATAAATAGAAATGATATCTTGTTTTAGTGAGGTTGTTTGGATAAATATTATAACCAAAGAGGATATGAACATATGTACCAGAAACCCTAAACTCTTACATATATTTTCTGGAAAAAAAATTGGTAGAGTTTTATTTGGATTTACGAATTTCTCTCTTTTATTATTCTCTCTCTCTCTCTCTCTTTTATTCTATCATACTTTTGGTCTCTCAAAAGATTGTAATTATTGAGGCGAGGGGTTATTTATACTAGTGGTGAAAGAATCAGGAAACTCTAGGGAAATCAAAGGCTTGGATTGGTTTGACCGTTTGAATGCAAATCATGTGGCTCATAATGCACCGCACAAATTAAAGTTCTGATTGGTTTATTTTGATAACATGAGGATCAACCAAGAATATATGCAGACCTTTGAATACATTTGATCGAACGAACCAGATTGAAAAGAATGTATGTGAGTATGAGATAACACAGATCCATCCATCCATCCATAAATCAACACGTGTAAGGCTAAGATCCCTTATCAAATGCGTGTTTTAAAGTTTTAAAAAATCCCATTTACGACCCCAATATTCTCAATCACTTTTGGATTCTACCCAAGGCAATTTTTAGGTTGAAATAATATTTACAAATTGCTCCCAAACATTTTAACATACTTATTTTAATTTCTTAAAACTATATTTTAAATGTTTTAAAATTCCTAAAATTTCCAAATAAATATAGAAAAATCACTTTAAGCCAATTTAACACACACACACACCTCATATATGCACTGACATATGACGAAATGCAATCCTAGAGTGTTATGTTGTTAGTTTTCTACCTGAAGATTATTTAATTTATGCTGAAGTAGGCAATTGAACTTCCTTGGAGATGCAATGAAGGTAATACGATGACTCAAATTTTGTCTTCTTTTTCAAACTAGATGAGATCCTATATAGTATGAACTCATGTGAGTCAACTATATAGTGTGCTTCAATTGCATCCCAGTCTGGAACTAGGGGAATATGAGTATGTTTTGTTAGTTGGCCTCTGATATACCTCATTTTATTTCCCTTAGTGGCTCCTGCATCAAGTCGAATGGGAGAAAATTGTGCCTTCCCGTTCCCTAGATTTCTTTCATCTAGAGGATTTGACTGAAGGCTTGCGCATGCAATTGGGCTCTATGTGGGAGAATCATCGGCATCAACCCATCCTTCTCAATCTTTGGGCAGGGTTTGGTATATTTTTGGAGACTATATAAAATGGTTGTGTAAGAGAGTAGTGGCTCAGATCTTGGCAAAGGAGACCGGGCAGAGATGGTTCATAACGTGTGATACTATGGAGGGGGAGATTTGGTTTTCTCGAGGCTGGTTTAGGCTAATAATTCCATGGATTACCTTCGACATACCATCCAAGGAGGGGAAGTTTGGGGGCCTCAAGGAGCAAATGATGATGGGACTAAGTCTTTCGACAGCTGCAAATAGGGACCTTTGTGAAACTGATGTCTATTTGTGAAGATTTTGTGATGGAGATGTGTTTGGTTGTTTTTATTTTGTTTTTGGGAATAAATCTGGGAATGTTTGGTTAGTTTTATTCTAGGGATAGTTTGGTTTAATTTGTTTTATGATAGTTTGACTGGAAGGGGTAACTGTTTGACTCCCTACACTGATATTTCATGTAATCATATCGAATTTTCCCATAATGGAATAAAAAAGGATTTAAGTTATATTGTTGTGCCTCTTGGCGAATTTTACATTTGAATTATCTATACAAATCCCTAAGTCATACATAATCATTTTGTTCATGTAAATGATAAAATAAACTGTCATTCTCGAAGGTAAGAAAAGAACTGCATTTTGTGAAAAAGAAGGGGATCGTGCCCATGTAAAGCGTATGAGCTGCCTACATACCTCTGGGGGTTTTGAAAAAAAAATAGTTTTATTTTTAAAACAAAAAGTTTTGTTTAGAGGATTAAGCACCATGTGGTTTTAAGTAGAGGGAAATCAATAATTTTTTTTTTTTTTTGTGGGGAATAGAAGGGTGATGAAAGGAGTCGTAGCGCGCTGAAATTTTGGACTAGGGGTAGAATTTATTAAGATGGGGCAGGTTAAATGGACGCGCCATATCTTTTCCATCCAGTTCAGTAAGCATAGAAGCGCCACTAGATAGGATCTCTTTCACGATTTAAGGTCCACTCCAGTTTGGCTTTGAATTTCCCTTTGGGTTCCAGACGGGTTTTATGATTTCTTTGAGGGTTAAGTACCCTTTTAGGACACCACGGTCCTTAAAACTCGTATTAAATGATCTCATTATCTGGCGATGGTATCCCTGTATATAATATAGAGCCTTTAGCCTCCTTTCGTCTAAGAGTGAGATCTCATCGTGATGGCTCTGATGCCGGTCTTCTTTTTTGACTTCTCTCTCAAACATAACGCGTAGTGAAGCATTTCTAGTTCAATGGTTAGGATTCTTTCCATGTCATATACCAGAGAGTAAGGGGTAGCCCCAATAGATGCTCAAACTGAAGTACGGTAGCCTCAAAGGGCATAAGGAATCCGACCGACCCAATCTCGACAACTCTCAGTCATCTTGATGATGATTAATTTGAGGTTATTATTAGCTGCTTCAATTGCATCGTTGGTTTCTGTACGGTATGGAGATGATTTGTGTCTCTGAATCCCATACTCGTTGACCAATTCTATGACTTCTGCCTTAAAATATAACCCATTATCTGACACTATATCATGTAAAACCCCATATCAGCAGATGATGTTCTTTCAGATGAATGTGGCTACCTTTTTGCATTCAGTACTGCGTACGACTCAGCTTCAACCCATTTGGTGAAATAATCAATGGAAACTAGGATGAACTCATGCCCATTGGAGGATTTGGGAGTGACTTTACCTATGATAATGATGCATCATGTGGAAAGTGGCCAAGAATAGGTCATGTTGTATAATTCCCGTAGAGGTAATTTTGGGAGATTAGAAAACTGTTGGAATTTAAGGAATATATAGACATAAGTTGAATAATCCTGAACTATGATAGTCCAATAGTAGCCTTGTTGGATAATCTTCTTAATGAGCATAAGTCCATTCATATGGGGTCCGCATTTCTCCTTGTGGATTTTTTACATCATCTCTTCAATGTCAATACCTATGATGTAGTGTAAGTGGGTTCCATTGAAGGCTTTTTTTAATAGTGCTTTATCACGGACAATGTACTGGGGAGCCAGATTATGAAGGGTCATTCGGTCTTTCTTATTGGCATCTTTGGGGTACCTACCGTGCTTGAGGAGGCCCTAAATTTCACAGGAATAGCATGCAGTCATATCAAAATCCTCTTCTATGATGAGCTCAATATGGTACCACTGGGTTAGTTTAGCTTATTTTTTAAATAGGAAAGGCTTCATCGTTATTCCCTTGGGCATATCAACCATAGAGGCTAAGGTAGCAAGGGCATCGACCAAGCTATTCCTTGCTTAAGGAAAGTAGAGGAAGGTGATATCACTAAACTGGGAGGCCAACTCTTCTAAGTGGGCATGGAAGGGTAAGAGCTTTTTTTCTTTGACTTTCCATCTTCTAAGGTCCTGGTCGATGATTAGGGCAGAGTCCCCATAGACATCTAGGCATTGGATACCTTTCTTGAGAGAGACTTTGTGGCCTACGTTGTATGCCTCATATTCGGTCATGTTGTTGGTACAGGGAAAATCTAGCTTAATGGCAATGGGAGTATGGGAGTCATCATGGTCGATTAGGAGTATCCCAACGTCATATCCCTTTTTATTAGCAACACTGTCAAAGAAAATTTTCCACCAGAGGTGTTCCTGATAGGTATAAAGGGTATCTCCATCCGATAATTTAAAAATCCAAATGTTGGCTTCTTCCATAGGGTAGTTAGAAAGATAACTCTTCTTTTTATAATTTTTTGCGTTACACACACAATATAGAACTCAGCTAGAAGCAATAACCATTGATCCATTCGGTTACACAAGGTGGGTTTCTCGAGTAGGTACTTGATATGATCCATTCGGGACACAAGTCTGATGGGAAAAGAGAGCATGTAGTGTTGTAGTTTCTGAGTGACCTTGACAAGGGTGACACATGCTTTCTTCAAGGCAATGTAGGTGACTTTGTACCTAGATAATTTGTAACTAGCATAGTATAATCCATTTCTTTCTGGAATTCTTCAAGGTATTGGGATAGTAAAACCCCAGTTATGATGTCTATTACGTTCAAGTATAGGAGTAGAGGGAGACAAGGCTGCGGTGGCATGAATACCAGAGGTCGGCCTTGATATCGCTTGATTTGGTCAAGTACATCCTGAAAATCTTCATTCCATACTTTGGTTGAATCCTTTTGGAGGAGTATGAAGATGCATTCATAAATAGAAGTCAATTGGCTCATGAATCGGCTAATATATTATAATTTTCCCAAGAATCCCCACATTTCCTTCTTCGTTCGGGGTGGTGGAATTTCGAGTATTGCTTTCAGTTTAGTGGTATCTACTTTAATCTCCTTCTAACTAACCATGAATCCTAAAATCTTTCCATTGGTGACGCCGAAAATGTATTTTTATTAGTTAACTCGCATCTGGTATCATTGTAGTCATTCGAAGAACTTTGGAAGAGAGGGAACATAACCTTCCCGAGTCTTGGATTTAATGAACATATCATCCACGTAGACCTCGACTTCTTTGTGTATCAAATCATGTAAGATGGTTGTGATAACCCTTTGGTAGGTAGCCCCTGCGTTTGTAAGATTGAATGGGATAATTTTATAGCAGAAGGTTCCCCAAGGGGTGATGAATGCAGTTTTTTTCTTGATGATCATTGTGCATCTTGATCTGATTGTATTTGGAAAATCCATCAACTAACGACTTGAGAGTGTGACTGGTCGTTGTCCATGATCATGTCAAAATTGTGTAGTGGGTAATCATCTTTCAGAGATGCCTTATTCAAATCTCGATAATCAATGCACATGCAGACTTTTCCTCCTGATTTTGGTATGGATAAAATGTTGGATATCCATGTGGGATATTAGATCACCTGGATTAAGCCTGCATTCAACTGTTTGACCACCACCTCTTTAACCTTGAGATACCATTTGTTATGGAGCTTTCACAATTTTTATTTGATCGGTTTGCATTCTGGGAGAGTTAGAATCTCGTGTTAAGCTATCTCAGGATCGATGTCGAGCATGTCATCGTAGGACCATGAAAAAACATCCACAAATTCATTCACCAGTTCTTCAAGTTGCACGTGCTAATGCTCGTTAAGGGTGGACCCTATCCTAATCTCATATAGTTTCCTACTACAACCTAGATTAATAACAATAGTTTTATCTTCATTAATTTGAACGCGATTTATTATTTTTTATTAACCTTATTACGATCAATTAAGAATTTTTTATTTGTAAAATCATCATCATCAAGAGTTTGACTACAATCAAGAAAACTAATGTAAGTCACAATGAGATACTTAAAATCTTTATTTATTTCATTCTCAAGAAAAATAGCGTCGAGAACCTCGTTGAAGGAGGTCTCGTTTACATTGTTATCAGAAAAGGGAGGAACAACAAAAGAGGAAGAAACAGGATAAACATCAAGATTGGGTGCATTTTAGTGTGTAGAACTAGTATAGCGTTCCAACTGAGGAGGGTTTCATTAGTAGTCTTGATTAGAGTGCACGGGTCCTATGATGTAGTAGTTGAGTGGATCATGCAGAGTGCTAGCCACGGTGTTTATAGATTAAGTGAGTACTCGGAGTCGCTTCCATCGAACTCTTTGAAAACAGCTATAGTCTTCTCAATGAGCGGTTGCACATGATGTTGGGAGTCCTCGGCCTAGGAGTAACTGTCTTGAAAGAATATTTCCATTCCTAGCTTCATCTTCTTATCCGCATGATCATACCATGGTTCGAAAAAGCCCAAAATGAAAAATCTTCACCCTCTTTGATGAATCTTCCGTTTAAGGAATCTTACGAATCATCCTTGGTACTTTCTAATCTTTTCTTCAACCGTGGTTAGCGGAGCATCCTGAGTTCCTCTCATTCTAGTTGATAATCTAGGTCACGTTGAGGAAAGGCGTTCTTCAGTACTATGGATTCTAGTATCCCCTGTAGTTGTCACCCAAACCCCAGTCCGGGCATAAAATGCATATTTTTTAGCATCTATATCACGTTGACATTGTCGTAAGGACAATGCTTAGGATATACTCAATATTTAAAATCACCACCTGTTAGGAATGGAAATTGTTCGACTCGGATGCCAAAAATAAGAATATTATTTTCACCGTGTTGTATGTCTAGTATCGGGTTACTGGTGCTTGCATTATTAGTATTATCATCATCTCCCAAGATGGTGATGACTTCCCCTTGGCGAAGAGCTTCAGTTTTTTATAGAGAGGGGAAGATACCCCCTTGATGTTGTAAAGTCATGATCGATCGAGAAATAGATTGAAACAATAAAGGATGTCAATAATCTGAAACTCGTTAACGGGATTGAGAGGGCTAGCCCCGATTATAGGCTTTATGGATCCCATTACCTCTCGACGAGTATTGTCATAAGCACGTATTGAAGAAAAAGTTGGAGCAAGGTCTCTTACTTTCAAAGCCAAGCATTTGAAGGTTATTAACGGGTAAAAATTGAGTGATCCATTATCAACGAGTGAGAGCGAGACTATTTTACCAATTACCTCAATAGAGATGTTAAGTGAATAGTTATGATTAGGACCAAACTTTGGATTTCTTCTTTAGAGAAGGAAAGGATTCTAGTGGTGGTCAGATACCCAACGAGGTTCAGAAATTCCTCTGGAATGATGGAAGGAGGAACTGTGGGCTCAATAAGTAATTTTATCAATGCATCTCGGTACAGCGGGGAAGACATGAAGAGTCCCCACAAAGTGATGTTAGCCAGAGTTTTCTTCAAATGGTTGAGGATTTTTCTTTCCTCGATGGCCATTTCTGGCATGGAGAGTTTCTTGATAACACCCTTTCCTTTATTCGTTAATGTTAACTAAGGATTGGGTCTCTAGTAATTCCTTCTAAATCTTATCATACCGTTCACGGAGGAGGTTAAGAATAGAAACCCTGTTTCTTCATCTATCTTGGGTTGTACGATCACTCTATTTATTTCTCCTAGGAGATCTTCAAACGATATCATTCCGCATATACTAATCATTGTGCTAACTTTTTCTTAGCTTCACGCTTCATCTGAACTATAAAACTTGTCCCCCCATCCAGTGGAAATAATGTTGTCATGCTATAAGAAGTCAATGCATTCCACAACTTTCATAGCTTCTTCATATATGTTTTACCAATCAACGGGGAGATGCATAAGTGAAGGGACCAATCGCCCTTGTAGTTTTAAGTAGCTCGAACATATTGAAAATCTCATCGATCTGTCGAAAAAATCCTTCCATGATCTAAACTATATCATCCAAACCAACTTCATCAATAGGTACTACCGAATTATCTGACTCTTGAGCCCACGTATGTGCTTCTATGAACGGTATGTTGAACTTTCTGGAAGTCAATGGTCAATTTCGAGGGCAATTTCAGCCCAAACTTAAGGAGTTGGTTCAGTATCGCTGGCAATTCCATATCTTTTCTTCCAGAACAAGTACGAACAAAAATGTAAGCTCTTATAAGAAGCGACAAGGGTTGGTCGGCAAAATAGGTAGGGTGTAGGAGAAAATATGGGTAAACTTTGAGGGGTTTAGGTGAAGATATGGGTATAATGGGTGATTTACTAGATACAATCTGGTTTGATGGGTCATATTTTAGATCATTTTCTAGGAATATGGTATTTGCATGATTTGTGAGTGGATTATGAGTTTTATTGGGTTTAGGATTGGCAGGTGGGGCGATGTAACCCCGGTCAATCAGACCTTGGATTACGTTCTAGAGGTGGAAGAACTGATTAGTGGTATGGCTGATAGTTTGGTGAAAATCACAATGGGACTCAGGTTTGAAATTTTTGGGAAGTGGATTTGGTAATGGACGAGGGTCCAATGGCTTGATGATATTTCTGCTCAATAGGGATTGGTACACTTTGGAGATGGGAGCATGAAGCTCGGTGTATTATTTTCTGAATGGGATAGCCTGGATTTCTGGCACCCAAGAGGTAGTAAGATGTGAGATGTTATTGATGATCGAGCCTGTAGAAGGCTTCTCATATTTTCTTGGAGTGAATTGTCCAGATACATTATTTTTCTCAACTTTTGTCTTAGCAATACTTTCTTCAATATCCACTCTTGCTTCTCGGAGGGATTTAAAATATGGGTAATGATGCCATCCCATCGTCGTTTTGATATGGGGTCAGAAGTCTTTCTTCACAATACTAACTTGCTCCTCTTTCGAAGCCCGATTGATCAAGGTGGATGTTTTCTCCCTCCATCTTACTATGAAATTGTTGACGATTTCTCTGGGGTTCTTCTTGATAAGTTCTAAATCGTAGCGTGTAACTTCTAACTCCTCATTTTATATGTACTGGGACATGAATTCAAGCGCAACAACTTCCCAACTGTGAATTATGGATTCTTAGAGGGATAGGAACTAACGAAGAGCATTGTCTTTCAGAGTTTGTAGGAACATTTGGGACATTTTTTCCTTGGAGGTACCTAGGAGAGTCATGGCTCGATAGTAACTTTTAATATGAACAATTGGGGGGGGGGGGAGGGGGGGTTGCCTTCGAACTTCTCAATGTTGCGCATCTTGAACGTTTCCAACACCCTTACTTTAGGATAGGGAGACATATGGGTGTAATCCATGTAGTTCCGAGAGATTTGAACTCGATCAAACTTCTTGTTTAATAGCTTAAGGTCCTCCTTGAACTTGTTTAACTCTTCTTCCTTTGGATCAACAGGTACAGGTACGTTAGCCCCTGTCTGGGCAAGATACGGCATAGGGAGTTGAGCTGGTGGGGGGCCATTATCAAGAGGGGCATGTGGAGCATGCTTATATTCTTTCAAGACCCAAATAGGCTCAGGTGAGGATGGACCCATAGCACTAGGGAAAAGAACCTAGGGCTCCTCGGGAGCTGGGATTCTATTTCACAATATCTCATGAACCTCGATTTGAAGGTTATCAATCTTGGCGATAAGTTGGACTAGGACTGTCATCAAATCAGGACGCAGATTCAATACTTGGTTTGTGTTCTCCACGAAGAGTTGGTAAAGGTGGACTTCAAACTCAGAAGAAGTAGTGGGAGAATTGACGGAGCTTCAGGGTGGTTCAACAGAAGACTGAAGCCAATAGGGAGCCAAGCCAAAAGTCAGGTATGCGATCGACCTAAGGAGAAAAATGATTCAAATTTATTTTTGAAAGAGAAAAATAAGAATCTTTTATTGGGAAAGAAGAAGAAAAAAATTATATTATTTTTTTGTTAAAATAATAAAAAATACTTTTGGTATTTTGATAAAAGGAGCAGAAAAGTGTCTCAATAAAAGAGGGGGGAAATATTTTTTGGTATTTTCATAAAAGAGGAGGAAAAATATTATTATTATTATTATTATTATTATTATTATTATTATTATTATTATTATTATTATTATTATTATTATGTTTTCACTTATATTAGGTTTACCTATATGTAAAAATATTTGTCGGACGGAACCCGAGCCTGGGAAAAATATGGTTTGAAAAATATGTAAAACATGGTTTGACTTATGGCCAGGCTCATGGGCAGGGTGTTATTTTGGAAAAATATGAAATTGCCCAAAAATTTGGGCGTCATGTCAACCCAGCATTTTGGCAAAGTTTCATGTAGTAACCGACAAACAAAAAATCAGTGCCCTAGGTTTGGTGCCTATATGAGGGTATGCAGTTGTTGGGTTAGTGGAAAGGTTCCACCTTTTGGCATGACTTCCACGATATACTTCTTGCTTTTAAGAGCAATCGGTATGTGTGGACAAGCCATTTAATATACATGTGTGTGCGTGAATTACCTCACTATATACCTCGTGGGGACAGTACGTGTGAGAGAGAATTTGATATACTCGATGTGCGTGAATGTGTTCCCTGCTATATACATCATATGGTGAGTTTGGTCAAGAGATGCGATGCGGGGGGAACCGTTCGATATATGTCGAAGATATTTGACCAATGAAAGGTGAGAGTCATGTTTCTTATGATAAATATGACCTGTCAAACGAGCGCCCATCACAAAGTAATCCCCCAATATGGGATAATTATATGTCGATATGTCAATGCTCTTGGTGATGTAGTGTGCAAAATGCAATATTCTTGATTATTATATTATGGAAAGAGTATTTTATTTTACATGGTGAGCATTATACTAACAAAGAAGAATGTACATGTATCATTAAAAGTAAATATAGCATAGAGCATGAAGATTACACTAAGCATGGGTAAGTGAGAGTGAGTGGTGTATGAATATCTATAAGTGAGGCTATAGTAGTGATCTAAGCGTGGATCAACTAGAAGTTCTGTGTGATAAGTACAAGTGATCATGGATATATAGAAGTGTGGTAAGCAGAGGTGTGTGCTAGTGACACCTAAGCATGGCTATCTAAGCGGTGTGTGCAACATATGGATATAAGTGAACCTATATACAAGTTTAGGTAGTGTGAGGTGTACATGAAGATTATTTATAAGTGTGTGAAATGAAAAGTGAACATGAGGTAGATATATGCAAGACATAATAGAGGAGAAAAGGGGAACATACATGTAGGTGCATAAGCACACAAGAAGAAAATGATAACACCCATGCAAATATAGTCTAGCCCTTTTAACTAAGTCCCCAGTGGATTTGCATCTGTGGCCATCCCGAGATCTTCCCTCCCTGTGCCTCGGGGAAAAGATGGAGGATAAAGGTCTCGTGCCCCTCGCTACTCCAAAGGGTACTTCGGTCGTCGTCAGTTTTGGGGTAATGTAAAGAGATAGAGTCGCCAACCTATTTCGCACAAAACAGACAAAAAGAACATGTCTCTGCCTCAAGAGAGAGACATCAAAGACAAACTGATGCTTGAAAAACCAATAGTTCAAAGGTTTGGGGGCTAAGTTATGGAATGGGAAGGTGTTAGTAACCCATCTCTCCCTTTCGATCTCTCATGAGCTTATGTTACTATTTTTCTTAATTTCTCCGTGAAGTGTGTGTACGTGTATATATAAGTGGAGATCGGAATCGTTCGACTCGTATCATGGAAAAGATGGAGTGAGGTCATCCATAGGAATGTTTCCAAAATGATAATTAAAAAATATGATGACGCGCCTATCAAGATATTGATCATTATGATGAAATGATCATATTTGTTAGATAAGACGCAAGTACGAATCATAAGTACGATATATATGAATAATATGTGGATAAAACAGGAAATAGATGAAAATAGGACTCGAGTCTCGAGTTTTAGCCCGAAACGCCAACGTAGCCTATAAAGGTATCAAAGTCCACGTAGTTCGCATGCGGCATAAGCGTGGGGTTTATCCCATAAATTCAAATGGCAATTTTTTTATCGGTGTTTTTAGTTTTGAGAAAATGTGATGAAAAATCCCATTAGAATTTATAGGTGTAACCCTCTTTTTCTTGTTTCGGGTCTTCTTATAGAAAATATATGATGCGCAACTAATAATGGAGTGAACATTAGTATGTGTATGTTCTAAAGTAAAAGATAAATTAAGAATTTATATAACTAATGAGAAAATAAAGAAATTTAAAGAGAGAGGAGAATGTTTAGACTTTATTTGGAGGTGTGGAGATTCATCTTGATTAATGATGATCTTCCTTTCGAGTGAATGAAGAATTTAAGAATATTTTTCAAAATTGGGTGTGAAAATTAGGGGAATGAAAGGTGGAGAAAGGTTTCAAACAAGGAAACCTCGTTTACTTAAGAAAAATGTTGATGAGATCACTGAAGTTGATGTTTTTGAGGTGCCTTTTGAAGTGAGCTCATGCTCTCTTTATATAGGGTAGGGGGATTGTCGATCGTCGTTGTCCTTGTCCATCTTATCGGTAGGTAACCCTAGACACACTACCGATAGGCAAGTCCAAGGTCCTACCAATGGACAGTCTCGTGCAGATTTTCTGAAAAATGATCATGAAAAGCAATTCGTAAGTCCAAATCACACAACACATATCTTTAGAAAGGTAATTCAAAGAAATTTGATAATCCTTGGGCCGATCTCGGGTCCAGGAGTTGATTTTGGGTCAAATGAGGCTTAGAAGCACTTGTCGATCCTTTGGACAGAAGATCATCGAACGATGACGAATCGTTCTTCCAAACCATAAGTCCAAATCGCGCGCGGGTGGACCATTAGAAAGGTTTCACAAGGTACTTGGATGTTCCAAAGAGCTTTGCTCAATTCGAAGAGTTAACTTTGGTTAAACGAGGGACCTTTCGAAGTGAAACGGATTGTTCATTCTACCATAAGGATGATTCACACACATGATGCACTGTTGTAAAGGGTATCCCTTTGAAAATTCATTCAGTCTCATTCGATATAAAGAGTTGAATTTAGTCAAACGGAGCCTAGGAGCGCCTGGTGGCCTCCAGATCAGCTTTTACAAAAAATGGATCATTCTTCTGAATCATTATATCATTTCATGCACGGGGTGAACCATTGGAAAGGGGTTGCAGAGCCCTTTAAAGGTTCATTGAGCTTTTTCTATGACCATGAAGTTGATTGGGGTGAAATTGGGGTTCGGGAGCGCCTAGTGGCCTCCAAATCGATTTTTGATAGTACATTGGTCTATTCGTTTGAACCATTATGACGATTTGCACATGAGGTGAACCATCAAAAAGGGGATTCAGAGACCGTTGAAGATTCATTGGGATTTCTCTTTGACGATGGATTTGACCGGAGTTAACTCGGGCCCGAGAGCGCCCAATATCCTTTCGATTGGTTCTCATAGTCTGACCTAGGTTTTATATAAATGGGGAGATAATTGGGACCTTAGGAGAGAATTAGGGTGGTCCAAGAATGTGGTGACTACACTTACCATCCACTTTATTATAGACCTAATACAGGTGAATCCATATTTGGAAAAAATATAAGGATGCAAGATATCCGAATGACACTAGTTTAAGTATTAGTAACCCAGTAGAAGGTTCAGGACTACCTAAAACTTGCCAATAATTGTGTTACAATAACCCAATAGGGATAGAACCTCTCCCAGAGATATGAACAACCAAGCCACATCAAAATTATTCCAATCTAGGCTTCTCGAGTGCTTCGAACTATGGGATTATCAATAAACCTATGTTCAAATAAGAACTCGGGGGGTGTGGAATGGTAGGAGGGTTGATGACCATATACCCCAATTATCTCAGCCTAAGGGTTATAAATCACAACAAATTATGATCTATAAGTTCCACCAACTTTGGTGCAACCAAATTATTTGTTAAACTATGTAACTAATCCACAAATAGGAAACTTCTTAGGAGAGTTGGGAGGAATAAAATTATGGATTTCATTCATGAAATATAAGGACTAATGGATCGAGGGGTGAAAACTCCAATTTATGGGAATCCATATCTTGAATGGGTAGATAAAATTAAAACTCCCAAAAGGTTTCAAGTTTCAGACCTTTACCATCTTTTTAGGGGATGGAATTCCATCCACTATAGAAAACACTGCTAGGTTCAGTAGCCACTGTGTTGATGCTGGTACAAATGAGTAACAAAAAATTTATTTGTTTTCTAGTTCACTCACTAATGCATCCTTTACATGATTTATAAGTTTTTCACTTTTTTTCTAGAATTATCAACTGATGGGAGATATTTTCAAGGACAATTCTTCCAAACGGAGCCAAAAGTGTCTATGGGGATCTAGATAGAGTAAGCCAAAAGCCTGGTGAAAAGGCTAATATTTTCATAAATAGGTTTAAGATGTTTAAGAATAAGTTCAATATAGCCTTACTTGAATTAGAGTTTGTAAATTGTAACAATATTTTCTACAATTTAAACATTGAAATGAATATAACTCTAGTAATTTAGAGACTTAGTAGAATTAACTGCTAAAGTAGAACACCTTATAGATGAAGAGAATGAAAGAAATGTTTCTTATTTCAAAACATATTACAAGGATCTTAACTTTGAAGTAGATGTTGTTGAGATCATATGAACTTAAATGATAATATGTGAAATATTCATTTTCAAGGTTGATGATTTTTATTACTACCTTTTAAAGTCTAAAATGTTCCAACTACCTAATGATGCTAAAAAACAAAATGAAATCAAAGGGAATCATTATTGTATATGGAATAATGTTTCCTCCCACTCAACTAATGATTGCACTGTGTTTTGTGACATGGTTCAAGAATTGATTAGATGGGGGGAAATCAAATTCCCTATAAAGAAGAGAGAAAAATAGGTGTGTATAATGACCCATTCCCAAGATTGTAAAAAAGTGGGTACAAACGTATAGTCCATTCAACTGACAAGGAACAAAGGGCATGTCGAATTCAGAATGAAGATAAAAGTTAGTCCTTAGGCTTCGAAGCCCGAAGTGGCTGAAGAACCTAAAAAAAGGAAATGAAATTCTATATATCAGTTGTTATGAAAATTATGCCGAATGTGCTAGTTGGTGGCTTCGAAGCGAAAACGATATCATAAGAGTAACAATAATAAAAATAATCATTATGCAGACAAAATCCCAATGTTCAAAAATTAAGAGGAAGTTCAAAGTAAAACATGTAGGAAATTAAGACCATTCTTTGTTCCTTCTCATCGCAATGGAAATACTAAAGTACAAATAACTAACCAATACATTAGGCCTAGATTTAAAGAGGCAAAATTTCATCAATTTGTGAACAACCCAGGACCTACAAAGGTCCAAAAATCAGTCCCACTAGAAAAAGGAGTACCAAACTGATTTGTGGCCCAAAATTCAAAGGTAACACAAAAATTTAAGGATATGCAAAAAAAATTTAAGGCAATGAAACCCACCAGGTGGCTCCTAGTATGTGGCATGTAGTGCAATAACTTAAGTCAAAGAAGAGGAACACAGAAGTGGTGATTTCTTGTACTCAACAAAAAAAATCTAAAAAAATGTATAAGGAATGGAAAGAGGCCTCTAAGATTGTGCGTACCAGTGAATCAAAAATATTTTCCTCATCATCATCAATGATAAATCCAAGGATCAATAGGAAATCGTAGGTAAGTAATACTTATTTAGACCTATATGTGGAAAGGATCAAAGATATGGAGAAGGCCATGAGTGTAGGTGGGGATAGTTCATCTGGAAAAAGTTCTTCTAGTGAAGAAGAAAAAGAATAAATGATGCAAGTAGATGACATAGTTCGTGATCGAGAATTTGAGCATAAATAGCTCATCCAGTTTAGTCCATGCCTTAGCAAATGCCAATCAATATGTTTGTAATCCTTAATAATAGGTTTGAAGCTAAAAAGGTCAAAACGTACATACCATGGAGAAGAGTGAAGTTAAAATATTAGAAGTAGACAATTTTGATGTACTTGTCTATGCTCTTGACCATGTATATGGGTGTGAATATACTATTAAGAGAATGACTAACCATATTAATCCCATGTTTATTAAAGCATGGATAAATGAGATTTTGATCAACAAAATAGTTATAAATAAAGGTGTTGCTCTTAACATAATTGCATTTTACATGTTATTCGAAATAATTAAATTAAATTGGTTCATACTCAAATGATTATCTCAATATTTGCAAGAAATAATAAAAACACATAACCGGGTCTCCGTATCACTTTAAAGTCCACTCCAAATGGTAGTACCTCATAACCCACAGGAATACCTCAGAAAGTAAAATAAAACATGTAATTAATTATTTTATGTGAAACTGCAGATAATTTAACATAGTTAATTAATTTCATCGATTAATTAAATATAACACGCAGCATAAATACATCATAGAACATGAAAATTTAATCATAATATAAATAGGAATTTTTATTATTACTAATTATCTCAAGTAATAATTAATTAAAATTTATATATTTATTCTCACAATTAATAATTATTAAATAAATACCAAAAATATGGGGCATTACGCCTAGTTTCCCAACAGTGGGGTTTCTTGTGGAAATGGTGACATCACCAAGCACCAAGTATCCAAATTAGAGTTCTCTATGGAGCACTTTTTTGCTCATAGTTTGGCGTCCTTATTAGTGTTGCTTCACTTTTAAGTTCATCCAAGGCGAGTCTAAGGCTTTCTTTATTTGTTGTGGTTTCAAAGTGTTACACCCTTTGGGTGGAGACTTCAATTTTTTTTGGAATTAGTTCATCAGTTATATAGGTTAAGGAGAAATGTGTATCTCATGTGTGATCTTTAGTTGTAGTCCTATGTACAATAATATATTCAGTTCTCACCTTCCCATAGCCATTTGTCCTTTTCTAATATCTTCTTCATCCTTCCGAATATGGTTCTATTAGTGACTTCCATTTACCCATTTGCTTGAGGATTAACTAATGATGAGTATGGTTTTTTGTTTCGTAATTTGAGAAATTTTGTGGAATGACAAATTATCTAACTAATTTCCATTGTCTGGTATGATGGCTTTAGGAAGACGAAAGAGGCAGGATATTATTTTAAATAAAACTTTTCCTTTTCCTTTTGGGAATTGTGGTCAGCAACACTATGCCAACCCATTTTATGAAATAGTTTATGGCCACTAAGAAAAATTAGTTTTGGCCTTTGATGAGAGCTATATAGGACCCACTCCCCATTATAAAAAAATGACCATGGACTTTAATAAGCCATATTTTTATGGTATTAATTTCATTGTTAAATTGAAATTTGATATTAATCAGTTGTTATTTAATATGACATATATGTCATTTTTAGGATTTGATATGTTGGAATTTCGATATGTTATTCAGTAAATTGAGATGTAACATATATTGTATTATGTAGTTATTTCTATAGATAGTAGCAAATTCATGATAATTCATTAATTAAATATTTTTGTGACTTACTATTATCGAATGCTATAGAATGGACAGGGATTAGTTGTGGGGGGTCTCCTTGTTTGGATTATTACCTCGACACTAGGTCTCACTGAGAATGAATTAGGTTATTATAATACTAAGGCATAATTTAAATAATTAAAAGTAATATTCAAACCTAAGCTATGTGTATCGACGAATAAATTAATTTACAAAACTAATTAATTAACATAATAAGATGATTGAATTATAGAATATTTTAACCTTCAGGCTTGTTAGTGAGATGTTTAATAGTATGATTTAATCTTAGTATAATGTAATTTTGGTCAATTGGGTTGGCATGTGAGTTAGGCCAAGTTTTAGGCCATTTGGAGCTCGTTTTGGGTATTTTAATCGAGGTTATTTTAGGCTTAAGCCTAATTTTGGGTTTAATGATTTTAATAACCTAATTAAAATAACCTAAAACATTTTAAAGAGAACTATATGCTAAAGAAGAGGATGAATAAACCCTGGCTTGGAGAAATGGTGATTTGACATGGATAATTAGGGGAATTGTGGATTGATTCTACAATTATCCCTAAGCAAGTCTATTTTTTATACCAATATAATTAGATTTATGTTGGAATGATCTTAATATGTTACTTAATGTGAAGATAATATTATAATATGATTTTAGTTCATAACTAAACCTTAATTAGTAATTAGGATTAATAAGATAAGAACCCTAGTATGTATTTGAAGAACTCATGCAACTTTGTTACTGAACCAAAAAATTAAACCTTCAATCAGACTTTCAAACTATTAGATGTGAATCATACTTATTATATTATATAAAAAAAACTAATGTAATCATGTTACTTGATGATAATTTGTAAGTTAATTGAATCATTCATGTGTAGAACATAAACCTATGGCTTATTTTATAATTTCTGAGATTGGATCTTTAGATGAGTTATTGATTCTCCAAAACTTATACAAATGTGTTGCTAGTAATAATATGCTGGTGATATGAGAAGGAGAAGGGGTAATTTGGTTAAATATAGTTGTAGGGTTTGGAGTTTTGAGCTATATTCTCCATAGGATAAAGATGAAGAAGGGAAACCACCTTGACCCATCAGATCGATCTAAACTTGGTCAGGATCGATCCGTCCCTGGGTTCAAGCCTAGTGTTTCTACTTCAGGGATGATGTGGGGTTTTTAGGATAGGTTGTGTTTGGAAAATTTATAGATATAAAAATATTTTATGACCTTAGGTAGTTGGGTCGAATTGTGTAACGTCGGGAAATGTCTAATCATGTCGTACATCATATCATAGTAAGAATGAACTTGAAATCATAGGGTAGGTTTGTTTTTAGTTTGAAATAAGTTTATAAAGAGTAGGTTTATCGGATAATATATACTTCAAAAAATCTTTGGGTTTGGGTCAAAATTTAGATAAATGATAGTGTTATACATATATAATATCATGAAATAAAATAGACTACTTGTGTAACTCGTGGGGTGAAAATCGATTAGTCTTGTAAGGACATTGTAGTTAGTTAGTTTACCACCTCAACAAAAAAATATAAATAATTAGTAAACTTATTTTATAATTATAGCGGCGTGTAGAGTATTAAATCCACAGAGAACGTTGTTTAGAGTTTCATTGATTTATTACCTTATAAAGAAAAGAATAAAATATGTTTTTGGGGTTTTAAAATATTTTATAGCACAATTAATCTAGACGAGTATGAAAACTAAATTGATTGACAAAAATGAAAACTATAGGTGGAGAACTAAATCCCTCACCTCAGAATACATAGCATAATTGGTTCCATGATTAAACAAATTTAAAACACGGTTAATACTCATTTAAATAATAATTTAAACTTAGGGTATTACTCCAAAAAATTTTATAAAACACTAAATATGACTTTGGCATTAACAATATCTTCAAAATTATACTCTCAAGGTAGAAAATATGGTGCATATGTCATATACCCCACTAAGGTTCCTAGGTTTAAAAACGATAGGAATTTATCATTTGAAACAAGTCGTCTTCCATCATACAATAGCGAAACAACTAACTACCTAAGGCGAGTTCATTAATGTCAACCTATTCAATTACCTAGAAAGAATGTTTAAATAAGTAAATAAAAAAGTATATGATAAAAGGTGGTAATAATAATAACACTTACTTGAGCGAAAAGGGGAAGAATTTAGATTGAATATTTGAATGTATGACTCAATCATATCGTAAATCTCTCAAAAAATCCAAAAAAAAAGCCTAAAAGACTACTAAAAATAAGGGAGAATTTTCTACTCCATAATTTGTTGCTTCCTACTTTATAATTGGGCTTTTCTACTCCAATGGTTTGGTATCTAACTCTAAGAAAATGGACGATCAAATGTGTCTTAAAATGCTTATTTATACAGGTGAACAAAATTAGGTTGGGGTAAGATAGGATTTTTCATATTTTTTATGGGATTTAAAAAAAACAAAATATCTATTTATTTAGGGTTGAACATGGATTTAATGCAGTAGAAATGGTAGTGGGAGAATGGGTGATGGGTAAAAAGATTAAAATCTTTGGAAAAAAATAAGAAGAGAAAGAAAGAAAGAAATTATGTGGGTAAAATTATAAAAATAAAGAAAATGAGGAGGAAGAAAGTGGGGGAAATATATGTAAAAAAGGGAAAGAAGAAAGTGGGAAAAATAAAGAATAAAGAAAGTAGAAGGAAGGAAAGAGAGAGAGAGGGATAAAAAATATGGAGAAAGAAATTGGGTAAGATTATGGGTTATATATTAATGGGCTCATTATATTTAATAAATGATAGGTTGGTTCAACGTAGGGGTGTTCGTGATACGGTAAAAATATGTACCGTACCGTTTTGTACCGAAAATTAGTGGTAATGGTTTATATTTTTTATTTATCTAAATCGAAATTACTGATTTTTTATGGTTGGTTTTGATTTTAACATTTTAAAAACCGATTTACCGATTATACCGCACCAAAATGAAATATCGAAATATCATACCACATATTAGTGAAATTACCCTTCTTACATTGACATAAATACACTTCTCACCACCTATATATATTAACTAAGAAAAACCTTGAGTGACATTTTCCAAAAAAACGAGGGTCGCACCTCTCTCTCTCTCTCAACCTCACAAACCCACACGGCCTCCCTCATCTCCATCAAACACGAGCTCAATCCATCTCCATCACTGATCATCATCTCCATCTCCACCCGACTTCCATCTCAACATATCACATCACTCACCCACCATCACACCATCTCCATCGGACCATCAATGTTTTCTCATCGGACAATAACTCATCGGACCATCGTGGTTTCTCACCGAACAAGAACCCATCAGGCCACTCGTTTTGGTATGTTGCGATTTCATTCTATTTTTATGATTTCATTCTGATTTTAGCCATTCAATTTCATTATGATTTTTTGATAATAAGGTGTAATACTTTTGCTTTCTTCCACATAAATTTAAGGCTTAAATATTTTTTAGTAAATATATATTGTTAAATTGAAATGGTTACTAATATATATTCTATCTTTTATTTTTTTGGTAAATAAATGTATATTATTAGGGTTTATTTTTTGCAAAATATATATTGTTACTAATCAATAATAGGGACAGTCAATTTTTTTTGTAAACAAAAATTGATACTAATTATTACCGAAATAATAAAATTTATCGAAATTATCGTATTTTTTGAAAAACTGATTTTACCGCAAAAAATCGATTTTACCGATGTACTGCACAGTTTGGTTTTGGTTTTGGTTTATGGGTTGGTGTACCTAATAGTAAAACTGGTAATTTTGGTTTAATGATTTCAAAGTTGGTATGGTATTGGTATGGTCCATTTACCGACCAAACCGATCGAAAACCAGCCCTAGTTCCACGACAATAGAAAGGAAAGGGAAGGACGAGGTCTTAGATTCAACTTTCCCCAGCCCCATTTAATTTGAAGTAACAACAGTAGTGCCATGTGGCATTGGCATATTGTGACATGTGGCACCACTAAATCATGACATATGGCACCATTACATCATGACACGTGGAAGTATAGGATTATGATGCATGGCTAACCTAGAATCATGCCACGTGACGGCATAGAATCGTGAGTTTTAACTTTTCCAATTTCAATCTTTGACTTTTCCTATCTTCTTTGTTTGAGATAAAATTATCACGTCATTTGAACCCATGCATTCCTTGTTTCAAGACTAAAAATCTTCATATAGAGTCCAAGTCTAGTACTTCACTTTTTTTAAATTATAATTTTGCCCTTGAAAGTGGATTTGTGGATGTTTATTATTCAGAATGCTTTCAGACTTCAACATTATCAAATACTCAAATAAACCTTGCAAAAGTGATTAATCGTGAATATTAAGGTTATATAGTAAATGAGTGTAATTAGTGCAATTTAACAAGCATGGAATGTAATATTGGATAGAAAAGGGGGTTATAAAATCAAATATTTGACATTAATCGTACCCCCTAACTAATGTGTTGATGGTCCCTAGTGACATAGTGAAAGATATGTTCATGTTAAATTCTCTAGTTAGTTCATGAACTATAAAAAGAATAGAGATCCACTTTCACGGGATGTACTGTTGCATTTAGCTTGCATTTAGCTTATGCAATAAGATATCAAACCCCTAGGTTATCCTTGTGGAGGAGTTTTGTTATGTGAGAGTTTACAGTGATGATACTCACAAACATTAGATTTTTCTCAAAATAGTTACTCATTTTCTGAATAAAAAGCTCAAGTGCAGACTTTTGACTTTAACAAGAAAATAGTAATGACTAGCAGATTCCTCCAATTATTTATTTAATATATTAATTATGTTAAAATAATTCATGACATTTATATATTCACCAAGTGTGGGGTGTGCGGCACAAATTTTACAAGTGAAATTATATGTAGCTATTAATGACTCGATGTTTATAGTTCAAGTCATGTTGATGATTACACTCAAAGAATAAAGACACTCGAAATTGGTATAAGTCACTCGGGACATGTAGGTATAAAGAGTAAATGTAATTGGAAATAAAGCCTTGCACATGTCAGTGATGAAATATTTCTATATAAAATGAATGGATGTAAACTCGTGAAATGATATTGTGTTCTAAATAATGTGAAAATGTAATCTTTGCAATGTGAAAAATCATGTTGACCATGTGATCATTAAAGGACTTTTCTAGATGAAAAATGTATACATGGGTGACAAAAGTAATGCCTTAAAACGATTTTTATTTTAGAAAAAGGATGAACTTGAAGAGTTATTTATTTTTTCTTTAGAATTCTTCGCTCTTTCTGAATTCCTTATTTCTATTTTTCTTTTCTTTTCTTCTTTTTATTTTCCTCTCTTCTTTCGTTTTTGTTCATCACCAATTTCACTTTGCATTTTTTTAATCAATTTTCAAGGTATTGGTGAAGGGGATGAAATGATGGAAATAAATTGTCTTTGATCAAAAGTGAGGTTAAAATATATATTTTGAATTTTATTTTGTAAAATATCAAATCATCAATATTTAGTTGACGGTCAAAACAAGAATATTGACATTAGTAACGATTTAAAAAACTTTTAAAAAGAATAATGAATAAGTATATACATCACTCAGAATAGGAAAGAGAACATAAAGGTCACATGGCAAGTATACCTGTAAATCTTTAAATTTATCGATTTATTTTTCTTTTAATAATTACGCAAATAATATTTAAGTTTCCCGTAAGGTTTCAATATATGAATCATATAAATTAATAAAATATAATGATTACAGTAAAAACATTAAAGTGCTATTTAATCAAGTAAATCATATAAATTAATAAAGCATAAATGAGGTAAATAGAGAGTTAAATCTTTCCAAAAAAAATTTAGCCAAAAGCCTAAAAAAGAAAGAAATAAAATATATTTTATTTTTCACTTTTTTAAATAAAATAATGATTTAAATGATTAGTTCTCATCTGGAAACATCCATCGATAAATGCTAAAAATATACGTTTAATTATTTTTAATCATTTTTAATTTTATTTAAAATTTTATATTTTGTATAACAACAAGCTTGGTGATAAAAATACAATGTGTCCAAATACATAATGACACCCCGTAACTAAAATATTCTGTTGTCCTCAATGTTAATTAATAAAAATATTAAAGTGATAGAGAGATATTATCCAATATGGGGCGATCCCCGGGAAATTAAATGATCCTGCAAAACATATTGAAACCAAGTAAACTAAAACAAAAACAAATAGAATTTTTTTAAATATGTACAAATAAAAAATAGCAGCCTCTAATTTACCATAAACTAGGAGGAAAAAAAAATTAGGATTCACCCATAAAACATGTTGAGCTTGTGGGATTAATGGTGGACTCCCACGAGGTTTCATATCTCCAGAAAATAGGTGTTTTATTTATCCAATGGGGGACATACCTTAGGCTACGAAAATGTACCATCACAAATGTTTGAATAAATATTTATTTGGGTGATGAATGATTTGGATATAGTGGGGTAGGTAAAACCGAGAGGATTAAGAGTGGTGCCTCTCGGTTGCAAAACCAAATAAATCCTAAAAAAATTAACATGATCTCCCCCGAATTTTTCAAATTGAATGGGATGGAAGTCACATGTTGAAAAAATTTCCATTGTATAAAACATTTCAAGTAAGCACTCCTTAATAAGAATTGGGTCAAAAGTGTTAAAACTTTCATTATATTCTTGTGGTGGTTCTAATGGTTCAATAATGGTTGGAAATATGGTGAAGAAATAAATTCAATTTCTATAAATTCATTAAGTATGAGTTGAATTTCACAATAATTAGAGTCTCATAATAAATTTATCTTCTAAAAAGGATTGAAATAGAACAAAGATTTCCCAATCAGTAATGTTTTCAAAAGAAGACTTCAATTCATTTAAAGGTGCCTCTAATCCAACAACGTCATCCTCTTTTAATATTTCTAAAATTAGATACAACTCCGTGATGGAAGCCTCCATTTCTATTAAACCCTCGGTCATTAAGGACATGTTTTGTTCCAAACATGTCAATCGTTGATCAAAATCCCCACATTCTTCATATGGATCAAAACGTTCCCAATTTAAACTTTCGCAAGAATGATGTTCAATTCTTCTATTTTGATAAATTTTTAAGTAATAAAAAAATGACTTTGGGGAAAAATTTTCATAATCAAGAATTGAAATTCCATTGTTGTAACCATTAACAAAATTTTCATTACAACAATTTGAAAATTATTATTATAATAGTTTGAAAAACTATTATCATAATTGTTGATGTAAAAGCCTAGACTAGGTCTAATTATTTAACCACATATAATATGTGTAAGTAAAAGAAAGAGACAACGAGTTTTTTAAAGTGGTTCGGCCTACAGAGAAAAGCCTATGTCCTATGTGCTTCTTATTGCCTTGTGTTTCTCTTTCAATCACTTACCCTTAACAAAGGGATTACAATGTATTTATATCCCAGTAGGGAGACAAAAATATGGAATGTTAAAAGATGGAATGTCTTTATAAATTAGGGAGACAAAACGAGGAAAGAGAAGAAGGTTTTAAACCTTCTCAATGATGGGGCACATGTTTCAACACACCCATCATTGCCCGAGAGAACACAAAGGGTGCAATCAGAATTATCAAACCTTGGGGATCACGTTACTCACTTCAATGAGTAACATGTGTCAGGGAATCACCTCATGCCCCAAGACACCAAAAGAGGCCTAACCTCGACCTCATCTACATACCCCTCAAGCACCTACTCACATAAATGACTAAGGTCTAGGGGTGATTGATATGCCCAAAGTGCCCCTCGTACTCATAGTTACTAACCTCAGCCTGTTCCACATCCGAGTTGACAAGAAGCTCACAATTGCCATCAGAAAGGTCGTATTATGCAAGGTCGTCTCTCTACTACCAACCTCGGTTCTACAGAAGTCAAGGTCAGCAGTGCCTTATGGGGACAAGTTATTGTCAACATCCTACTCCGCTTAAGATAACGTTACATGGCTATTGACAAGGAAACCTCGTCCAGTATTCTCGATCAAGGTCATCATGGCTATTAACAAGGAAAAGCAACATCATCGAGCTTCACCAACCCCATGCTCATCCAGGCCGAGGCTGTATCAATCAAGGGCACAAATCCCAGCATATGCAAGCACATGTAAGTTTTGGAACACGTGAACAAATCAGTTATAACCGAATCATTCCCTTCACGTGAGGGAATATTGTTGTCATCATTATCTATATAAGATTAGTCAGGTGTCATCATCATACTGGTTTGATCCTCATACACATGATTATTGCATGCTTGGGGGTACATGACACGCCCCAAGCACTATATATAGAGGTCTTCCTCTACCTTGTAAACGGATGGATAATGGAAACCCTAGGTAAAACTCTGTTAGATTGCACAGAAGAGAGAGAAAGCTTGAGAGACTATATCTATGGCCATTAGTGCCTTCATCTAGTGAAATCACTCACACACTCACAGTGGACGTAGGCCAAATTGGTTGAACCACTTATATGATGGTGTTAATCCTCTTCTCCTCACCTCCTTATACTAAATCTTTACTATGTGTTGCCATTATTATTGCTAGTTTGAGTTTATTAACACCTCATACCGGTGGTATTGTTTCCAGCATCATCATTTTGGTGTCGTCTGTGGGAACGAGAAGATTCATCTCTTCCTCTTTTGCTGCTTAACATCACCGGAGACTCTGGTGGTGAACCAGGCCTCACCCTTAGCGTGGAGTTGTTTCACCATTGAAAGAGGTCCCTTAAGGTTTCCAAGATCTATAGCCCTCTGATCAAAAGATAAAATATATGGCACCGGATTTACCATCGGCTCCTCCACCATTTGGTCTTGGAGGATCCAGTTCCATCCAGGCACTACCTAAGTCCAAGATGGTTGAGGTGGCAGCAGCCCTGAAGTCCTTGGCTGGAACTCAGCAAGTGATGAGGGAGAAATTTGCCAAGCTCAACCAAAACATAATGAGACCACCTAGGGTCTCACCAGAGATGATTACTCCAGCGGATGCTCAGCCACATTATGAGGCCAGGGGACCACCCCAGGCACCACGAAACGACCAACCTACTCCTCAACGGAGGAGGGATGTTATTGACCCTAGGTGTTTATGTCTCGGAGGCAAGGAAACCCTTACCCTGAGGATAGGTACGACGACATTGAGGTAAAGGATGTCCCTGCAAACTGTTGGGAGTCGTATGAGGTCTCAAATAATAATGTATGTCCTATACAGCAGAGTCGAGGTCAGTGTGAAAGACAAGATGATGATGTAAGACAGAGAAGGTCAGCTTTTGATCGCTTAAGTAGAGGGTCGGCCTTTGAAAGGCATGGCCTAAATAATGATCTGAGGCAGAGGTTATCTAGATTAAGAAGCATGGATGGCTCACAAAGGGAAGGTGGTGAGCATCGGCCTCATCATGGTCGACCCCAATATGACTGAGACTGTGGTCAAGGGGAGGTCAATAGACAAAGTTGTGCAGTAGCTGGTGAACCCTCAGTTCACCCTTTATAAGTGGCCGGGGACAAACTCGGCTAGGCCGACGTTGCCAGACCATAAAATGATTCCATCCAAAGTCTAGAAGAGAAGATAAGAAACCTCATAAAAGACGAGACCCATTAGAGAGGTTCTCATAGGTCTCACCATTTGTGGCAAGGATTGTTAACTTCCCAACCCCTACCAAATTTAAACCCCCGATGGTGTCTTCCAAGTACAACAGAAATATTAACCCGGTCCATCATATTAAAATGTATCAATCTACAGCAGACATTTATTCGATCTCTGATGAGATGATTTACCGAGCTTTCTCAAGATCTTTAACTAGGGCTGCACATATCTGGTTTACTTCTCTTCCTAAAAATTCAGTTGAAAATTTCAAAGGTTTGGCCGAGCGGTTTATTCATAACTTATGTTTTGGGGTAAGACCTCAGAAGAAGACGACTCACTTGCTTTATGTAAAGCAAGGGAAGAATTAAAGCCTGAGAGACTACATCGTGAGGTTCAACATGGAAAAATTAAAGGTAGAATATTATGAATAGAGCATAGCCATGATAGCCCTTATTGGAGGACTTTAGAAGGGAAAGATATTTCAGAAGCTTATTGAAGACCTTTCCAAGTCTATAGCTGAGCTGTTAGTAATAGCTAGAAAGGTCATGAATGCAGAAGAAGCAATGGCTGCGAAGTATGAGGATGATAATGGAAGTAATATTGGGAAGTTTTAAAAGAAAAAGGATGGAAAGAAGAGGACTGCAGACGATAAGTTTGCACACTACACTCCTTTAACTATGAGCTGCGAACATATCCTCAACGAGATAAATAATGATAGATCCATGAGATGGTCGGAGAAGCTAAAGGCTCGCCCACATAAGAGAAATAAGAACCTATGGTGCAAGTTTCATCAAGATCACGTCCATCTTAATGACAAGTGTTTCTCCTTGAAGGACGAGATTGAGAAGATGTTCAACTATGGAAAGCTCAGAAAGTATGTGGATGGCAGATCTTCTAAACGGGGGAAGAGACGACGCTAAAAATAAAAGGAATGATAAATGCCGAGAAGATGCCCCTGTGAGAAGAGCTCATGACTCAGATGATGACGACAATACCCCAGTGAAGAGGGTCGATATTATCTCTTTCATTATGAACACTATCTATGGGGGACTATCAAGGGGTGGCTCTGAGGTAGTTGATCGCAAGTATCATGTGGCAGAGGCCAAAGCAGTGGCTAAATTTTAGGTTGTGAACTTGGCATCTATAGAGGTTAAGCACGAAAAGAGAAATAAGGTATATATGGACAACCTTGTGGTTGGCTTCTCACGACTTGATTTTATAGGTATCTTAGCTCCCCACGATGACCTTTAGTCATCACCACAAGGGTGCATGGGTATGATGTTTAAAATATTATCGTTAACGGGGGTTGTTCTACAAATGTTATGTTTTGGCCCTGTTTTAAGAACCTGGGCCTCAGTAGAGCTAGGCTTGTCCCTTATCACCATCCCTTGATTGGCTTCAGCGGTGAAAAGGTGCATCCATTGGGCATGTATGAAATGGATGTTAGAATGGGAGATAAATGGCCTCAGAGGTTGACCAGAAAAAATCAATTTCTTTTTTATGGATGAAAACGTTTTCTCGTCTTACAACCTCATCATAGGACGAGTAGCCCTCAAGGTATTTGAGGTCGTGCCTTCAACAGTCCACCAAATGCTAAAATTTCTGACTCTGTATGGAGTAGGGAAGTGCAAAGTGACCAAACATCAGTACGTGAATTCTACTTTAACTCTGCGAAAGAGAGGGAGGCTCATAATAGGGAAATAACCATGTACAACATCGACACACTTGATCCTAGAGATGAAAAAAATCTCAAAAAGGGAGAGGCCACGAAGGAGATATAATCCATTATCCTCAATGAGGACGAGCCGAAAAAAACCATCCAAGTTGGCAAAGAACTAAGCCCTGAGAGCAAGGAGGAATTAGTAACGATGTTAAGGAAGAGACAGAGTATTTTTGCCTACAGCCATGCAGATATGCCAGGTATTGATCCTGAGATTATGTGCCATAAACTCAATGTTGTAGAAGATGTTAAGACCATCAAGCAGAGAAGAAGAGTACACTCAAGGGAAAGTATGATGTCATCAAAGATGAGGTTAGAAATCTTGAAGAGGCCAAGTTCATCAGAGAGGTCATATACCCTGAGTGGTTATCTAACGCTGTCATAGTACTTAAGAGTAATGGGATATGGATAATGTGCGTAGACTTCACTGATTTAAATAAATCTTGCCCAAAATACAGTTTTCCCCTATCTCATATAGATGATATGGTGAATGAAACATCAGTACATGAGCTAATGAGATTCATGGATGCATATTCAGGGTACAATCAGATCTTCATGGACTTGGCAGACTCAGAAAAGACAACCTTCATTATAGACAAGGGGGCCTATTACTACAAGGCCATGCCCTTCATTACAGACGTAAGAAGAACAGTACCAGTTGAGATTATTCTCAAGCCGACCATCTAAAAAGAAGAGGTTGTGAAGAGTGGGCCTACACGAGTGCGTTTTAAATCAAACTAATTTTTACCAAAAATTATCCAACTTTTAATTAGCACTAAACCAAGTTGTGAAAAAACAATTTTTACTTTAAGACAATTTTATCTTGATTACTCCTAAACATGCATCTAGTGATTAAAGCAACTAAAGTAAAGCAAATAATACTCACAACATTGGATGTATGAGGAAAAACCCAAGACGAGAAAAAACCTCGGACGGCTCAAGCCAGACAATCACTATGAATGTGAAATTACAACGAATAGACAAAAGACTCACTCAACAACATGATCCCCATGGGTCTTGATGCTCTTCTAATATTCAACCACTCCTCTCACAGTGCCCACATAAAAATTACTTCTTCTGCGATACCTGTCCACAACACACGCGTCCACGTATGTCTCGGTGTCCACCGAATGGATTTGATACGTCTACGATGTCGAATAAGAAGTCCTTCTCTTTTCTTCATCCCAAAACCCAGATGTTCAAGTATAGAACAAACCTTCTTGGTGAAGCAAGATCACATAAACATATAGTAATGATAACTCAGATCTTTACAAACTCTAAGGATGTGTTTAAGCTTTGAAACCTTAGAAAAACATATGAAAAACTCGTACTGGATTGAAAACTATTTTCCAGATTGCACCAATTTTAAATTCTAATGAAACCACGCTTTGAATAGGATTTTAAGTCAGTGCCTTGAAAAATGTGTCACTCGGACGTGATTGACCAGTCGTTCGCGCGACATGGCCATCTCGCTCGAACGATGCGAGCTGTCGTTCGAACGACGCGCGTGTCAGATTGACTTTTCCTTTAGAACGTTTCTTCCAAAAGAGATTCAATTAAGTCAAACTGTTTTTTCAGCTTATCAAACGTAGTGTAAAACATTTAAAACACATTTTAAAACATTTTCCTTATAAAAATTCACCCTTATCCTTTTATAAAAATTATTCCGAGCTTCATTAATTATACGCATTCATACATGTGTGATCTCGGAATGGAATTAACTTGAAGACGAATAAACTTGCACCAATTAAACTTCGCCATGATTAATTCTTTGAATCTTTTCCACAACGTCTTCAATTTCTTCAATACGTCATAGACAAAGTGGGATCGTGACAAAATAAAATGTCCATATGACATATTACAAACAGTGTTTTGTTCACGAAATTAAGTCAAAAAAATATAGGGACTCAATTGGAAATTTATGTCCTTACAAATCTCACCCTTTGACTATTCCGGGATAAAACTAAACCATTGAAATGCCTAAGCCGAGCCATCAAGCCGTTTGACGCCAAAATCCCATCCCATAAACCGAAAGTCAAAAAATACAGGACACGGACTAGTATATGTATCACCAGCAAGCATGAACTGTCTGAATGTGATGTAGACTTGAAATCTCAAATCGCTGAATCATACCTACACACACGAAACAGACAAACAAATACCCAGTGAAGTATGGAGGAACAAATGAAACAAATATATATATCCAAATGATACCAATTTTACAATAGATACCAATATAAATAAACTCTGAAAAAATTATTTGTTAAACAAATGAGCAACAATGTGATACCAAATTGTAAAATATGTAATAAAAAACATGCTCAAAAAATCTCCCTCTACATCACATACATCTCTCCCCCTTTTTGTCTCGAATAGACAATCCGGTGAAAAGATAAACGAATCAACAAGTATCTACCATGAGAATATACCAATTAAAAAATTGCTAGATAGTCATGAAACAACGAGCTAAATATGATCAAGTAATGACAAATCAGTATCTAGTAAACCAATGAATCACACAAAGAATATAGCAATCTAATCAGGTGTGATAAACGGAATCATAAGAAAAATATCAATTTTGAAACAATATAACTTGCATATAAACCAGTCAGTACAAAAAGATTCCAGCAGTACCAAAAAAAATATACCACAATAACCAGGGTGCTGCAAACAGGATGAAGCAAAAATTCTCAAACTGTCGTTCAAATGAGCCATGGACGTTCCTCAAACGAGATGAGGACGTCGCTCGAACGAGGATTCTCGTGACATGGTAATGTTGCTCGAACGAGGTGTTCTCACGACATGAGATGTCATTTGAACGACTTCTCACGACAGGATAATTTTCCAGATTCCCAGAAATATCATAAATTTTTTCCCAGTGAAAAAAATGCCAGGAAGGGGTTGACAGCAGAAAAACACTACTAAAGCAATAAGCTTTTTACCCAAAAACGCATAAAAACTAACAATGCGGGTTACATGCAAACATAGTACTTATGTTCTCAAACTTGGACATGGAATGTATGGGCGTGAAACTACAACAAATGAGACACAATTCTAACACATCAAAAAGATCAAGAAGCTCTAATTGATAGCGATAAATCATCAAACTTTATCATAGCCATAGAACAATAAAAGTGTGAGCTTAATGAACTAAACATAATACATGCACACAAATCCAGATTTTTGACGATTCTGTAAACAATAGCGTCAAATTCCAATGTTTCAACATTAGGATTAGTTGTTCAAGCCCGTTTAATTTTCTCCAACCAAACTCCCTCATATATACATACTTTTTCAAGTTCTTTTGAGGTTTCTAGCATTATCAACTTGGAGAAAATCTTATTGGCCCCTTTTCTTAGAATATTGTTTTTTCTTTTGGGCTCTTTTAAATGGTGGCTTTCACAACGAGTCAATTGAAGTCTCGCATCCCTTTCCTGTGAATCACTCATCATTTTTTCAATTAGGAACCAATTCAAATTCTCACGGTAAACGGTTCTTACATGCACACTTCTCCTTAAGTCTACTTACGTATAGATGACAAGATTGAGATAAGAACGGCTCACCAAATCCAAATATTCAAGAGAAGTCAAACATCCATATAAACTGGTGTATGTGTGCAATGTTGGCATATATACAAAGTTGAATGAAAATGCATATCAACTTCGAAACAACCCCATATAAACAATGGTTAAGATCATTCTAAGCATCGATAATAATGACCAAATGTCCTAACCACATGGATAATGAAATGATGGGGGGTCCAAGCACACTAATATGCCACATCAAACATGTAAACTCAAAAATAAAAATTGAAAATCTTTTTCGCTTTTCAAACATATTTTGACTCAAATAAAAGCAAAATCTTTTTGGGTTTTTCAAAAGTTTTCTCAAAAACAAAATCTTTTTGTATTTTTCAATAGGACTTAAACAAAAAAAAACTATTATACAAAATGATACACAATTCATTACACTAGTAATGAATATATCATGAAGCACACTTGCATATGACAAACATGGAAACACTATCATCCTTTAGATTTTGTATGAGATGAATCATGTGAAACTAAACGAGAATCATGAAGTTTTATTCCTCAAACCACTAAATCCGATTTCCTAACCTAAGTAGGTGTAAAATGACGCATGGGGGTTTGGGGAACCGGGGAAACTTTATTCCTAAACTTCTTAGGAGCTTGTCAAAGGTCGTAACAATAACCCCTAAGGTGACCTTTCCTACCACAAAATGTGCAAGTGTAGCAATGGTGGGAATGATTACCTATATATGGACCTTTTCTAACCTTCCTATTGTTTCTCACACGTGCGGGGGGAATGGGAACAATTCTATCATCAATACCTATATCTCCCCTATCTTCCTTAATTTGGACGGTGCCTAAGATCTTATCTAACTTCTTCGATCTATCCTCCAAATCAAACTTAACTCTAGACGAGTCTTTCAACTTTACTTCCAAATCATTGAAATTAGACTTTAGCAAATGCCTAGATTCCTCAAACTCTAAAATCTCCTTTTCAAAGACTCCATTAAACCACGGAGATTATCACTCTCACCCTCGACATACTCTAATTTCTCCCTAAGAGTTTTCTCTTGTGCCCTAAGATCCTCAATCAAAATATCATTATTTTTTATGGTACGCTCATTCAACTTAGCTTGAAATTTTGCATTTGCCTTTTTCACTTTCACAGTCTCGGCATACAATTCATTAAATGCAACTAGAAACTCTTTCACATCTACTTCCTCCTCTTCACTCCCTGGTCCCTCACTGACATGGGATTCACTCAAAACCTCCTCAGAAGTGTCATTCACATGAGAATCGTCGTTGCTCACATAGCATGCCATAAACGCAACAAAGTTATGCTCAATGGGGGAACTCTCTCCCTCTTCCGGATCACTATCACTTAAGGTGGCACTATATACAATGGGTTGATTTCCCTCTTTCTTAAGTCCAGTGGGACACTCCTTAACTTTGTGATCGTACCCCTCACACCCAAAACACTTATCCGACTCACCTCTCTTAGGCTTATCAAACTTATCCTTAAAGGTGGAATCTACTTTGTTGTTCTTGAATTTTTCAAACTTCTTGGCATCTTATGATTGCTTTTGAAACTTAATAAAATTATTAAGTTTCTTTTGCCAACAAAGCAACATCCTCAAAATCGGAATCCAAAACTCTAATTTCCTCCTTCTGTGTTTTCAAAGCAATACCCTTTTCGTTCTTAGACACTTGCTTGAAGGTAATCATGTAGATTTCATAGGTTTGTAAGTCACCTACAATCTCTTCTAGTTTCGTCGAATCTACCTTACCCAAGAAGTTTAAAATAGTCACTTTCGCATCAAACCTACTAGGCAACGACCTAAGGATTTTCTTAATAACACGGTTGTTAGGAATTTTCTCACCAAGGTTAAATGATGAGTTGATCATATTGGACAACCCAGCATAAAACTCATCAAAAGTCTCACTCTCTAACATCCTAATGGTCTTAAACTGTGCAGTAAGATTTTAAAGTTTTGACGCCCTAACCGTGCTCGTGCCCTCATGAGTGAGTGACAAAATATCCCAAGCCTCTGATGTTTCAGAAGTCATAATTCTATTATCTTCTTCCAGTGTGACATGTGAATAAATAACGCCCAAACCCTTAGAATTATATTGTGAAAGTCTATGTTCAGTTTCGGTCCACGACTCGATAGGCTTTAAATTAGTGACCTCACCTAAAATAGTGACAGGGGGTTTCCAACCTTTCTCAAATGCTAGCCACACACGTTGATCAATAGATTTTAATGAACTTTTCATTTTCATCTTCTAATAGGTGTAATTACTTCCATAAAGAACAGGAGTTCGAAAAAATTCGTTATTTCCAAAATTCATCTTTGAAAACACACGGGATCACAAAACAAATAAATTATGTTTTCTAGATCTGATACCAAATTTGAAGAGTGGCCCTACACAAGTGTGTTTCAAATCAAACCAATTTTTACCAAAAATTATCCAACTTTTAATTAGCACCAAACTAAGTTGTGAAAAACCCAATTTTTACTTTAAACCAATTTTATCTTGATTAATCCTAAACATGTATCTAGTGAATAAAGCAAGTAAAGTAAAGCAAAGAATAATCACAACGCAGGATGTACGAGGAAAAACCCAAGACGGGAAAAAACCTCGAACGGCCCAAGCCAGACAATCACTATGAATGTGGAATTACAACGAACAGACAAAAGACTCACTCAACGACTCGATCCCCACGGGTCTTGACGCTCTTATGATCTTCAACCAGTCCTCTCACAATGCCCACACAGAAATTCCTTCTTCCATGATACGTGTCCACAACACACGCGTCCACGTATATCTCGATGTCCACCGAACGATTTTGATACATCTACGATATCGAACAGGAAGTCCTTCTCTTTTCTTCACCACAAAACCCAGATGTTCAAGTATAGAACAAACCTTCTTGGTGAAGCAAGATCACATAAACATATAGTAATGATAACTCAGATCTTTCCAAACTCTAAGGTTGTGCTTAAGCTTTGAAACCTTAGAAAAACATGTGCAAAACTCGTACTGGATTGAAAACTATCTTCCAAATTGCACCACTTTTAAATTCTGACGAAACCACTCTTTAAATAGGATTTTAAGTCGGCGCCTTGAAAAACGTGTCACTCAAATGAGATTGACAAGTCGTTCTCGCGATATGTCCATCTCGCTCGAACGATGCGAACTGTCGTTCGAATGACGTGCGTGTCAGTTTGACTTTTCCTTTAAAATGTTTCTTCCAAAAGAGATCCAAATAAGTCAAACTCTTTTTCGAGCTTATCAGAATAAAACACAATGTAAAACATTTAAAACACTTTTAAACATTTTAAAACATTTTCCTTATAAAAATTCATCCTTATCCTTTTATAAAAATTATTCCGAGCTTCATTAATTATCTGCATTCATACCTGTGTGATCTCGGAATGCAATTAACTTGAAGACGAATAAACTTGCACCAATTAAATTTCGGCATGATTAATTTTGTGAAGATTTTTTGCAAAGTATTTAATTTCTTCAATATGTCATAGACCAAGTGGGATCGTGACAAAATTAAATCTCCCTATGACATATTACAGACACAGTTTTTTTCGCGGAATTAAGTCAAAAAAATACAGGGACTCAATTGGAAATTTATGTCCTTACAAGTTTCCAGACCTTGCCTCAACATAAGTATGGGAGCCTCATGCATGGATCCTCTTATCAGATACATCAGAGAGGGAGAGATGCCAGAGTCGAAGTTAGAAAGGAGAAAGATGAAGTTTAGAACTGCCAAATTCTCAATTATAGGAGATATCTTATATAAAAAGGGGTTGTTGCTCCTTCTGCTCAGATGTGTCCACCCTTCAGGGGTTCCACACATCTTGCACGATGTGCATAAGGTCTCTTGTTCAAGGCACATAGGAGGAAGGCCGTTGGCTAAGAGGATAATCACTCAGGGGTACTAGTGGCCAACCTTAGCCAAAGACGCGGCTGCATATGTGAAGAAGTGTGATAAGTGCCAAAGGTTCTCCACCATCCCTCATCAGCCTCACAAACATCTAACTGCAATTAGCTCCCCTTGGCTATTTATGATATGGGGCATTGATTTGGTAGGACCCTTCCCAAGAGCTATAAATAATTATCGATTTCTAATCATGGCAATTGATTATTTCTCCAAATGGGTCAAAGTTGAGCCAATGATCACAATCACTGGGCAAAAGACCTTCTAGTTCATCTGGAAGAACATCATATGCAGATATGGTCTTCCAAACACCCTCATCTCAGAAAATGGAACCCAATTCAAGAACATATCCTTAGAAAAATACTGTGAAAGAGTGGGGATCAAGCAGTTTTTCTCTTCTCCCGGCCAACCCCAGGCAAACGGCCAGACTGAGGTCACAAATCAAATAATCCTTGATGGGATAAAAAAGAGGTTAGAAGAGGCCAAAGTAAGATGGATAAATGAGGTATATGCTGTGCTTTGGGCCTATAGGATGACAGCGATGACACCAATAGGAGAAACTCCATTTATGTTAACCCATGGCTCACCGGCTATCATCCCAACAGAAGTAGGGCTTCCCACTCATAGGGTTCAGACCTATGACCCTCAGAGGAATGGGGAAGAGAGAAGACTTGATGTTGATTTGATCGAGGAAATAAGAGAGGATGTAGAGATAAGACAGACACCTTTTGAAGAAGACGTGGCAAAAAACCAATAAGCTCCATCCCAACTGGAATGGTCCTTATAGGGTCATTGATGAGGTTGTGTCAGGTACCTACCGGATAGAAAATCTTGAAGGATAACCTTTATCCAACCCTTGGAATGTCGATCACTGAAAGAAATATTACATATGATGTTACAGTTGTTCTTATCTTTTTGTAATGCATGTATCAGTTTATACAAAGGATGTTAATGAAAAGATAGTAATGTTGTGATGGTACTTTTGTCATATACTCTAAACATCATTAATTTGGTGAAATATGAGGTGAAACATCATAATTTGGTGACCTTAAACCCTTTAAACATCATTAATTTGGTCGAGTATGAGGTGAAACATCATAATTTGGTGACATCAGACTCTTTAAAACATCATTAATTTGGTGAGATCTCAGGAAACATCATAATTTGGTGACCTCAGACTCTTTTAACATAATTAAGTTGGTGAAAATATGAGGTGAAACATCATAATGTGGTGACCTCAGACCTTAAACATCATTATTTGGTGAAATTTGGAGGTTAAACATCATAATTTGGTGGCCTCAGACCTTTAACATCATTAAGTTGGTGAAAATATGCGGTAAAACATCCTAATTTGGCGACCTCACACCTTAAACATCATTAAGTTAGTGAGAATATGAGGTGAAACATCATAATTGGGTGACCTCAAACCTCTAATATCATTATTTGGTGAAAATACGAGGTGAAACATCATAATTTGGTGACCTCGGGCCTCTAACATCATTACGTTTGACGTGAAACAACATAATTTGATGACCTTAGACCTTTAACATCATTAAGTTGGTAAAAATGCGAGGTGAAACATCATAATTTGGCGACCTCGGACCTCTAACATCATTTTTGGTGAAAATATGAGGTGAAACATCATGATTTGGTGACCTCGGACCTTTAACACCATTAAGTTGGTGAAAATATGAGGTGAAACATCATAATTTGGTTACCTCAGACCTCTAACATCATTAAGTTGTTAAAATATGAGGTATAACACCATAATGTGGTGACCTCGGACCTTTAACATCATTATTTGGTGAAGGTGAGGGTAAAACACCATGATGTGGTGACCTCAAACCTTTAACATCATTATTTGGTGACCTCAGGCCTCAAATAATATTAAATTACTGGAAATAAGAGGTAAAACATCGCAATTATAGTGCAATACCAACATATAAATATCAAGCAAAACATCGTATGAAGCAATAGAATCTGAAGAAGTTGAGCTAATTATGATTATCATAAAAAGGGATTCAGAGTTACAAGTCAGAATGTCAAGAAGCCATCAGAGTTCATACAAATAAGAATTACAGACAAAAGTTCATCAAAATTACAACTATTGAAAAGCTTCACAAGAAAAGAGCGTAGGTCTCGACAGGAGCAGACACACTAACATCTACAGTCGTTTGGTCATCATTGATGTTTGTCACTTCAACTCCATTGTCATGAGGAGTAGCATCTTCAGTCTCTATGACCTCAAGAGGAGCAGTCTCGGCTGGAGCAGCATTAGGCTCTTTAACTTCCTTCAAGGCCTACGCAAACCGAGGATCTCCAATTCCAAGACCAACTAAGTTTGATCTAGTCAAGACCCCAGACTCACCCTCCTTTATGGCTGCCCACTTGCCAGTCGCTTTAATACCCCTCTCTAGGGATTCAAAGACAAATCTGACAAACTCATCTGAGACCCTGTAGTCTTCGATAGCCTTTTCAGCAGCATTTTCCAAAGAAGCCTTAACTACAACATCAACCTTGGACTAAAGAACCCCATCTTTGGTCTTTAGATCTTTTTCATGATCCTTCTTGAGCTGAGACAAGTTGTTTTCCTTCTCCTTGATGGCTCCCTTTAACCTTTCAACCTCTGCATTTAAAGAGGCCTCAACCTTCTCAGCTTCCCTACCCCTCTCTATAAGGGAAAGCTTCTACAAAGTCTAATAAATAAGACAATGAAAGGATAAGACACCCTATCGAAGAAGATCAGACGTATGAACATATGAGTTAAAACTTCTAAAAATTCGATGTTACACTTATGAGCAAATGAGCAAAAAACGGGTACCTGGATTGACTTGTGGAGAGAAAACTTGACCAATAAAAGGATATCTAATGTGCGTAGAAAATTCTTATCTTCCTCATTCATTATTCTTCCAATAGCATCAGCCGCCTTCAGACTGTGGCTTATCAAGCTATCACTGATTTTAAGCTGAGAAAGACGAGAAGTTAGGGCATCCTCTGTAGAAATGGGTATGGCACTATCCCTAGCTTGAGTCTTGCCCGACCTCGTATGGTCTGGGTGAACCGTGGACTTCCTCTTTTTATTAGAATCAGCCCTGGAGGTTTCGACGCTCTTCTTGGTGGTAGGTTGGGGGTACATTTTTACCACCCCTCTTTTCCATGAGCTCCACAAGACCAGGAGCAGACATTTAGCAAAACTCGTCTGATATGCCCGCTGAGCGCTCTGTAAAAAAGAGTATCTGAGTTAGTCAGTCAAAGATAAAAATATAAGAGTATAACTTGGGTAAGAAAAACTAAGACTTACAAAGATCTTCCAATGGACCACCCCCCAAACCTGTCTAAGAGAGGTAATAGGGGGTCATCAGATGTTCATATTTTATGCGGCGACCCTTCTCATCCTGATTGCGAAGGTCCTAAATATTTTTGTAATTGTTCTGTCTAAGTCTAGGGTCGGCTTTGGCAACAAGGGAGACCTTCCCCCATCTCAGAGGGGTCCTTGGGACTGATGTTCCAAAAGCCACATCTGAACAAATTTCCCATACCCCGAAAATAAATAAATACCGAGGTTTCCAATTATGATTCGAAGTTTGGGTAACCAAGAGCATTTTATTCTCTGATTTTCTGGATAAGAAGTAGTAATAGCTAGGGTGGTTTTTGGAAGATGAGGGAACATAAAAATCAGTGAAAACACTAATTTGAAGTTCTGAGTGGTGGACAGCCCTCCAAAGGATGATGGCCCCAATCATAACCCTCCAGGCATTAGGGGATAGTTAGGAAGGGGAAAGATTTATATGGGAGAGTATAGCTCTGATGATTGGGTGAATAGGAAGATAAAATCCCAAATTAATCATCTACTCATAAACACATATTTCCCCATCTCAGCCAAAGAAGGCCCTCTCATCTTTCAAAGGTTTCCTAAGGATGATTAAAGAATTTATTGAATAGAGGTGTCTGAAAATAAGAAGGTCGTACTCGTTGACAGTACTCTCATACTCGGTCACCTCATATGTATCGAGTTCACTCTCCTCACCATCATCATCCCCATCAACGTTGTCCTAGGCATTTATAGGGGAACCACCAGGAAACTTCTTGGCAAATTCAGCCTCGGTGGAAGCCGACAGAGGAATGACATCAATAATGGGTGGAATTGCCACACTAAGCCCCAAGATCTCAACATCAGAAGACCTACGCGAAGTGCTAGGACCTTGGTGGGATGAGGCACGGCTTGAAACCTCAGCTTCCTTAGGAATCTCACCTTGCCTAGGAGAATAGTCCATAGCCTCTTCAAAAGAGTCTATAGATTCTCCTACTTTAGACGTTGACATTGGGTCTGAGGAAGATGACTAAGACTCAGACATTGGTATAGGAACTTGTGCAGGCTCAGCGGGATCGGCAGGCTCAGGGTATATAACCTTCAGGGGTGGAGGAAATATTGGTTTGAGGGGAAAGGCCTTAGCCCTACGAGCTTCCTCTTGGGCTAGCTCTATTTTCCTAATCTTCTCAAAGGTCTTATCTCGAAGAGATGGGAACTCTTTTATGAATTGGTACAAAGGGTCTGAGCATAAGGAGGATGACACTACACTTCAACTGCAAATAGGCAAACAACTTGTTCAATCTAAACTAAAGATCAAACTAAGAGTCTAAATGGTTTTCACCAAGAACTCCAAGAACCTTCAAGAATAGAGTCGCCGAAGAGGACGACCAGAGGGTCACCAGAAGTCTAAAGGCTAATGCTAGTGGAAGAAATAACCCTAAGACAACCTAATATGGCAACGAGGTCACACAGGCGCTACAACCCTAACCACATAGCTACCCAACAATGACGAAAAACCTCGTCAAAAAATCAAAAATCCAAAGCAAAGACCAAAAATGGAAAAGAAAGATCAAAAGTAGTACCTGGCTAGTCGCGAGTGAGGGAGGAAGAGGTTAGGAAGCAAAGTAACCTTGGATCACAGCACAATGATGGAGGTTGTAAGGACATTTTTGTCCAACATTCTTGTATATGTCATTAGCCGTAACACCGTTGCAAAGATTCAAAGTCCATTCATCATCAACGGAATTCGAACATCAAAAGAAAGGAAGAATTCAGAAATGCAGTCAGCCGGACCGGTCCGCTTGAAATTAAAATGAACCGATCCACCTCTGACTACCCCGGACCGATCCGCCTGTATATAAAAAGAACCGATCCGCTGAGACCCGGACCGGACCGCCCCGGACCGATCCGCCGTGCACTTTGAAGCCAGTAAGCCCCGAACCGAATGCGAACCGAATCAGCTTCAAATTAAAAGAACCGGTCCGCTATCGGACCGATCCACCTAAGGCCCGGACCGTTCCGCCCTGGATAAACTCTGTCAGATGGTGTAGCATATTTTTTAGGGTTTTGACTCCTTATTTAAACCACGATCAGTAGTTGGTTTCGATAAGACTTTCCCACATTTTTTCAGAGCATATCAACCCTAAAGTCTTCACCTATTGAGTCCTATGATTCTAGGTTTTTAGATTCACACATCTTCCATATCTATGTGAATCAAGTTTGGTAACCCAAGAACACCATTGTTGTTGTTCAACCCTTGTGAAGTGGACCGCTCCTTCCTCTTCATTGCAGCCCTACTGGAAAGGGATAATTCCAGCCGCGACTACAAAATTCGATACCTGAGGGTAATTCTTAGTCAAAAACTTGTATTTCAGTGTAATCCGATTGTAAGCCGTTTCTCTTACAAATTATAGTGATATACAAATGGTTTTTCCCCTGTGGGGGATTTTTCCTTAAATTTTGTGTGTTGAATTATTACTGCATGATCTTCATACTATGTCAATCACGCCTAGTTGCATGCTTAGGGTTAATTTGGGTTAAAAATGGTATTTATTATATTATTTCTTAATTGAACGCAAGAGCCCAACTCTTTCAAATTGGTATCAGAGCAGGTTACGCTAATTTATCGCGTATTCGTTTTTCCGCAAAATTTTTTCTAAGATATCAATTTTCTGAAAAAAAAATTGATTTTTGAAAAAGTGCGTGTTCAAATGGAGAAGTCATATTATAATCAGATGCCTATTTTTTTACGGGTCTAATTATGCCTACTGGAAAGCTCGTATGAAATCGATTTTAAAATCTATTGACGAGCGTGTTTGGTTGCTTTGCGAAAATGGTTGGACTCCTCCCACGGTCACTGTTAATAACATCACCACTTTAAAACCCATGTTAGCCTGGACTGAAGATGAGTATAAATTGTCCAATTTTAATTCCCGTGGTCTCAGTGCTATTTCTGGAGCTGTCTCTCCTGATGAGTTTTGCCGAATTATGACATGCACCACGTCTAAAGAGGCTTGAGATGTTTTGAAATTGACACATGAGGGTACGAACGCGGTTAAAGACTCAAAATTACAAAATTTGGCCACCCAATTTGAGACTATCACCATGTCTGAGTCCGATTGCTTTGATGATTTTTATGCACGATTGTCGGACATTGTTAACACATGTTTTAATTTGGGTGAAGTGATTGATAACACGCATGTCATTAAAAAGATTTTGAGATCTCTCCCAAAACGCTTTATTCCTAAAGTCACTGTTTTGAACTCTTTGGGAAATTTGAAATCACTTAAGTTGGAAGAACTTGTAGGAGATCTTCAAACCTATGAGATTGACATGTTTCTCAAATCCATTAAGGCTAAGGATAATGGCGTTGCTTTAAAGACTCATTTTAAGAAAAAGAAAGAAAAAGTTTGTGAGTCTGATTCTGAGGGAGATTTTGATTTTAATGATATGGCCTTGTTTGCGAAAAATTTTAAAAAATTTCTCAACATGAACAAAAATAATTCTTCCAATAAAAAGAATTTTTTTGAGAAAAATAAAAGGAAAGGAAAGGCCAAAGAAAGTGGTGAGAGGGAAAAAGAGAATGACTCCGATGAGGAGTGTGAGGAAGATTTTGAGAACGTCACTTGTTTTGAATGTGGGGGTAAGGGACATAAGTCATTTGAGTGTCCTACGTGGATTAGAAACAAAGGAAAGAAAGTAGCCATGCCTGCCACACTTAGTGATAGTGAGGGTGATGAGACTAGTGTTGAGAAGTTTGTAGCTTTTTCTAGTCGTGTGAGTACACCCACCTTGTCCCACAATAGTGCACACGAATGTGATAGTGATGGTTTGAGCGCTTCAAGTGAGGGAGAAAGTGAGAGTGAAAGTGGAGATGAAAGTGAGCTCCAAAAAGCTTTTAGAGATTTGTACACCGAGACCTTGAAAACAAAGAAGTATAATAGGGATTTAGGTCGTCGGGTTTTAGATTCGGAGAAAGAGAAGGAGGTTTTGAGAAAGGAGAAGTGTGATTTGATCGACACGTTGTCTAGTCTGACGACACGTGTATCCCAACTCGAGAGTGATCTCGAACGTGCCAGGGTGGTCAAAGTCAAGTTTGAGAACGCACCTAAGAAGGTTGAAATGGTGGTTCTTAAGGGTAAAGGTGAGAAGTTAAGAATAAGTCATGACGGTGCTTCTTCTTCCCAATTAGCACCCGAGCCGGTTCCCACTTTAGTGACAGTTTCACATGTGTCTCACCCTAACCCACCTAGAGTTTTTAAGAGAGGTGTTCCTAGGCCTATTTATGTTTGCTCACATTGCAAGAGGAGAGGACACCTTAGGGAATTTTGTTTTAAGTTGGGGTATGTGTCACGTTTAGCTTCTACACGTGTTTCGGGCACACATGCACCCACACATGATACTTTACATGCTCCCAGAGACTACATGAGAGAGTTTACACATTTAGGAGAGCAAGTTAAGTTTTTAATCCAAACATCACAAGAACTGATGGAGGTTTTTCATAAGTTGTCACCACCTTTGGAAAACCCCTCTGCACCTAATGATTGAGGTTTGACTTGTTTACTAGCATAGGGTGGTTTTCATGATGTCATTGTTTTCCTATTGCTAGTATGTATCGTTTTTGTATATATTTTTGTTTTGAAAAATTTTGAAAAATACAAAAAGATTTTATTTTGATAAAATTTTTGAAAAATACAAAAAGAGTTTTTTTTGGATGAGCATTCAAGATAGCCAAGTCACAACTTCATTCCATATATCCATGTGACTGTTTGATAGAGATTTGAGAGGCTACATCATTTCATCCATGTGCTTAACATTGATTGGAGTCCTCGAGATGTAATTAGTGATATCTTCCTACATGTTTGACTCTTATATCCTTTAATGCACACATGTACGGCTATATTTGATTATTGCACTTGTCTATCACATATTGGCTTGAGTGTTTCTATCTCAATTCTGTCTATACAATGTACAATATGCGATAAAACTTGACAAGATTGGATTGCATGTAAAAACCGTTTTGGTGAGACTGTGTCTATATTTTCGTAACGGGGAGAGGCTGCGAAAGTTGATTCCTATCCTTTGCGCAAAAGCCACCGTTAAAAAGGACATAAAAAATGGAGGAATTTTAATATCCGAGGTCCTAAGAGGTTAAAAGAGCCCGAAAAAATTGATAAGGCAATAAAAAGTAATTCATGCCAAATATGGGCCATTTAGGTTTCACCATCAATTCTCCAAAGTTTGAGAATTTAGATTACCTCTAAATCAAAATATAAATCTGAGGGAGTTTGGTTGGAGATTGAAAAACGGGTTTGCACTTCCTTGAAAGTCCTGAAAAAGCATGAAAATCATTTTGGACGTTATTGGTGTAGAAATCACTTTGAGCTTTGATTTGTAGATTTGATATAGTCAATGTCTTATATATCCAATCTTTTACACCAAAGGAAGCATTTGAGTTTATTCGTTAGGAATATCCAATATTCATCGTGCACATATGTCATGTTTGTATGCTTTGATTTTCCTATCGAATTTTGATCACACCCATTCTTTACGCTATCACCGACTTGGTTGTTTTATGTTCATTCATAGTGTGATTTTATGCCTTGTGTCACCCCGGTACTTGATTGCTTGATTTATTTCTCTCATTTGTCTATTTGGGGACATCATAAAAAGGAGGAGAATGAATTATCTGATTATGGGGGAGTTTTGAAATTCTGAGAATATCATCTTAAATTGATATATATGCTTCTATTTATCTCATTTCAAACTCCATACGTCACTTGGTATTTGTTTTGTCTCATGTGTGTAGGTACATCTTTTGATAATCCCATCTTGCACACCCTGATGAGAAAAGCGGTGAGATTTCTGAAGATTCGAAGAACAAACGATGCAGCCTTAGTCATTTGTACCACTTTCAGTTTTTGGGTTCATGGAAGGGTAGATTTGTATAGGCATTGTGATTATAAATAATTCGGATTTCTTATGTTTGTTCCGGCATAGACATAGGGGGAGATTTGTAAGGACATTTTTGTCCAACATTCTTGTATAGGCATTGTGATTATAGATAATTCGTATTTTTTATGTTTGTTCCGGCATAGACATAGGGGGAGATTTGTAAGGACATTTTTGTCCAACATTCTTGTATATGTCATTAGCCGTAACACCGTTGCAAAGATTCAAAGTCCATTCATCATCAACGGAATCCGAAGATCAAAAGAAAGGAAGAATTCATAAATCCAGTCAGCCGGACCGGTCCGCTTGAAATTAAAATCAACCGATCCGCCTCTGACTACCCCGGACCGATCCGCCTGTATATAAAAAGAACCGATCCACTGAGACCCAGACCGGACCGCCCCGGACCAATCCGCCATGTACTTTGAAGCCAGTAAGCCCCGAACCAAATGCAAACCGAATCAGCTTCAAATTAAAAGAACCGGTCCGCTATCGGACCGATCCGCCTAAGGCCCGGACCGGTCCGCCCTGGATAAACTCTGCCAGATCGTGTAGCAGATTTTTTAGGGTTTTAACTCCTTATTTAAACCACGATCAGTAGTTGGTTTCGATAATACTTTCCCACGTTTTTTCAGATCATATCAACCCTAAAGTCTTCGCCTATTGAGTCCTATGATTCTAGGTTTTTAGATTCACACATCTTCCATATCTATGTGAATCAAGTTTGGTAACCCAAGAACACCATTGCTGTTGTTCAACCCTTGTGAAGTTGACCGCTCCTTCCTCTTCATTGCAGCCCTACTGAAAAGGGATAATTCCAGCCGCGACTACAGAATCCGATACCTGAGCGTAATTCTTAGTTAAAAACTTGTATTTCAGTGTAATCCGATTGTAAGTCATTTCTCTTACAAATTATAGTGATATACAAATGGTTTTGCCCCTGTGGGGGATTTTTCCTTAAACTTTGTGTGTTGAATTATTACTGCATGATCTTCATACTATGTCAATCACGCCTAGTTGCATGCTTAGGGTTAATTTGGGTTAAAAATGGTATTTATTATATTATTTCTTAATTGAACGCAAGCGCCCAACTCTTTCAGAGGTCTTAAGAGAAGGGAAGTTGCAGAAAGCTTAGGCAGGATAAAATTAGAAAGAGGGAGAAAACAAGGAAAGAGAAGAATGTTTAAACCTTCTCAATGATGGGGCACATGTTTCAACACACCCATCATTTCCCTAGAGAACCCAAAGGGCACAGTTAGAATTATCACACCTTGGGGAGGATATTACTCACTTCAAGGAGTGACATGTGTCAGGGAATCACCTCATGACCCAAGACACCAAAAGAGACCTAGCCTCGGCCTCATATACATACCCCTCAATCACGTACTCACATAAGTGACTAAGGGCTAGGGGTGATTGATATGCCCAAAGTTCACCCTCCTACTCAAAGTTACTAACCTCAACATATCCCACAACCGAGTTAATAAGGAGCTCACAACTGCCATTAGAAAGGTCATATTCTCCAAGGTCGGCTCTCTACTACCAACCTCGATTCTACAGCAGTCGAGGTCAGCAGAGCCTTATAAGTTATAGTCAACATCCTACTCAGTTTAAGCCAACGTTGCGTGGTTATTGACAAGGCAAGCTCGGCCAGTCTTCTCAACCGAGGTCATCCTGGCTATTGACAAGGTAAAACAACATCGTCGGGCACCACCAACCTCATACTCATCCAGGCCGAGGTTACATCAGTCAAGGGCACAAGTTCGAGCATATGCAAGCACATATAAGGTTTGGAACACGTGAGCAAATCAGTTATAACCAAATCATTCCCCTCACGTGAGGGAATATTGTGGTCATCATTATATATATAAGATCAGCCAGGTGTCATCATCATACTGGTTCGATCCTCATACACATGATCATTGCATGCTTGGGGGTACATGACACCCCCTAAGCACTATATGTAGATGTCTTCCTCTACCTTGTAAAAGGATTGGTAATGGTAACCCTAGGTAAAACTATGTTTGTTTACACAGAAGAGAGAGAATGCTTGAGAGATTATATCTATGGCCATTAGTTCCTTCATCTAGTGTAATCACTCACACACTCACAGTGGACGTAGCCAGATTGGGTGAACCACTTATATGCTAGTGTTCATACTCTTCTCCTCACCTCCTTCTACTAGATCTTTACTCTGTGTTGCCATTATTATTGGTAGTTTGATCTTATCAACACCTCATACCGGTGGTGTTGTTTTCAGCATCATCAATCAGTACATAATGCTCATAATGTTTCTGGCGGTTGGCATTTTGCATATACTATTGGTCTGTCTCCCTACTGTTGGTCAGGCTTCCTAGCGTTGGTCAGGATTGTGGTATACTAATCAGCATTCCAGGCTCTGGTCGGTGGTTATGCATTGCTGCCAGTATTATTTCCATAGTGTATGACACATGTCTGTTTTTATTAGTCCATGTAAGTGAATTATTTTTGGTATCAACAGAAGGCCCTAATGTTCCATGATTGATGCTTCCTTGAAAGTATGTAGCATTTAGTTCTAGTATTAGCTTGGGATACATTTCTAATGCTTAGTCGGTTGTCGACTTCCCACACTTGTAAAATTATTAGCTTTGTTTATTGCTTGGATTGCTGATGGCATTTTTGTAAATATTCAGACTTTAATGAATCGTTTTAGGAAAATACTAATTTTCTGCTTAGCTGCCAAAGTTTCAATCGTCATTCCACTTCAATCATTACTTTCGTCAGTTTTCAAGGCAAGATTAAAGAGGCAGTAAAATCCCTTCCATTTCTTACCCCAAACCCTTCTACATTTTTGTTGCACTTTCTTGAGCTTTCGTGCAATTATTCTTCCTATATTCTAGTTCTTGCTTAATCCTTAAGTCTTTGTAAGAATTATTTTCTCTTTGTAAGAGGGTAGTTTAGATAAGATGGAGGAATAACTCCTTTTGAGTGTAGTAATGATAAGTTAAATAGAAACACTATTGATTAACCATAGGACATTCAAACATTACTCAATGAAGATAGATTCGGTTTAGGCTCACAAATCTCTCGTGTATAACTCAGAAGGTGGTAATGAACTTAGAAGTAACTTAGCTAAAGGGAGAAAGAAGTAAGCACCCTAGACACACCTTGGAAGGCAGCCAAAACACACCAACCACCCTCAAGAATCTCTATCAAGTATTAAAAGCTTTGTAATAAATGACAATGGTGGGTGAGTAAAATCTCTGGTTTGTAATAACTCTCTATTAATCACTTCTGAACTCTAAAAAAAGATCATCCCCTCCTTAGAGGTGGTTGGTGTCCTTAAATAGCCTCCCACACCACCCCCGAGGCAACTCCTCCATTAATACCAGTGATAGACATCCTTTATACTTTATGTCACAAACATTAAATACCTTAAGCACTAGTTGTCTCCACATCATAAACATTAAATGCCAAGACATGCCTTTTGCCTAACCACTGTGTGTTAGGGGGCTGTTGTCATGGATATGGCTCACCAACTGTTTGATAGCGCCAAATACAACGATGGTTTACTTAAGTGCAGGTCTGACATTGCCTAGCTTGTTAGTGATATCAGATAAATTGGATGTGACATTAAGCAGAGGGTTATTTGGCTCACAACTCAATGCCCGATGGAACTCAAGGTTGCTCCCCTGAGGTTCCACGATCAGGGTTCTTTGGTGTTTTACCAGGTGTATCTATGATGGTTGGACAAGCCCTAATGGTTCCTCACTTCTCAATCCTCCAAATCAAGTCCCTCTAAAGTTCCCATGGCAAGGTCATTCAATAGAGCATGAAAGCTCTCTCAGGCCCTGCCAAGCCTGGTCTCTCGCGAGTTCTTTTTTACATCACACTAAAACTCATTATTATTCTTGTTACATTATTACAACCGTTATAGCTTATAGTCAATATAAATAAAGATACAATATGACTAATACAATAAGCTCAAGTATGAGTTACCACGCTAAGCTGCCTCGCTGAGTTGCCACGCTTAATCTGCCACACTAGGCTGCCTCAGTTTTTTAATACCAAACACTATTGCTAATGGGGGAATTATCCTGAATCTCAAGATTACTTTCAATCCCCCTCTATATTTTCCCCTTCATGGAGAGATTTGTTGTTGGAACAAGAAATTTCTGCACGAAAACTTCTCAATTTGATAAACCTTCTCTGTGTGAAAAAATTCTAGCATTTTTTCCCTTGTTAGAACCACCGCGTTAGAATCTACAGGAAAAATTAAAATTCTCCCCAGATGTACCTGAACCAAATCTCTACGACTTATTAGTGCTTTGGAGAAGGGACATCGCCACTTTTTCCTGGCACTCACCTTCAACCACTATAACTTTATTATTTGAAATTCTCCTGAAATGCCTACTAACCTTCTCAAATGCTCGTTTTAACTCTTGGTAAGCGAAATTCTCCTTTGTAATGCTTTACTATGTTAAAAAAAGCATAAATTCTCCCCGACGTAACGGAGTCACCATTTAACCAACATTTGGCCTTGTGGCGAGGGGACATCATAGCTTTTTTGAACCATTAGGACATATTTTTCATTGGGAGTTATTGGATATGTCTAGAAAAAATTATGGCGTTAAAACTCAAACTTTCTGAATAAGTCAACCCCTTCTATTCCCCAAGCGTCGCTTCGTAAATGTCATGGCGCTGTCTTTTCAGCTGTCAAAACACCTCCCGAAGTGCCACGTGTCCATTTGAAATGATTATAGGTGGCCTTGCACCTGTGGTGGTGGGAAACTCAATAGGCGAGTTCCATAAAAGGTTTCAAATGTCTCTTTTTTCAAACCCTTCTCTTCCATTCATCTTCTTCGAGCTCCTATCTTCTTTAGAGAGAGAACTCTGTGCAAAATCCATTGTTTACCAAGATCTTACCTAGCTTCTTCCTTCTCTCATCTTTTATGCCACCACTTGTGGTTGTTATTCTTCATCTTTATTCCCAACCCTTCATTTACCGAGGTTCTTTTTGGCGTACTTCATTATTGCCTATAATGGCCTCGTTAAGTAATCCTACCACACATGCCACCAATGCTCCACCTGCTAGCCCTATTGTCACTGCCTCCACTGCCGCCTCATTGACTGCTTCCCAACAAGACCAGTTGCATTTTTATTGTTGGTCCCCCATATTTGGCAAGGGTGATGACTTTACTAGGTCTTGTAAGACTTGCATTTCTAATTCCGAGTATGATGCCCTGATGCTTGGTGATGAAGACAAAGGTGCTGATGACTGGGGGTTTCTACCTCTAGAGGGGACTCTTCGATTTCGTCTTGAGCGAGGGGACTTCCCATGGTCCCATATCGACTTCGAAGGGCCTGGGGGCTCTCCTTCTCACTTTGCTGCCTAGAACTCCCATATATAGAGTTCCTATACTAACACTCTCACCAAAATTGGGCTTCATCAGGCTAAATGGTTTGGTGAGTTCACCCTGTCCAAGAATAATATTTCCCTTCCCGTTATGGTATCTAGATAAAAACATTACCACTCATACGTTCGTTGTATGGGGAAAGTATACAATAACGTTGGAGGACATGTGCGATCTACTAGGCCTTGAGGTAACAGGCCATGAGCCCTATTCTGATGAAGCCCTGGATTCCCAAGAGACTAATGACCTTTTGGAGTTAGACTGTATATGTCGAAGGTGCATCGTTACTTCAAACAAAGCTACCTTAACTCCTCTTATCAACTATTTCTCCAAGGATCCTTTTGAAGGTAGTTCCTCTGAGGCTGCCACGGGTCGAGGTACATCGCTGAAACTTCCTGCCTACATCCTTATCGTTTTTTCTCATTTTCTTTAAACGGGGAAACCTCATAACCAACCTCGAAGGGACCTCATCAACATATCCCTCTGTTTGGCCCAGGGTATCAAGCTTCGTCTGGATGAAATCTCCTTGGGATCCCTCTACACATGGCTCGATATAACCCTTTTCAATATGGAATGATCTCTGGGTCGTTATAACCTGCCCAACTTTGCCAACTGTGTCCTCCTAACAGGCTTCCTCTATGTGTGTTTCCCCGTCATAGCAGCCAAGACCAATCGCCCTCCTTCGGGGGAAAAAATTATGCCCCCACGCTCTTTTGTTTATCACAAGATACAAAGCCAAAAGGAGTTGACCTCCATTATCGATGATTTTTCAAATTTTGTGATGAGGCCTTATGAAGAGGATATGTTTCTATACACTTATGGTTTTCAAACATGAAGTAAGAGTGGTCTGGGCAACTACTCTAGACCTCATTATTAAAGACCCTTCACTAGTTGTGGTCCTTCTATTTTCACCAGGATACCTGCCCTCTTACACCGAGTGGGGATACACCAGCTAGCACTAAAATCCCAACCAATGCAGTCATCGGTTTTGTTTTGATCAAGGGGCTCCTCGCCCAGTTTTTCAATCATCTTACCCCAAGTTCTCCTTTAGCGAGGCATGTTCCTTGTTGTCCTCAACTAGTGCGTGGGTAGTGAGTTCTACAATGGCTGGGTGAGTCACCATTCCCAGCGTCACCAGGCAAGGGGACATGACCCCTCTATTTACAACAAAGTACTGACCCAGACAACTGGACCAAATTTCTGAGTTCATTGAGGGGGATCCCGTGTATCCTCCTATTCTTTTGTTTTTTGCCTTGGAGTTGGGGTTAAAGGGTAATTTCGTTCTTAGGATTGAGTTCCCTCTAAGCCAGACCCCCAAAGTACCTCCTACTGAACATCCTCCACACTGCCCCATGATCCCCATTGCCACGCCTAAGCCTAAGGCCGCTGCAACCCCCAAACCACCTACCTTTTCGGCGGAAGCTGCAACAGGGGTAGGGCCTTCTCAGCCACCTACTAAAAAGACCAAGAAGTCCAAAAAATAGGTTTTCCTCAAAATCAAAGTCCAAAGATCAAGCACAAACTCTTTTGGAGGCATTCCCTATTGCCTCCATTCCCCCTCCTCTGCTGAGGTAAGTGAAGAGCTGAGGAGGCAGGTTCAAGCTGAGGTCGAAAGAATAAATGCTGGGTTTCAATGGCGCGCTATCGTCGTTCCTCCTTCGGTTGCCTTTCCCACGACCATGGTTGATCCCACTGAGCCAATGGCAAAGAGTAGAAAAAGTCCAAGGTAACTCAAGGTGGTGATGCAATGGGCGCAAGGAAGAAAACTCTGGGCACTAAGTCCCAGAAGAAACGAACAACCGCGATACCTCCATCCTTATCTCCCTCTATTGCTGCCTCCTTTCTGTCTTCACCAGTGGTTATACCTTCTCGTTCTCCCTCCGAATCTCAGGTATGTGTTCATATTTTATTCTTGTTCCCCTTTTCTTAAGGTAAGTTGCATTTGCTTATTTCTTTGATAACTTTGGTGAAGGGATTTTTAGAAAGGTCCAGTCCTCTTGGTTCCCCCGTCAGTTATTTCGTGGGGGGCATTTCGGTGTCTCTCAAGCCGATATTACTCCTCCCCATTCCCCCATGATAGGTCTCACCGACTTTCTCTATTTGTCATCCCAACGAGCCAAAAAAGCTGCTGCAGGGGCTGCTACCAGGTCATTTATAGAAATATCTAGCCAACTAGAGGCAACTAATCCAGCCTCTTCTGATTACCATCCGAGCAAGAGGTCCTTCTTTCCATTGTTTTGGTCGAGGAGAGTGCCCCTGAGGTAAATTTCTTGTCAAGTCTCACGTCTTTTCCTTGCCCCACTGCATTGTTTATCATTCTGATATGATGGGATGTTTTAGGTGGAAGTGGCGTCTCTGATAGCTAATATTCTCCATCCCACTGCACTGACGAGACCCCTGACTTCAATTCCCCTATTTGGTGCCATAACGGGGGTAAGTAACGCAGAGATGTATTGCTGCCTTTTTCATGTACTTGCTCCTTATGTCTAACACTTGGTTTTGTATTTGCAGCTTTCGCCAAGCCTTACCCCACCCTTTGCTCTTAGTGGCTTTTTTCTTTCCTAGTCCAAGGTTGATGTTGTTGTCCCGCGTGGTGATTCTTCAGTGTCTTCCCATGCTGGGGCATCGCTTTGAGGTTCCTCGTGTTCTTTCAATGACACTCCTTTGTTGGCGTTGGTACCGTTTGTTGGCAAGGGAGCTTTGCCGATCGTTAAGGCACAGTGACTCCTATTCTCGCTGATGCTACTGCTGAGGTACTTCATTGATTTCTCTGCATTTCTCAGTGTCTCAAACTTCACCTATGTTGGTGACTTAACAACGAAAACACTTGTTAAGGTTTTTTTGTAAACTCCACCTATATCGGTGACTTAAAAACGAAAACACTTGTTAAGGTTTTTTCATGAACTCCACCTATATCGGTGACTTAACAACGAAAACACTTGTTAAGGTTTTTTCGTAAACTCCACCTATATCGATAACTTAACAACGAAAACACTTGTTAAGATTTTCCATAAATTCCACCTATATCGGTGACTTAACAACGAAAACACTTGTTAAGATTTTTCGTAAACTCCACTTATATCGGTGACTTAACAACAAAAACACTTGTTAAGGTTTTTTCATAAACTTTACCTATATCAGTGACTTAACGATGAAAATACTTGTTAAGATTTTTCATAAACTCCACCTGTATCGGTGACTTAACAACGAAAATACTTGTTAAGTTTTTTCATAAACTCCTTATTTCCTCTAACTGTTCTCAGGTTGCTCGGGTGGATTCTTCACCAGTTCTTTCACCGACCCCCTCACCCCATCGAGAACTCGTTGTTTCAAAAGACTCCATCCACAACGATTAAGGTTCCACGACTGGTGCTATTGCTGAGAGTGAATCTGGCTGTGAGCTTCCTCTTCTCGACTTGGCTCCTCATGCTTTCTGCCTGATGGTGCTCCATAATTCTCCTTAGATGCCTGCCAACCATCGCTTGGTAGTTTAGCTACTTTTAAACCACCATCTTGAAACATTTATCGTGGATTGCGTACGTTCTAATATCTCTGTGATGAGTTACAGGCTTCAGGGCATAGCTATCATTATGGCTGAGATTGCCAGTACTCCTACTTCAACTGTTATTGGATTCCTCCTCAACCAATTCCTGGGTAACCTGAAGGAGTTGGGTGGTGATGGCTTTTGTCTTGATTATCTTATTATGCATTTGAAAATTTTGAAGAGCCAACGACTCGATAGATAGAGGTAACTACTCCAGAAACATCAGGAGGATCAATGGGTTGAGAAAGCCAAGTTAGCTGAGTTAGCACCTCTTCTTGAAGCTGTTGACAAAGAGGTGGGGGACCTCTAAGAAGCTCTACACCTGGCGAAGTCGAAGTGAGAGAAGCTCCTCATCGAGCGTACACAAGCACAAATGAGGCTGGAGGTTTCTATGAATGCCCAACAGTCTTGCCTAACAGCTTCTTCGGGCCTTCCTGGAGATTTTTTCTCTTCTCCAAATCAGTAGTTCCTCTTAGGCTAATGAATTTTTGTATATATTTTTTTTTCTTCTTCTCATGTAATTCTTGGGCAATAGCTCCCAATTTTTTAATGCCCGAAAGTTTATAAATGAAGAAAGATATATGTTTTCCATGTTATTTTTTTGTGTTACAACTACTTTCCTACATTATGAAGTTCTATAATTCTTTCATTTCCACCTGGCCTATAATAAAAAGAACTTACATATTCAATAAAAAAAAGGTATGTATTCATAACAACAGCTAGATACATTAGTGGTTCAAACCTAATTTCTTACACATGATAGACGTTTAACCATTTATTATTAATCTTGAATGGTTTATCTTCTTCCATCCTAGAAATTAAGAAATAACGTGAGTCATGAGCATCTTTTACAATGAAAGGTCCTTCCTAATTTGTTGCAAACTTAGGTAGAGGAAGCCCCCTGATGTGTTTCACTACTTCTTTCAATACGAGATCTCCCTATACGAACTTCCTTGGTATCACTAAGTTATCATATGCCTTGGAGAGCTGTTTCGTGTACATTTGAAAGTGTTGAATCCCATTATCTTTGTGTTCAACCAATGCTTCAAACTTCACATGTCTAATCTGAGGGAGCATGCTACTTCACAAAGTATATCGAGCAGAGGTAACTTCTAACTCCATTAGGAGAATCGCCTCGGCCCCATAAACAAGGGAGAATGGAGGGCTTTCTCTTAGTTGTTCGATAGGCCCACAATACAGCCGGTATCTTATCATCCCACGCTCTTGAGAAATCCTCCATTATTTTAGCCAAGATATTAACCAAAGTTTTATTAGTTGCTTCGACCTAACCGTTTCCCTTTGGATATGCCATCGTCTAAGTATGATGGACAATGGAGTATTTTTCTATGAGCATCGTTACTTATGAATTGACGAAAGGGATTCCATTGTCTGAAAGTATGACCTTTGGGATTACAAAATGGTAAATGAGGTATTCTCTGATGAAGTTGCTCATCACCCCTGTTGTTGCCCTTCTTAGTGGTATCGCTTCAGCCCACTTTGTGAAGCACTCTGTTGCTACAAGTATACATATCTTCCCCCTTGAAGAAGGATGTATTACCCCTACCAGGTCGAATGCCCAAGTGTAAAAAGGATAAGGCATCGCCAGGGAGTGTAGGTCTATCGATGGGGTATGGATCATATTTCTATGAAGTTGGCAAGCTTTGCATTTTCGAACGAACTCAGTGGAGTCTTTCTCTATTATTGGCCAATAATACCCCAACATCATCAATTGGTCATATAACTTTGCCCCTCCTATATGAGCTGGATCGCGCGCCTATTTGAGGACCTCGGTTGCTTCCTCCTTCGTGATGCAATGCAATGGCCTGTTGAAGTATCCCCTTCAATAAAGCTTCCCCTTTTGAATGTAAAATCTTGGGGCCCTCCGCTTGTGTCCCATCGCATTAATTTTCTGTGTTGGGGAAACTCTATCTCTGATAAAGTCAACATACGGATATCTCCAATCAGGTTGAGCTTCCACGATATGACATTAAGCTGCTTCGAAAAATAACTGGCATTTGTCACATTTTCGTTGTAGCTCCATCGCGTCCTATTTCATTCTGGGCCAAAAATACCCCTCTTTTTGCATTCTTCGGTAGAGGGGTATCTCAGTTGTCTCATAGTGCTCTTCATGTGTTCTCCTTAATCTTCGCTCTTCCTCTTTTGGACCAATGCACCTCTATAACCATCCTCCTTTGTTCCTAAAGTAAAGGTTTCCCTGGTTCATGAAGTATTGGGATAATACCCTCAGCCCCATCGCTCCTTACCTAAATTCCAATTGCCCTCTAATATCCCCCCTCTAGTCTGTGTTGTCTTCCATCAGTAGAATTGACTGTACTATTAAAGGAGTTGTTCTTTATTGGATCACTACAGTAGTTGTATCATTTCTTATGACCATTTTCTTAGCAATGGTGGCATAAGCGTCTCGGTGACAATTCATCTTTTTGGGCTATCTCTTGATCTTAGTTTGATGGAACTGGCATAAAAGCCTCTGGATGATTATTTTGTATGGTACTAGGCTCATGTGTTTCAATGCGTACTCTCTATTCACTTGTTGAACCACCAAATTTGAATCACCTTTGATGCAGAGTGAATGAATCCCCCTTCGAAGAGCCTCTAGAAACCCTAGCACCAATGCTTCATATTCTGCCTTATTATTAGAAGAAAGGAAATCTAATTTATAGGAAAGGCAAATCTCCTCCATTCCTTTTGAAATAATAACCCTTGCTCCTCCTTTCTTTTTCTACCGAATATCCGTCGAGCTGCATTATCCATTCCTCATCCATTGCGTCTAGGTGATTGGCCTGCAAATCGTCTCCTATAATACTTTCTTTGGGTGGCTCAAACGTTCCCTAGGGGGAAATTACTAATAAATTGGCGTACGCTTGGCTTTTGATCATGCGAGTAACCACACACTTCAACTCATACTCGGAGAGGAAGAGGAACCACCTAGCTGCTCTACTAATCAATATAGTTCTTGATAGCAAATACTTAATAGGATCACATCTAGTTACAATATAAATTGTAAAAGATAGCATATCATGTCTAAGTTTTTGTTCTACAAAGACTAAGGCTAAATAATGTCTTTCCAAGCTACTATATCTGACTTCTGGCCCATGTATGATTCTGCTCAGGTAGTAGACCGTCCGTTCTTCCCCATCAATCTCATGTGCCAATAAAGCTCCCACGGACCTCGTGGTGGATGTGAGTTATAGTTGCAATGGTATTCCTACATGCGGGGGAACCATGATCTGTGGTGAAATGAGCAGCTTTTTCATCCCAACGAGTGAATCCTGGTGAACCTCATCCCACTTGAATTTCGTGTTCCTTCATAATAGCTTCATCAACGGGTGTGTCATCTCGGCTAACCCAGGCATAAATCTCCTACGATAGAAGACTTTATCAAAGAAACTCTTCAGCTCCTTCGCCGTTCTGGGACTTAGCATCTCCAAGATCGCTCGTTGCTTGTCTTGGTCCATCTGTACCCCTTCCGATCAACCACTAAGCCTAGAAATTTCCCACTTGTTACCCCGAAGACGCACTTCAGTGGGTTCATCCTCAATTTATACTTCCTTCAACGGGCAAACACCTTCCTCAAATCGCCATGATGGGACACCTCCTTCCTTGATTTGATGACCAAATCATCCACATAGAATTCCACAAATTTATGGAAGAAGTTATGGAAAATTTCCATCATTGTTCTCTGGTAAGTAGCCTTAGCATTCTTGAGTCCAAACGGCATTACTCTGTACATGAAATTTTCCAACATGATCCTGAACGTCATTTTCTCTGCATCCGTGGGGTCCATCTTAATTTAGTTGTACCCTACATACCCTTCCATGAATATATACATCTCATGATTACCTGTTGCATCTATCAAGCTATCAATGGAAGGTAGAGGGAACTTATCCTTGGGGCAAGCTCTATTCAAATCTCTAAAGTTCACACAGATTCTTATTTGGTTTTTGTCTTTCTTTCCCACCGGGATAATGCTAGATAGCCAAAGCGGGTGTTGTATTTGTTTGATGAACACTGCCTCCAATAAGAGTTGGACCTCTTCCTTTATCTTTAAGTCTAGCTCAGGCTTGTATATTCTTATTGCTTATTTCACCAGAATGGCTGAAGGCATTACGTTCAATTTGTGAGAGCTGACTCCCTCATCTAGCCCTTCCATCTCAGTGTATTTCCATACAAAAATGTCTATGAACTCCCAAATCAACATAACTAAAGCCTCTCATTTCTCCTTATTGAGATCTTTTGCGATAAAATAGACCTTGGGTCCTCCTCTTCTTTCTCCAGGTTCAACTGCTTCAATTCTTACGCTTGCAGTTTTAGTTGATCCGCTATGTATTCTGGTTCTTCGGTGAATTCTTCTATAAATTCCTGTACATTGGAGTTTTCTATCACCATACATTGTCCTCACTGATCCACTAAAAAGCACTCATATATCGGGTCAGCCTCATTATTAGCTTCTTCAGTCGCCTGTTCACACCATTATAATTGATATATCACCTTTCCTTCTTAGGTAACGACCTTCTTGCACTATCTGCTAGTAGTTGTAGCTGCCTTCCTCTTCTTATCTCTAAAAGCCTCAACCACTCTTTTTCCTGAGAATCGGCTCAGTACACTTTAACGTTGACCTCATTCTCCATCGGATCCACTCTAGGACTCATTCTGTCTTTGAGTTGCTTCGAGATATTTTGGGGCCGAGGGACCACCTAGTGAGCTTCTTTGTCCATTACTCTTGTGCTTCCTGCGACCTCCTTATTCATCTCGTTCAAGGGCCCCATCCTTTCTCTGATCGAGGGAATCCGGGCTCCCTCCATTCTTCTCATTAGGACCCGAACATCTTCCTCCAACTCTGTGTAAAATGCCGCGTCCACCAGGTGAGCTTCCTCAATAGAGAAGGGCCTCCTCGTAACTCTAATGGTCACCTATGTTCCCTTAATGTTTGACTTAGTGCATTGGTGGTATGTAGAAGGAACTAGCCCTTGGTTATGCATCCACACCCTTCCTATTATAAAATGATAGGAAGTTTCACTCTCGATTACGTGGAACTTGATATGGGAACTCAGATTTCCCATTATAATCCCAACATTAACGTACCCAATGGATTTGGAAGATTGGTTATCATACCCCGAAATCAACGAATGCATGGGAACCAACCGTTCTTCTGTAATATTATCTGCATGGAAGGAGTTGATTGGCATAATGTTGATGGAAGCTCCCCTAACCATAAGAGTCAATGCGAAACTAATTCCGTTGAAGCTAGCGGTAACGTACAACGGCCTGTTATAAGGGAATCTTATATCCCTATCTGCATCACTGAAGGTTACTTCTGACAGAAACCTCCTCACCAACATTATCATGGGTCCCTTCCATCTCAGTGAAGGGACTCCATTCTTCCTCGCAATGTCAAGTATTGCATGGGTTATTTCCAACCTACTCTCTTTCGGTATCCCCACCTGGTCGAAAAACCAGGTGAATTTTGGGGATTTTGAAACTGTACAATACTCTAGGAATGACTCATCGTAGTCGGTTACTACATTAGCCATTCCCTTCGTGCCATCTTTCAGGGCTTCTTCGAATTCCTCCTACTTCGACGTTGTCTTTCTTTCTTCTCTCTCTGCCTCTTCATCATAGGCCACCACCAGATTGGCCCCGTGTGCTAGGAGTGGGTTATTTTTAACGTTTCGTAGAGGAATTTGCAACATCCCTGCCTTTATATACTTGTCGATGATTCTCCTCAACGTGAAACAACTCTCTGTTGGATGATGGATATTCTAATTAATCTGGCAATATTTGGGATCCGCCCTTGTTGCTGCATCGGGTTCCCCCACAAGAATGCCCTTTGGTTCATAGACCGCTCCTCCTTGGACCATTGCATTGTAACAGCTGACAGCCTCCTCCATCGTACAAGACAATGGTGGTGGGTCCTCCCTGTCTCTTCCAAACTTCCTCTTATTATCCTTCTTCAGCACCTTACCCACATTTGCTCCCTCGGTGTACCTTACCCATGGGAGCAGATACCTCCCCCATAGGTTGTATCGGCTGCCTAAACATCATGGGAACCACCACTAGATTTGGTCGCACCACTAAGGAGATATTTATTTCCGCTTTTAAGAGCGCTGAAAAAGTCCCCTCACACGTTTCATTAATGAGATGAGAGATGTACTCAGGAAGCAGTCCCTCCGCACATATCTAAAATAACTTGGAATCTTTGGACTCCTCCCTCACATCGAGGGACCTTTCCCTGAACCTTCAAATGTACGCTACCACTAATTCCCGGGTCGTTACTTATCCCTCTCCAATTGGCTCAAAGTAAACTCATCTTTCGTCAAAAAGAACTTTTGGATGAACAAAACATGCATTTCTTCCCACGTAGAAACTCTTGTGGGAGCCAAATGACAATAGCAGGTATATGATTTATCGGTTAAGGATTTAGAAAACTCCCTCAACCTAAGCTTCTTATTATTACAATGTGCCCCTAAGTGTTCAACGAAGCGCTTAATGTTCTCCTTCGGGTTTCCACCTTTCCCTGTGTATTTTTCAAAAATAGGAGGAATATAGTCCTTTGGATAGGCCTCATCGTTGTATTCTGGGGGATAAGGTGTTCAAAAGTCATCATAGACCGAAGCTACCTTGCCAGCAGATTGCGAGGAGGCCTGCATGAACTTCAACATCTCTTTCTGCATCTCCTTCCTCATTTCCTTCATGGGTGATGCTACTGGGGCAACAACCAATGGGACCACGGCCTGAGTGCCCGTTGTAGCTGGAGCAATCATCATAGATGGAGCCTTTCATGCTCCCAAGGTTCCCAATGATGGATTCACAATATAGGGTATACTTGATGGGATTGTTCGCGCTACACCTACACTTGGTGGGGCAGCCCCTGGTGTTACGAAGGAGTTAGCTTCAAATCCTCCCAACATCGTCGAAGCTACCGAAGTTTGTAAGAACTCGTAAAACTTATTCATGAGGAGTTCCACTTGAGCTGGACCCAACACAACACTCGTGGAAGCTTGTGTCACCCCTAGAACGTCGGTCGTCTCCTGAACTCGAGGTACCTCTATTCGAGGGGCCCCATCCCTTAGAGCCTCCAGTTCTCTCACCGCATGTTCTTCATTATGTTGAATGTCATCAAATTTGAGCCTTCGATTAACGTTATCTTATGCCATACTCCTTGCTTTAGAAGAATGCCTCCCCAACGGAGTCGCCAAATGTAAGAGGATAGTTTAGATAAGATGGAGGCGTAACCCCGTTTGAGTATAGTAATTATAAGTTAAATAGCAACACTTTTGATTAACCATAGGACATTCAAACATTACTCAATGAAGATAGATTCAGTTTAAGCTCACAGATCTCTCGTGTATAACTCAGAAGGTGGTAATGGACTTAGAAGTAACTTAGCTAGAAGGAGAGAGAAGTAAGCACCCTAGATACACCTTGGCAGGCAGCCAAAACACACCAACCACCCTCAAGAATCTCTATCAAGTATTAAAAGATTCGTAATAAATGACAATGGTGGGTGATTAAACTCTATGGTTTGTAATAACTATCTAGTAATCACTTCTGAACTCTCGAAAAAGACCATCCCCTCCTTAGAGGTGGTTGGGGTCCTTAAATAGCCTGCCACACCAACCCCGAGGAAACTTTGCCATTAATGCTTGTGAAAGACATCCCTCATACTTTATGTCACAAACATTAAATACTTGATGCACTAGTTGTCTCTAAGTCATAAACATTAAATACCAAGACATGCCTTTTGCTTAACCATTGTGTGTCAGGGGGTGTTCTCATAGAGGTGGCTCACTAACTGTCTGACAGACCCAAATACCACGGTCGTTTACTCAAGTGCAGGTCTGACATTTCCTAGCTGGTTAGTGACATCAGATAAAGTGGATGTGACATTAAGTAGAGAGTTGTTTGGATCACAACTCAACGCCCGATGGAACTCAGGGCTACTCCCCTTGAGGTCCACGATCGGGGTTCTTCAGAGTTTTACCAGGTGTATCTAAGATGGTCGGACAAGCCCCAACAGTGCCTCACTTCTCAATCCTCCAAATAAAGTCCCTATAAATTTCCCATGGCGAGGTCATTCGATAGAGCATGAAAGCTCTCTCAGGCCCTGCTAAGCCTGGTCTCTCGCGTGTGCCGTTTGACCTCACACTAAAACTCATTATTATTCTCGATACATCATTACAACCGTTATAGCTTATAGTCAATATAAACAAAGATACAATATGACTAACACAACAAGCTAAAGTATGAGTTGCCACGCTAAGCTGCCTCGCTGAGCTGCCACGCTAGGCTGCCTCAGTTTCTTAATCCCAAACACTGTTGTTAATGGGGGAATTATCCCTAATCTGAGGATTACCTTCATTACCAATCTACACTCTTTCTTCTTTTCTTTATATCGAATCATGGTTTGCGTTGTCGTCTCTTTAGATGAGTTTAGAAAGGAATGGAACATACCAGACTGTGTATACTTAGAGTTCCCCAATCCCCATGTAGACTTTTTTTCTTTGTCTAAAGGTCACTGGATTCCTTCCTTATACATTGCTGAATGAGGTTTTACCTTTCCCCCTAATCATTTTTCTCTGGAATTTTGTCAATACTTTGAAACTGTACCTGCTAGAGTAGCCCCAATACTTGGAGGATTATCAGTGGTGTTCATAGGCTCAATCAACTCCATAGGACCCATATAGGCATTCCCGAAATCATATTTTGTTATAAGTGGGTCACCAATGACAACAATTACTATTTAAAAGCTAGGGATATAAATAGAGCTTTAGTTATTAACCTTCCTGACTCAAATAGGGATTACTTCGACCATGAAGTGATTGCCAAAAATTGGCAATATGTTCCCTTAATAGGGGGTGAAGTGTACAGTGGGCCAAAGTTCCCTCCAGATGGTCATGGGATAGGTTTTTTTAATTTTCACGTGACTTTATTAACAAATTTCTTGTTGAAATGTTAATTAATCATTAGTTGCTTGTTTACTTAAAGTTGATAAAAAGAGGAAGTGTCCCAAGGAAAGTGACATCAAGCTTGACGAGCTCAAGTTTCCCTAGGGCCTTTAATAAAAAATTGGTGAAGAACGTACTAAGTCGGTATCATACTTGCTAAAATACAGGTGTTGATGTAAAAAACTAGATTTGACCTAATTAATTATTCACAGATAAATATGAGTAAAGAAATAAGACAAGATATTTTTAGAGTGGTTCAGCCTCAAGGAAATGGCCTACGTCCACTGTTTTGTATTACTGGGTATCTTTCTTTGATCACGATTATGCAGGCTTACTTCGCCTACCCTGCTGAGAGGGTGTTACAATGTATTTATAGCCCTTGGGATGTCAATGTGAATATATAGTACTCCTTTATCTAATAGACATATACATACGTACATAGTGAGGAATTAATGTAATACAATAAACATTGATTCTGTTTGGTCGTTTGGTTTGCCCAATAAGTTGCTCAGCACGCTGAGTAGCTCGGTACTCTAAGTAGCTTGGTACTCTTAATAGCTCGGTACATGATCTTGTGCCACGTTGGATGACATATGTCTTCATATAATTGGTCCACGTCAGCTGACTAATTTTTATATCAACAGAAGCCCCCAATGTTTCACAGTTGAAGTTGGATGCGAGGGTGTGGAACATTTTACCCAAAAAGTTATTCAGGCATATTTCCCATGTTTTGGCTAATTACAGACCTTCAACACTTGTAAAAGTTTTCTACATCAAATAACAGTTTTGAGCACGGAATGGAAAATTTGTAAATATTTTGAATTCTGATGACCACTTGGGTATCTGGGTCTTTTTCCTTTGATTAGCCGTCGAGAAGGCAACTGTCGTCACTTGTGATCAGTACTTTTCTCATTTTTTGAGGCGAAAAAATCTGATTGTCTTCTACCTTTTTCCATCTTGTTTCCAAAGTCCTTTTTTTGTCGTTTTTCTTCTTACAAATGTTCTTTCTATCATTTGCCTTAGCTGATTCCTTAATCTTATGTAAGAATTTCTTCCTTCCTTCTTCTTTCTTTGCTTTAACCATCATGGTTTACCTTATCGAGTCATTAGATAAGTTTAGAGCCGATTTTGAGACTCCTTCTTCGGTTGATTTGGAGGAACCTGCTTGTGCCTCTAACTTATTGGCTTTAGCTAAAGGACACTAGTTTCCCTCTATTTTTGTAGTAAAATGCAGTTTTTCTTTCCCGTCTAATCCCCTGTGTTTGGAATTTTGCCAATATTTCGATATTGTACCTGCAAAAGTAGTTCCAAATACATGGAGGGTAGTTAATAGCGTACATAGGTTGAATCAAATACATGGAACTCATCTAGGGATTCCTGAGATTATGTTTTGTTATAAATGGGTCACCAGCGACACCACTTTTTATTTATAAACTAGGTTTGTTAACAGAGCCTTAGTGGTCAATCTCCCTGATTCTAATAGGGATTTTTTTGAACATAGGGTTGTGATGAAAAATTGGCAACACCCCCCATTAAATGGGAATGACGTGTACCAAGTTCCCAGATGTCCTCCTTATGGCAATGGGATAAGTTGTTCTTTATTTTTTAAACTAGCTTTATTTTTTATTCGATAAAATGTGTCACTAACGTTTTCTTTCTTAAATTTTTAATTTGTAGTTGACAGTAAAAGAAAACCACCAAAAGGGAGTGATATTAGTATAAAAGATTTGATGTTTATCTGGGGTTTGCATCAATCAGTTGCTGGGGAGAACGTGAGAGCTTTTTTTTATTTGTTGAAATTCAGGAACATTACTTCCTCTTTATTTCTCGGCCTACTGCTCTTCCATCTTTGGTGATTGATCTTGAGCAAGATCCATTTTTTTCTTCAATTGTTGAATAATCTTCCTCTAATTTAGGTACCTTTATTGCTGATCTGATGACGAACAAGAGGTGAATGCATGATCTCTTTGCCAAGATTATCCCTGGTGTTGATGGGGCAAAAAATAATAAGGAAGATGTCACAGCGAAACGGACTAATAAAAATGATGTTGCTCCATCTGGTGGGGCAATTACACCTGTTAAGGAGGTTACCAAGAAGCCCCCTATTGTTCAAAAAGAGGCACCACCTTTGATTGAAGAGGTTGCAACTTTAAGAAGATTGAGAAGGGATCTTATTCAGAAGACCATTGATGTTATTGCTTAACCAGTTGGGGTTAAAAAACCATCCTTGAGTGTTGGTCCTCCAACATTCATTACTCCTGGTATAGACAGGAAATTAATCTGGTCTGGAACTCTTCTTGATCATAGAGCTACTGAGACCTCTACTCCTCAAGGGAAAGTCTCCGATTTGGTAGCCCAACACCTTGCATCAATATGTGTCATTATACCTCGTCATTTAAGTTCTGCTTTTAATTTTCATATTCTAACTTGAGTTTCTCTTTGTCTTACAGTTTTTGGTGTATTTCAATAATATCTACGAAAAGGGTGAAGATATCAAAGTTTCTTCCTCTTCCAGTGAAGTAGAAGAATCCCTTACTGGGTTATCAAAATCTTTGGAGGACTCCCGAAATAAATATAAAGATGATAAAACGTATTGGGAGAATAAAATCAAAGGTGCTAAGACAGCTCAACAAAAAGTTATGGATGCTGCAAAGGAGCCTGATCTAGCTAGGAAAAAACTTGTGGGTGCTTCCAAGGAGATAGAGGAGAAATTAAAAGTCACCATTACCAGCAAGGAGGAAGTTGAGGGCAAGCTTGAGGAGGCTTAACGGTTTAAAAATGATCCTAAATAGAAAGTAAAATCTATTTAAGATCTACTTAAGGGAGAATACTTCTTCGAAAAGGACGAAGAGAAGGTCTGCTGTGAAGAAGTCTTTTAGATATGACTAGGACAAAGGGTGGAACAAAGCTCTAATTTCTACCTCTACTCAAATTGAGTATGCATGTTTTAAATTCTTCAGGGATGGATGGGTTGCAGCGTTGAAAGAGTTGAATGATTCTAAAGATTCTAAATTATTTTAGAAACATGTCCATGACCCTCCTCCTGCCATTGGAGAAGAAGAAGAAGATGAAGTAGGATCTGATTAATCTTCTTTCATTATGTCAGAACAAAAACATGATCCACTATCCCTCAATCTTTCGATCCATCCCAACAGATAACTACTTCTTCCGAACAATGTCAGCTGCCTTCCGAACAACTTCAGCAACCAATGTCTTCTTCAAAATCTGCTGAGGATGTAGTGGAGGATAAGGAGAAGGTGTAATGTTGCTCGGTAAATTTTTCTTTTCCTCTATTTTTCCCTTAATTTTGTACCTCTGGTTGTACTTTCACCCATTATGATCAATAAAATTAACTAGTTATTTATCTGAATTTCTCCTCTAATGTTCAATATAGCTATGTTGTTGTTGACTTGTTTTTACTTTTCCTTGCTAGTTTATTTCCAGGATGGAACTATTATCGACACATGACACAGATTTGATGAAGAAATGTACAAACTACTTTAAAGATGGTCGTGCAGATTTTACTGAAGTACAAATAGTTGACATTCATGGTCCTGATGCCTCTAAATGAGTAATTGAGGCTTACCAGTATTTGAAATGTTTACTTGATCATGCCGTAGCGAATAACGTAGCTTATTACGAAATGATTAAATACCTCCAAGGAATGATTGAAGAACTTCAACTTTAACATAAAGAAGCCAATGCTCTTCTTCATAAAGGTTATGAGAGTAAGTACCAATATTTGAGTTTTGATCGGGATTATGACAAGTTTATTTTTTCTCATAATAAGAGAGAGTGTGTGCTGAAATTTGACATTGAGGAGGATAGAAACATTGTCAAATTACTCGAGGAGGAAAATAATGCTCTGAGAGAAGAACTAAGACAGCTAAAATATGCTTCTTCCTCTAAAGCTATAGTCCCAGTTAATGATAATGGTATTTCCTTTTTCGAGACTGAAAATGCTTCACTAAGGGAAGAGTTGGAAACTTTGAAAAGAGTTAGACCTGCATCCACTTCTTGAGGTAGAACAAGAGTTAGTCGGAGTAGTATTGAAGAGAATAGAACTCGAAAGGTCTTAGAAAATCAGGCTACTCAACTGAAAGTAAAAAATCAAGCTCTGGCAGAGATGTCCCAGAAGATTTAAACACTTACAAAACAATTATCCAATCAGAGTTCTGCATTGTAGAATAAAGAAAGTGTTCTTAAAAGACTTCATAAACATGTTGAATGATTAACTTATAGCCTTAAGCATCCCAAAGAGTTTTATATGAAGAGATACAATGAAGCTTTATACCATCTTGATGCCAGATTGAAACAATCAAACAATGAAGGGTATAAATAAGGATGGTTGAATGCCTTAACTGTAAAGAAAGTTGAACAAGGAACTGAACTGTGGGATTGGTATGACCCTTGACTACTTGATCTGCCAGTACCACCATTTCAGTTAGATGTTAATTGGATTCCAGTTAGCTCAATTCCTCAGTGTTTGATCTCCAAGTACCTAGGTGGACTTCATAAAGACTTTGAGATATCCCGACCTCCTCATGTGTTATTCAAGCAACACCAGATTGCTACAGAACTTGAACTTTATCAATTCTTCTTATGATTCAGATGACCCTCTAGCTAGAATGGATCCTGTATCAAAATCAGAAGCAAAGAAACCAATAGAATAGGATATTTATATTTTGTTAGTAATTGTGTAAATGAAGAAAAATCACCTTCTTTTAATTGTGTTTCCTTGGAAATAAAATAATTGCATGATGTTTATTCTGTCAATCTTTGAGTATATATATTTCAATGGAAATTTTTCCCTTTTTGATTTGATTGCCTAGACAATGGAATTTTTTCCCCATGTGTTTGTCTAGTTGTGGTGACTTATCACCCATAAGTGCCTAGGAAATGGAATGTTTATCCCATATTCTTGCTTAGTTGTAACAATTATTTAAATTAATAATTTCTCTAGTTCCCAGACGGTGGATATTTTACCCAACTTCTTGCCTAGTTTAGATGCCTCTTGGGTCACCCATAATTAAGCAAGACTTGCCTTGCTCGATTATTTTACCAACATTAGTGTTTATGTTGATGCCGACCAACATTTAGTTGGTGGTTTCTGATGCCGACTAACTTTTAGTTGGTGATTGCTGTAAAATTTGTTTAAGTGTAGTGTGTAGCACTAGTACTCCAAAGAAAATAAAACAAGCGAATGGGGAAATCATCATTTTATTCATACTGAAACAATTGAGAACATGGGCTATTACATTACTGGTAGTATTTTCGCAAGTGCTCTACATTCTATGCATATTTTAATTCTTCCCCTTCAAGAGTATATATTCTGAAAGTGCTAGGTCGAACAATAGTTGTGATACGATAAGGCCTATGCCAATTTGCTTCCAACTTATTGTGCTTCTGAATTACCTTCTTGAGCACATAATTGCCTTCCTTCATATCGTATTTCTTGATCCTTTTATTATATAACATAGCGGTCCTTTATTGATAGGCTGCATTTTGGATTCTTGCGTCTTCTTTTACTTATTCAAGCCTATCCAAATCCAAGCGTCTCATCAAGTCACTCACCGGAGAATTAAAATTGAGCACTCGATGAGTAATAAATCTGAGTTCAGTCGATATCACTGCTTCACTCCCAAAAGCCAACATGTAAGGGGTCTCTCCAGTTTCTATAGACACCCCATTCTATCACCCCGTAGGTCCCTAACACCTCCCTTCATCACTACAAGCCTAAGTCATACCCCGAGAACTGACATAGACGTCATCAGGCACTCCCAGACTCCGTTTGACAAAAAAGTCAAACTCTTCAGCTCGACTGAGACTGAATGAATTTTTAAAGGGCGCTAAAACCCCTTTCTAACGGTCCATCTCGTGTACGATTCTAACTTACGGTGCAGACGAACGACTCGTTTTCCCTCAAAACCTGACTTAGAGGCCATCAGACTCTCCCAGGCTCCATTTGACGAAAGTAAAATCTTCAACTCGGCCGAGACTGAATGAATCTCAAAAGGGCGCTGAAAACCCTTTCCAATGGTCCACTCTGGGCCCAATTTTGACTTATGGTACGGACGAACGATTCATTTTACTCTGAAAGGCCACCGGACTCTTCCAGGACTAGGTTGACCAAAGTCAACTCCCAAACCGAGGCTAACTCTTTGTGATGTCAAAGTAAATCTCATAACCGTTCCAACGGTCCACTCCGTGGCCGATTCTGACTTACCATGCGGATGAACGATTCATTTGCGTCCAATAATCCCCCCGTCCAAAGGACCAATGAGCGTTTCCGAGCCACATTTGATGCGAAGTCAACTCCCAGGCCCGAGAGTAGTCTGAAGGAATTTTGGAGGTCTCTAAAATACTTTCCAGTGGTTTTCCCATGAACGACTCGAATCAACAGTTTGCATTTTACGACCATTTTTATGAAGGAACCTGAAAGAGACTGTCAAACGGCAGGTTCCAAATCCTGCCTATCGGCAGTGTGCCTAAAAACACCTGTCGATTGGCAGGACCAGGCCTATGATGATCGGCAATTACCTGGTCCTATAAAAAGGAGGTCCTGACCTCATTGCAAAAAGACCCAAGATCTGAGATCCATCACTCTCAGCGAACTCAGAAAACCTCTCTCGAAGTCAGCGTGATTTCTACATCCAAATCCCTTTCCAACCCTCACTTCTCATTTTTTTTTTTTAACAAAAGTGGTGAATTAACTACCCTTCATCATCATCTAAGTGCAAGGTCTACTCTCCAGCATTCAATATCAAGCTCAAGATCTTCAAGAAGGTCCAACTTTCTCAACTCTCTCTTCAAATTCTCCTAAATTCGTATTAAATTATTTTATTACTTAGAACTTTTATTCTCTCTATCTCACATATCCTAATATACTTTTTCTTTAGTATTATTGCACATCCCTTATTTTTATATAAATAAAGCCCAAAAAATAAGAAAAAGAGGGTTCGCTCATAAATTCCAAACAGGAATTCTCACACTTTTCTCATAATTAAAATACCTTTTTACACACACACATACATAAGAGAAGTCCCCGATTGGATTTATGGGATAAACCCTACCCCTCGTTTTGTATACGAACTACGTGGACTTTGATGCCTCTATTGGCTACGTAGGTGTCTTGGGGTAAACCCCGAGATTCGAGTCCTACTTTTCTCCCACTTTCTATTTTTCTAATTCTTTAACTTAATTCTTTTAGATTCTATATATTTACATATACATATATTTGTTCTTAGTGGCGTATTATTCCATATGTGTTATCGTTACATTATATCGATCAACGCGAGGATAATCGTATAAATCCTATTTTCTAATATTATTTTTAGGGACATTCCTATGGATGACTCGCTTTATCTCTTCCATAATAAAAGTCGATGATTCCTATATCAACTACATATACACATGCACACATACCAGGGGGAAATAAAGGAAAATAACAACAAATCCATGAGAGACCACAAGGGTGGAATGGGTGCCTAACACCTTTCCATTTCGTAACTTATCCTCTGAACCCTTTTCGAATCAATTTTGGTTTCGTATGTATCAGTATGTCTTTGGATGCTATCCTTCGGGATGTATCCACCCTTTTTTGTCTGTTTTAAGTAAAATAGACTGGCGACTCTATCTCTCTACATTTTTCACCTCACACAACGTTGACGACGGCTGAAGCGCTCCCGAGAGGGTTGCGTGGGACCAAGATACTCTCACCACAGAGACGAACCCCCTCCTCTATCTTTTCAAGAGGATTGGGGATGGCCACCGTGGCGACTCCGCTGGGGACAGTTTTATATGAGGGTTGGACTCTGTTTACATGGATGTTTTATTTTCTTATATACTCCCTTACTTTTCACGTTCCCCTTTTCATGTGTACCTCATGCTTATGCTTATTTTCACACACTTGTAGAAGATTCTCCATGTACACTTTGCACCACGTGCACCTAGGATCACATATATCCACCTGTTGCACTCATCACTTACCCAAGCTTGGTATACTATTGGTACTTGGACTTTGCTCCCTGTTTGTCATGATCAAGAAATATACTCCCATCATAAGATACTAATAAGAGAATCATGCATGATTCATATGGCATCACCAAAGATCATTGTTATTTACCAAATTTTGTCCAGTAACTGGAGGGTCACTTCGTGATGGGCGCTGGTCCGAAAGGGCATAGTTATCCTAAGCAATATGACTCTCACCTACCATTGGCCAAGTACCTTCGATGTATATTGAATGGTTCCCCCGCATCGTACTACTTGATCGAAGTCATGACGAGAGGTATATCGCAGGGAAATCGTTCATGTACGTCGAGTATATCGAATTTTCTCTCACACGTACCGTCCCCACGAGGTATATAGTGAGACAATTCACGTAAACTTAGGTATATCAAATGTCTTGTTCACATATACTGATTGGCCTCAAAAGCAAGACATATATCATGGAAGTCACGCCAAAGTGGGAAACCCTTTCCAATTCACACAACCAACTGCATACCCACATATAGGTGTCAAGCCTTTGACACACAGGTTAGACTGCCGATTTAGACCCAAAACTTCGCCGAAATTTTGGGTTGGCCTACCGTCCAATTTTTTGCGCATTTTTAAAATGGAACCCTGCCCGTGAGCCAGATCACAAGTCCAACCATAGCTTTGCATATGCTACAAACCTAAACTTTACAGGCTCGGTTCCTGTCCGGCATTTTATTTTGCATTTAGGAGAATTTAGTACAAGTGAGAACATAATAATTATAATAATCATGTTGAGACCCGTCTCCCAAAAATATTTCTCCCTTCTTTATCAAAAATCCAAAAAATTTCTCCCTTCTTTATCAAAAATCCAAAAACATCTCTCCTTCTTTTATCAAAAATCCAAAAACATTTTTCCTCTCTTTATTAAAAATCCAAAAATATTTTGTCTTTCAATCTCAAAAAAGAAAAAATGTCAAAAATATTTTCATTCTTCTTTTTTCAAAAATAAATTCCATTTTACACCTTCTCAGGTCGATTGCACGCCTTTGTCCTGGCTCCTTATTGGCTTCGATCTTTAGTCAAATCACCCCGGAATTTCATCCGTTCCCCTGCTACTTCTTTCGAGTCTGGAATCCATCCGTTGTCCATGGAGACCACAGATCAAGTACTAGTTGTGCAGCCACATCTGATGGCAGTTTTATCTCAGCTCGTGTCCAAGAGTGACAACCTCCAGACTGAGGTCCGAGAGATGTAATGAAACCAGGTTACTATTCCTCAAGAGCCCGAGGTCCTATTACCTTGCGCTATGGGTCCACTCGAGCCTATTTGGGCTCCCAAAAAGTATGATCACGCTCCACATGCCCCTCCTACTAATGGGATACCGCCTGCCAAGCTTCCCATGCCAAACCTTACTCAGCCTGGGGCTAACTTGCCTATAATCATTGATCCAAAAGAGGAAGATCTGAAGAAGGTCAAAGAAGATCTCAAGATGCTAACTAAGAAGTTCAACCAAGTCAGAATCTCTAGAAATTACATGGACTATACCCACATGCCTCCTTATCCTAAGGTGAGGTTACCCTAGAAGTTTAAGATGCAAAATATCGAGAAATTTGGAGGAACTGGACCCCCGATTGTTCATCTTCACGGTTATCACCATTATATGACTCTCCTACGGGCTTTTGAAGAAGTGATGGCCCAATTATTTCACAAAACTTTAAAGGATAGCACCCTCCGATGGTTTTTTCTCTCAAGGAATCTAGAATTCGTAGCTGGAAGGATGTAGCTCGAGAATTCGTGTCGCAGTATAAATACAATAAAGAGCTTGAGGTCACCCATCGTGATTTTGAACTGCTCAAACATAACTTTAGGGAATTAATCAGTAACTTTATAGCCCAATTTAGGGATAAAGTAGCCACCGTGACTAATCGGCCATCCGAGGAAGAAAAAGTCAACACAGTGAAGAAAAACTTCTTACCCCATAATACTATCCCCACTTTCGAGCTCTTAGAGAAGCAGGAGTAGAAATCGAGGAATGTCTTGATAAAACAGAAGTTGAACCAAAGAAAGTGTCCGAACAATTCACTCTGAGAAAATATGATAAACCTGTCAATGTTGCAGTCTCAACCATCAATAATATCTCTCAACCAACCACCTCGTGGGAAACAGAAAGCCACCTAGTCCCAGTCCAAAAGGAATACTTTGAGCTCCATGCTCCCCTCTCCAAAGTTTATTAAGCCCTGTTAAGCTAAAACCATATCAAACCCCTAAATCCCCGTCCATTGCCAAATCCACTTCTAAGAAACTTAAAGTCAGATACCCATTGTGTCTTTCACCAAATTGTTGGCCATACCACCGACCAATGCTTTCACCTTTGAAACATAATCCACGGTCTAATTGATCGGGGTACCATCGCCCCAACATCTAATCCCAAGACAAACACTACTCACAACCCACTCCCAAATCATGCCAATGCCATCTTCCAAGAAAAGATCCCAGAATTTGACCCCTCAACTCGAATCACACCCATATACTCTCCCAAACCTCTCCAAACTTCCCCATATTTTCTCCAACACCCTGCTATCCTCGTTGATCAAGCATTGTCACTCCTTACCAGAGCACGCACTGTTGTCTGTACCCGTTCTGAAAATGGAAGTATGGAATTATCAGAAGTATTAATCCAACTCCTAGTGTTCGGACTGAAATTTCTCTCGCAAGTGATCATTGATTTCCTGAGGTTCAGTACGTTGTTTTTAGAAGCACGAAAATGGGCCCAAGATTCACTAAGTTGGGTAATAATGAATGATGAAGTCAATCTAGAAGACGTTGTCCGGATCATGGAAGAATTATTTAGGCAATCCAACAATATTTGCAGTATGGCTGAGTTACTCGATACTTTGAAGCTACAAGGGCACCTAGTCCCTTCACCCTTACATATCCCCACATAATTGGAGGTCATGTATGAAGAAGCCATGGAAGTTATGGAATGCATTGACTTCGCATTAAAAGACAGAATTGTTGCCATCGAATGGGGGAAAATTTTGAAGATTCAAATGAAAAGTAAGCTTCCAATAAAACTGGTCCGGTAGCCGACATATGTGGGATGATCTCATTTAAATAACTCCTCGGAGAAATAAACAAGGTGGTAGAATAACTCGAGATTGACAAGGAAATAGGGTTCATATTCATCCCTTCTTCAGTAAATCACATGAACAGATCAGGGAGGCATTACCAGATCCCAAACTTACCACCAGCCAATGACAAAGGGAAGGACTTTGAAAACCTTCCTATGTTGTAGATGACCCTCGTGGAAAGAAAGATCATCGATCAAGTGAAGAAAACTCAAGCTAACATCACTCTATGGGGGATTTTCATGTCTTCTTAGATGCACAGAAATGCTTTGATCAAGTTACTCATTGGACCCATAGTTCCTCCTTCTACCACACCAGAAGAAGCGGTAAATTTAGTGGATCCTTGACCTCTACCCAAATGCTATCCTTTTCCGAAGAATAAATCCCCAGAATTGGGCCAAACCACAATCATGCACTCAAAATATCCGTCAAAGTTATGGGGAAGATCATACCACTCTCTATTGTCGATAATGGATCCTCCTTGAATGTTTGCCCATTAAGAACTTTTAAATGCTTAGGAATAAAGGAAAGTGACCTCGATCTAACCTCCGCTGTTGTACATGCCTATGATAATACCCATCGAGAGGTGATGGGATCCGTAAAACTTATAATAGGGGATGGCCCTATAAACCCTGTCATTGAATTCCAAGTTATTTACATCCCAGCTTGTTTAAACCTATTATTTGGACGACCTTGGCTCCACAGTATCAAGGGTGTGTCTTCCTCGCTCCATCAGATTTGAAGTTCTTCGCCGATGGACGAGTCAGCACCATTTTGGGTGACGACAGGAATGTCGAGGGTGAAAGTACCAGCAATCCAATCCTTGAGATAAAGCACAGGTCAAATGATATGCTCCTATCAGGATTCCGAGTTGAGCTACTTCTACTCCCGGCAGGGGACGATTTCAAAGAAAGGGCTTGTCCAGAATATGACCCTCATAGCAACGTCAATGTGATTCAAATGTTCAAAAACACGCATTTCATGCCTGGACCGGGGCTAGGACAAAGACAGAAAGGGATAATTGATCCCATTGAACTGAAAAAAGCGTTCCCTCCTTGTGGTTTGGGGTATGAACCATCAGAATAAGAGCTCAGAATAATCCGCCAATCTCGACCAAAGAGAAGATTAGACTACATCCAGAATATCCCAGGGGATTCCTTGAATGGATGATTCATTAAAGGGGGCGAAGACTTCCCCTTTTTGCGGCTTTCCAGAACTATGGTATGACCATACAGACAAGAAAATGAAGCCTAGAATGGAGATTTTTTCCAAGACAGCTACCCAGGGAACGAAAGTTCTCTACACTATGTACAACTGATCATCAAAGATACTGAAGTTACCGAGGGAAGTGACTCTTAGGATTTATTTCATTTACAAAAACTGGGGCTAACACTCTGCATGGTTCATTCAAGCACTACATCACTGGATCCATACCACTTGATTAAAGTTGCTGATACACCTATCCTTAACTGGAAAGCTACGATAGTTCTACTTATTTAAATCCCACCTAACCCGAATGTTTACCCCATCTCTTCTTCTGTTGTCCATCCTTGATCTAATGTAATCGAAGCCTCCTTTAATGAGGTTCTCAATGCATTTTTTCCTATCAATAAAATAAATAAAGATTTTGAGTATCTTACTGTGCCTTACATTAACTGTTTAGACTCTAATCAAACTTTTGATGATGATGATTTTACAAATGAACATCTCTTAACTGATCTAAATAAGGTTGATAACAAATAACATAACTGTGTTCAAGTTAATGAAGAAGAAACTGTTGTTGTTAACCTCAGTTCTAGTAGCCAATTGCATGAGATTAGGATATGGGCTATCCTTGACGAGAATGAGCACGCAGAACTTGATGAATTGCTGAAGGAATTCGTAGATGTATTTGCGTGGTCCTATGATGATATGCCTGGCATTGATCTTGAAATAGCTCAACATGAGATCCCCACTCTCACAGATTATAACCCGGTTAAATAAAAGTTAAGAAAGCTTCGCACCGAATGGTTGCTCAAAGTCAAAGAAGAACTGGTCAAATAGTTAAACGTGGGCTTCATTCGGGTGATCGAATATCCCACATGGCTAGCCAACATAGTGCTTGTGCCAAAATTAGGAGGGAAAGTTCGGATGTGTGTAGACTATAAGGACTTGAACAAAGCCTCTCCAAAGGATGATAATCTGTTACCAAATATCGACATGATCATGGAAAACACATCCAGTTATGTTCTAAAGTCATTCGTCGATGGGTTTGTCGAATACAACCAAATTAAAATGCACCCAGATCACAAAGAAAAAATTGCGTTCATCACACCGTGGGGAACCTTTTACTACACTGTTATGCCATTCGGTCTCAAGAATACTGGGACTACCTACCAGAAGGCTTCCATAACCATCTTGCGCGATCTGATTCACAAAGAAGTCGAGGTCTATGTGGATGATATGATTATCAAATCCAAAACTAGAGAATGTCATGTTCCCGCTCTTCGAAAGTTCTTCGAATGACTACGATGGTATTAGATGAGACTTAATCCATAGAAATGTGTCTTTGTCGTTACAAAAGGAAAAAACTAGGGATTCATGGTCAGTAAGAAGGGGATGGAAGTAGATCCTGCCAAGCTGAAAGCCATACTTGAGATCACCTCCTCAAATGGAGAAAGAAGTCTGTGGTTTTCTTGGGAAATTATAACACATCAGCCAGCTTACTTCCATCTGCGAACCTATTTTCAAACTCCTTCGAAAGGATTCAACCAAGTTTTGGAACAAGGCCTACCAAGAAGCTTTTGATCGAATCAAGCAATATCTGACCCAACCTTCGGTACTCATGCCATCACAGCTTGGTCTTCATTTTCTCCTATACCTAACCATAATCGACACTACAGCTAGGGATTTGCTAGCCCAATACCATGAAGAATCCCATGAAGAAAGAGCCATCTATTATGTCAGTCACATATTGGCCGGATACGAAGTAAACTACACTGCTTTGGAAAAAGCATGCATCGTGCTTATTTGGGTCACCCAAAAGTTACGACATTACATGCTCACCATCCCCATCAAACTTGTATCCTGAATGGACCCCATCAAGTAACTTCTCGAGAAACTCGCCTTATCCATCCGAATGGCTCGATAGTTGATGCTCCTAACCAAGTTTGATATCGCGTACGTCATTTATAAAGCCATGAAAGGAAGATCTATCGCTGACTACCTTATTGACTACCCCATGGAAGAAGTTAATGTCTGGATCTTCTAATTCCCAGATGAAAAATCATTTGTGTTGCTCAAGACAACCTTCGATGGAAAATGTTCTTTTACGGTGGTGCCAATAAAAAGGGATATAATATTAGAATAATTCTTATCGCCCCATATGATTCCCACACTCCCATCACTATAAAATTGGATTTCCCCTACACCAATAAAATGACTGAATATGAGGCGTGTACAATAGGCCTCAAAGTTTCTCTCAAAAAAGGTATCCAATGCCTAGATGTCTACGAGGATTCTGCCCTCATCATCGATCAAGTGCTCATAAAATGAAAAGTCTAGGACGAGAAACTCCAACCCTTCCATGCCCACTTAGAAAAACTAGCCTCCCAATTCAAAGATATCACCTTCCATTACTTGCCTCAAGTAAAGAATAACCTAACTGATGCCCTTGATACCTTGGCCTCCATGGTCGACATACCCGAAGGAATAACAATGGCCCCTTTCCTAGTCCAAAAGCAAGATAAACCAACCCACTACTACCACATTGAGCTCATCACCAAAAAAGATCATGATCTAGCCAATTGCTGGTATTATGATATCTAGCACCTCCTCAAGCATGATAGGTATCCCAAAGGTTCCAACAAGAAAGATTGAGAAACACTCCGAAGACTATTCAACCAGTACATCATCTAACACAAAGCACTGTTCAAAAGAAACTTTAATGGAACCCATCTACACGGTATCGCAGGGCTAACATTGAAGAGATAATGCTAAAAATCCACAACGATGAATGCGGGCCCCACATAAACGGTCACATGATTACCAAGAAGATCATCCGACAAGGCTAGTACTAGACCACCATGATCCAGGATTTCACTTCCTATGTTCGAAGATGCCTCAAATGCAAACAGTTTTCCAACCTTTAACACCTGCCTCTGCGAGAATTATACAACATGACATCTCCCTGGCCGTTATACAACTGGAGCATTGACATAATAGGGAATGTTACACCCAAGGCTTCCAATGGGAATGAATTCATCCTATTTTCCATTGATTACTTCACCCAATGGGTTGAAGCAGAGTTATACGCAGTTTTGAACACCAAGAAAGTGACCTAATTCATCAGGAAGAACATCATCTACCGGGATGGGGTCCCGCATGAACTAGTGTCAGATAACGGGTTGCACTTTGAGGTAGAAGTCGCAGAAGTGGTTAATTATTATGGGATTCAGAGACACAAATCTTCTCCCTATCGACCTCAGACCAATGGTGCGATCGAAGCGTCCAATAAGAACCTCAAAGCCATCATCAGTAAGATGATCGAAAGGTGTTAATATTGGGCCGAACGAATCCCTTATGCCCTTTGGGGCTACCAAACCTCGATCCGAACTTCTACTGGGGATAACCCTTACTCTATGGTCTATGGCATGGAAGTAATCCTACCCATTGAGCTAGAAATCCCTTCACTTTACGTCATGCTCGAAAGCCAAGTCAGTGAGAAGGATTGGCATCAAAGCCGTCTCAATGAGCTGTCACTCTTGGACGAAAGAAGACTGAAAGAATTATATAACATATAAGGGTACCATCGCCATATATAGCGATCATTCAATAAGAGATTCAAGGACCACGGTGTCCGAGAGGGGGACTTAGCCCTCAAAGAAATAATAGAGCCCATCTGGGACCCCAGAGGTAAATTTAAGCCCAATTGGAGCGGCCCGTACATTGTGAAGAGGATCTTGTTAGGAAGTTCCACCATGCTCACCGACCTTGATGGAGAAGAGATGTCTCACCCAGTCAATCTGGACCGTTTCAAAAAGTTCTACACCTAGTCCAAAATCTCGGCACGCTACGACTCTTCTCATCTCCCTTTTATTCTTTAAAAAAATCTTCATTTTCCTCTACCCAGAACTACGTGGGTCTGATCCTCTATAAAAACCATTTCCATAAAAATTAAAACTTTTCAAAAACTCCAGAGGTACGTAGGTAGATCATACAACTTACATGAGCACGACCCTTTTTTTCATAAAAAACTATTCTTTTCTTATCTCCGAGAACGACAGTTCATTCCAATATATACTTCAACAAAAGGATTATGCATGCCTTAGCAATTGGTATGGATAATTCAAAAATACAAAATTCATCAAAAGGCACAGCTGGATGATCAAAAACTTATTTATTTCACTAATGAGAAATTACAGTGCAATTACATAAGAAACGGAACGGATAACTTCCTTCCCCCTACCTTCTTAAAAAGCCAAATAATTTCCTAACTTTCTTCTCCATTACAAAACAAACACTCAAAGAATCTTACCCACAGCTACAAGAGGAGCCCGCTCCATCATCATCATCTACATCTTAGGGTCCCCAAGCTTCCCCTGCCTGAGTAGAATACCGTAGAAGCTCCATAGACCGATAAGCTCGAACCAGCCTCGAAAAAACCACAACACCTCTCTCCAAGGTATCAGATAAGACAAGCCACCTTTGTCCAGTCTCCACTACCAACATCTTATTAAATACTCTACATAACCACTTCATATAATCCCCGAGTATGTGCCAAACTCTCCAAATGGACTGAGAAGGACGAGTCAACGGACGCCGACTCTCCCACAAAGGGCGAAGCCGCATGCGCAAACTCTCTGTCAGATCTTCTACTGGAAAGAAGTCTAGTGTTCTAGGTGGCATGACCTACTCCCAAACAAATTGGCACAGAAGCCACCAAGGGAAATTTAAGAAGGTCTGTCTAAGACCAACCAGCTGAACGTACATGTATTCCCCCAGCTTCAGAAAAAGTAGCAGCTTTCCCCACCAAAGCACTGACCAGTGCACATTTAGAGCCCAATGTTCCATAAACCAGTTCTCCCAGCACTCAATATCCAGGACAACACTGATGAAATGTCACAAAAAGAAGTTGGGCACAGCCGATAAAGGATATTCCATATGAGCCACCAGGCGGAATCTTTCAGACAACCTCAAGAATACCATCATAGGGCTACCCCTCATAAAGTTAGAACGACCTTCTTGCCAGGCATCCAAGCCATTCAAAATCTCCTCCAGTATCACCGCCGTAGGATTGCGACGATAATACATCCATGAAGTAATGGATGTAAGTTATGGGTCCACCAACAGTTCCCCAGTCACCAGGAGAAATTTTGAAACCAAGCCCAGAATGATGGCTCCGACATACCCAGCATCGCCAACCTCCTATAAATGTAAAGATTGTAACACCTCCAAAAGGGAAATCATTCCTCCAGTAACCAATGGTCTACCCGCCGAAGTCGAGATGTGGAGAATTCCAAACAATAGCTCCCGAGGAGATCTAGAAAACTCAGGCATAGCAGCCGCCACACTAGGATTTACACCCAACATGGAAGAAAATTACTCATAAGTCGGACAGACTTCTTCTAAGCCAAAGCGAAAATACATTATCCTCGGGGTACCAAATTTGTACCACCTCCATCAGCATGTTCCACTCTATGGGTCGATTACGCCATAAAGAGGCTCAACGCATGTTGAAAGAATCGTAGTCGATGTTGTAGAAGCACATGGCCTCCAAAGTCTCAAGGTAGTTGGCAAACTCAACACTACCAGGAGATCCATCTCACAGAATAAAGAAAATTAGAAAGTGAAGGTGTGATGAGAACACTCCACCCTTACCCCTTTTTATACTTGAAAACCCTCATAAGAGACACAACCTTTGCAGAAATCGGATGGAATCCTGCCCCACAAGGTAACAAAGGCTAAAGAGAGTACAAATCAAATCCTTGATTGATTAAACTGGACTGACCTGCCCATAGGCAGGACAAGGGGATTGTCGTTCGGCAACCCCCTATTTTTGGAAACTTACCTTTTTCCTCTTTTATCAAAATAAAAAAAATCAGAAAACTCAATAAAAATAAATTGATATTCTCAACAGAATTTGAAAATTTCCTTCCATCTTTCTATAATTTCTCATTTTAAACTTTTCCTCAAAATTCCAAAAATATTTTACGGTCTCAGCAGCAATGTAAAAAGCGCATATGCATTCATTCATTCATTACTAACAGAAGATAATAAAAAACTCCATTTCATTGTATAGATATTCTTTTGTTACATCAATTTTGCAGGAAATAAAGAAAAGAAGAAAAACAACGGGACTCAGCCCGAACCCACATTCTCTCTCTCTCTATCACTTACCATCTCCCTCTCTCTCTAAGAGCTTCCATTCCTGTGAAGCGCTCTCTTTCCCCTATAGCGAGATGAAGCACCATCGCTACCCGAACCAGACTCCTCCCTGAATGAGGCAGATGGAACCAAGCAAGAAGGAACAGGGACCGCATCCCAAATATGGGAATTAGCCAAAGATATCGAATCCCTAATGTCCCTTATCCAAGTGGTGGACACCTAGACTTGCTGCAAGAAAACGAAGAATCAGTATCATGAAAATAAGATCAAAAGAAACCAAAAAAGAAAGAAGAAAAGTCCAGAAAGGTTTACCATAGGACAAAGGACCTCCTCTGTCTAGCCCAACTCCTCCGGTTCCATCGCATGAGGACGATGGAACATAGGCACAATCCCTCAATCAACCCGCTGAATGTTGTATGAAGGGGTATGAAACCGCACAAAGGGAACCTTAAAGGTCGCCGCCACCGCAGATGATGATGGACCACCACCACTGTGGGAAGACCCCATTGGCTGACTCAAACTCACCTGAGGGAAGGCCAACGCATCATATATGTTGGGCGTCTTCAGCGAACTCGTCACGAATTCCATATAATCGTACGACACAGCTGCTAATCATCGCTTCGATCCTCGTATCCTCTGGCAGCATTCGCTCCGACCTTGTAGACATAAGAGGCCTCGCAGGTGGGACCACCACCTCCCCCTCAGCAATCTGTAGAACCACCCTCTCCCTGGGATACCAAGAGTGGTCAAACTCATGCTCCAACAAATGCCTTATCTGCGCATTCACCCCAGTCAACCCCGTGTCCTGAACAGCCATCCCCCAAGGTTAAAAGGTTTCTTGAAAAATCCCCAGCAGATATAAGTCAACATGGAATCAGAGGACACAAAGACCAGGATTGAAGAAGGAAAATGTCTTACCTTATCACTGGTCAGGCCATTCAAGACCTGACGCACAGCCTGCAGGGAAAGAGACTTCCTCGACTATCGATTGGCCTTCCGCCACCGGTACAAATGGAAAAAGTCCCCAACAGTCTCGTCCTTCAAAGAAATTAGTTGGGTATTACACCCAATCACCTCATAGAACCACGTCTGCGAAAGACCAGAATCCACGATAAAAAAAAGAGACGCACAATAAAAATGTGAATTCATGAAAGGAAAGTGTGCTAACCAAAGAATACCTCAAGAAAATACGTGGCTCTGATAAAAGTCTGTCGACGGCATCGGCTAAATACATCCAGAGAAAAATAAAGGGTCGCCAAATTCAGGCTCCCCCAATCATAGGGACGGATCTTCGAAAACATCCTCAAGTATGGCAAAAATCATAAGTGGACAACGTCGCCACTCGACTCCACCTGAAATCCCCCCAACACCAGTAAAATAAACAATTGGGTCATCTGCCTCACCTACAGCCCACCATCCACATCAATCAGCCTACTCAGTAAAACATCCCTCAACAGCGACAAACAGATGGACTCCCCAGTTACTATCCTCCCCACATCATCTAGCGCCGCCCGCACTGCCTCCAACCTCACTAAAAAAAAGCGATCCACCTCAATCTTCTCTCCATCATAATCAAGCCCCAGTAACTGCTTCACATCTATGGGAGTCACAGTCATCTCCCCAAAGCCAAAATGGAAGGTGTGGTTAGTGTCCCACCACCTCTCCCACAAACCGCATAAAATCGCCGTCGAACGAGGCATCTCATCCATCACAAACGCCAGCCTCCCAAAGCCTGCTGACGATACTACCTAATGCACCACAGGTGGAAGGTGATCCCAGACATCCTTAATCCCCGTCGTCCCATGGGCACATATAGTCGACAAAGAAACATTAGACTATCAAAGAAAAAGCCTTGTCAAAATCCAAGAAAAAAGGAAATCACAAGAAAAGAACGTCAAAAGCCATTTTGTACTTACATAACCACCAGGGTTCACCACCCTAGAAGAGCGATAACGCGATGGCTCCCATAGTAAAGTGCGCTCATCCTCCACTGGCTCAAATGCATCAAAAGAGTTCTCACTCCCCAAAGCAAGAGGTGCCCTGGCCATCCACTCCACATTCGCCCAGTCATCAATAGCCAAACACTTCCTATGTACCACAGTGTTCACAAAAGCAGCCATTTTTTAGGTTGTGGAATGTTAGAACGATTCATAGAAGAAAATTGCAGAAAGAGAGAAGGAAAGACGCTGTGAAAAATGAGGGGAACTTTCCCTTTTTTATAAGAAGCCCAGGGTCATGACGATCGGTACCGCACCCACACATAACGATCGACACTAACCTTCCACCTTCTTAAGGCAGTCCAAAAGTCCATGCCACTGCCGAATGGAACCCTCCATACTATGCCGATCGGCACCCCCTTAAATTTTCGTACAGAAAATCCCAGAAAACCCTAAAAAATCCCCAGAAAATTCCTAAAAATCCTGGGGAAGATTTAGAACATTTTCACGAAGAAAATTTGACACTCCCTCAAGTGGAACCCCTATTTCCCCAGCGGAACTATCAAAATCTAAGAGAATATCCCCCGGCAAGGTCCCCAAAGGACCCCTAAAGTATCCTAAACCTCAGGTTATCTCCTATTCACCAAAAGCCTCAAATTTCGCCAAGCAAAACGTCCAAACCCTGGACCACCTAATCAATTCCCCACTGGGATTTATAGCATCCAATTAGTTATTCCCCTGCAAAGTCTTCGGAGGAAATTAAAGTTTCCCAGCAATCAGCTACCCAGCTCAAATCAAAATCACAAGGTAATTTCCCCGGCAAATTTCCCCAAGAATGTCTCAACTTAAGCCCTCAGAATTGGCTTCGACCCACAAAATTTGTCATTTTTAAGTCCTCTGAATTGGCTTCGACTCGCAGAATTTGTCATTTCAACTAAAGCCCTTCATAATTGGCTTCGACCCACAGAATTGGTCATTATAATTTAAGCCCTCAGAATTAGCTTCGACCCGCAGAATTGGTCATCTCAATTTAAGCCCTCAGAATTGGCTTCGACCCGCAGAATTGGTCATCTCAATTTAACCCCTCAGAATTGTCTTCGACCCGTAGAATTGGTTATCTCAACTTAATCCCTCAGAATTGGCTTCGACCCGCAAAATTGTGCATCTCAATTTAAGCCCAAAAATTGGCTTCGACCCGTAAAATTGATCATCTCAACTTAAGCCCTCAGAATTGGCTTCAACCCACAGAATTGGTCATCACAATTTAAACCCTCAGAATTGGCTTTAAATCATAGAATTGGTCATCTCAATGTAAGCCCTTAGAATTGGTTTCGACCTATAGAATTGGTCATCACAATTTAATCCCTCAGAATTAGCTTCAACCCAAAGAATTAGTCATCCCCTACAGTGCTGTAGGTCCTCGGATTGAGCTCAATCTTTGGTCATCACTTCCTTTTTTACCATCCCATGTATGCCCCTTCAGGTCCTCTGAATCGGCCTCGACCCCCTGAATCGTTCATCCTCATCCTTAGGTCCTCCAAATCGTCCTTGACCCTCTGAATCGGTCATTCTCATCCTTAGGTTCTCAGAATTAGCCTCGACCCTCTGGTCATCCTCTTTCAAAGTCATCATGCAATGTCTATTCGATGGCTATCATTTGTTACAAACTCACCCGTCGAGGGGATCTGAAGATGCCCCATTCTAGCACCCCCTAGGTCCCCAACACCTCCCTTCATCACTATAAACCTAAGTCATACCCCGGCTACGGACCTAGAGGCTATCGAGCACTCCCAATATCCGTTTAACCAAAAGTCAAACTCTTCAGCTCAATTGAGACTGAATGAATTTTCAAAGGGTGTTAAAACCACTTTCCAACGGTCCATTCCGTGCGCGATTCTAACATATGGTGCAGACAAATGACCCATTTTCCCTTGAAACCTGACATATAGGCCACTGGATGCTCCCAGGCTTCGTTTGACAAATGTTAACTCTTTTGCTCGACCTAGACTGAATAAATCTCCAAAGGACGCAGAAACCCCTTTCTAATGGTCCACTCCGGGCCCAATTCTGACTTACAGTACAAACGAAGGATCTGTTTTACTCCGAAAGTCCACTGGACGCTTTCAGGCCCCGGTTGATAAAGTCAACTCTCTAAACCGAGTCTGACTCTTTGGCATGTCTAAGTACATCTCATAACCTTTCCAAAAGTCCACCTTATTCACGATTCTAACTTACCATGCGGACAAACTATCAATTTGCATCCGATAATTCCCCGTCCAAAGGATCGACCAGCGCTTCCGAGCCATATTTGACCTGAAGTCAACTCCAAGACTTGGGAGCAGTCTAAAGGTCTTTCGAAGGTCTATGAAATACCTTTCCATTAGTTTTCCCTGTACGCAATTCGGATCAATAGTTTGCATTTTAAGACCATTTTTTTGAAGGAACTTGAAAGGGACTGTCAAACGGCGGGTTCCAAATCCTGCCTATCGACAGTGTGCCTAAAAACACCTACCGATTGGTAGGACTAGGCCTATGCCGATCGGTAATGCCCTGGGCCTATAAAAAGGAGGGCCTAATCTCATTGCAAAATGACCTAAGATCTGAGATCCATCACTCTCAGCGAACTCAGAAAACCTTTCTCGAAGTCAGCGTGATTTCTACATCCAAATCCCTTTCCAACCCTCACTTTTCATCATCTTTTTCACCAAACTTGGTAAATTAACTACCCTTCATCATCATCCAAGTGCAAGGTCTTATCTCCATCATTCAAGATCATGCTCAAGATCTTCAAGAAGGTCCAACTTTCCCAACTCTCTCTTCAAATTCTCCTAAATTCGCATTAACTTATTTTATTACTTAGCACTTTTATTCTCTCTATCTCACATATCCTAATATACTTTTTATTTAGTATTGTTGCACATTCCTTATTTTCATACAAATAAAACCCGAAAAATAAGAAAACAAGGGTTTGCTCATAAATTCCAAACAGGAATTCTCACACTTTTCTTACAACTAAAACAACTTTTTACACACACACATACATAAGAGAAGTCCCCGATTGTATTTATGGATAAATCCCACCCCTCATTTTGTATACGAACTACTTGGACTTTGATGCCTCTATTGGCTACGTAGGCGTCTCGAGGTAAAACCCGAGATTCGAGTCCTACTTTTCTCCCACTTTCTATTTTTCATATTCTTTAACTTAATTCTTTTAGATTCTATATATCTACATATACATATATTTGTTCTTAGTGGCGTATTATTCCATATGTGTTATTGTTCCATTATAACGATCAACGCGAGGATAATCGCATAAATCCTATTTTCTAATATTTTTTTAGGAAATTCCTATGGATGACTCACTTTTGATTCCTATCTCCACTATATATACACATGCACACATTCCATGGGGAAATAAAGGAAAATAACACAAATCCATGAAAGACCTCAAGGGCGGAATGGGTGCCTAACACCTTCCCATTTCGTAACTTAGCCTCCGAACCCTTTTCGAATCAATTTTGGTTTCATATGTATCAGTATGTCTTTGGATGTTGTCCTTTGGGATGGATCCACCCTCTTTTGTCTGTTTTGAGCAAAATAGATTGGCGACTCCATCTCTCTACATTTTTCACCTCACACATCGTCGATGAGGGCCAAATCCCTCCCGAGAGTGATGCGCGGGACCAATATCCTCTCACCGCGAAGATGAACCCCCCTCTCCTCTCTCTCTCCATGAGGATCGGGGATGGTCACAATTGCTGTTCATGGCATTGTTCGGTAAGCCCATAACACTGAGTGCAACTCCTTGATCCAATTCCCCGTCGCATCATCTAATCTATTCTTCAATCCATTCAGTAGAGTTCTATTCGTCACCTCTATTTGCCCATTACTTTCGGGATGACCTGGATCACAATGGACTTTTTGAATGTTTGACTATAGACATTACACTGCGAACTCATCATTGTCAAATTGGGTACCATGATCAGTCATAAAGGCATAGGGAAAGCCATATCTGTAAATAATATTCTTCTAAATGAATTGATAGACCCTTTCATAAGCCATATCAATGAGAGGTTCAAATTTCACCCATTTTGTGATGTAATTAATAGCTACCACAAAATATTTAAAATATCCTCTTGTAGTTGGCAGAGGCCCAACTAAATCTATTCCCTACGGAGAAAAAGGCCAAGGTAAAATGATGGGTGTTAGCAGTGCCTGAGGAGTTCTTCGTATAGTAGAAAATCATTGACACTTTTCACATTTTTTAGCATAAGTCGTACAATTAGCATGCATTATTATCTAATAGTATCCTTGCGTACTCATTCTATGTAGAAGAGTTCTTCCTTCTACATGATCCCCACAAGATCCTTCATGAATTTCCTCTATTAGGTCCTTGACTTCTACCGGATGAACACACCTCTACAAACCAGCTGTCAAACATCTCCTGTACAGAACTCCATTATTCAACACATATCTGGCAGCCTTATACTTCAACCTTTTGGCTCGAATAGGTTACCTGGTAAAATACCTTCTTCAATATAAGCCCTAATAGGATCCATCCAAGACGGTCCCATATCCAAGGCAATAAAATTCACCATTAGGTCTTCATCAATCCTTCTACTTGCAAGTACTTCAATAGGGATTGTTCTTCGTAGCCCTCTGCGAGTAGCTAAGGCTAACCAAGAAAGTGCATTTTCCCTTTCATTCTCCAGTTTAGGTATTATAATCACCTGAATAACTTCCAAATTTGCTACAATCTCCAGAGCCTTGGTTAAGTATCTTGACATGAACTCCCTATTTGTTGCATAAATACTTAGCATCAGATTCACCACTAATTACGAATATCTGAATACCACAAATTTCTCTGCATTCAATGATTTAGCTAAGTTGAGGCCCACAATCACGAATACATACTCAACTTCATTATTGGAACCTTGGAATTGGAAACGCAGATCATATTCAATGTCTATCGCATCCGAACTGGTGAGAATAATTCCAGATCTGTAACCTATTACACATGAGGAACCATCAATATATAAATTACATATATGAATATTATCATCAAACCCTTGATCTCACAGAATCCCTTGATGGAATATCTTATCCTTCCCTTCTTCATACTTCTTTTTCAACTCTTATACTTTACTAGAGGATTCTGGTTGATCGGTTGTCATCCCTTCTGGAAATTCTACTGCTGGGAATTGATCGGGGATATTTTCTATTTATCCTCTAGTATCCTTGAGTTTCTCTTTATTGGCCCCTTATTGATCGGAGTCATCTGGATAGGTAAACTCAGTAATGAATTTTTCCACTGCCTGTCCTTTGAGAGAGGGCCATGGCTCGTAGATAATGTCATATACTTATAACTCCACTGCCCAATACATTAATCTTCTAGACTTTTTTGGCTTATGTACAGCCTATCTGAGTGGCATGTCAATATACACTACTATTGTATGGGCTTGAAAATACGGTTTTATTCTTCGGCTTGCTTCAATTAATGACAATCCCAACTTCTCCAGTTTGGGATACCTGATTTTTGCTCCCCTGAATACCTTGCTAGTATAATAAAATGGTTTTGTCACTCCGTCTTCTATTCTTATCAAGGCCGAACTAACTGCACTATCTGAGATAGTTAAGTACAAGTATAGTTTTTCTCCTTCTACTAGCCTGGATAATAAAGTAGGTGCCCCCAAATATCTCTTCAACTCTAAGAATGTCTTCTCACATTCGTCATTCCACTCAAAGGTTTTTCTAAGCACCTTGAATAATAGAAGACATTTGTCCGTTGCTCGGGAGATAAATCTATTCAGATCAGCAACACGCCCCATAAGGCTCTACACTTACTTCTTAGTGCTTGGAGATCGTAACTCGAGTAAGGCTTTTATCTTGTTAAGGTTTGCTGCAATACCTCTTTGATTCACAATGTATCTGAGGAACATGCCTTCCCATAAGCCAAAAATGCACTTGGTCAGGTTCAGCTTCATCTGGTACTTCTCCAGTTGATCAAATGTTTGGCTCAGATCAGTTATATGGTTAGTAGCTTTTTTGCTTTTAGTCAACATGTCATTGAAGTATACCTCCATACTTTTGCCAATTTTCTCCGCAAATACCTTACCAGCCGCTGATATGTAGCACCTGCATTTTTAAGACCAAAAGGCATAACATTGTAACAATATGTTCCTCAGGGGGTAATGAAAGAATTACTTTCCCTATCTTCTGGCTTCATTTCAATTTGATTATATCCAGAATAGGCATCCATGAAGCTTAGCATCTCATGCCCTGAAGTTGCATACACTAGCTGATCTATTCTGGGCAGAGGAAAATGATCTTTTGGGCAAGCTTTATTGAAATTTGTGAAGTCCACGCACATTCTCCACTTATTATTCTTCTTTTTTACCATCACAACATTGGCCAGCCAATCTGGATATTTCATGTCTTCGATGAAAGAAGCTTTTTGTAGCTTTTCCATTTCCTCTTGAATAGCCTACTTCTTTTCCGGACAAAAGACTCTTCGCCTTTGCTTCACTCGTTTGATCTCCTAATTAACATTGAGTTCGTGGCATAAGAAAACTGGGTCTATTCCCGACATATCCTCGTCACTCCATGCAAATGCCTATTTTCTTTGCTTCAAAAATGCTACCAGCTCTTGCCTCAGTACTGGATAAAGTGAAGGACCAATCTGAGTTGTTCTTTCTGGTCACGCATCATCCAGAATAAGACTTTATGTTGTCTCCATGACTTGTACTTTAACAAGTTTCATTTCATCTCTTGGGTCTAAGGTTTCAGTCTTAGACTCATCATATTCATCCACTTGATAAGTGGTTGTTTTCTTCCTAGCATCCTCCAATTCCTCTTGCTCAACAGATGAGTAGTAGCATTCTTGAGCTACTTTCTGATCTCCCTTTACAATTCCAACCCAAAAGTTAGTCAGGAACTTTAAACGTTGGTGTATAGTGGATGGAACTACTTTAAACTTTTTCAGGCCTACTCTCTCCATGATTATATTGTAGGCTGACTGGACATTCTTATCCATCATAAAGAAATGCACTTTCTCTGTTCTGCTAGCTGGCCAGGTACCAATCAGCATGTCTAACTTGATCGTTCCAAGTGGAGAAACTTTTTCTCCAAAAAAATGAATGAGAGGCCTATGATAAGTCTCCAACTGACCAAGTTTCAAGTTGAAACTATCGAAACATGGGTAAAACATGATATCTACCGAGATACCATTATCCACCATCACTCTTGAAATGATTACATCCTTTATTCTCATTTTTATCACCAGAGGATCACCATGAGGATACAAAATGCCTTCCAAATCATTTTTAGAAAATCCAATGACCAGCTTATCTTTATTTACCTTCCTTGGGAAATCTTCTTCTTCCAGATTTATTCGCTGTATATAGGAACAAGCTTGAGCCTCATTGAGGTAATATTTCCTTTCAGCTGTATGATCACCTCACCCCCTCCTACGTCTCCACCTATAATCATATTACAATCAAATGAACCGAAATGAATCGAAAATACCTCATGCTCAGGTTGTCTTGGCCTTTTGGGGAGATCAATAGCATCTTCATGGTCATATTCATGGTCCCTTTTCTTATATTCTCTTGGTCGATAAGGAGATTTGGACCTCTGACGAACTCTGTTGTTGGTCCTTCCACCATTTTGACGATCAACAAACTTGTTCATCTTTCCTCGTCTGATGAGTGCCTCTATCTCATCTTGGAGAGGTACACACTTCTTGGTCGTATGACCATGATCTTTATGGAACTCGTAACATCTAGATTTATCCCTCCTCTCAGGGGCTATCTTTAGCTTTTTTGGCCAATTCAATTCCTCATTCTTGATTTATTCTAGAATGTGGTTTATATCCACCTTTAAGGGAGTATAACTTGTATACTTCCTTATGTGGTCCAAGGTTTCTTTGCCTTTTGACTGTTTGCTCCCACCGTTATTCTTTTGATCTTTCTTCTTCGATTTGCCTTCAGCTTTAGCCTCCACCTTTGCCTTAGCATTCTTCTTCGCAGCCATAGCCTCCTCGGTGATATGCCCCAAGTGTAACCTCGGCCTAGAGACACCAAACTCGGTCGAGATCATGGCCGAAGTTGGACGAGTCTTGGGCACACGATATCAGACCTCGGCCATAGCAAGGTCGGCCAGGGCCGACACTACCATGAGCCTCTCCAAGGGACGTCACAAGGATCGACAGTATTCTCGTATACCTTGGAATGGCAACCTCGACCAGATGAAGGCCGAGCTCGAAGGAGGCCACCAGCTACCTCATCAAGCCACCAGTTCAACCTCATCTCAGGCCGATCTAGGCCATTATCTCGGCCAGGATTAGGCCGAGACCTCATGGAATACTCAGACTGAACAAGTATCAAGACTCACCAAGACCGAGGTCATACCCCAGACGTGATAGCCAAGCACCTGTTGACATTTAGATAAGGACACGTGGACACAAGTCAGTTATAATAATATTATTCCCCACACGTGGGGAGATTATTGCATCATCATTCTCTACATGTGACAGTGACAGATGGCACTCCCGTATTGGTGAGGTAATCACACACATGCTCATTGCATGCATGGGGGTTATATTACACCCCCTAGGTACTATATATAGAGGTCATCCTCTACCTTGCAAAAGGATCCCATATATCCCTAGCTGAAACTCTGTCTAGATACACAGTAGAGAGAGAAAGTTTGAGAGATTGTATTCATGGCCATTAGTGCCTTATTGCAGAAAGGTTATTCACACACACAGTGGACGTAGGCCAATCTAGGCTGAACCACTTATATCCTGGAGTACTCTCCCCTTCTCCTCATCTCATTCTCTTACCTTTTACATAACAATGCTGCCATTGTTGTTCTTAGATTGAGCTTGAAAACACCTTCTCTGGTGGTGCTAATTCCAGCATCATCATTTTGGCGCCGTCTATGGGAATGAGAAGCTATCTCTTCCTCTTTTTCTGATTAACCTCACCGGAGACTCTTGCGGTGAACCAGGCCTCCCCCTAGCGCGGAGCTGTTTCACCATTGAAAGAGGTCCTGTGAGGTACTAAGCTCATTTGCTACTTAAGCTCTATAGTGTTAACCTATGGCACCAGACTTACCACCGCCCCTTCCGCCGCCCGGGGGTGGAGGGCCTAGTTCCAGTCAGGTGCCCCCTAGTCCGAAATGGCGGAGGTAGCTGCAGCCTTGAGGTCCTTAGCTGCAACGCAACAAGCTATGCAGGAGCAATTTGCATAGCTCCGCCAAACTATGATAAGGCCACCTGGAGTCTCACCGGATATGATCACTTCGGCGACTGTTCAGCCTCATCCTGACTCCAGGGGACCACCCCATGCACCAATGAAGGAACAGCATGCACCCCAGCGGAGAAGGGACGTTGCTGACCCTAGGCTCTTGCGCCTGGGGAGGCAAGGAAACCATTGCCCAGAGGACAGGTATGACGATCTAGAGGCGGAAGAAGCCCCGGAAGACTGGTGGGAGCCCTATGAGGTGTCAAATAACACTATACGGCCTCTTAGGCAAAGTCAAGGTTATGTCAGCCGAAGAGGTGAAGAGGCCCAGCAAAGAGGGTGAGCCTTTGATAGGTTAAGCAGAGGGTCGGCCTTTGAGAGATTGGGCCCGATGAATGACCTAAGACAGAGACTGTCGAGATCAAGGAGTGCAGCAGGCTCTTAGAGAGAGAACAGGCAGGGCCGGCCAGACCAAGTCCGACCCTGTGAAAGAAAATGCAGGGAATAGGAAGAGGTCAATAGCTAACATGTCTTGGCAGGGGAACCCTCGGTCCATCCTAGGGAGATGGCAGGGGATAACCTCAGCCAAGTCGATGGCCGAAGACCGTGAAATGATTCTATCCAACGCCTTAGGGAGAATATAGGAGACCTCATTAAAAGCAGGGACCCATTGCAAAGGGGTTACTCAGAGGGATCCCCATCTGTGGCTAGGATAGTGGGGTTCCCAACCCCAGCTAAGTTCAAGCCTCCTACGGTGTCTCCGAAGTATGATGGCAGCACTAACCCTGTGCATCATATTCAAATGTATCAATCGGCAGCAGACATCTACTCGATACCCAATGAGATGAAGTGTACAGCCTTCTCTGGGACCGTAACAGGGGCTACACACAGTTAGTTCACCTCCCTTCCGAAGAACTCAATTGATAACTTCAAAGTCTTGGCTGAGCGATTCATCCACAACTTCTGCTTTGGGGAAAGGCCTCAAAAGAAGACTACCCACCTGCTGTATGTCAAGCAGGATAAGGGTGAGAGCCTAAGAGACTACATAGCAAGATTCAATAAAGAAAAGTTGGAAGTCGAAGATTATGAAGAGAACATAGCCATGACCGCCCTGATAGGAGGTCTCCAGAAGGGGAAGCTATTGTGGAAACTGGCGGAAGAGCCCCCTAGGTCTATGGCGGAGCTGCTGGCAACCCTAGGGAAAGTAATGAATGCGGAAGAGGCAATGGCCACCAATTATGAGGATGAGAGCCTCGGTGGCAGTGGAAAGTCCCAAAGCAAGAAAGATGGGAAGAAGAGATCGGGTGATGACAAGTTCGCTCACTATACTCCTCTTACTGTGAGTTGTGAACACATCCACAACGAGATCAAGAATGACAAGGCTTTGAGATGGAAAGAGAAGCTGAAAGCTCCACCACATAAGAGGAACAAAGACCTATGGTGTGAGTTCCACCAAGATCATGGTCACGTCAGAGATAGATTCTTCGCTTTGAAGGATGAGATTGAGAAGATGTTAAATCTAGGAAATTGAGAAAATATGTAGACGGTAAAGCTCCTAATAGCGGAAGAGATAACCATAAGAAAAGGAGGAATGACAGATTCCGTGACAACGTCCCGGCCCGAAGAGACGATGATTCAGAAGGTGATGATGAAGATGATCCGGATCTCCCACCAAAAGATGACAACACCCCGGTGAAGAGGGTTGGTATGATCTCTTTCGATGTTGGCACAATATGCAGAGGATTTGCATGTTGTGGATCTAAAGTAGCTGATAGGAAGGCCCATGTAGCCGAGGCTAAATCAGTGGTCAAGCTTGAAGTTGTGAATCTAACATCTTCCGATATAGTACAGAAGAGGAAGAAAGTATACATAAACACCCTGGTAGTTGGGTTCTCCAGACTCGACTTCAGAGGTATCTTAGCCCCCCATGATGACCCTTTGGTCATAACGACAAGGGTGCATGGATACGAGGTGCAGAGGATCCTCGTGGATGGGGGGGAGTTCGGCAGATGTGATGTTTTGGCCTTGCTTCAAGAGCTTAGGCCTTAGTAGAGCAAGAGTGGTCCCCTATCACCACCCCCTGATAGGCTTCAGTGGTGAAAAGGTTCACCCCTTGGGCATGTATGAGACGGACGTACGGATGGGTGACGAATGGCCAAAGAGGTTGACCAGGAGGATTAATTTCTTTGTGATGGACGAGAGTGTCTTCTCGGCCTATAACCTCATCATTGGAAGGGTGGCCCTTAGGGAGTTTGAGGTTGTGCCGTCAATGGTCCATCAGATGCTAAAATTCCTGACTCCTTATGGAGTAGGGGAAGTGCAAGGTGACCAGACCACATCGCGAGAATGTTACTTCAACTCGGCTGAAGAGAGAGAAGCCCATAAGACGGCAACCACCACTTATAGCATTGACACTCTTGACCCAAGAGACGAAACAAAGTTGAAGAAGGGAAAGGCCATGGAAGAGGTAGAATCCATCATCCTCAATGAGGACAAGACGGAAAAAACCATCCAGGTCGGTAAGGCCCTAGAGCCAGGAACCAAGGAAGAGATGATAAACTTCCTCAGGAGGAGACATAGTCTCTTCGCATGGAGTCACGCAGACATTACTGGCATCGACCCTGAGGTGATAAGACACAAGCTCAACGTGACCAGTGATGCCAAGTCGATAAAGCAAAGACGAAGAGTCTACTCCAGGGAGAAATACGACGTCATCTGAGAAGAGGTCAAAAAGTTGGAAGAGGTCGAGTTCATAAGAAAGGTTACCTACCCGGAGTGGCTCTCAAATGAAGTCATCGAGCCTAAGGCCAATGGGAAGTGGCGAATGTGTGTGGATTTCACTGACCTGAACAGATCTTGCCCAAAAGACAGTTACCCCTTACCTCAGATAGATTAGATGGTAGATGCTACATCAGGACATGATCTCATGAGCTTCATGGATGTGTATTCGGGCTATAACCAAATCTTCATGGATGCCGAAGACTCAGAGAAGACATCTTTCATTACAGACAAAGGGACGTACTGCTACAAAGTGATGCCCTTCGGTCTGAAAAATACAGGGGCAACATACCAACGTCTTGTCAATAAGATGTTCGAAGAGCAAATAGGTAAGACCATGGAGGTGTATGTAGACGATATGCTAACAAAGAGCTTGAAAGCTTGTACTCACGTAGAGGACCTTGAGAAGACCTTTGATGTCATGGACTCATACAGAATGAAACTCAACCCAGCAAAGTGTGTCTTCGGAGTAGGAGCTGGGAAGTTCCTGGGATTCATCGCTAACCAGAGAGGAATTGAAGCGAACCCTGAGAAAATCAAGGCATTACTCGACATGAAGACTCCTAGGAGTATCAAGGATGTTCAAAGACTCACGGGAAGAGTGGCTGCCCTTAACAGGTTTGTTTCTAGGGCAACGGACAAGTGTCTTCCATTCTTTAAAGTTCTAAGAAAGGCCTTCCAATGGGATGAAGAGTGTGAAAAATCCTTCAACCAACTCAAGTCCTACTTAGGGTCTCCCTTATTGCTATCTCGGCCCATCGCAGGAGAAAGGTTGTCTATATATCTGGCAGTCTCTGAATCAGCTATCAGCGCGGCCATCATACGGGAAGAGGATGGGATCCAAAGGCCTGTATACTTCAACAGTAAGGCCCTTCAAGGGTCTGAACAAAATTATCCCCGCATCAAAAAGTTGGCTTATGCCCTAATACACGCCTCAAGAAAAATGAAGCCTTACTTCCAAGCTCACTCCATGGTAGTCCTCACTGACTCCCCACTAAGGCAGGTCCTGCATAAACCTGAGAAGTTCGGGAGATTGATGAACTGGGCCATCGAATTAGGAGAATATGATCTTACCTACCAGCCTAAGATAACCATCAAAGGGCAGCCCCTCGCAGACTTTGTTGCAGAATTCACCTGGGAAGAGGCCGAGACAGAGAAAGGTCTAGAGGATGCCGAAGAGACAGACTGTAGTGTCTTTCGAAATTCCGAAGAGACGGGACCAAACGTCTTCCGAGATTAGGAAGAGGTCATCTCAGGCAAAACCCGGAGCATAATAGAAGAGAACGAAGAGGATCGATACCTATTCAAGCAAGGAGTTATGACAGACGGGGTCTTCTCATCAGATACTGACGTCTGGAGCCTCTTCGTTGATGGATCTTCCTGTGATAGTGGAAGTGGTGCGGGGATAATACTCTCGGCTCTAGATGGCGCCAACATTGAATACGCCTTTAGATTCAACTTCCAGGTATCGAACAATGAGTCCGAGTATGAGGCTATGATAGCAGGTCTCTTATTGGCAATAACTCTTCACGTAAAGCGACTCCTACTCCATAGCGACTCGAGGTTGGTTTTCAATCAAGTACTGGGGATATACGAGGCCAAAGACGAAAGGATGTCTAAGTAATTAAAGAGGGTAAGAAGGTTGTTAGAATATTTTGAAGAAGCAAAACTGAAGAGTGTGCCTCGACTAAGTAACAATAACGCTGATGCATTGGCAAGGCTGGCCTCGGCAATGAAGACAGATATGGGAAGGACCATTCCGATCGAGGTCTTGAGAAAGGCAACCTTCGAGGAGGAAGAGGTATGTAACCTTTATCATAATTTTAACCTAGGAGACTCATGGATCGACCCGCTCGTCAGATACCTAAGAGAGGGAGAGCTGCCTGAGTCCAAACTAGAAAGGAGAAAGTTGAGATATAGGGCTGCCAAGTTCTCAATGGTAGAAGACGTCTTGTACAAAAAGGGGTTTCTATTACCTCTCCTCAGATGTGTGCATCCTAGGGAAGTTCCCCGGGTCTTACAAGAGGTTCATGAGGGTTCTTGATCTAGCCACATAGGGGGAAGGCCCCTGGCTAAGAGGATCATCACTCAGGGATACTGGTGGCCTACCTTGTCCAAGGACGCTGCAAACTACGTGAAGAGGTGCGACAAATGCCAAAGGTTCACCACTATCCCTCATCAACCCCACCAGCCTATGACGTCAATCTCTTCTCCATGGCCATTTGCGGTATGAGGAATTGACTTAGTAGGACCCTTGCCAAGAGCTGTTAATAACTATAGATTCTTGATAGTTGCCATTGACTACTTCTCAAAGTGGGTGGAGGCAGAGCCGATGATAACAATCACAGAGCAGAAGACCTTCCAGTTCATTTGGAGGAATATCATATGCAGATATGGCCTCCCAAACACTCCCATCTCGGATAATGGAACCCAGTTCAAGAACTCCTCCTTAGAAAAGTACTGCCTAAGAGTAGGGATTAAGCAGTTCTTCTCATCTCTTGGTCGACCTCAGGCAAATGGTCAGACCGAGGTCACACACAGAACTATCTTGGACGGAATCAAGAAGAGGTTAGAAGATGCGAAGGGAAGATGGACTGAAGAGGTCTACGCTGTGTTATGGGCCTACAGAACCACGGTAAGGACACCAACAGGAGAAACCCCGTTCATGCTGGCACATGGCTCAGAGGCCGTCATACCAACGGAAGTAGGACTCCCAACTCATCAGATTCAGACCTACGACCCTGACAATAATGGAGAAGAGAGGAGGTTAGACCTAGATCTTATCGAAGAGAGAATGGAGGATGCAGAGGTCAGACAAGCAGCCTACCAGCAGAGGGTAGCGAAATTCTACAACCAGAGGGTGAAGTCAAGACCCATTGTAGTAGGAGACCTAGTGCTGAAGAAGACCCTACAGAAAGCAAATAAGGTTCACCCAAACTGGAATGGCCCCTACAAAGTGACAGAAGAGGTTGTGCTTGGCACTTACAAGCTAGAAAACCTAGAAAGAGAACCTTTCACTAACCCGTGGAATGCTGATCACCTAAAAAGATATTACATATGATGTTGCATAGAGTTTTATGTAAATGTACCATCTTATTATGAAGAGGTTATTAATGAAGATCGGTTCCCATGATAGTTCTTGCTACATTCTTAGATCATAGATTAATTATGAGGATAACATCTTAGGTGATGACCTCAGACCCTCATAACACCACAGTGGTGACGAGGTCTGAGATCAGACACGATAATGAGATGACCTCAGACCCTTAACATCATTAATTTGGTGAAGACCCTTAACATCATTAATTTGGTGAAGACTTATTATGGGGGTAACATCTTAGGTGATGACCTCAGACCCTCATAACACCATAGTGGTGACGAGGTCTGAGGTCAGAAACCATAATGAGATTACCTCAGACCCTTAACATCATTAGTTTGGTGAAGACTTATTATGGGGGTAACATCTTAGGTGATGACCTCAGACCCTCATAACACCATTTCAGTGGTGACGAGGTCTGAGCTCAGACACCATAATGAGATGACCTCAGACCCTTAACATCATTAATTTGTGAAGACCCTTAACATCATTAATTTGGTGAAGACTTATTATGGGGGTAACATCTTAGGTGATGACCTCAGACCCTCATAACACCACAGTGGTGACGAGGTCTGAGGTCAGACACCATAATGAGATTACCTCAGACCCTTAACATCATTAGTTTGGTGAAGACTTATTATGGGGGTAACATCTTAGGTGATGACCTCAGACCCTCATAACACCATTTCAGTGGTGACGAGGTCTGAGCTCACACACCATAATGAGATGACCTCAGACCCTTAACATCATTAATTTGGTGAAGACTTATTATAGGGGTAACATCTTAGGTGATGACCTCAGACCCTCATAACACCATGGTGGTGAGGAGGTCTGAGGTCAGACACCATAATGAGATGACCTCAGACCCTTAACACCATTAGTTTGGTGAAGACTTATTATGGGGGTAACATCTTAGGTGATGACCTCAGACCCTCATAACACCACAGTGGTGACGAGGTCTGAGGTCAGACACCATAATGAGATGACCTCAGACCCTTAACATCATTAATTTGGTGAAATTCATTATGAGGATAACATCTTAGGTGATGACCTCAGACCCTTATAACATCATAATTTAGTGACAAGGTCTGAGGTCAGACACCATAATGAGATGACCTCAGACCCTTAAACATCATTAATTTGGTGAAATTCATTATGAGGATAACCTATTAGGTAATAACCTCAGACCTTCATAACACCATTCATTGGTGACAAGGTCTTGGCTCAGGACCATTGGTTGAGTTTAAACAAGGCCATTGCAAAAAGACAAGCTAAGAAAGAGGACTTCAAAGGTTAAAGCTCAGATTACAAATTATTTTTTAGCAGACACAATAACAATGGAGCTAAGAATGAAAAGCATCACATGACATTCAATGAAAAGAAAGTGAAGATGGTCCTCATCAGAAGTTGATATATATATTCAGAAATTATATGTTTAATGATTACAGACAAAAGTTCCACAAAACAGCTAAGTTACAAACAGTGATCAAAATATCCTAAGAGTCTGAGGAGGGAACGTTGACACCCTCGGCTTGGTTAGAGAACTCGGCCGCATCATCACAAGGGTCTGCCCCTCCAACCTCGGTGACCTCTAATGTAGCAGTCTCTGCAGGAGCGGCAGCCTCTTCCTCAACCTCTTAAAGAGCTTGGGTAAATTGTGAATCAGCAAATCCAAGACCCACGCAATCAGAGGCCTTCAGAGTGTCGGCCTCTCTCTCTCTGATGTCAGCCCATTTACTAGTGGCTTTGATACCTCTTTCAAGGTATTCAAAGCCAAACCCCATGAACTCATCAGAGGATTTATAGTCAGCAACTATCTTCTCAGAGGCGTCCTCGAGGGCGGCCCTGACAGCTAAGTTGACCTTTTGCTACTTAACATCGTCCTTAGCTTTTAATGCAGCAGCATGATCCTTGCCGAGCTGGGAGATGTCCTTCTCCAACCCCTTCACCTTCTCCTCAAAGCCCTTCAGCTCAGACTTGAGGCGCTCTATCTCTGCGTTCAGAGTACTCTGAACTTTCTCAGCCTCTTGCCCCTTTTGGATGAGAGGCAACTTCCTCAGAGTCCAGTTCGATAAACGATGCATAGCGGTCAAAACCTGCAAGTTTAGTGATCATAAAAAAGCTGAGGAAAAATCAGATGTTACACTTAGAAGAATTTGTAATGAAGGATCAAATCATACTTGAACGGGTATGTGAAGGCCGAACTCAGCCAGCAATGGGGTGTCCATAGCCCTGTAGAAGCGTTTGTCAGCCTCGGTCATTACAGAGCCGATGGCATCCAGGGCCTGCATGCTGTGGCCGACTACACTATCAGTTAACTTCAACTGATCCAAACGAGCCGATAGGATGTCAGCTGAAGAGATAGGGATGGTAGCTTCAGTAGTCTACTTCCTCGGCCTCTGATCCTCAGGGGCATGATCTTCGGGAGCCCTCTTCTTTTTTGCTGGGGGCTTAGAGGCCGAGGGAGCTGGGGGAGGAGCATTAAGACTTGATTTTTTGGCAAGTCTTGTCAAGCTCAGTGAAGCCATCTCCCAAAGCTCGTCTAGAATATCCCTTGGTCGCTCTGAAAAAAAATTAGTAGACCTGAGTTAGATAATCAGATATGAATAAACCCAGAGGTTAGACTTGCAAAACAAAAATGCTTACCAAGCTCGGCAAGGGGACTTCCACCCAGACATGTCCCAGAGAGGAAGTGAGGAGTCATCAGATGTTCAAACCTGACAAATAGACCATTTACCCCCTTATCTTTAAGGGCTTTCACCTTCTGGAGGTTTTGTAGACTTAGGCCAGGATCGGCCCTAGCAGACACGGTGACCTTACCCCACCTCAGGGGCATCCACTGCTCCAGATTGGATGAGGGAACACATGGGCCAAACTCCCATGGCCCCGAGGCAAAGAAGTACCGAGGCTTCCAGTTATGGTTGGAAGTCTGGGTCACCTGAAGCAATTTCTTCTCAGGGCTCCGAGCTACAAAATGGTAGTAGCTCGGATAGTTTTTGGACGAGGAAGGGACGTAACAACCTATAAAAACTTGAACTGGAAGGTCTGAGTGGTAGACAGCCTTCCATAACACTATGGCCCCTATTAGGATTCTCCAGGAATTAGGAGAGAGTTGGGAGGGGGCCAAATTAATGTAAGAGAGGATGGATTTGATTATGGGGTGAATGGGCAGACGGAACCCCAACTTGAACATCTGCTCGTACAAGCAGATCTCCCCTTATCGGCCATGATAAGCCCTCTCTTCCCTCAGAGGCCTCCTAATTTTTATTGAGGGGATAATAGAATACATATATCTGAAGCAGAGAAGGTCTACCTCAGTAATATTACTCTCGATCTCGGCCGCCTCAGAGACGTCGACATTGCTCTCAACCTCATCTTCATCATCCAACTCAACGTCGGCTAGAGCATATGTTGATGGGTAACTCGGAAACCTCTGAGAAAACTCTACCCCGGTGACAGCCGATATAGGGATGGCTTCAATTGGTGGTGGTATGGCCACACTCGGCTCAAGAATCTCAACCTCTGAGGAAGACCCTGAGGTGCTTGAGTGATTATGGGACGAGTCTCGACTAGAGACCCCGGCCTGATCAGGCCTAGGTGTGAAGTCCATGGTCTCTTGAAAGGAATCCACAGACATGGGGTCTGAAGTAGAAGATTCAGACTCAGACATAGGTATGGGATCAGCAGGAACCCCTGTCTGATAGAAGTTCTCCGGGGGGTCAGGATATATCACCTTCAGAGGTGGTGGAAATATGGGTCTAATGGGAAACTCTTGTGATCTACGAGCCTCCTCATGTGCTCTTTCTATTTGCCTAATCTTTTCTAAATTCTTCTCTCTAAGAGAGGGGAACTCCTCAAGAAGCTGATATAAGGGTCTGAGCATCAGAGGACGACACTAAACTTAGGGGTTTTCCAAAACTCCAAAAATTACAAATAAGATTGGCTGATAAAGCAAAGGAATCTAAAGATCAAACTACTTAAATTTGGCAATAAAAGCTCACCTGAAATTATGGTGGTCTCGCCGAAAAACTAGGAAACTCGCCGAAAAACTAGAAAATAAGGGTGCTTGCAGGAAAAATGAAGGAAAAAGTATAGTGGACCTTACCTTAGGATGAAATGGTAAGGAAGAGAGGAGAAGACGCAAGAAATCACCACCCAAAAGCCTTGAACCAAGATCTTTCTAGAGAGAGAAAGCTGCAGAAACAGGAGCGGCTGAAATGGGAGAAATGAAGAAGAAAGAAGGAAAGAAGGGTTCAAAACCCCTAAATACTCAGGCATAACTCCCAAGGCCCATCATTGCCTTGGGATCCCCAAAGGGCGGCTGACAGCACACGCCTACCAAGCAAGCATGTTCTAGCATTGGACAAGTGTCAGGCAGGTATTGGCTTGTAACAGACAGGCCTCGGAGGTGTAATAATCCTCTAGTCACTTGCTCTCACATATGACTAAGGGCTGGGGGTGATTGATATGCCCCAAGTGTAACCTCGGCCTAGAGACACCAACCTCGGCCAAGATCATGGCCGACGTTGGACGAGTCTTGGGCACACGATATCAGACCTCGGCCATAGCAAGGTCGTCCAGGGCCGACACTACCATGAGCCTCTCCAAGGGACGTCACAAGGATCGGCAACATTCTTGTATACCTTGGAATGGCAACCTCGGCCAGATGAAGGCCGAGCTCGCAGGAGGCCACCAGCTACCTCATCAAGCCACCAGTTCAACCTCGTCTCAGGCTGACTTGGGCCATTATCTCGGCCAGGGTTAGGCTGAGACCCCATGGAATACTCGGACTGAACAAGTATCAAGACTCACCAACCTCAGCCTCACCAAGGCCGAGGTCATACCCCAGACGCGATAGCTGAGCACCTGTTGGCATTTAGATAAGGACACGTGGAGACAAGTCAGTTATAACAAGATTATTCCCCACACGTGGGGAGAATATTGCATCATCATTCTCTACATGTGACAGTGACAGATTGCACTCCCATATTGGGGAGGTAATCACACACATTCTCATTGTATGCATGGGGGGTACATTACACCCCCTAGGTACCATATATAGAGGTCATCCTCTACCTTGCAAAAGGATCCCATATATTCAACCCTAGCTGAAACTCTGTCTAGATACACAGTAGAGAGAGAAAGTTTGAGAGATTGTATTCATGGACATTAGTGCCTTATTGCAGTAAGGTTATTCACACACACAGTGGACGTAGGCCAATCTAGGCTGAACCACTTATATCCTAGAGTACTCTCCCCTTCTCCTCATCTCATTCTCTTACCTTTTACATAACTATGCTGCCATTGTTGTTCTTAGATTAAGCTTGAAAACACCTTCTCTGGTGGTGCTAATTCCAGCATCATCACTCGGCATTCATAATTTTGGCTCTTTTGCCATCAATTCAGCGATGGATTTGGGGGGATCCTTGGCCAAGGTGTAATACAGCTTATCTGGTAAAAGACCACTCATGAGAGTTTTGATGGATGTCTTATCCTTATAGTCTATAACCTATACTTTCTCGTTGTTGAAATGAGTAATGTAGTCTCTGGTACTTTCACATATTCTCTACCTAACACTCAACAAATGTGCTACCCTTTTAACTGTCTTTGTACCAAAATAGAAATTTCCTATAAAGAGTTCTACCAATTGGTGGAAGGTTTCAATCTGCCCCCGAGGAAGGTTGTTGTACCATATTTGAGCAGATCCAGTAATGGTCCCTGAGAACGCCCTGTACCTCATTTCATCTGAGACTCCATAGATATTTATTGCAGCTTGGTACTGTTCTATGTGAACAACAGGATCCATTTTTCCATCATACTTCGGGGTGACCATAGGAGACTTAAATTTTTTGGTGTGGAAAAATCCACAATTGCTTGTACAAATGGAGATCTCTTAATAAAGGTTGTTTGGAGAGGATTCATGGACTTGGACATCTCTCCTAACCTGTCTTCTAACCTCTGAATAGATCCCTTCCATGCATCATTTCCAGCCCTGATTTATTTGTATCTGCCCGAGTAACAAATCGTGCAGAATTTTCCTCTTGGGATATTTCTCTTCGAGCTGCACATCTCGAGTTTGGATGTGATTGGACTGAGCCTTCCCTTAAATCATTACATCATTGAGAATTTCTCAACGCTGATAGAGGAGGATTTCTATTCCTCCTAGGACCCAAACGGTTGAAGGGAAAGGCCCTACTCAACCTTTCTAGAGCACTTGGTCTTTCTGGCATTAAAGTGATGTTTTCTTGTGAATCTAGAATTCTTATAGGGAAAGTTACACCAGGACGATAAGATGGATCACTTGCGTTTCTGGAATAATTGACTTAGTATATGTGGATCGTTACATAGATCATGTCTGTCGTATGGAGGATGCATGTCTTTTTGGTCGCTTCATTGGCCTGTCTGGGCAGATGCTCTATTTTGAACAATCTGAATAAACTGCCGCATAGTGATATGCCCTAAATACGCCACCTCGGCTCAGAGACATCAACCTCAACCAAGGACATATACTAAGTCATGGCCTTGGATCAGTAACCAGTGGCCTCGGCCATAGCAAGGTCGGTCATAGCCGACACTACTACCAATCGGTGTCTTCATGACTCAGGAGAACAGCAGTTCATCAGGTCACCCAGGTATGACAGCCTCGGATGGGGGTAGGCCGAGGTTACAAGGAGCTATACTTCTACCAAGGCCAACCCTAGAAGTTAATCAGTCGATGTTCCTGGCATATTCCAGCTTAACCTCGGCCCAGGCTGACCTTAATAGCTTTCCTCGACTTCACTTAAGCCGAGACCATGATGTCTCATCTCGAATTGGATAGGCAGCTAGACCTTACCAACCTTGAACTCTTCTAGGCCGAGGTTATGACCAAGCATGGAGGCCGAGCACTTATTGACATATGTGTGGACAAGGACACGTGGACACAAATCAGTTATAATAAATAATACCCCCCACGTGGGGGGAATATTTCATCATCATTCTCTATATGTGATAGGGACAGATGTCTTCATCATATCGGCTAGATCAATACGCACATGCTCTTTACATGCATGGGGGGTACACTACACCCCCCAGGCACTACAAATACTTATTTTCTCCTTCTTAGAAAGGGACCCGAAATTAGTAACCCTAGCCGAAACTCTATTCAAATACACAGTAGAGAGAGAAAGCTTGAGCGATTGTATCCATGGCCATTAGAGCCATCATACAGTGATACACATCATACACTTGCGCAGTGGATGTAGGCCAGATTGGCTGAACCACTTATATTCCGGTGTGAATCCTCTTTTCCTCACCTCCTTCTACTATAGGTGCATGTACTCTTATGCTGCCACTGTTAACATTGAATTGAGATCACAAACACCTAGAAGGGTGGTGCTGTTTCCAGCATCATCATTTTAGCACCGTCTACGGGAATAAGAAGTTATCTCTTCCTCTTCGTCATCTTAACCTCCCTGGAGACTCTGGTGGTGAACTAGGCACCACCCCTTGCATGGAGCTGTGTCACCATTGAAAGAGGTCCTTTAAGGTATTAAGCTTATCCGGTACTCAAGCTCTTTAGTGTTAACATATGGCACCGGAGTTACCACCACCTCTTCCACCACCTGGAGTGGGAGGACCTAGTTCCAACCAGGCACCGCCCCAATTCGAAATGGCGGAGGTGGCCGCAGCCTATAGGTCTTTGGCTGCGATGCAATAAGCAATGGAGGAAAAAATTTCATAACTCAGTAAAAACATCATGAGACCGCCTGGGGTCTCACCGGAGATGATTGCTCCGGTGGCAGTTCAGCCCCATCCTGAGGCCAGGGGACCACCCCAGGCACCAAGAAAAGACAAACCTACACCCGAGCGGAGGAGGGACGTTGCTGACCCTAGGCGTCTACGCCTGGGGAGGCAAGGAAACCCTTGCCCTGAGGACATGTATGATGATCTAGAGGCGGAAGATGTACCGAAAGAATGTTGGGAGCCGTATGAGGTTTCGAATAATACTGTACGTCCTCTTTAGTAGAGCCGAGGTTGTGGTGGCCGAAGAGGTGAAGAGGCCCAACAACGAGGATCAGCTTTTGATCGATTGAGCAGAGGGTCAGCCTTTGAGAGGTTGGGCCTAATAAATGACCTAAGACAGAGGTTATCAAGGTAGAAAAGTTTAACCGGCTCGTAAAGAGGATATGGATAAGGTCGGCCTCACCAAGGTTGACCCCGTGCAGGAAGGGGCAGAGACCAGGAAGAGGTCAACAGCTGACGTTGTGCTACGGTCAGGGAACCCTCAGTTCACCCCTTAGAGGTGGCTGGGGACAACCTCGGCTAGGCCGACGTTGCAAGACCATGGAATGACTCCATCCAATGTCTTGAGGATAAGATAGGAGACCTCATTAAGAGCCGAGACCCATTGCAAAGAGGTTTCTCGGAGGGCTCCCCCTTTGTGGCAAGGATAGTGAGCTTCCCAACCCCTGCTAAGTTCAAACCACCCGTGGTGTCTCCCAAGTATGATGGTATCACCAACCCTGTACATCACATTGAGATGTATCAGTCAGCGGTGGACATCTACTCGATACCTGATGATATGAAGTGTAGGGACTTCTCTAGGACTTTGACAGGATCAGCACACAGCTGATTTACTTCTCTTCTGAAGAATTCAATTGAGAACTTCAAGGGCTTGGCTGAACGATTCATTCACAACTTCTTCTTCGGGGTAAGACCTCAAAAGAAGACCACTCATCTACTGTATGTCAAGCAAGGCAAGGACCAGAGCCTAAGAGACTACATCGCCAGGTTCAACAAAGAAAAACTTGAGGTTGAAGATTACGAAGAGAATATGGACATGACCGCCCTCATAGGAGGTCTTCAGAAAGGGAAGTTGTTGTGGAAACTCGCAGAAGACCCTCCCAGGTCTATGGCAGAGCTACTGGCAACTGCGGGAAAAGTCATGAATGCCGAAGAGGCAATGGCCGCCAAGTATGAGGATGAGAACCGCGATAGTAGCGGGAAGTCCTAAATAAAGAAAGATGGAAAGAATAGGTCAGCCGATGACAAGTTCGCTGACTATACTCCTCTAACTGTGAGCTATGAGCATATCCTCAACGAGATCAAGAATGACAGGACTCTAAGATGGTCGAAGAAACCGAAGGCCCCTCCACACAAGAGGAACAAAAACTTAATGTGCGAGTTCCACCAGGACCATGGCCATGTTACAGACAGATGCTTCGCCTTGAAGGATGAGATTAAAAATATGTTAAAGTCTGAAAAGTTGAGGAAGTATGTTAATGGCAAGTCTCCTAAAGGCGAAAGAGATGACCCTAAAAAGAGGAGAAACTACAGATGCCGTGACGATGCCCCAGCTAGAAGAGACAATGATTCAGAAGGTGATGATGAAAACGATCCAGACCTTTCGCCGAAAGATAACAACACCCCGATAAAGAGGGTTGGCATGATCTCCTTTTTTGTTGAAACCATATGCGGAGGACTTACGGGAGGTGGCTCTGAAGTGGCTGACAAAAAAGCTCATGTGGTAGAGGCCAAGTCAGTGGCCAAACTTGAAGTTGTAAATCTAACGTCTTCCAATACAGCGCAGAAGAGAAAGAAGGTGGACATGGACACCCTTATAATTGGGTTCTCCCGACTCGACTTTAAAGGTATCTTAGCCTCATATGATGACCCTTTGGTAATAACAACAAGGGTTCATGGATGCGAGGTGCAGAGGATCCTCGTGGACAGGGGGAGTTTAGCAGACGTGATGTTTTGGACTTGCTTCAAGAGCCTAGGTCTTAGCAGAGATAGGCTGGTACCCTATCATCATCCTTTAATGGGCTTCAGTGGTGAAAAGGTCCACCCATTGGGCATGTATGAGATGGATGTACGAATGGGTGATGAGTGGCCTAAAAGGTTGACCCGAAAGATAAATTTTTTCGTGATGGACGAAAAAGTCTTCTCGGCCTATAACCTCATCATAGGAAGGGTGGCCCTTAAGGAGTTTGAGGCCGTGCCGTCGAAGGTCCACCAGATGCTAAAATTCCTGACCCCCTATAGGGTAGGGGAAGTGCAAGGTGACCAGACCATAGCACGAGAATGTTACTTCAACTCTGTCGAAGAGAGAGAGGCCCATAAGAGGGCAACCATCACTTATAGCATTGATACACTTGACCCAAGAGATGAAAAAAAGTTGAAGACGGGAGAGGATGAGGAAGAGGTAGAATTCATCGTCCCCAATGAGGACGAACCGGAAAAAACCATCCAGGTCGACAAAGCCTTAAAAACAAAAATCAAGGAAGAGCTAATAAATTTCTTGAGGAAGAGGCAGAGTGTCTTCTCTTGGAGTCACGCAGACATGCCCGGCATCAACCCTGAGGTTATGTGTCATAAGCTTAACGTAACCAAAGATGCCAGGCCTATCAAACAAAGATGAAGAGTTTACTCCAGGGAGAAGTACGATGTCATTCGGGAAGAGGTTAAAAAATTGGAAGAGGCTGAGTTTATTAGCGAAGTCATATATTTGGAGTGGTTATCGAATGCAGCATCGTGCCCAAAGCCAATGGAAAGTGGAGAATGTGAATTGATTTCACTAACCTGAACAAGTCTTGCCCAAAAGACAGCTATCCCTTACCTCGGATAGATTAGATGGTAGATGATACTGCAAGGCACGAGCTCATGAGCTTCATGGAGGCGTATTCAGGCTACATTCAGATCTTCATGGATGCGAAAGACTCAAAGAAGACAACCTTTATTACCGACAAAGGGACGTAGTGCTATAAAGTGATGCCCTTCAGTCTGAAAAATGTTGGGGCAACATACCAACGTCTTGTGAATAAGATGTTGGAAGATCAAATAGACAAGACTATGGAGGTGTATGTAGACGATATGATGATGAAGAACTTAAAGGCCTACACTCATGTAGCAGACCTTGAAAAGACCTTTGATACTATGGACTTGTACAAGATGAAACTCAACCCAGTAAAGTGTGTCTTCGGGGTAGGAGCTGGGAAGTTTCTTGGATTTATCGTCAATCAAAGAGGAATCAAAGCAAACCCTGAGAAAATCAAGGCTTTGCTTGACATGAAGAGGCCAAGGAGTATCAAGGACGTCAAAGTCTCACGGGGAGAGTGGTCGCGCTCAACAGGTTTGTTTCCAGAGCAACGGACAAGTGTCTTCAATTCTTTAAAGTACTTAGAAAGGCCTTCCAGTCGGACAAAGAGTGCGAAGAAGCTTTTAACCAACTCAAGTCTTACCTTGGGTCTCCCTTGTTATTATCTCAGCCCATAGTCGGAGAGAAATTATATGTTTATCTAGCCGTCTCTGAATCGGCTATAAGTGCAGCCATAGTACGGGAAGACGCTGGAATCCAAAGGCCCGTGTATTTCAATAGTAAAGCCATTCAAGGGTCTGAGAAAAATTATCCTCGTATGGAAAAGTTAGCCTACGCCCTGATACATGCTTCAAGGAAGATGAAGCCCTACTTCCAAGCCCATTCCATGGTCGTCCTCACCGATTCTCCACTAAGACAGGTCCTCCATAAACCTGATAAGTCTAGAAGATTGATGACCTGGTCCATTGAGTTGGGAGAGTATGATCTTACTTATCAACCTTGGGCAGCCATCAAAGGGCAGGCCCTCGCAGACTTTGTTCCTAAGTTCACATGGGAAGAGGTCGAGGTAGAGAATGACCTAGTGGATGATGAAGGGTCAAATAATAATTTCTTCCAAGAACAGGAAGAGGTTGCACCAAAAGTCTTCCAAAATAAGGAAGAGGTCGTGTCCAAGAAGATCAGGTGCCGAGTAGAGAAGAACGAGGAGGATCGGTACCTCTTCAAGCAAGGAATCATGTCAGGAGGGGCCTTCTCATCGGATACAGACATTTGGAATCTTTCTGTCGATGGTTCTTCCTGTGACAATGGAAGCGGTGCAGGGCTGATACTTTCACCTCCAGATGGTGCTAACATTGAATACGCTTTGAGGTTCAACTTCAAGGCATCTAACAACGAGTCAGAATATGAGGCCATGATAGCAGGTCTCTTATTGGCAAAGACTCTGGGAGTAAGATGACTCCTACTTCATAGCGACTCAAGGTTAGTTGTCAATAAAGTATTGGGGGTATATGAGGCCAAAGATGAAAAGATGGATAAGTATATTAAGAGGGTGAGAATGATGTTAGAATATTTTGAAGAGACAAAATTGAAGAGAGTACCTCGACAAAATAACAGCCATGTAGATGCATTAGCAAGGTTGGATTCAGCAACGAAGACAGACATCAGAAGGACAGTTCCGATCGAGGTCTTACCAAAAGTGACCATTGAGGAGGAAGAGGTTAGCAACCCTTGTCTCAATTTGAACCTAGGAGACTCGTGGATGGACCCCCTCGTCAGATATATCAAAGAGGGAGAGCTACCAAAATCCAAGCTAGAGAGGAGGAAATTAAGATACAGGACTGCCAAGTTCTCCATAGTAGGAGACGTCCTATATAAGAAGGGATTTTTTTTGCCTCTCCTCAGATGTGTGCATCCCACCGAAGTTCCTCGCGTCATGTAGGAAGTTTATGAGGATTCTTACTCCAGTCACATAGGAGGAAGACCCTTGCCCAAGAGAATTATTACGCAGGGATACTGGTGGCCAATTTTGGCCAAAGATGCTGCAGCTTACGTAAAGAGGTGCGATAAATGTCAGAGATTCTCCACTATTCCTCACCAACCTCATCAACCTATGACGACAATCACTTCCCCATGGCCATTTTTAGTATGTGGAATTGACTTAGTAGGACCCCTACCAAGAGTTGCCAATAATTATTGATTTTTGATAGTTGTCATTGACTACTTCTTAAAGTGGGTGGAGGCAGAGTCGATGATACCGATCACAGAACATAAGACCTTCCAATTTATTTGGAGGAACATCATATGCATACATGGCCTCCTAAACACTCTCATCTCAGATAATGGAACCTAGTTCAAGAACTCCTCTTTAGAAAAGTATTACGAAAGAGTTGGGATAAAGCAGTTCTTCTCATCTCCTGGATGACCTCAGGCAAACGGTCAGACCGAAGTCATAAACAGAACAATCCTCGAAGAAATTAAGAAGAGGTTAAAATAAGCGAAGGGGAGATGGACTGAAGAGGTTTATGTTGTGTTGTGGTCCTACAGGACAACGACAAGAACACCGACGGGAGAAACCCCGTTCATGCTAACACATGGCTCGAAATACGTCATACCAATGGGAGTGGGGCTCCCTACTCAAAGGGTTCAGACCTATGACCCTGATAAAAATGGGGAAGAAAGGAGTATATACCTAGATCTAATTGAAAAGAGAAGGGAAGATGCAGAAATCAGACAAGCAACTTACCAGCAGATAGCAATAAAATTCTACAATCAGAGGGTGAAATCAAGACCTATTGTCGTGGGAGACTTAGTATTGAAGATGACGTTACTGAAAATAAATAAACTCTACCCAAACTGGCATGGTCCCTATAAAGTGACAGAAGAGGTTATGCCCGGGACCTACAGGCTAGAAAACTTAGAGGGGGAACCTTTTTCCAACCCCTGGAATACTAATCACCTAAAGAAGTATTACATATGATTTTGCAAAAAGTTATGTAAATGTACCATCTTATGAAGAGGTTATTAATGAGAGATCAGTTTCCATGTTAATTCTTGCTTCATTGTGCTCTAATGGTAGAATGTATGAGGGTAACATCTCAGTTGATGACCTCAGACCCATAACATCATCAATTTGGTGAAATTGTTTGTGAGGGTAACGTCTTAGTTGATGACCTCAGACCTTATAACATCATTATTTGGTGACAAGGTCTGAGGTCAGACATCATACTTGGATGACCTCAGACCCTTAACATCATTAATTTGGTGAAATTATTTATGGGGATAACATCTTAGTGATGACCTAAGTCCTTAACATCATTATTTGGTGACAAGGTCTGAGGTCAGACATCATACTTGGATGACCTCAGACCCTTAACATCATTAATTTGGTGAAATTATTTGTGAGGGTAACTACTTAGTTGCTGACCTCAGACCTTATAACATCATTATTTGGTGATAAGGTCTAAGGTCAGACATCATACTTGGATGACCTCAGACCCTTAACATCATTAATTTGGTGAAATTATTTACGGGGATAACATCTTAGTGATGACCTCAGGCCTTAACATCATTATTTAGTGACACCGTTTGAGGTCAGACATCATACTTGGATGACCTCAGGCCCTTAACATCATTAATTTGGTGAAATTTGAGGGTAACGTCTTAGTTGATGACCTCAGACCTTATAACATCATTATTTGGTGACAAGGTCTAAGATCAGACATCATACTTGGATGACCTCACACCCTTAACATCAATAATTTGATGAAATTATTTATGGGGATAATATCTTAGTGATGACCTTAGGCCTTAACATCATTATTTGGTGACACGGTTTGAGGTCAGATATCATACTTGGATGACCTCAGACCCCTAACATCAGTAATTTGGTGAAATTATTTATGAGGGTAACGTCTTATTTGATGACCTCATACCTTATAACATCATAATTTGGTGATAAGGTCTGAGGTAAGACTATTAATTTAGTTCAATCAGACATCATTGCACCAAGACTTCAGAGCTGAAAACCAAATGGAAAAGAAGCATGCAATAAACAAACCAACAAATGAAGAAATAAAAACCCTCCTCAGAGGTTATCATCCAATTGTAAAATTCAAAAAAATAAGCTGACGATGTTCTTTAGAGGTTATAACTAATCAGGGGTTACAAAAAAATATAAAAGCTTCACACAATAGCCTAAGGATTCGAAGGAAGAGTCCTGGCATCCTCGGCCTGATTCCCTTGGACGACGTTGGTCACCTATACCCCATAGTCTCTGAGGTTATCTCCCTCTGTCTCTATAATGTCCAGTGGTGCAGTCTCTGCAGGGGCAGCGTCCTCCTCTTCAACCTCTTGAAGGGATTAGGAAAGTTAAGGGTTAGCAAAACCCAGACCTATGAAGTCAGGGGACTTTAAGCTCCCTACCTCCTTCTCCTTAGCAGCCGACCATTTGATAGTAGCCTTAATACCTCTTTCTAGGTAATCAAAGCCGAAGTTGATAACTTCATCGGAGACTTTATAATCAGCCAAAATCCCCTCAGAAGCATCCTCAAGGTCTACCTTCACTACAGAGTCAACCTTTTGCTGGAGAACGTCGTCCTTGGCCTTCAAAGCAACAGCTTGGTCCTTTTTAAGCTTGGAGATCTCTTTCTCCAGCTCCTTAACCTTCTTCTCAGACCCCTCAAAGGCAGACTTCAGACGGTCTACCTCTTCATTCAGAGATCTTTGCACCTTCTCAGCCCCTTGGCCTTTCTAGATGAGGGGTAGCTTACTCAGAGTTCAATTAGCAAGATGATGCATAGCAGCCAGTCCCTGCAAATCATGTGGGCGTGTATATAAGTTGAAATTCAAATCAGAGGTTACACTTTGAAGCTTTACTGAAATCTGAAGTCATACCTGAATATACCTCTGGAGGCCAAACTCAACCAGCAGAGGTGTGTCTATGGACCGGCAAAAGCGTTTGTCAGCATCGGTCATGGCAGAGTCGATGGCATCCAGCACCTGCAGACTGTGGATTGAGATGCTATCATCAATTTTTAGTTGCTCTATACAAGCAGCCAATGCATCTACAGAAGATATGGGGATTGAAGGATCCCCACCTTTCTTCTTCTGCCTCTGATCCTCAGGGGCAGGGTCGGTATCATTTCTCTTCTTTGTTGCCTGAGCCCTCGAGGTTGAGGGAGGGGGAGGAGGAGCATCCATACCGGCCTTTTTAGCAATCTTCGTTAAACTTGGTGCTTCCAGCTCCCACAACCCGTCAAATATCCCCATTAAACGCTCTGCAAGATAGAAAGGTCTGAGTTAGAGAGTCAGAAATGCATAAATTCAGAGGTATAACTTGGAATAAAAAGCACTTACCAAGCTTGACCATTGGACTTCCCCCTAGATCAGTCTCATAGAGATAGTAAGGGGTCATCAGGTGCTCGAAGTTTACAAGCAGACCACGTTCCCCCTGATCTTGAAGGTCTTTGACCTTCTGAAGATTTTGTTGGCTTAGCCCAAGGTCGGCCCTAGCAGCCATTATAACCTTTCCCCATGTCAAGGGCATTCTTGGCTCTAACGAGGAAGAGGGGGTACATGGGCCAAATTCCCATAGCCCTGAGGCAAAGAAATAACGTGGCTTCCAATTATGGTTTGAGGTTTGGGTAATTTGAAGCACCTTTTTTTCTAGCTTCCGAGCTAAAAAAATGATAATAGCTCGGATGATTTCTAGCAGATGAAGGGACATAGAATCCTACAAAGACTTGGACTAGAAGGTCTGAGTGATGAACAGCCCTTCATAAGACAATAGCCCCAATTATCACCCTCCAAGCATTGGGTGACAACTGGGAAGGCGCCAAGTTGATATAGGCTAGTATAAACCTGATGATGGGATGGATGGGCAGATAAAATCCCAACTTGAACATCTGCTCATACAAGCAGATCTCACTATCTCGACCGTGATAAGCCCTCTTTTCCCTCAGAGGTTTCTTAAGATTTATGGAAGGGCTTATGGAATATAAATATCTGAAAGATAGGAGGTCGATCTCACTGACAGAACTCTCAATCTCGACCGCCTCAAAGACGTCGACATCACTCTCAACATCATCATCGTCATTATCTAGCTCAACGTAGACCAGAGCAGACGTTGGGGGATTACTTGGAAACCTCTAAGTGAACTCAGCCCCCGTGACGGTCGACAGGGGAATGGCATAAAGTATTGGTGGAATAGCCACGCTTGGTCCAACAATTTCAACCTCTAAGGAAGAGGATGATGTGCTTGAATTTTTGTGAGATGAGGCCTGACGGGAAACCTCTGCCTGATCAGGGACCTAATCTTGTTGATTTGAGAAGTCCATGGCCTCTTGAAAAGATTCCACAGATATAGGGTCTGAGGTGGATGACTCAGACTCAGACATCGGGGAGGGTCTAGCAGGGACCTCTGCTTGGCTAATTGGTTCTAATAGTTCAGGATATACGACCTTCAGAGGTAGTGGAAAGTTAGGTTTGAGTGGGAATTCCTCTGATCTACGAGCTTCCTCCTGCGCTCTTTTTACTTTCCTAATTTTCTCTAAAGTCTTCTCTCTGAGAGAAGGTAACTCCTCTAAGAGTTGGTAAAGGGGTCTGAGCATAAGAGGCAGACCCTACACTTACAACTCTCCTAAACAACAAATAGGACTGGCTAATGGAATAATGCGATTAAGGATCAAACTATCATATTTTAAGCAATGACCACGAAGAACACACAAGAACAGTTCGCTAGAAAAAATGAAGATCTCACCGAAAATCTCCTAAAACTCACCAGAAAATGAAAAAGCAAGAAGAAGACAGGAAAAATGAAGAAGAAAGAATGGTAGAGGATACCTGAAGATAAAGTGGTAAGGGAGAAGGAAGAAATTGTTATATATCACCACCAAAATGCTTCAAACCAGAGCTTTTCTAGAGAGAGAGCTGCAGAAGCAAGTCGAACTAGGAGAAGGAGATAAATGAGGAGGAAATAAGGAAAATAGGGTTTAAACCCTTAAGTATGAATGCACACTTACTAAGTCCCATCATTGCCTTGGGAGCCCCAAAGGACGACTGACATCACATGCTTGCCAGGCATGCCTCACACTTCAGCAATGGATAAGTGTCAAATGAACATTGGCACAAGAAAGAAACACCTCGGAGATGTAGACCCCACAGTCACCTGCTCTCACATGTAACTAAGGGCTGGGGGTGATTGATATGCCCTAAATGCGCCACCTTGGCTCAAAGATATCAACCTCGGCCAAAGACATGGCCGACGTTGGAAGGGCCTTGGATCAGTAAATAGCGGCCTTAGCCACAGCAAGGTCAGCCATGGCCGACACTACTACCAATCGGTGTCTTCATGACTCAGGGGAACAACAGTTCATCAGGTCACCCAGGTATGACAACCTCGGCTGGGGGTAGGTCGAGGTTACAAGGAGCTATACTTCTACTAAGGCCAACCCCAGTAGTTAATCAGCCGATCTTCCTGGCATATTCCATCTTAATGTCGGCACAGGCCAACCTTAATACCTTTCCTCGGCTTTACTTAAGTTGATACCATAATGGCTCATCTCGAATTGGATAGGCAGCTAGACCTTACCAACCTCGGACTCTTCCAGGTCGAGGTTATGACCAAGCATGGAGGCCGAGCACTTATTGGCATATGTGTGGACAAGGACACGTGGACACAAATCAGTTATAACAAATAATTCCCCGCACATGGGGGGAATATTTCATTATCATTCTCTACATGTGACCGGGACAGATGTCTTCATCATATCGGCTAGATCAACACACACATGCTCTTTACATGCATGGGGGGTACACTACACCCCCAGGCACTATAAATACTTGTCTTCTCCTTCTTAGAAAGGGACCCGAAATTAGTAACCCTAGCTGAAACTCTATTCAAAAACACAGTAGAGAGAGAAATATTGAGAGATTGTATCCATGGACATTAGAGCCCTCATACAGTGATACACATCATACACTTGCGCAGTGGATGTAGGCCAGATTGTCTGAACCACTTATATTCCGGTGTGAATCCCCTTCTCCTCACCTCCTTCTACTATATGTGCATGTACTCTTATGCTGCCACTGTTAACATTGAATTGAGCTCACAAACACCTATAAGGGTGGTTCTGTTTCCAGCATCATCACATAGTTTCCTGCATAGCCATTTATCCCCTAACTAAGCTTGCCAAGATTCCTGTGATTTCATTTGCATTTGCAGGGGCAGAAGGGTTAGTATGATTCCCTTAATTATTCATATTTCTATATTTTAGGATATCATCCATTTATGATGAGTTTTTTGGTGAAAAATACTATGTATAGTTGTTCCCACAGACGCCATCAATCTATTGATGTAAAAAAATATATTTGACCTAACTAATTAATCACAGATAAATATGAGTAAATAAATAAGAAAAGAATTTTTTAAAGTGGTTCAGCCTCAAGGAAATGGCCTACATCCACTGTTTTATGTTACTGGGTATTTTTCTTTGATCATGATTATGCTTGCTTACTTCGCCTACCCTGCTGAGAGGGTGTTATAATGCATTTATAGCCCTTGGGATCAATATGAATAGATACTATGCCTTTATCTAATAGGTGTATACATCTGTACATAGTGAGGAATGAATGTAATATAATAAACATTGAATCTGTTTGGTCATTTGTTCTTCCCAATAAGTTGCTCGGCACGCTGAGTAGATCGGTATTCTAAGTAGATCGGTACTCTGAGTAGCTCGATACATGATCTTTTTCCATGTTGGATGACATATGTCTCCATATAATTGGTCCACATCAGCTGACTAATTTTTATGTCACCTCGTTTATTGACCGACCTTCTGATGTTACTCCTTTTGCTGTAGTTGACTTGGACCAGGACACAGTGTCCACTGCATCGATTAGTGGTGAACTTACTATTGCCACTTCTTCTTCTTCTTCCTCTTCTCTTAAGTCAGATATTCCCCTTTCTACAACTATGGGCAAACGAAAGTTTCCTAACCATCTTGGAGATGACACTGCTGGTGGTACCCTTAAGCCTATGGATGGTGGGGCTAAAAAGAAGGAAGAAGACCTAGAGAGATGATTACCTCTTAAAAATATTAAGGAGAGGTCTTGTTGCTAAGCAGGTTGAAGGAAGTGTTGATGCCGACCAATAAAGTTTAGTCGGTATTCATCCGTCTGCTGTTGTCTCCTCTGTAGCCATAGGTCCTGGCATATCTAGGAAATTAATCAAGTTTGGTACTCTTCCAAACCACAGGGTGCTTCTTTTTCTTTGCCCTGACTTAAGATTTTTGAAAGGTATGCTCAAATCCTTGCTATGGTGAGTATTCTTTTTTTGTTATTTTTCTTCTTTCATACATGGTACTTTGTCTTGGACTTCTTATACTAATTTTCTTTGTAGTTCCTAGTTGATTACAACCACATATTGAAGAAGGACGATGATCTTCATTCTTCTTCAACTGATCTTGAGTAAGCTTTTGCTGGTCTCAAAAATTCCGTACTTGAGTCCCAACAAGCATTAGCAAATGAGAAGAAGACCTGGGAGAATAAAATGAAAGATACTGAGGATGCTTGACAGAAGGATGAAGATGAGGCTGCTGAAGCTCAAAAGTAGGATGTTGAGCTGGAAAAGAGCCTAACTACTGAAAAGGTCAGAAGGAAGAAGGCTAGAGAAAATTCCTTCAATAAAGGATATAACAAAGCTATCACTGATGCCTCCGCTCAAATTGAGTATGTAAAGGGAAAATATTTCAAGGATGGTTGTTCAGCTACGCGGAAGGAGGTCGTCTTCCCCCCAATATGGATGATGAAGTTGAAGATAATGTTAGTTCTGGAGAGTCATCTCTAGTGATTGAGTCTTTAGCTGATCAACCTAATAATGTAGTTGAATCATCCATTCTATCTACTAAGGTCACTCCAGCCATCCCTTTTGCCAACCATGATGGAGTTGAAGCTGATAGAGAGAAGGTGTAGATTTTCTCGGTAGTTATCCTCTATATTTTTTACCTTTCTTTAATTTATTTTTTGTAATACTTGTAATTTTCCTTTATATTAATAAAATAACATTTTTCTTCTTCATATTATTTATCATTTCTTGATTGTTCATTCTTTCTTGATTGTTTTCATGTATTCCGTTTCTTGTTATTGATTGAATATCTCTTTATTTTTCTAGTTCATGTCCAAGATGGAATAGATTTCTTCCAATGATTCTAAGTTAGTGAAAAGTTGGTCACATGACTTTAACTGATGAAGAGTTGTCATACTTTCTCGGTGCATATGCTACTAATCATGCCAAGGATGCATATATCTACCTCAAGTTTCTTCTTGATTGGGTTGTGGCCAATAATATGGTTTATTTTTAAATGATTGAATAAATTCAAGAGGATCATAATGAGGCCAAGGCTTTGCTTCATTCTGATTATAGGGATAAATAGAAGGCTTTGAGTGGAGCTCGAAGATTTGAGGAGAAGTTGGAGAAGCATCTTTCTTTCTCTAGGAAGAAATAATTCCAACTTAAGTGTGAAGTTTATGAGGCTAGATGCATTTCTAAGCTACTGGAGGAAGAAAACAACAGTTTGAGGAATGAACTAAATTCTTTAAAGAAAATAATTGCTGCTATTTTGGAAACTAAAAATGCTAGTTTGAGGGAGGAACTGAAGCCTTGAAGAAATCCAAAAGTAATTTTACTTCCTGATAAAATCCAGATCTAGCCGACCAACAAATTATGAGGCCAAAACTCAATAAATGCTTTCCAATCCGGCTGCATAAATAAAGGCCAAAAACTTAGTCGTTGCTGAGATGTCTCAAAGGTTCCAAACTCAGGATGCGCAACTTTCCACCTAGTCTTCTCAACTACAAGTTAAGGATGGAGTGCTAAAGAAACTGAAACACCAGGTTGAAAGGTTAACTTTCCAGTTTCATAAAATCCCAAAGAAGTTTGGATGGAGGGTTACAATGAATCCCTTGGGAGATTTGATGATCACTTCATTCAGGCTCAACGCGAAGGTTATAATTGGGGTTGGACCAATTGCCTAATAGTTATGAAGGTTGACCAGGACAACAAGTTATGGTACTGGGATGATCTCGGGTTCTTGGACTATGACAAATGTCCCTTAAAGATTGATGTTATCTGGATCCCTATAAAAACCATTCCTCAATGCTTGATCTCCAAATATTTAGGGGATTATGTTATGCACGAAGAGAAAGATATAGTTTGGCCTCTTCATCTCTCAAACGCTCCAAGCAGCAGTAATAGGAGAATGCTTCAATATTTCAATTTCATGAAGTCCCTATACACATTGGATGATCCTCCTATGGGAATGGAAGCAGCACTTAGCTCCTCAAAAACTGAAGGAAAATGCCCAATAAAATAATTTATTCATGTATTGCATTTGTAAACAATATTTTCATGCAATCATCACTTATATAAATGAAAGGCAACTAATTAACTTATCTTGTTAATTTCTGCATGCTTAAATGACTTTGTTGTATCATTAGTTATACCGATATATTTAGGCATTTGCATAAATTTAGTATCAGTTACTAATGAGATTATCATAGGTTCAACTGATATACTTAGATTTCTAAGTTTAATACCAATTATCATTGATGTGGCCACAGGTTCCACTAGTGCACCTATATTAAAATCCAAGTTTGGTGCTAGTCACTTGTGGTATTGCCATAGGTTCTACTAATGCACCTAAATTTTTAGGTTTAGCATTATTTAGTAGTGGTGACTAAGCGTATGTGGAATATGTGTCTACATTCCTATTTAGGAATCTTCACATGGTTCTTCCCCCATTTTCTCTGTTTGGATAAAACTTGTTGATTTTTATACAGAGTTGTATCCCTGATTTTTCTTGACCAAGTATTGAGGACTTAAAATCCTGTTTTGACTTGGATTTGTGTTTTGTCGATCAAGTATCGCCTTTTTTGACAAAGTTCAACCAATTACTGAATTCCTATCGACTAAGTGTTTGGGGATTCATATCACCAGTATTCCCCCAAAAAAATTAAAAAAATGGAAAAAAAACATTTTTTTATTGATATTGAAGCAAATTGATTACAAAAGAGATGTCTTGCTATATTACTTGTAGTACTTCCTAAGATACTCAGCATTCCAAGGGTTTTTAAATTCTTCCTCCTCCAAAGTTTTAATTCGATAAGTTCCTGGTCAAATAACTGCTGAGACACGGTAAGGCCTATGCCAATTGGCTTCAAGCTTATTGGTATTCTGAATCACCTTCTTGAGTACAAAATCCCCCTCTTTTAAGTTGGTCAGCTTCACCCTCTTATTGTAAAAGCGTGTTGTTTATTATTGATAGGCAGCATTCCTCAAAGTTGCATCTTCGTGAACCTCTTCCATCATGTCCAGGTACAGCCTTCGCATCAAATCTCTAACAGGAGAATCAAATTTCAACACTCTATAAGTTGGTAAACCTATTTCGGCTGGTACGGCTGCCTCCGTCCCAAATGTCAGCATGTATGGTGTTTCTCCGGTAGCACCTCTTGGAGTTGTTCTGTATGCCCATAAAACTAAATGTAATTCATTATCCAATTCCCTTTAGCATCATCAAGTCTTTTATTCAACCCGTTGAGTAAAGTTATGTTCGTTACCTCAGTTTGACCATTGCTTTGAGGATGACCTGGAGCAGAGTGAAACTTTTTAATCTTGAATTGGGCATAGTATGCTGCGAACTCCTCATTGTCGAACTGGGTACCATGTTAAATAATGAAGGAGTATGGCAAACCATATCTACAATTAATTCTTTTCCAGATGAATTGAGACACCTTCTCATAGGGCATATCTACTAATGGTTCTAATTCAACCCATTTTGTGAAATAATCAACAGCTACGACCAGGTACTAATATCTTCCTCGGGTGGTCGACAATGCCCCAACCAAGTCTATCCCCAAAATAAAAATTGGCCAAGGTGAAGTAATAGGGGTTAAAGATGCATGTGGAGTTTTGAGAATATTAGAGAACTTTTGGAACTTATCATATTTCTTGGCAAAGGTTGTATAATCTTTCCTCACGGTCGACCAGTAATACTCTTGAGTATTCATTTATTGTCGTAATGATCTTCCTACCACATGAACTCTATAATATCCTTCATGAATTATTTTTATTAGATCTTTAACTTCTATTGGGTGAACACAGCATTGCAAAATAGTTGTTAACCCTCTCTTGTACAGTACTCCTTTGTCTAATATGTACCTTGCCACCTTATACTTGAGATTTTTGGCCTCAATTTCATCTGTTGGGATAATTCCTTCTTTAATATAAGCTCTGATGGGATCCATCCAGGAAGGTCCCATGTCTACCGTAATGAAATTAATCATCAAGTCTTCATCAATGCTTCGATTGGCCAAAATTTCAATGGGAATGATTCTCCTGAGCTCAATTTGAGTTGTTGATGCTAGCCAAGCAAGTTCATCAACATGGGTAAATTTTGCTCATCTGAATAGAAGGTAAATTTTGTATAACCTCCAATGCCTTGGCTAAGTATCTTGTTATTAGTTCTCCTTTGGATCTGTACAAACTCAAAATTTGATTCATCACCAAATGAGATGCACTGAGTGCCATAGCTTTCTCAGCGTTTAGTGATTGAGCCAAACTTAAGCCCACAATGAGAGCTTCATACTCTGCTTCTTTATTTTAGGCCTGAAATTGGAATCGCAATGCATACTCAATATCTATCCCATCAGGAGTGTAGAATATGATACCTACTCCACTTCCTATTACACATGATAATCCATCTACGTACAAGTTCCATATTGGGATATGATTGTTAAACCCTTGGTCTAACAATATCCCATGATGGAATATTTTATTTTCCTCCCCATATGTTTTAGCCATCTCCTGCACCTTGGTTGATTGTTCCCGTAAGTCGGCAGTAACTTCTTCTGATCTTGTCCCTAATGGGGTCTGCTTGGGCTGTTGATCGATGATGACTTCGATTGGGATTTCCCCTGTTTGGGTTTACTATGCCTAAAAGTTTTGTTGCTCGGGAACCTCCGGATAAGTGAATTTAGCAAAAAAGTCTTCCACATCCTGGCCCTTTAATGAGGATCTTGGCTCATATACAATATCGTACTCCCTTAGTTCTACTTCCCAATACATTAACCTTCTAGATTTCTCTGGTTTATGCAAAGCTTACCGAACAGGCATATCAGTGTACACCACAACAGTATGTGCTTAGAAGTAAGGTTTCACCCATCTGGATGCCTCAATCAACGCCAAAGCTAACTTCTCCATGTGTGGATATATAATTTTTGCTCCTCTAAAGGCTTTACTGGTGTAGTAGACATGCTTTTAAACTCCATTATCTTCTCGTATCAAGGCAGAAATTACAGCTGGCTCATAGATGGCTAAGTGTAAATATATTTTTTCTCCCAACACTGGTCGGGAAAGCAATAAGGGTGATCCCAAATAATTTTTCAACTCCAGAAAAGTTTTCTCACGTTCACCATTCCATTCAAAACTCTTCCTTATAGCTTTAAAGAATGGTAAACACTTTTATGTAGCTCGTGACATAAATATGTTCAATCCAACTACTCGCCCAGTGAGCCTTTGCACCTCTTTTTTGCAGAACATGGACTGTATTTCAGTAAACGCCTTGATTTTGTCAGGGTTAGCCCTAATTCCCCTTTGATTCACTATGTACCCGAGGAACATGCCTTCTTGTACACTGAATATGCATTTGGTCACATTTAACTTTATTTGGTGCTTCTCCAGATGATCAAAGGTTTGGTTGAGGTTGGCAATGTGATCAGATGCTTTTTTTCTCTTCGTCAGCATGTCATCTACATATACCTCCATTTTTTTGCCTATCTATTCATAAAACACTTTGTTCACCAACCTCTGGTAAGTAGCACCCTCGTTTTTCAAACCAAATGGCATAACATTATAGAAATATGTTCCTCGGGGAGTAATAAAAGAAGTGTTTTCCCTATCTTCGGGCTTCATCTTAATCTGGTTATAACTAGAATATGCATCCATAAAACTTAATAGTTTATGACCTAACGTAGCATCGATAAGTTGATCAATCCTGGAAAAGGAGAGTAGTCCTTTGGGAAGGCTTTATTCAAATTTGTGAAGTCCATACACATTCTTCATTTATTATTTTTTTCTTTTTGACCATAACAACATTAGCCAACCAATTTGGATATTTCACATCTTTAATGAATGAGGCTTTCTGAAGTTTCTCCACCTCCTCCTGGATAGCCTAGTTCTTCTCGGGACTGAACACCTTGCCCCTTTATTTCATTGGCTCGATGTCCTTGTTGACGTTGAGCTTATAGAAAAACCTTGGGATCAATCCCAAGCATGTCCTCACGACTCCAAGCAAACACGTGCTTTCTCTATTTCAGGAATGTCACTAGATTTTATTTAAGAATAGGGTCTAGTGTTGATCCCACCTTGGTAGTTCACTCCGTCTTCTTATCGTCTAAGATGATACTCTCCGTTGCTTCCATAATTGATCCTTTCACCAGCTCTGTCTCCTCTCTTGGATCTAAGAATTTAACCTCAGATTCTTTATCAGGCTCAATAGTGTCTACTTGGTAAGTGGTGCTCTTCTTCTTTATTTCCTCAATGTCCTCTTGCACGGAAGAGGAGTAAGAACATTCTCGGGTTAGTTTTTAATCACCCTTAACCACACCTACTTTGAATATGGTCAGGAAATTCAAACATGGGTGGACTGTTGAGGGAACTGCTTCAAACTTTTTTAACCCTGCTCTTCCTATGATGACATTGTAGGTTGACTGCATATTCTTATCCATTACAAAGAAATGAATTTTTTGGTCTGACTTGCTGGCCAGATGCCGAGCAACACCTCCAGCTTGATTGCTCCCTAAGGATAAACTTTCTCACCAAGAAAATTTATTAAAGGCCTATGGTACGGATCTAGCTGACTGAGCTTCAGATATATCTTTTGAAAATAGACATAAAACATAATATTTGCTGATCTTCCATTGTCAATCAACACCCTGGAAATAATTGTGTCCTGGTACCTGAATTTGACCACCAGGGAGACATCATGAGGGTAGAGAATTCCTGACAAGTCATTTTTGGAAAACCAAATTACCATCTTATATTTATTCTCCTTCCTTGATCTATTATCTTCATCTATATTGATTTTCTGGTTGTAAGCATAAGCTATAGCCTCATTGAGGTTGGCTTTTCTCTCAGCACTATGATCTCCACCTCCAGCATCTTCTCTTGTAATCATCTGACAATCAAAGGTATTAAAACAAAGTGTAAATATCTCACTTTATGGTTGCTTGGTTTTTTTGAGGAAGTCTGGATCATCTTCATGATTTCTTTTCTTATGTTCCCTCGGCTTGCATGGAGATTTTGACCGACATCGAGCTCCTTTGTCATCCTGTCGATCAACAAACTTAGTTTTCCTCATCGGACGAGGGTTTTTATTTTATTTTGCAGAGAAATACAACGATCTATAGTATGCCCATAGTCCTTAAGAAATTCACAACATTTAGACATGTCCTCGTCCCAGTAGGTGCTCTTAGCTTCTCGGGCCAACATACCTCCTTGTTGCGCTTAATTTCCTACAAAACATGTTTAATGCCCATCGTTAATGGAGTGTAATTGTTGTATTTCCTAATCCTATCATTAATCTTCTTTTGCCTTGAATCCTTCTGCTCCTTGTGTTCCTTCTGCTCCTTTTTTTATTTTTCCCTCAAACTTCATGCCCACACCTTATTTTGCTGCCATGGCTACCTCGGGATTCATTATCTTTGCTGATTTGGCTATTAATTCAGTCTTAGTCTTTGGGGGATCTTTAGAAAGTGTGTAGCAAAGTTTCTCGGGAAGCAATCCACTCATGAGGGCTGTAATAGTTATTTTTTTCTTCATACTCTATAACCTCAAACTTTACATTCTTGAAGCGAGTAATGCAGTCCCTTGTACTTTCTCCTACCCTCTGTCTCACACTTAGAAAGTGAGCTACCCTTTTTACAAGCTTGTATCTGAAGCATATGTTGCCAATAAATAGCTCAGTAAGGTGGTTGAAACTAGAAATTTATCCCCGGGGAAGTCTATTATAACATATCTGAGCAGAACCTGTGATTATACCTGAGAACGCCTTACATCTCATCTCGTTTGGGATAACATAAATATCATTTGCTCCTTGATACTTCTCCATATGAAGAACAGGATCTATTTTCCCATCATACTTGGGGAGTAACCACTGGAGCTTTAAACATTGAAGGAGTAGGAAAATCCACAATAGTTTGGACAAAAGGAGACCCTTTCATAAAGATTTGTTGTAGAGGGTTCTTTACCATTACCATCTCTCCCAACCTATCTTCCAAGCATTAAATAGAGCCTTTTCATGCATTATTGCCAAAACCAGTTTATGAGTGGTGGCTCGACTATTTTGGTCAACTTTTTATATTCAACTCTCCTCTTATGAGTTCTTCTCAGCATAGACAGATTGTGGGGCATCTGATCTGGATTGGACTGAGCCTTCACGTTGATCGACTGGTCATCGAGTATTCCTCAAAAATGCCCTAGGAATATATTTATTACCTCTAGGTCCTAGACAATCAAAGGAGATGCTTGGCTCAGTCTTTCTAAGGCAGTTCATCTTTCAGGAGTAAATGATTACTCATCATAAGACTCTGAAGTCCTAAGAGAAGAACTTGCTCCTGGACGATAAGATGTATCATTGGTAGTCCTGGATTGGCCATGCCTGATAGTTCTTGGAGGCGGTGATGGCATATTCATATTCTTGCCTAATAGTATTCTTGACTAATAGAAAGACTAGTCAAGATTTTAGTTAGATCATTATTTGTTGGAGGAATAGATGGAATAGGCGGAGTGCCATCGTTTCTAGAACTGGATCCCGAAGTATGAGTCATTTTTAGATCAATGATCGAGAATGAAAACGTCTAGAAATACGTTCCCATAAACGGAGCCAATCTGTTGATGTAAAAAACTAAACTATATCTAATTATTTAACCATAGATAATATTTAAAAGTAAAAGAAAGAAACAAAGAGGTTTTTAAAGTGGTTCGTCCTACATTGAAATGCCTACATCCACTGTTCTTCTTATTGCCTTATGTTTCTCGTTCAATCACTTGCCCTTGATGAAGGGATTACAACGTATTTATAGACCAGTAGGGAGACAAAAACATGGAATGTTAAAAGATGGAATGCCTTTATAAATTAGGCAGTTACATCAGTACATAATGCTCATAATGTTTCTGGCGGTTGGCGTTTTGCTAATACTGATGGTCGGTCTCCCTACAGTTGGTCGGGCTTCCGGTATGTTGGTCGGCATTCCAGGCCTTGGTCGGTGGTTATGCCTTGCTGACTAGGATTATTGCTAGAGTGTATTACACATGTATATTTCTAATTGGTCCATGTAAGTGGGTAATTTTTGGTATCAACAATAAAAAATTTCATTACCGTTATTGTAAAAATAATGTGATCCAATATTATAATTATTATTTCCATAAGTTACCAAATATTGATTTTCAAAATTTTGTAAATATTAATCGAAATACATCAGTGGTGGGAAACATTAAAAATTATTATTATAATAATATTTCAAGCCATTATCAAAACTAATAGTACTATTGAAAGAATTAAATGAACACATACTTACAAAAAGTTTGCTTTTCGATAATTTTCAAGCACATACACTTCAATTTTTTGATTTTTCTTAGATCTCAACGGTTAAAGTACCTACAGAAAATTAAAAATAATAAATATATACGAAATTTTGTACAAAACAAGAAATAATTAAATTCTAAAACAGCATGTTTCCCGACAATGGCGCTATTTTGCTAGAGTGTGTTGTCAGGATCAAAGTAATAAATTAATTATGTTTTAAGAAAATCATTCTCCAACAACGACGCCATTTTGATAGGGTGAAAATCGAGAGGTCGAGTATGGACAATGTAGTAGATTTGATTACCACATCAATGCAAAAACCTAAACAATTACTATACTTATTTTCTAAGTATAGAGGTGCATAACGTATCGAATCCATAGAGAACGTTGTTTAGAATTTAATTAATTTATTACTTTACAAATAAAAGTATAAAAGATATTTTTTATTTTAAAATGTTTAATACTAGAATTAATCTAGGCGAGTATTGAAAGTAAATTAATTAACAAATATGAAAACTATAGGTTGAGAATTAAATCTCTCACCTTGGAATACATAACATAAATGGTTAAATGATTAAACAAATTTAAAACACGACTAGTCATCATTTAAATAATTATTTAAGCCTAGGATGTCACTTCCTTAATTTCCATAAAAGTCTATAATGAGTTTGGCGTCAATAATATCCTCAAAATGAAAAACACAAGGTAGAAAATATGGTGCATACGTGACATACCCCATTAAGGTTCCAAGGTGTAAAATCGAGAACAATCAACCCATCAAAATAAATCATCTTCGATCATACTATAGCGAAGCTACTAAATACTTAGGTTATGTCCATTAATATCAACATAATTTAATTACTTAGAGAGCATGTTCAAGTAATAAAATAAAATAGTGTACGAGAGAAAGCGATAATAATAATAATAATAATAATAATAATAATAATAATAATAATAATAATAATAATAATAATAATAATAATAATAATAATAATAATAATAATAATAATAATAATAATAATAATAACACTTAATTGAAGAAAAATTAGAATAATTTAGATTGAATGTGACAACCTTCATATTACAACCTCGTAAATCACTTGAAAATACAAAAGAATGCATATTTAAAAAAACTACTAAACTAAAAGAAAATTTAATTTAATGTTGCACGTAGATTTAATGGAGTAGAAATGGTAGTGGGGATTATGATTGATCGGTAAAAAGATGAAAGCATTTGGGAAAAAATAAAGAAAGAAAATAAATAAATCATCTGAGTAAACTTATAAAATAAAAAAAGGGAAGGAACAAAGTGGGGAAAATATAAAAAATAAGAAAGAAAAAAAAAGAAAGTGGGAGAAATAAATAATAAAGAAAGAAGAAGGTGAGAGAGGGAAAGAGAGAGTGGGCTAAAAAATATGGGAAAAAATTGGGTAGAATTATTGATTATATATCAGTAGGTTCATTATATTTAATGAATGAAAAGTTGTTCTAAAAGGGGAAATTGGAGGTCTTGGATCCAACTCTCCGTAGCCCCATTTAATTTTAAGTAGCATTAGTAGCGCCATTTGGCAATGAAAGATTATGATAAACAGCACCACCAGATCATGAAATATGGCACCCTCAGATCATGATACATGACAGTGCATGATTGTGATGTGTGGCTCACCTAGATCATGCCATGTAGCAACGTAGGATCATAACATTTGACTTTTTCAACTTACAAACTTTAACCTTCATATATTTTGCGCTTGAGATCGGATCCACACTTTACCATTAGCTTCCCAACCCATGTAAATATTCAAACAAACTTTAGAAAGGGATTAATCATGAATATCAAGGTTATACAGTAAATGGGTATAATCAGTGTAATTTAACGAGCATGGATTGAAATATTGGATTGAAAAATGAGTAAAAAAGAAAATATTTAAAACAAATCAGTAGCCCAATTGAGTAGGATTTGTGAGTCTTTGGTTGTTTTGACACCCCCATCCTATTGCCCTTTAAATATGTCATTAGGTCCCTAACTTTCCTCCTCTCAACCTAAGACCCTGGGTCCTACTCCAAACCCTGATCTAGAGGCCACCAAATGCTCTTAAGACATGTTTGTCTTTGTTAAACTCTCTAACCCAATCAAAGCTCATTGCATATTCATAGGGATCAGAATGCCTTTCCAACGGTCCACACTTTGAGTGAATTGGCCCCACGGGTCATGCATATTCACCTTTTTACCCCAAACCCTAATTTAGAAGCCACATGATGCTCCCGAGCCCCGTCTGACTTGGGTAAATTCTCTAACCCTAGTGAAGATTATTTCACCTTCATAGGTATTCATACGAATCGGTCCACCAGTTCACGCGTACTCCCCTTTTTACTCAACGAACCCCCGTCTAGAGGTCATCTGGCTCTTTTAAGCCTCGTTTGACTTTAGTCAACTCCCTAACTCGGGAGTGTCCCAATATATTTTCAAGAAGATCTGAATCTCCATTTCAACGGTCTTGATCGTGCGCGATTCAGACTACGGATTGCATTTTATGACCTTGTTCTTCGAAAAATTCCCTTTCGGTCTACCTACAGGAAGGGGCGTATTTTACTTCGCCAGCAAGCCAGGGGTATGTCGATAGGAAGGCCATGGCCTATGCCGATCGGCAGTCCCCTGAATCTTAATTTTTACTATTTAAAAAGGTTATGACCTCATTCCTAATGAATCTCATTTTTAGTCCAAAAAAACAAATTTTTCAATATTCCTTTCACCTTACTTACCTCATTTTCATACCACCTTTTTCCACTTACCTCACCCCTACTTCACCATCATCCCACCACCATAAAACCAGCCTACTATCTTTCAAAAATTAGTAGTAAAATCTTCTATAAGGTCTACTCATACTCATTTATAATTCATTTAATTAGTGTTGTTTATTTACTTTACTTTTGATAGTTTTTAGACTTTTTCCATTTTCTCACATCAACTAATATCCTTTTTTATAACTAGTATTCACATAATATATTTTCATAAAATAACAAAAGACAAATACTTATAAACTCTAAAAGTAGGATTTCCTCACTTTATATACACTTCTACACTTGAGCACCTCATTCCGAAAAAATTGAGGAGGAGTGCTAGATTTTGTTTTTATGGATTAAACACCACCCTTGTGATATCTCTAACCACGTGGACTTTGATGTCTATTATGGATACATAGACTCTCAAGTCATTATCAGGATTCGAGTCCTATTTTATTCATTGTGATATCTTAACATCTCATATTCAGTAGTGTTGACGTATGTACACTCCTACATATTAGTGTTCCCATCTGACATGCACATTCACTTTCTCATAGTGAATCTTGATTCGGTGGTCATTAACATCATATTTCCTATTATTCTATTTCTTTCGTATACTTCTTAGGATTACTCCTCTCCATCACTCTCATGACTTGAATAGGATAATTCATTTTTCTCACTTATTTTCATATCGCACACACTGTACACATGAGTCATATTTTGGAGAGAAAGGCATACCTAATTATAGCCCATGAGAGATCTAAAGGGCAGAATGGGTGATTAACACCTTCCCATTACGTATGTTAATCTCCAGACCACCAATTCATCTGGTTTTGTATTCCTCAATTTGTCTTTTAATGTCATTATTTCGAGGACGGATACAATCTTTTGCCTGTTTTGAGAAAATAGTGTGGCGACTCAATTTTTTATATTTTCTTCCCTCTTTAATGACTTTCGATTTATATCTATGGCATCCCACAAAGATTGTGAGAGTGAATAAAAAAGGATTCCTATCCTCTAATCCACATGCACATGTGGGGGGAGAGAGAGAGAGAGAGAGAGAGAGAGAGAGAGAGAGAGATAATTCTCTATTTTTCTCTCTCCATTTTTGGACCAGCGTGCGTCAAAAGAATCCCCTGTCCATAGTGGCAATTCTACTAGGGACTATATTTTTAGAGGGCTAGAATCTATTTTCAAATGGGTTGTATTTACTTTTCTCTCACTTCTCTTTATTTTTTTATATGCGTACATATGCATCCACGCATACATTGTTCTTACTCTCACACTTACATGTTGTATATATGCGTTGTTCATATCACGATATTTATATCCTTCTCTCTAATATGATCCTTTCTCATCACATGTATATACCATTTTCCTATAACATGCTTCAAACTTTACACAATTGTATATAGTCATCATGTTTCGCTCCACTTACTCATATTTCACATGTTTTACACCACTTGTAGATATCCATGCGTAGTCACGCTAGCACACACTCTCATGTTCTTCTCACTTGTACATAGCCACATGTTATTTATATGTTCACAGACCACCTTTAGATATTCATGCTTAGTCACATTAGCACACACTTACACATTTCTCCCACTTGTATGTATGCACATATTTTCTTCACTCACATATGTTCCCATACCACTCTTACTTTACACATATTTTTGTGTATATTACAAATCTCACATTTGGTATATACCACCATTCTTTGTATAGGTTCTAAGTTTTATGTACATATTACCTCATTTTACTCCTCATGATACTTGTATATTATATTCTCTCCCTCATGGTAGTGGTATATCTCTCTCTTAGCATACATAAAACTCTCCATAAAATGCTAATTAAGACTCATGCAATCTTGCACACTACGTCACTTGGGCATTGCAGTATTGACCAAAATTTTATCCTATTTTGGTGGGTCATTTTATGATGGATGTCGGTCCTGTGAGGCGCGGTTAACCTAAGAGATACAATTCCTAGATTACATTGTCTTAATACCTTCGATGTATATCAAACGGTTCCCCCTTATTGTACAACTTGATCGAACTCACGACAGGAGGTATATAGCAAGGAAATCGTTCGCGTACGTCAAGTATATCGAATTCGTTCCCACACGTACTGTCCCCACGAGGTATATAGTGAGACAATTCATGTACATTAAGGTATATGAAATGGTATTTCCACATGAACTGATGAATTATTTCCTTATAGACAAGGTTGCCACTCGGACCTAAGATGGATCAAAGAAGAGCCTATCGTTGGTTTTTTGGAATTCGACATCAGGAAGTGTTTTAACACCATCTCTTATTTTTTGTTTTCCTTCCTATTTTTTCCTTTTTAACATTATTTATTGCTTTCTATAGACGTATTTCTATGAGGTGATTAGGCTCGATGTTGGATTTATATCCCTAAAGGTGAGCGAGATAGGGAACTTATCGAGGATGTATATGTGGAGGAAGTCAAAAAGGAAGTCGAACCAATGGTTGGCTTTGAGGGAGTGCGCGAAGCATTTAATGCCTTGACAAGTGACCAAGTTAGACTCTTACTTTTGTCATTTCTTTGCATTTCATTTTTTTTAGGACTTTGTAAATATTTGTTGACTAACTTTTATTTTGGGAACATGTGACGTTCTACCCTTGGAGTTTGTCCTTGAGAGTTGTAGGGGTTACGAGTATGCGCGACCAAATGCGGAGGTTGTTAGAACATGAGTTCGGATACGTTTATTACTTATGGGAGAGGATGGTGAGGCAGGTGATGGAGGGTGAGATTGAGGTCCCACTGTCAACACCCCCTGAGTTCATGAGGTGGGAGAAGGAGATGTTGGATGAGACTAGGGTGATGGTGATGGAGGGAGAACCCTATATGCTCCATACGAACACTATGGAAAGATATGATTATGTATAATATATTACTAGTTGGCTGATGTCTTCGTCTATTTACGATGTGGAGGGTATGCCTCTACCAGTAACAGGATCACGGAGGCGTACTAGTGCGCTAGTGGCCTCAACTTATAACTCAGGGGTGGGTCAGCAATGATAAAGGATATTCCCATTCAGTATCTTCTCACTCCTTATTACCTTATTTGACTGGGTGGTGGGGATGTTATCTCAGTGCCTCATCATACCTAGGTGGAGGTAGATGGTTTTACAGGTCTTCCTAAGGAGGTTCTCTAGAGAGAAGGATGAATTCCTTTTCTGTTTCACATTTACGCTTATGATTACCCACCATTTATTACTAACTTTCTTTATTTTGCTGGAATCATTATTTTTCATACTGTTCGTGCATTGACATCTTTGCTAAGGTACATTTGAGACTGGATGTCTTTGGCGCCCGACCATGTGAGGAAAATGACCAAGTCTTGTATGGTTCCACTGGCCACTTCTGAGTAAAGATCAGATTATGTGAGTGGGGGGATCTTCCACTCGTCATCGGGGGGAGCACGTTTGCCAAGTTGCCAGAGGTGGAAGTTTTTTGTTGATGGTTTATTGGGAAAGTCTGAGCTGCGTCCCGATTTATTATGATTTTGGCTTTGTTTTTACTTTTTTTTGTTCTCTCTGTGCCTGAAAAGTGTAATCCTACAGACAAATATATACAAGATGCGCTTTTTATCATTATTTATTATTCTTGGAATAAACTACCTAATCTACATGCACTTTAATTTTCTACTGAGTTTTTATTTAATGCAAAGGTATGTAGAATGGATGTAAGAAATACTTGATAAAATTTTTGCAAACAGGTTGTTTTTTACAAAAAAAAATGGTCTTTATTAAATGGGTATATACAAAAGGAGAAGGTAGAAGATTTCTGAAAATAGGAATGTAGACTGACATACCACTTTTCCCACTAATCGGCATATCGACCAAGGCTAAATTGCTTTTCTAGCTTTTATTTCACTTCTTCTATACTTAGGAATAGTAGTCATGACAGCAGGTTGAGCCTTTTATTTTTTTTGGTGTTTTGGGGTATAAAAAGAGTCTTGGGGGTGGGTGGGTGGGTAGGTGGGTACCATCACTACACTTCAATCTTCTCTCTTTCCAAGTCTTCTTTTGTCCTTCAATGGCGCTTGCATGACTGAAACATTCAAGTTTATCTTAAGGGTTTGGATCTCGTATTCCCCTACAATGTCTACTATGAAGCTTTTAACCTGCTCCCCTTCTCCTTATGGAGTAACCATCCTTTAGATTGGAATTTTGTGGAAGCGTCATTGCAATTTGGTATCCCGAAGATGGCCCACTTATGAGGAGTTTTCAGGAAAGTTGGGCATCAATTTAGGTCTTGCGACAACTATACCGAACCTGTCCCATTCCCTTTGGGTGTCTTTAGCTGAGTTTTTCATGTTTCTACTTCGAATGGCCCACCATTCATGCACATAGGGAGTATTATTATCTCGACGATATTGAATTCGGTGTGCCGAAGAGACTATACTGGTAATGTCTTTTCTAGGTGTTATGGCCCTAGAGTTGATTTCCAGGCTACTTTTAGTGATTGGTGACATGATACCGGACCCTCGGGTGTCCACGATATTACTATGGATGTCCCATCATAATAATCCTATAACTATCATACTAGAAAAGACTCTGTATGTTCTGGATGTCTGAAAAGAAGGTCAGGCCAATTTTCTGCAGGGGAGCCCTGTGATGCTATTTATGTGATTGTTGGTGAGACTGCATTTGGAAGCTCCTCCTGAGTACCCTTTGGTGAGTGTTCCTAATTTCTTTGCAAGGTATTTTTTACGTTTCGTCCCATATATGAAGAATTGGGTAACTGGTCTTGTAAGGAGCCTCTCTCCCCGCATTTTTATGCAATAAACCCCTCCGATCGAAGACTAGTGGTAGATGGTCCCGCAGAGCTTTTGTAAAAAGGTAGCTTAGTGTGTAAGCACAACAATGAACCGTGACAAACCCTCAAACGATCTATCTAAGATTAGGGGGAAATCCTCAATAGCGGTGACCCAAAATTTTTGAATGGGGCAAAAGAACTTGAGATTTTCGATGACAACCACCCTACTACCCCAAGCACCTGTCACCATCATTTCTTCCGCAACTCTGCGCACTATCCCCAAACTATATCTAAGGGTTACCACCAAAAGGCACATGGGCCCCGTAAAGGTTTATCGACAACACCAACTAAAAGCATTAAGAGAAGAATAAATGGATGCCAATGTAAAGATTTCCTAGTCATACAGATGAATCTACAAGATGATCCTAAAGTAAGGAAGAAACCACAAGTGGACGATATCATCGCTCATCGCCACGATGAACCCTCCCATTAAATGCAAAATAAATAGACTGGTTGTTTTCCACACATATCGCTCGTCGATCACATTGATCCGCCTAGACAATAAGGTGTCCTTTAACACCGATATCTGAAAAATTCCTCAAAAATGATCCTCCTAATATCTCTTAGGTAAGCCTGAACTGCAACCTTGCATACACGCAAAGTCTAGTCCACCACGATCTGATGACCCTCCCACTCCAGCCCACCTAACTCATGAACATCTAGGGGTGTAACTGTCATCTCCCCAACACCCAAGTGAAATATATATATGGTGTCCCACCACCTCTATCCCTACCACGCAGTATCACAGAAGAATGTGACGTCTTATCCAAAGCCCCAACCAAAAGGCCAAATCTAGTAGTCTTAACCATCAACTGTACTACCCGAGGGAGTTTATCCCACACTTTCTTCATCCCTGTCAACCCACGAGAACGAATAATCGATGATGTGATATCCAACTACACATAAGCCAAAACTCTTCAGTACGCCAAGGATAAATGAAATAGAAAAAACAAAAAAATAAAAACATAGAGCAAGCTCTTACATAACCATTTGGGTTCTTTACCCTCGTAAATAATAGCCCGATCGCTGGTGGCCATCCAAGCATTGTGCATCGCAGCTCCCATAAATTATTTCGAAGAAATACGTTTGAAAAATGGTTACAAGATAGAGATAAAAGAAGAGATTCACGTTAATAAAGGTGTGAAAAATAAATAGGGTCATCCCATTTTATAAGGAACTAGGGGGTATGTCGATCAGCAATCCCCTAGTTATGCTTATCAGTAATAACCTTTCACCTCCATCGAGAGTCCCGAGAGTCCGTGCCCTATGCTGATAGGCACACTCTGACTATGCCTATTGATACACCCTTCAAATTTGGTCAGAACAATTCAAGAAAAATCAAAATTTTGGATAGAAAATTCATAACTCCCAAAAAATTCTCATAGGATCGAATATATGATATCCATGAGAAAATTAGTTAAATAAATCACAAAATCACTCGTAGAGCCCTCACCAGCGGGACTAAAATTAAAGTCTGCCAACACTCACACACTCCCTAGTAGGATAAGAAATAAAATGCTCCAGCACTCATAGCATCCTGATTAAGCACCCTCCCCAACAGAATCAAAATTGAATGACGTCCCCAGTCATCAAAACATGTTAGGTTCGCAAAATTGGCCCAGGTCTGCAGAATTGACCTCAACCCTCTGAGTTGATCACATCAACTCTTTAGGTCTGCAGAATTGACCTCGACCCTCAGAATCAGTCACCTAAACTCTTTAGGTCCACAAAATTGTCCTTTACCCTATAAATCAGTCACACTTTTAATTATGTCCGTAAAATTTACCCAAGTTCATAGAATTGGCCTCAACTCTCTGAATCGATCATCTCAACTTCTTAGGTTTATAAAATCGACCTTGGCCCTATAAAATTTTCATATTAACTCTTTATGTCTGTATAATTGATCTATGTCCACACAATTGACCTCAACCCTCTAAATCAGTCACTCTCAACTCTTTAGGTTCGCAAAATTGACCTAAATCTGTAGAATCAACCTCAACCCTTTAAATCAATCACCTTTACTCTCCCAAATCCCTGGCAGAGGCCTCAATCCTATAAATATCTTAAACATTGATGAGGTTTCTATTTTTTTCTAACCTCTACTTGTTCCAATCCCCCCCCCCCATTGATGGGATCTAAAGATACCCCATCATATTACGCTTCAATACCTCCTTAGGTCCCTAACACTCCTCCTCTGCCCCTATGACCCTAAGTCCTACTTCAAACCCTAATTTAGAGGCCATCGGGTCCTCTCGAGACTTTGTTCAATTCTTTAACTTGAATGAATCTCATCGCACCTTCATAGGTCTCTGAATCCCTTTCCAGTGTTCGATACTGTGTGCAAATCGACCTCACGATTCACGCGTATTCACCTTTTTACTCCAAACTTGATCCAGATGCCATCAGATGCTCCCAAGCCCCATTTAATTTCAGTTAACTCGCAAACCCCAAGAAAAGATCATTTCACCTTTATAGGGATCTTAATACCCTTTCTAGCAGTCCATATTGTGCATGAATCGTCCTCACAGTTCGTGCGTAATCACCTTTTTACTCTAAACCCTGATCTAGAGGCAAGACCCATTTGACTTTGGTCAAATCTTCAACCCGATCGAAGCTCAATGAACCTTTATAGGGCTCTGAATACCCCTTCCAATGGTCCATACCGGTGCAAATCGGTCTTACAGTTCGCATTTACTCACCTTCTTACTCTAAGAACCCTCGTTTAGAGGCCATCATGAGCTTTCAAGCCCCATTTGACTTTAGTCGTCTCTCAAACCCGGGAGTTACCATATAGATTTTCATAGGTCTTTAAATTCCATTTCCAACCGTCATGGCTATACATAATTTTGACTTATAATTAGCATTTATACCATTTTTTTGGAAAAATCCTTTTCAAACTACGTGTAAGAACCCTAGAACGGTAAGCCAGGGCCTACGTCAATCATCAATCCCCTGAACCCTATTTTTTACTATTTAAATAGATCATGACTTCATTCCTAAGGAACCCCATTTTAGCAATTAGAACATTCTCTGCCTCGAAATTGATGCACCTTTCTTACCTCACTTTCACACCACCTTTTTCCACTTACCTCATCCCTACTTCACCATCATCCCGCCACCATAAAATCAGCCTACTCTCTTTCAAAAATCTGTAGCGTAATCTTTTAGGAGGTCTACTCTTACTCTTTTATAATTCATTTAATTAGTGTTGTTTATTTACTTTACTTCCACTTTTGATATATTTTAGTCTTTATCCATTATCTCACATCAACTAATATCCTTTTTTATTACAATTATTCACATAATATATTTTCATAAATCAAAAGAGGCAAAAAAAGGGTTTACTTATAAACTCTAAAAGTATGATTTCCTCACTTTCTCCACACTTTTACACTAAGCACCTCTCTCTAAAACAGTTCAAGATGAGTCCTAAATTGGGTTTTATGGGTTAAACCCCTCCCTTTTGATATGTCTAGCCACTTGACTTTGATGCCTATTGTGTCCATGTAGACATCCTGAGTCATTATCGAGATTTGAGTCTTGTCTTACTCATTATAATATCTTTATTTACATTTCATATTTAGTAGTATTGCACGTATGTACATGCCTAAATATTAGTGTTCCCACCCGATATAAACATTCCCTTTCTCATAGTGAATCGTGATTCAGTGGTCACTAACATCATATTTTCCTATTGTTTTTTTTCTTTCAAAGACGGATAGGATGACTCAAATCCGTCCTTCCCATGACATGAATAGGATGATTCCTTTTTCCTCACTCATATTCACACCGCACCCATTGTACACATAAGATATATATTAGAGAAAAAGGACAACAATATTATAACCCATGAGATATCGAAAGGACATAATGGGTACCTAACACCTTCCCATTCCATAACTTATTCCCCCGACCCTCGATTCATTTGGTTTCAGATGCATCACTTTGTCTTTTGGTTCCATTATTCTGAGGACAGCTACATTCTTTTGCCTGTTTTGAGAAAAATAAGCACGCGGCTCCATTTTCCTCCCCCATTGACGATGAGCGATTTAGATTCATGGAAGCCCCCCAAAGATCGCGCAAGTGGCAAAAAGAGGATTCCTTATCCTCAAATCCATACGCATGTGGGGAGGGGGAGAGAGAGAGAGAGAAAGAGTTCCTCATTTTTTTCTCTCTCCCTTTTGGGTCCAGCCTATGTTGGAGCAATCCTGAATGGCCATGGTTAAATTTTATAGGTTGCTTATAGAATTAACTGCGTGTGGTATTCCCGATGATATATATAGGCTCTACCTAGGTCCTATTTTCCCCGACCTTACATGATAAGGCACTTATCTCCCGAGTAGGATAATGGGGCATCATCCTCTCGTATGACCTTAGGTATGGGGTCATATGTTTGGTGTTATGGCATAGTGATTTCACTTGTTGTTATTTTTTTTAGTCTATAGTATTGAGACATCCTACAACTATAGCTGGTAGTGTCACGAGTGACCCTCGAAGGCAATAGGCATAGGCTTTCACACTTATTTTTTATCTACGAGTGGCCCCATATTATTTTATGTGAGTTACGCACACTGACAGATAGTTTGGATTATGTCATTTTCCATTACCTTATATTTTAAGATGATTGTAATGGATTATGATTTATACTAGAGATGTCTACCATGAGATTATGACTCGGGAATGTTGATATAAAATATAATAGCGACGTATACATGGAATTGGGACTCAAGATTAATAAGGTTTGATAAGGTAGGTATGAATATCTAAAAACATAACTTGAGACTATTAAAGTTGGAGACTTATGTTAAGTTAAAAGAATATTTTTAAGTAAGATATTATGGTTATAGTAAGAGATATGTAATTACAAGATGATCTTAAGAATGTTAAAGCAAAGAATACTTAATTAAATACGACCTCATAAAATGGGAATATCTTTTAGGATTGGGAATGGTACTGCTGTTTCCTTAGGTTGTTTCGGTTGGGATAACTTAAAATCAACTTAAATACTCGAGGAAGATGTGCTATTATTATTTTGATCCAAATGTAGTTAGATTTTTATGCATTATATACTTGCTAGGTTTAATCCTCTTTGTGGAACTATTTTTATAGGTATTTGGTCGTAATCGTCGTTGTAGACTTGAGCTATTCATTGGAGGAGTTTCTCTAGCATGAGTTTTATTTAAAATTTACTAATATCTAGGTGTCGATTATCGTAGCTCATTTATATTATTCCATTCTTTAACATTTTTATTTTCAAACAATTGTATTTATTCAAATTTCTCGAGTCCGAAAGTCGTATGAGGTGTATTTAATTGATATTATTATTACTTTTTATTATTCAGAGTTGGATTTTGAATTATTTGGATTATTTATATTCTAGACTTGGAGTTTAATTTATTGTTAGTTGTATGGTATCATATATGCTTTAATTTATTCAGCTATTTATTATTTAGCACTGTCTTCATTTTTATCCTTTTCATTTATCGTGATATGCTTAGAATGTTACTTTTTTTTTTACTACTGTGATTTTTATATCATAACTGGTCAATCTATTTATGGAATTTACAATCACGAGGACACTGGTGAACTTCTCAAATTTATCACACAGTTTCACAAGACCATTGGCCTCATTTTTTAAAGTGGGCAAAGGGGCCCTACCTTAGTACAATGTAGGATAGAATCCTATGGCCGATGATGGAACCATAAACACCTTTATGAATATAGTTAAGGATATATTACTCTCCCCGTGGTCCTAAAAATATTTGAGGATAATTATCGAAACTATGCTTGTACAGTGTCCCTCAATCGAGGTAGTATCGTGACGTTTATGATTTCACGTCTCTGGATTGTAGCTTATTAATGATGCTATGAATATAACCACCAGATAAGGTGTTGACAAGCTCAAGTAAGTGATAACAATGGCAGAACAAGAGAGTGTATATATATAGAAGGAGGTGAGGAGAAGGGGATGAACACTAGGATGTAAGTGGTTCAGCCAATCTGGCATACGTCCATTGTGCAAGTGAGTGTAAGAATCACTATCAAAAGAAGGATCTAATGGCATTAGCAATACAATCACTCCACTTTATCTATCTACTATAAATGCAACAGAGTTTGGCTAGGGTTTATCATGCTGGATCCCCTATAAGGTAGGAGAAGACAAGTGTATATAGTGTTTGGGGGGTGTGATGTACCCCCAAGCATGTAATGATCATCTGTGTGATGATCTAGCCAATTTAGTGAAGACATCTGTCACTTTCCTATGTAGTGGATGATGATGAAATATTCCCTCACATGAGGGGATTGATTCGATTACAACTGATTTTGTCCACGTATTCCCAGCCTTGCATGCGTTTATAAATGCTCAGCTTTATGTCCTTGACTGGTGTAACCTCGGCCTGGATAAGTACGAGGTTGATGGAGTCATATGTGATTGATTTGTTGATAACCTCTACCAGGAGGGTTCTCTGAGGTTTGGTATGAGAGAGTTGTAATGTCAGATGGGTCCGCTGATGATGTTAGTAGATTATTGAGCCCATGATACATGCTGATTTTGGTTGGTGTTCGTAACGTCAGTTGGGGCCAATGATGATGTTGGTAGATGATTGATACCATGATACCCTGCTAACCACAGTTGTTGACCACTCGAGCTTGGTGTATGAGGTTTTTCCAGCGTTGGCTAAGGCCGACCTTTATGAGTGGTGATATTACTAATGGTTATCATAGGCTTCTGGTCACCTCAGTTGTGAGAATGGCCGAGGTTAGTTTCTCAGAGTAAGAGGGTGCACTTTGGGGTATGTAGCTTAGGCCGAGGTCGGATTTCTCTGTGTGCTAATACTTCCTTGACATATGTCACTTTCTGAAGTGGGTGGCGTTCTTATCAAGGCATGACAGTTCTGCTTTATCCTTTAGGTTCCCTAAGGTAATGATGGGCCTTCGAAATTCGTGCCTCCATCATTGGACAGGTTTAAAACTTCTCTCTTGTCATCCTTTCTTTCTTCTTCATTTTTTTTCCCGCCTTAGCTTTCTTTGCCTCTACAACTTCTCTCAAGCCTCCATTATTGACAGGTCTTGAAGGTTTCCTTTTATTTTTAACATCCTCATCCCTTGTTTGCAACTAATCAGGTACCATTTCCATCATCTTTTCTTTTTTTGTGTTTTGTTTGTCATTTCTGAGTTTTTTGGTGAATTTTTATGTTTTTCGACAAATCATTTCCACCAGTCATGGTGGTTATGAGGCAAGGACAGTAGTGATTGGGTGATTTAGGGGCATTTGTAGGTATCTCAGAGGTTACTTAGCCAGAAAATCCTTTATTTAGGTCTCCGGTGAACCTCCGGTCACCTTCTCTGGCGACCTAGTTCTTAGTGTTCTTGTTGTTCTTCATTTGGAAACCTTTAACATTCTTAATTTGATCCTTAGTTTATATTGAATTAAGTTATTTGCCTATTTTTGGTTTTGAGTCCAAGTGTTATATCACCTTCTTTATGCTCAGACCCTTGTACCAACTCATTGAAGAGTTCCCATCTCTTCGTGAGAAGACCTTTGAGAAAATGAGGCAGATAGAACTATCCCAAGAGGAGCTCGTAGGGGTGAGCCATTTCCTCTTAGACCCATCTTTCCTCCACCTCTGAAGGTTATATACCCTGAGCCAGTAGATCCTACTAATCCTGCACAGGTTCCTCTAGAACCAACACCAATGTTTGAGTCTGAGCCGTCCTCCTCAGACCCCATGTCTGTAGACTCTTTTCAAGAGGTTATGGACTACTCTCCTAGGCAGGGTGAGGTCCCTGAGGAAGCCGAGGTTTCGAGTCGTACCTCATCTCACCATGGTTCTAGTAACTCACAACATTCTTCTGATGTTTAAATAGTAGGACCAAGTGTGGACATTCCCCCCATCATTGATGTCATTCCTCTGTCGGCCGCCACCGATGCTGAATTTGCTCAGAGGTTTCATAGTAGGGTCCCTGCACCTTCTCAGGACGATGCTACTGGGGATGAAGATGATGGTCAGGAGATTGATATAGATACATCTGAGGCAACCGAGATTAAGAGCTCCGTTAACGAGTACGACCTTCTACCCTTTAAGCACCTCTATTCGATAAACTCCTCCATTACCCTTAGGAAACCTCTAAGGGATGAGAAGGCATTTGACAACCGATATGGAGAGATCTGCCTCTATGAGCAGATGTTCAAGTTGGGTTTCCATCTTCATATCCACCCTTTTATCAGAGCCATATTATCCCACAGAAATCTAGTCCCTTCATAATTATCCCTTAACGCTTGGAGGGTTATGATTGGGGCTATCATCATTTGGAGGGTTGTCCACCACTCAGACCTTCCAGTTAGGGTTTTCATAGGTTGTTATGTCCCTTCCTCTACCAAAAATCACCCTAGCTACTACCACTTCTTAGCTAGGAAGTCAGAGAAGAAAATGTTATTGGTTACCCAGACCTCAAACCATAATTAGAAACCTCAGTATTTCTTTGCCTCCAAGGCATGGGAATTTCTTCCACATGAGGCTTCAGGAATGTTGGTTCCAAGGACCCCTGTGAGATGGGGAAGGTCTCCCTTACTTCTAAAGTCGACCCTGGACTTATCTAGGATAATCTTTAAAAAGTTAAGGATCTTCGCGATTAGGGGGAGTATGGTCTTTTAGTAAAGTATGAACATCTGATGACCCCCTACTACCTCTCTCAGATAGGCCTGGGAGTGGTTCTTTAATAGAGCTTCGTAAGTCTCATTTTTCACAAGTTATAGCTCGTACTTTTTATATCTCTCACTTACTAACTCATATAATTATCCCTTACATAGTGCCCTGAAGGTATATCAGACGACCTTTGGGAAATGTCTGCTCCAAGTCTGGCGAAGCTGATGTAGAAGAGAGGTGGAAAAAATGTTCCCCTCTCGCAACCAAGGCACATCACAAGCCGATGTTACCAAAAAGAGGAAAACCACCGCTAACCCATACCATCTGAGGCCGGGCAAGACTCAAAAAGGGGATCGTTCCATCCCTATCTCTATAGACGATGCCCTAATAGCTCATCTTCCTCAGCTAAAGATCAGCGATAGTCTCATTGACCATAGTTTGAATGCCTTTAATGCTATCGGTGCAATGATAACTGAAAAGGATAAGCATTTCTTACGCTCCTTGGACGTCCCGCTGCTGGTCGAGTTTACTCTCTACAGATTAATTCAAGTATTAGTTTCTATTTATTTGCTTTCCACAAGTGTAAACTTGGCTATTTTATAAATTGTAACTCATATGCTCATATGTCTGATCTTCTACAGCAGGGTATCTTGTCCTTGCATCATTTTATTGATTGAACCCTGAAGAAGCTGCCCCTTATAGAGAAGGGTTAAGAGGCTCAGAAGGTTTAAGCCTCTTTGAATGCAGAGGTTGAACGTCTGAAGGAAGAGCTGAAGGAGGTTGACAAGCTAAAAGAAGTTGTCAAATAAAGATACAATGATATATCTAAGCTTCAGAATGATCATGATGCAGCCCTGAAGGCTAAAGATAATTCCTTTCAGGCTAAGGTGGGTGTTGCAGTCAAGCCTGCTTTAGATGAGGCTGCAGAGAAGATCATCGAAGACTATAAGGTCTCTGGTGAATTTGTTAGTTTTGTCTTTGAATACCTTGAAAGAGGTATCAAATCAAATAGCAAATGGGCAACCTCTAAGGAGAAAGAGTCTGGGAGTCTAACTGCCTCAAACTTTGAAGGTCTAGGCTTTGGTGACCCCCGGTTTGCTCAGGCTTTGTAAGAGGTTGAGGAGGCCGATATTGCACCTTCTGAGACTGCTCCCTTGGAAGTCACTGATATTGAAGATGTTAATCCTCAGGATGATGGGGTTGAGGTGACCAACGTAGGCCACGAAGACACAACTGTAGCTGTAGAGTCTTAGTCCTTTTCTTATGAAGCTTTTAAGTTGTAATTTTTATTTCCTTTCTTGTATGTACCTCTTAGCTTTGGTGAACTCTGATGGCACCTTGGTACATCTGATTTGTAACTCTCTTCAATGTTGTTCAATGATAATCATTAATCCCATCTTCTTCAGATTATATTACTTCTTTCAATGCTATGCTCGTCTTACCTCTTAAATGTTGTCTAAAGTCTAAGGTCACTATATAATGATGTTTACCCTCATAAATTTCACCAAACTAGTGATGTTTAAGGTCTGAGGTCACCAAAATATAACGTTTACCTCATAATTTTCACCAAACTAATGATGTTTAAGGTCTGAGGTCACCATATAATGATGTTCACCCTAATAATTTTCATCAAACTAATAATTTTTAAGGTCTGAGGTCACCAAATTAAGATGTTTACCTTCATAAATTTCTCCAAACTAATGATGTCTAAGGTCTGAGGTCACCAAAATATGATCTTCACCCTCATAATTTTCACCAAACTAATGATGTTTAAGGTCTGAGGTCACCAAATTATGATGTTTACCCTCATAAATTTCACCAAACTAATGATGTTTAAGGTCAGAGATCACCAAAGTATGATGTTTACCCTCATAAATTTCACCAAACTAATGATGTTTAAGGTCTGAGGTCACCAAAATATGATGTTCACCCTCATAATTTTCACCAAACTAATGATGTTTAAGGTCTGAGGTCACCAAATTATGATATTTACCCTCATAAATTTCACCAAACTAATGATGTTTACCCTTATAATTTTCACCAAACTAATGATGTTTAAGGTCTGAGGTCATCATATACTGATGTTCACCCTCATAATTTTCACCAAACTAATGATGTTTAAGGTCTGAGGTCACCAAATTATAATGTTTAACTAATGATGTTTAAGGTCTATGGTCACCAAAATATGATGTTTAACCTCATAAATTTCACCAAACTAATGATGTTTTAAGCATATAACAAAAGTATCAGCACAACAGCACTCCTCATTAAAATCCTCTTCATGAAATGATACATGCATTACAATGAAACAACTGTAACATCATATGTAATATTTTTCAAGTGGTTCGTATTCCAAGGATTGAAGAAAGGTTCCCTTTCGAGATTTTCTAGCCGGTAGGTACCAGGCACAACCTCATCAACTATTCTATAAGGACCGTGCTAGTTTGGATGGAACTTATTTTCCTTTTGCAACGTATTCTTTAGGACTAGGTATCCCACAGCTATAGGCCCTGATTTCACCCTTTGGTTGTAGAACCTCGCAGTTCTCTACTGGTAGGTTGTCTGTCTAACCTCTGCATCTTCTCTTCTTTCTTCAATTAAATCCAGATTAAGTCTTCTCTCTTCTTTATTCGTCTGAGGATCGTAGGTCTGAACTCTATGAGTGGGAAGTCCTATCTCCATTGGGATGATAGTTTCTGAGCCATGGGCTAACATAAATTGGGTCTCTCCCATTGGTGTCCTTGTTGTCATCTTCTAGGCCCATAATACTGCATATACTTCCTCTCTCCATCTCCCTTTTGCCTCTTCCAACCTCTTCTTTATCCCATCAAGGATTATTCGGTTCGTGACCGCAGTCTGATCATTTGCTTGGGATCGACGAGGAGAAGAGAAGAACTTCTTGATCCCTACTCTTTCACAATATTATTCTAAGGAAACATTCTTGAACTGGGTGCCATTGTCTGAGATGAGGGTGTTTGGCAGACCATACCTGCATATTATGTTCTTCCAAATGAACTGGATGGTCTTTTATTCAGTAATTATGATCATTGGATCAGCCTCTACCTGTTTGAAGAAGTAATTAATTTCCACTACTAAGAATCTATAGTTGTTCGCAACTCTTGGTAAGGGTCCTACCAAGTCATTACCCCATAATAAAAATGTCCAAGGTGATCTAATTGACGTCATAGGTTGATGAGGTTGATGGAGGGTGGTGGAGAATCTCTGGCACTTGTCGCATTTCTTCACATAAGCAGTTGAATCTTTGGCCAAGGTCGGCCACCAGTACCCCTGAGTAATTATCCTCTTAACTAATGGACTCTTTCCTCTGTGACTTTAACAATAACCCTCATGTACATCTTACAAGATGTGAGTAACCTATGAAGGGTGGACACATCTAAAGAGAGGGAGTAGGAACCCCTTCTTCTACAATAATTGAGAACTCGACAGCCCTAAACCTCAGCTTTCTCCATTCTAACTTTAATTCTAGCAACTCTCCCTGTCTGATGTATCTAATAAGAGGATCCATCCATTAGGCTCCCATATTAAAATTGAGGCAAGTTCTGGCAACCTCTTCTTGTTCAACGGTTGGCTTGATCAGAATCTAAACTGGTAATGTTCTTCTTATGTATGTCCTTGTTGTTGAGACCAACCTTGTTAGTGCATCGGCTCGACGTCGTCTTGCCGAGGTATCCTCTTCGTATTCAATTCCTTGAAGCTTTCTATCATCATTCTCACCCTTTTCAGGTATTTGGCCATTCTTTCATCTTTGGCCTCATACACTCCCAAGATTTGGTTGACCACTAACCTTGAGTAACTATGGACTAGGAGTTTTCCAACACTAAGGGCTTTTTCTAAGGAGAGGCCTGTTATTAATGCCTCATACTCTGACTCATTGTTCAAATCTTTGAAGTTAAACCTCAGTGGATATTCAATGTCGGTACCATCTGGTGCTGACACTATCAGCCCCGCTCCACTTCCTCTTTCACAAGATGACCCATAAACGAAGGGGTTCAAAATATATTCATTTAAAGATAAGTTCCCCTCTGACAGGGTCCCTTTCTTGCAGAGGTACCTGTCTTCCTCATTCTCAATTACTATTTTTTCGGGCCTACTTGACCTAATCTCGTTCGAATCTTAGAAGACGTTTATGATTGCTTCATTTGCAGCCCTCTGACTATTTTCACTCTCAACCTCTTCCCAGGTAAACTCTGCTACAAAGTCTGCAAGTGCCTGCCCCTAGATGGCAACCCTGGGTTGATAAACAATGTTATACTCCCCCAACTTGATGGCCCAAGTCATCAACCCTTCTGACTTCTCAAGCTTATGGAGGACCTGTCTGAGTGGGGATTCAGTTAGGACAACTATAGAGTGGGCTTGGAAGTATGGCTTCACCTTCCTAGAAGCATGTATCAGAGCATAAGCTAATTTTTCCATTCGAGGGTACTTATGTTCAGACCCTTGAAGAGCTTTACTATTGAAGTATACTTGCCTCTGCACTCCATCATCTTCTTTTACTATGGATGCACTAATGGCTAACTCTGACACAGCTAGATATACATACAACTTCTCCCCCAGAATGGGCCGAGATAGGAGTAAGGGAGAGCAGAGGTAGGACTTGAGCTCCTTAAAAGCTTTATCGCAATCCTCATCCCATTCTAATGCCTTTCTAAGTACTTTGAAAAAATAAAGACAATTAGTTATAGCTCTTGAGACGAACCTGTTGAGGGCAGCAACTCTTTCGGTTAACCTTTGAACGTCTTTAATGGATCTGGGTGTCTTCATTTCTAGCACGCCTTGATCTTTTCAGGGTTGACCTCTATTCCCCTCTGATTGATGATGAATCCTAGAAACTTTCCTGCTCCTACCCCAAAGACACACTTGGTTGGGTTGAGCTTCATCCTGTATATGTCCATGGTGTCGAACGTTTTTTCAAGGTCGACCACTTGAGTGTCGTCCTTTAGGCTTTTCGTCAGCATATCATCCATGTACACTTCCATGGACTTGCCTATTTGATCCTAAAATATCTTATTTATAAGATGTTGGTAAGTAGCCCCTGCATTCTTCAACCCAAAGGGAATGACCTTGTAGCATTATATCGCCTTGTCTTTGATGAATGTTGTCTTCTCAGAGTCTTTCGAGTTTATGAAGATCTGATTATACCCAGAATAGGCATCCATGAAGCTCATGAGCTCATGCCCAGCTGTGGCATCAACTATCTGATCAATATGAGGTAGGGGAAACTGTCTTTCGAATAAGACTTATTCAAATCAGTGAAGTCTACGCACATCCTTTATTTCCTATTTGCTTTTAGCACTATGATTGCGTTGGACAACCACTCGAGATATATGACCTCCCTGATGAACTTGGCTTCATCAAGCTTTCTTACCTCTTCTCTGATGACATCATACTTCTCTCTTGAGTATACTCTTCTTCTTTTCTTGATGGGCTTAGCATCTTCCATAACATTGAGTTTGTGGCACATGACCTCAGTGTCAATACCTGTCATGTCTACATGACTCCAGGTAAAAACACTTTGTCTCTTCATAAAAAACTTCATCAGCTCTTCCTTGATCTCAGGTCTTAGGTCTTTGCCAATTTAGATGGTTTTTTTAGCTCGTCCTCATTGAGGACGATGGATTCTACCTCTTCTGCGGACTCTCCCTTCTTGAGCTTTGTCTCATATCTAGGATCAAGTGTGTTGATATTGTAAGTGGTTGTTGCCTTCTTATGAGCCTCTGTCTCTTCTACAGAGTTGAAGTAGCATTGATGTGTCGATGTTTGGTCACCTTGTAGTTCCCCTAATCCATAGGGAGTCGGTAATTTTAGCATTTGGTAGACCGTTGAAGGGACGGCCTTTAATTCCTTGAGGGCTACTCTTCCTATGATGAGGTTGTAAGCTGAGAAGATGTTCTCATCCATCACAAAGAAATTGATTTTTCTAGCCAACCTCTTAGGCCACTCATCTCCCATTCTTACATCCATCTCATATATGCCCAATGGATGAACCTTTTCTCCGCTAAAGCCGATCAAGAGGTGATGGTAAGGGATAAACCTAGCTCTGCTGAAGACCAGGCTCTTAAAACAGGGCCAGAACATTACATCTGCTGAACTTCCCCCATCAACAAGGATTCTCTGCACCTCATATCCATGCACCCTTGTGGTGATTATCAGAGGGTCATCGTGGGGAGCTAAGATGCCTTTGAAATCAAGTCGTGAGAAGCCAACTATGAGAGTATCCATATTTACATTCTTTTTCTTCTCGTGTTTTACCTCTGAAGATGCCAAATTAACAACCTCTACTTTAGTCACTGACTTAGCCTCTACCACGTGAGCTTTACGGTCGGCTACCTCTGAGCCACCCCCTGCTAGTCCTCCACAGATGGTGTTCACACCAAAAGAGATCATGCTGACCCTCTTCACTGGGACATTATCATCTTTTGGTTGGAGGTCATGGTCATCATCATCATCATCTGAGTCCTCAGCTCTTCTATTAGGGGCATCTTCTCGGCACCTGTCATTACTCTTCTTTTTAGGGTCGTCTCTTACTCCCTTATAAGATCTTCCATCTACGTACTTTCTGAGTTTTCCAAATTCTAACATCTTCTTAATCTCATCCTTTTGGTCAAAGCACTTGTCTGTCAGATGGTCGTGGCCTTGGTGGAACTTGCACCACAGATTCATATTCCTCTTATGCGGAGGAGCTTTCCATTTCTCCTACCATCTCAGGGACCTGTCATTCTTTATTTCGTTGATGATGTGAATGCAGCTAACAGTTAGAGGAGTGTAGTGTACAAACTTATCATTTGAAGCCCTCTTCTTTCCATCCTTCTTCTTTTAGAATTTCCCACTGTTGCTTCTATTCTCATCCTCATACTTTACAGCCATTGCTTCTTCAGCATTCATGACCCTACCAGTTATTGCTAACAGCTCGGCCATAGACTTAGGAGGGTCTTCAGCAAGCTTCCAAAGTAACTTCCCCTTCTGAAGTCCTCCTTTAAGGGTTGTCATATCTATATTCTCTTCATAATCTTTAACCTCCAATTTTTTCTTGTTGAATCTTGTAATGTAGTCTCTGAGGCTCTCATTCTTTCCCTGTTTTACGTATATTTGATGGGTTATTTTCTTCTAAGGTCTTACCCCAAAATAGAAGTTATGTATAAAATGCTTAGCCAATCCCTTAAAGTTCTCAACAGAATTTTTAGGAATAGAAGTGAACCAAATGTGTGCAGCTCAAATCAAGGTGCTTAAGAAAGCCCTGCACCTCATCTCATCAGGGATTGAATAAATGTCTACTGCAGATTGATACATCTCAATATGATGTACAGGGTTGGTACTTCCATCATACTTGGGAGATAACATTGGTGGTTTAAATTTGACAGGGGTTGGGAAGTCCACAATTCTCGCCACAAATAGGGAGCCCTCTGAGAATCCCCTTTGGAGTGGGTCTCGACTTTTTATGAGGTTCACTATCTTCTCTTCCAAAAGTTGAATAGAGTCATTCCATGGTTTTGCAACGTCGGCCTGGCCGAGGTTGTCCCCAGCCACCTCCAAAGGGTGAACTGAAGGTTTCCTAGCCGCTGCACAACGTCGGCTGTTGACCTCCTAGCCACAGTATCGGCCATGGGGGGGCAGCCATGATGAGGGACTTTATAGTATTTTAAAGAAGATAAAGAACTTAATTTTGTCTTAGGGCACAAATAGGTTCAAAGTTGTAACCATTATAGCTAGGCATTGTACCTCTTTCACTTCCTTAGGATACTAAATCTCAAACACAACTATAATGTCCCCTGCATTTGATAAAATACCCCCTATTACCAAAATTAATCCCTGTAGGGGGGCTTGAAGATAATCTCAGGATTATAGATAAGCCTCCCCAGCTAATACAATGGACTTAAAGGAATAAGGAAGTGTGGAAGCTTAAGCGAGGCAGTTCAATGAGGTAGCTCCATAAGGCAACTCAAGTGAGGCTACTCATGTGAGGTTGCTCAGCGTGGCAGCCCAGAGACGTCTCCCACTAAAGAGGTTGGCCGAGATAGATCACCCTTTATTTACTTTGTCTTACCTATTTATGTTGTAATTTAACACATGTTGTAATGACGTAATGATTGTAGTGATATTTAGAGTGAGGTCAAATGGTAATCGTGAGAGACCAGGCCTGGCAGGGCCTGGGAGAGCTTTCATGCTTTATCGAATGATCTCACTGTGGGAACTTCAGAGGGACTTGGTTTGTAGGATTCAGAAGTGAGGCTGCAATGGGACTTTTCCTAACCATCTTAGAAGCACCTGGTAAAACACCGAGATACCTTTCACCATGAAATCTTGAGTGGAGCAGCCTGGAGTCCCATCGTTCATTGAGTTTTCAAACCAAACAACCCTCTACTTAATGTCACATCTACGTTAGGTGATGTCACTAGCCAGCTAAAACACTGTCCAATCCGTACTTGAGTAAACAACCATGGTATTGGGGGTTTTCAAATAGTTGGTGAGCCACATCTATAGTGACAGTCCTCTGACGCACATTGGTTAGGCAAAAGGCATATCTTGGCATTTAATATTTCTGACATAAAGATGACTGGACCATCATGCATTTAATTTTAATGACGTAAAGTGCGACGATATATCTTTCACAGTTGAGAATGAGTGAGGCATCTCGGGAATGGTGTGGGGGATATTTATTGGCCTCAACCACTTCTGAGTGAAGGGGTTCTTTCGAGAGATTTATTGGCTAGAGAGAAAGGAGATCAGGGAGAAGTTATTACAAACTAGAGCTCTTACTCACCCACCATTGTCATTTATTATGAAGCTTTTAATTGCTAACTAGAGATCTTTCAGAGGTTGTTGGTGTGTTTGGCTGCCTGTCGAGGTGTATCTAGGGTTCTTACTCCTCTCTCCCTTTGACCGAATTACTTTTGAGTTTATTTTATTATTATTTGAGCTATACACGAGTGTATTGTGAGTACAATCTGAGTGTTGATCAAATATAATATTGTGTGTTTATTTGTGTTCATTGAAGATTTTTTGGGTTATCATTTATCACCATACCTATAGGTTTTACACCTCAACTAATATTACCGTACTCCCAGGATATAATGGGACTACCCTCTTACATTTGGTGACTCATTTGGGGAGGTATTATTCTAGAAGTACGTCTCAAGATAACATTAACCGTGCTATATATTTTGACGCCATTCAACATCAAGAAGAGCAAGCTGCAAGAGAGCTTGAGGCAGCTAGAGATGGGGTCCCTCGGGTGGATGTGCCTCCAATTCAAATGGAGACCGACGTCCCAAGGATAATGCAAGCTTCCACTAGCGCTAGGATGCGGTAAGCTCAAGTGGCCCTCCTCATGAGTAAATTTTATGAGTTTTTATAGATGCCCGTTGCTATAACGGTGTTAGAGGGATTTGATGCCAGTTCTTTCATGACGCCAATGGTGGCTCCGATAGCCGCAATAAGAGCATCTCCAATGGTCACTACCCCCTCGAACACAGTACACACTACAATTCCAATGGTGGGTGCCCCAGGTGTGACAGGAGTTCCACCCGTTAGGGTTACTCTAGATGAAATGAGTGTCCCACCAGTGGTCCCTCTGGCTATTACCCCAACGATCGATAAAACACCAGCATCTTCTTTGGAAGAGATGAGGAAAGAGATGGAGAAAGAAATGTTGAATATGATAACATCTTTCTCGTAATCAGTCGACGAGGTGGAATTGGTGTATGATGATTTTCGTATGCCTTATCCCCAAGAATACAATGATGAGCCCTACCCAAAGGACTACATTCCTCCCATCTTTGAAAAATACACTGGGAAGGGGAGATCCCTAAGGAGCATAATAAATGCTTCATAGAACACTTGGGAGTTCATTATAATAACAAGAAGTTCGAGTTAAGGTAGTTCTCCAAATCCTTAATCGATAAAACCTATACCATGTACTCCCATTTGGCGCCAAAAAATGCTTCGATGTGGTAAGAGATGCACGTGCTATTTTTCCAGAAGTTCTTTCTAGAAAAAGATGAGTTTACGTTCACTCAATTAGGCAGGGAGAAGCAATGACCAGGGGAAGATGTGGTGGCATATGTTCAAAGATTCAGAGAGAGGTCCCTCTATGTGAGGGAGGAGTCCAAAGAGTCTGAAGGTTTGCTCTCAGAATTTATCTATCACCTCATTACTAAAAGCAAGCGAAGGAACGTTCATAGCATTTATAAAAGTAGCAAGAAACATATCATTGGTGGTGTTCAGGCAGTCGATATAACCCATTATAGCACCCCACAGGTAGGATACGCCGACCGAGGTAAAGGGGATAAGAAGCCAAAGAAAGATAATAAGAGAAAGTTTGGAAGAGACAGAGAAGACCCACCAACACTACCTTTCACAATTGAAGAGGTTGTCAGTTGATACAACTCCATGGTCCAAGGGGGAACGGTGTACAAACCCGAAGGCATTCTGGACATGGAGCCAAATACAGCAACGAGAGTTGATCCCAAATACTGCAAGATCCATCGAAAGGTGGGTCACCCAACAGAGACTTGTTTTATGCCGAGGAAAATCATTAGCAAACATATAAAGACGAGGACTTTATAGATCCCTTAAGAGAATGTAAACGTTAACCCCCTCCCACCACATGGGGCAAATCTGTGTTTGCCTATGAGGAGGAGGCCGAATGAGAAGCAAGGGAACTTGAGTCCCAACGTGAAGACTTTGAGAACTCTTTAGAAGATTGTATGAGGGGCATGGCCGATGTGGTTATAGCCTACGATGAAGCAACTACGAAGGATGTGAAAGAGGTATACATCCTATAAGGGGAAGAAGTGGAGAAAAGGCTAGAGTACCAAGACGTTTCCCAGTCACCCAAGTTCTCTTGGTTCTATGGCCAAGTGGGGATTCCAAAGGAAAGACGTTTGGAGATAACCCAAGTGATTTTAGACAACATGAGGAAGAAAGAAGTACCATCCTTGATATGGAAGGGGCCATGGCCAGGCTGGTGAGAAATGTCTTATATGAAGTAACTTTTAGTGATGTTGATACGGCTGTGAGATTACCACACAACAGGCCCATGTACATAATGGCAAGCACCAATGGGGTAAGATTTCCAAGGGCCTTGATGGATGGGGGAGCATCAATAAATTTCATGCCTACCAGATCCTTTCGAATAGCCAATATTCCGGAGGAAAGATTAATACCAATGCCTTTGGTGATTTTTGGTTACGATAATCAATCATCCAAGTCTATTGGATATATGAATGTGGGGATTATGATGGGGAACCTTACCCCGCATATTAAGTTTCACGTGATTGAAAGTGCCACTTCATACCACCTACTGATAGGGAGGGTATGGATGCATAATCATGGTCTAGTCCCTTTGATGTATCACTAATGCACAAAGGTTGATGTTAAAGAGACTGATATCATTACACGTGCCACCGAAGAAGCTCATTTGGTTGATGCATCTTTCTACACATTGTTGGAGGAAGATTCTAAGGTTTAGACAAGAAGAATGGAAGGAGCAAGAGATCCCTGTATCAGAAAAAGGATGAAGATTAAGGAGGAGATCTAACTGTTCCTAGCAGCACGGTTCATTAACCCGATACAACACCCACATTGGCTATCAAGTATCGTTCCAGTAGGGAATAAGGACAAAAACCAAATAAGGATAAGTATGGACTTCAAATATCTGAATAGATCCTGCCTAAAATATAAGTTCCCTCTACCCTCAAATGATAGCTTGATTGATGCAATAGAGGGTCATGAAATTTACGATTTCATGGATGGGTATGTGGGATACAACCAGATCAAGATGGATCGAGCTGACGCAGAGAAGACGGCATTGAGGACCTCGTCGGGAAACTTCATGTACAAAGTGATGCCCTTTGGGTTAAACAATGCTGGGGTAACATATCAAAGGACAATGATGACCATTTTTCATAATTTCTTTCACAAGTTTTTATAATTCTATGTGGATGATTTGGTCATCAAGTCAAAAAAGGAAGATTCCCATCTAAATGACCTAAGGAGGGTGTTCATTCACTGCAGAAAATACAAGTTGAAGATTAACCCACTAAAGTGTGATTTCGGGGTCTCAAGTTGGAAGTTCCTAGGGTTCGTGGTGGAACAACAGGGAGTACAGATGGACCAGGAGAAGCAGCGAGCAATCCTATAAATACTATGTCCAATGGGCGACGAAGGAGCTCAAAATTTCCCTTGGTAAAGTCTCCTACCTTAGGAGACTTGTACCAGGACTAGTCGAAATAACTCACCCATTGATAGAGCTTCTACAAAAGGGCATGCAGTTCCAATGCAAGGAATTTCACCAATAGTCTTTAACCAAGTTGAAGAAGCTTTTGACCTCCCCACAAATGATGATCCCTCTAAAAGTAGGAGTACCTTTGCAACTCTACCACACGTCTACTACCAGGTTTAACGAAGCACTCTTAGTGGAGGAAGTTGATGGGAAAAAAGGCCAGTCTGCTATCTGAGCAGAATCATACATGAACCAGAGGCAAGGTATAGTAGTGTAGAAAGGCACTGTTTAGCCTTAGTTTTTGTAGCATAAAAACTTAGACATTACATGTTATGTTTCACAATTCACATTGTGACAAGGTGTGACCCAATTAAGCTTTTGTTAGCAAGAACTATTTTTATTGGAAGAGCATATAGGTGGTTCCTCATCCTTTCAGAATATGACTTAAAGTGTGTTGTTCCTCATGCGATCAAGAGCCAGTCATATGCAGAGTTATTGGAAATCTTTCCATTTGGAGTATTTGAGCCACCCTGAGTGAACATCTCGGGGGATCATTTGTAGGCAAACTTTCTGTAGGCTGACCTTGAAGAATGGACAATGCAATTTGATGGTTCTTTGAAAGAAAAAAATGAGGGGTAAGGGTTATCTTTTCTAAAGGAAATGAGGAATTTTTCCTTTCCTATAAATTGTATTTACCTTGCTCCAACAACGAAGCAGAGTATAATTCGTTAGTAGTGGGGTTGCTAGAGGCCCTTAGAATAGGCATCCATTCACTATGCATCAAAGGAGATTCCAACTTGGTGGTACAACAAGTGAATGGGGAATAGGCATTGAAGCACCTTAGTTTAGCGCCTTACAGAATGGTCATCCAATGGCTGATCAATTAGTTCCATCAAGTCAAGATAAGAGGGCATCATAGAACGATGAATAGACATGTTGATGCCTATGACACCATTGCTCAAAAGATGGCTATGAAGACCGATAAAACGATTGCGGTGATCCAACGAAGGATGGCCCCATAGGTTGTGCAATCAATCCTACTTACAGAAGGTGATTTCGATTGGAGTGAAAAAATCAGAAAGCAGCTTGAGTCTGGGGAGGGAACGATGGAACTAAAAGAGCTAGTGCAATACTTTGTCAATCATGGTAACCTCCACTTTAGGAACGTGGGAGTATGGTTGTCAAGATGTGTCAGCCTAACAGAATCAGAGAAAAGATAGAAAAAGTACATGAAGGCCACTACAAAACAACAGAAATCCCTCTGTACAGAAGAATTCAGAGGGAAGGATACTTTTGGCCAATAATGAAACAAGATGCAGCTGAGTTGCAATGAAAGTGTGATAAATGCCAACTTTTTTTCAAGCAACTGAAATGCCACTTCGTTGAAACTCAAACAAGATGGAGACAGCCCTATATTGACTTCAATAAAGATGAAGTTATTCCTTTTGAGAAAATAGATGCGATGGGATTCAAATGGAGGGCTCCACGATTTTACATCCAGGAGGATCAGCAATATCAAAGGAAATACTTCAAAAGGCCTTTAAGATGCATCTCGAAGGAAGAGTCAACAGAAGTCTTGAAACAAGATCACAATCTAGCCCACATTGGAAGGGCCAAGCTATATGAACAACTAATGAACTTGGGGTAGTATTGGCCAACTATGGAGAAGGATTATGCTGAGTTTGTGCAAAAGTGAAAGGCGTGCCAGCTATATGGAAATATGATCCATGCCCTTCGGTGGACTTAAATTCTTTGGCCACTCCTTATCCATTCCACACTTGGAATTCGACCTGGTGGGGGCAATACATCCTTCGTCAAGAGGAAAGATATGGATATTGGTGGCAACGGAGTGCTTCAAGAAGTGGGCTGAAGCGATACCACTTAGAAGAGCAACGATCGGCGTGGTAGTTAATTTTATTAGGGAGTACATAATCTGTCATTTTGGGATCCCAAAAGTCATCCTCTTTGATAATAGAACCCCTTTCATCAACAAAAAGATAAGTATATTCATCCAGTACACCAAAAAGGCCAAATTGACACCCTTCAGCCGGCCACCCTTGTCACGGTCAATGGCCGTGATAAAAAAAACACGCATTTTTTTATCACGATCAATGACCGTGACAAAGGCTTGTCATGGTCACTAACCGTGACAAGTTTTTGGCAATTGTAATTGTCACGGTCATTGACCGTTACAATCTTGTAAGGTTGTCACAGTCAATGACCGTGTGAGGTCCGTGACAAATTTGTCAGTAATAAAACCCTTCCCCTCCTTTTTTATCCCACCGTTTTGGTTTCCCTTCCTCTTTCTCTCTCTAAGCAACTGCTCTCTCTCTCTCTCTAAGCGATTTTCAGGTTTTTCCTCTTTCTCTTTCCTTTGTGTGTGTGTATATATATATATATATATATGTGTGTGTGTGTGTGTGTGTGTGTGTGTGTGTGTGTGTGTATGGGTGGTGTGTGCGCGCATGTACATGTGTGTGTGTGCGTGTGTGTGTGGTGGGGGGAGGGGAGGGGGCAGGGGGTATGGGGGTGGGGGGTGATGTGGGTGATGTGGGTGATTGTGTGTGTGTGTGTGTGTGTGTGTGTGTGTGTGTGTGTGTGTGTGCAGGGGTGTGTGTGTGTATGTGTGCATGTGTGTGTGGTGGGGGAAGGGGGAGTGGTGGGGCAGGGGATGGGGGGTGGGGTGAGGGAGGGGTGCGTGTGTGTGTTGATTAATGTGTAAATACCCAAATATATGTTGTACCCTTAAGTATAAATACCCAAATATATGTTGATATTTTTCTCACAAAATAGTAATAATAGAAATATGAATTGGGACTTATAATTATTATTGTTAATTTAATTAGGACTTTAATTGGATATAATTGAGTTAGGAGCCATTATTAATTGTTGGTTTTGAATTAGTAAGTAGTTACTTTGAATTGATTTTAGCATTTTTATTAATTGTACATATTAGATATTGTTGTTTTGGAATTCAGAATTTAGTTGTTAAACAATAATATTACACCGTGACAGTTGAAAGGGACAAATTGATTAATAAAATATATCTTTAATTGTAACTTTAATTATATACATTTAATTGTATAGCTTTGATGATGATATATTTATAAGACGTGATGAAATGAATTAATTGAGTAGATAAATTAGAAGGAGTACGGGATACACATTTGTTGGTTTGTTATTGTTGTTGTTGTTGCTGTTGCTGTTGGATTATAGTGGACCGATGTTGGGTTGGTTAATTTTGGAAGTGGCATGACCACTAGATTATTGTCCAAATGGGGGGGGGGGGGGGAGTTTTCAACTTTCTTCTTAAATTAATTTTCGTCATGAACAAGATATTATCAATTCATATATATAGTATGTTTCATTTATGATAATTAAATGAAAAATACTTGATATTACATATAGTGCGCATATATACTAGCCTCCTAGTTCTTATGCGTACGTATTCAATATCCTTTAGACCCATTTGAGAGTCATTACCCCTGTAATGAGATCTCCCGAATTGTCCCATTTGGACAGTTTGGGATAGTATAATTTTTGTATAATAATATTTTTTGTGGCTTAAACTTGTTACTTTGGGAGGAAGTTTTGCAGTCGTATCCTAATGTTCTCTGGGTACATACTAGGTTGGCAAGTGTGAGTGTTATTTCAATTAATAAATTGAAATAACACTCACACTTGCGAATCTACATCGTGTACTTGGAGAACTATGGGGATATGCTGCCGAATTTGTCTCAGAACGTAACAATGTGAATGAGTTGTTAAGTATATTACAGAAATATGCGGTCTTGAATGGGATAGGACCACTCACCCTTTAAAGGAGATGAAGGAAATAGGAAATAATATTACAAATTGAATTTGAATTTGAAATTTAAAAACCGAATATAAATAAGATATAATTAAATGAAACATACTATAAATCTAAGTTTTGTTTATACTAATCCATGAATATATGCTTATTACCTTTAATAGGTGATTGTTTACAGTAGCTGTGATGGGATATCCTAAATACAAAGAGTGGATGGGTGAGACAAAAAGAATAAGGGATGTGTTTTGCAGAGGTGTTAATGAATTTGTTAAAAACGCAAAGAGATGTCATACTGATGAAGAGTTTTCGTGTTCGTGTACTAAGTGTGAGAATGGTAAGGTGTTTGAGTGAAAAACAGTTGAACTACATTTGTTAAGATGGGGTATGCAAGATAATTATCGATTTTGGAGTTTTCAAGGGGAATTGAAAGATCCTTTTGTCCCCGTGCAACCTTCACAAAAACCTTTAACAAGTAGGATAGATGTAGAAGGGGATGACGTAGATCAAAATATGTTAGAGGATTTAATTAATGACGTGTACGGCATTCATAAAGTGGAAGAGAATGAGGTCACTGACGCTGTACAAGGTTCAGGTGCTCATGAATATATCAGAATAAAGCTTGACGATGACTACCAAAGTTTTAAATTTAAGGCGAACCAACTGTAGACACCTCATTCTATTACCCCCTAACTCTCCTTAGGTCCCTAGAACCTCCACTCATCACCGCGAACCCAGGTCATGTCCCGAGCACTAACCTAGAAGCCATCGGGCACTCCCCGGCTCGGTTTGACCAAAAGTCAAACTCTTTGTCTCGATCGAGACTCAATGAATCTTCGAAGGGAACTGAATACCCTTTTCAAAGGTCCGTCCCATGCGCTATTCTGACTTACCATGCGGACAAACGATCCGGTTGCGTCTGAAACCCGACCTAGGGGCCACCGGGCGCTCCCAGGCTCTGTTTGACCTAAGTCAACCCTTCATCTCGACCGAGGCTGAATGAATCTTTGAAGGTCACTGAATACCCTTTCAAACTGTCCGTACCGTACGCGATTCTGACTTTCCATGCGGACGAACGATCCGTTTGACTCCGAGAGGTCACCAAATGCTTCTCGAGACCGGTTGACCAAAGTCAACTCCCCAAACCGGGTCAAACTCTTTGGAATGTTGAAGTACATATCCTAACCTTTCTCACGGTCCACCCTATGCGCTATTCGGACTTACCATACGAAAGAACGATCCATTTGCGTCCGAACGATTCCCCGTCCAGCAGACCGACGAACGCTTCCGAACCACATTTGACCCAAAGTCAACTCCCAAATTCGGAAGTGGTCCAAAGTACTTTTGAAGGTCTCTGAAATACCTTTCAAACCGTATGCCCCGTGCGCGATTCTGACCAACGATTTACCCTCGGCGGCCAATTTTCAGAAAAAGTCTGAAGCGCACTGCCAAATGGCAAGTCCCAGACCCTGCCTATCAGCACCTGCCGATAGGTAGTGACATGGCAATGCCGATCGGTAGACCCCTGGTCCTATAAAAGGAGGCCTTGGCCTCATTTTCAAGGGATCCTAAATTAGAAGTAAATCACCCTCAGTAAGCCCCCAGAAACCTCTCTCGAAGGCAGCATGATTTCAACTTCCAAATCCCTTTTTCACTTCCACTTTTCATCATCCCTTTCATCAAATTTGGTGAATTAACCACTCTCTATCATCATCCAAGTGCAAGGGTTGCTTTTCAACATTCGAGATCAAGCTCAAAGTCTCCAAGAAGGTCCATCTTTCTCACCTTTCTCTTCAAAGCTTCTTAAATTTGCAATAACTTGTTTTATTACTTAAAGCACTTTCATTATCTTATTTCACATATCCTAACATACTTTTTATCTAGTATTATTGCACATATCCTATTTTCATATAAATAAAACCCAAAAAAACAAGAAAAAAAGGGTTTGCTCATAAATTCCAAATAGGGATTCTCACACTTTTTCCACACTTTTCTCACAACTAAAAATACTTTTTCTACACACATACACACACTTACAAATAAGAGATTTCTCCATTTGGATTTATGGGATAAACCCCACCCCTCATTTTGTATACGAACTACATGGACTTTGATGCCTTTATAGGCTACGTAGGCGTCTCGGGGTAAAACCTGAGACTCGATTCCTTTTCTCACTTTTTCTCCCATCATCCTATCTTCTCTCTATCACATTTTCTATTACATTCTATATACTTATTCTTAATGGCGTATTATTCCACATGCGTTCTCGTTCCCTTATAACGATCAACGCAAGGGTAATCGCGCAAATCCTATTCTCTACATTAATCTCACATTCCTACGGATGACTCGCTTTATCTTTTCCATGATACAAATCGAGGACTCCTACCTGCATTCCATATATACACATGCACACATATCACGGAGAGAAATGTAAAGGAAAATAGCAAATATTCATAAGAGAACGAAAAGGCGGAATAGGTGCCTAACACCTTCCCATTTTGTAACTAAGCCTCTGAACCCTTCTCGAATCATTTTGGTTTCGCACGCACCAGTATGTCTTTGGATGCCATCCTTCGGGGTGGCTTCCCCTTTTTCTTTTGTCAGTTTTGAGTAAAATAGACTGGCGACCCTGAATCTCTCTACATTTTCACACCTCACAAATCGGCGCCGGTCGGAGCGCTTTCTCGAGAGAGGACGCGCAAGACCCGAAGGATCCTTTATCCCTCCGCAGCGGGGATCGAGGATGGCCACAGTGGAGACTCCGCTGGGGACTTTATTATTTTGAGGGCTTGACTCTATTTACATGGATGCTATATTTGTTCATATTTCCCCCATATCTGCATGTTCCCCTTTCTCACATGTGCTTCCAGTGATTATGCTTATATTCACACACTTATAGAAAATTCTCCACGTACACTTCACATCACGTTCACCTAGGATCACATATATATCCCCATGTTGCACGCATCACCCATCCTTACTTGAGGTACCTTTTGAGGTAGTTGTACTTTGTTCCCTGTTCGGCATAATCAAGAAAAGCATTCTCATCATAAGATACTAATAAGAGAATCATGCATGATTCACATAACATCACCAAAGAGCATTGATATGGACCAAATTTTACCCAGTAACTGGAGGGTCACTTCGTGATGGGCGCTGGTCCGGCAGGTCGCAGTTAGCCTAAGCGATATGACTCTCACCTTCCATTGGCTAAGTACCTTCGACGTATATCGAACGGTTCCCCCGCATCGTACCGCTTGACCGAAGTCATGACGGGAGGTATATAGCAGGGAATTCGTTCACGTACGTCGAGTATATAGAATTCGCTCTCACACGTACCGTCCCCACAAGGTATATGGTGAGGCAATTCACATACACTCAGGTATATCAAATGGCTTGTCCACACATACCGATTGCCCGCAAGAGCAAGACGTATATTGTGGAAGTCACGCCGAAGGGGGGAACCCATGCCGATTCACCCAACCAACTGCATACCCGCATATAGGTGTCAAACCTACGACACGCACTTTAGATTGCCGATTTTAACTCGAAACTGTGCTGAAATTCTGGGTCAGCCTGCCGCCCAATTTTCACGCATTTTTTAAAATGGGACCCTATCTGTGAGCCTGGTTACAAGTCCAAACGTAGCTTTGCATAAATTAAGACCCCCACTTTTCCAGGCTCGGGTCCCGTTCCGCATTGCATTTAGGAGAATTAAATACAAGTGAGAACATATTAATCATAATAATCATGCTGAGTCCGATCTCCAAAAAACATTTCTCCCTTCCTTATCAAAAATCCAAAAACATTTCTCCCTTCTTTATTAAAAATCCAAAAATATTTCTCCCTTCTTTATCAAAAATCCAAAAACATTTCTCCCCTTTTTATCAAAAATCCAAAAACATTTCTCCCTTTTTATCAAAAATCCAAAAATAGTTTCTTCCCTTTTTTCTCTAAAATAGATCTCATCCTACGCCTTCTCAGGTCGATCGCACACCCTTGGCCTGGCTCCTTATTGGCTTCGGTCTTCAGTCAAATCGCCCTGGAATTTCATCCTCTCCTCTACTACTTCTTTCGAGTCCGAAATCCATCCATCTTCCATGGAGAATGCGAATCAAGCACCAGTCATGCAACCGAATCTATCGACAGTCCTAGCTCAGCTCGTGGCCAAGATTGACAACCTCCAAGCCGAGGTTCGAGAAATGCAATGAAACCAAGTCCCTATTCCTCAAGAGCCTAAGGCCCTGTTCCCTCGTGCTATGGGTCTACCCGAGCCTATCTGGGTCCCGAAAGAATATCAGCACGTTTCGCGTGCCCCTCCTGCCAATGGGCCATCGCCTTCCCAGCTTTCGATGCCAAATATTGCCCAGCCTGTGGCTAACTTGCCAAAAGAGGAGGAGTTGAACAAAGTCAAAGAAGATCTCAAGATTCTCACCAAGAAGTTTGATCAGGTCAGGATCTTTGGGAATTACATGGACTACACCCACATTACTCATTATCCTAAAGCAAGGCTACCCGAGGAGTTCAAGATGCCAAATATCAAGAAGTTCGTGGGGAGCGGACCCCCGATTGTCCATCTTCGCAGTTATCATCGTTCCATAACTCTCATAGGGACTTTCGAAGAAGTAATGTCCCAACTGTTTCAGCAAACTTTAAAGAATAGCGCCCTTCGATGGTTTTTATCTCTTGAGGAATCCAGAATCCGTAGTTGGGAGGATGTAGCCTGAGAATTCATGTCGCAGTACAAATACAACGAAGAGCTTGAGGTCACCCGTTGTGATTAGGAGATGCTCAAACAAAACTCTGGAGAATTAGTCAGTAACTTCATAGCCCAATGAAGGGAAAAAGCAGCTACCATGACCAATCGGCAATCTGAGGAAGAACAAGTCAACATAGTGAAGAAGAATTTCTTGCCCCATGTCCGAGCAACCATGGGAGGACAGTACTACCCCCACTTTAGAGCTCTCAGAGAAGCAGGAGTAGAAATCAAGGAAGGTCTTGCCAAAATAGAAGTTGAATCGAAGAGGGTGCCCGAACAGTTCACCCCTAGAAAGTATGACAAGTCCGCCAATGCTACAGTATCAACCATCAACAATATCTCTCAACCAGCCACATCATGGGCACCAGAAATCCGCCCTGCTCCCGTCCGAAGGGAATACACTGAGCTTCATGCTCCCCTCTCCAAAGTTTACCAAGCCCTATTAAGCCGAAACCTCATTAAGCCCCTGGATCCACGTCCATTACCAAATCCACTCCCAAGAAACTTCAAGACCATTGCTCATTGCGCCTTTCACCAAACTGCCGGCCATACTACCAACCAATGCTTTCACCTTCGAAGCATAATCCAAGATCTCATTGATCGGGGTACCATCGCCCCACCAACCAATCCTAAGCCAAACACTACTCAAAATCCACTCCCAAATCACACCAATGCCATCTTCTTGGAAGAAAACCCAAATTTCGATACATCAACCCAAATCACACCCCTATACCCTCCTAAACATCTTCAAATTTGCCCATATTCCCTCCTACACCCTATTAGCCCCGCTGATCGGGCACTATCACTCCTTACTAGAGCATGCACCGTTGTCCGTACCTGTTCCAGAAATGGAAGAATGGAATTGTCAGAAGTTTTAAATCAACTCCTAGAGTTCGGACTGAAAATGCCCTCACAGATGAATATCAATTGCCAGAGGTTCGGTGCGCTATTTTTGGAAGCACAAAAATGGGGTCGAGAATCAAATAGTTGGGTGGTACCAACCGCTGAAGTCAGCTTAGATGGTGTTGTCCAAATCATGGCGAAAGCATTCAGGCAAACCAACAACATTTGCAGTATCACCGAGTTATTTGGTTCTTTGAAGCTACAGGGGCCCCTGATCCCTTCGCCCTTACACATCCCCACAGAATGGGAAGACCTATATAAGGAAGCCGTTGAAGTTGTGGAATGCATTGACTTCACGGGGGAAAACATAATTGTTGGCACCGGATGGTGGGAAGAATTTCGAAGATTCAAATGAATAATAAGCTTCAGGGAGAACTGGCCTAGTAGCCGACTTATGTGGGATGATATCATTTGAAGAACTCCTCAGAGAAATAGACAGGGTGGCAGAGCAACCTGAGATTGACGAGGAAACAGGATTTAAGTTTTTCCCTTCTTCAGTAAATCATATGACCAGATCTGGGAGACATTACCAAGTTCCAAACTCCCTACCAGCAAATGACAAGGGGAAGGGTGTTGAAAACCTTCCTATGCCAGAAATGACCATCGAAGAGAGAAAGATCCTTGATCAACTGAAGAAAACTCAAGCTAACATCACTCTATGGGGGCTTTTCATGTCTTCCCAACCGCATAGAAATGCTTTAATCAAGTTGATCACAGGACCCATAGTTCCTCCTTCTACCACACCAGAAGAAGCGGTAAATTTGGTTAGATCCTTGACCTCCACCCGAATGTTGTCCTTTTCTGAAGAACAAATCCCCAAAATTGGGCCAAATCACAATCATGCACTCAACATCTCCATCGAAGTTATGGGGAAGGTTGTACCGCTTTCTCTCGTTGATAACGGATCCTCCTTGAATGTCTTCCCATTGAGAACCTTCAAATGTTTAGGTCTGAAAGAAAGTGACCTCGCTCCAACCACTGCTGCCATGCGTGCCTACGATAATACCCGTCGGTAAGTGATGGGATCCATAAAACTTGTAATAGGGGCTGGCCCTATAAACCTTGTCGTTGAATTCCAAGTCATCGATATCCCGACCTATTTCAACCTGTTTCTCGGACGACCTTAGCTCCACAGTATAAAGGGTGTCTCTTCCTCATTCCATAAAAAATTGAAATTCTTCGCCGATGGGCAAGTCATCACCATTTTGGGTGACGATGACAATACCGAGGGGGCAAGCACCAGCAGTCCAATTCTTAAGATACAGCATGGGTCAAATGATATGCTCCTATCAGGATTTCGAGTCGAACCATCCCTACTCTTGGTAGGGGACGGTTTCAAAGAAAGGGTTTGTACAGAATATGACCCTCATGGCAATGTCAATGTGATTCAGATGTTCTGAAATATACACTTCATGCCCGGACTGGGGCTAGGACAAAGGCAGCAAGGGATACTTGAGCCCATCGAACTGAAGAAAGCTTTCCCTCCTTACGACTTGGAGTATCAACCATCAAAATAAGAGCTCAGAATTATCCTCCAGAGTCGATCAAAGAGAGGGTTAGAGTGTGTCCGAACTATCTCAGAAGGCTCCTTAAATGGACGATTCATTAAAGAGGGAGAGGATTTCCCCTTTTGCGGTTTTCCAGAACCATGGTAAGACCACACAGACAAGAAGATGAAACCTGGAATAGAGATATTTTTCCAAGATAACTACCCATGGGTCGAAAGTTTCCAACACCATGTGCCACCGCTCATCAAAGATACTGAAGAAACTGAGGAAACGGACTCTGAAGATTCCTTCAACCTGTAAACACTGGGGCTAGCTCTCTGCATGGTTCACTCAGGCACTACATCAATGGACCCATCCCGTCTGATCAAAACTGCTGATACACCTATCCTCAACTGGCATGTTGCGCTAGTTCTACCTCTTGAAATCTCCCCTAACCCCAATGTTCACCATATTTCTTCTACTGTTGTCTATCCTTGCTCAAATGTAATCGAGACCTCTTTTGATGAGGTTCTCGATGTTGTTTTTCCTATCAATGAAATAAACGAAGATTTTGAGTATCTTGTTGTGCCCTACATTAATTGTTTAGATTCTAATCAAACTTTTGATGATGATGATTTTGCAAAAGAACAATTCTTAACTGATTTAAATAAGGTTAATAACAAACAACATAACCGTGTTCAAGTTATGGAAGAGGAGACTGTTGTTATTAATCTCATTTCTAGTAGCCAACCGCGCGAGATTAGGATAGGGCCCACCCTTGACGAGCATGAGCGCGCACAACTCGAAGAATTACTAAAGGAGTTCGTGGATGTCCTCGCATGGTCCTAGGACGATATGCCCAGTATTGATCCTGAAATAGCTCAGCATGAGATCCCCACTCTCCCAGATTACAAGCCGATTAAACAAAAGTTGACAAAGCTCCGCAGCGAATGGTCGCTCAAGGTCAAAGAAGAGGTGGTCAAAGAGTTGAACGTAGGTTTCATTAGAGTAATCGAATATCCCACGTGGCTAGCCAATATTATACATGTACCGAAATCAGGAAAGGTTAGAATGTGTGTGGATTACCGAGAATTAAATAAGGCTTCTCCGAAGGATGATTATCCGCTACCCAATATCGACATGATCGTGGACAACACAACCAGTCATGCTCTCAAGTCATTCGTCGATGGGTTTGCCGGATACAACCAAATCAAGATGCACCCCGACCATCAATAAAAAACCGCAATCATCATCCCATGGGGAACCTTTTGCTACACCGTTATGCCATTCGGTCTCAAGAATGCTGGGGCTACCTACTAAAGGGATGCCACAACTATCCTGCACGACCTGATTCACAAGGAGGTCGAGGTTTACGTGAATGATATGATTATCAAGTCCAAAACTAGAGAAGGTCATGCTCCTGCTCTTCGAAAGTTCGTGGAACGACTACGGCAGTATCAGATGCGACTCAACCCATAGAAATGCGTCTTCAGCGTTACAAAGGGAAAACTCTTAGGATTCATGGTCAGTGAGAAGGGGATAGAAGCAGATCCCGCCAAGCTGAAGGACATACTTGAGATTCCACCACCCCGAACAGAGAAAGAAGTCCGAGGTTTTCTTGGGAAATTACAATATATCAGCTGGTTCATCAGCCAGCTAACCTCCATCTGTGAATCAATCTTCAAGATCCTCCGAACGGATTCAACCAAGGTTTGGAACGAGGCCTGCCAAGAAGACTTTGACCGAATCATACAATATCTGACCCAACCTCCAGTTCTCATGCCATCACAACCTGGTCTCCCTTTGCTCCTATACCTAACCATAACCCACACTGCAGCTGGGGCTTTGCTAGCCCAATACCTTGAGGACGCCCGCAAAGAAAGAGCCATCTATTATGCCAGTCATAAATTGGCCAAGTACGAGGTCAACTACACTGCTTTAGAAAAAGCATGTGTCGCACTTGTCTAGGTCACCCAAAAGCTGCGACGCTACATGCTCGCCTTTCCCATCAAACTTGTATCCCGAATGGATCCCATTAAATACCTGCTTGAGAAACCCGCCTTATCCAGCCAAATGGACCGACGATTGATGCTCCTAACCGAGTTCGATATCGTGTACATCACATAGAAAGCCGTTAAAGGAAGAGCCATCTCTGACTACCTCGCTAACTACCCTGTAGAAGAAACAGATGTCTGGATCTCCAAATTCCCAGATAAAAATGTCCTCTGCACCACTCAAGACTGCATTCGATGGAAAATGTTCTTCGATGGCGCTGCCAACAAAAAGGGATGTGGCATTGGGATACTTCTGGTCGCCCCAGATGACTCCCACACTCCTATCGCCATAAAATTGAATTTCCCTTGCACCAATAACATGACGGAATACGAAGCATGCACAGTGGGCCTCAAGTTCGCTCTCAAAAAATGTATTCAATACCTTGATGTATATGGGGATTCTGCCCTCATTATCGGTCAAGTTCTCAGAAAGTGTAAAGTCAAGGACGAAAAGCTCCAACCCTTTCATGCCCAACTAGAAGAGTTAGCCTCTCAATTTCGAGATATCACCTTCCATTACCTACCCCGAGCAAAGAATAACCTAGCCGATTCTCTCGCTACCTTGGCATCCATGGTCGACATGCCCGAGGGAATAATAATGACCCCCTTCCTAGTTCAAAAGCAAGACAAACCAACCCATTTCTACCACATTGAGCTCGTCACCACAGAAGATCATGAGCTAGTCAACTACTGGTACTATGATATTTGGTGCCTCCTCAGGTACGGTAGGTATCCCGAGGGTTATAACAAGAATGATCGAGCTATCCTCCGAAGGCAGGCCGCCCAGTACATCATCTGTCATAATGCACTACTCAAGAGGAATTTCGATGGAACTCATTTGCACTTGTATCGCAGGGATTGAAAAGATAATGCAGAAAATCCACAGCGGGGAATGTGGGACCCACATGAACGATCACATGCTTGCCAAGAAGATCATCCGACAGGGCTATTACTGGACCACTATGGCCCAGGATTGCACCGCCTATGTTCGGAGATGCCCTAAGTGCCAACAGTTCTCCAATCTCCAACACCTACCTCCGCGGGAATTATATAACATGACTTATCCTTGGCCGTTCTCCACCTGGGGTATCGACATCATAGGGAAGGTTATGCCAAAGGAGTCAAATGGTCATGAGTTCATCCTAGTTTCCATTGATTACTTCACCAAATGGGTCAAAGCTGAGTCATACGCAGTATTAAATGGCAAGAAGGTGGAGAAATTCATCAAGAAAATATCATCTATCGATATGGGGTCTCGCACGAGCTAGTGTCAGATAACGGTTTGCACTTCGAGGCAGAAGTCACAGAAGTAGTCAACGAGTATGGGATTCAGACACACAAATCTTCTCCTTACCGACCTCAGACCAATGGTGCAGTTGAAGCTGCCAATAAAAACCTCAAAGCCATCATCAGCAAGATGATCTAAAGTTGTAGGGATTGGGCCGATCGAATTCCGTACGCCCTCTGGGGCTATCGAACCTCAATCCGAACCTCTACTGGGGATACCCCTTACTCCCTGGTCTACGGCATGGAAGCAGTCCTACCTGTGGTACTGGAAATACCCCCGCTATGCATCATACACGAAAGCAAGGTTAGTGAAGAAGACTGGTGCCAAGGCCATCTTGATGAGTTATCCCTTCTAGATGAAAGAAGATTAAAAGCTCTTTATCACATACAGGGATACCATCGCCGAATAGCGCGATCATTCAATAAGAGATTCAAGGATCGCGGTGTCCGAGAGGGGGATTTAGCCCTCAAGGAGATGATAGAACCCATCTGGGACCCCAGCGAAAAATTCAAGCCCAATTGGAGCGGCCCTTACATTGTGAAGAAAATCTTGTTTGGCGGTGCCGCCATGCTCACTGACCTGGATGGGGAAGAGATGGCTCGTCCAGTCAATCTGGACCGTCTCAAGAAATTCTACCCATAGTTCGAAATCTCGACGCGCTACGACTCTTTTCATCCCCCTTTTATTCTAAAAAAAAAAAAACTCTTCATTTCCCTCTACCCAGAACTACGTGGGCCTGATCCTCTACAAAAAACCACTTTTAAACAAAAAACTTTTCAAAAACCCCTAGAGGTACGTAGGCAGCTCATACATATTACATGAGCACGGCCCCTTCTTTTTCACAAAAATATATCATTTTCTTATCTCCAAGAACGACAGTTCATTCTAAACATCTACTTGAACAAATGGATTATGTATGCCTTAGCGATCAGTATAGATAATTCAAAATACAAAATTCATCGAAAGGCACAACTGGATGATCAGAAACTTGTTTATTTCATTAATGGGAAATTACAGTACGGATTACATAAGAAAAAGGAACGAATAACTCCCTTCACCCTATTACCATAAAAAGCCAGATAAAATCCCCCACATATGTTACACGAATAAACTCCCCAGGAGTCCTACCCACAGCTACCAGGAGAGCCTGCACCCTCATCATCTACATCCTGAGGACCCCAAGTTTACCTTGCCTGAATAAAGTGTCGCAAAAATTCCATGGATCGATGAGCCTTAACCATCTTCGAAAAGACCACAACACCCCCTTCCATGGAATTAGATAAAAAAAAAACCTTTGACCAGTCTCCATGGTCAACATCTTGCTGACTACTTTCCTCCACCACCACTTCATATAATCTTTAGGGACATGGAAAACCTTCCCGACAGACTGAGAGGGATGGGTCGACGGACGCCGATTCTCCCACAGAGATCCAAGCAACAGACGCAAGTGCTCAGTCAAATCCGAGGGGGCACGACCTGCGCCCAAGTCGCTAAGGGAAATAAAAAGAGGTATGTCTGAGACTGACCAGCCACAGATATGAATACTCTCCTAGCTCCAGAATTGTCTGCAACTATCCCCACCAAGGCACTGACCAATACAACCCACGAGCCCCATGCTCCACAAGCCAATTCTCCCAATTCTCAACATGCAGGCCAACGTGGATGAAGTAGCATGAAAAGAAGTTGGGTACAGCCGACAAAGGATATTCTGGAGGAGTCAACAAGCGGAACCTTTCAAACAACCACATGAACAGCATCACTGGGCTACCCCTCAAAAAGTCAGAACGACCTTCTCTCCAGGCATCCAGTCCATTCAGAGTCTCCGTTAATATCACCATCGTAGGATTGCGACGGTATGACATCCATGAGGTAATAGCTGCAAGTTATGGGTCCACTCGCACCTCCCCAGTCACCAACAGTAATTTTGAAACTAGGCCCAGAACAACGGCTCCTGCATAGCCAGCATCACCTACTTCCCGCAAATGCACGGACTGCAACACCGTCGGGAGGGAGATCATTTCTCCAGCAAGTAATGACCTGTTCGTCGAAGGCGAGATATGAAGAAGCCCAGCCAACAAATCCTTAGGGGAGCGGGAAAATTAGGGTAAAGACGCGGTAACACTAGGATTCACACCTAGTATGGTAGAAAATTCCTCGTAGGTAGGACAAACTTCCTCCAACCCAAAGCGGAATACATGGTCTTCGGGGTACCAAAATTGTACTGCCGCCATCAGCATATTCCACTCAATAGGTTGATTACGCCACAAGGAAACTCGGCCCATGTTGAAAGCATCATAGTCGACATTATAAGAACACATAGCTTCTAGGGCTTCGAGGTAATTGACGAACTCGGTGCTACCAGGGAGAGCCATCTTGCAAGACTAAAAGATGATGGGTAGGCAAGTGAGGATGCAAATGTGTGATGAAAATACTCCACCCTTCCCCCTTTTTATACTTGAGAGCTCTCACAAAATACATAATCCCTGCAGAAATAGTAGGGAATCCTACCCAACCAGGTACTAAAGGCTGAAGAGGGTACCAATCAAAGCTTTCAATTGATTGGAATAAACTTAACTGCCGATTGGCAACCCCCCATTTTTGGAAATTTCCTCCTTCCCACTTTTGTCAAATCAGAAAACTCAATTAAAATAAATTGATATTCTCAAAAGAATTTCAAGAATCCTGTTTTCTCCTTATAGGACTTCCCTTTTTAATTAAAACTTTCTTTCCAAAAATATTCATTTTTTGTATGGTCTCAGCGGCAAAGGAAAAAGTGCATATGCATCCATTCATTCATCATTAATAAAAGAAAATAAAAAACTACATTGCATTGCATATATCTATTTTCTGTGTTACATCATTTTGCAGGAAATAACGAAAAAGCCAAAAACAACGGGACTCAACCCGAACCCACATTCTCTCTATCTCTCTCTCAAGAGCTTCCACCCCTGCGACGCGCTCTCTTCCCCCTACGACGAGACGAAGCACCCCCACTAACCGAGACAGAGTCTTCCCCGGACGATGAAGACGGCACCAAGTAAGAAAGAACAGAGACAACATCTCAAATGTGGGCAATCGTCGATGATATCCAGTCTCTGATGTCTCTCAGCCAAGTGGTCGACACCCGAATTTGCTACAAGGAAAAGGCAGAATCAGTATCAAGGAAAAGAAATCAAAAATAGGAAAAGGACCAAAAGTTTTATCGCAGGATGAAGGACCTCCTTTGTCAAACCCATCTCCTCCGGATCCATCGTAAGAGGACAGTGCAGCATCGCCACTATCCCTCCATCAGCCCATCGAATGTTGTACAAAGGAGTGTGCAACGGCACAAAATGGACCTCCGAGGTCACCGCAGTCGCAGGTGACGACGGACCACCATCATTGTAGGAAGACCCCATTGCCCGACTGGAACCCGCAGGAGGTAAAGGCAAGGCGTCATGTATGCTGGGCGCCATCAACCAGCTCGTCACAAAGTCCATATAGTCATACGGCGCAGCCATATCAGTGTACAATGCATAGGACTCGCCGATCATCATCGCGACCCTCTCATCCTCCAACAGCTATCGCTCCCGCCTCATAGACGTAGAAGGCTGCGCGGGTGGCACAACCACCTCCTCATCGGCGATCTGACGAACTACCCTCTCCCCGAGATACCATGAATGGCCGAACTCATGCACCAACAAACGCCTCATCTGCGCATTCACCCCAGTCATCCCCGTATCCTGAATAGATGCCCCCCAAGTATAAAAGGTCACCTAAAAATACCCAAGCAGGCCTGAGTCAATATAAGATCAGAAGATGCAAAAACCAATACTGAAAAGGAAAAGACCTTACCCGACCACTGGTCAGGTCATTCAAGACCTGACGCATCGCCTCCAGGGAGAGAGATCCCTTCGACTATCGATAGCCTTACGCCATTGATACAAATGGCAGAAGTCCCCAACAGTGTCATCCTTCAGAGCAATTAGCGGGGTGTTGCATCCAATCACCTCATAGAACCACGTCTGAATTCACAAGCAAAAAAGAGACGCATAAGGAAAATGCGAATGCGTGAAAGGAAAATGCGAATGAATGAAAGGAAAATGTGAATGCATGAAATGAAAATGCGCAAAGTGAATAATACCTCAAGGAGATACGTGGCTCTAGTAAAAGTCTGCCGGCAGCACCGGCTGAATGCATCCAAAGAAGAATAAAGGGTCGCCAAGGTCAGACTCCCCCAATCATAGAAAGGGATGTTCGAAAACATCCTCAAGTACGGCAGAAACCAAAAATGGACGGCGTCATCGCTCGACGCCACCATAAAAACCCCCAGCACAATAAGATGAAAACCGGGCCATTTGCCTCACTTGCAGCCCGTCCTCCACATCGATAACCCTGCTCAGCAAAACATCCTTCAGTAGGGACACTCGGATAGAATCTCCAGAAACTACCCTCCTCACATCGCCAAGTGTCGCGTGCACTGCCTCCGGCCTCACCCGTAAGGAGCGACCGCCTCTATCTTCTCCCCGTCACAATCCAGCCCCAGCAGTTGCTGTACATCTATGGGAGTCACCGTCATCTCCTCGAAGCCAAAATGGAAAGTGTAGGTAGTGTCCCACCACCTCTCCCCCAAAGCGCACAGAACCGCTGTCGAACGAGGCGTCTCATCCAGCGCAGCCGCCAACCTCCCAAAACTAGCTGATGATACCATCCAGCACACCACGGGTGGAAGATGCTCCCAAACATCCTTAAGCCCCGTCGTCCCGCGGGAACGCATGTTCTTTAAAGAGATATCCGACTGGCAAAAGGAAAAAAATTCCGTCAAAGGTCAAGAAAAAAGGAAAAATCACCCAAAAAAGAAAGGAATGCCAAAGGTCGAGTTACTTACATAACCGCCCGGAATCACTCTCGAAGAGCGATGACGCGATGGCTCCCGCAGCAAGGTCCGCTCATTCATAACCAGCTCGAATGCATCAAACGCATTCTCATTCCCCAAAGAAAGGGGCACCCTGTCCCTCCAATCCATATTTGCCCAGTCATCAACGGTTAACCACTCCTGGTGGATAGCGATGCTCATAAAGGCGGCCATTTCTTGAAGATCGGAACGTTAGAACAATTTGCAGAGAGAAATCGCAGAAAGAGAGAAGGAAAGAAGCTGTGAAAAATGAATGGGATTCGCCCCCTTTATATAGGAGGCCAAGCGCCATGCCTATCGGCACTGACCCCAGCCATACCAATTGGCACTGACTCCTCACCTTCCCGAGGCAGTCCAAAAGTTCGTGCCACTGCCAAATGGCACCCCTTAGTCTATGCCGGATGGCACCCCCCTTAAAATTTCGTACAGAAATTCCTGGAAAATGCCAGAAAACCCCAAAAAATCCTCAGAAAATTCCTAAAAATCCCAAGAAGGATTTTGAACGTTTTCATCAAGAAAATTTTGCACTACTTCAAGAGAAACCTCTTTTTTCCCAACGGAACCCTCAAAATCCAAGCGAGTGACCTCTCAAGCAATGCGCCCGGACCACCTAATCACCTCCTCAGCAGAGTTTACAACCTCAAACCGGTTATCTCCCCAACAATCAGCTCCTCCGCTCAAATCAAAGACACAAAGCCTCCTCAGCCATCGGCTACCTAGTGCAAAAAATTATCGCATGGTATTTTTCCCAGCTGAATTCAGAAGAATCACTCGCCCCAGGCGATCTCTCCCAAAGGATGATCAAAATCTTCCCCAGCTCATTCATCGTTCCCCAGCGGAACCTCGAATCCAATTCCTATCCCCAGCGGAACCTCAAATCCAATGCGTACCCCCAGTGGAACTCTTTTCTTCTCCCAAGGAAATGCAATCACTCTTAGGTCAGAATTGACCTCGGTCCTGAATTGTCACCTGAGTTAGGTCAGAATTGGCCTCGGTCCTCGGTCGTCACCACTCTTGGGTCAGAATTTACCCCGGTCTTGGATCATCACCTGAGTTAGGTCAGAATTGACCTCGATCCTCGGTCGGCACCACTCTTAGGTTAGAATTGACCTCGGTCCTGGATTGTCACCTGAGTTAGGTCAAAATTGGCCTCGATCCTCGGTCGTCACCACTCTTGGGTCAGAATTGACCCCGATCTTGGATTGTCACCTGAGTTAGGTCAGAATTAACCTCGGTCCTCGATCGTCACCACTCTTGGGTCAGAACTGACCCCGGTCTTGGATCGTCACCTAAGTTAGGTCAGAATTGACCTCGGTCCTCGATCGTCACCACTCTTAGGTCAGAATTGACTTCGGTCTTGGATCGTCACCTCAGTTAGGTCAGAATATACCTCGGTCCTCGTTCGTCACCACTCTTGGGTCATAATTGACCCCGGTCTTGAATCATCACCTAAGTTAGGTCAAAATTGACCTCGGTCCTCGGTCTTCACCACTCTTTGGTCAGAATTGACCCCGGTCTTGGATCGTCACCTGAGTTAGGTTAAAATTGACCTCGGTCTTCGGTCGTCACCACTCTTGGTTCAGAGTTGACCCCGGTCTTGGATCGTCACCTGAGTTAGGTCATAATTGACCTCGGTCCTATGTCGTCACCACTCTTGGGTCCTCAGAACTGACCTCGACCCTCTGAATTGGTCATCCTCGCTTCCTTAGGTCCTCAGAAATGACCTCGACCCTCTGAATTGGTCACCCTCGCTTCCTTAGGTCCTTAGAACTAACCTGGACCCTCTGAATTAGTCACCCTCACTCCTTAGGTCCTCAGAATCGACCTTGACCCTCTGATTTGGTCATCCCCAACACGCTCCTTCGGTCCTCATAATTGACTTCGACCCTCTAAATCGGTCATCCTCGCTTCCTTAGGTCCTCAGAATCGGCCTCGATCCTCTAAATTGGTCATACTCTCTCGAAAGCATCATGCGGTGTCTAATCGATGGCTATCATTTGTTCCAAAATCACCCATCGAGGGGATCTGTAGACACCTCATAATATTACCCCCTAACTCTCCTTAGGTCCCTAGAACCTCCACTCATCACCGCGAACCCAGGTCATGTCCCGAGCACTGACTTAGAAGCCATCGAGCACTCTTTGACTCGGTTTGACCAAAAGTCAAACTCTTTGTCTCGACCGAGACTCAATGAATCTTCGAAGGGCACTAAATACCCTTTTCAACGGTCCGTCCCATGCGCTATTCTGACTTACCATGTGGACGAACGATCCGTTTGCATCTGAAACCCGACTCGGGCTCTGTTTGACCTAAGTCAACCCTTCATCTCGACTGAGGCTGAATGAATCTTTGAAGGGCACTGAATACCCTTTCCAACGGTCCGTCCCGTGCACGATTCTGACTTTCCATGCGGACGAACGATCCGTTTGACTCCGAGAGGTCACCAAATGCTTCTCGGGCCCGGTTGACCAAAGTCAACTCCCCGAACCGGGTCAAAATCTCTGGAATGTCGAAGTACATCTCCTAACCTTTCTTACGGCCCACCCCATGCGCAATTCGGACTTACCATATGGAAGAACGATCCATTTGTGTCCGAACGATTCCCCGTCCAGCGGACCGACGTACGCTTCTGAGCCACATTTTACCCAAAGTTAATCCTGAATTCGGGAGCGGTCCAAAGGACTTTTGAAGGTCTCTGAAATACCTTTCAAACCGTATGCCCCGTGTGCGATTCTGACCAATGGTTTTCCCTCGGCGGTCAATTTGCCGAAAAAGTCTGAAGCGCACTGCCAAATGGCAAGTCCCAGACCCTACCTATCGGCACCTGCCGATAGGTAGTGACATGTCAATGCCGATCGGTAGACCCCTGGTCCTATAAAAGGAGGCCTTGGCCTCATTTTCAAGGGATCCTAAATTAGAAGTAAATCACCCTCAGTAAGCCCCCAGAAACCTCTCTCGAAGGCAGCATGATTTCAACTTCCAAATCCCTTTTTCACTTCCACTTTTCATCATCCCTTTCATCAAATTTGGTGAATTAACCACTCTCTATCATCATCCAAGTGCAAGGGTTGCTTTTCAACATTCGAGATCAAGCTCAAAGTCTTCAAGAAGGTCCATCTTTCTCACCTTTCTCTTCAAAGCTTCTTAAATTTGCAATAACTTGTTTTATTACTTAAAGCACTTTCATTATCTTATTTCACATATCCTAACATACTTTTTATCTAGTATTATTGCACATATCCTATTTTCATATAAATAAAACCCAAAAAAACAAGAAAAAAAGGGTTTGCTCATAAATTCCAAATAGGGATTCTCACACTTTTTCCACACTTTTCTCACAACTAAAAATACTTTTTCTACACACATACACACACTTACAAATAAGAGATTTCTCCATTTGGATTTATGGGATAAACCCCACCCCTCATTTTGTATACGAACTACATGGACTTTGATGCCTTTATAGGCTACGTAGGCGTCTCGGGGTAAAACCCGAGACTCGATTCCTTTTCTCACTTTTTCTCTCATCATCCTATCTTCTCTCTATCTCATTTTCTATTACATTCTATATACTTGTTCTTAATAGCGTATTATTCGACATGCGTTATCGTTCCCTTATAACGATCAACGCAAGGGTAATCGCGCAAATCCTATTCTCTACATTAATCTCACATTCCTACGGATGACTCGCTTTATCTTTTCCATGATACAAATCGAGGACTCCTACCTGCATTCCATATATACACATGCACACATATCACGGCGAGAAATGTAAAGGAAAATAGCAAATATTCATAAGAGAACGAAAAGGCGGAATAGGTGCCTAACACCTTCCCATTTTGTAACTAAGCCTCTGAACCCTTCTCGAATCATTTTGGTTTCGCACGCACCAGTATGTCTTTGGATGCCATCCTTCGGGGTGGCTTCCCCTTTTTCTTTTGTCTGTTTTGAGTAAAATAGACTGGCGACTCTGAATCTCTCTACATTTTCACACCTCACAAATCGACGCCGGTCGGAGCGTTCTCCCGAGAGGGGACGAGCGGGACCCGAAGGATCCTTTCTCCCTCTTCGGCGGGGATCGGGGATGGCCACATCAATCATTATACTCTGGTTGTGAGAAAGATCAAACAACTTTACGTGCCATGATTGGTTTGCATAGTTTGAAGACCCAATACGGTTTGTCTGGAAATAGCATGACATGAATTCTGAATTGAGTGAAGGGTTTTCTACATAAGCAGAATACGCTTCCAAATAGCTATCCTGTTATGAAGAACAGTTTGAAAGGTTTAGGAATGAATTATAGATCGATTCATGCTTGTGTGTATGACTACATAGTAAACCAAAAGGAGTATGAAAATATCAATCGGTGTCCGGTATGCGATGAACCTAGATATGTCCAATCTACTGGCAAGGAAGGCTTGCTCAAAAGTGACTCAAAAAGTATTGAAATATTTTCTCATTGGGCCTAGATTAAAGCTGTTTTTTACAGTACCATAGATAGCAGAGGCAATGACTTGGCATAAGTAGGGGATAATCTCATGCGTCATCCTATTGATTCTACAACATGGAGGAGGATGAGTTATGAGTATCTCAATTTTGTTCGAGAACAGTGTAACATTCGTTTGGCTATATCAATAGATTTTTTCAATCCATTTAGAAGCACCAATCAGAGTGTGTGGCCAATGATCCTACCCCCACTCAACCTCACATTGTATGAGACCTGAATTTTCAATGTTATCTTTATTGATACTCGGGCCAAGGGAACTAAGTGATGACATCAATATATACCTGTCTACTTTGGTAGAAGAATTAAATGACTTATGAGAAGAGGGTGTGCAAGAATTTGACACTTTTAGAAAACAAGAGTTTACGCTGAAAGCTATGTTGATGTGGGCAATGCATGATTTTTCAGCTTATGGGACATTATCCGGTTATGTAGTACATGGTTATTTGGGGTGTCCTATATGTGGAGAGAAGACTAAATCTCTTCGTCTCCCATCTAGCTCCAAAAATGTATACCATTGCCATAGGAGTTTTTTACACCCCGCTCATAGTTTTAGATTTGAGAATGGTTTCAATTTTTTATCGAGCGGGGTTGAACATAGAATACCACCGAGAAAACTTTCAGGTTCAGAAATTGAAAGTAAATCTGGTAAGAATCCTAAATTTAAGAATGTCAAGCATAAGAAGACCCCAACTGGGAATGAAACTGAGACAAGAAAGGCATGGTTTAGGAGGCCAATTTTATTTGACTTGCCTTATTGGAAGAATAACCCGGTGCGCCACGTATTGGATGTGATGCATGCAGAGAAGAACATCGCTGAATATATTGTGGGCACATGCCTTGGGGGGAGTCATTCGAAGGATGGAAACGAAAAGACCTTAAATCATTGGAACTTAAGACACAACTATGATTGAAAGAAAACGTAGGGGAAGGACAATAATTCCCCCTTGTGCATTTACTTTGACGAGTGGGAAAAGGAAGGTGCTTTTAGACACAATATATAATTTGAAGGTTCAATCTAATTTTTCGTCCAACTTGCAAAGGATTGTGAATAATGCTACCCATGATTTACATAAGTGTAAGTCCCACGATTGGCATGTGATCGTGCAATTGGTTCCTCTATTATTTAAGCATTGTTTCTTAAAGCACGAGGATTTGTGGATGGCTATTATGAAAATTAGTATCGGCTTCTCACTTTTGTGTGAGAAGGTAGTCAATTGAGAACACATAGTGGCCGCAAAATTGGCGTGCCGAAGCGATTTGTGTGTTGGAAAAGTAATTTCCCCCATTATTCTTTGACATAAGTGTTCACTCTTTAGTACACCTATGCGATGAGGAACTTCTTTGCAGTCCAATTAGATATCGGTGGATATATCCATTTGAAAGATTGATGAACGTTTTCAAATATTACGTCAAGAATACACGATACATTGTAGGATCAATTGCAGAGGAATACATCATCGTGGAGTCATCAATCTACACTCGGGAATATATTCCTGATACGATCAGCGTTGATGACATTGATGAGTTCGTCGATGAGGTGGTCATGTGATGGGCAAATGAGTGAAATTAACGAGTTTGCAACATGAACAAGTAGCTCGTTATCTATTTGACACACATGAAGATGTCGAAGAATGGAAAAAGTATTTTTAAATTATTTTAAGTTTTACATTATTTTAGATTATTTTATACATGATTAATGTTGTAATACGCTCGTCACATTAAATTTACGCAGAAGATATGAAGCCTGTGAGAACAATAAAAGATAAAAAATAATGGCACAATCAGACAACAAATTTAGGTTGTGGTTGTCACACGAGGTAATTATAATGAAAATGGTTGTTATATAAAGTTACATTTCAATAAATCTTTACAACTAACCTAATTAATTTATCTATATTCTCAGCTCTTAAAGACGGGTGATGCGACATCAAGGCTTGCTCATCTAACCACTGGACCCTTATTCATGTCACACGAGTATAAAAAGTATCGATTCAACGATTACCTATTTGGCGCAAGGGTATACAAGGAAGGTATAAATGTACAAAACTCAGACATTTCATACAAGGCTCTTACTTTCTTTCGAGCGAGCACAAAAGATAAAACTTTCGTTGAAGTTGAAATGACTTACTATGGTGTAATTCGAAATATATTAGAATCGGACAATGTAAGCTTCAAAGAGGTTGTATTTTACTGTGATTGGGTAAGAGTTGAGGATAAAAGTGCTAGTAATGTTGATCCTGGCACCAATTTGATCATGATTGACTTGTCCAAGTTGAAGAGCAACGAACACGTGAGCGATGAGCCGTTTGTTTGTGCATTTTAAAAGGTTAAGTAAGTGTTTTACTCCGAGTATATCAACAACGAGTCGTGGTAAATAGTCCTACATGCGCCAAAGCATCTAAATAATAGTGTGGATGACTTGGTTGCTCCTACCGAATATCAATCCATTTTTTATGATAGACCGAATTTGAAACAATTTTCAGATTTTTAATAAATATTCCAATTATCGGACAATAGTTTAATGCTTTTATCGGACATTAGTTTACAGCTTTTAATTCATTTGTACTTGATCATTTTCTCTGTTTCTCTCTTTCCTTTATATGTGTGTGTATGTGTGTGCAGGTGTGTGGGGGGGGAGTTTTTAACTATTTTCTAAAATTACTTCGTGTGACGACCCATTCGAGAGTGGCACGCCCACATAAAATGTTTGTATGTCTTCTAATTCATTTGTATTATTCTAATTCATTTGGATTTGTACTAATAACAAAATTTTTTATAGAAAATGTCTCCTTTAGGGATTAAGGCGGGGATGATGATGATGATAATGATGATGACTTCTTCAGGGATCGACGATAGCGGAGGCGATAAGGTCTCTTCATCCCCTAGGCTCCCAAAATAAGGCAAATTAGGAATGGTCGTTGAGAACAAGACGGGCTTATTGACTAGATCCCTTGAGCTAGTGAAGACGATTATCGGCCCGCAGTACACCAGTTGGAAGGAGGTCCCAAATGAGCGAAAGTTAGTTATTTGGGCGGCACTACAGGTAATGTATTTCTATTTCAATTTCAATTTCAATTTCAATTTCAATTTCAATTTCAATTTCAATTTCAATTTCAATTTCTATTTCTATTTCTATTTCTATTTCTATTTCAATATCAATTTCAATTTCTATTTCTATTTCAATTTCAATTTCAATTTCTATTTCTATTTCTATTTCTATTTCTATTTCTATTTCTATTACTATTTCTATTTCTATTTATATTTATATTTATTTGCGATTAACACTTACATTATTTTTGTTTTTTATTTGTTTGACAGGAACAATTCAGCCAGCTCCCAGAACTCCTGATTCTTTGTTGGAGCAGTTGAGGGAGCAACACAAGACATGGAAGAAGAATTTTCGGGCCCGGTACTTTGGGAAGACCCGGGAGTCCATTATCATAATTCTTGAGTCTGTCCCGTCGAAGAAACCGATCGCATTGTCACAGTGGCAAAAGTTCATTGACAATGAGATCGAGGAGCGACAATTGGCATCTCGCCAATTAGGGAAGGAAAATTGGACTAAAAAGATGGATGTGCACTACTTCGATCAAACTTCTTACGCCGAGGTGGAGCACAGGATGATAAGTTTTTATTTTTCTACAATTATAGAAATATGTTATTCTGCATTATTTTACTTTATATTACTTACTAATTTTATATTATTTTATTTCAGGAGATGGGGAATGGCCCTGGGGGTAGGCCACATAGGTTCGATGCCTATGTGGAAATTCGAACAAAGAAGGGCAAGGATAAGGGGGTGTCCCTGAGTGTCGCGGACACAATTGTAAGTAATTCGACGGTTTAATTTTTGTGAATTATGTTATAATTTTTTTATTTACTTATATAATTAGTCGTGTGCTTTTTGTCGTTACAGGCAAATCTTATGGAAGTGCATGAGTCGCAATCTGATGCCGACAAGGCATCTTTATCCACGGACGTACTCAGTCAAGTGATTGGCGTTGATCACAAAGGGAGGACTAAGTGGTGGGCTTGTGGGTAGAAAAATCTAGGATCACCGGAATGGAGACGAGCAACACCGAGTTGGCACGTTAGGTGGACACGCATGATGCGAAGCTATAAGGTTGGAGGTGACGGTCCTAGATATGTACACATTCATGAAGCGTCAGTTGAGAGGAAAGGTCAAGGGAAAGGGAAAGGGGAAGGAGGAGGTTGTGGAGGAGGACGAGGACATGGACATCGTTTCTTCATCGTCGATAGGCACAGATTCATCGCTTGATGATCAATTCCCCTACTTGGCTCCCGTCCAGCAGCCTATGTCAACAATCAATTGGCTGAGCGTGTTTTTACGCGACGTAAGTGATGGCCAACTAATAGCGAGGGGGTTGAGGGATCCGAATACCATCGAGGGTATGTCGGTTCATGGACGTAACTTTCAAAACACCGAGGCCAAGGTGCTCATCACACATGTGATACCCACAAAGGAGAACTCCGCATTATGGTTGCGTGAACAATGCGGTGTGAGGCATATTGAGGGGTGTCTCAATGCGTATATCGTGTGTCCAACTTTCTCCTCGAACCTGCCCCAGACACTATGTCGTGACATTATTTCTATTTATTTTTATTTGGACACTTGGATTATATATGAATTGTTTTGATTTGGAGATTTGGATATAGAAATATATATGAAATGAATCGGTGCATTATTTCTATTATATTTAGATACATGTTGTTTAAACATGTTTAATTTTGCTATAACAGGTACAAATATACTGCTGGGCAGTGGCCGTGGCCAAACTGCCCAGCAGATTTTTTTAAAATTTTTCCCAGATTTGTCTTTGTCATTGACCATGACAAGTCCGTGACAAAGAAAACTTGTCATGGGCTTGTCACAATCAATTACCATGACGATTTTTTAACGGTTGCCACGGATATGTCACCGTCTTTAACTGTGCCAAAAATTTTCAAGGTCAAAGACCGTGATAAGTCTGATGAACTTGTCACGGTCATTCACCATGACAAGTCTGTGACAATAAGAGTTATTACCCCCAGAATTGTCACAGTCATTGACCTTGATAAGTTGGACTTGTCATGGTCAATGACCGTGACAATCTGACAGATTTGGTGTAGTGATCGACATATACTCCATCATACCTCAATGGTGGCATACCCCAAGGGAAATGGTCAAGTCGAAGCGACTAACAAGACTTTGGTCAAAATTTTGGCCAAAATAATGGAAGACTTCCTAGGTTCGTGGGATGACAAGATCCCAGCAGTACAGTGGGCCTACCGAACGACCAAGAGAAAACCCACAGGATATACACCGTTCTCCCTTGTATATGGAGCAGAGGCAATCCTTCTAGTAGAGTTAGAAGTTCTCTCTATCCATTACGCCTTGCAAAGCAGCACGCTCCCTTAGAGAAGACACGTATAACTGGAAGCGTTAAATGAGCACATAGATAACGCGATGCAACACGTCCAAATGTACACGAAGCAACTCTCAAGGGCATATGATAACTTGGTGAGACCAAAGAAGTTCATTGAATGAGGCCTCATTTTAAAAGTAGTTATGAAGCACATAATAGGGCTCCCTCTCTCCAAGTTTGCTGTGAATTGGGAGGGACCTTTCATTGTGAAGGAGGCTAACGATTTAGGTTACTGTTTAATTTTAAAGATGGGAAAATATAAACCATTCAAGATTAATAACAAATGGCTAAAGGTCTATCATGTATAAGCAAGTAACCGTAGAATAGAGATATATTTGGTTTCCATGTATATACAAATCATTTTGAAGTTATATCTATTGTTATAACTAGAGTTTGATTGAATATTATAAGAGTTTTAATTTTTGTAAGAGATAGAAGAGTAGTTATAACACAAAGAGCTGATAAGACAAAAATGAGCATCTTTTTCATTCATGTACTTGGAAATACATTACAAAATTTGGGAGTACCGCCCAAGAGTTACATATAAAAAAGGGGAAATTTTTTACAAGGCAGTGGGAGTCATCAACCTAAGAGGAACCACAATTTTGGGGAATAAAAAAATCCCCAGGTAAGTTTAAAGAGGCTTTAAAGCATATTCTCTATGCACTGATAGAAACCTCAAGTCTTGCTTGGACTTGGGAACGCTCAATAATGAGTCTTTTGTGTTTCCGCTTGGCAGCACGAAGAACCTCTTCGATGGTTTGGACCTCTCGATCAACTTCTTCCAACAACGGCACCAATTCATCTAGCTTTGCCTCCTCAGCCCGTTGGGCCTCCGAAAGTACCTCCCTCTGGTTCACCAACTGAAGGCTCTTCAAAATCTTCAAGTGAATAGTTAACTAGTCAAATTAAAAGCCATCTTTACCTAACTCCTTTAAACTGCCCAAGTATTGATTAATGAGGGGGTTGGTGAGGTTTGAAATCTGGGTATTGACAATGTCTGCAATAACGATTGCCATACCCTGAAGTCTAAAACATATCATTGCTATGTTTAAACGAACACAGTCATCCATAAATGTATGGGGATGATAAATCGTAATATATTCTATGATAGAAAGATGACATGATGGGACTTAGGGAGATTGACGAAGCACCAGGAGGCAGAACTCATGAGGAGCTATTGTGGACAGAGGAATCAGACTCACTATTAGCTAGAACATTGGTCATGGAACCCTAATCATTATGGTTGGACTCCTCAGAACCAGCTAGTTCCCGATGAGGCGAGACAACGGGCGAAGTGACGTGCTGAGTTTACTCTTCGGTAAGAACGGTCTCCCTAGTAGCCTGATGTGAGATAAAGAGAAGAATGAGTTTGATGGGAAAATATTAACAAGTGTTTTTCATTGTTAATCACCATTACTCATAGAGTTGGACGAAAAATCTTAACAAGTGTTTTCATTGTTAAGTCACCATTACCGGTGGAGTTTGATGAAAAATCTTAACAAGTGTTTTTCATTGTTAAGTCACCATTACTGGAGGAGTTTGATGAAAAAATCTTAACAAGTGGTTTTCATTGTTAAGTTACCGTTACAGGTGGAGTTTGATGAAAAAATCTTAACAAGTGGTTTTCATTGTTAAGTCACTGATTACTGGTGGAGTTTGATGAAAAATCTTAACAAGTGTTCTTCCTTGTTAAGTCACCATTACTAGTGGAGTTTAACGAAAAAAGCTTAACAAGTAGTTTTCATAGTTAATTCACCATTACTGGTGGTGTTTAGCAAAAAATCATAACAAAGTGTTTTTCATTGTTAAGTAAGCGTTGTTAAAATGATATATATATATATATATATATATATTATGGTGACTGATCGTTCTACAGGCATAACGAAATAGTTTATGCAATATAAAAAAAGGCACTAGTTACCTCAATGGAAATGGTAGGAGAAATATCTTTAGGAGATGTAATGCCCACACCCTTTGGGCTCTCTACAGAACCTTCATACAGAGGAATATGAACTGAGGTACCTTGGACGTTAAGGGGAATAAGAGAAAAGGCTATAAAAAATCCCCTGAAGTAGTGGGGACATGGGAAGATATGAATGACTCCGCAGTCGAAGGAGCCCTTGACCCACCAAATGAACCAGTTCTAGCCTCAGGCACATGTAAACCCTCGAGTTGAAATGGGGGAGTCAAAACTGGAGAAAGCTACAATAACAAAGTTAAATGTAACATACAAGAGATTAAACATGAGAAGGGGAAAGGCAAATGTTTCTCCTTACCTCAGTTATATTGAAGAAAGGGGAAAACTCAGAGATCGTCCTTAATAAAGGAAGATGAAGAAGAGATTCAACGATGGCTGAGGATAATCGGGATCTAGCTCCAACCTGAAATAGGTCAATTGACTTAGTAAATATGAAGGCAAAAGAAATCTAAAAAATAATTAAGTAATTACTTATGGAGGGATACTAGAGTCAATAGGGACAATGTCCAGAGGAACCACTAGAAGGGAAGATGGCACAAAAGAAGCCAGTGGAGTTTCCTCTGGCTGGGAAGAAACTCTAATGATTTCCAGAGGAGCAGCAGCTCCCTTAGAAGTCTCTTCTGCATGGCTGGAGGCAGAATAATCTGAGTAGGCGATCCCGTACATGGGAGAACGAGGAGGTCATGCATAGGATAAAGCACTCCCAAAGCATCCTCTCACGAAGGGGCTCAAAGGAGAACTTATTCCTTTTTCTTCAACATGATGCGCACCCAAAAGGGTTACAAAATACACTTAGTATACTGAAAAATGACTAAGTATGAAAATAAAAATGTTACCTCTTATTCAGGAGGGGGAGAATGGGATGATATGACAAATGGTGAAGAAGGTGGAGAAGGAACTTAGGCAGCCCTATCGGTTTGGCCTTGGTCAGCGTCAGGACTATCATCCATAGTTATAGATTCAACTGGATTTGATAGTGGAGAGGCCTCAGCAGTAGAAACAATAGTAATGGGTTGCATCTCATGTGCTCGTTTCTTCTGAGTCTTGGTGCTTAGAGTCTTTTTTCTAGCACCAGAAGCACCAAGGACTGAGGGAACTCTTGTACTCTTCCTGAGCTTTGATCCTCCTTCAAATGGATCTACTAAATGGTGGTGAAATCAACAGTAGGAGTAACGATAGGAGTGTGCCATTAAAATTCAATGTTTATTTGTTCCACCTCAGTTTGAAATTTCTTTCTTAATTCTTCACTCACTTCGACAGACATAGAAGGAGGAACGGAGGCAATGGGGAATGCATCCAAGGGTTACTTAAGATTGAGGTTGGTACTTGGACTTTGAAGAACTACCACTCTTGGATATCCTAGTCCTTTTGGATGGTGTCTTGGAAGTTCCTTCGCTAGGAGCTGCATCGGTTGGAACATCCACACCAAAAACACCTTCAGGAGGGGATGGCTATTTTGGGGTTGGAACATTCTTAGGCTTGAGCATGGAAATGGAGATCATGGGGCAATAAGGAGGTAGATATCTTGGAGGATATTTAGGGGTCTTTATCAGAGGGATCTCAACCCCAAGAACCTATTTTCCCTTGAGGCCTAATTCCAAGGCAAGGAAAAAGAGAACTGGGGGATATTGAGGGGGATTTTTATAAATTCACAAATTCTGGTCAGTTGCGTCGGCGAGAATTTTTTGCTAAACAAAATGGACACATACAATTTCTTGGTGCCACTGGGGATGGTAACCCGACCATCCATAGTGGAAGTTATGCCAAGTATAACAACAGAAAGGTAGAAAGTGCAGTCCTCATCAAAAGTACCCCTCTCATTTGTTAACTGAAATATAGGTTGAGGAGCCCCTTGATCAAAATCAAATTTCCTGTTGCATCGATCGGGGTTGTAAGGTTCATAAGTACATCCACACTCGGTGAATTAAGAAAGGAACCCATGGGTGAACAGAATCACCACGGCTTGCGAAGGATATTCGACAACGGGAACGTAAGTGACCGTTCTAGCCACAAAAGAGAAAAAATTCCAAGTGTGGTCAAAGGTTGATTCCCTATATGGCCTCATGACGAAGGAGTCCAAATGGTAAAAAATACCCAATATCTCCTTTTGACTTTATTTTTTGTGAAAGCACGAGAGGCGAGGGGGCTTGATGGCTTAGCTAAGGGCATAAGGAACAGATTTGGCGATAATAGTAGGAAAACGGATGTAAAGGAAACCCGTTAAAATAATGGCATTGGTGAAATTGGCTAGGTTGTAACGGTCAAGGGACCGTTCCATGTCAAGATGGGTCCGATCCAACTAAGTAGAGGAACCCCAGATCAATAGCAGCCAGAGGAAGATTGAAACCTCTGTCCAAACGAATGGATATGTTTATGAGGTCCCTCCTACGCTGGTCGTTGGGCTTTCAAGTCAAAAGTAAATAAGAGAGAAAAATAAGTATACAGGTTAGTAATTCTAGGGATGTACCTTTACCCTTGCATGTGACAGAAGTGGCATCCTTCGCAGTAGTAGCTTCGAAGAAATAACTTATTAGGGAAGTAAATGTAGCTTTATTGGAAGACCCAGTGCAGCGTCGGCAGATTCGATCTAACTCTTCCCGATCAACAGCTTCCTCGGCATCCAAGGCCTCATCAAGATAAGGACACTCACCCATGGGTTTAAACCCAAGAAGCTCACAGACATCTTCTAAGGAAACGGTGAACTCTCCCAAGGCAGCAAAGAAGGTGTGAGTTATGATGTTCCATCTAGAGATCATCACTTGGAGTGCAATATTGTGTTTGGAGATAGTGAACTCCCCAAACATGTTGGCTCGGTGAAGACCAACTTTGGCAAGAGCTGCAACGTGGGAGCTCTACATATGTGCATGCCAGGCGATGAAATGAGATGGAGATCCCCTGGGTTCTTCTAAATCAATTTGGGAGCAAGGAAAGTCACCACGATCCAATCTGACGCACAGAGTCCCCTATGGAGGGAGAAAACCCCATTTAGCTGACTCTTCATCTTCATCACCCAATAGTAAAGGGTCATACTTTGCTGAAAAACTGCAAGTCTTGCACGCATCAAAAAAATCATCTTCCTTACCAAAAATAGGAGAACGAAAAAAAAATGTAGCTGATCCTGGCACGCCGCCAGTAAGGTGATGGCACTCAAGGGGGTAGCAGGGGCAGGGGTAATGGTGGTTGCAGACGGAGCACGGTCGGCAGGATCATTTGGAGTGTTGGAAGAAACCATAGCAGATAGTGGTAAGAAAAAAAAGCTTCTAAGTAAGAAGTAGGAGGCTGAAAGTTGTAGAACACGGTCGTTGAAGACGGCATAAAAGGCAAAGAACGAGAAGAATTAGGTGGAAGCTTTACAACAACGAAGGTTTTTCCTTTTCTCTCTCTAAAAGCTCTGGGATTTGAAGAAGATGAAACCAAGTAAGATGAGAAAAGTGGCTAAGTGCTGGATAATAGCCGTTTAATTTTTTCCAAATCTGGCGTTAGAGTTTCCCACCTCCACAAGTGACAAGCCGCCCATAATCATTTCAAATGGACACGTGGACTTCGGGGAGTGCCCTGACAGTCAAAAAGATAGTACCACATCATTAATGAAGTGACGCATGGGGAATTTTCAAAACAAGTTATGGTTTTGGCGCCAGAATTTTTTTCAGGCACATCGAATATCCCACAACATAGAAGTTTTTAACACGGTTCAAAAAGCTACGATATCCCCTCTCCACAAGTCCAAACGGGGTTAGCTTTAACTTAGGCACATCGGAGAGAATTTTCCTTTTCGAACAAGATGAAATGATGACGTCGTGCAATCCAAACGAGCCAGTACCTTCAACTTGGGAGAATTTCGTTGGGAGAATTTACACAAGAGAATTCCAACATTAGAGGAAAGGCTCCACGTAGTGCAGTACAAAAATTTTATGATGTACCCTCGCTACAAGCTCGTTCGGAGTTATTTCTGGCTTTGTTACATCGGGGAGAATTTCACTTTTTGAACAAGAAAAACGGAGAAGAATAGGTAAATGACGAAACTGGGGAGAATTTTATAGTTCAATTGTTACTTTGGGAGAATTTCATAATTCTAAACGCTAGGAATGTTTGGGAGGGATATTTTATACCACTAGGGAAAATCCTAATGCAAATACCAACTTATTACAACTATGCTACATGATTGCACGGAACAGTGCAGACAAGGGAGATTTTAACTTTTGTATAGTCAAATTGGATAATCAGTAACTTCCTCAGATGTTTCAAAGAATTCCAATAGTTAGTGAAGAATACGGAACGGCTGAAGCGCAACAGCAGAAAAAAGTTACGATGTCCCCTCGCCATTTTCTGGCAACTTGCAGCGCTTTGGTTCAGGTACAACGGGGAGAATTCAACTTTTTTCTGGTAGAAGTTGTAACGAATACATTAATGCAAGAATTTTTTCACAAGTAGAGGGTTTATCGGATTGAGAAGTTTCTTGTGCAGACATTTCTTGTTACCAAAATAACTCTCTCACGAAGGGGAGAATGTAGGGGGCTTGAAGATAATCTCGGGATTAGAGATAAACCTCCCTAGCTAATACAACAGACTTAAGGGAATAAGGCAATGTGGTAGCTTAAGCGAGGAAGCTCAGCGAGGAAGCTCAGCGAGGAAGCTCAAGCGAGGCAGCTCAGCGTGGCAGCCCAGGGACATCTCCCAGTGAAAAGGTTGGTCGAGAGAGATCACCCTTTATTTACTTTATCCTACCTAGATATATTGTAGTTTAACACATATTGTAATGATGTAACGATTGTAGTGATATTTAGAGTGAGGTTAAACGGTACTAGCGAGAGACAGGGCCTGCCAGGGCCTGGGAGAGCTTTTATACTCTATTAAATGACCTCACCGTGGGAACTTCGAAGGGACTTGGTTTGGAGGTTTGAGAAGTGAGGAAGTGTTGGGACTTGTCATGGCCATCTTAAATAACCTGGTAAAACACCAAGAGACCTTTCAACGTGAAAGCTTGAGCGGAGAATCCTTGAGTTCCATAGTTGATTGAGTTTTCGAACCAAACAGCCCTCTACCTAATGTCACATCTACTTTAGGTTATATCACTAGCCAGCTAAAACACTATCCAATCTGTACTTGAGTAAACCATTGTGCTATTTGGGGTTGTTAGACAGTTGGTGAGCCATCTCTGTGGTGAGAGTCTTCTGACACACAGTGGTTAGGCAAAAGGCATGTCTTGACATTTAATGTTTATGACATAGAGATGACGGGAACATCGTGCATTTAATATTTATGACGTAAAGTGTGAGGGGATGTCTTTCACAACTATAAAGGACTGAGGCATCTCAGGAATGGTGTGGGGGCTATTTATTGGCCTCAACAACTTCTGAGAAAAGGGGTTCTTTCGAGAGATTTATTGACTAGAGAGAAAGGAGATTAGGGAGAAGTTATTGAAAACCAAAGCTCTTACTCACCCACCATTGTCATTTATTATAAAGCTTTTAATAGTTGACTATAGACCTTTCAGAGGTTGGTGGTGTGTTTAGTTGCCTATCGAGGTGTATCTAGGGTGCTTACTCCTCTCTCCCTTTGACCGAGTTACTTTTGAGTTTCCTTTATTATTGTTTGAGCTATACACGAGTGTATTGTGAGTCCAATATGAGTGTTGATCAAATATAATATTGTGTGTTTATTTGTGTTCATTAAAGAGTTTTTGGGTTATCGAATACCCCTTATGATCATAATTAATCCCTGTAAGTTACCCCTCAAGATCCCAGAGGCACATTTTTTTTGGATTAAGGCTCATCTTATTATTTCTAAGTACATCAACGGTTTATTTGAGGTGCTAGGGGTGATATTTTCCACTAAACTTTTGACAAGCATATCATCATCTCCCTTAGTAAGTAATTGAGGCTTTTACCTATCTGGGAAGTTTTTTTAGATCATACTATGCAAACATTATCAATTTCCTCAGCGGGGTTATCCTATTTACTCTTTTTCCTCATCCCTTGGATTAAATGTGTCCACGTTCATTTAATTTCCACCTTGGCTTTTACTATGTGGTGATTTATCATCTTTCTTCACTAAGGACCCTGCTAGGGTAGATAAGTCATTTGAGGATACCTTGGGAGATATTTTCACAAGTCCCCGGGTCTCGATCGGCCTCTCGATTATGCACATCGTGGACAAAGGAGTCTTTAATGGTATCTTCATTCTTCATTTGATCCTTGGATCTCTTTTTAAAAGTTGTTTAGTGTCCCCATGTATTTCTCCCACTCCATAGAGAGTGGGGAAGCATATCATTTTTGGGGGTTTTATTCTTCAAGCCATTATGATATTTATTTTAATAAAGGATTTTCTAAGATTATTTGAAATGTGAATCATGTATGTGGTAATGCCTTATATTTGTTTATAAATATATTGTAAATGTCAATCAAATATGTTTAATAGGAATTATGGTGAGTTGGGTTCGCCTCGATCATAGAAGATAAAATTTTAGTTCTAGTATAACTGAACACTTAACAACCTAGATTAGGAGTTAGTATCTTATCGGTAAAGCTATGTGTACAATCTTAGTAGTTTATGTTGACTACGAGAACCTATCTAATGATTTAGGAACTTGTCTGATAGTTCAAGAAAGATTGTACTGGTACATAAGGAATGTATTTAACCTTACCAAGGGTAGATTCGAGTATAGATCATGGCTAGATTACACTTGCACAATCTCACAATTTGTAAAGGGCATATACATTCTTCACCCCGAGGGATATGGGGATTGGAATATTCACATACTTATTACTTTGATTTTCTATGGGTAAGATTCATTTTAGTGGGTCAATAATCTATGTTGGTTGGAAAATTATTGTATGAATATGTTTGAGATCATATTATGGAGGAGTCCACATGTAGGATTTATTCTAGATTGTGACACCCCCATAATAAACTTATAAGTTTTTTCTACCAATGATAAAGCCGGTTGATTTTATTATCTAGTAGAGTATCAAATAAGGTAAGTGTGACATAAATGAATGAATAAGATGTTAGTTAAAATGAATTAGTTTCAAATAGAATTTCACCAAGCAAGTATTTAATCCTTGGTGCGGAGAATCATATTATATAATATCAAACTTTATAAACAAGGCCTCTCTGTTCAAGTAATTTTGAGATAATTAAATTGGAGTGTAGTTATAATTATTTTATGGAATTAATTACAATTAAATAGAAAATAAATAAATTATGGAGGCTAATTGGGATTTTCCATATTATTGTTTGGAAGCTAATGTAATTATATGCTTTGGATCCCCAGTAGTCCATATTCCATGTACGAAGACCATAACTCTCGTAAAACCTTAATTAGACCAAACATACTTCATGTACCCATTTATTCATCTAAGGATGGGGTTTAAGTTGCAATAGTCACTTTTAAGGGTAAGATAGGGTGAGGTAAAATACTATTCACGTTTTTATGAAGGATTGATGCTAGATAATTTATTTTTCTCTTATTTCACCCATTTTCATCCCCAAGAGTGCCCACACACATGGTTTTCTTTGGGTACATCATATACTAGAAGATTAAAAGTGTTTTTCTCATCTAGAGAAAGATTAATAGTGGTGGATCATTAACTAAGTCATCTTCTTCATCTTTGTCTCTAATATTGAATCACCTAGAAGGTCGGCAAAGGTATGGTGATCTACATCGATAGGTTTAGTCGTCATTATTGTGTATTATGAAACTTTATGAATCAAAGTCCTGGGATTTTTTTTAATATGAGTTCTAACATCACCCTCCTGGTTGACACCATAACATCCAACTTGTTAAGGGTAAACCTTCCTACTATGATGTTATATACTAATCGGAGGTCTACCAATAGGATATGAATCTATAAAAGGAGAATTATTTCTCGGTTCCTATATGATTGGTAAGATGATGTAGCCGGTGTCACTGATCCTCTATCTACTGAATGAAACCAGTAGGGCATACCAATGGTATTAGATATTTTATTCATAGACCGTTTTCTAGGTATGCACTCACAAAGATAATATCTAATGAGTTTACCATATTAATATAGATTATGTGCATCCATGCATTACCTATTATCATCGTCACTAGGAGAGGATCATCGTATGGTTGGGGCATCCTCAAGAAGTCAGATTTTGGGTATGTCATGGTGAGAACCTCCATTTTAATGTTGAGCTAAAGGTCAATATGATGAACTTCCCTTATATGGGACTTTTAGCGGAGAAGGAAGTTCCTCCACTTGAAACACTCCTGAGATGGCATGGACATTGACTAAAGTTAACTTTTCTTTGCATTCACCTTTATATGAGGTATATCGACCTTTTGATACAAATTTCTTGAATTCCCCTTTCTTAATTAATTCCTCTATGTCCTCTCTGAGGTGGTAGCAGTCATAAGTGTTGTGTTTATGGTCTTTTGATAGCAATAGTACTTAGACACATCATACATATCATCAGGAATCTTATTGGTGCACGGTGTTAGTAGCAGACTTTGTGTTTTAACAACTGAGAATACCTATTATATGGATATGTCGAGGGGGTTGGATGAATTGGGTCTTATTTTCTTCCCTTTTTTATTTATCAAACCTGCTTTCTTGGGTTGGGCCTCCTGATGGTAAGAGAACATTTCCTTCCTTTTCCCCATTTTAGTTTAGGTATAGGAAGGAGGTTAAACATCCTTATGGATATGACATCCTATGCGTTCATGTATTTTTGTGCCCTTTTAATTAGCTCATCCATAATTGGATGTGGTATTTCGTTGACAGACTCTGTAGAGCCTTCGAAGTGAGTCATGCAATAAAGGCTACCAAATATATTCTATAATTCAGATCCTCTACCTACAGGTCTTGTGGTTAAACCTACTGGGATACTCTTTGAGGGTTTCTCCCTGCCTTTTTCGAAAGTTGAGAAGGGATGTGTTTGGCTTACACATCTTTTGAGCCTCTATGAAGTGACTTACAAAGGATCTAACCAGCTTTTTGAAGCCTTTTATGGCCCGAAACGACACCAAATTGTTGGTGCTGAAATTGGTTTTAACCTCTTCCTCACAAAAATGATTCTCCTGGGGGTAGAAAGAGGTATATTTAGGCTAATAAGAATAACGACACGAGAAATATAATTATTTCAGCACCTTTGCTAAGGGGGGTATGTCCACTATGAAGGTTTTCCTCTCACGTATATTATGTATAGTGTTGAATAATACAAATATGTCCAACCTTATATGTTAGCTAAGGTAACACAAAAGAGTAAGAGGTCTTTGTAATGGACTGAGAGTGTAAATGATAATTATAAAGATGCCTCATTAATAGTTTTATGAATCAATAAATGTAGCACGTGATCATCTAATTTATACATGTGATTAGCACTTTTTAGTCATTAAAATTGCTAATCTTATGCATAAAAATTTTAGGATCTTTAGACCTACATAATTATCTCATGCTTAATAGAAGAGCTTGAGGTTGAAATCTAATCTCGAATCCAAAGTAACCTTTAAGGATTAAAAATTTTCTCCCTAGCTTGATTTATATTAGGGTCCGTTTGATAGCATTATTTGCCATGACATTAGCGTACAATTTGGTGTGTTTGATAGCAAAATTTGCCTACAAGCTATTTGCCAATGTACAACACCTCTTATGCATAACATGTTGGCAAATTTTGCTTTGCTATATGGGTGAGAAATATTTGCCAACAAATTTACTAACTTCTTAAACGCTTTTAATATTTTAAAAAATAATTTAAAAACTATTTTAAATAATTAAAAAAAACTGTTATGAATATTTTAAAAAAAATTATGAATATTTTAAAAATTGTTTTAAATAGTTAAAAAACTGTTTTAAATTAAAATTTGTTTAAAAACTGTTTTTTCGTAAAAACCGTTTTAATGTAAAAAAATTGTTTTAATGTAAAAAATGTTTTAATGTAAAAAATTAAAAATTGTTTTGATGTGAAAACTGTTTTAATATAAAAAATTGTTTTAATGTAAAAACTGTTTTAATGTAAAAAATTATTTTAATGTAAAAACTGTTTTTTAGTAAAAACTGTTTTAATGTAAAAAATTGTTTTAATGTAAAAAATTTAAAAATGTTTTAATGTAAAAACTGTTTTAATGCAAAAAATTATTTTAATATAAAAACTGTTTTAACGTAAAATTTGTTTTAATGTAAAAATTAAAAACTGTTTTAATGTAAAAACTGTTTTTAGTAAGTAGTTTTGGCGTAAAAAACTTTTTTTTATATATAGTTTGTTACTTTTTTAATAAATAAAAATGGGAAGTAAAAAAGAAAAGAAAAAACTGTTTTTTTATTAAATAAGACTTGGGGCGAAAATTAAAAAAAAAACATATTTTTTATTATTATATATGTTAATATGGACGAAAAATGTGTTATTAAAATGTTTGGCCTAAAAAACTTGTTTAACCTTATTTGGTGTTTGATAGTCTAATGTGAGAAAAAAATATTTGTCTAGGTAAAATTTGCCTAGGCAAAATTTGTCCTCACAAATTTTGTCATGCCAACACTTTTGTCCAATATGTATCAAACGGACCCTTAGTGTTACAATTTTCAAGTGCTTAACTAATGGAGGTTAGGCCTTTATTTATAGGTAGGGAGGGAACCTTAACTCCAATAGTCACTCAATCTTGACTATCCATCACGGTTTAAGGAAGAGTCACGTTAATTTCATTTTTACAATAAATTGGTTGATTTTTGATAAGACGTCTTTTGGGTATATATCGTTGTAGAGTAAAGATGGTCAATTACAAATCCCTTTTGGTACCTACAAACACACTAAAATTGTATATTGGCAAGTAAGGGGTCAATCCGCGCTCATTAATGTGGACAAGAGCGAAGTGAAGACAATGTATGATTTTTTAAACAATTTTGAAGGGATATTTATACTGCTAAATATGAACTAAAATTAAAACTATACTAATAAATAAAGAAAAATGATAAAGTGAGCTAAATATGAGGAGAAAATAATTATGAGATAATTCAAGGGATAAAAATTCACCACTTAACCTATTTATTTTCATTAATTAGTTTGTTTATTTGAAATACCCCAAAACATCTATAAATTCACAAATCAACTCTTGTTGCAAATGTAAAGTTACATATAGTCCTTTTAGAAGATTAATATTTAAATTTTACATACTCACAAAAATTAAATTTAAACATTTTCTAATAAATCACTCGCTAGGAAAAATTCACTAAAAGTATTTTAAATCATTAAAAATTACATTTTTAGAGTAGAGAAATTCAAACTATAATATTATTTAAAAATTGACTATCTCTAGTTTAATTAATAAATAAATATTATAATCTGAATTTGCGATTTTCTCTCGAAAATAATCCACCCTCTCTTTAGGCGTAAATATAAATTGTAAAATTTTAAGATTAATATTCAAAGGGGCATAATAAATAAACAAACTAAAAATAAAAATAATTAAGTTAAGGGTTTCATCGCACCCCTTAAATGGGGTATTTAGCCTCTCATCTTGGTATTATTACATATAAAATGTAATAATGACACAATAAGAGACATAATATAAATAAACTAAAAGAGGACAAAATAAAAACCAAGTCTCCTTAAATTTTCATTGCAATCCCAAGCTTTGACTTGAATAGTAACCTACAAACCTGAGTTTTGCAACACTAAATAAATGTCACTCAACTCACAATTTGTATCTTACAAATATAAGCCTCACACTCAAGTCACTATATAAAAAAAATAGAAAACAAAAAATAAAAACAGAACCAAAAGTTGAGCTAAAAAATGGAGCTCCTAAAATAAAACTACACTACTCTCCTAATTTCTCTCTCCCCACTGTTGCACTGTTGGATCCCCCCTTGTCTGAAATGAAGAGTCTTCTTTTATAAGAGATTACATGGGCAAGGGTAGTTTCAAAAAAAAGGGGGTAAAAGTTAACATGTGACTTTTATTTATGAAATGGGTAAAAACTTGGGGTTTTGAGATAAAAGGTTTGGCGTGAAATGGGAAATAAAGGTCAATGGGTCGGGGACTAAAAAATGGAGGTTTAGAGTGGACTGATCTCTTAGATGGGTTTGTGGATTTGGTTATGGTTTATTTTGTGTTGTAAATAAAGTCAAATCCGCAATGCTTCCTGATGGGACACGGTGAAGGAATCGAGGTTGTAGGTTGGAGTAGGATCGAATTGGGTTTGGTCCGAGTTACGGAGTTAGGTTACGGGTTTATGGGTTTTGGGTTGAAATGGGTAGATTTGTAGTAGGTAAAGGGAGTGGGTCAAATCGGGTTTAATGGAGGTAGCAGGTCCGATTTCAGCCGGGTAGGAGATGGGTTTCGACGGCTGGATTCAAGGGTCACGAGTATTCAGGTTTTGATCTAGGCTATGGAGCTCAGGTAACAGGGTTTTTTTTTTAGTTGTTGGCCGGAGTAGGTCCGGCGGGCAGAGGGGTCTTCGTCGGCAATGGGAGTAGGAGGGTTCAGCATGTGTGTGCAGTGTTGGAGGTTAAGTTGTTGTTGGATATGGAGGTTCGTGGGTTCCAGGTTTGGCTGCTAATGGCAGGTCATAGAGAGAGGAGAGAGAATGTAGGTGAGAGGAAGAAGAAGGTGGGTAGACTTAAATGTAGTGGGGTACAGGATAGCTAGTGTGAGTGTTTGTACATAAATAAAATAAAACAACTTAAAGTGATACAGGCTCAAATAAAATTAACAAAAGCAAAACTAAAAACTAAAATCTACAAAAACAAAATAAACAAAAAAAATTAAAATTTTAACTTATTAAATATTTACAAATTTATCAAAAAAAACTAAAGAGAATATAAAATCTATAAAAACTAGAAAATTAAAGTCCTAATCTAAAAATAAAAGACTAAAATAAAATAATACTAATAAATCTAATCTAATAAAAAATAAAATATAATAAAATATTAGTAAAACTAAACTAATAATAAAAAGTAAAAATCAAATAAAAATAAAAATAAAACTCACACCTATTATATTTAGAAGAAAATATAAAAATACACGAACTTAGATTAAAAATACATGGACCCTAATATTTATAACTATACACACACAAATAAAATATAAAAATCCTAAAAATATACATGACTCAAAATAAGATATAAGATAAATTCTAAAAAAATATATATGACAAAAAAAAATCTAACAGGTGCAAACTAAACACACACGAGGCTCGGGATAGGATTAGGGAGGTCTGGGTTCGGTTAGGGGATAGGGTAATACGTACAGGGATTGGGTTAGGCTCTTTTAATCACGTCACTGTCACATTTGATGTACTTGACCACTTATTTATAGCAATTGCCTCAAATTAACTTGTTTGACACTGCAAGTGCTTATTGACCTACAAAATAAAAAAATGCCAACATAAGTCCGATTTTATCGAGAACTAGCAAGTAAAATGCGTCTATTTGGGGTATTAATATAATACTTTTGGGTGCTTATCATACCACCCCCAAATAGAACATTATTAGTCCTCGAACAAATATAGAAAGAAAGAAGGATAAGAAACCAAAGTGTACCACTTTCGTAGGACAAGCGATTGCACTTAGCATGTGCAACAGGCCGTTAAACCTCTAGGTTTCCCTAGAGGACGAGTATTATCTCGTGAGAGTTTGTAATGAATATACCCACAAAATTATTTTTTTGAAAAAGGAAGTTAATCTCATCTTAATACAAAGAAATATCATACAATCCATCATTTAAAGAATGCGAGAAATGGACTATGAAGTATATGAAAAGTTAAGCTTACTTAATACCCAAGGCAAATCATTATAGAACTCAATGTGTGTAGTGTGAATCACTTAAAATGGTTTTAAGTATCATAAGAGTAATTTGTAGATCACCTTTTAAAATCAATGCTTTGACTTATAAATCTCACCAGATGTATCTTTTTGAAATGATCTCTTGAGATTTGGATAAGTGTATCACTCTTATCTGTCAGGACGTGAGTAAATCTAAACAAGTTCAAACGTCTCACACACATATAAGAAAGAATGGATGCATGAATGAATTTGATCTCAAGGAAGGAATGAAAATCACTAAATCGAGAATGTCGAGTTATTCACCACGTAGACTTTTCATTTGCCCAAACACTTCCAAAGGTAAGAATGGGATTTAATGTACAGGATGAGGGGAAAATTAAATAGAAAGATGGGATAAGGTAGGACGGTGATATGATGGATGTTTGAGAAGAGTGTACAACATAAACAATTAATGTCTCCATTTAACAAAATTTTGATCGCATACATTTCTTCCTTTTTTTCTATATATTGCTATTTTTTTCTTTTTCATTTTTTTCTTTTTGTTACGATGTTTTCTTTTTTTTCTTTTTTTATGCAATACAATTCGTCTTTTAGAGTACGAATGAAGACATTATACACATATAATTTCGAACACTCTTTTTGGCAAAAACCAAGGGTGATGATGGAATAATGATATATGAATGGTGTTGATGTAAAAAATTAGATCACTCTAATAATTCAATCACAGTTAAATAAATGAGACAAAAGATTTTAAAGTGGTTCAGCCTTATAAGAATGGCCTACGTCCACTGTTGTTTTATTGCTGAGCGTTGGGAATTCTCAATTACAAGAAATTCCGTTCTGGATCCCAAAGTTTGGATTCAGGATTCGATCCCTTACAATGAGGATTGTACAATGTATTTATAGCCCTGAGGCTGTAATGTGAAAGGGTCATACATTTAATGATATACATATGAAAGGGTAATACATTTAATGCCCTTTTTGCGTGTGCCTCTGAATGATAAGCATTTAATGAACCAGTTGAACTGTTGGTTATCCAGCTATTAATGCTTTGATCGAGATGCAGCTCGGACCGCCTGAGCTTCTCGGTGCTAATGAGTTCCTTGGAGAGGTCCTGTTCCTCGGATCATAAGAGTTCCTCGGAGAGGTCTTATTCCTCGGAGCATAAGAGTTCCTCGGAGCGTATGATTATCTCGGAAGTGCTTGTTGTTGCCATGTAGATAGCCACGTGTCTTCATATGGTTGATCCAAGTCAGCAGATTAAATTTGGTATCAACAGAAGCCCCCAATGTTTCATAGTTCAAAATTTGAGGAGTATGGAACATTCTTTCTCGGAATACGGTAGCTTTAAAAAGTTCTTCCTGATTTTTAGGATCATCTCCCTTGTATTTATTTCTCCATCCCAATTCGTAGAATCCTGCTTTTTGGACTTTTCTGCTCGCTTCGATTCCCGCGTCACTTTTTGCCTTTTTAGCCGCTGTTGTTCGCTTTGATTCCCACGCCAATATTTAATGCCTTTTTAGCCGCCGGTAACGTAATCGTCCGTTTTATAAATCATTACTTCGCCAGTTCCCAAGGCAAGGTATTTAAACTTCACAGAGACTTCCATCGTCTTCTATCTTTTCAAATTTTCATCTTAGAGTTTTTCATCGTCTTCTACTCTCTTGTGTATTCATCTCTTCCATCGTCTGTCGTCATCAGCTCTACTCTTTTCCTGTAAGATCTTATTCCTTCACCTTTATTTCATTATTCACCGTGGTTTATCCTGTTGAGTCTCTTGAGAAATTTTGTTTTGATTTTTCCATTCCCTCTTGGGTCGTCTTGGAAGAGCTTTCCGAGCCTTCCAACTATTTTAATTTGGCTGAGGGACATTGGTTCCCCAATCTCTTTTTTGCTGAGTGTGGACTTTCTTTTCCACCAAATACTCTGTGTCTGGAATTTTATCAGTACTTTGATGTTGTTCCTGCACGAATAGCCCCCAACACATGGAGAATAGTTAATGGGGTGCATAAATTAAATTAAGTGCATAGAACTCGTAGAGGAATTCCAGAAATTATGTACTGCTATAGATGGGCAGTTAATGATAATATTTATTATTTGAAAACTAGGTTTATAAATAGGACCTTAGTAGTCAATCTCCCTGATGCCAACAGGGATTATTTTGAACATGGGGTTGTTGTAAAAAATTGGCAACACCCTCCTTTAACCGGAGATAAGGTTTACTAGGGTCCCAGATGCCCTCCTTATGGCAATGGGATAGGTTATACTTATTGTATTTTATTTATCTTGAAATCATGTTTGTTTCATGTTTGATAAAATGTGTTACTGATAACAATATATGTTTATTTGCAGTTGATAGCAAGAGAAAGTGCCCAAAAGAAACAGATGTCAATCTAAGGCATTTGGGACTTATCTGGGGTCTACATCAAAGGGTTGCTGACGAGCACATTCGATCAGCCTCCTATCTGCTCCAATACAAGAGCTATACAACTTCTTTCACTGCTCGTCCAGTGATCAGTGAAGCAGAGCCAGTACCACCCTCTACAAGTTCTTCGCTAGAATCTCACGTTTTATTGAGAGAAAGGATGAAGAAGAGAAGGACTCCTGCTCTGTTTGAGAAAATTGCCTCCGGCTCTGGGGAGGTGAAAATGATTAAGATTGATGTCCCAAAGGAGGGGACAAAGAAGACTGGTGCAGATCCTCCAGCTACTCCTACTAAAGTCTCCGAGAAGGTTGCTGATAAGCCCGCAGTGGCTCTGAGTAGCTCTGCTGCTCCTGGAAAGGTGATTGTGATATCACCGACCAAGGATTCTTCCTTGGTTATACCTGTTCCCCCGAGGAGGCTGAAGAAGAGCTCCTTGGTCAATTTGGCTGACACCACCATTCAGCCCCCTGCTGCTGGGACTAAGGTTCCCACATCTTTTCCCCCGAGCTCTGACATGAGCTCGGTAAAGTCCTTGACCATTCTCAAGGTGCAAGTTAATGAAGATAACCTTACTCGGGATATGGTTACTTCTTTGGCTGCTCGTCATCTTGCTTCAGTAAGTACCTTTACATTGAACTTTTCATATTTTCCTTTGTTATTTCTCATTTTTGTTTCTGACTTTGCTTTCTCTTTATGTTTACAGCTGGCGAGCTGCCTCAACATAATCCTTAAGAAGGATAAAACAATCAAAGCTTCTTGCTCCTCGTCCAGTGTGGAGGGAGCTCTGGAAGAAACTACCAAGTCCTTGGAGGAATCTCGCCAGAGGTATGATACTGATAAAGCAGTCTGGGAGAAGAAACTTGCTTCCTCCGAGCAGGAGAAAACTCGGGTTGCTGAGGCCTCCAGGGATTTAGAGAGGAAAGTGAATTCCTTGGAGAAGGATAACAAAGAGCTCGATGTGAAGATCAAGACTACTGGGGAGTTTGAAAATAAACTCAAGGCTGCTGAGGAGAGGTTGGTCCAACTCCAGGAAATAACTCGGCAGAAGGAGGAAGCTAAACAAAAATTGAAGGCTGCTGATGTTTTGCTGTTCGAGAAGCTTGCCTTGGAGAAGGCCAAAAGGAAAGCTGCCATTAAGAAGTCCTTCAGCTCTGGCTGGGACAAAGGTTGGGATAAGGGATGTGTTGCCATGGACTCTCAAGTGGATTATGGCAGTGTAAAGTATTTCAGGGACGGATGGGTTGCTTCCCTTCAGGAATTGAAGGTCGACGAGTCATCCGAGCTCTTCCAGAGACACATCCCTGGTCCCCCTCCTACTCCAAAAGAATTAGAAGAGGACGAAGCTACCTCTGAGGAGTCTTCAATGGTGGTGGGAGAACATGCCCTAACCAGGCAGCATGCTGCCGAGCAAGGAGTTTCTTCTTCCGAGCAGCAGCTGGTGCTCCCCGAACAAGTCATAGTTCCCTCCGAGTAACCTGCCTCCTCTTCCCAACCTCCCGAGAAGGTTTTGGGAGATAAGGAAAAGGTGTAGTGTTGTTCGGTTTTCTCTTTCTATTTTTCTTTTTGCTTGACAAATGTAACTCAAAACTTGTAATCTTCAAATTTCATGATCTAATAAAACTTGAGTTCTTTTCTTCCATACGATTGTCTCTTTTCTATTTGTACTTTGTCTTGATCTTCTTTTTAATGATTACTTTTTCTTTCTCTGCTAGTTTCTGGCCAGGATGGATATGCTATCTGCCAATGATACAAAGCTGATGCAGCAATGTAATGAATATTATAAGGCTGGTCACACAGACCTGAGTGCATCAGAAGTTGCCGACATCCTTGGTCATGATGCTTCAGAACAAGCAGTCGAAGCTTATTAGTACCTGAAGTGCTTACTTGACCGAGCTGTGGCCAATAATGTGGCTTACTATGAAATGATCGAGGATCTTCAACGTACCCTAGAAGACCTTCAGAATCAGTACAAGGAATCGACTGCCCTGTTGCATGAAGGGTATGAGAAGAGGTATCAGCAGCTTTCTGCCGAGAAGGGCTACGAGAAGCTCATCGCTGGGTATGATGTCAGGGAAAGAACCCTAAAGGGTGAAGTTGAAGCATGTAGACAGATTGTCGAGCTGTTGGAGCAAGAGAATAACAATTTGCAGAAAGAGCTAGCACAGTTGAAGTCTGCAACCTCTTCTTCAACAGCTATAATCCCAGTGACTGACGAGGGATTTTCATTTTTAGAGGTTGAGAATGCCAAATTGAGGCAAGAGTTGGACACCTTGAGGAGGTCAGGCACTTCCACATCTCCTCGGGGACGAGCAAGAGCTTCTCGGGGTCGAGGAAGAGCAGTTCGGGTTCTTATCGAGGAACAGAGGACAGCATCTGCCTTAGAGAACCAGGCCTTCCAACTAAAGGCGAAGAACCAGGCGTTATCTGATATGTCAAAGAAGATTCGAGACCTGGAAAAACAACTCTCTGCAAAGATATCAGTGTTGGAGACTAATGATCTTTTTGTCAATAGTCTCCACGAGAAGCTTGAAAGGCTAACGTATCAATTCCACAAACAGCCTAGGGAGTTTTGGATGGCTGGATACAACGAATCATTATTTCACTTGGACGACCGTATCCAGAATGCCAATAATGAGGGCTACAAGCAAGGCTGGCTGAATGCCTTAGGCGTGCTGAAGCTCGAACAAGGACACTATCTGTGGGACTACCATGATCCCGGGTTGCTCGACTTGCCTGTGCCATCATATAATTTGGACATGGAATGGATCCCATCTCGTGCCATTCCTCGGAGCTTAATTGAAAAATACCTCGGTGACTACAATTTACATTCTCAATTTGAGGTATCTCGTCCCGAGCATCTTCTAGATCGACCTTCTGTGATGAACGTCAAGATGCTGAAGGATTTGAACTTCATCAATTCTCCTCAGTCTTTAAATGATCCGCCTGCTGGCGAGGAACCTGTATCGAAAGCTTAGGGGAAAAGACCAATAGAATAGGAATTTTTTATGTAACAGTTAGTATACATATCAATGTAATTTTCATTTTATCATCAATGTAACTTGTAATTTATTTTGAATTTAATGAAAAACTTTCATTCTTGCTTGCAAATCTCAATTGCTATTATCTTGTAGTTATCAAATACTTTACATCTGTGCATATGTAAAAGATAACAATATTGTGTTGTTTGTCGACCAATCTTAGTAATAAAAAAGTTACAAGTATCAGTAATGTTGCTCGATCACTTAATAATAAAGTAATGAGTATAAAAATGTTTAAAATTTTTCCAACCAACCAAGGTTGTTAAATTGTGCTCGTCGACCAATTATAGTTCGTGAGAGTTTATCCCCGACTAACCATACTTGGTAAATTTTGGAATATTTTCTCTTCGCCGACCAACTAAGTTGGTACAGTTTGGAATATGTTCTCCTCGTCGACCAACTATGTTGGTACAGTTTGGAATATTTCGTTTCCCAGCCAAACAGGTTGGCATTTTTAGGAATATTTCTCCTTGTCGACCAACTATGTTGGTACAGTTTGGAATATTTTCTCCTCGTCGACCAACTAAGTTGGTACAGTTTGGAATATTTTCTCCTCGTCGACCAACTAAGTTGGTACAGTTTGGAATATATTCTCCTCGTCGACCAACTATGTTGGTACAGTTTGAAATATTTTCTCCTCGTCGACCAACTATGTTGGTACAGTTTGGAATATTTTCTTTGAGTAGTCTGTCGAGCTTTGCGGAGTAGTGCATAACACTAGTATTCCCCGAAAAATTTTTAAGAAACTGTGTTAAATATACATCACTGATAATACTTGCGCAGGTGCTCTGCATTCCAGGCATTCTTAAACTCCTCGCCTTCTAAAGTGGCTATTCGATAAGTTCCTGGTCGAACAACTTCTGTAACTCGGTATGGTCCATGCCAGTTTGCCTCCAATTTATTATGCTTTTGAATTACTTTCTTCAGCACATAGTCTCCTTCTTTCAGGTCGCACTTCTTTACTCTCTTGTTGTAAAACAAAGTTGTTCACTGCTGGTAAGCATCATTTCTGATGGCTGCTTCTTCTCTAACTTCCTCGAGCATGTTTAAATCTAGTCTTCTCATTAAGTCGCTGACAGGGGAATTGAAATTCAATACCCTGTGTGTTGGGAGACCCAACTCGGCAGGTATGACAGCTTCACTTCCAAATGCCAGCATGTATGGTGATTCTCCAGTTGCTACTCGGGGAGTAGTTCTGTAAGCCTAAAGTACTAATTGTAGCTCGTTGATCCAGTTTGCTTTTGCATCGTCCAATCGTTTCTTCAAACCGTTTAGCAGCGTTCTGTTTGTCACTTCAGTTTTTCCATTGCTTTGAGGATGGCCTGGTGCTGAATGAACCTTCAAAATGTTTGACTGCTGACAATAGGCGGCAAACTCCTCGTTATCAAATTGTGCTCCATGGTATGTGATGAAGGCATGAGGGAGACCATATCGGCAAATGATGTTCTTCCAAAAACATTGGTAAACCTTCTTGTATGTTATATCAATGAGTGGTTCAGCTTCTACCCACTTTGTAAAATAATCCACTGCGACGACAAGGTAATTGAACCTTCCAAGAGTCGTTGGCAGTGGTCCAACCAAATCAATTCCCCACATTGCAAATGGCCAAGGGGAAGTTATGGGTGTCAACAATGCTTGTGGAGTTCTTCGGATGGAGGAAAAGCGCTGGCACTTGTCACATTTCTTGGCATAGGCTATACAATTTGCCCTCATCGTCAGCCAGTAGTATCCCTGCGTCATCATCCTTTGTAAACGTGTCCGACCTGCTACATGTGCTCCACAAGAGCTTTCGTGGATCTCTTCAATTAATTCTTTCACCTCGGAGGGATGTACACATCTCTGCAAACCAACCATTATTCCTCGTCTATATAAAACACTATTAGTTAGTACATACCGAGCAGCTTTAAACTTTAATTTCTTGGCTGCAAGCTTGTCAGTTGGCAACTCTCCTTCCTCGATATATACCCTGATGGGATCCATCCAAGATGGTCCTAAATCAAGGGTGATAAAATTCATCCTCAGATCTTCATCTATACTCCGACTAGTCAACACTTCAATTGGGATTGTTCGTCGTAACTCGGTGCGAGTAGCCGATGCTAGTCAAGCCAGGGCGTCTGCTCTTGCATTCTCCATTCTTGATATTCTGACCAGCTGAATAGCGGTAAATTCTGATACCAGCTCCTTTGCCTTTGCATGATATCTGATCATTAATTCTCCTCTAACTGCATATACTCCCATCATTTGGTTTACAATCAGTTGAGAGTCACTGAAGATCATAACGTGTTGCGCCTTCATAACTTTTGCCAAATTAAGTCTTGCAATCATGGCCTCATATTCAGCCTCATTGTTGGAAGCTTTGAATTGGAAACGCAAAGCGTATTCCATGTCGACCTCGTCTGGAGTGCTCAAAACTATCCCCGCGCGATATCCTGCATTGCAAGATGAGCCATCTACATATAGCCTCCATATAGGTAACTCGTCTTCAAATTTATGATCAGTCAGAGTTCCTCGGTGAAATATTCTCTGCTTCTTTTCGTCCTCCCCTGATTTTTCTCGCTCCTCGTTGATCATTTTTTCTTTCCCTTTTACTAACCGAGGTTGGTCTGATCTCGAATTTAATGATCCTGTAACATCCACTTGCCCTTTTACCAATCGGAGTCGGTCTGAGCCAGTGTTTGTTGATCCTGTAATATCCACAGGTTGATCAGCGAGCAGCTCTTGTTCCTCATCCGGAGTTCTCCCAATTATCTCTGCATCACATCCTGTAACATCCACACGCCCTTTTACCAATTGAAATTGGTATGGGCTTGTATTTGTTGATCCTGTAACATCCACAGGTTGACCAGCGAGCAACTTCTGTTCCTCGGGGGTATCAGGATAGGTGAACTCCGCTATGAAATCTGCTACAGCTTGCCCTTTTAGTGATGACCTGGGTTCATAAATTATATTATATTCTCCGAGCTCTATTGCCCAGTATATCAATCTCCCTGATTTTTTTGGCTTATAAAGGGCTTGTCTCAATGGCATATTGGTATATACTACTATGGTATGAGCCTGGAAATATGGCCTCATTCTCCTACTCGCCTCAATCAGCGCCAGTGCCAATTTCTCCAGCCTTGGATATCTGATCTCTGCTCCTCGGAAGGCCTTACTTGTGTAGTAAATTGTCTTTTTTACTCCATTCTCCACTCTGATCAACGCCGAGCTAACTGCATTTTCGGATACTGCAAGGTATAAATACAATTTTTCTCCCATCACCGGCCTGGACAATAGTGGAGGTGCTCCCAAGTATTTCTTCAAGTCTTGAAAAGCCTTCTCGCATTCATCATTCCACTCAAAAGTCTTTCTGAGTATCTTGAAGAATGGGAGACATCTATCAGTTGCTCGTGACACAAATCTGTTAAGTGCCGCTACTCGTCCTGTGAGACTTTGTACTTCCTTCTTCGTTGTTGGAGATCGCAGCCCTAATAGAGCTTTGATCTTTTCAGGATTTGCTTCAATGCCTCGTTGATTGACAATGTACCCGAGAAACATGCCTTCTCGTACTCCAAAGATGCACTTCGTCGGGTTCATCTTCATTTGATATTTATCTAGTTGATCAAAAGTTTGACTTAAGTCAACTAGATGATCGGAATCTTTCTTGCTTTTTGTCAGCATGTCGTCAACATAGACTTCCATGTTGTCATTGATTTGTTCATCAAAGACTTTATTCATCATCCTCTGATATGTCGCACCTGCATTTTTTAAACCAAAAGGCATAACATTATAACAATAAGTTCCCCTAGGGGTAATAAAAGAAGTACTTTCCCTGTTTTCAGGTTTCATTTTAATTTGATTGTAGCCAGAATAAGCATCCATGAAGCTCAGCAACTCGTATCCCGAGGTAGCGTCCACCAGTTGATCAATTCGGGGCAATGGAAAGTGATCCTTTGGGCATGCTTTGTTGAGGTCGGTGAAGTCCACACACATCCTCCATTTATTTTTTTTCTTCTTTACCATCACCACATTGGCTAACCAATCTGGATATTTAACATCTTCAATAAAGCAAGCTTTCTGGAGCTTCTCAACTTCCTCCTGTATGGCTTGATTCTTCTCGGGACTGAATACTCTTCTTCTCTATTTCACAGGTTTGATCTCCTTATTCACATTAAGCTCGTGACATAAGAAGTTTGGGTCTATCCCAGGCATATCTTCATGACTCCATGCAAAAGTTTATCTTTTGCTTCTAAGGAAAGTTGTCAATTCTTGTTTTAATGAGGCTTCCAACGATGAACCTATTTGAGTAGTTCGCTCAGGGTGCTCGTCGTCTAGAATGATATTTTCAGTAGCTTCCACCACTTGACCCTTCACGAGTTGCGATTCATCTCGAGGATCCAAAGTTTCAATTTCTGCACCTTCATCCACTTGATAGGTAGTAGTCTTTTTCTTTGATTCTTCCAGTTCTTCTTGCTCGGCGGATGAATAATAGCATTCCCGAGCTACCTTATGATCACCTTTCACAACTCCTACTCTAAAGTTTGTTGGAAATTTTAGACACTGATGCACTGTAGATAGTACAGCCTCGAACTTCTTCAATCCTACCCTTCCCATGATGATATTGTACGATGACTATACATTCTTATCCATCACGAAGAATCGTATTCTTTTTGTCCGACAAGCAAGCCATGTACCAATGAATATATCCAACTTGATCGTCACAAGTGGAAATACTTTTTCGCCAGCAAAACCGATGAGGGGTCTGTGGTAAGGCTCCAATTGAGATGGCTTTAAATTTAAACTATCGAAAAACGAGTAGAACATGATGTCTGTCGAACTACCGTTATCGACCAGTACTCTTGAAATCATTACCTCCTTCATTCTCATTTTGATCACTAGTGGGTCGTCATGAGGATACAGAACTCCTGCAAGATCATTCTTTGAAAACCCAATGACCAATTTTTCTTTGTTCACCTTTCTCGGGCGATCTTCCTCAGCTAAATTTATTCGCTGAATGTACGAGTAAGCTTGAGCCTCTCCGAGGTAAGCTTTTCTTTCTGCAGTAAGGTCTCCTCCTCCTGCATCTCCTCCTGTAATAACATTACAATCAAATGACCCAAAGCGTATTGAAAATACCTCTCGTTCTGGCTGCCTTGGTTTCTTGGGAAGATCGGGGTCATCATCTGGATCATCTTCATGGTTTCTCTTCTTTTTCTCGTCTGCCCAACGAGGAGATCTAGACCTCTCTCTATTTCGGTCATTGTTTCTTCTTTCGCCTCCCTGATCAACATACTTTGCTATCTTTCCTTGTCGGATGAGTGTTTCAATTTCGTTCTGAAGAGCTATGCAATTTTTGGTCATATGGCCATGATCCTTATGGAACTCGCAATATTTCTCCCTATTCCTCGTGTCAGGGTCTGACTTCATTTTCTTTGGCCAGTTTAACTCCTCGCTGTTCTTAATTTCTTCCAGGACGTGGTTGATATTTGCTTTCAAAGGCGTGTAATTATCAAATTTCTTCAAGACCTCCCATGACGACCTACTTTTGGAATGTTTGTCACCACCATTGTTCTTATGCTCTTTCTTCTTAGCTTTATCACCTTCCCCCTTGGTTTCTTTGGAGTCCATATTCTTCTTCGCAGACATAGCCTCCTCGGCATTCATAATCTTGGACACTTTTCCCATCAGGTCCGACATGGTTCGAGGTGGGTCTTTGGCCAAAGTGTAGTACAACTTATTTGGCAGCAGTCCACTCATCAAAGCAGTAATCGCTGTCTTCTCCTCATAATCAATGACTTCGAGCTTCTCGTTATTAAAACGAGTTATATAGTCTCTAATACTCTCACCAACTTTTTGTCTAACACTTAACAAATGTGCTACTCGTTTAACTGGCTTTGCTCCGAAGCAGAAATTCCCAATGAATAACTCGGCCAGTTGAAGAAAATTTGAAATCTTACCCCGAGGAAGATTATTATACCATATTTGAGCAGATCCGGTAAGAGTTCTCGAGAATGCCCTGCATCTCATCTCGTCTGGGACAGCATAGATGTCGGCAGCAGCTTGATATTGTTCTATATGAAGGACAGGGTCAGTCTTCCCATCATAGTTGGGAGTCACCACAGGTGCTTTGAACTTTGATGGCGTTGGAAAATCAACAATGTCCTGGACAAAAGGTGTTCCTCGAACAAAGGTTGGTTGAAGAGGGTTCTTAGCCTTAGCCATTTCCCCTAATCTATCCTCCAGCCTTTGAATAGATCCTTTCCATGCATCATTCCCTTCCTCGGGCCTATTGGTTCGAGAAACTGATCGCGTTGAAATGGCTTCCTGGGATTTATCTTGACGAGCAGTTAGTCGGTCAGCGGATCCATCTTGGTGAGCAACTGGTCGCGACTGGGCAAATCCTTCCCTTAAATCTGATAGTCATCGAAAGCTCCTCGACGTTGCATTAAAAGGACTTTTGTTCCTCCTAGGGCCTAATCGATCAAAAGGAGAGGCCCTACTTAATCTTTCCAATGCACTGGCCCTTTCTGGGGAGAGGGTGACATGTTGTTCAGTATCTGTGGCTCGCACAGACGAACTTCGTTCAGGTTGATAAAAAAAATCTTGAGATTTATCATTACGATATGAATCATTACGCCTAGTATGCAAAGAAGGCGCACGGGTATTTCTTTGAATGCTTCGTGATCCGGAATGGGCTGGCGCACCGCCATGGAGGATTTGGATGAGTTGTCGCATCGTTTCTTGCAGACGGTCTGGCCCTGAGCCAGATTCGCCATCATTCCAGTTAGATCTGGAATAATTGGTGGAGCAGATGGATTTGGAGGGGTTCCAGTGTTTTGATTACTGGATTCAGGTATATCAGCCATTGTTAATGGATTGTTTTTTTTTATGAGAAAACAATTTTACCAGTCGTTTCCCACAGACAGCGCCAATCTGTTGATGTAAAAAATTAGATCACTCTAATAATTCAATCACAGATAAATAAATGAGACAAAATATTTTAAAGTGGTTCAGCCTTATAAGAATGGCCTACGTCCACTGTTGTTTTATTGCTGAGCGTTGGGAATTCTCAATTACAAGAAATTCCGTTCTGGATCCCAAAGTTTGGATTCAGGATTCGGTCCCTTTCAATGAGGATTGTACAATGTATTTATAGCCCTGAGGCTGTAATGTGAAAGGGTCATACATTTAATGATATACATATGAAAGGGTAATACATTTAATGCCCTTTTTGCGTGTGCCTCTTAATGATAAGCATTTAATGAACCAGTTGAACTGTTGGTTATCCAGTTATTAATGCTTTGATCGAGATGCATCTCGGACCGCCTGAGATTCTCGCTGCTAATGAGTTCCTTGGAAAGGTCCTGTTCCTCGGATCATAAGAGTTCCTCGGAGAGGTCTTATTCCTCGGAGCATAAGAGTTCCTCGGAGCGTATGATTATCTCGGAAGTGCTTGTTGTTGCCATGTAGATAGCCACGTGTCTTCATATGGTTGATCCAAGTCAGCAGATTAAATTTGGTATCAACAAATGGTATGAATGATGTGGTAATATGGAAAATGGACGGTGGGAAATGGAAAATAGGGAAAGGATTAGTGTTCGGGACAAACTAGAAGAAACATATTTCTTATAACTCGAAAGTGATGTCATCCTCAGTGATTATGACAAAATTTGAAGGAATCATGAGATCATGAAACGACTTAAAATACGGTATCCAAAGGTAATTAAGTCAACTTGTGACTCAGAGATTGCATAAAAATTCTCAAAAATGATTTAAAAAAAAATAAATTCAAATCTCACGGGTTTTAAGTTTCCATGAATGATTTTTTAAGGTTTTCATGAAAAAAAAATTCGCTCTTCAACTTTAAACTGTAATAACATGATAAGTGCTCAAGAAGTGTTGAGTCTAGGAATTCATGGTGCACTATGCCCCATGAAATATTACTTAAGATTTTAAATTTGAAAATCAACTTCAGTCTCAACATAGAGTATTCTAGACTTTTAATGGTGGATGATAGATAAATCACGTCGAAGATAAGAAAAACGTGTAAAAAGTGAAAAATGTAACTTGTTTCTAACAAAATTTTCAAAATAGGTACGATTTTGAGAAAATACCCCACCCCCAAACAAAGAAGAACATCGTCCTCAATGTTAAAAAACATATTTTGAACTTTTTTAAGAACAGGGAATGAAAGAATATACCGAAATCGACCGAAAATAAAGTTGCACTGCACGTATTCAACATGAAACCTGAATAAGTGATGATATAAAAATGTGTACAAGTCTATTACCAAGGTAAATCATTTGGTGGTGAGAAGAACCACCCCCAAACAGGATAAGACTCATACTCATAAATAAGAAATGACGGGTTGCCTCCCGGTAGCACTAAGTTTAACGTCTTCAGCCAGGCATAAGCGTACTCGCCCCTAAAGATATGAACTATGATAACACAGGGTGGCAGAAGATGTGGGTGACGGCAATCAACCCCCAAAAAAATTGAAAAATCAGTTTTGTTTTAACATAGGCTACTCGGGTCAATAAACTTGTATGACAAAGTGCTTCATGCGATGCAAAGCATCGGTGGACCGCAGATGGGTGGGAATGAAGGGATATGAAACTATGTAAAGGCGGATAGTGAAGAGGCACCAATCAGGGGATTTATTGAGCTTAAATGTGAGGGAAACAAGGGACCTATAAGCATGATGCTCAATTTGGTGAGAAAGGTGAAAAGGTGTAGCAATTTGTATGTGACGAGTCTCATGGGTATCATGTGACCGTTTTATAAATGGACAATGATAATGGTCACATCGTGACACATCGAGGAGCTGATGATCATAATAAGCACCACAACAGGCAAGTGGTACATGTGAAGGAACAAGCTCGGTATCACAAAGTTGAGAGTAGAACCACATATATTCTAGTGGATAGTGGGATGAAAGAAGAACTTATGAGATGACTCGTGGAGTTCAAAGAAGGAAGGTGGGTGAAATTAAGGACTTAAAGAGATATTAGGCAATGGGAGAAGTAGGGTAACTAGGTCCAAACATGGTTGAGGGTCAGGTGTGAAGATGGGTGGGTCATGAGGGATAATGGGTGGGTCGGGAGGGACAATGGGTGGGGGAATATGATATAACTCAAGATTAAGGGATACACACTAATCTTGAGGGTAAGAATAGTCCTCAAGGTCCTCCTGAAGAGGGAGTATGTTGTAAACGATGGTGTGATCAACTTATCGACCCGTAAGTCACCATCCGTAATGGTGAAAAGGTTTAACGAGGCACTAGGATATAAGATATATGAATCAACATCAATATCAGACTCAAAGTGAGCCAAACATCTCTGGAGATGACCCTTATCAAGGGAGGTGGGAGCCATCTCTGATTCAATCTCGGTGCATTGGGGAGCACTCATGGCTGGAGCTAATTTATAAAGAATGGGCATCTCAAGGACACACTTAACGGGTGCAACACGTATAAATTCGGGTGTATTTTTGGATATAAAGGGTGAGGGAACCTCAAATAAGGGTTCTTTAGATTTTTCGGAAGTGGGAACCTCGGGGGTGGGTTCCTTTGGATTATTAGGGTATGGATCAACCTCACATTCTATGAGTAAGTCAACACAATTGTCAACTTGGGGCTCGGACCACGAGGTGGTCATAAATTCGAGATTCTCAGGGTGATAGGGTTGGTCACATTCAAAATTCATATCACAATATCACTCATCATCACTCCACATGGGTGCAACAATAGGTTGACTTGGGGTCAAATCCAACTCGCTCGCACACTTAATCTCAGTGAAGCGTTGCTCAAGCCGTTGGAGAGCTTGATTTTGATATTGAGTAGCTTGCTCGTGTTCGAGGATAAACGTTTGCAAGATGCTTTCGAGAGCGAATGTGGATTGTGGTGGTGAAGTGATTGGTGATGGTGCAACGGCGTATGGCTGAGTTGGACACAACTCGCTATTGGCATGACTATACGGAGAATAGTCGTATGAAGTATATGGAACGGGATCAAGTTCATCATACACGAGAGGATGGCCTTCATGAGAGATAAAAGGTTATTCATCATGGGTAGTGTAGTGAGGGGACTGATCGGGATGGGGTGCACAAGGTTTCCATGACGATTGTTTCAATATGTGAGAATCCACAACACGGGGTTGGGATGTATTGCATGGGAGGGTGATCAATCCACCACGAAGAATTCATGATAATGAGCGGGAGTGGGTTTCAAAACAGTGTCATATGGATACACATGTTCAATGGTGGGTTCGGATGGATAAGGAAGGTACGGGTGCTCATGGGACATGTGTTTGGCATGGTAATAATAGGTGCACTGTGAATATGGGAAATGGCTAAAGTCATCCCAAAAGGGATTTTTTCGGCCATGACGAGATGGATAGTTGAGAAAAAGGTTTATCCAAAAATATTTTTGTCTTTCTAATTTATTTATTTTTTTTAAAAAAAGAAAATCTTTTTGGTTTTTGAATTATTTAGAAAAGAAGGAAAATATTTTTGGTGCTTTTTTTTAATAAAAAAAAGGGAAAAAATGGTTTTTTTTTTTAAATAAGGAAAATAATGAAAAATATTTTTGAATTTTTTACAAGGGATGAAAGTGGGATCGATATGAAACACACAAAACCGACTACCAAAGGATTTGAATAAGACACGCACAAGCAAAGAAAAATCCTAACTAGCACGTAGCCAATTTTTATCTTCAATTAAGTGATTGGGTAGTCAAATTTTAATTAATCTGCAGGCGAGAAAATCACAAAATTTTATACATCGCCTTTGGAAAATGTGTTCCAACTTGGCTTGCGAGTTGGTTAATTTTAATTATATAATGGCACGGGTTAACAAGCAAGTGGAATTAAGTGATTGAGTCGGGTGATGAAATCCTTTCTCGTTCCAATGATCTGGCTAAGGTCGTAAGTCCAGTTAAGTCATCAAACCATTCAAAGCAAGACTATGCAAAAAATAATGTCACATAAGTGCATATAGTTAAACAGTAAATGGACTCGCTGACAAGAGATGCGCGAGTGATAAAGAAATATTCCTCCTAAGACTTTTACACATGTAGGGTGAAGACCGAGCTGAGGCGACCGGGAGAAAGTTCGCTTAACTTCAGCCGTCACCAGGAGTCCTACGGACCAAAAGTAGAGAGGTTTCAAAATTCCACTCCAATGACGCTTTCTCTTTACCATGTCTCGTTTCCCTTTTCACTTTTTTTTATTAATTATTACAAATAATTGGTGTCCAAAGCACCACTAATATATCTACAAGGCATCAATATCTTAATACAAACAATTTATATAAAATAAAGAAATATATATATATATACACACACATAAATGAGCAAATGTATAAGTCTTCAAAACGCTCCTCAACTCTAAAAGTCGGCAACGGCACTTCGTAAAAAGTTTGAGCAAAGTCCAACGCTTTAAAAATCCAGCAACGACGCCATTTGATAAGACGTCTTTTGTGTATATGTCGTTGTAGAGTAAAGAGGGTCAATCAAAAATTCATTTTGGTACCTACAAACACACTAAAATTGTATATTGGCAAGTAAGGGGTCAATCCGCGCTCATTAATGTGGACGAAAGCGAAGTGAAGACGATGTATAATTTTTTAAATAATTTTGAAGGGATATTTATACTACTAAATCTGAACTAAAATTAAAACTATACAAATAAATAAAGAAAAATGATAAAGTGTGCTAAATATGAGGAGACAACAATTATGAGATAATTCAAGGGATAAAAATTCACCACTTAACCTAGTCATTTTCATTAATTAGTTTGTCCATTTGAAATACCCCAAAATATATATAAATTCATAAATCAACTCTCGTTGCAAATGTAAAGTTACATATAGTCCTTTTAGAAGATTAATAAATAAATTTCAAATACTCACAAAAATTAGATTTAAACATTTTCTAATAAATCACCCGCTAGGAAAAATTCACTAAAAGTATTTTAAATCATTAAAAATTACATTTTTAGAATAGAGAAATTCGAACTATAATATTATTTAAAAATTGCTTATCGCTAGTTTAATTAAAAAACAAATATTATAATCTGAATTTGTGATTTTCTCTCAAAAATAATTCACCCTCTCTCCAGGCGTAAATATAAATTGTAAAATTTTAATATTAATATTCAAAGGGGCATAATAAATAAACAAACTGAAAATAAAAATAGTTAAGTTTAGGGTTTCATCTCACCCCTTGAATGGGGTATTTAGCCTCTCATCTTGGTATTATTACGTATAAAATGTAATAATAACACAGTAAGAGGCATAATATAAATAAACTAAGAGGGCACAAAATAAAAACCAAGTCTCCTTAAATTTTCATTGCAATCCCAAGCTTTGACTTGAATAGTAACCTACAAATCTGAGTTTTACAACACTAAATAAATGTCACTCAGCTCACAATTTGTATCTTACAAATATAAGCCTCACATCAAGTCACTATATAAAAAAATAGAAAATAAAAAATAAAAACAGAACCAAAAATTGAGATCCAAAAATGAAGGATCCCCCCTTGTCTGAAATGAAGAGTCTTCTTTTATAAGAGGTTACATGGGGCAAGGGTTGATGGTAGTTTCGGAAAAAAAGAGGGTAAAAGTTAACATGTGACTTTTATTTATGGATTGGGCAAAAACTTGGGTTTTTTAGATAAAAAATTTGGCATGAAATGGAAAATAAAGATGAATGGGTCTGGGCCAAAGAAAATGGAGGTTTAGAGTGGACCGGTCTCTGAGATGGGTTTGTAGATTTTGTTTTGTGTTGTACATAAAGTCAAATCGGCAATGCTTCCTGATGGGAGACGGTGAAGGAATTGAGGTTGTAGGTTGGAGTAGGATCGAATTGGGTTTGGTCTGAGTTACGGAGTTGGGTTACGGGTTTATGGGTTTTGGGTTGAAATGCGTAGATTTGTAGCAGGTAAAGGGAGTGGGTCAAATCGAGATTAATGGAGGTAGCAGCTCTGATTTTAGCCGGGTAAGAGATGGGTTTCGATGGCTGGGTTTAAGGGTCAAAAGTATTCGGGTTTTGATCTAGGCTATGGAGCTCAGGTAATAGGTTTTTTTTTAGTTGTTGGTCGGAGTAGGTCCGGCAGGCAGAGGGGTCTTTGTCGGCGGTGGGAGTAGACGAGTTCAGCATGTTGGTATGGTGTTGGAGGTTGAGTTGTTGTTGGATATGGAGGTTCGTGGGTTCCGGGTTTGGCTGCTAATGGAAGGTCATAGAGAGAGGAGAGAGAATGTAGGTGAAAGGAAGAAGAAGGTGGGTAGACTTAGGTGTAGTGGGGTACAGGATAGCCAGTGTGTATGTGTGACTGTTTGTACCTAAATAAAATAAAACAACTTAAAGTGATACAAACTCAAATAAAATTAACAAAAGTAAAACTTAAAGAAACTAAAACTAAAAGAAACTAAAAACATTAAAATTCTAACTTATTAAATATTTATAAATCTATAAAAAAAAACTAAAGAGAATATAAAATCTATAAAAACTAGACAATTAAAGTCCAGATCTAAAAATAAATGACTAAAATAAAATAATAATAATAATAATAATAATAATAATAATAATAATAATAATAATAATAATAATAATAAATCTAATCTAATAAAAAATTAAATATTAATAAAACTAAACTAACAATAAAAACTAAAATAAATAAAAAACTCATATTTACAAGAAAATATAAAAACATGTGATCTTAGATTAAAAATACATGAACCCTAATATTTACAACTACACGCACACAAATAAAATATAAAAATGCAAAAAATATACATGACTCAAAATGAAATATAAAATAAATTCTAACAAAAATATATAGGACAAAAAAAAATCTAAAATGTGCAAACTAAACACACACGAGGCTCGGGATGGGATTAGGGAGGTCTGGGCTCGATTAGGGGACAGGGTAATAGGTACGAGGATTAGGTTAGGCTCTTTTAACCGCATCACTGCCACATTGATGTACTTGACCACTTATTTACAACAATTGCCTCGAATTAAGATTGTTTGACACCGCAATTGATTATTGATCTACAAAACAAACAAATCCTAACATAAGTTTGATTTTATCAAGAACTAGCAAGTAAAATGCGTCTATTTGGGGTATAAATATAATACTTTTGGGTTCTTATCAAAAACTTTAACTGGAAAAAATGAAATTAACCTTTAGTATCCATAGGGAACCCTTTGTTAACTAATTTGACTTTTTATTAATATTAATTATGAACCACCTAACAACATATGAACTATTTTATAAAAAAATAATTATAACAACCTCCCACTTGATTCATAATTATGATAAGGCACTCTATAAACTTTCAGTAATCTTTAATTATCTTTTGTAAATACCTTAATAAAATAAAACACTAATATGAGTCATAGCGATTCCACACAAATTCAAAATTATGATTCCTTCTATGTACTACGCCACTAATGATTTATTCAACAAGGTCTCTTATAATGCCCATCATAACGGTACACAAATTATCTTATGACAAGGATTTATGTCCCTTTTGTCAATCCAAATGCATGTAAACATTTATTGTAAGACATAAATTAAAATGTTTAGAAAACGCTTTATTGATATCAAAAGAGTGTACATAAGAACTTATTAATCCATAATTACATCATTTTAATGACTATATCTTGAGACCCATCCTTTCAACATGTCGTAAAAAGGTCGTTAGTGCTAGTACTTTAGTGAGTGGGCTGCCACATTAACAGTTGTATTGATGTGTTCAATTGACACCCTTCGTTCCGGAACTTGTTCCTTAATACATAAATATATTATCTCAATGTGCTTATACGTTTTATTATACCTATCATTCTTTGAAAATAATACTGATGCGACATTGTCACAATAAATTTTCAATGACTTGAAAAAATAATCCATAACACTTAACCTTGAAATAAAGTTCTACAGCCATAAACTGTAGCTTCAAAACATGCTACGAACTTAGCCTCCATGGTGGAAGGAGATATAATACTTTGCTTAGAACTTTTCCATGAAATTTCCCCTCATGTGATAAGGAACACATAACTAGAAGTGCTTTTCCTATTATCCACACATCCTCCGTAATGAGTTTATGAAACCAATCACTTAAAGGTGATTAGTCTTCATGGATATTAGTATATAATCATTAGCCCCTTGTAAGTATCTTAATATTTTCTTTGTAGCTTTCCAATGATCTATTCCTGGGTTACTTTGGTACCTTCCTAACATCCCTATAACAAAACTAATAATTGGTCCTTGTGCAAACCTGTTCATACATTAAACATCCCATAATTGACGTATAAGGAATATTTTCAAACTTTTTCATTCCAATTTATTTTGAGGACATTGTTGTAGACTTAATTTATATCCCTTGTAAATTGGAATGACACTATGACCACAATTATGCATGTTAAATCTTTCTAAAACATTGTTAATGTAGGCTTTCTGAGACAATCCCAACCATCCAGGTGATCTATCACGAAATATTTGTATCCCTCTCGCGTAAGATGCCTCTCCCATATCTTTCATTTTAAAGTTTTGAGAAAGTGACTCCTTAGTTTTTCGTAATAAAATGATATCATTACTAGCAATGAGTAAGTCATTAACATATATAACTAAATATACAAACTTAATCCCACTGGTCTTTAGGTATATACACCAATCAATGATGTTCTTAAAACCAAATGAGGCGATGGTATTATGAAACTTAAGATACCATTGAAGAGAATCTTGTTTATTACGAAACTTAAGATACCTTTGACGAGAATCTTGTTTAAGTCCACATATTTATTTCTTCAATAGGCAGACCATATTCAAGCTGTGTGATATAAACTTCTTCGTCTATACTCCCATTTAGAAAATTCATCGTACCATCCATTTTATGAAACTCTAAATCATAGTGATCCACTAGTGGTAGAATAATTCTTAGAGAATCATTCTTCGAAACAAGTGTGAAGATTTTTTTTAATCAATTCCTTCCTATTGATTAAAACCTTTGGCTATAAGTCTAGCTTTATATTATTCAATATTGCCTTGGGAATTATATTTCGTCTTACAGACCCATTGACATCTGATTATTTTGTGTCCTTGAGGCAAATTGATGAACTCCTAATTTCATTAATGCTCATATATTTTTATTTCGGCATTCATGGCATCAATCCATTTAATATAATTATTGATACAAATAACTTACTTATATGTAACTATATCATCAACTTTTTCGATGTTGACTATTATAAATATTCTGCATAATCATCTGAGATAGCTGATTTTTAAGTCCTTTGGGACCTACTTACTGCTACTTTGTGTGGTGCTTCTACAATGAGTTCATTTGGTGATAGTTTTATCATTGGGTTCATTATGTGATTGTTCATGGGTTTAATAATTATTTATTTGTTATTCATTGTTGTAATTAGGAATAACGTCTTGAGGGATAGCAACATCATTATAAATTTGGGGTAAGGGAATTATCATTACCCGAATTTCTTGAATATCCACATTACTAACATCACTCCAATTCTTTTCACTATTCTCATTGAATTTAGCATTTTACGATTTCAACTATTTTAGGGTTATGGTGAAGAAAGAAAAGCAAATACTTATTTGAATTTTTTAAATACCCAATAAAAAAATCACTAATGGGTTTGGGATTTAATTTATTAGCACGTGGGTTGTAAAGTGTTTCTTCCGTTAGGCATCCACAAATGCGTAGATGTCTTAAACTAGGTTTTCTTCGAGTCCATAGTTCAAAAGGAGTTTTGATAACTCCCTTACTTAGAAAAATATTTAAGATATACACAACAGTTTTGAGAGAATTCCTACGTAAAGATATGGGTAAATTATTTCTACTTATAATACTCATAACCATGTCCATAAGGGTACAATTGCGCCTTCCAACTACACCATTCTACTGGAGTGTACCCGATATTGTGTATTGCGCACAAATACCTAAACGTTCGAGGAGTTTAGCAAAAGGAGCAAAATGTTATCATATTTCATCATATTTACCAAGGTTTTAAAAATGTGCATGATCAAGGCGTGGAAGCCAAGCCTTAAGCCTCAAAGCCTAGGCAGGCCTTAGGTGTAAAAAGGCGTGAAAAGACGTTTTGGCCTTTTTAATATATTTTAATATTTTTTAACCATAACAAGTCTATTAAAATACTAAAATTGTACATATCATAAATATATGTCTGAATATTTGCAAATTAAAATACTATTTGATTATTTTGGATGATATAATGGTCCAGTTTGTAAAAAAGTTTTTAAAAGGCGATATCGTTTCACTAAAGCATTCTTGTTTTTAGAGAAAAAGTGTGCCTTAAGGGTTTTACCAAGCATAAGGCGTCAAAAGCTTAAGGCGGGGCATTTTTGCCAAGCCTCAAGCCTAGGCGGAGCCTAGGCATGGGTTTTTTAGAACAGTGATATTTACCATAATATTCATCACTTATTTCCAATCTAATGATTTTTACATTTTCCCCTAATTTTCTTGCAATTTTAGTTATATAAATGTCAACAAAATTCACAAGTTTGGATTATCATTCATGGGATAAAGATAATAATAACATGAAAAATCATATATAAAGGTGATAAAATATTATTATTCACCAAAACATGAAACATCAAATGGTCCACACATATCATTATGCATTATTTTACTTCTCGTGTCTCCCCTCTTTAAATGTTTGGTTTGCTTTCCTTTATTGTAATCCACAAATATTTCAAAATCCCTAAAACCCAGGTTAGGTAGAATCGCTTTTATTAAAAGTCATTGGACTCTGTCCCTCGATATATGACCAATTCTTTTATGTCATAGCAATGATGAATTTTCATTAACTAATGTATGTCTAGTACCAACATTAGGATTCATTGTAACAAGTGTTTGGGAAAAACTGGGATCCAAAGTAATATGATATATACCATTATAAAAAATACTGGAACCAATAATATTAAAACATGTTATTAAATGAAAATATTTATTGCCAAAAAACATAAGAAAAAACATCCAAATTAAATTTTGAAACAGGAATTGTGTTTTGAAAAAAGGATAGAACATAAAAAGTTTTCTTTAAATATAGAACATAAAAAGTTGTCTTTAAATATAAACAAAAATCATATTTTAAAACTAGGAAAAAAGTTCCCACACTCTCCCCGTTAAGATAAAAGCTTCATTGTTGTTTGTGCTATGGATTAAAAGGTATCCCTGAATCGAATTAGTTACATGAGTACTGGAACTTGAATTAAACCACCAAGTATTTGAAGGAACGTCAATTAAATTTCATTCGAAAAATACGAAGGTGAAAACTTGCAATTCTTTTCAAACCATGTCATGTGTTTCAGGCAATCGTTCTAAAAATGCCCATTCTTTTTGTAGAAACGGCATTTTCATTCATTTTATCATTCTTCTTGGAAGCTTTATTCACTTCATCTTCCTTTGGCGGACCATGCTCATGCCTTTACCAACTTTCTTTAATGTATAAGCCTTTCTAGGACTGTAAGTTCGAATGGTCAAGTTAGCCACTTATCCCTTGCCTCTTTTCCTAAATCTATCTTCCTTTTGGATCAGTTTTGATGTCACTTCAGTAATGTTCCATTTCTCATTAGTTGCATTATAACTAACGACGGGTCGATCAAACCGATCGAGTAAGGAGTTAAGAATAAATTGGATGATAAAATCATCATCCACATTTAATTCAAGGAACTTTATCTTAGTAGACATATATATATCATCTCAAGGATACGTTCATTCATTATATGAGTTCCATCAAAACTCATCACGGTGAGTTTTGCCATAAGGGCCCCGACAAGAGATTTATCGACTTCTTGAAACCTTTCCTTAAGTTTTTTCATCTAGTCTTTATCACTTTTAGTATTAGGCAATGAATTTCTAATATTATGAACAATAGTTAATTTTATGAATGTAATACTGAGACTATTGGACCTAATCCATGCTTTCATGGTATTATACCTCATTCTCATTGACTTTATTAGTTATTGCATCAGGTTTGTTACACTCCAAAACTGTATTGAGGTGTGTTCCATAAAATTAAGGAACATTTAAAGCTTGTAGTTAGGGGCCAATGGGAATAGTTACTCATTACATTAATTTACATGCTCACAAATTTGAACAGTTATAGTAACAATTAAACAATAATTTAAAGGGATATCCACGACTGTTAATATCTTTAGGCAATTAATTTTAATGACTAAATAAAAACATAGTAAAATATTTACAGTAGAGACATCATAATAATATTAGAACTTTTGAGCAACCAATATTTATACATAATAATATAATGTTTATCAATATAGAGTAGGGTACTTTGACACACCTATTCAATCATTATATGATATTAGTGTTAAACATTAAACATGCTTCCAATATATAAATGTTTGAGTTGTTTAAAATGCCCCCAAAATGATTATAACATGAATACGGGATGCTAAACAAAGTTTAGTCAATTCTTGCAGTCTCAAAAAAACTCAAAAATATCAAAAAAATCCCCAAAAATGAAGTTTGAGTTATCAATAACAAAACATTATTAAACACATAAGAAACAGTCTTCAATTTGTGGAATTCAAAATACAATTTTTGTAAGAGAGATATTAATGTAAACTTTATTATTAAAAATGACAAATTTCACATTTTGATGGCCTAAATAAATAAATAAAATATAATAATAAAAAATAAAAATAAAAATAATAATAATAAAAAAAAATAAAATAATAATAATAATAATAATAATAATAATAATAATAATAATAATAATAATAATAATAATAATAATAATAATAATAATAATAATAATAATAATAATAATAATAATAAATAAATAAATGAAGAAGAAGGGGAAATGAGAATGGGGGTAGGGTTATCTTCTTCACCCCCATCCCTCCAAGCTAGCAAGCAATGCCTAACACACAGCCAGACTCATGCTCCCAAATCTTTTGCTCAAGTTCTTGGCTCCAAAGTTTTTAAAAGTTATGATTTATAGGAAGTCACCTCTTATAAAGGGGAACCAACAATCTTATATGAAGATCATAAACTGCTAGAAATGGCAACACCATTTAAACATACAATAGTAGGAAAACTCTCCCATGGAAGACCAACAATTGATGATATTCGTAAGTTCTTATCCTCACTCCATTTAAAAGCCTCATCTCATACTAGTCTAATAGATCAAAAGCATGTATTGATTATATTCGGTCATGAGGAAGATTATCATAGAATCTGGTTGAAAGACATATGGTATATTCAGAGTTATCCCATGAGAACATTCAAATGGGATATTGAATTTCACCCTAATAGAGAATCATCGATTGTCCCATCCTGGATCCTTTTACCCCTACTTCCTATTCATCTATACAATAGGAATGCATTGTTCTCAATTGCCCAACTTGTAGGTACTCCTTTCAAAATTGATAATTTAACAAACTCATTAGCAAGACCAAGTCAAGCAAGAGTGTGTGTAGAAGTTGATTTAAAGAAGACTTTGCCATCAAGAGTGTGGTTTGGTAACAAAGAAAAAAGAACAAGTTTCTGGAAACCAATTGTGTATGAAGACCTCCACCCTTTTTGTTTCCACTGTGAAAAGAAAGGGCGCCAACAAGACAAATGCTATATGAAGAAGTCAGAAGAAAATAGTCCAGACTTTCAAACTACAGGAGTGTAGCAGGAAAAAAAGATAACAAAAACATAGGTCTAAAAATCTTTTTGCACTAAATAGATGGAAAAGCAAACTTTAGAACTGGAGGAAGGTGAAGTTATTAGTGAGAATCAGAAGAAAGTGACAAGGCAAATGTTTATAACCTCATTTATGGCAAAAAGAACATCAGGTCAGCACGCAGAAGGAATGGAGACTCAGGACAGTGTAGTAAAGGAAAGACAAGGGGAAGAGACCACATTACAGTTAACACAAGTACACGTAAGGCAGGAAGCAGAACAATATATGGAGAATAGTATAGTCCCTCAACCAAAATTGAAGATGTTATCTCTGGTTGCAGATGCAGCTGTCACTCATGATCGATGTGAGGCCAATAAAGCTGTAAATAATCCTATAAGGGGAGGAATTATCGAGGGGTCATCTGAGGAGATTGAGTGTGGCAAGAGCACTGAGGAGAAAAATCTGGAGAATAATACAAACCCTCAACCATAACTGGAGATGTTATCTCTGGTAGCAGATGCAGCTATTAATCAGGATCAACAAGAGGTCAGTATTAATAAAAATCATGTTGTATTTAATCCTATAAGGGGAGGAATTATTGAGGGGTCATCACAGGAGTTAGAGTGTGGCAAAAGCACTGAGGAGGAACCAGTTCAATGTATCCAATTATGTCAAAGGAAGATGATGCAGATGATGGTTTCACATGTTGTATCAAGGAAGAAAAAGGTTACTAGAGGAGGTAAAAGTAAAGACCCCTCTTATGGCTCCATTAGGATTCTAAGGTCTAACTCAAATTCTTCAACCATTATCAAGTCTCAATGATCAGTGCTCTGTTTTGGAATATTAGAGGTATATCCAAGAAAGGTGCAATAAGGAGAATTAAAAGATTAAAGAAAATACATAGTCCTCAAATGATAGTAGTGCTTGAACCAAAGTAAGAGGCTAGTAAAACACAGTCTTTCTGCTTGAAATTAGGCTTTGGATCCTATGTGTTAAATCTGAATAGCAAAATATCATGTTTCTTTAAGGAGGAGATTAAGTGGGAGCCTATTTCTGAAATGAACCAATGTATCACATTTATAATCTCCATGGATGATAGCTCAATTTTGTATACTACGGTTTATGCAAATTGTAACAGAAATAAAAGAAGGGATTTATGGGATTACCTCAATGCTAGCAACTCGAATTCTCCATGGATGATAAGAGGGGACTTTAATATTGTGGCTTCCTTAAATGAAAAACAGGTGGTAATGCAGTTAATATAGGAGCCATGTATAAGTTTGTCGAGTGCATTGAGTTGAATGGCCTTATGGATGTGGGATTTCAAGGGTCAAGGTATACTTGTCATAATAAAAGGGATATGGAGCATAGTATATGGTGCAAATTGGATAAAGTTATGATGAATCAAGCTTGCATGGACATGAATTACAATTAGATTGTTTTTCATTTAAACAAAAGTATGTCAGATCACTCTCCTCTGTATCTTAGAGGAGAACCTCATCAAAATGCTACATCTAGAAATTTTAGATTCACTCCACTTTTGGACAAGCAAAAAAGAGTGTGGTAACATAGTTAAAAATTCATGGAAGAATGAGACATGTCCCAATCCTATTTCAGCAATTTCCCAGAACCTTAAGGCCATTAAAAAGAATCTTAGTGCATAGAGCAAATCCACTTTTGGAGATATTTTTCAACAAGCTAGAAATGCTGAGGATAACTTACCCAATGCTGAGATTACTTATGATTAGAACCTTACAGAGGAAAATAGAGAGGCCTTACATAGAGTTATTGTTATGTATAATCAAAGGCTTAAAGTTGAGTCAGATTTTTGGAGTCAAAAAGCTAATGAAAAGTGGGTTGAAGGGGGTGATAAGAATACAGCTAACTTCCACATTATAGTGAGAAGGAAGAAGAAGAGGTTGAATATTCAGAGAATTAAAAATAGTGATGGGATTTGGGTTGAAACAACAGTTGAAATTAAAGTAGAAGCAATTAAATTTTTCTCAAAGAAGTTTGCTCAATATAGTGTTCACAACTCAATTATTCAAGACCAGTTGTTGGAATCAATTCAATAACATATCACTGAGGACATGAACTCTTTCCTAATTCAGTGGCCCACAATGGATGAGTTGGAAACTTCAGTAAAGGGGTTTTATGTAACACCTCGTAATTTTTGGGTTATAATTTTAATTAATAAATTCGATAATTGGTGATTCATAAATTAATGAGAATATATTAATGGGAACATATAAAAGTGAATATATTTAAATAAGTTTACGAGTGAGAGTTAATTTTAGAAATTTATTTCAGATGGCAATTTTAAGTGCACGGTTGAGTCCGGTAGGGTCGAACTAGTCCAAGATAAGTTGTTACATGCATATAATGGGTATTGGGTCCTAATTAGACACATGTAAGTTCCATATAATGAGTATGGACCCCTTTTATTAAGGCACATAGGCCCAAAACGTGAATAGCATTTTTAGCCTCAAATGTGTAAGGGTTAGGCTTCATTAAATCATATTAGAAGACTAAAGGGAGAAAAGAAAAGGGAGAGCCAAAGAGAAAAGGAATTTTGGGATCTTAAAGAGTCAATTGTAACTCAACATCTTCATTCAAAACCTAGATCTTCATTTTTTAGGCAAGTGGTTTAAATTTTGATTACTAAATTGCATATATCTTTTCATATTAAAAGAGGTGGAATCCAATTGAATTCTAGGTTTTATTCTTGAATAAATTAGGGTTTTATTTTAATGAGGGTTATAAATTTGTATAGGATTTGAGAATTGATGCAATTGATGATTAAATTAGTGAGATTCTTAGGGCTAGATTTGTTATAGCAAAAGAATGGACTTAGAATGAATCTTGAAAAGTTTTGAGAAATCTATACAGAATTGAGATATTTACTGTTCTAATGGAGATTTTGTCTGTGTTTTCTTGTAGAAAATAGCATTTTCTAACTTTTGATCTCTAATACGTTTTCTCCAAAACGGCCCCAAAACGTCCCAAAACGGCATTTTTAAAATCTGGACAGATTCATGGGGCAAATTTTAAGAAATATTTTTTAGTTGGTTATTCCGTTGAAGATTGCCGAGATGGATAGGTGTGACTAATTACCCTTGGATTAATTAGAGGATTAGTTAAAATGAAGAGATTAAGGTTTATGATTGAGTGATTGAAACCTTGTTAATTAAGTGGGGGGACTTAATTAGATGAAATTGAACATTGAATTGGAAATATTGAATTTTGGGCCGAGAGAGAGAGTTTGGGCATAATTGGTAGGGTAACACCAAAATAATGATAAATTGAGTAGTGTATAATCAATTGAAAAACAGTCAAAACATAGACTTATACGTTTTAGGCTTGTGTATGGGCATAGTACACCGGTAGCCTAAATTTCTAAATAGATACGGTGATGTTTAGTATATATATTATTTATAAATATTGGTGTGAATAATATTTATAGGAAAGCATACCCACCCTAGTGCTATCAGGGGAGGTTGCGCGATGTGGGTGAATCCCGTGGCTTGAGGAGCAGGGCGAGTATAGTCCCCAGGTCATAGCGTTCGGGTTTAGGAATGAGACGTTTTGGGTATAATTCGGTCTCATTACCGTGGGAAACTATGGCCGCCTCCACAGCGTTTGTACATTTTTCTGAAACGGAGAGCTAACCGTATCAGGGTTTTGGGTGGATGAGAATACTCGATTATGATAGCATCTAGAGGATACCCGGTGAGTGCCTACTCAGGGGATAATATATATCTACGACATGTATATGTGAATGTTGTAAGAATAGTACGTATTTATGGTATAATTATATACGGGATAATGCATGATGAGAATGGTATAATTAATATAACTTGGGAAACGGTTATATAGTATTGAATTGGAATTGATTTAAATAAGTTCATGTGAATAATAACTTATAATGCGTGATGTGAATCGTATAATTGGTATAACCCATAAGAATGTTATATGGCAATTAAATAAGAAATGACTTAAATAAGTTAATGAGATTAATAACTTATTAAGTATACTAAACCTACTAGGGATGGAGTAGTGGGAAATCGTGGGATATATGTGACAATACTAGTTACGGAGGGTTAGCTAAATGGGTCATTTATAGTTTCGATAGGCATTAACATTAGTTGAGGGGTGAGGTAAACTCAAGGGAGTGCGCGGCACTAATTTAAATATGGAGAACATTTGCATTTTAAATTCTTGCATTTAAATACACTTGCTAAATATTTTCAAATGTTTTGGGTTCTAACCCTTGCTATAAAATGTTTTTAAAAACTTTTTAGGTGTCCTACCACAGAGGTACCAGTCTTGATCCTTCCTATAGAGTGCGCAGCTGCAGCTTATGTGGATTGCTACGGGATCTTTGTTTAGACGCTTTTCTCATTCTATCTTTAGATAAAGACTTTTTCGGTTGTACTATTGAGTTTATACTTTCATATTCAGTCTTGGCATGTATCGGTATTCTTTTATATTTGCACTTGTAGATGTCTTGTAGTCGACGTTGTTCGATAGACTCTTGTACTTACTTTATGGCATGTTTTAGTTTTCTCTCTTGTATTTGAATATTTATTGCTCTGGTATATTATTTGGGTTGGATTAATAAAGATAAAATTTGGCATCAGCTTTATGAAACACTAGGTGGTTAGTAACTAATGAATGAACGACAGTAATGTTAAGAATGAACCAGATGAGATTCGTGTTTAATATGATATAGGACTGATCACCAGGTATTTTACTAAGCAAGGTGTCACACTGAATGCCAATAGTTGTCCAGGAGTTGATGGTTTTGATGGGAAATTCTTCAATTTCTATTGGGAAGAAGCTAAAGAAGACTTACCAAAGGTAGTTCGCTCTTTCTTTAAAGGTAATTATCTCCTAAAGATATGCACTACTACAAGAATTGCTTTGGTTCCAAAAAAAAGATAACCCTCAATAGTTTAATGATTTTAGGCCTATTAGTATGCAAAACTTCATAAATAAGATATTATCAAGGATTCTTAATGATAGAGTCTTCAAATTTCTTCCATCTTTAATCTCTCCTTTGCAATCAGGCTTTATTAGGGGGAGATCAATTATTGAAAATGTCTTATTAGCCCAGGAATGTATGTCCAAAATTAATGCAAAGAATGCGGGGGGGTAATATCATCATGAAACTGGACATGTCCAAGGCCTATGATAGAGTTAATTGGGTGTTCCTGATCAAAGTTATGAGGGAAATGGGTTTTTGTGAAAAATAGTTAGATCTAACAATTGGATAACCATTATGGTCAATGGGAAAAATGTGGGATTCTTTCATGCCACGAGGGGTATTCGTCAAGGGGACCCTATATCTCTAACTGTCTTTGTTATTATGGTTGATGTGCTCTCAATAAACTTACATGAGTTTGTTCAAAGCAATGCATATGTTAGGTTTAAAATGCCAATTTCATGTCCCAAATTTAATAATTTGGCTTTTGTAGATGATTTAATCATTTTTAGTTCTGGAATGAAGAGAGAAGTTAAGAAGATTATGGGGGTGTTGAATTATTTTGAGCAGGGATCAGGCCAATTGGTTAATAAGGATAAAAGCTTAATAGTTATAACTCAGCAGATCAAGCCTCGAGCAGTTTCAAACTTGAAGATGATTACTCAAATGCAATTAAAAAATGGTCCTCTAACTTACTTAGGTCGTCCACTGTACATTGGGAGAAAGAGAATATGCTTCTTCAAAAACATGGTGCTCAAAGTGAGAAAAAAATTAGCTGGATGGAAGGGAAAGTGTTTATCAGCTGGGGGAAGTTAGTTTTAATAAAATTAGTCCTAGTTTCAATGAATCTATATCTTCTAACAGCATTATTTCCTCTAAAATCAATCATATCCAGACTGAATAGGGCTCTAGAAAATTTCTTCTAGGGATCTAGCCTTGGGGAGGATAGGCACCACTGGTGTAAGTGGGATCATATTACAAGACCTGTCAAAAAAGGAGGTTTGGGGATTAGAGACCTTCAAGACATTATTAACTCCTTGAGTAAGAAGTTGTGGTGGGTATTTAGATCTCAAGAGTCTATTTGGGCTAAGTTTATGCGCACAGCCTACTGTAGGACTCATCATCCAACTCTGGATTCAAGAAGAAGTGGAGCTCATATATGGAATAGGCTTTGTTCAGTGAGAGAAGAAGCAGAAGAAAATATGTTATGGTTTCTAGGAAAAGGAGATATATGCATATGAAAAGACAATTGGGGTTTTGAAGGTTGTAAAAGCCTTGAAAAAGTAGCAGACCTGCCAATAAACAGATTCTAGTGGCCAAATCAGACCTGGGATAGATCTTTGCTCAAAAATAAATTTCCTTCTAATGTAGCTGTTGGTATCAGTAGGTTCAAGGAGATCTGGTATGACCAACTAGATAAACTGATCTGAAAGACAAATGCAACAGGTAAGTTTAATATTCAATCAATGTGGAAGATATGTAGGTCTAAATTCTCTTCCCAAATCAGCTCTAAGTTTATTTGGCATAGTCTTATCCCTTTAAAAGTCTCAGTTTTTATGTGGAAAATGTTAAATAATCTTCTTTTAACTGATGACAGGAATAAATCTATTGGAGTTAGGAGGCCATCAAAATGTAACTGATGTGTTAGTCCAGTAGAAGAAAACATATATCATATATCTGGGTATGGTGAAGTAGCTATAAGAGTATGGGGAAATTTATCTCAAGAGTATGGAGTCAAGAGAACTTCAGGAGGAGTTAAAAGCTTTCTTTTTCAATGGTGGTTTCATGGAACTAAATCTGATCCAGTGATTAATTTTCTTATTCCATCTCTAACTTGTTGGTGCTTATGGCTGCAAAGGAATATATGTAGGTATGATAATGGTTCTCCCAATGCTAAATTTGCTTTGTACCAGGTTAACTATCTAAAAATTCTTTATAGTTCAAAGAAGATTCCCCAAAAAGTTAACTTAAGGATGCAAATCGGATGGCTTCCCACCCCCCCAACAGTCTTAAAACTAAACACAGATGGTAGTGTTATTGGGAACCCAAGAAATGGTAGAGTAGGAGGCATTCTTAGAAATCATAATAGTGAAATGTTGTGGGCATTTAGTGCTCCTATTGGGGAAGTTTATAACTAAAGTTCTTATAGACATTCTCTAAGGAAATCCTCAAATTCCATGGAAAATAGCATGGTCTATTAATATCATCAATAATATCCTAAAGGATATCAAGTACTCTCTCCAGTATTCTCACAGGGAAGCAAATCAAGTGGTTGACTTCTTGGCTAAAAGAGGTAGCAACTATGCAGAAGATGTCTTCTCCCATTCTATAAGGGAGTTTTCAAAATAATTGGGGCTTGATAAAAGTGAATTCATGGGGTCATCCAAATTTTAAGTATGTCTAAGTGTATTTGGGGCTTAATCTTCTCCACATCAAGATTCAAGTTAGCTCTAATTTGTTCTATTTGTTATTTTATTCTTGTAAGGGATCTCTTTTATAAAGATCCTAATTTATGTTTAAGTCAGTTTCTTTGTAGTCAAGAGGATATATCATGTAAGCTATTTAGTAGAGGCATGTTCTAATGATTATGCCACCTGGAAAGGCTATTTCTCTATTCATCAATAACACTTGTGGGGGTACCGTCCCTCTTCCTAAAAAATGGCCTAAATAATCTGAAATGACTGAAAAAAATGTTTGTCATCAGATTACAAAGTTTTTTAGTTTTTTATTAGTGGCATACAAAAAAACTGTGACTAAATCTGTCCAGATTTACAGTTTACAACAATAAGCAGATTTATGGATGAAAATAAAATGTCAAAGATTCTAGAATACAATAAGGCACATAGAGATTCATTGACAAATAATAAAAGTTTTGCAAAAACTTTTATATATAAAAGACAAGAAAATTTAATGACATAAAAAATGTCACGAGAACAGAAATCATATAAAAATCATGACCAAATTTCATACTTAATCTAGATTTGTGTCATGATTAAAAATAACATATAAACATCACTTGAGACCTTGAATTCAGAATAAAAATATCTTAAAAAGATGTATTCATATATAAAAAAAATAAGGATAATTGTGTGATCCTAAACAAATGCTCTGATACCATATGTGAATCATAATCATAAGGGTACTTAAGTAACAGTTTTATGAATCATTAATTCTAACACGTGATTAACTAATTTATACATGTGATTAACACCATTAATCATTAAACATGTCAATCTTATGAATAAAAATTTTAAGAACTTTTGACTTACACAATTATCACATATTGTAGATAAGAACAATAATCCCACCTAAATCAACCTTTAGTGCTTATGAGAGGAGCTTGTGGTTGAGATCCAATCTTCAATCCAATATTCCTTTGAGGATTAAAGTTTCTCTCCCTAGCCTATTTTATTTTAGTGTTGTAATTTTCAGGTGCCTATTTGATGGATTTTAGCCTTCATTTATAGGTAGGGAGGATAACTTAATCCCAACGGTCATTCAATCTTGACTGTCCATCACGATTTAATGAAGAGTCATGCTAATTTCACTTTTATCAGAAAACGATTAATTTCATTAACCCGAAAATGAAATTAATCTTTAGTATTCATGGAAACCACTTGTTAACCAATTTAACTTTTAGTTTATATTAATTATGAACCACCTAATGACTTATGGATTATTTTAAGAAAAAATTATTATAATAAAGAGCTCTTAGGAAATAACATATCGGTCCTCTAAGTACTTCTTACTCACTTAGGAATATGGGTGGAAAATCGGGTCAATGGATCGTATTTTTATACGACCCGACACAAGCACGACAAAACATGATATCATGTTTTATTCTTAACCCGAACACAACACGTTTAAAACATGACATGATATGATAAACATGATAAGTAGAATATAGTTCGATTGAACACGATTAGATTTGACTAGACACAATAAGTAAATAGATCTATTATCCTTTCTATATTTTCTCACCAACCAACCAATAGGCACTAAGTGATTCGAGACTATAATCTGAAAAAAACACAAAATATACAATCTAAAATAAAGTGTGTAAAAATAAAAAATAAAAAGAATAAATAAACTGAAATAAACCCAAAAAAAAATAACTTAAAATGATTTTGCCTTTTTCTTCTCATTATCATTGAGTAAAGTGGATTTCGATTTCATTGTGAGTAAAGTCATCGGAATGGATTTTACCATGAGAAAACGTGACTGTGTGATAATTGATTAAATTCGCAAATATCTAATTTGGCACACTTATTTAATTAGAGTCTATTTTTAAACAAACTAATTCAGCCCCTACACATGCATCTAAACATCATAAGAAATTCAACCCATGCATGAAAAATAAAGACGACCGATATAGGAAAAAAACCCTTTCGGGTAAAAACCTTTTATAAACACTTTGAAAAATTCACAAGACCTTTGACTTACATACAACCTGATAATCTCTCACAAGTGTGTAATGCACAGTGCCTTCAGCAAATCTTCAAAGATACGAGAGACAGCGAAATACCCTTCAGGCGTCGGTTCATCGTCTTCGGCTCGTCCACACGCAGAATGACTACGCTCAGTATCCACCGATCAAATATGGAGATCCTTTCTCCACAAAGGTTTAACAAAAGCAAAGTTGTTCTTAAACACCAAACAATTCACTAAAGCATATGGGAGTTTTGTGAATTGAAAACGAAAAGGATTAAAACCCTAAAGGAAGAAGCCTAAAAGAATTTTGCTTTCGCAGTATTTTTGTTCGTCAAAACGTTGTGACTTCTTAATGAATACATTACCATTTAATGAGTATTTATATAAAAACGCACCGCCCCGAAATCCGAGCTCATTCGAACGAGAATCATATGTCGCTCGAACGAATAACGTGTGTCGTTCAAACGACATCGCGCGACTTCCAATCTCGTTCGGCTGAGATGCTGATCTCGTGCGAATGACCTGGGCGTCAAAATCGAGGTCCGCTTCAAAACTTAGAAAAAATACTCATTCTCAATATTTGATGAAAAAGTCCGCTCCAACACTTAGAAAATATTTTGTAAAAATCTCCCAAAAGCTCTAAGTGAAAAGTTAAGGTATTTAAAACATAACCTTACCAAAGTAAACTTCACGGAGTCTTGAATGATGAAGAACTTGAGTAATTCGGATCCGTCTTTGATGTAGATATCTCTTGAATTCTCTTCGACGGTGTAGCGGTATATGACATAATTAATTGATAACGGACCTATGAAAATATGTCCTTACAAATCTCCCCTTATGTCTATGCCGGTACATACATAAAAAATCCGAATTATCAAAAACCAAATTTCCTATACAAATCTACCCTCCCATGAATAAATTTTCAAGGCCTCAGAATTGTTCTTCAATCATCTTTGTCAAACCTCAAAGCTTTTCTCATCAGGGTGTGCAACATCATGATCTTCAATCTTTGTACCTACACACATGAGATAAAGCAAAATACCTTCGTGACACATCGAGTTTGAAATGATATAAGAATAAAACATTAATAATCAATCTCCCCCATAATGCAAAAACTCCCCCATAACTGATAATTTTTTCTCCCCCTTTTTATGATGTCCCCAAATAGGCAGATAAGAAGAAAAAATCAAAACATGGAGTGTCACGAAAAAATGCATAGCAAATGTGGATCAAACTACGCTCATGCAAAGGTATGTCCCCAAAAATTTCACAAACTATTTTTGGATTTTTCAATTTTTTTATACAAAAACAGGATACAAAAAAATCACACCATGGATTTAAACTCAAACAACCAAGTCATGGAAATGGAATGAATGAGTGTGAACACATTCGATAGGTAAATCAACTCAATCAAGCATATGTGTACGATGCATATGTGTACCCCTAACAAATGAACATCAAAAGTATCCTTAAAAAAGATTGTTGAATTTAGATGACATCGTCTTATAAAAATCAACAAATCAAAGTCAAAGGATTTCCACACCAATAACGTCCAAAATTATTTAGCGTTTTTTCAAAATTTTCAAGGATGTGCAAACCCGTTATAAAATCTCCAACCAAACTCCCTCATATATATTTTCTTTTAGAGGTACTCTAAATTCTCAAACTTTGGAGAATTGGTGCAAAAACCTAAATGGCCCATAATTTGGCATGAATTTCTTTTTATTTCCTTTAATTTTTTTCGGGCTCTTTTAAACCTCTTTGGACCCCGGATAATAAAATTCCTCCATTTTTTAGGTTCAATTTAACGGTGGCTTAGTATTCGCAAAGGCAAAATGAACCTTCCGCAGCCCTTCCCCATTTTCAAATAAAGCACACAAACTCACAAAACGGTTTTTATATGCACAATTTCCTTATCAAAATTTATCGCGCTTGGTTCATTTTAAAGACAGGATTGAAGTGAAAACACCCAACCAATATGTGATAAGTCAAGCACAATAATCAAACAAATCCGTGCATGTGAGCAATAAAGGAAACATGAGTCAAACATGTAGGAAGTAACACTTAATTACATCTTAATGACTCCTAACATTATAAAGCACAAGGATGAATTGACCTATTGTCTCAAAACACTATCAAATAGTCACATGAAAATAATGGAATGATGTTGTGACTCGGTCATCCTAAGTCTTCATCCATAAACGGTGCAAACAAAATACAAAAATCTTTTTGGATTTTTCTAAAAGTTTTATCAAAATAAAATCTTTTTGTATTTTTCAAATTTTAAAAATATATATATATATACAAAAATGATAAATACTAGCAATAGGCAAATAATGACATCATGCAAATCAACCTATGCTAGTAAATAAGTCAAACCTCAATCGTTAGGTGCAGAGGGGTCTTCCAAAGGGGGTGCCAACTTATGAAAAACCTCCATCAAATCTTGTGAAGTTTTGACTAAAAACTTAACTTGCTCACCTAAATGTGCAAACTCTCTCATGTAGTCTCTGGGAGCATGTAAAGAATCATGTGTGGGTGCATGTGTACCAGAAACACGTGTACAAGCAAAACGTGACATATAGCCCAACTTAAAACAAAATTCCTTAAGGTGACCTATCCTCTTACAATGTGAGCAAACATAAATAGGCCTAGGAACACCTCTCTCTCAAAAACTCTAGGACGCTCTCTCCTAATAGGAATGAGACGCATAGGTGGGTTAGGGTGAGTCTCACGTGAATCTAACACTAAAGTGGGAACCGGCTCGGGTGCTAATAGGGAAGTAGAAGCACCGTCATGACTTATTCCAAACTTCTCACCTTTACCCTTAAGAACCACCTTTTCAACCTTCTTAGGTGCGTTCTCAAAATTGACTTTGACCTCCCTGGCACGTTCGAGATTACTCTCGAGTTGGGATACACGTGTCGTTAGACTAGACACCGTGTTGGTTAAATCACACTTCTCCCTTCTCAAAACCTCCTTCTCTCTCTCCAAATCTAAAACCCGATGACCTAAATCTCTATTATACTTCTTTATTTTCAAGGTCTCGGTGTACAAATCTCTTAAAGCTTTTTGGAGCTCACTTTCATCTCCACTCTCCTCCTCGCTATCTTCCTCACTCATAGTACACAAATCACTATCATAGCTCTCATTTGCACTCTTGTGAGATAAAATGGGTGTGCTCACACGACTAGAAAAAGCGACAACCATTCCATGTCCTAAACCTTTATCTCCCTCATCACCCTCACTTTCACTAATAGTGGCGGGCATAGCAGTCTCTTTGCCATTTCTCCTTATCCTAGTATAACACTCTTTAGATATGTGCCTTTTGCCCTCACACTCAAAGCACCTGACCTCATCCTCCTTGTCACTATCTTTGGCCTCCACTTTCTTGTTATTTGACTCAAAAGATCTCTTTTTGTTGGAAGAATTTTCTTTATTCATTTTGGGAAACTTTTTAAAAAAATTCGCAAACAAGGCCATATCAAAATCTTCCTCAGAATCAGACTCATAAACATTTTCTTTCTTTTCTTAAAATGACTCTTTAAAGCAACGCCATTATCCTTAGCCTTAATGGTTTTGGGAAACATGTCAATCTCATAGGTTTGAAGATCTCCTACAAGTTCTTCCAATTTAAGTGATTTCAAATTTCACAAAGAGTTCAAAACAGTGACTTTAGGAATAAAGCGTTTTGTAAGAGATCTCAAAATCTTTTTAACGACACGCGTGTTATCAATCACCTCACCCAAATTAAAACTGGTGTTAACAATGTTCGACAAACGTGCATAAAAATCATCAAAGCATTCAGACTCAGACATGGTGATAGTCTCAAATTGGGTGGCCAAATTTTGTAACTTAGATTCTTTAACCGCGTTCGTACCCTCATGTGTCAGTTTTAAAACATCCCAAGCCTCTTTAGACGTGGTGCACGTCATCATTCGGCGAAACTCATCAGGAGTGATAGCTCCAGAAAAAGCACTCAAACCTCGTGAATTAAATTTAGACATTTTATGATTATCTTCAGTCCAGGCTGACACGGGTTTTAAAGAGGTGATATTACCAACGGTGACCGTGGGAGGAGTCCACCCATTATCGCAAAGGTACCAAACACGCTCGCCAATGGCTTTTAAACTAGATTTCATGCGAGATTTCCAATAGGCATAATTAGACCCGTCAAAAATAGGCATCCAATTATAGAAGTGCTCCATAAAAAAAATGCAATTTTTCACAAAACTGATTTTTTAAAAAATCAATATCACAAGATTTTGCAGAAAATAGGAATACGGGATAAATTAGCACAACCAGCTTTGATACCAATTTGAGAAAACGTGACTGTATGATAATTGATTAAATTCACAAATATCTAATTTGGCACACTTATTTAATTACAGTCTATTTTTAAATAAACTAATTCATCCCCTACACATGCATCTAAACATCATAAGAAATTCAACCCATGCATGAAAAATAAAGACGACCGATATAGGAAAAAACCCCTTTCGGGTAAAAACCTTTTATAAACACTTTGAAAAATTCACACGACTTTTGACTTACATACAACCTGATAATCACCCACAAGTGTGTAACGCACGGTGCCTTCAGCAAATCTTCAAAGATACGAGAGAGAGCGAAATACGCTCCAGGCATCGGTTCGTCGTCTTCGGCTCATCCACACGCAGAATGACTACGCTCGGTATCCACCGATCAAATATGAATATCCCTTATCCACAGAGGTTGAACAAAAGCAAAGTTGTTCTTAAACACCAAACAATTCACTAAAGCATATGGGAGTTTTGTGAATTGAAAACGAAAAGGATTAAAACCCTAAAGGAAGAAGCCTAAAAGAATTCTTCTTTCGCTGTATTTCTGTTCGTCAAAACGTTGTGACTTCTTAATGAAAACGTAACCATTTAATGAGTATTTATACAAAAATGCACCGCCTCTAAATTCGAGCTCATTCGAACGAGAAGCATATGTCGCTCGAACGAATAATGCGTGTCATTGAAACGACATCGCACGACTTCCAATCTCATTCGAGCGAGATGTTGATCTTGCGTGAACGACCTGGGCATTAAAATCGAGGTCCGTTTCAAAACTTAGAAAAAATACTCATTCTCAATATTTGACGAAAAAGTCCGCTCCAACACTTAGAAAATATTTTGTAAAAATCTCTCTAAGTTAAAAGTTAAGGTATTTAAAACATAACCTTACCAAAGTAAACTTCGCGAAGTCTTGAATGATGAAGAACTTGAGTAATTCGGATCCGTCTTTGATGTAGATGTCTCTTGAATGCTCTTCGACGGTGTAGCGGTATATGACATAATAAATTGATAAGGGACCTATGAAAATATGTCCTTACATACCAGTAATAAATGGTTTATGAAATGAGTAAAGTCGTAAGAAATGAATAAAGTCATCATAAGTGGTTTAGGTAAGGGGTGGTCCAACGATTACAGGATGAGGGAGAGGGGGTGGTGACGGAGGTCGTGACGGGATGAGGGTTGACTGAGAGGGTTTGTGAGGACGTATGGAGTTTGTGAGAGGTTTTGATATATGACAGATGATGGAAATGGTAGATCAAAAGTACTGTAAACTTTTTTGTTTTAGCCTAGGTTTTGTTTGTGGTGTTTGTTAAGACTTAAGAGTGAAGTATTTTAATGGGTTGGGCTTGCGATTTTATTTATTTCAATATTCTAAATCGATCAATTTAAGGTCAATAATGGATCTTAATGGGGTCATTATTGTATCTTTAATGGGTCTAATCGGTCTAATTTGGATCAATTTCTTGGATAAAACTGAACACGAACACAAACACGAATACGAAACGATGGTGGATCCAATCAACCTGAACCAAACACAATAAGTCATATCAATTTTGTGCTAATTTTGTTTTGTGGCATATCGTGTTGTCGTGTCATTTCCAAAATTTCAACCCCTACTTATGTCTTACAGATCTAAAACTAGACTAAAACATCTCAGTTTTGTGTCTAGAAAATAATAAAGGAATTGAAAATGGTATAATTATAAGGACATTATTTTTCTTGTCCATTATCAATTGAGTATGTCGTATACCGCTACAACCATCGAGGAATTATTCAAGATCATTCAGGCATCAAGATGGATCCGAATATTAAGTTTTCTTCAACATTCAAGCCTCCGTAAGTTTAACTTTGGTAAGGTTGTGTTTAAATCCTTGATGGTTCACTTAGAATATTGGGATAACTTTTATGAAAAAATGTCTGAGTGTTGGAGCGGACTTTTTAAGTATTTTGTCAAAAATATTTTTCAAAGTGTTGAGGTGGATTTCTGAAGATAAAAATAAAAAAAATATTTATTTTCGTTCGAGCGACAGAGGCTCTCGTTCGAGCGACAGCCTTTCTCGCGCGACACCGCCTTTGATTTTCTATATATTAGTTTTTCCAACTTCGTTTTGGATCAGAAGACTTGAGAATTTTCAATAGACGAAACTGCTTTGGCAGAATAATTTGTCTTCTCAGTTGTAGGGCTTTAATCTTTTTTGTTTTCAACTCACAAGATCCCAATTGTTTATGTGAATTGTGTTGGAACCCAAGAATACACTTTGTTGAAGTTTCTCTTGTATAGAAGATCTCTACTGCTGATCTAGGTGCTCTTGAGGGGAGTATTGGGCTGACGACGACTGCGTGACAATAGGGAGTGCTCGTGGGTATTCCTGGGATGAATTGGAGTTGCGGTTCTTGCTAACTCTAGATCGTGTGTCTATGTGATTATTTCGAGGAGTGATCATTGCAGATTTCATTGTAATTATTATAAGTCACGATTTATATTTTTATAGTGAAATAAAAGTTTTACCCGAAAGGGTTTTTTCCATGAAATCTGCGAGTTAGCAATTTTATTTGTGATGGTTTGACACACACACACACACACACACGTAGTTGCATGTTTAAGGGCTGATTTAATTTGGTTTAAAATTGACTCCAATTAAATAAGTTTCACTTGGAAATTTGCGAATTCTGTTTAATCAGTATAGGGCACTCAGTTTTACAGATTGGTATCAGAGCTTGTTGCGCTAAGTTATTGCGTTTGATCCGTTTTCAGCAAAATTATGTGATATTGATTTTTTTTGAAAAATCTAATTTTTTTAAATCGCAATTTTTTTGGTGGAGCACTTATGTAATCGGATGCCCCCTTGATGACATGTGTCATAATTTTGATGATTTAAATAGTTTGAATTTGATGTTTGCGAAAAAATCTGATTTTTTGGAAAAAGAATATTCTTGTTTTAAATCCGTTATGAATCTTTTGCAAACGGTTCAAAATCAATGAGATTTTTATCATGAGAATTTTTTTCTTTGGACTATGACTTGAATGCTTTAAAATTGTCCAAAAGGGAGAGTAATGATTGAGTCCTATTTTTAGAAAAAGAATTGGAGGACTTTAAAAATTCTAGGATTTGTGTTTGTGCCAAAGTGGATTAAAATATTTTACTCGATGAGTTTATGGCACGTGAAGAGACTCTTAGGGATACGTGTTCGTATTTTAAGGGAGAATGTGATAACCTTCTAGGAATAATTGAAAATTTAGAGAAGGAGTCCCTAAAATTAGATGAGTCGAATTCTTTGCTTGAGTAAAAAATTTTGGAGTTAAAAAATGATTAGACAAACTCGAGTAGTTTTGATAGGAATGGTAGTGTCTCGTTGTGTTCTCATATTGTTAGTGTTAAATCCAAAACCATTATTTGTTTTAGAGGGTCAATCAATTTCGAGGACATTAGAAAAGGTCACTCCATAGGTGTTGTTCCACCCGTTTACACATGTTCACATTGTAGTAGGAAAGGTCACCTCAGGCATTTTTGTTTTGATCTTTGAAAAGGTCCTAGGAAGTTGAAATCTAGTATTCCATTGTTTCCCAAAACCTCTATGCATCGTTGGACACCTATTTGGGTTAGGAAATCACTTTTGGAGGTACTAGATGTTATACTTGTTGATTATCGGTTGCTTGCACATCATTCTTCTCTTGCTATATCATATAGATGATTGTGTTCACATGTTTGTCATATGCTAGTTGTGCCTCATTATATATTCTTGCTAGTGTTATGATTTGTGCATTTTTTGTATTAGCTTTTTTTGGTGAAAACTTGTGAAAAATACAAAAATCTTTTATTTTGATAATTTTTTTTGGAAAAAGACAAAAAGAGTTTTGTATTTTATTTTGCACCGTATATGAATGGACATTTAGGATGACCGAGTCTCAACATCATTCCATACCCATGTGATGGTTTGATAGTGTTTTGATATGCGTCATCATTTCATTTTGTGCTTTCCAATGTTTGGAGTCATTGAGATGTGATTAATTTTTACTACCTACATGTTTGACTCATGAGTTCCTTTAATATACACTTGCATGGATTTGTTTGATTATTGTACTTGTTTATCACATATTGGTCGGAGTGTTGTCATCTCAATTCTTTCTTTAAAACGATACATATGCGATAAAACTTGGCAATGGAGGTAGTTCATGTAAAAATCATTTACCGTGAGGATTTAGTTGCAACAAAATATGATGAGTGTATACGAAAAAGGGCTGCGAGAGTTCAAAATTTACTCATCATGAAATCCATCGTTGATAAGAGCCTAGAAAAAATTTAAAGGCAATAAAAAGAAACATATGCCAAAAAGGGGCAACCTCAAAAGAAAAATATAATGATTATTATTTATGAGGGAGTTTGGATGGAAAGAAATGAAAAACGGGTTTGCACGTCCTGACAGCGTCATGAAAAAGCATTTACGTAGTTTTAGATGTTATTGGTGTGGTAATCATTCTTGACTTTGATGTGTTGATGGATTGAGTCTATGTCATTTAAATTCAACACGTTCAACACCTAAGGACAATTTTGAGATTCATTCGTTAGGAATACACATATTCATCGTGCATATATGTTATGTTTGATTGCGTTGATTTGCCTATTGAATATGTTCACACCCATTTATTCCTTTTCCATGATTTGGTTGTCTTAGTGTAAATTCGTGGTGTGTGATTTTGTAAAATTATTTTTCTTGTTTTGTATGAAAAATTGGAAAATAAAAAATAATTTGTGGAAGCTTTTGAGTTATTCTTTGCATAAGCGTAGTTTGATTCATATTTGCTATGCATTTTTGTCGTGACAACTCCATATTTATTTTGTTTATTCATTTTCTTGTCTATTTCAGATAAATAAAAAGGGGAAGAACGAATAATGGGGGAGTTTTTGCATTATGGGGGAGATTTGATTATTGATTGATTTATTCTTATATCATTGTAAACTCGATGTGTCACAAAGGTATTTGCTTTGTCTCATGTGTGTAGGTACAAAGATTGAAGGTCATTATGTTGCACACCCTGATGAGAAAAGCTTAAAGATTTGAAGATTTGATGTTGAATATTTTTGAAGAAAAGTTTTGAGACCTACTTTCTTAGTATCTTTTAAGTTTGGGTTCATGGGAGGGTATTAGATTTATATAGGCTTTTCATTTGATAATTCAGATGTTTTTTTATTTTTTACCAGCATAGACATGGGGGGAGATTTGTAAGAACGTTATTTTTATTGTCCCTTATCAATAGAGTATGTTGTATACCGCTACAACTGTCGAAGAATTATTCAAGATCATTCAAGCATCAAGACGGATTCGAATATCAATTTTTCTTCAACTTCCGAGCCTCCACAAGTTTAACTTTGGTAAGGTTGTGTTTTAAGTCCTTAATGGTTCAATTAAAATATTGGGATAACTTTTATGAAAAAATTTCTAAGTGTTGGAGAAGAATTGGTTTTTCGTAAAAAATATTTTTCTAAGTGTTGAGGCGGATTTTTAAAGAGGAAATAAAAAATTATTTTTTATTTATTTTCTTTCGAGCGACGGAGGCTCTCGTTCGAGCGATAGCCTATCTCGCGTGAAGCTCGTCTGAGCGACGCATATCCCCATTTGACCGAGATGATGTTTTCGTTCGAGCGAGCCACCGCCTTTAATTTTTTATAAATTGGTTTTTCCAACTTCGTTTTTTATTAGAAGCCCGGAGAATTCTCAATAGATGAAACTACTTTGGCGGAATACTTTGCCTTTATCTTCTCACTTTTAGAGATTGAATCCATTTTATTTCCAATTCACAAGATCCCAATTGTTTATGTGAATTGTTTTGGAACCCAAGAAGATACTTTGTTGAAGTTTCTCTTGTAGAGAATATCTCTATAGCTGATCTAGGTGCTCTTGAGGGGAGTACTGGGCTGACGACAACCGCGTGTCAATAGCGAGTGCTCGTGGGTATTCCTGGGCTGAATTGGATCTGCGATTCTTGGTGACTCTAGACAGCGTGTATATGTTATTATTCTAAGGAGTGATCATTACAGATTTCATTGTAATTATTGTAAGTCGCAATTTACGTTTTTATAGTGAAATAAAGATTTTACAAGAGGATTTTTCCTGAAATTTGTGAGTTAGCAATTTTATTTGTGACGGTTTGACACACACACATGTAGCCGCATGTTTAGGGGCTAATTTAATTTGGTTTAAAATCGACTCCAATTAAATAAGTTTAACTTAGAAATTTGCGAATTCGGTTTAATCAGTATCACACACTCAGTTTTACACTAATATCTACTTAAAACGCTAAATATAATCATTAACATTTGTTTTACTATAACGAAAAGACTTAAATTTGATCCTTTATAACCTTCCCTAAGTCCTACTTATATAAACAACTGCTATTACAGCTAAATCATGAGTGTCCATGGATGGCCTCTGCTCCTACAGTAGAATGATGGAGTGTTGATGGAAGATCTTATAGGTGCTTATTAAGTGCATTATTAGGAATTTAATGAACTAGGAAAAACTTCAAGTGGTGAGTGGGGGTTGGTAGAAATGTAATTGTAATATCTACCAACTCTGAGGATTTACCTAGATCTTACAAGATTTACTGAGTTTGGGGTTTTAGTCATAGGCTACTTAAGATGAATTGATCATATACAAATGAGTCAAAGTCCTACTGAGGTCTCGGAGAGGAAAAAAATTTGATTCTGCCCCGGTATGGCATTGTTGGACCATGGAAATTACTACGATAAGGTAAGGAAACTTCTTTTTTGGAATAAAGTCCTTTTAACAATCTTTTCTTTCTCAATCGGACCATGTAAAGGATTGTTAAGGTCATTCCATTGCAAAAAGGATTCTATCTTAAGGCACTGAGATCTACTGGTGGACCTGGACACTTAGTGATATTTTAAAGGAGCCTTTTAGAGTCACTTTGGTTGAGTCTGGATATTAAACTTCTGCTAAAGTTGGAAGACGCATATATAAGGTCACTATATTTATAATTTAACCTCTATGTGGTACTTGAGACCTCTTTCACGGGTTTGAGTTTGGGGATCACACTTAATATCATCAGTCATAAATCCACTTACCGAACTCTTATTCTGAGCTAATGGTAATTATATTTAATTACGATTCATTAAATTTTATCCAATTTATTATTTTAATAATTTTTATGTATAAGAAAAGTAACCATAATCATCTCAATAATTTCCCAAGTAAGTTTATATGCTGAACAAAATGATAATTTATTGTTAAAAAATAACCTAAATATAGTTGTCCATTTTATTAAAATAATTGTTAAACATTTTACACAAGAGAAACCCCGCATAAATTGGATATTATCTAAAAGGAAAAATAAAGTGAAGAAATCTTATAGATTGTGATTCTAAATAATGAAGCAAAGAAGTGTGTAAAATCCCAAAGTAGTGATACTTTAAATATTCAGCACAAAAAACTTACACCTAAATTTCAAACTGCAACAAAACACGTGATTGTGTGGTAGCTAAGATGTTGTCGCACACCATTAAACCTTATCTAAATATATTATATTACTATAACACCCTTATTCTCTAAAGTTGGTAGGTAAGAAGATTCCATACGCGTCAAACATTATCCAATTTAAAAATATAATATTGCCTCGACGCCTTTATGTCAGTATAATCACAAAATAATTAGCATAACATTTTTAAAAAATTACATTTCAAACCCTTAGAAATTAGAAAATGATTAAAAGTTTTGTCTAAAAATAATACTTTTCTACAAGTTACGAAATAACCATGGTATACTTAAACAAAACTAAAATAAGATACCTAGACAACACTCCATACTATTATATAAAATTAACCCACTAGATTTAGTTGGCTATGAAAAATCTTAATTTAATTTTCTAAAGAACTAAGTAATAGAAAAAAACATTTAGGTACACTTTTTAATTATCTACAAGTATAGTATTTGAATTTTGAGATTTTATACCAATTATGCATAACTCAACAAGATAATCCACTTATTTTATATATATATATATATTTTTTATTTTATATTGCATGAAATATATTGATTATAAAGGGGTGGTAATTGGGTGAAATCAAGCTACTTATTGATGCTACAATTGAACTAAAATGAGCCAATTTCGTGTGAAAATCCATGACACAAACATACGATATGATGTTGGAACAATATATTAAGGCATGAACATGATACAAATATAACATACTGTGTTAATTTCGTCTTAAATCGCGTCATGTGAGAAATTATCAGCCCTCGTTTTAATAAATGTAATGAAATCGTTTAAAATAATTTAAATTTATAATCTTATATTCAATAAACACTTATTTTAGAATATTATCCATAATGGGAATAGAGCAAAAAAATCACAAATTGTAATTCTAAATAACGAAGCAAAAAAGTGTAAAAAAATCTCAAAGCAATGATACTTTAAACATTTCGCACATAAAACGTACCACTAAAATCTAAAATTGCAATAAAACAAGCAAGTTTGCGGTAGTTGAGATATCGCCACACACCGCTAAACCTTATCTAAATGTATTATATTACTATAATACCCTTATTTTCTAAAAACGGCAGATGCAAAGCTACCAAACACGATAAACCTAAACTAATTTTAAAATATTATATCAGCACGTTACCTTTATTCTTTATAATCACAAAAATAATTTACAAAATTTCTTATAAATTAATTTTCAAACCCTTAGAAAATAGAAAATGATTACAGATATTGTCAAAAATAGTACATTATTATAAATTACAAAATAATTTGGGAATAACTAAACAAAAATAAAATAGGCTACCTAGATGACAATCCATATTATTATTATGATTATTATTATTATTATGATGATGATGATGATGATGATGATGATGATGATGATGATGATGATGATGATGATGATGATGATGATGATGATGGTATAAATTAACCCTCTTGATTTAGTGGCTATGAAAAATCTTGATTTAATTTTATTAAGTCATTAAATAAACAATAGAAAAACATATTAAGTACATTTTTTAATTAGCTCTAAGTACGACAATTCAATTTTTAGATTTCGTACCAATTGTGTACAACTCAACACGATAATATGCTTATTTTTTCCATAAATATAATTTTTATTTTATATTGGATGAAACATATTTTTTATAAAGGGGTGATAATCGGGCAAAATCTGAATATTTATTCATGTTGCAATTTGTCTAAAATGAGCCACTTTCTTGTAAAAAATCATGGCACGAACATGACACGATATTGGGCAAAAACATCTAAGTACAAACACGACATGAATATAACATACCATGTTATTTTCGTGCCTATTTGTTATTTAATATAACATACCATGATAATTTCGTGCCTATTTGTTATTTAATGGTGTCGTATTTTTTGTGTCGTGCCGAAAATTGTTATCCCTAGTTTTGATAAATGTGATAAAATCATTTCAAATATCTCACTTCGGTTATTGCTTATCTCTTTATTCTCTATCGTGAATTAAGGGGAAGACTGCACCAAAAAGGGGAGGTTAAAAAGCAAGAAATAAGGAAGTAGAATAGTTGGCACACGCTAGTTAATCCAGTACGTATGTCTCTTTCATTTTTTTTCCATTCAATATGTCCTCTCCTCTGGTAAGACGTCCTCCAACCCTTCCCACTCATCTGGAAACTCTCGCAAACTCTCATAATTCTTGCATAGAGAAGTAAACAATCAAATGGATTACACTAGCGAGCACTCATAGCGTCATTTCTTTATCCATAGAAGTAATTAAGGATCTCGTCTCCTTCTGGTACGTGCAAGCAATAAAAAGAATATTATTGCCATGATATCATTCCAATTAGTAAAGGAAGAGTTCTTCCCTTAATCATTTATCGAAACATCTATTTTTTCCTTCAAGGTTATGGAAGTTTATTAAAGTCTTGTTTCAAGGAAGCATTTGCCTTTTCGGGAATCAATCCCTTTTAGAATAGGGTAAGGCTCCATTATTAACTAGCAAGGGTCCAGGTAAAATATCACTTTTTAGTACTAGGTGCAATTAGTACTCCATTTCCAAGCATCCTTGTGAAGCATGCAACATCTCTTGTCTGAATTGAAGGCATCTCAATTACTATCTAAGTCCTCTCCGACCTTGGTTTAGTCTAATTTCATGCGAACTGTTAATGCGGATGTGTATGGTTGAGATGTCACTCTTCTTTATGATGCGGGAGCCTCTTTTTCCGTAAGTGAAAGCACTAGCTCTGCCCGACTCCACTGGTATTATTATTTAATATATTGATTACTCCTGATTTCTTCCTAATGGAATGATCTTCATAAAGAAAGTTAAATAAAAACTATGAAGATGTCCAAGAAGCAAAAGCAAAAAAAGAAAGAAAGCTCAAAGCTAACTACCTCAATGGACTTTTGCAGCCCCAGAACCATATTCTCACATTAAACAAATACTTTAGAATATTTTCCACAAAGGAAAATAGAATCCGAAAATCTAACAAATTAAAAATTGTAAATGATAAAACAAAGAAGTGTATAAAACCCAAAAGAATAACACTTCAAATATTCTGCACAGAAAACGTCTCCTAAATTTCAAACTTGCAATAAAATAAGCAGTTGTATGGTGGCTCAGATGTCACCACATGGTGGTAACTATGAGGGCTTATTTAATTCAAGCCCAACAGTTCAGCTGACCATCCCAGTACGCAGAATGGACTGCCGGGGGTCCCAACTGAAAATAGTTATTTTGTACTCGTGTATTTGACATATGCTTAAATGCATGGAGATAGATTCAAATCGGTTACCAATTGTAATAACCCCACTTTTATATGCTCATATATAGTTTATTTTTTCAATTTCGTCTCATTTATTATCTGATAAATGTTCTATTATTACAAATGTGATATTATATGTTCTTAATATAACAAAAACCCATTTTTAAATTTAAAAAATCAACTATAAAATGGGTCAAATTGAAGTTTTATGACACATCTTAAGCTAAATGACAAGTTTGGGGGTAGAAAATATAACTTCATGAAACTTCAGGGACTTGGTTTTAATTAAGAAAGTTTCAAGGACCAAAATGAAAAATAAAAAGGACCTTTGTGTAAATAAAATAATTTCAAGGATGTTTAAGAAATATTAAAAATATGAAATGTGAACTTACCAAAATACCCTTTATCTGTAAAATAACCCTTATACCCTTAATAACTTTCCACCTCGTTTTGTATCTTGCCACCACACCATACACATTTCATCCATATAAACAAAGATAAAATACATGTCGTCCATATAGAATAAGTTAAAACACATGTCATCGTTTGGTGAATAAAGACTGTAGGACACTTTTGTTACGCGATACGTCAATGCCGACTCACCAAAATGAAAGCTTAGTCACCCATACACGTGTCAACACCCAAATACCTTTGAAAAACTATAAATATATCCTTTAGGATATGTTACTGTACGAAATTACTCCAAAAGCTTACAAATAAATAGTGAGAGAAAGTGCGGAAAAATTTAAGAAGAAGTTTCGTCTTAGTGATCCAAGACTCAATATCTGTAATTTTGTACTTCTATTTTAGGTGAGTACTCTATGGCATTCCTTGTGTGTTTTGTGTAAATGATATTATGTAAACTATATATATTTTATTAAATTCTTTTATTCTCAAATTCATCTGATACCGATGATTCCGTCATTTGTTATATGTGTATATCTCTCGATATAAACATCTGATTTGAATTCTGAAATTATTGATTCGTCCTATGAAAACTATCTTACTATGTTGGCCTTGACTACCGGGTGGAAATATTTGGGTGGTACCTTCCCATCTAGTTTATCGTTGATATGCCTTAAATAAGGCGTTATTTGAGAGATCATGATTTTATATCTGTATTGTTACCGGATAGAAACATTTGGTGACATTATCTGTCTATCTGGGTATTAGAATGTACATGGCCATTAAAATTTAAAATTTAATTATTGACATATTGCTTATTTGCTTATCTGTTCTGTTCTAAACTGTTAATTCTGAAAATATATACTGTTAGTTACTTTATATATATATTAATGCAAATTCATATCTCTCTATATATATGCCTTTTGTTCTAAATTGAATAGGTATCAATTTTCTAAAAAACCCTGGAAGGTCTGGAAATTAATTCTCACTCGGCTTTTAGCTGATGTTGTATAAATAACGATTTTTCAGTAAATAAGTAGGCTCGCAAAGGGAATGTAAAAGGACTATGTTGAAGATTCATCTTTTAGAGATTTTTGTGTTATTTAAATAAAGTGTCTGTTTTATCATATAGAGCATGTTTGGCTCTCTTGTAATAAGTTTTAAATTTTATCTTAAGTTGTAACTCGTTATTACTTTTAATATAAATGAAGTTTCCCATAGAAAGCTCTGATGACATAATTCCTTCATTTTCAGTATTTTACGATTTATAACCATGTGGTTGTATTTCCGTTGCATACATTATAAGATTTTTTTTTTAAACAAGAATATTTGTTGCCTTTGTGACATGTCAAGACACTCGTTACTTACTAATTTTGGGTCGGGTCGTGACAGAGGTGGTATCAGAGCATAGGTTATGAACCCATACACTATTGAACATAAGTTTCAAACGTTATAGATTTTAAGGGTCCATACATAGTACATAAGATTAAATATCCGAATTATGTGATAACCCTCCATACGTCTTACAGCCTATATATAATTGTTTATATATAATTGATCTTCTAATTTGCAATCTTGAGATAGTATAATACGTCTTATTCTTGGCCATGACTGTAGAAAATGACCAAGACAAGATCAACAGCGAGAACTAGTGATTCAAGTATGGAAGGACTGGAAGGTGCATACAAGACGATTGAGAGTCTAGCAAGGATTATGGAGCATCGGGTGAATAATGGAGCACCAAGGAATCTTGAACTAACTACCTGTACTATTGAACGGTTTAAGAAGTTGAATCCGCCTTCTTTTAAAGGTACTCCTAACCCCAGTGAAGCATAAAGTTGGGTGATGCTGATGGAAAAGATGCTCGATGTTCTTAAGTGTACTGATGAATAAAGGGTTTCATTTGCAATGTTTATATTAGAAGGTGAAGCCTAACATTGGTGGAGAATGACTAAGAGAATTCACTAGGAGAGGAATACTTACATAGGTTGGAATGACTTCTTAGTGATCTTTTATGAGAAATATTTTCCTGAAATGGTGAAGGATGAAATAGTAGCTGAGTTTATGAGTCTAGTGCAAGGGAATATGACGGTTAGTCAATACAAAGAAAAGTTTACTATGTTGTCTCGTTTTACGCGACATGTTGTGATAACTGACATTTTAAAAGCCAAAAAATTTGAAAGTGGGTTAAGGTTCAATATTCGTAGTCAAATTTTCGTACTAAACTTGACATCATATAGTGACGTTGTGGCTAGGGCTACGATAGCTGAGAGGGATGGCGAGGAGTACAATTGAATTAGAGATTGTAAGAGGAAGATTGGGGAACAAATAGGGAAGAACCCAAATAATAGAAATAATTTTAGGAGTACATCCAATATTGGGGGAGCTAGTGATAACAAATAGTTTAATAACAAGATATGTCAGCGATGTGGGAAGATGCATGGAGGACAACCTTGATACAAGAATACAGGAGCTTGTTTTAGATGTGGACAGAAAGAACGACAGATTAAAGATTGCCCAACCCCAGTAAGGATTCCGATATAGCCTTTAGATGAAAACAAGGACCAAGGTAGACTTTCCGATACCCAAGCTTCTAATACAGTAGTGTCAGGTACACTTTCTATATGTGCACAACCTTTTCAAGTTTTAATAGATCCTAGTTCTACCCATTCATTTTTGTCTATACATTTTGTTAATCGCTTTCCCAATATGACCGAATCCTTGAATCATAGAATACATATTTCTACTCCTTCGGGTGAGTTATTGACGGGAACATTAGTATATAAGTCTTACCCTATAGATGTTAGTAGTCATAAACTATTCGTCGATTTGATAGTTTTAGACATAAGAGACTTTGAAGTCATTTTGGGGATGGATTGGTTAGCATCGTATCATGCTAAAGTAGATTGTTTTAAGAAGAGAGTTACTTTCTAAATCCCTAACTAACCAGAATTCAGTTTTGAAGGAATTGGCATCCTATCCCCCATGTGTATTATCTCTGCAATGCAAGCTTATAGTTTTCTTAAGAAATGATGTCAAGGATTCCTTGCAAGCGTTATTGATTTACAAACAAAAGAGATTATTTTAGAATATAGTCCTATATCTAAACATTTTTCGAATTTTTTCCAGATGATCTATCCAGTCTTCCTCCTAGTAGAGAAATGGAGTTTATGATTTACCTTATTCCTAAAACTATACCAATATCGAAAACACCTTATCGTATGGCACCTTTAGACTTAAATGAATTAAAAGTTCAATTATAAGATTTGTTAGATAAGGGTTTTAGTAAACCAAGTGTATCCCCTTGGGGTGCTCCAGTATTATTTGTTAAAAAGAAGGATGGGACGATGAGGTTATGTATAGATTATCGTGAACTAAATAAGGTGACCATTAAGAATAAATACCCCTTACCTCATATAGATGCTTTGTTTGACCAACTTCAAGGTGCGCAAGTATTTTCAAAGATTGACCTTAGATCGGGCTATCATCAAGATTAAGGAGGATGATATTTTGAAATCAGCTTTTAGTATTAGATAAGGTCACTATGAATTTCTTTTTATGCCATTTGGACTAAACAATGCACCAACCACTTTTATGGATATGATGAATAGGGTGTTTAGTAAATATTTGGATCAGTGTGTAGTTATTTTCATTGATGACATCCTTATTTGTTACAAAAGTATTGAAGAACACGAAAAGTATTTAGAGAGACTGTTACAAATCCTTAGGAAGGAGAAATTATATGCAAAATTAAATAAGTGTGAGTTTTGGTTTCCGAGAGTCTCTTTTCTAGGTCATGTTATTTCTAAGGAGGGAGTGTCAGTTGATCCTCAAAAGATCAAGGCTATACTAGATTGGCCTAAACCTACTAATGTGACGGAGATTCGTATTTTTCTTGGATTATCAGGTTATTGTCGAAGATTTTTTGAAGGATTTTCTAGTATTGCCAAACCTCTATCTAGATTAACACAAAAGAATGTGAAATATGAATGGTCTCAGGAAGTTGAGAATAGTTTTCGAGAACTTAAGAATCGATTAGTAACTGCCCCAATTTTGACCATTCCTTCCAGGACAGGGAGATTTGTGATTTATAGTGATTCTTCTAAAAATAGTTTGGGATGTGTGCTAATATAACATGGAAAAGTAGTATTTTATGCCTCGAGTCAATTAAAACAACATGAACAAAATTATCCAACCCATGACCTAGAATTAGCAAATGTAATTTTTGCCCTTAAGATTTGGAGACATTATTTGTATGGAGAGACTTGTGAGATTTATACCGATTATAAGAGCTTGAAATATATCTTCACACAAAAAGAATTGAACATGAGATAAAGGAGGTGGCTAGAATTAATGAAGTATTGTGATTTAAATATTCATTATCATCCAGGGAAAGCTAATATAGTAGTTGATGCTTTAAGTAGGAAGTCTACACTAAATTTAGCATGCCTTATTATAAGCCAGGAAGCTCTGTTGAAGGATTTAAGAAGTATGGAAATAGATATACGTATTTATAGCAAAGGAGGAATAATCGCAAACTTACAAGTACAACCCATGTTGATGGTAAGAATTAAAATTGCATAGGTAAATGATCCACAACTGAAGAAGATTAGGGAAGAAGTTATTGAAGGGAAGATAATTGAATTTTGGATACAAGATAATATATTGAGGTTAGCAAATAGAGATCGTGTGCCATGTGATGCCCAACTAAAGAGGAAAATTTTATAGGAAAGTCATTACTCAAGATTCACATTTCATCCCGGAAGTAAAAAGATGTATAGGGATCTTCGAGAAGTATTTTGGTGGACTAACATGAAAATGGAGATAGGCGAATTTGTATCTCAGTGTTTGGTTTGTCAACAAGTAATAGATTAACATTAGAAACCATTAGAATTACTACAACCCCTACCTATCCCTGGGTGGAAATGGGAACATATTAATATGGATTTTGTGATAGGTTTACCAAGGAGTTTAAATGGTAATGATTTTATTTGGGTAATTATTTATAGGTTAAATGAATCTGCTCATTTTCTTGCCATTAAGATTACCCATTCTTTAGAAAAGTTCACTAAGTTATACGCCGGAAATTCTTAGGCTATATGGAACCCCAGTTTCAATTATTTCTGATCGTGACAATATATTTGTGTCTCGCTTTTGAAAAAGCCTACAAGCAGCCATAGGAACATAATTGAATTTCAGCACCGCTTTTCATCCTCAAATCGATGGACAATCAGAGAAAACCATTCAATCATTAGAGGATATACTTCGGGCATATGTACTTGATCTGAAGGGGAATTGGGATGATCATTTACCGTTAGTAGAATTTTTATATAATAATAGTTATCAAGAAAGTATAAAAATGGCTCCATATGAGGCACTCTATGGTAGAAGGTATCGTTCGCCTGCGTGTTGGCTGGAAGTTGGAGAAAGAAAATTATTGGGACCAGAATTGATTCAGATCAAAATGGAGAAACTAAAATTGATACAAGATCGACTTCGAATTGCTCAAAACCGTCAAAAGAGTTATGTTGACAATCGACACTGCCAACTAGATTTCCAAAGAGGAAATTATGTGTTCTTACGAGTATCGCCAGCAATGGGAGTAATCCGATTTTAGAAGAAAGGGAAATTGAGTCCAAGATACTGTAAGGACATTTTTGTCCATTATCAATTTGTATGTCGTACGCCGTTACACCGTTGAAGAAACTCAAGATCGCATCTACATCAACGGATCCGAATATCAAAGCGTCTTCAACATCATAGCCTCTGCAAGAATGAACTTGGTAAAATTTTGTTTTTACATTCCTTAAAGTTCATATTTAATATTGGGAAATTTTTATAAAATGTTTTTTATAAAAATAAGAAGTAAGTTTTTTCAAGCAAAATGAGGCTTTTTATAGTTTTTATTTTTCTGGGAAAACCGGACCGGACCGGTCCGCCCTCTACCCGGACCGATCCGCCTTGCTCAAGGTCCAGTAGACCCCGGATCGAATGCAAACTGATGAAGAAGAAATAACCGAACCGATCCGACCTCATCCGGACCGATCCGCCTCTTAATAAAAGAACCGATCCGGTCAAATCGGACCGATCCGCCACCAATCCGGACCGCTCCGACTGGGATAAATTCGGCCAGATGTGTTAGAGATTTTTTAGGCTCAAAGTTTTCCTATTTAAAACCCACTACGGGAAGTGGTTTTCTAAGACTTTTCAACACGATTTTCAGAGTCCTAAATACTCTAAGTCTTCACCTTTTTGATGTGCCAAACATCTTTTTGATTCACACACAAAAATCCCAATTACTTTTGTGAATCTTTTGGAACCCTAGAACACAAACTTTGTTATTGTTCATCTTTGTGGAGAGATCTTTGCAACCGAGGGCTGCGTGTCATTGCTGAGGGAGTCTCTACAAAGTTTTATGGCTGCGTGTCATTGAGGAGAGCTGCGGTTCTTTCTTCGTTGTTTGGGGCTGCGAGTCCTTGGAGGGTGTTGCGTGTATTCTCTTGCTGAGTTGAAGACTGCGTGTCTTTGTGGGTTGGCTGCGCGTTGATCCATTGCAGATTTCTCTATGTAATTGTAAGTTGCGTCTTGTATATTCATAGTGAAATAAAGGTTTTACCCGAAAGGGGTTTTTTCCTGAAATCTGTGTCTCAGCATATTTTTGTGTCACATGATATATTTATTTATGGTTTGACACACGCACCTTAGATGCATGTTTAGGGGTTCAAATTAAATAAGTGTGATATATTAGAAAGTTGCGAAGTTAATCAATTATCACACGTAATTCTCACGTTCTCAGATACATAGGACCTTATTAAATCCTTGAAAGGATAGAAGTTGTTGCGTATAAAATAGCCTTACCCCCAGAACTCTGTAATATGTATAATGTGTTTCACGTATCAATGCTGAAGGAATACGTTCCAGATCCAACATATATCTTTGTGACACCCCGCCTAATTAAATACTGGGTGATCATTCCTTTATTAAATTAATTCAGAATACCCAGTTGGTTCAGAATATGCATCACTGTCGAAAAATTTATTATTAACACTAACCACCTAATATTTTAAAAGGTTGATGTAAAAAATTTATCTTTTAATAAACCTAATATCAAATTAACCAATTACTAATCATACACCATTCAAACGAATCTCATATAAAATAAAATGACTAAGGTAATAAATGTGACTGGAGTAAGCACTTTCAGCCTCAATCCCAAATACAATAATCCGATAAAGTAAACCAGCAACTGAAAGAAGTATTAAATGAATCCACAATCTCTTATTGTCTGAATAAGTAAAAAGGGGTAACATACCCTAACTAAAATAGATAACTCAAGATGCCGGAATAAAAATCATAGAGGCGTCTACTACAAAGTCATGTAACTTCCACAGCAGCTACAACTTATCAAATGAACGAAACTCCTATCGTTGGTGTCCCTGTGGCTGGGCACCTAAAAATAATTTGACAAAAGAAAAGAGATTTGCAATAAACGAGTCATAGTCCAAGTTGAAAATAGTTTAAAAATCAATAAGCGATTAAATGAAAACAATAGCACCTATGGTGTACATGTTAGATTCTCGTACTCTCACTTGAGATACTCACCTCTCATCTAATGTGCACACCTAACGCGTATATTTAACCCATCCTAGTTGTGATACCCTGCCTAACTAGTCCGAAGATGACTATTATCACACCAATAATTTCATGTGTTTACCCATATCACCCGTATCATGTATTACCATATGTTTAAAGATAGTTATTCAACTTCACAACCATTTTTCTCATAGGTATTCCCTTTTTCACTAAGAATATTTTTAAATATCGATTATTTCCATATCTACGAAACACGCACAGTAAAATAAGTAACATGTATACATATATTTCTCTCTCTCTCTCTCTATATATATATATATATACTACTTATGCACCCCTGGGTTAGGGCCCCCTTGGTGCAAGGCATACTCTGTTACCACGTCCCAGTGCATCGCTCGTTGCATGAAGGACTATAGATTCAATATCTCACGAACCATAAAAAACAAACACATATATTGGAGGTGGACACAGTTCCAAGCCTATGGGATATGCACATACCTATGCACCCATATGATCGTCTACACTATCTTTCTCATTGATAGCGCTTACCAAGGTTTTATGTTCTGTGATACGAATCAAAATCCCCCTGAAGGCTCCTCAAGATATGACCGTCCACGACACGCAACCTCCATCTGATAGCAATCAGTGTAAGTATGTAATACACACAATAATTCAACCAATAGGTACATACACACAACCTATAATAATCATTAGGTATTCACGCAACCTAAATCCCCGAATTTATATGTAGTATTATTATCTCTAATACTCACGTTACTCTATCCATACGCGTAATCTCCATATCGTATAAATTCCATAAGGTCCCCTTTTTCCAACATATTCCCTTTATAGTTACACAATTATCTCACCACTAGGCTATGTAATGAAGTCACGCAAGAATAGTGTAGGTCATTCTCTCTCACTCGAATTAACCTCGTAAGATTTTAACTTACCTGGGTTAAAATTAAAATTTCTAAAATCTAGTTAGAAGTGGGGAAATTTTCGTTCAAACGAACTACGCACTGAATTTTCGTTAGAATCTCATTCGAACGAGCTATTTTGAATGAGGTCGTTCAAACGAGATCCTTAACTTCGAAAGAACTAATCTCTGAATTCTCATTGGATAGGTCGTTGGAAATCTCGTTCGAACGATATTACCGAACTTTTTCCCTAATCTCCAAAACCTGTGTTTTTCTAACTTTTTCATCACCCAAATCATCCAAAACTCATCCAAAGTCAAATCCAACGATTTTAACCTATACCACCTAGTAATAAAATGCTTTCCAACATTTTTAAACATCAAATCTTTTAAAATTATAACATGAATTCAGATTAATTCCTGAAATCATCAAAAAGCCCTAAATTCACATAATCACCATTAATCACAACTAAACCCATATTTAAATTCGTGATTTCAATATATAAAATTCAAACTTCTAATCCCCAATATATTGTTATTCATCAGCATGCAAAACCTATATCACCATTATGAATTAACACCCAATTTCAGTCCCAAATTTCATAATGTCATGATTAAATCATCAACTAATCTAACATTGACATAATATCCTCTAAATGAAGCAAGATAAACACTTACCTTTTCACTAAGGTTTGATTTGCCGCTTGAAATTGGTATATATGCGTTCTCCTCTTCCCGATCTACACGTTGATGATGTTTTTAGTGAAAGGTGACTGGATTTGGCCTTGGAACTCCTAGGAAACTCTTCTCCTTCTTCCTCTTGGACTCTCTCTTGGGTTTACCAGTTATTTACCCTAACTCTCCCATGTACATGCAAATATATTTCTCCAATTTTTTTCCATTAATAAATCTTAATTTTTCAAAAGACAAAAATACCCCTTCGGGGTGTTGGGTTGGCCTAAAGTTGCCCCAGATTCCAAACTAAATCCCCGAGTAGACATTTTTTACTATCAAAGTCCTTCTGGATACATTGGCGTACTCAAAAAATCCATCTGAATAACGAAAAATAAAATTACATTTTAATTCCTTATTTAAGTCCCAACACGACTGACACGTGCATCCCAACTAAGTATACTATAACTGCTGTATTTTTCACTCACGATAACTTTTATATTTTGATAATCATATATTACTTTACTCACTAAGTAATATTCAACATAATTCTCACCAATAAATACTAACTCTCATCACGCTAGTAATTATTTACTTAAATCCCAATTAATTGTAAATAATTTCCCATTTAAATTAACTAATCCCCTAATCAAAATAAAATCTTTCAAAAATACGGAGTATTACATACTTCCCTCCTAATAACGAGAGTTTGTACCGAAATTCAAAAAAGAGTTAGAATGACAGTATAACTGGTAGGAACAACTCTGGATACTTGTCGCGCATCTCATCCTCGCACTTCCAGGTAGATTCCTCGACATTATGATGCCGCCACTGAACATGAACTAACCGAACTACCTTTGACCTCAATTTCCTCTCACTACGATCTAGGGTAAAAACTGGCCCCTCCTCGTAGGAACTATTGGGTTGTAGGTCTATCTCCTCTAAAGAAATATGAGTATGGGCCATGTCATCCTGAAGATATTTCCTCATCGAAGAAATATGGAACATGTCATGGATCTTATGCAAGTGCTCCGGTAACCCAAATTTGTAAGCTACTGGCCCAATCCACTCAATAATAGGGAATGGCCCTACGACCTCGGTGCCAACTTCCCTTTCTTCCCAAACCACATTATCCCCTTTATAGGAGATACTTATAACAATACCTGGTCCTCAACCTTGAACTCCCTAAAGAATCTCTTGGCTTGGGCATAGCTTTTCTGTCTATCTTGAGTAACCTGAATATATCTCTGAATCATCTTAATCCCAGATGAGGTATCCTGAATCACCTGTGGCCCAAGTAAATTATTGTCCCCCACCTCTAGCCAACACGCTGGAGAACGAAAAGTCCTACCATATAACGCCTCGAATGTAGCCATGCCAATAGTAAAATGGTAGGAGTTATTATAAGCAAACTCCACCATTGGAAGATATTTCTCCCAGCCCCGCAAAAATCAAGGATACACATTCGTAACATATCCTCTAAAATATAATTTGTTCATTCTGTCTTCCCATCAGTCTGCGGGTGATAGGCCGAACTCAATCGTAACTCCGTACCCATAGTCTTCTGGAAGCTCTCCTAAAATCTAGACACAAAAATCATGTCCCGGTAGGACACAATATCGAGGAGCACCCCGTGGAGTCTCACTACCTTTGCAATGAAGATCAAAGCGTACTATCCCGTAGTATAATCATTTCGAACTGACAAAAAATGAGCTACCTTGGTCAACCGATCCACAATCACCCATATGGAATCGTGACCCCTCTGTGAGGTAGGCAGTCCTGTGATGAAATCCATGGAAATGCTCTCCTATTTCCACGTAGGGATATCTAACGACTGTAGGATACTTGGCGGTCTCTGGTGGTCCACTTTTAACAGCTAACAAGTGGCACATTTCGAAATAAACTCGGCGATGTCCGTCTTCATTCCACTCCACCAGTATTGTCGCCTCATATCCTAATACATCTTATCCCCTCCAATATGTACCCCAAATCGCGATCCATGTGACTCCGCCATCACTGCATGTCGTAATTCCTCCCCCTCTGGAACTACTAGCCTACCATTAAAGCATAAGGCCCCATCAGAGCTCACAGAATATGACTCCCCCTGGGCTAGAAGCTGTATAATCCGATCCTAACAGAACGAGTCTACTGCTTGAGCCTGTATCACCTTAGTAACGATCTTGGGTGTAACCACCATTACTAACATGAATGAGAGGGCAACCATATCTTGATGTCCTAATTTCTTCCATTTTTCCTTCCACACCTTGGCCACCTCACCTGCTGGCCTACGGCTCAACGCGTCTGCTTCCACATTAGCCTTCCCTAGGTGGTAATGGATGTCGAACTAATAGTCCTTCACAAATTCAAGCCACCTCCGTTGATGCATATTCAACTCCCGCTATGTGAATAGGTACTGCAGTGACTTGTGATCTGTGAATAGGCAAAATTTCTCCCCCAAGAGATAATATCTCCATACCTGAAGTGAAAACACAACTACTGCTAACTCCAAGTCATGGGTTGGGTAACTCCTCTCATGAGGCTTAAGCTTACGGGAAGCATAAGCTATAGCCTTATCCTCCTGCTGAAGCACACCCCCAAGTCCCAGTAAGGATGCATCAACATAAACTAGGTATTCCATCCCGAGCCTGGGTAGTGCTAGAACTAGTGTTGAAGTCATCTTGTCCTTCAGCTCATCAAAAGCCAACTGGAAGGTATCATCCCATATAAATGGCACCACTTTGCGAGCCAAATTTGTCATCAGACCCGCTATCTTCAAGAATCCCCAAATAAATCGCCTGTAGTATCCGGCCAGCCCCAAGAAACTACATATCTCTGTTGGCGACGTGGGTTATCCCCACTCCCTAACTGCTGACACCATCCTCAGATCTACGGATATCCCCTCTTCAGAAATAATGTGCCCCAAAAACTGAACTTCTCTCAGCAAGAACCCACACTTATCATATTTCAAATACAACTCGTTCTCTCGGAGTGTCTGCAAAATCAGCCTCAAGTGATCGGCATGCTCCTCCTTAGTTCGAGAATAAATCAGGATGTCATCAATGAAGATAATGAAAAACTGATCTAAGAACTCTCTGAACACTTTGTTCATCAAGTCGATAAATATGGTCGGTGCGTTGGTTAGCCCAAATGGCATAACTCTGAACTCATAGGATCCATATATCATTAAGAAGGCAGTCTTAGACACGTCCTCCTCTCTGATATGTAATTGATGGTATTCCGACCTCAAGTCTATCTTCGAGAAGCAGGCAGCACCCCTTAACTGGTCGAATAGGTTATCAATTAAGGGCAATAGAGACTTATTCCGTATAGTGACCTTATTCAACTCTCTGTAGTCCACACACAATCATAACGACCCATCTCCCATCTTTACGTACAGTACGAGAGAACCCCAGAGCATGGTACTTCTACGGATGAATCCATGACCTAATAACTACTCGATCTGATCTCGTAACTCCCTCATCTCCATCAGATCCATACAGTAAGGTGCACGGGCTATCGACCGAGTGCCTGGTGTCAAGTCTATTACAAACTCTATCTCTTTGTTAGGAAATAGCCCTAGTATATCCTGAAATTAAGGGTGTTCGTGGTCCGGTCCGGTTCGGTTTTGAGTTTTTTTTTTACCGGACCGACTTGGTCGGTCCTCTAAAAAAATGGACCGAGACTGGACCGATAATGTCGGTTAACCGACCCTAGTCGGTTCGGTTTTTTATAGGGTCGGTCCGGTCTAACCAGTCGGTCCTCACATTAACGAATTACATCATTTATAATAATAAAAATATACCCGAGTCTAATTTTTTCAAACATTAAAAATTAAAAACTATCAAAATCTGCAATTAAAACAAACCTACTATTGGATTAAACTATAATTTAAACTAGTCAAATATTAAAATATATACTTTTACTATTTATTTATGTTATATATATACATATATATGTAAAAATATATTATTTTATATAGAGTCGGTCCGGGTCGGTCCTACCAGGGTTTTTGAAACTGTAAATCGTGGACCGGACCGATTAGGTCGGTCCACCAAAAAAATAAACCGATACCGGACCGATTAAGAAAAAAGATCGAAAAAAAAGGGTCGGTTCGGCTCGGTTCGGTCCATCGGTCCAGTCGGTTTTTTGAACATCCCTACCTGAAATACATCAGCGAACTCACGAACAACCGAAATCGAATCAAGTGGAATCACCATCTCCTTAGAGGTCTCCTCCTCTATATAATATAAATGTGTGGACGAACCTCCCTCGAGACGAGGCATCGCCACCAAAAACATCTTCTGACCCAATATGGTGAACACAATACTACGACTATAACAGTCAATCATTTCCCTATACATAACTAACCAATCCATCCGGATAATAGCATCATACTCGTGCATATCTAAGACAATCATATATGCCGGTAGGATCAATCTTTGAATCTCTATGCCCACTCCCCGATATATAAAGAATATCAATGATCCATATCCCAATGATGAGTCTACACTAATAACTATTATCTCTTTCGTGTTTAATAACCCCGTGGCACGTGCAAAATGAGTGGAAATGAAACTATATAAAGCGCCATGTCAAATAATATCCACCCCAAAGTCCCTTGGATAGAAAACATACCCTTAACTGCGGGTGGATCCTGGGGAACTACGGCCTGGTGGACGTTGTAGACACGCCCATACCGCAGTTGTCCCTACTGGATCGGCTAGTAAAGCTAGTATCTACGGTGGTGTTGGGAGGACGACTGGAAATATCGATATTTGGGGCTCCTGACGAGGCCCTGCTGTGGGGCTATACCCTTCTAAGGACAATCCTGATATTTTTGGGCAGTGTGGCCGCAAGATAAGCATCTCGCTAGAAAGTTTCCTCCCTTCTGCTCCTGCTACCCTTGGCCCTGATGGTCGTTACGACCCCTCCCTTGGCCCTGCTGAAAGCGCTGCTTCCCTTGCTGGCCCAGGCTAAAACCTCTATGTCCTTACCTGTAGTCACCTGATCTGAACCTCTTAATAGGGTCCCCCTGGTGGGAACTCTGCTCACCCTGTCTCTACTGACACTGAGCTGGTTGTGCCCTACTGGGACCATTACCTCCTGTCCTGCCTTATTGGATGGACTCCCACACTTGTTTTCCTCCCTTCTGATGGAAGTGGTGATCCTGGTCGTGTAGTAGGGCACTGTTAAGTACATTATTATATGTACCAAATAAAAGATTACCCAAAAGGTGCTGATGAATCCTCCGCATCAAACTGTCCATAAACATCTGAATTTTCTTCCCCCCAGTAGGCACCTCATCTGGCACCAGATTAATAAATCTCGTAAACTCTTTCTCGTATTCTGCAACTATTTTCCCCTCTTGGATGAGATCCAATAATTTTTGCCTCATCTCAGTCTGAACGACGGAAGGGAAATATTTACGATCAAACTGCATCCAGAAGTCCTGGATAGTCATGCAGTCTATCTCCTCAGCAGTGGTAATAGACTCCCACCACTACAGTATTGCCCCCACTAGCTTAAAAGTAGATAGTATCTGCCTCTGAACATACATCCTCAATTGCCGCTGGATGTCTTTCTTCCATTGGCTCGCTACCATAACATCTGAACTTTCTGCGAACTCCGGAGGGTATGCTTTCTGGAAGGCATATATGACTCGCTCCCAAGAAGAAGGGAATGCGTGAACTGGTGATGGGGCCACCACCGGTGCCTAGGGTGGGGCCTGCTGCACTGCGGCCAAAGATGCATTTACTTCCTGTGCTATGATAGCGGTAACCTCCACAGCATTCATCGTGCCTTAGGTCGGAGCTGGCTGGGCCTCGGACTGGGCATCCCTAGGAGCTCGTTGTGCATGTCAGGGAGGCGTCTGAAATGAGAGAGAAGATTTATAAGTCCACAGTAGATATCTCAAAACGCTGAAGACGTAAAATGCGCGAATAATGAATGCAATTGTCCAAAATATAGGGCTCTATATCAAATAAAGCTACGCTGGAAGCATAATAAGCCATAGAGATCCTTAAGGACTCTAGAACCTGATGCTTTGATACCACCTGTGACACCCCGCCTAGTTAAATACCAGGTAATCAGTCCTTTATTAAATTAATTCATAATACCCAGTTGGTTCAGAATATGCATCACTGTCGAAAACTTTATTATTAACACTAACCACCTAATATTAAAAAGGTTGATGTGAAAATTTTATCTTTTAATTAACTTAAAATCAAATTAACCAATTACTAATCATACAACACTCAAACGGAACTCATATGAAATAAAATGACTAAGGTAATAAATGTGACAGGAGTAAACACTTACGGCGTAAATCCTAAATACAATAATCCATCAAACTAAACCAACAACTGAAAGACGTATTAAATGAATCCACAATATCTGATTGTTTGAATAAGTAAAAAGGGGAAACATGCCCTAACTGAAATAGATAACTCAAGATGCAGGAATGAAAATCATGGAGGCGTCTACTACCAAGTCCTGTAACTTCCACAGCGGCTACAACTCGTCAAATGAACGGAACTCCTATCCTTGGTGTCCCTGTGGCTGGGCACCTAAAAATAATTTGACAAAAGAAAAGAGAGTTACAATAAATGGGTCAGAGCCCTAGTTGAAAACAATTTAAAAATCAGTAAGTGCTTAAATGAAAATAATAGCACATATGGTGTACATGTTAGATTCTCGTACTCTTACATGAGATACTCACCTCTCATCTAATGTGCGCACCTAGCTCGTATATTTAACCCATACTAGTTATGCTACCCCTCCTAACTAGTCCGAAGATGACTATTATCACACCAATAATTTCCTTTATTTACCCATATCACCCGTATCACGTATTAACATATGTTTAAAGATAGTTATTCAGCTACACAGACGTTATTCTCATAGGTATTCCCTTTTTCACTAAGAATATTTTTAAATATCGATTATTTCCATATCTACGAAACACGCACAGTAAAATAAGTAGCAGGTATACATATATTTATATCTCTGTGTATATATACTAATTCTGCACCCTTGGGTTAGGGCCCCATTGGTGCAATTCATACTCTGCTATCATGTCCCGGTGCATCGCTCATTGCATGAAATACTATAGGTTCAATATCTCGCAAACCATCAAAAATAAACACACATATTGGAGGTGAACATAGTTCTAAGCCTATGGGATACGCACATACCTACACACCCATATGACCGTCAACACTATCGTTCTCATTGATAGCCCATACCAAGGTTCTATGTTCTAGTGATACGAATCGAAATCCCCCCGAAGGCTCCTCAAGATATGATCATCCACAACGCGCAACCTCCACCCGATAGCAAGCAGCGTAGGTATGTAATACACACAATACTTCAACCAATAGTTACATACACACAAGCTATAATAATAATCATTAGGTATTCAGGCAACCCAAATCCTCGAATTTATATGTAATATTATTATCTTTAATACTCACGTTACTCTATCCATACGATTAATCTCCATATAGTATAAATTCCATAAGGTCCTCTTTTTCCAATATATTCCCTTTGTAGTTACACAATCATCTCACCACTAGGCTATGTAATGAAGTCACTCAAGAATAGTGTAGGTCATTCTCTCCCTCTCGAATTAACCTCGTAAGATTTTAACTTGTCCAGGAAAAAATTAAAATTTCTGAAATCTCGTTATAAGTGGGGAAATTTTCATTCGAATGATACTTCGAACAAACTTGGCACTGAATTTATGTAAGAATCTATTCTCAACTTTGAACGAACTACTCTCTGAATTCTCGTTGGAAATCTCGTTCGAATGAGGCCATTCGAATGACACGGGTCGTTCGAACGAGATTATCGAACTTCGTCTTTGACCTCCAAAACCTGCATTTTCCCAACTTTTTCATCACCCAAATCATCCAAAACTCATCCTAAATCAAATCCAACGATTTTAACCTATGCCCCCTAGTAATAGAATTTTTTCCAACACTTTTAAACATCAAATCTTTTAAAATTATAACATGAATTCAGATTAATTCCTTGAATGATCAAAAAGCCCTAAATTCACATAATCACCTTTAATAACAACTAAACCCAGATTTAAGTGTATGTTTTCAACATATAAAATTGAGATTTCTAATCCCCAATATATTTTTATTCATCTACATGCAAAACCTATACCACCATCGTGAATTAACACCCAATTTCAGTCCCAAATTTCATAATATCATGATTAAATCATCAATTAATCTAAGATGGACATTATATGCTCTAAATGAAGCAAGATAAACACTTGTCTTTTCACAAAGGTCTGATTTGTCGCTTGAAATTGGTATAGATGCGTTCTCCTCTTCCCGACCTACACGTTGATGATGTTTTTAGTGAAAGGTGACTGGGTTTGGCCTTGGAACTCCTATGAGCCTCTTCTCCTTCTTCCTCTTGGACTCTCTCTTGGTTTTACCAGTTATTTACCCTAACTCTCCCACGTACATGAAAATATATTTCTCCAATTTTCGTTCATTAATTAATCCCAATTTTTCAAAAGATAAAAATACCCCTCCGGGTGTTGGGTTGGCCTAAAGTTGCCTCGGACTCCAAACTAAACCCCCGAGTAGACTTTTTTTACTATCTTTACCCTTTCAGACACATTGGTGTACTCAAAATAGGCATCCAAATAACTAAAAATAAAATTACATTTCAATTCCTTACTTAAGTCCCGATACGACTCACACGCGCGACCCAACTAAGTGTACTATTACAGCCGTATTTTTCACTCACGACAACTTAAATATTGTCATAATCATATACTACTTTATTCCTTAAGTAATATTCAAAATAATTCTCACCAATAAATACTAACTCTCATCACGCTAGTAATTATTTACCTAAATCCAAATTAATTATAAATAATTTTCTATTTAAATCAATTAATCCAATAATTAAAATAAACTCTTTCAAAAGGGTATTACATACTTCCCCCCTAATAACGGAATTTCGTCCAAATACGGGGTATTACATACTTCCCCCTAATAACGGAATTTCGTCCCGAAATTCGAATATTCTGCACAGAAAACGTTTTCTAAATTTCAAATTTGCAATCAAATAAGCAATTGTATGGTGGCTGAGATGTCACCACACGATGCTAACTATGAGGGCTTATTTAATTCAAGCCCAACACTTCAGCTGACCATCCCAGCACATAGAATGGACTTCTAGGCCCAACTAAAAATAGTTATTTTGTACCTATGTATTTGACATATGCTTAAATTCCTGGAGATAAACTCAAATCGGTTACTAACTGTAATGACCCCACTTTTATATGCTCATATATAGTTTGTTTTTACAATTTCGTCTCATTTATTATCTGATATATGTTGTATTATTACAAATGTGATAATAGAGGTTCTTAATATGACAAAACTCATTTTTAAATTTAAAGAATCAACTGTAAAATGGGTCAAATTGAAGTTTTATGGCACATCCTAAGCTAAATGACAAGTTTCGGGGTAGAAAATATAATTTCATGAAACTTTAGGGACTTGGTTTTAATTAAGAAAGTTCAGGGACCAAAATGAAAAATAAAAAGGACCTTTTTGTAAATAAAATATTTTTAGGGATCTTTAAGAAATATTAAAAATATGAACTTTGAACTTAACAAAATACCCTTTATACGTAAAATGATCCTTATACCCTTAATAACTTTTCACCTCGTGCTTGACACCTCGTCTTGTATCTTGCCACCACACCTTACACGTGTCATCCATATAAACAAAGATAAAACACATGTCGTCCACATAAAAGAAGATAAAACACGTGTCGTCGTTTGGTGAATAAAGACTGCAGGATAGTTCCGTTACGCGACACGTCAATGCCGATTCACCAAAATGAAAGCTTAGTCACCCATACACGTGTCAACACCCAAATACGTTTGAAAAACAATAAATATAGCCATTAGGATCAGTTATTACACGAAATTATTCCAAATGCTTACAAAGAAATAGTGAGAGAAAGTGCGGGAAAATTTAAGAAGAAGTTTCGTCTTAGTGATCCAAGACTCGATATCTGTAACTTCGTAATTCTATTTTAGGTGAGTACTCTATGATATTACTTGTCTATTTTTATTATATGATATTATGAAAACTATATATATTTTGTGAAATGCTTTTATTCTCAAATTCACCTGATACCGATTATTCCCTCATTTGTTATATGTGTATATCTCTCAATATAAATATCTGATTTGAATTCTAAAATTATTGATTCGGCCTATGAAAACTCTTTTACTCTGTTGGCCTTGACTACTGGGTGGAAATATTTGAGTGGTACCTTCCCAGTTGGCATATCGCTAGTGTGCCCTAAGTAAGGCGCTGTTTCAGAGATCATGATTTTACGTCTGTGTTGTTACCGGGTAGAAACATTTTGTGACACTATCTGTCTATCTGGGTATTAGAGTGTACATGACTATTAAAATTAAAAATTAAATTATTGACCTATTTCTCATTTTCTTATCTATTATGTTTTGAACTGTTTATTTTGAAAATATATGTTGTCAGTTACTTTATATATATTACTGCAAATTCCTATCTATCTCTATATATATGCCTTATGTTCTAAATTGAATAGGTATCAATTTTTTGAAAACCCCTAGAATGTCTGGAGACTAAATCTCACTCAGCTGTTAGATGGTTTTGTATAAATATTGATTTTTCAAGAAATAAGTAGGCTCGCGAAGGGAACGTAAAAGGACTATGTTGAAGATTCAGCTTTTAGAGCATTTTTTATTTAAATAAAATGTTTGTCTTATCATATAGAGAATGTTTGGATCTCTTGTAATAAGTTTTAAATTTTGTCTTAAGTTATAACTCGTTATTACTTTTAATATAAATAAAGTTTCCTGTAGAAAGCTCTGATGACGTAATTCCTTTATTATCAGTATTTTATGATTCATAACCATGTCATTGTATTTCCGTTGCGTACATTATAAGAATTTTTTTTAAAACAAGAATATTTTTTGCCTTGGTTTCATGTCAAGACACTCGTTACCTACTAATTTTAGGTTGAGTCATGACACCAACAGCCTCGGAGGAGATATTCAAGGACACCTATGAGTTATCTGCAAGCTGGTTGAGTTACTTGTACAATTCAATCATCTATTTTTACAACTATAAAATATAAACCTTGACCCTGGGCAAGGGGATGTAACTTCAATTATTTAAGAGACACTAATTAGAATACACTAACCTCTCCGTGGATGTAGACAAGTTACCGAACCACATATCTTTGGTGTTGTGTGTGATCATTTACTTTCTCATCTCGATATTGCTTTCTATATTTCTTGTCGTGAATATAATTGCACTCATAATTGGCAACGTCTGTGGGAATTAATTCTTTTTCCTACAAAAGCAGTCATCGAAAGATAGCCCATAATGTCCCACCACAGCTGTAATCTTCCTCAAGTTGGCGACATGCAAGAAGACCCAGTCCTACCTAGGGTCAGGTCATAGGTTTGCCAACCACCAAATCCCAGGTTTTGCCAAGAGAGGCAATCTTCTTAGGAAAGTCAGGGACTAGGCCTACTCAAATCTCCAGGATGGTCGACGCTTACGAAGCCAGGCTTCAAAAGAGGGAGGAAGCAACACGCCTCCAGTTGGAAGAGAATACTCCCTTGCAAAGGAGACTTAAAAGAATGGAGAGGGATCTCCATAGAGATACAAGGAAACGTCATGATAGGTCTCCTAGTCCTTAAGTGATCAAGACTCACAGCTGAGGGAGGAGCTCCAAGCGCCACCAGGATCGATATGAGTGCAGAAGGTTAAAACGTGATCAATCAGATAATGGTCAACCGGAGAGGCGTCATAGAAGTAATAATCATCAGGATGGGGATATCTTAATTTTAGTCTGTAGGGAAATGGACCAGTATCCAACCCATCGAGGGGCAGGTCTACCAGAGAGCTAGCTAAAATATCTCTCAACACTCAGATAAAATCCCCTTTCTCAAGGGAGATTGAACAAGAGGAACCCCCAAAGAAGTTTGATGTTCTCAGATTCAAAATCTATGATGAAAAGATGGATCCCATAGACCATGTTCTGAAGTACAAGCAGGCGATGACCCTGTGGAGCCATAATGACGCCTTGATGTGTCGAATCATCCCTTCTATCCTACATGACGTAACATAGAAGTGGTTCGAGAAGCTTCCCCGTAGATTGGTTAAGAACTTTAAGGACCTAACAGAGGCTTTCACAGCTCGCTTCATAACCAGCAGTTCCCACCCTAAGAGGATGGATTCACTGTTGATGATAAAGAAGAAACCACAAGAGATCCTTTATTATTATTCCAAAAGGTACTGTAGGTCTTCAATAAAGTGGAGTACTACTCAGAACAGGTTGTTATTGTGTCTTTCAAGATTGTTTTGCTAACCACATTTTTACTGCACCAGTACCAGACGAAGAAAGAGGCTAACATCATCAACGACCTCATGGCACGAATTAAAAAATACACCAAGGCTAAGGATGTGGTTCAATCTACCCCAGGGGATAATGTTCGAGCAAAAGCAAGTAAAAAGGAGATAAAACTGACACTCCAAAAAAGGGAATAAGAACGACTTTAAAATAGGAGTAAGGTCGATCCTTCAAAGGCCTTCCAGGCTAATAACACAGTCTTCAAAGAACCAATCTATAAGATATTGGGCAAGATTAAGGATTAACCAATTGTCAAGTGGCCCAAGAAGATGAGAGGTGACTCGACGAATAGGAAGAACGTGTTGAGATGCTTATTCCATAAGAAGGGAGGTTATGGGAAAGAGAATTAGAAGGCCCTAAAGTCGCATTTGGAAGAGATGGCCAAGATGGACATTTAAATGAATATATAGAGAAGAAAGACGACAAGGTCGCAACCAATGACGACCAAAAACCGAACAATGTCCTTGATGACGATATAAAATAGGAGTTTGCGATGACCATGGAGCATCCAACTTGAAGCTGATATAAGGAAATGTTATTCGAATAGAACTGAAAAAGGTCACTACTGTTATGGAGGCATTTCAGATTGACCCTTCAAGAAGCCAATCTGGTGAGTACTGGTGACTAGAGGATGTCAACTACATCAAAACGTCATCTTCACGGAAGAAGATCTCATTGGGGTGAGGACTCCCCACCATGATGCGCTCATGATTGATCTCGGAATCATGAACTGGGACATTGATAAGTTATTGGTAGGCCGGGGAAGCTCATCAGAGGTGATGTACCTAGAGTTATTCCACAAGTTGAAACTCAATCGAGTCGACCTCAAAGAGGCTCCAGTTCCATTGATCGGCTTTACGGGGAAAATTATAATGCCATTGGAAGACATAGTTTTATCGATTAGAACATGCAATATCTCAAAATTGATTGAATTCTAAGTGCTGGACATAGATTCTCCATATCATGCTATTCTGGGTAGAGGCTAACTACACGCTATGAAAGTCGTACCATCTACCTACCACTAGAAGCTCAAGTGTATCACTGACTGGGGTGTGGTTGAGATTCATGGTGACCAGGTCATTGTAAGGAAGTGCTTCATCGTAGCCATTCTCCCCTAAAAGGAGAAGAAAAAAGAGCCAAAAGACACCACAGAGGAAGCCCAAGAGGGGGATGCTCCTTCTAAATAGCAACTAAGGTACAACCAACTAGGGGTAGAAGAGACCAGGATCCATCCCACTGATAAGGTCATTATAAGCCTAGAGGAAGTTGGTGTCAATGATAACTTACCATATAAAAAGTTTCTGATCAAAATCGCACTTGTCGGTCGTAAAATAAAGAGTTGATTGCCTTCCTAAGAAGTAATTTATATGTTTTCTTCAAGGAGCCATATGATCTGCCTAGAATTTATCCCTTTGTAGCTTGCCATGCCTATATTTTGACCCAACCTTCAAGCCGATTACTCAAAAGGCACGCTGAACAGCCCCTGAAAAGGTTAAAGTGGTGGAGAGCGAAGTTACGAAACTTTTAGATGCAGGATCCATTAAGGAAGTTTAGGGCCTGTTTGGTTTGCAACTATAATTCTGTTTTCTGTGTTTAAATACAATTCTGATAAAAATCTTCGTTTGGCAACCTGTTTTTAAACGCATAATTATAATATTTCTGTGTTATAATCAAGTTTTTCAGAAAACAGGTTTAGGGTGTTTTATAACTTTCGTTTTTTATTTTTCTACTCAGAATTATTCGTTCTTAATATTTTAAAGCAATTATACCTTAATATATAATATACATACATAATACATTAATATGTGTGTAATTCTTATAAATAAACAATATATATATACATGTACACAAAATTATGTATAGAATAATATAAAGTTAAATAATATTATCAATGGATACATAATACTTATATATAGTTTTATACATATATTATTAATGTATGGAATTATATAAAATATGCATATAGTACATATGCATTAAAAAATATTATCAATTTATGTATGTGTATAATTTTATATTGAATTATACATGCAATATCATTATATATATATATATATATATACCTAAAAATACATGATATTAAATGTACGTGTATGTATGTATGTATGTATGTATGTATGTATGTATACTTATATGTATACATTTATGTATGTATGTATATATGTATACATGTATGTATGAAAGTAATTTATGATGTACGTATGTGTGTATGTATGTATGTGTATATATGAAAGTAATTTATGATGTATGTATGTATGTATGTATGCATGTATGTATGTATGAAAGTAATTTATGATGTACGTATGTGTGTGTGTATGTATGTATGTATGTATGTATGTATGTATGTATGTATGTATACATATATGTATACATTCATGTATCATGTATGTAAGAAAGTTTTCTCTCTCTCTCTCTCTCTCTATATATATATATATATATATATATATATATATATATATATAGACACACACACACACACACACATTAATGATATAAATATACATGTTTGCCAATTTTGTCAAATTTTCAAAAAATTGTATTTAAAAACAAGTTTACCAAACGCACACCAATAATTATAAACACAAAAAACTGAATTTTAAAAGTGTATTTAAAAACAGTGTTTAAATCGAGTTTTCTGAATAGAGAACCAAACAAGCCCTTAGTTCCCCAAATAGTTGTCTAACCTAGTGGTAGTACAAAAAAGAAACGACAGCTAGAGAGTCTGCATTGATTTCATAGACCTCAACAGAGCCTGCCCCAAGGACAGTTCCCACTGCCAAGATCGATCAGTTAGTTGATGTCATGGCATCTCACGTGAGAATGAGTTTTCTGGAGGTCTACTTGCGGTACCATTAAATTCCGCTATTCGGTCCCGACCGAGACAAAATATCTTTCAAAACCCTAGTGGTTCTATAGTGTTGTAAGTTCATACCATTGAGATTAAAACGCGCATGGGAAACTTACCAGAGGCTAGTCATGAAGATGTTTAAGCAACAGATGGGAGACACCATAGAAGTGTATATCGATGACATGTTAGTCAAGAGCTAAAGTAGAGATGACCACCTTACGAACTTAGCCAGAAACTTTAAAATCCTCAGGAAGTACCGAATGAAACTTAACACAAGTAATTATTCATTCGGTGTTCAATTAGGTAAATTTCTAAGTTATCTAGGCAGTAAAAGAGGGATTGAGGCCAATTTAAATTAGATTGATGCGACCAATATGGTTCAGCCCTCAAGGGCATTGTGGGATATTCAAAACTTAACGAGAATTCTTGTAACACTCAATCACTTTAACTTTAAGTTATTGATCATTCTTCCAGTTAATAAAGAAGGATAAGGGCCTCATAGGGAATGATAAATGCTCGAGAGATCTAGAGGAGATTAAGTTCTGCCTCAGCAAACTACCCCTGTTGGTGATCCCTGACGATAGAGATCTCTTATACCTCTACCTCCTAATATCAGATCATGTTATTATCTTATCTTTGGTATATGAGAAGTAGGGCAGATAGTACCCTGTCTACTACACCAGCAAGATGCTCCTGGATGCAGAGCAACACTACTTTCCCTTGGAAAAACTAGACTACGCATTGGTAGTTGCCTCTAGGAATCTAAAGCACTACTTTGAGGCTCACTCAATAACTGTGATCAATTTATTCTCCCTCAAAGTTATTCTGCGAAAATCTGACCTATTTGGACGACTCTCAAAGTGGTCAGTCGAGCTTGGGAGGTTCGATATTCACTTTCAGCCAAGAATAACAATTAAGGGATAAGTCTTGGCCGATTTCATTATCTAATTCATAGGGGATAAGCCCAGCGACCAATAGGTAATGGAGACATCAGCAAATGAGGAAGCACAATCCAAGGACTAGACCCTATATGTTGATGGAGCCTTCAATTCCCAGGGGGTAAGAGTAAGGATCATCCTCATCACACCTGAAGACGTTGTTATTGAGGAAGGAATTGGGTTAGGATTTGCAACCTCCAATAATGACGTTGAATACGGAGAACTGATAGATGGCCTATGCAAGTCCTAATTGATGGGGCAAAGTGCCTCAACATGTTCAGAGATTCCAAACTGGTGTCTAAGTAACTGAGTGGATATTTCAATGTAAAAGATGACAAGATGGAGGCCTACCTTGCTATAGTGAGAGGGCTTACGAAAGAATATAAAAAGGTTCACATACATCAGTTCCTTCGAGGGGAAAATAGTCGCGCTGATGCCTTAGCGACATTAAGCTCACTAATGGACTCTGATCTCAGGAGGACTATTGAGGTAGAGTTCCTCATCCACCGTAACATTAACCAGAATGTGGTCATCAACCAAGTCCTCCTCGCAGAAAGATCCCCTAGTTGGATGGACCCCATCATTGCCTATTTATAGAGGGACACGCTATTGGATGATAGGAAATTGGATCACCAAGTAAGAGTAAAGGCAATTTGTTTCTACCTTGACTTAGGAGGGAAGATATACAAAAGGTCCTTCACAGGCCCTTACCTTCAATGCTTCCATCTACAAAACATCGAGCAAGTTCTCAGCGAGATTCATGATGATATTTATGGGAGTCGCATAAGGGGAAGATTGCTAGCATTCTGAGCAATCAAAGAGGTCTACTAGTGGCCACACAAGAAAAGGGATGCAAGTATCTATGTTCGGAGATGTGAAAAGTGCCAAAAATTCTCCCTCGTGGTTCATCAACCAACCAATGACTTGAAATTATTGACCAGTCCTTCACCATTTTCACAATGGGGATTGGATATTATGGTACCACTACCTACTACACCTAGGAATCTCAAGTATCTGCTAGTCGACACAAACTACTTTACCAAGTGGGTAGAGGCAGAATCACTAATGAACATCTGTGATGCTGAAATGACAATATTCATCTGGAAGAGCATCATAACATGCTTTGGGGTACCAAGAGCTATCATCACCGATAATGACACGTAGCTTGGGAGCAGTTTCTTTCAAAGCTTCTGTGATGAACATGGCATCAAGCATCATATTAATTCTGTGGCATACCTCTAGAGCGACAGTCAGGAAGAAGCTTACAATAAAATGATGATCAATGGCCTAAAGAAGAGGATAGAAAGGGCAAAAGGGTGCCTGGGTGGACAAGCTCCCTCATGTCATTTGCACATACCGTACCACTCTCAGGATAATTAATGGGGGAAACACCTTTTTCGATCGCAATCTCAAGAAGTTTTACTTTTAATCTTCTTAATCTTTTTCATCACAATTAGCTTACGTAAATTTTCATTTCAAACTTATGTTGCTCTCAAGTTATTATTCAATATATCAAGGCCCATTAGCTCTCGCATATCTCTTTTGCATATTGATTGTCTCAATTTTATGTTATGTATCTCAATATTATGCACTATTTTCAAACGATAGCTCCACTCTCTCAACGATAAGTAGTTACACACTTGGTTACCGTAAGCCGCTCAACCTACTTCAACCAAGTAACTTCCTCGCGCAGAACAAAACTCAATTAGATTATAATAGGTTATCTAACTTATTTCAATCAAGGAATTTCCTTATGTCGAGCAGGGTTTATAATAATTATAATTAGCGTTAAGTTTATTTCAATTATTGGAATCCTCAGGTCTTTGTCATAAACAAGCACAATATATCTCATGAGTTGCCCCGACGATAACAAAAGCCCTATAGGGGATCCTTAGACAAAAAACCAACCTATGTTGGTCGCTAACTATGTTGCTCGTTGAAAACCTGATCGGGTGGATGGCCCATTAAGCAGGTGCATTCTTTCAATCATTCCACCTAGGCCTAAGGGAGTGTGATAACATAACCTAAAAGGTAAGGCATATGGAATGATATTGCTAAGGCATATTAGATTGGAAAAATATTTGACATAAGTTATCAACTCATTTAGTCAGAGAAAGTCCTAAAATGATTAACACTTGTCACCAATTCATTTAGTCGGCAAAGACAATAAATACTAACATAATTAGTGGGCAAAAGGCCCAAAATGATTAACAGTATTATTTGGTCAGCAAAAGTCCTAAATTATTGGTTGTCATCAACTCTTCCTAGCCAACAACCAAAATACAGAAGTAATTATTAACTATATTTAGTCAGTGCATGCTCAAAATATGATACAGTTGATGAGCAAACTTTATAATTTTTTATAAAAGACTGAAGAGTACAAATATACAACATATTCCAAAGATTATATAAGGATACAAGCTATTCCTGGGTGGAGAGCAAAAAAGTATGCTATTTTTTGTAATACCCCGTATTTTTATGCATATTTATTTTATTATGAAATTTTGGAAATTGGGATTAATTAATTTAAAGGGAGAAAATTAATTTATAATTAATCCGATTTTAAGGGTAATAATTACTAGCGTGACGAAAGTTGATAATTATCGAAAATAATTATGTCAAATTATAATTACGTTGAACATTATGTAGTGAGTAACGTAAAATTGCTTCGCAAATAAGAATATAGCTGGGGACGAGATACACGGCAGTTAAAATATAATTATTTGGGATGCACATATGAGTCGCATCAATTTTATATTTGGGGGGGTTAAAAAGGCTAATTATTTTTAAATAACTCATATGGCCATTTTGAGTGCGCCAGTGTGTTCGGAAGGGTCGAAATAGTCAGAAAATACTACTCGGGTATTTTAATTGGAGTTCGGGGCATTTTAGCCCAAAACGACACCCTGGAGGGGTATTTTGATCTTTTGGGATTTTAGAGTAATTAAATGGACGAAAATAAAGTTTATTTAGAAACAAATAGGGTTAGTGTCCTGTCAGTTTCACCTTACGTGAGAAAGAGAGGAAGAACCAAGGAGGAAGGATAACCACGGGAGAGAAAGGGGCAAACTAAAGAGATTTAACTCAAAAGTTACGTCAAAGTGTAGATCGTGACGAGAGGATCAACCACATGCCAAATTCAACCCAAGAATCAGAAGACCATCCCAAGGCAAGTGTTTATCTTACTCCTCTTTTAGCAAATATTGTTCTTGTTGATTTAGATTATATGATATAAACTTGTTGCAATGAAAACTTAGGTTCAATTAGACTAATTTGTCAAGAAACCTCATGAATTGGAGATGGGTTTGCATGTAGAGGATCTTCCCATCTTAGACCTGTTAAGTTTGGTAATTGTATGTTGGAAATCACAAAATTAATTGGGAGTTTTGAAAGTTTAAACAAATTATGGGTTCCTATTTAAGAGATTCATTAGGAATTGAAGAAATTGTTGAATTCCATTTGAGTATATAAGGATTTGACCTTTAATTTGTATTAGAAAGTATATTAGGGTAATTTGGAAACATTAAATTAGAGTTGGGTTGAGTTTTGGATTGATATTGAAGATTGAAAGTTGGAAAAATTAAATTTGGAGAAGAACTGGGTCTGTTCGGATTTCTCGTTCGAAGTCTACCCAGGTCGTTCGAACGCCTTCGTTCGAACGAGAATTCCAACAACCTTTCTAACGAAATGATGGAGTTCGTTCGAAGTGAGAACTTCGTTCGAACGAGATTCCCTTGACTTCTAACGATATTTTAGAATGGCTTTTTAAGGTCCATTCGAGTAAAAATTGTCCTAGGGTTATCAAAGTGAGAGTAATGACCTACTTGGGTAACGGGTGACTTAAATTTTGAATTATTAGTGTGTTGGGATTGTAATAGTTCTCGGGATATAGGACGTATCTGGAACCTACGAGGGAATGTAGGTTCGAGAGAGGAAATATATGATCGAATCACGGTGAGTGGTAGAATTAATAATATTAATTATGTACTATGGAAATCAGGTTGCGTAAACGCTTAATGAGTTATATAAGTTGTGTGCATGCTTATTACTTGAGATATTATGTGTATGACATACCTAGCTACTAGCTATCGAATGAAGGTTAGCGCGTTATGGACGACCATATCTTGTGTGCCTTTGGGGGATTTTGAGTTGTATCACTAGGGCATGGAACCTAGGTACGGACTATCTGTGATAACGATAGTGGTGACAATCGTATGAGTGCATAGGTATGTGCGTAGCCCATCGACTTCGAACTATGTTCGCCTCCAATATGTGTATATATTTTATTGGTTCCTGAGAGATTGCACCCATTGTCCTTCATGCGTGAGCATTGAAATGAGACTAGATAGTCGAGTATGCCTAACACCAGGGGTTTCTTAACCGTGGGTGCAGTATTGATATATACCAAGGTTCTAAAAAACGCAAGGCGTGATCGAGGCATGGAGGCCAAGACTTAAGCCTTAGAAGCCTAGGCGGGCCTTATGTGTAAAAATGTTTGAAAAGGCGTTTAGGCCTTCTTAATATATATTAATATTTTTTAACCATAACAAGGCTATTAAAATACTAAGATTGTACATATCATAAAAATATGTCTGAATATATGCAAATTAAAATACTATTCGATTATTTTGGATGAGATAATGGTCCGATTTGGTAAAAAACTCTTTAAAAGGAGATATCGTTTCATTAAAGCATTGTTGTTTTTAGAAAAAAAGTGTGTCTTAAGGGTTTTACCAAGAATAAGGCGTAAAAAACTTAAGGTGGGGCGTTTCTCCCAAGCCTCAAGCCTAGCCGTACCTAGGCGGGTTTTTTAGAACAGTGATATATATATTTATATGTACTCATATTGAGATTTTATATATGTATACGAAGTTCCTATTCTGTGTTTCATAATGATCGCTTTATTATAGTATATATCTATTGGGTCACCAGTTGAGAATTAAAAATGATATGAGAATGAGTTAAATCATCTTTAAACCCGTTCCCAAATTATATTAATATATTATCTTTGGTTTATTTAGATATTTTATTCGATATAGTGGTTATACTACGTATAGTCAGGTAGAGTATCATGACTAGTATGGGTAGTTAGACTCATTAGGTGTGCACATTAGATGAGAGGTGAGCATCTCGAGTGAGTACGCTAAGTTAACATGAATAATATTTGTGCTAATTAACCAATTTAAGCACTTCTTATATTTAAACTGTTTTCTACTCAGGTTCTGACCTATTTTTCCGCAAAATTCCTTTCTTGTTCCTTTATTTTAGGTGCTCAGCCACATGGACACCAAACTTAAGAGATTCCATTCAGTTGCTGACTTGTAGCTACTGTGGAAGCTACAGGACATTACTAGTAGACGCTTCATAGTCTATTCTTCTTTATCTATATGTTACTTAATTCAGTTGGACATGTTGTCCCTTCCTATTTTCTATTCAGAGATTTAGATGTTTTATTCTGTTAATGGACTTTTATTTCATGGCTTCGGATTGTTGTATTGGATTTTGATTGGAAGTGTTGACTCCAGTTCTCTACTTTAATTCAGCTAGTTCTTTCCTTATGTTTTTGGGATGAATGGTATTAGTTAATTATTTCCTTACTTGATGATGATTAATAACAAGATAAAATTTTGACATCAATATTTTTTTAAATATTACGTGGTTAGTTTTAAATTAAGTAAAATTGATGATTTTCGACAATGATGCATTATCTGAACCAACTAGATATTCTGGATTTAATTAATAAAGGACTGATCACGCAGTATTTAATTAGGCGGGGTGTCACAGGTGGTATCAGAGCATCAGGTTCTAGTGTCCTTAGGATTTGTACAGCTTATTATATTTTCGTGTAGCGTCCTTTGATATAGAGAGCTATATTTTAGGATTGTTGTACTCTTTATGCATCTTGCATTCTTCAGCTATTTTGAGATGATAACTGTAGACTTATGAATTTTTTCTCTCCTTTCAAATTCCTCCTCGACGTGCACGGAGAGTTCCCAGGGATGTTCAGCCCGAGCCTCAACCTGCACCAGCTTAGGGTATGATGAATATCAAGTTGCCGCCATTGTAGCCCAGGCGATAAATGACGCATTGGCAGTTACACAGTAGGCACCACCTCAGGTACCGATGGTGGATCCAGTTCAGGACCATGCCTTCCCATCTTCTTGGGAACGTGTTAGGGATGCCTTCCAGAAAGCGCATCCTTCGGAGTTTACGGGGAGCTCCGATGTGGTGATAGCGAGCCAATGGAAGAAGGACATCCATAGACATTTAAGGATGCATGAGTGCACGGAGGTGCAGAGTCAGATACTGTCCACGTTCAAGTTAGTGGAAGTAGCACTGCAGTGCTGGAAGTTTATTACCACCACTGAGGAGAGAGACACGATTCGAGACTTTTGAGTGCGATTCGACCAAAAATATTTCCCTCGGTCATCCAGATAGAGATGAGACGGAATTTTATGAACTTGAAGAGGGAGGGAAGACCGTGGTAGAATATGAGGCAGAGTTTATCAACCTTCTGAACATTATACCAGATGAGATCTTGACTGAGGAAAAGAATATTCAGCGTTTTATGGATAGGTTAACATGGAGGATCTGCCAACATTTGATAGGAAATCTATCTTTGGCCACCTATTCGGACGTGGTTAATACATCACTACTCCACTGCCAGGACCACTATTTTTAATCTGACAGAGGTTAAGCGAGTAGGAGAGTCCATCCAGTAGGGAAGAACAGGAGGAAATGGTGCCAGTGGGGCACAGGCAGTTCAGGGTCAGCATAGACACAGTGATCAGGGTTCCCAGTAGACGGATCCTAAGAGGTTCAGGTCAGGAGGTTTTATACATGGGCACAGAGGCTTTAGACATGGCTAGCAGGGTCAACACGACCATCAGGGTCATTAGGGCCAGCAGGAGGTTCAGCAGGGCCAGCATGCCCAAGGGAGGGGTAGTGACGGCCATTAGGGCTGGGGACAGCAGGGACAGAGGGGAGGACCCTTCCCAGGGAGATGTTTTACTTGTGGCAACACTGTCCATAAGCTTCAGGACTGCCCTCGAAAGGGTAGAGGCCAACAACAGCATATTGTTCGCCAGAAGCCCCATAGACCTTTATTTTTCGCAGTTCTCCTAGCACCCCCACAGATGCCAGCACTGCCACCCATTCCGTGCGTCCTAGTTCAGCAGGGGAAGCTTCAGTATGGATGAGTTTACGATCTTCACCAGGATACAGTCCCTCAGGACCCACCCGCGATTGAGGGTATGTTTTCTATCCAGGGGAGTTTGGGGTGCATTTTATTTAATATGGGGGCCACACACTATTTTATTGCCACGGGATTTGTACGTACTACGGGATTATTTGATACAATAGAGAGTACGGTTACTTGTGTGGATTCGCCGTTGAGTAGAGTTTCCATGATTTCTTTTATTTATCGGGGAGTGGGTATAGATATTGGGGGTTTATCTTACCCGTTAACATGCTCGTATTGGATATCTCCGAGTATGATGCGATTATATGTATAGATTGGCTTGTCAGGTATAGGGCCATGATCGATTTTGTTAATAGGAGTATAGTTTTTTCCATACCCGGTCAGGAGATGTTCTTGGTGGCGATGCCTCGCCCTGAGGGAGGATCGTCCACACATTTATACTAAATAGAGTAGGAGACCTCTAGGGAGGTTGTGGTACCACTTGACTCGATTCCTGTTGTTCAAGAGTTCGGCGATGTATTTCAGGAGATTCTGGGGTTACCACCGAGTAGAGAGATAGATTTTGTCATCGATTTAGCGCCAGGCACTAGGTTGATAACCCGCGCACCTTACCATATGGCTCCAGCAGAGATGAGGGACTTACATGACCAAATTGAGCAGTTATTGGGGCAAGGGTTTATCCGTAGGAGTACTTTGTCGTGGGGTGCTCTCGTACTGTTTGTTAAGAAAAAGGATAGATCATTGAGGTTATGTGTCGATTACTGGGAGTTGAATAAAGTCACGATACGAAACAAATATCCGTTGCCTCGAATCGATGACTTATTTAACCAGTTGAGAGGAGCCACCTTCTTCTCGAAGATTGAATTGAGATCGGGATACCATCAGTTGCTTATCAGGGAGCAGGATGTATCGAAGACAACCTTCTTGATAAGATATGGTTCCTATGAGTTCAGGGTTATTCCTTTCGGGCTAACCAACGCCCCAACCATGTTTATGGACTTGATGAATAGGGTGTTCAGAAAGTTCCTGGACCAGTTCATCATCGTCTTTATAGATGACATTCTGGTTTACTCGCAGATGGAGGAGGAGCATACCTAGCACTTGAGGCAAGTTTTGTATACACTGCGTCAGCATGAGTTGTACGAAAATACGATAAATGTGGGTTTTGCCTGAAGGAGGTCCAATTTTGGGGGAAAATTACCTCTGACAGAGGGATATTCGTGGATCCGCAGAAGGTGTCAGCGATGAGGGAGTGGGGACAACCCACGACATCAACCGAGATACACAGTTTCTTGGGCCTACACTACACCAAAAACGTTGTTTTACAAGTGTTTTAAACACTTATAAATCAAATAGTAACGGTTTTAAACAGTTATAAAACAAGGGGTTACAATTTTTTTGTAACTCTTCAAAACACTTACAAATGAAAATTAGTAACGGTTCAATCGGTGAATATTTTTGGAGGTTTGGGTTATATAGTTTACCCATTATAAGTGTTTAAAACCGTTAGTGTTTGACATTTTATAAGTGTTCAAAACCGTTACTGCTTGACATTTTATAAGTGTTCAAAACCGTTATTGTTTGACATTGTATAAGTGTTCAAAATCGTTACTGTTTGACATTTTATAAGTGTTCAAAACCGTTACTGTTTGATATTTTATAAGTGTTTAAAACCGTCACAAATATTGATATAAATTAAAAAAAATATTTGATTTGCATCCCCTCATCCAAATATATAAACTCTCAGGCTGCGGTATAACCAGAAAATCTTACAATTATTTCAGATAGGACTGAGTTGTCATTTTATAAGATACGACTTATTTACAATTTCCAAATACATTACAAATCATAAATCGTTGTTCAAACTTTAGACTGCAACAACATGTAATTAATGAAAGGGAAAACTAAATCTTCCTATAGAAGTTTGTGGTGGTCAAAATATGAGTCTTCCTAGCACACATTCCAGATACCATGAACATGGTTGCTTCTTCACCCTCGAGCGCACTGATTCAATTATAAATAACAAAACAAACTAAATATATTCAATTTTATTTTTAAATTATCTATTTTGATAAGTTTACTTAAGGGAATTAAGAACTAAAGGAGGACATATCTGATCTCCTCTGCAACCATAGTTGTAGGAATTCCATAATGCCCATATTCAAAACTTGAACGTCTTTTCTCCTAGCATAAGATTAAAAAATAAGGTGATTTTCCATACTATTCTCATGATTAAATCACTAAGGAAGCACATTAATTAATGTCACGATGGGAATGTAACAAAATCTACAGTCAGTCAATTTGTTTCTCAAAGGTTGACATTTGGTATTTCTAAATTAGCAAATGAAAAGAATGAGGATATTCAATTCCACCATGATTCATACCTTGAAGTCAGTGAGTTCTGCAGTTTTGTTGAAGAAGTAAGCATATGTATTAACTACTGGGGTAGTTATTGCATCTGTAACAATACTGAGACCCAATCTTTCACCTGAGTTAACCACTGTGAAAACGAATATATAGCTAATTGTTAAATAAATATTTATATATTTATTTAGAGTCTATTTTTGGTCAAAAATGTGGGAAATAGAGTTTTAACTATACAATAAATCAGTTGAATAGAAATAGAGTTAACCATCGACCTAAATAAATTGAGTTAACCACACAAGATCATTCTCCCTATCTTTTGTCCCTACGGTGAGCTTAACCCTTTTATGTTTTAAAAACTATCCACACACTTTTGAATAGAAATAGAAATAGAGTTAAACCACAGAAGGTCATTCTCCCTATGTTTTAAAATTAGAGTTAACGCAAAATTAACTACACAAAAAAATATACGGAAATTTATAGACGATCCAGATCATGCTGAAAGGAATTTGAACATGTTTATTTGATGATTCTGAAAGTAAAAAAATGCAGCCAGCTTACCAGGTTTGAATAGAAACTTGCAACTTCTGTTCTCACTGAATCCATATCTCCTTTTATTACATCTGGCTTGTACCTGGAATAAAATAATGTTTCATTAAAAATAAATCTACTTGTAAGTTTTAACAAACACCACACTAGGCTTTTATCCTTGCTCTAATAAACTTAATAGATCACATTTCTCATTTCTTAAAAGGTATCATTTGGTATAGTCTTCTAGCCTCATTCAATCAACTACAAATAATTAATTAAAAAACAGCTATGTAAAAAAATGTAGCATTTATTTAAACAACAATTAGAATAGTGGTGATGAAGAAAGTGAATAAAGAGGAAAGAATGAGAATAAAAAAGAATGACTTATTTCGAACGGCTAATGGTTGTTCATTAGGCAAAGCCTTAATGAACTTCCATAGACTCTACTTCAATATGTGCATGTTGTTCACTAATTAAGTCAAATGCCTCACTAGTTCCAAGCGCAATATCAACTTTGACTCTTGTTACCGGCTTATTGGGCTGGAATAATCCTGTGTAGCCTATGATAGAATTATATGAACATTTTAAATTAAAATACAAGAGAAATTCATGTAAGAAGTCATATAAGATAATGTAACTAACCAAATGCAAGGGTTATAATCCCATGCTCTTCGGATGACAAGAATACAACCCAAGCAAAGATAAGCACAGTTAAATTTTTAATTTTGAGATAACCTGATAATATATCTTCAAATGCGAAAATGTATGGCTTTAAAAATAAAGAAAATAGATCAGAACTATGTCATATATCGCCGTGAGAATATTACTTTGTCTAGACGTCAATGAATCTGACTCTTGAATAGCCTCTCTTGTATGTACAGAGAGAGAGAGAGAGAGAAAGAGGTTCACTACTAGAGAATACATGGATCTTCGCACAGACAATGCCACTGATCTTAGGGGATCCGAAAAGATCCCATGATTTTCCATTAAACGCGTTACGAAAAGGCCAAACATGTTCGGGGGTATGTGAAATTAACAAAGGCGTATCCCTTGTTCACCCCAGTCTTGCACGACCCTCACATAATAGCATATTAGTACTTTAACTCCACCAAAACAAAATAATTTATCTGTTTGATACGTATATAAAAATATAATTACACTTACTTGTAATCGTTAGGCAGATACATGAAATCAAAAGCTAAAGAGGTGTTCTCTTCATTTTCATTCGAAATCAAATTCGTGGCCCTTTGATTCTCCGACACGTAATGCTTGTCTAATAAATCTAGCAGAAACTCACGACTGAAGAAATTCAATGTAAATAATACCCATATACATCATAAAACATTAGTATATTATGTCCATGAAATAAAATTGTTACATTCAAAATGGTATGCCCAAAACATAAAGATGGAAATAAGATGGTAGGTATATTAACCAACACATTAATCATAGTAATTTAACAAACAATTACTATGATCATTGGCGTTAAAGATGATCAAATAAACTATTGAAATAGGACTAAAGCCTAATTAACTTTATAAGTTGCCAAAAAAGTGCAATTTGATATTTGAATTTATAAATTGATTCGATTGAGGTCAAAAAATATAATTGAAGGAGATTTATCAAGGTTAGGAAATCTGAGAATCGTCGCAATTCATAATTCGCGCAATTCATGGGGGAAAGCACATGATCGAAGTCCTTTTAAATTTTGAGCTGCAATAAGATACAAACATAGCACCATCAAATTACCTTGAGTTACAAATCAAGATAGGAATATGAAGAGTGATAGGACAACAGTCTTGCTAAATATAGTTCTAAGATGTATGTATATATATAATAATCATACACTGATATATACGTGCACACAAATATTTTAAGGAATTAATCACCGCAGCCTACGGTATTCAAGTAAGGTTTGTATTGTAGACAACATATCTATATATCAAGGCTTCAATCTTTGAAACTCTCAAAATTTATTATTCAAAATTCAGGGTCTGATGTACTAGGGGTGGCAATTCCTCCCAAAGGTTAAACCTCTTGATTCATATTTTCAAACCGGTACCCTTACCCAGGTTTCGCAGCTACATTCTGTGTAACATAAGGAGGTGAATAAACAAGGCTTGAGCAAAAAATAGATCAAAAGTACAACATGATATTTCGCAAATGAGATGCTTAAATACCTTCACGTCTAATTACATTTGTCTTCTCCTTGCTCTTGTACGTACCTGCCTCGCAACAATTCCCAAACTCATCATAACATCCAGTGAATATACAGAATAGGTAATTACTGCATGATGCAAACTTCAGGAAGATTGAAGAGGATGGATCAGAAGAATCAAAATTATTATTACCAATTCCGCCATACGATAAGCGATAAGGTGTCCCTTAGCAGAATTGACAAAATCTTCCACACGGTGCACATACATAACAATTAGCTATAACAAAGGGAACCAATAATTGCACCAAGATTTCAATGTATCACGTAATTCAAGAAATATAACATTGAGCCACTCAATCCCTGTATCTCGATGAAATTTCTTCAGAGATTTAGATTGGGGAAATTTTCCCATGTAAATTGGGTTAAAAAACAACAGCTTCAAACTGTAAGTAGTTATCATTATATACAAATCTTAGTCCTCCTATACAACATAAACATTGATGGTACAAAGACACTCCATCAGATATAAATATTATCAGTAACAATGAAATATATACTTCCAACAAGAGGATGCCTTTTTATTCAAGTGCCACGTATCTTTCCAACTTGGACTCTATTTGTCTTTTAACTGACTTGGAGAGGCTCTTAAGTGTAATCATCAACAACATGTTAACTTGAGTTGAGTCTGGACCAACGGATTAGAAAGCACACGGATGTGGATCCACGTTTTTGAGTTATATTTGATTTACAAATATTCATTTTTTGGACTAAATCGAAGAAGTCGGCTTTAAGGGATAAATTGTACAAGTACAAATAAATAGAGGCCAAAGTTCATGTTACCTTGTCATGAATTGATGATGGCATTATAACTAGCATTTTTTGGTAGGAACTAAAATGAGCTTATAAACAAGCTTTTGTGAGATGACCTTTCACCACCACCGACACAAACTGCACAAGTAGCAGTTGGTACAGACTCATCCTCATAGTATTGAACCTTAGAGTTACCATATATCAGATAACATTAAGGATGTCACTACTCAAGAGGTTAATGCATTAGAAATGTGGATTGGTGATTCAAACCACAAAAAAGGAAATAAAAAAAATAATGAATGAATGAAATAATAAATGAATGGAGGTGACAACGATAGAGAAAGATGAGATAAGGAGCCTATATTAACACCGACAAGCTTTGAGTTTTTCTTCATCTCCTCATCAAACTTGTCCTTTCCAATTCAACCAATGTACGTGGTGGAACCAAAAATTTGAAGCATCCACTACAAATATCGAAAGGAAAAATCAGTCTTCTATAATAACAAGATGAACTTTCTTAGACTGATAAGGGCCACAATAGAAGAACTTTTAACTTACCTCAGCAACTTTGGTTGAATTCAGAGTTGCACCTATAATAAAAATACTTACACGCCAATTCCTCGTACCTGTAATACAAACACGAGACCAAACGTCATTTTAATATAGCAGCTATTAATTTGAGACAGAGGGAGTATATGATTTTCGTAACTCTCATTCAACATTTAACCTCATCAATCTGATATTATTTCGTTTAGGTTACATCTTATAAATATGATATACGTTTAATGCATAATAATTCAATATATTAACATGAGTTTATAATAGGAATAACAGACAATATTGGAAACACATGTTACTGTCTAAATAACATAATCTTCAACTTATAACTGTCAAATTATTTGACTAATCCCATTTTGGTCCGGAAGTGTCTAAAAATGTACAGAATGCTTCAAATATGTACAAAAGAGAAAATGAAACCCGAAAAAGCCTTATGATCTTTTCCTGGTGCCAATCATTTAACATAAGTCTCAATGCATTTTGCCTAAAAACACATTAAAGCATGTCTCGAAGCATGTGTTTCAAATAAATTTTGATTGATTGGGGGAGGGGAAATAGCATGACTCGGAATAAGAAAGACAAGTGTTTTACATATTGAAATATGAACATATACAAATTTATAGTCACAAAAAATAGATTACAGGCATTGGATCTTAAGCTAACTAGTGGGAAATGTCACTAAAAATGAAATCAAGATGAAGTTACTTCCATTGGTAAGTGCCTTTCCTCAACAAGGATTGCATTGTTCAACTTGATGTCATAACTGTTGCACAAAAGAAAATCAAGGTAAGCAACGAGCACATAAAACTCAACAATAATACAAATAGCATAAAATGATAATACATGTCATATCCGTTACTAATTGTTTGATTCAAGAAAAGTGCAAACTGTTTTCAATAAGGGCAAAATGGTTATTATCTATGTACCAAGAAACATTACTATTATCATAACTGTTTTGAAACATATAATGGTTATGAACTTTTTTCAAAATAATTCAAATGTTGTTTCAAAGGTTCAAGTCATTAAATGTTATTAATTCATTCAAAGGTTTCAATTCATAACTACTTTGTAAAAGAACTGGACTTGAGATGGACTTGAAAATGAAAATCCACGATAACTTTTTTTCTAAAAAGAACTGGACGTGCGATGGACCTGAAAATGAATCTCTACCACAACGTTTTTGTAAAAAGAAATGGACATGACAATCATTTGAGAATGGACCTCCATCTAAACTGATATCATGGACAAACTTGAAACCTCCACCACAACTGTTATCATGGACATAATAGAACTGTAACAATGGATCAAGAAAATATATCACCGATGTTACCATTTTTCGTACGTACTCAATTTTCCTGCTCGTTCAATTCTTCTATGTTTCTCACAATTATTCAATTGATAAATTCATATATAAAACATCATAATTCACATCAATAATTTAAACCACGGCATACTAATTCATTTCATTTTATTTTTTTGTATACAAAAACTATAAAAACTCAACCTAATTTGAACTAAATCCCTTTACACATTGCGAATCAATTAAATTTGGATTAAATGCGAAAATTTTTAACAGTTGCAACCACAAAGCAAGACAAAAATCGTGCTAGATGATATATTTCCACGACCTTTTTTTATTTAAAGCAAATAGATGCTCAATTTAGGTCAATTCTATTCTGAAGAAAGACTAGTAGAACAAAGAGATAGAATAGGAGGGTTACTGGGTTACTTGAGTATATTAAACCTATATCTGAAATTTATTCACCGATCTGAAATATAAAAAAACTATATCTGAAATGAAGGGTTTGCTTAATATGGGTTTGTACCGATCTGTTACAGGTTTGGTTAATATGGGTTTGTACCTATATATGAAATTAAGGGTATTCTTAGGTAAAAATAAGGAGATAAAACAGCGGGACAAACAAGGAGATAGATCTTCCAGAAAAAACACCGTAAAGAAATATGTTAAAAGGCATGAACCACTGTAGTAATTTGTACCTATATCAGAGATGGACCGGCCTGAACCACCGACCAGAGATGGAATCGCTTGAACCACCGACCAAATATGGAATACACGATGGCGCAATGGTGATTCGCGTGAGAACAGAGATGGAATCGCGTGAGAACACTTTTGGAGGTTCTTTCTAGCGGGAAGATGAAAATACAATAGAGGGAAATTTTTTTAACACTTTGAAGTCTTTGAAGTGGATACACATGATATTCACGTGTTCTATGTTATCTATTGCGTGTTATATTAATAATTTTGTACCAGTTATAAACACTTACAAATTTTGTAAGTGACTAAAACTGTTACAAATTTCGTAAGTGTCTTGAACACTTATAAATCATTTTTTCAATTAGTTATAAAATAGCTAATTTGGTGTAGTGCTAGCCGGATACTACAGGAGGTTTATTCTAGGGTTTTCAAAGATAGCGGGTCCGTTGACACACCTGACTCGCAAAGGGGTGTCGTTCATCTGGAGTGACGCCTATCAGTTAGCCTTTGATGAGTTGAAAGACAAATTAACCTCATCACTAGTGTTAGCATTGCCTAGGTCGGGAGTGGAGTATCTAGTCTACACTGATGCGTCCTTATTAGGACTTGGGGGTGTACTTCAACAGGAGGATTAGGCTATATCTTATGCCTCCCTAAGCTTAAGCCTCACGAGAAGAATTACCCCACCCACGACTTAGAATTGGTGACGGTCGTCTTTGCACTTCGGATTTGGAGGCATTATCTCCCGAGGGAGAAATTTCAGTTGTTCACAAATCACAAGTCATTACAGTACCTCTTCACACAGAAGGAGATGAATATGCATCAGCGCCGGTGGCTTGAGTTTGTGAAGGATAATCATTTTGATATCCAATACCACCCGAGGAAGGCTAATGTGGTAGCAGACGCGTTGAGCCGTAAGCCGGTAGGGGAGGTGGCCAAAGTGTGAAAAGAAAAATGAAAGGAGTTAGGACACCAGGATGCGGTGGCTCGATTGTTCATGTCTATGATGACAGTTACATTCTAAATTATTATGAGAGTAGTACAGGCTCAAGTAGCTGACTCGTTCTACCAGAGTCAGATAGTGCAGCTTTTAGCAGATGGGGCCGAGTCTTATACCGTGGGTTCATATGGGGGTCTACGTTTCAATAAAAGGTTTGTAGTTCCTGAGGGAGAAGACTTGTGACACGAGGTGATGACAGAGTCGCACGGTTCATGATTTGCATCCCGGTGGGGATAAGATGTACCAAGATATGCAGAGACAGTACTGGTGGAGCGGGATGAAGATGGATATTGTCGAGTTCATCTCGAAATGTGCCACTTGTCAGCTAGTAAATTTGGACCATCAGAGACCGATGGGACTTCTACAGCCATTAGAGGTTCCTATGTGAAAATGGGTGAGCATTTCCATGGACTTCATCACGAGATTACCTACATCGCAGAGGGGTCATGATTCAATATGGGTGATAGTGGATCGGCTGACCAAGGTAGCCCACCTTCTGCCAGCTCGAACTGATTACACCATGGGACAGTACGCCCAGATATTCATAGCAGAGATAGTGAGACTTCACGGGGTGCCTCTAAACATTGTGTCTGACAGCGATAAAGTGTTTGTGTCTCGATTTTGGGAGAGTTGTCAAGAGCCAATGAGTCCAGAGTTGCGGCTGAGCACAACTTATAACCCGCAGACGGATGGACAGACCGAGCGAACAAATCAGATGTTAGAGGATATGTTGCATATGTGCGTCATCGATTTTGGCGGAGGCTGAGAGTAGTATCTTCCGCTGGTGGAGTTTGCCTATAACAACTCCTACCGATTTACTATCGGTATGGCTCCATTCGAGGCACTATACGGCAGATCTTTTCATTCCCCATCTTGTTGGTTGGAGGTGGGGGACAACAAGTTACTTGGTCTGGAGGTGATTCAGGATACTTCGACGAGGATAGAGTTGACACAGAACCCTATTCGGGTTACTCAGGATCGACAAAAGAGCTACGCCGACGCCAAGAGATATTTTTGGGAGGTCAATGTGGGGGACCAAGTGTTACTTTGGGTGTCTCCTATGAAGTGAGTTATGCGTTTTAGGAAGAAGGGAAAGTTGGCACCTAGATATGTAGGGCCATTCCCTATTATCGAGAGGATTGGGCGAGTTTCTTATAGACTTGGGTTACCGGAGCACTTGCATAGGGTCCATGACGTGTTCCATATATCTTCGCTGAGGAGATATCTTCAAGATAATTTAGCCCATACTCACATCGTGTTGGAGGAGATCGACTTACATCCTGATAGCTCTCACGAGGAGGGGCCGGTTGCTATCCTAGACTGTAGCGAGAGGAAGTTGAGGTCAAAGATAGTACCACTAGTCCGTGTTCAGTGGCGGTACCATAATGTTGAGGAATCTACCTAAGAGCGCGAGGATGACATGCGTGAACGTTATCCAGAGTTATTCTTGACAAGTATACTTTCATTTCCGAATTTCGGGACAAAATTCTATTATTAGGGAGGAAGTATGTAATACCCCATATTTTTACTCATGTTTATTTTATTATGAAATTTTGGAAATTGGGATTAATTAAATTAAAGGGAGAAAATTTAATTTATAATTAATCCGATTTTAAGGGTAATAATTACTAACGTAACGAAAGTTGGTAGTTATCGAAAATAATTATGTTAAATTATAATTATGTTGAACATTACGTAGTGAGTAACGTAATATTATTTCAGAAATAAGAATATGGCCGGGGATGAGATACACGACAGTTAAAATATAATTATTTGGGACGCGCGTATGAGTCGCGTTAATTTTCTATTTTGAGGGTTAAAAAGGCAAATTATTTTTAAAAAACTCGTATGGCTATTTTGAGTGCGCCATTGTGTCCGTAAGGGTCAAAATAGTCAGAAAACACTACTCGGGTGTTTTAATTGGAGTCCGGGGAATTTTAACCCAAAATGACCCCTCGGAGGGGTATTTTGGTCATTTGGGATTTTAGAGTAATTAAATGGATGAAAATAAAGTTTATTTAGAAATAAATAGGGTTAGTGGCCTGTCAGTTTCACCTTACGTGAGAAAGAGAGAGAAAAAGAGGAAGAACCAAGGAGGAAGGAGAACCATCAGAGAGAAAGGGGAAAACTCAAGAGATTTCACACAAAAGTTGCGTCAAAGTGTAGATCGCGACAAGAGGATCAACCACATACCAAATTCAACCCAAGAATCAGAAGTCCATCCCAAGTCAAGTGTTTATCTTGCTCCTTTTTTTAGCAAATATTGTTCTTGTTGATTTAGATTAGATGATATAAACTTGTTGCAATGAAAACTTAGGTTTAATTAGATTAATTTGTCAAGAAACCTCATGAATTGGAGATGGGTTTTCATGTAGAGGATCTTCCCGTCTTAGACCTGTTAAGTTTGGTAATTGTATGGTGGACATCATGAAATTAATTGGGAGTTTTGAAAGTTTAAACAAATTATGGGTTCGTATTTAAGATATTCATTAGGAATTGAAGAAATTGTTAAATTCCATTTGAGTGTGTAAGGGTTTGACCTTTAATTTGTATTAGAAAGTATCTTAGGATAATTTGGAATAGTTTAGGAGCATTAAATTAGAGTTGGGTTGAGTTTTGGATTGATATTAAAGATTGAAAGTTAGAAAAATCGAATTTGGAGAAGAACTGGTTCTGTTCGGATTTCTCGTTCGATGTCTGCCCAGGTCGTTCGAACAAGACTTCCAACGAGAATTCCAATGACCTTTCTAACGAAATGATGGATTTCGTTCGAAGTGAGAACTTCGTTCGAACGACCTCATTCAAACGACCTCGTTCGAATGATATTCGCTTGACTTCTCACGAGATTTCAGAATGACTTTTTAGGGTCCGTTCGAGTTAAAAATCATCCTAGGGTTATCCAAGTGAGAGTAATCACCTACGTGAGTAACGGGTGACTTAAATTTGGAATTAGTAGTGTGTTGGGATTGTAATAGTTCTCGGGATATAGAAAGTTTATAGAACCTAGGAGGGAATGTAGGTTCGAAAGAGGAAATATATGATTGAATCACGGTGAGTGGTAGAATTAATACTACTACTTATGTACTATGGAAATCAGGTTGCGTGAACGCCTAATGAGTTATATAAGTTGTGTGCATGCTTATTACTTAAGATATTATGTGTATGACATACCTAGCTACTGGCTATCGAACGAAGGTTAGCGCGTTGTGGACGACCATATCTTGTGTGCCTTTGGGGGATTTTGAGTTGTATCACTAGAGCATGGAACCTAGGTACGGACTATCTGTGATAACGATAGTGGTGACGGTCATATGGGTGCGTAGCCCATCGACTTGGAACTACGTTCACCTCCAATATGTGTATTTATTTTATTGGTTCCTGAGAGATTGAACATGTTGTCCTTCATGCATGAGCGTTGCAATGGGACTAAATAACTGAGTATGCCTAACACCAGGGGTTTCTTAACCATGGGTGTAGTATTGATATATATATTTATACGTACTCATATTGAGATTTTATATATATATACGGAGTTCCTGATCTGTGTTTCATAATGGCCGCATTATTATAGTATATACCCCTTGGGTCACCAGTTGAGAATTAAAAATGTTATGAGAATGAGTTAAAGCATCTTTAAACCTGTTCCCAAATAATATTAATATATTGTGTTCGGGTTATTTAGATATTTTATCCGTATAGTGGTTATACTACGTATAGTCATACATAGTATCATAACTAGTATGAGTAGTTAGACTTGTTAGGCGTGCACATTAGATGAGAGGTGAGCATCTCAAGTGAGTACGCTAAGTTAACATGAATAATATTTGTGCTAATTAACCAATTTAAGCACTTACTATATTTAAACTATTTTCTACTCGGGCTCTGACCCGTTTTTCTACAAAATTCCTTTCTTATTCTTTTATTTTAGGTGCTCAGCCACAGGGACACCAAGCTTAAGAGATTCCATTCAATTGCCAACCGTAGCTGCTGTGGAAGCTACATGACATTGCTAGTAGACGCTTCATAGTCTATTCTTCTTTACCTATCAGTTACTTAATTCAGTTGGACATGTCGTCCCTTCCTATTTTCTAGTCAGAGATTTAGATGTTTTATTCTATTAATAGACTTTTATTTCATGAATTCGGATTATTGTATGGGATTTCGACTGGAAGTGTTTACTCCAGTTCTCTATTTTAATCCAGCTAGTTCTTTCCTTATGTTTTGGGGATGAATGGTATTATTTAATTATTTCCTTACTTGATAATGGATAACAACAAGATAAAATTGTGACATCAACCTTTTTTTAAATATTAGGTGGTTAGTTTTAAATTAAATAAAATTGATGATTTTCGACAGTGATGCATTATCTGAACTAACTGGATATTCTGGATTTAATTAATAAAGGACTTATCACTCTGTATTTAATTAGGTGGGGTGTCACATTTGTATTCTTTACCAATCGTCCAAATTAGGGGTGAACTCTTCCTTAATACCAGGATCCACCTCAAAGCCATTCAACAGTTGCTAGGGAATAACATCTAAGGGAACCCACTTTGTGTCCTTCCCAAAAGGAGGCCGACGATAGGCTGGGAAGTCTATTTGATACATGTTCCATAGTTGGGACTCTCTAAGTTCCTTAACTATTTTGAGGGCATTCAACTCCCCATGCTTGTATGCAACATCCCAGGCTTTTTGCAACTTCATAGGAGTATCCGCCCAACCCTCATCGTAGCCTTGTCGACCATGCAACTCGAAAGCCCTTCCTGAACAGGAACCTTAGCCTCTTGATGTCTCTTTGAAGCCCATATATTATACTGTCATTCCTCAGAAAATGTCCCCCTGCTTCGAAAATCTTATTCCTCTGCTCGTTGTTCTCCAACTGGACTAGCTCGCTAACCTTTTTGACATCCTTGCTTGACGTGAGCTGCGACTTGGGGTTAACATTTTACTCTTGCATTAAGGAGCAAATATCCTCCAAGTCCTGAAGGTCATCCTTAAGCTTGGCGATCACCTCAGTTTATTCCTTGTATGCCTCTGTTCTGGATTTTAATGCTTTGCAAACTTTGATGAATGCCTAAAGAGCCTTCTCGCTCACTTTAGGGCCAAAAATATTTTTAAGATTCTTAGAGGAAGAAGAAACATCCTCGAAAACAAAGTTACAAGCATTAAAATCAAACACAGAGCATAGGGAAAATCAGTAATGGAAAATATAATTCTTTCAATAATTACAAAAAGGGATAGTCAATAGCCATTATAACGAAGAAAATAAAAAAGGGGAAGAGTACAACACTTGAACAAAAGGAAAATTAGCCTAATCTATAATGCTCTACTCCTTCACTCACTTGATTGATTCGGGAGCCTTCCTCTTATCTGTAGCATTCTCAGCTTTCTCGCTGATAACCCTGGTTTGGTCGGAGATTCCCTTAACATGGTCGGTCGCATGACCAACAACCACCATCTCCTCAACAACGGGGGAGGACTTGGATCGTACCTCCCGAAGAGTTTAGAGTCAGAAGGAACTCCTGTCGCGGTAAATGATGGCTCTTAACCTTTCTTGTACTCACCTTCTAAGCGTAGATTGTCTTAGTTTCAGCATTGTCATATGCCGCATTCCATACTTATTCGTAGTTATCATCCTTGATGGAAGAGACCTCATCCTCCTATTTTTCCCCTCACGGTGAGCCCGTCTCTTTCTACGGCCAATAGGTTATTGGCCAACTTTATTGAGGCTATTACCTCAACGGTGGACTTCTTCTCCAGCTCATAGGCTGCCCTTTCATCATAAAACTTTTTTGCAGCTTCAGTTAACTCCAAGATCTTCTTGGTTTGGTTAACATGACCATCCAAGAAAGTAAAGAAGTCTTCCAGTAACTACAAATCAAATACGAGAAGATATGTGAATACTCAAAATGCGAATCATCCTTAAAAAAAAACAGAGGGAGAGGGATATTTACCAGAGCCTGGGCAAAATGAACATAAAGCTTATCGATGCCAAGCTTCATTGACCTTTCACAGCCAGTAGCAAGAACTGCACCCTTTATTAGGTTGGGGGCAATAGACGAGTTCACGGCCACACTTTCAGCTGAAGAGAACGAGAAAAATGAGGAAACATTGGTTGGGGCCTCAATGGCCTTCTTCTTTTTCTCTTTCTCCTTTCCCAAATCCTCCTCTCTCCTCTTCTTCTCTCCTTCCTCCCTCTTAGTAGCCCTTGTGCTAGGGCCAACAGACCTCAGGGCTTTGACCCAGGTAGACGGGAACATCTGATCATTATCATCCTCACGTCCGAGCAACAGTCTTCTTCTAGGAGGGGTAATTCGATCTTCTTCTTTTTTGGGGATAAAAGAGTCAAGGACTATATATTTAGAGCAACCAACACCTCGCCTGGATCATAAATCTCAAGAATGTCATCTACAAGCCGAGCTACAAAGCTAGAGGTGGTAATGGTGTACTCGAGAAGGTAGGCATTCGACTAGGGATGCTCAGCGTCGGGCAATCTATCTTTAATCTTCCAAACCTTTAAGAGGTCAGAGACCTTTATTTGGAAGAGTGAAGGTTCATTATTCTTTCCTCGAGCTGCACAGAGATAAAGTACATATTCATTAGCAAAAAGAAAAAGTAGAAAGAAAAAAATGTGACAAGTTGCAGACAAGACTAAGTAACAACCTATGTGATCCTCCCCCAGTTAGGGACAAAGGAGACTTTACACTTCTCGCCCTCAGAAAGGGTAGGAGTTTGCCATTTTTTGGCAATAAAACCCCGATCCCAATAACCTTTGCTGGAATTAGGAAGATTCACTACCAGGATCATGTTTAACTTCCACGCCTTTAGATATAAAAGACCATCAGTAGTGTGCAACTAAGAATAGCAAAACCCGATCTCATAGATTCCCAGATTGATCCCATACAACTCATTAATTCTGTGAACTCTGTCCATTATTTACCAAGTTTTGGGAGCACATTGACCAAGGACGACATCAAATTAATCAAAAAATGCAAGAAATAAGCGATTCAAAGGGAAAGTAAAACTCCCTTGAACTGTAGTAGGGTGTGTATCCAAATCCCTTCATCCATGTTTTTGACATCTCTGGGCATGGGGGAACAATCGATTCACACCCATTTCGGTATTGAATATTTCTCCCTAAACTCCTATACATTTCTATCACCGATAGCATCCATTCACTACATCAAAAACAAGAATCTGACACGGTTTAAAACTGTGCCAGATCAAATCTGGCACGGTTTTGAACTGTGCCAGAATCAGGTGTTCCAAAATGGCCATTTTTTCTGGCACGGCTCAAAAGTGTGCCAGATTTGGCCAAACAGGAACACTTATGGCACACTTTTAAACCGTGCCAGAATTTGATATTTTTGGCACAGTTTTTAACTGTGCTAGATTCAACACAGTTTAAAAAAATTTAGCACAATTCAAAACCGTGCCAAAATATGATACACTTTTTCCACAGTTTTGAACTGTGCCAAATTTTTTTATAAAAAGAAAAAAAAAATTAATTATTTGAAAGCACAAAAATTCACAAATTAAAAATATTGCACGTTGTTGATAAACTAATGTACATACAAATTTCAAAATATTACAAGTCTTTAATAGTTCGCATGCCAAAAAAAATTGGGCAGAGTTTCCTCTATTTTCTGGACATTCCAAAACCTGCTAATACAAAACCTGCCTAACATAAAGCCCGCACGACCACAAAATATAACAATTAACTTAAAAAAGCCAGCACGGCCATAAAAGTTAACAACAAAACTACAAAAGCCCGCACGACCATAACACAAAAAAATGGAATCATGAATAAAACCCTTGTTCTAAACCATTGAGTTCTCTGTGTGTTCCACGTGAATAAATGCCAACGATAAACTGTTATCCTGCAAAACAAATAGGATACAAAAAAGATACGATAATAGTAACCCAATAATTTACAAAAAAAAATTTACTCAAACTAAAAAATTACATATAGGAGTGGAAATTATCGTCATATTCTCAAATCGGGACACCCGAGACTACACGGTCAGTTCCTACAAGTTACATTGGTCCCGTGTTAGGTGTTCGTGCCTCCTACGGGGTCGTTCAGGGCTGGTTTGGGTTTTCACCCTTTAACGGCTTGTTTTTAAGTCTAAGTGTTGATTTTTGTAAATTAGCATCATATTCTCAAACCGGGGGATCCGGGACTACGCGGTCAGTTCGTACAAGTTACATTGGTCCCGTGCGAGGTGTTTGTGCCTCTTACGGGGTCGTTTGGGGATTGGTTTGGATATTCACCCTTTAACGGCCTATTTTTAAGTTTAAGTGTTATTTTTGCAAATTATCGTTGTATTCTCAAACCGAAAGACCCGGGACAACATGGTCAGTTCCTACAAGTTACATTGATCCCGTGCGAGGTGTTCGTGCCTCCTACGGGGTCGTTTGGTGCTGGTTTGGGTTTTCACCCTTTAACGACATGCTTTTAAGTCTAAGTGTGATTTTTGCAAATTATCGTCGTATTCTCAAACCAGGAGACCTGGGACTACGCGATCAGTTCCTACAAGTTACATTGGTCCCGTGCGAGGTGTTCGTGCCTCTTACGGGGTCGTTTGGGGGCTAGTTTGGGTTTTCACCCTTTAACGGCATGTTTTTAAGTTTAAGTGTTATTTTTACAAATTATCGTCTTATTCTCAAACCGGGAGACCCGGGACAACGCGATCAGTTCCTATAAGTTACATTGGTCCCGTGCAAGGTGTTCGTGCCTCCTACGGGGTCGTTTGGGAGCTGGTTTGGGTTTTCACCCTTTAACGACTTGTTTTTAAGTTTAAGTGTTGATTTTTACAAATTATCATCGTATTCTCAAACCTAGAGACCCGGGATTACGCGATCAGTTCCTATAAGTTACATTGGTCCCGCGCGAGGTGTTCGTGCCTCTTACAGGGTCGCTTGGCGGCTAGTTTGGGTTTTCACCCTTTAACGGCCTATTTTTATGTTTAAGTGTTATTTTTGCAAATTATCACAATATTCTCAAACCGAGAAACCCGAGACAACGCGATCAGTTCCTAAAAGTTACATTAGTCCCGTGCGAGGTGTTCGTGCCTCTTACGGGGTCGTTTGGCGGCTGGTTCGGGTTTTCACCCTTTAACGGCCTATTTTTAAGTTAAAGTGTTATTTTTGCATATTATCCTCGTATGCTCAAACCGAGAGACCCGTAATTACGCAGTCAGTTCCTACAAGTTACATTGATCCCGTGCGAGGTGTTCGTGCCTCTTACGGGGTCGTTTGGGGGTTGGTTTGGATTTTCACCCTTTAATGGCCTGTTTTTAAGTTTAAGTGTTATTTTTACAAATTATCGTCGCATTCTCAAACCGGGAGACTCGGGACTACGCGGTTAGTTCCTACAAGTTACAATGGTCCCGTGCGAGGTGTTCGTGCCTCCTACGGGGTCGTTTGGGAGCTGGTTTGGATTTTCACCCTTTAACAGCTTGTTTTTAAGTTTAAATGTTATTTTTGCAAATTATTGTCGTATTCTGAAACCGGGAGACCCAGGACTATGCGGTCAGTTCCTATAAGTTACATTGGTCCCGTGCGAGGTGTTCGTCCCTCCAACGGGGTCGTTTGGGGGCTGGTTTGGGTTTTCACCCTTTAACGGCATGTTTTTAAGTCTAAGTGTGATTTTTACAAATTATCGTCGTATTCTCAAACTGAGAAACCCGGGACTACGAGGCCAGTTCCTACAAGTTACATTGGTCCCGTGCGAGGTGTTCGTGCCTCTTACGGGGTCATTTGGGGGCTGGTTTGGGTTTTCATCCTTTAACGGCCTATTTTTAAGTTTAAGTATTGATTTTTGTAAATTATCGCCGTATTCTCAAATCGGGAGACCCGGGACTACGCGATCAGTTCCTACACGTTACATTGGTCCCGTGCGAGGTGTTTGTGCCTCCTACGGGATCGTTTGGGGGCTAGTTTGGGTTTTCACCCTTTAACGGCATATTTTTAAGTTCAAGTGTGATTTTTGCAAATTATCATCGTATTCTCAAATGGGGAGACCCAGGACTACGCGGTTAATTCCTACTAGTTATATTGGTCCCGTGCGAGGTGTTCGTGCCTCTTACGGGATCGTTTGGGGGCTGGTTTCAGTTTTCACCATTTAACGGCCTATTTTTAAGTTTAAGTGTTATTTTTGCAAATTATCATTATATTCTCAAATCGGGAGACCCGGGACTACGCGATCAGTTCCTACAAGTTACATTGGTCCCGTGCGAGGTGTTCGTGCCTCTTACAGGGTCGTTTGAAGGTTGGTTTGGATTTTCACCTTTTAACGGCCTGTTTTTAAGTTTAAGTGTTATTTTTGCTAATTATCATCTTATTCTCAAACCGGGAGACCCGGGACTACGCGGTCAGTTCCTACAAGTTACATTGGTCCCGTGTGAGGTGGCCATGCCTCTTAGGGGGTCGTTTGGGGGCTGGTTTGGGTTTTCACCCTTTAACGGCCTGTTTTTAAATTTAAGTGTTGATTTTTGTAAATTATCACCATATTCTCAAACCAGGAGACCCGGGACTACGCGGTCAGTTCCTACAAGTTACATTGGTCCTGTGCGAGGTGTCCGTGCCTCCCACGGGGTCGTTTGAGGGATGGTTTGGGTTTTCACCCTTTAACGGCCTGTTTTTAAGTTTAAGTGTTGATTTTTGCAAATTATCACTGTATTCTCAAATCGGGAGACCCGGGACTACGCGATCAGCTCCTACACATTACATTGGTCCCGTGCGAGGTGTTTGTGCCTCTTACGGGGTCGTTTGGGTTTTCACCCTTAATGGCCTGTTTTTAAGTTTAAGTGTTATTTTGCAAATTATCATCGTATTCTCAAATCGGGAGACCCGGGACAACGGTTCCTGCAAGTTACATTGGTCCCGTGCGAGGTGTTCGTGCCTCCTACGGGGTCGTTTGGGGCTGGTTTGGGTTTTCACCCTTTAACGGCTTGTTTTTAAGTTTAAGTGTTAATTTTTGCAAATTATCGTTGTATTCTCAAACCGAGAGACCCGAGACTATGCTGTCAGTTCCTACAAGTTACATTGGTCCCGTGCGAGGTGTTCGTGCCTCTTACGGGGTCGTTTGGGGTTGGGTTGGGTTTTCACTCTTTAACGGCCTGTTTTTAAGTTTAAGTGTTATTTTTACAAATTATCGTCGTATTCTCAAATCGAGAGACCCAGGACTACGCGAGAAGTTCCTACAAGTTACATTGGTCCCGTGCGAGGTGTTCGTGCCTCTTGCGGGATCGTTTGGGGGCTGGTTTGGGTTTTGACCCTTTAACGACCTGTTTTTAAGTTTAAGTGTTATTTTTGCAAATTATCGTCTTATTCTCAAACCGGGAGACTCGGGACTACGCGCTCAGTTCCTACAAGTTACATTGGTCCCGTGCGAGGTGTCCGTGCCTCTTACGGGGTCGTTTGGGGGCTGGTTTGGGTTTTCACCCTTTAACGGCTTGTTATGAAATTTAAGTGTTGATTTTTGAAAATTATCGTCGTATTCTCAAACCAGGAGACCTGGGACTACGCTGTCAGCTCCTACAAGTTATATTGGTCCTGTGCGAGGTGTCCGTGCCTCTTACGGGGTCGTTTGGGGGCTGGTTTGGGTTTTCACCCTTTAACGGCTTATTTTTAAGTTCAAGTGTGATTTTTGCAAATTATCGTCATATGCTCAAACCGGTAGATCCGGGACTATACGGTCAGTTCCTAAAATTACATTGGTCCCGTGCGAGGTGTTTGTGCCTCTTACGGGGTCGTTTGGGAGATGGTTTGTGTTTTCACCCTTAATGGCTTGTTTTTAAGTTTAAGTGTTATTTTGCAAATTATCGTCGTATTTTCAAACCAGGAGACCCGAGACTACGCGGTCACTTCCTACAAGTTATATTGGTCCCGTGCGAGGTGTTCGTGCCTCCTACGGGGTCGTTTGGGGGCTGGTTTGGGTTTTCACCCTTTAACGGCCTATTTTTAAGTTTAAGTGTTATTTTTGCAAATTATCACAGTATTCTCAAACCGAGAAACCCGAGACTACGCGATCAGTTCCTAAAAGTTACATTAGTCCCGTGCAAGGTGTTCGTGCCTCTTACGGGGTCGTTCGGCGGCTGGTTCGGGTTTTCACCCTTTAACGACTTGTTTTTAAGTTAAAGTGTTATTTTTGCATATTATCCTCGTATGCTCAAACCGAGAGACCCGTAATTACGCGGTCAGTTCCTACAAGTTACATTGGTCCCGTGCGAGGTGTTTGTGCCTCTTACGGGGTCGTTTGGGAGATGGTTTGTGTTTTCACCCTTAATGGCCTGTTTTTAAGTTTAAGTGTTATTTTGCAAATTATCGTCGTATTTTCAAACCGGGAGATCCGAGACTACGCGGTCAGTTACTACAAGTTACATTGGTCCCGTGCGAGGTGTTCGTGCCTCCAACGGGGTCGTTTGGGGGCTGGTTTGGGTTTTCACCCTTTAACGGCTTGTTTTTAAGTTAAAGTGTTTATTTTTACAAATTATCGTTGTATTCTCAAACCGAGAGACCCGGGACTATGCGGTCAGTTCCTACAAGTTACAATGGTCCCGTGAGAGGTGTTCGTGCCTCTTACGGGGTCGTTTGGGGGTTGGTTTGGGTTTTCACCCTTTAATGGCCTGTTTTTAAGTTTAAGTGTTATTTTTGCAAATTATCGTCGTATTCTAAAATCGAGAGACTCAGGACTACGCGGGCAGTTCCTACAAGTTACATTGGTCCCGTGCGAGGTGGTCGTGCCTCTTACGGGGTCGTTTGGGGCTGGTTTGGGTTTTGACCCTTAAACGACCTGTTTTTAAGTTTAAGTGTTATTTTTGCAAATTATCGTTGTATTCTCAAATCGGGAAACCCGAGACTATGCGGTCAGTTCCTACAAGTTACATTGGTCTCGTGCGAGGTGTTCGTGCCTCTTATGGGATCGTTTGGGGGCTGGTTCGATTTTCACCCTTTAACGGCCTGTTTTTAAGTTTAAGTGTTATCTTTACAAATTATCGTCGTATTCTCAAACCGGGAGACCCGGGACTACGCGGTCAGTTCCTAGAAGTTACATTGGTCCCGTGCGAGTGTTCGTGGCTCTTATAGGATCGTTTGGGGGCTGGTTTTGGTTTTCACCCTTTAACGGCCTGTTTTTAAGTTTAAGTGTTATTTTTGCAAATTATCATCATATTCTCAAATCGGGAGACCCGGACTACGCGGTGAGTTCCTACAAGTTACATTAGTCCCGTGCGAGGTGTTCGTGCCTCCTACGGGGTCGTTTGGGGGCTGGTTTGGATTTTCACCCTTTGGTGACTTGTTTTTAAGTTTAAGAGTTATTTTTGCAAATTATCGTCGTATTCTCAAATCGGGAGACCCGAGACTACGCGGTCAGTTCCTATAAGTTACATTGGTCCCGTGCGAGGTGTTCGTGCCTCCTACAGGGTCATTTGGGTGCTGGTTTGGGTTTTCACCGTTTAACGACATGTTTTTAAGTCTAAGTGTGATTTTTGCAAATTATCGTCGTATTCTCAAACGGGGAGACCCGGGACAACACGATCAGTTCCTAAAAGTAACATTGGTCCCGTGCAAGGTGTTCGTGCCTCTTACGGGTTTGGGGGCTAGTTTGGGTCTTCACCCTTTAACGACCTATTTTTAAGTTTAAGTTTTGATTTTTGCAAATTATCGCTCTATTCTCAAACCGGGAGACCCGGGACTATGCGATCAGTTCCTACAAGTTACATTGGTCCCGTGCGAGGTGTTTGTGCCTCTTACGGGGTCGTTTGGGGGATGGTTTGGGTTTTCACCCTTAACGGCCTGTTTTTAAGTTTAAGTGTTATTTTGCAAATTATCGTCGTATTTTCAAACCGGGAGACCCAAGACTACGCGGTCTGTTCCTACAAGTTACATTGGTCCCGTGCGAGGTGTCCGTGCCTCCTACGGGGTCGTTTGGGGGCTGGTTTGGGTTTTCACCCTTTAACGGCTTGTTTTTAAGTTTAAGTGTTAATTTTTGCAAATTATCATTGTTTTCTCAAATCGAGAGACCCGAGACTATGCTGTCAGTTCCTACAAGTTACATTGCTCCCGTGCGAGGTGTTCGTGCCTCTTACGGGGTCGTTTGGGGGTTGGCTTGGGTTTTCACCCTTTAACGGCCTGTTTTTAAGTTTAAGTGTTATTTTTACAAATTATCGTATTCTCAAACCGAGAGACCCAGGACTACGCGAGCAGTTCCTACAAATTACATTGGTCCCGTGCGAGGTGTTCGTGCCTCTTACAGAGTCGTTTGGAGGCTGGTTTGGGTTTTGACCCTTTAACGACCTGTTTTTAAGTTTAAGTGTTATTTTTGCAAATTATCGTCTTATTCTCAAACCGGGACTACGCGGTCAGTTCCTACAAGTTACATTGGTCCCGTGCGAGGTGTTCGTGCCTCTTACGGGGTCGTTTGGGGGCTGGTTTGAGTTTTCACCTTTTAATGGCTTGTTTTTTAAATTTAAGTGTTGATTTTTGAAAATTATCGCCGTATTCTCAAACTCGGAGGCCCGGGACTACGCGGTCAGTTCCTACAAGTTACATTGGTCATGTGCGAGGTGTCCGCGCCTCCTATGGGGTCTTTTGGGGCCTGGTTTGGGTTTTCACCGTTTAACGGCTTATTTTTAAGTTCAAGTGTGATTTTTCAAATTATCGTCATATGCTCAAACCGGGAGACCCGGGACAATACGATCAGTTCCTAAAAGTTACATTGGTCCCGTGCGAGGTGTTTGTACCTCTTACGGGGTCGTTTGGGGGATGGTTTGGGTTTTCACCCTTAACGGCCTGTTTTTAAGTTTAAGTGTAATTTTGCAAACTATCGTCGTATTTTCAAACCGGGAGACCCGAGACTACGCGGTCAGTTCCTACAAGTTACATTGGTCCCGTGCGAGGTGTTCGTGCCTCCTACGGGGTCGTTTGGGGGCTGGTTTGGGTTTTCACCCTTTAACGGCTTATTTTTAAGTTTAAGTGTTGATTTTTGCAAATTATCGTTGTATTCTCAAACCGAGAGACCCGGGACTATGCGGCCAGTTCCTACAAGTTACATTGGTCCTGTGCGAGGTGTTCGTGCCTCTTACGGGGTCGTTTAGGTGCTGGTTTGGGTTTTCACCCTTTAACGGCCTGTTTTTAAGTTTAAGTGTTATTTTTGCAAATTATCGTCGTATTCTCAAACCGAGAGACCCATGACTATGCGGGCAGTTCCTACAAGTTACATTGGTCCCGTGCGAGGTGTTCGTGCCTCTTACGGGGTCGTTTGGGGGCTGGTTTGGGTTTTGACCCTTTAACGACCTGTTTTTAAGTTTAAGTGTTATTTTTGCAAATTATCGTCGTATTATCAAATTGGGAGACCCGAGACTACGCGGTCAGTTCCTACAAGTTACATTGGTCCCGTGCGAAGTGTTCGTGCCTCGTACGGGATCGTTTGGGGGCTGGTTTGGGTTTTCACCCTTTAACGGCCTGTTTTTAAGTTTAAGTGTTATTTTTACAAATTATCGTCGTATTCTCAAACCGAGAGACCCGGGACTACGCGATCAGTTCCTACAAATTACATTGGTCCCGTGCGAGGTGTTCGTGCCTCTTACAGAGTCGTTTGGGGGCTGGTTTGGGTTTTGACCCTTTAACGACCTGTTTTTAAGTTGAAGTGTTATTTTTGCAAATTATCATCTTATTCTCAAACTGGGAGACCCGGGACTACGCGATCAGTTCCTACAAGTTACATTGGTCCCGTGCGAGGTGTCCGTGCCTCTTACGGGGTCGTTTGGGGGCTGGTTTGAGTTTTCACCTTTTAATGGCTTGTTTTTTAAATTTAAGTGTTGATTTTTGAAAATTATCGCCGTATTCTCAAACTCGGAGGCCGGGGACTACGCGGTCAGTTCTTACAAGTTACATTGGTCATGTGCGAGGTGTCCGTGCCTCCTATGGGGTCTTTTGGGGCCTGATTTGGGTTTTCACCGTTTAACGGCTTATTTTTAAGTTCAAGTGTGATTTTTACAAATTATCCTCATATGCTCAAACCGGGAGACCCAGGACAATACGATCAGTTCCTAAAAGTTACATTGGTCCCGTGCGAGGTGTTTGTACCTCTTACGGGGTCGTTTGGGGGATGGTTTGGGTTTTCACCCTTAACGGCCTGTTTTTAAGTTTAAGTGTTATTTTGCAAACTATCGTCGTATTTTCAAATCGGGAGACCCGAGACTACGCGGTCAGTTCCTACAAGTTACATTGGTCCCGTGCGAGGTGTTCGTGCCTCCTACGAGGTTGTTTGGGGGCTGGTTTGGGTTTTCACCCTTTTACGGCTTGTTTTTAAGTTTAAGTGTTGATTTTTGCAAATTATCGTTGTATTCTCAAACGGAAACACCCGAGACTATGCGGCCAGTTCCTACAAGTTACATTGGTCCTGTGCGAGGTGTTCGTGTCTCTTACGGGGTCGTTTGGGGGCTGGTTTGGGTTTTCACCCTTTAACGGCCTGTTTTTAAGTTTAAGTGTTATTTTTGCAAATTATCGTCGTATTCTCAAACCGAGAGACCCATGACTATGCGGGCAGTTCCTACAAGTTACATTGGTCCCGTGCGAGGTGTTCGTGCCTCTTACGGGGTCGTTTGGGGGCTGGTTTGGGTTTTGACCCTTTAACGACCTGTTTTTAAGTTTAAGTGTTATTTTTGCAAATTATCGTCGTATTCTCAAATTGGGAGACCCGAGACTACGCGGTCAGTTCCTACAAGTTACATTGGTCCCGTGCGAGGTGTTCGTGACTCTTACGGGATCGTTTGGGGGCTGGTTTGGGTTTTCACCCTTTAACGGCCTGTTTTTAAGTTTAAGTGTTATTTTTACAAATTATCGCCGTATTCTCAAACCGGGAGACCCGGGACTACGCGGTCAGTTCCTACAATTTACATTGGTCCCGTGCGAGTGTTCGTGGCTCTTATAGGGTCGTTTGGGGGCTGGTTTTGGTTTTCACCCTTTAACGGCCTGTTTTTAAGTTTAAGTGTTATTTTTGCAAATTATCATCATATTCTCAAATCGGGAGACCCGGGACTACGCGGTCAGTTCCTAGAAGTTATATTGGTCCCGTGCGAGGTGTTCGTGCCAACTACGGGGTCGTTTGGGGGGTGGTTTTGATTTTCACCCTTTAATGACTTGTTTTTAAGTTTAAGTGTTATTTTTGCAAATTATCACCGTATTCTGAAATCGGGAGACCCGAAACTACGCGGTCAGTTCCTACAAGTTACATTGGTCCCGTTCGAGGTGTTCGTGCCTCCTACAGGGTCGTTTGGGTTTTCACCGTTTAACGATATGTTTTTAAGTCTAAGTGTGATTTTTGCAAATTATCGTCGTATTCTAAAACCGGGAGACCCGGGACAACGCGATCAGTTCCTACAAGTTACATTGGTCCCATGCAAGGTGTTCGTGCCTCTTACAGGTTTGGGGGCTAGTTTGGGTTTTCATCCTTTAACGACCTGTTTTTAAGTTTAAGTTTTTATTTTTGCAAATTATCGCCCTATTCTCAAACCAGGAGACCCGGGACTATGCGATCAGTTCCTACAAGTTACATTGGTCCCGTGCGAGGTGTTCGTGCCTCCTACGGGGTCGTTTGGGGGCTGGTTTGGGTTTTCACCCTTTAATGGCATGTTTTTAAGTCTAAGTGTGATTTTTGCAAATTATCATCATATTCTCAAACCGGGAGACCCGGAACTACGCGGTCAGTTCCTACAAGATACATTGATCCCGTGCGAGATGTTCGTGCCTCTTACGGGGTCGTTTGGGGGTTGGTCTCACCCTCTAACGGCCTGTTTTTAAGTTTAAGTGTTATTTTTTCAAATTATCGTATGATTCGCAAACTGGGAGACCCGGGACTACGCGGTCATTTCCTACAAGTTACATTGGTCCCGTGCGAGGTGTTCGTGATTCCTACGGGGTCTTTTGGGGGCTTGTTTGGGTTTTCACCCTTTAAGGGTATGTTTTTTAGTTTAAGTGTTGATTTTTGTAAATTATCGTCGTATTCTCAAACCGAGAGACCCGGGACTACGCGATCAGTTCCTACAAGTTACATTGGTCCCGTGCGAGGTGTTCGTGCCTCTTACGTGGTCGATTGGGGGTTGGTTTGGGTTTTCACCCTTTAACTACCTTTTTTAAGTTTAGTTTTTATTTTTGCAAATTATCGTCGTATTCTCAAACCGGGAGACCTGGGACTACGCGGTTAGTTCCTACAAGTTACATTGGTCCCGTGCGAGGTGTTCGTGCCTCCTACGGGATCGTTTGGTGGTTGGTTTGGGTTTTCACCCTTTAACGACATGTTTTTAAGTCTAAGTGTTATTTTTACGAATTATCATCGTATTCTCAAACCAGGAGACCCGGGACTACACGATCAGTTCCTACAAGTTACATTGGTCCCGTGCGAGGTGTTCGTGCCTCCTACCGGGTCGTTTGGTGGCTGGTTTGGGTTTTCACCCTTTAACGGCATATTTTTAAGTCTAAGTGTTATTTGACATAGTTTCATTTGTTTATTCGTTAAATCCAACATGTTTTACATTTGAAATAAACTCAACAGGAGCAGCAAATTCCAAAATCAATCCACTAGCAAATCCCTTCCACCAATTTAACTGAATAAGCTCATAAAGTAAGCCATTTTATATTCGATGACAAAAAATGTACTAAAGAGGTACCAAAGTCTAATTTTGACCCTTAGCGAGACCCTTAAGTTAAAAATACTCATAATGTAATGTATGAATCACCTCGCTATCAGATTCAGAATCATCATCTCTTTGGACAGAATCATCTCCCAAACTAACGGATCTAACACACTTTTGACCTATGTAAAGAAGACGATAACACAAATTTTGATTAAAACATGAACTCTTGATCTAATTTTGCTTTAATTTTCTCAATTATCAGTACAAATAGAAGAAAAAAAAAGAGTTTTAAATTCTCTATTGGACTAATGAGAATATCAAATATTCGCAAAAATGCAGGAAATTTGCCATTGACTAAGGAAGACCAGGTTCACCACATAATGCTTCGAGCTCAAATAATCTCGCGAACTCGTCGTTGTAACTGATTACTTCTATTACATGATGTTATATATATATATATATATATATATATATATATATATATATATATAAAGCAGGGCTGTTATGAAACATTAAACCTACAAAAGAGATGGTATGCAACATGTTATTTATAGAACATGAGTAATCCATGCCATAAGACCAATGTTATGATTAAGAATATATATAGAGAGGTTACCTATGAGAGTAGATCTCCCACAATAAAGAAACAAAGCCGATTAAGTAATAACACTACACTAAAGAAAGGAAACCAAATTTGGCATAACTCCTCAAACTTGAAATTCCAATTAATTATGACATTCAGCATGTTCATGTTGTAGAAGAAAACTAAATGATTACACAGTGAAATACAACAGTCTTTCACATGTTAATTCTTACTTTTCTAACCAAAACCAACACCAAAATGGATGTTAATCATACTATGGACGCAAACTAATAGAGATAGATCATTTATGGACACAAACTAATAGAGATAGATCATTTATGGACACAAACTAATAGAGATAAATCATTTATGGACACAAACTAATAGAGATAGGTCATTTATGGGTGAAGCTGTTACATAACTGACTTTTCCCTTTTTCTAAATTTAATTTCGTTAAAGCTAGGAGATGTACAAATGCATCTTAGGCCCAAAATGTAATTATAAATGATGACACTGATCGAATAAGGAATCCAGTAAATATATGAAATATATAAACTGACAGTAGTAACTATCAGAATGCCAAACCACTAAACTTATATGAGAATATTACTTGTTCGTTAATTTCATTATACTTCTTTTCTGCTTCATTCTTTGATCCTTCTAGCACGGACTTCTCTGTGTCCCACTTGGTCTTTAGTTCATTCTATAGAAACATATGCAAGGTATATGAAATCAGAATATAAGTTGAAGAAAGAAGTAACATGTGATGGTCCATTTTACACAACATTATCCTTTTAAGGTGCGTTTGATTAAGTTTAAAATTTTATTGAAAATGGTTCGGCTCAGAAAAAACCTTTTTGAGTCTTCTTGAGATGCTCTGTATCAAAGTCTCCATAGGTCTAAGAAGATCCGAGTGAAATTACAATTCTTAATCAAGGGATTTAGGCAGGATGGCATTCGGATGAACTAATAGAAATGCAAATATAAAGAGGTTATTCAATGCAATAGAACACTGAAATTATCGGATTATTATATAACTAACTAATTACCACTGAATTCCATACTAATTAACCACGATTTGTAATAATTGATAACAAGAATAATAGTATTTAGCCCTCCATGTTTATGTTACCAAATTTCGTATCCTATTAAATTTATGAAAAGATGAAATCAAACCCTAATAATGCAATATTATACAACAATCACAAACTACAAACGTGTTCAATGTTTCTTTTGCATATAATGATATACACGTACCAGAAATAGTTTCTTACTCATATTAAGAAATCCCTGGAATTCAACCCCTCAGCCCCGAAACCGCCACCATGCCCAGCACCAGCATCGGATCCCTCTAAGACCGTCAGTATGTTAGGGAAGCACCAAGGTCCAAAACGAGCCAAACCCAGAGGGTAAAGGACCACCCACTGAACAATCCCATCGTGAACAACCATATCAACCATCACCAGCCAGAACAAAGACTGTCAACCACCATAGCAACCCCAGCACAACACCACGAACCACACCACATCCAGCCACCTCCCTATCACCACCATATCGCACCCAGCCCCATAACCTTCAATCGCTGGAAAAAGAAGCCTACATTAATCTGACTTGAAGATCAGCAAGAAAAGTGGCGATCCAATGTAGACCTAATCAGGACCACGAAGAAAGAGGGTAGGGGCAACGTGGTGTAATACCCCGTGTTTTTATGCTTTATTAATTTGGGGATTTATTAAATTTAATGTGAGTTATTAATTTAATATAAACCCGGAAATTTATTACTTTATAATTATTAACGTGATGTGAGTTAGTAATTATGGGAAACTTGTTGAATATTACTAATGAGTAGAGTAATATATAATATTGGTTCTATTAAATGTCAAGAGTGAATAAAATGACAATTTTGGAAATTCGAGTCAGGACGCGCCTGTGTCGCGTCGGGACTAAATATTGATTAATAAAATTGAGTAAATTATAAGTCGCTCGTATGGTCGTTTTGAGTGCGCCAAAGTGTTCGAAAGGGTCGAGATAGTCAGAAAAGTGTACCCGGGGGGTTTGGTTTGGGTCTCGGGGAGTTTTTAGGCTTAATTAGTACCCCGGGAGGGCATTTTGGACATTTTATAATTTTGGGTAATTAAACCCACGAATTTTCAAGGGTTATATCAGATGTCTAAGGTTTCCTTATAGGGTTAACACAACCAAAGACAAGTGACGGCCATATTAGAGGGAAGGAGAGAGCTTTCAAAGCAATTCTAGGCCGAAAATTCATCCGGTTGCACCGCCACCACCACCAACGCGTAGATCGCGCGACGGGGAACGCGACCACACCAAATTCGTCATCAAATCAGAACTTGGAAATTTCCAGGCAAGTGTTTATCTTGCTTATTTTCGTTAATGCATCACTCATGTTAGTCTAGGGTTGATTAGGATGAGTTTCATGGAAGAAAACCCATGTTGGAGATAGGAATTTGCATGTAGTAATGATATATATAGAAATATGGAATTCCCCCTTCATATGTAGAGGTTGAACCACGGATTTATGATGTTTTAGAAGAAGAAATTCTGGAAAAAGATTGATTAGAACAAAGTTAAAGAAATTTCTAGGGTTCATGAGGTTTATACAAGTTTTGCCCTTTTAATCCATGGTTATTGATGAAAATTCACATGCTTTACGTAGAAGATGTTTAATTTGGGTTTATAATGATTGTAGTACGAATTTTTGGGAGTTTGGGTGTGAAAAATCTGGATTTGATTGATGTTGGATTATGAAACCCGTAACTGTTAACCTGCAGAATTCGCATACATGTTTGATCGATCGATCGAACCAGGAGTGTCGATCGATCGACACTTCGATCGATCGAGCCCCTGCCATCGATCGATCGACCCCTTCTGGAAGACTCACATTTCCCCTTTGTAAATAGTTAAATTCAAATTAAATGAGTAAAAATATTTGGACATCCTTATTAAAATATTTTGGAAGATAAAGAAGACCAGTAAGACTTATTATTAATTATGAGACCTTTAATGTAAGACGAGATGTACATTTTTGGGATATTTACATATAAGGGACGATGGAATTATGTATTAAAGGGAGAGACGCGTAAGATAGTTACGTTGGAAATTAGATGAGTACCTACTGAAATTCTACACTTGGGAGGATAGATTCCATGAGTGTTACGTAGTGAGTTGGAATAATCCCTCAAATTAAAGTAAGAGACGAACCATTATAAGTGATAACTAAATAATGAGAAATAAGGATAAATGTTATAATTATGGGTTATGAGATGAACCTAAAAGTTGATATGGTAATAGTAGTATATTTATATGACTGTGATTATGCATATACTATATACGTGTAAAAATCATGCCCACACTACTTGCTATCCCTGAAGTTACCGCGCTGGGACAGTCTTATCTCGAATGGGCCTTCATGGGGGATATTGACTCGTACCCTAGAAGATAGGAATCCTAGGTACGGGCTATCGGATCGATAGTCAGAAGGTCCTAAGAGACGTGAGGGTATGTACTGACCTCTCGAACTTGGAAACTATGCTTCGCCTCAATATTGTTTATGTATGTATTAATATAGTTCAAGAGTGATTCCGAACTTGTATTTCCCTTAGTACGAATGATACGGGATTGGATAGCAGAGTATGCCCGCACCATAATTTTTATGTGGGGTGCTTTTAGAATATATATATATATATATATATATATATATATATATATATATTATACGAGTATTTAATATATATATGAATTTCTGGAATTGGGAACTTCCTATTGTGTTTATGGTAAGTAAGAAATGAATAATGACTTCAAACTGGAAATGCTTGTTTTGAAAAGTATAATAGGACACTGATAAACTTTATTAATAAATAAAGTTAAAATGAGAGCTTTGTTACTAAATGAAATTTACTTCTTAATCAGTTGAATTGTTTAGTTTAAATCTTACGAGTAACCTAAGATAAGATGAGTTAAACCGTTGGGAAGGTTAGTGCGATAGGTGTACACATTAGAAGAGAGGTGAGAATTTCTCAAGAGGGTCGCACTAATATGTTGTTGCATTGGCCTGTAAACAATTTAAATACTTGCTAAACAAATTTTAAATCATTTACACTATCGGGCTCTGACCCGTCTCTATTTTTCCTCTCTCTCTTGTATATATATGTATATATTACGGGTGCCCAGCCACAGGGGCGTCTTGCATAGGATCCTTTGGAAGGAACGTGCTGCAGCTTAGGTGGGAGTTGTAGGCCTCTTGCTTAGACGACCTCATTCATTTGATTCCACTCTTAGCACTATTTATTTCAGTTGGGCTTGTGTCGCCCTTTCCATTATTCAGTTGTTTTATTGGATATTGTAATCCATTTATTTCTAGTACTTGCACTTTGGGATTTATTATTGCTAGGATATTTTCATTTAAAGTATTAAATGTTGGATTCAACTAGTTGAATATTTGATTATTATGATTGTATGTTCCAGGATAGTTGTGGTGTGACTATTAAATTGTGAATTATGCAAAGTTTTAAATGTTGGTTTATATAAAATAAAATTTGGAAAGTAATGTCTAAAATGATTTTGACACTTAGCTTAATTATTTATGGTGTTTAAATTGAAAAAGTATTCTCGACAGTGATGCTAAGAATGAACCAACTATTCACCTTGATTTTAATTTAATAAAGGAGTGATCTCCGGTATTTAATTAGGCGGGGTGCCACACGTGGTCTTCACCGGGACTAAAATCACCCAAATCTCCCATATAGAGAAATGCCCGACCCTTACCAGACCTGAATTGGTAGAGAAAGACCAAGGTGAGATAGAGAGAGAGCGGGAGACTAGAAAGAGAGATCAAAGTGAGCGGGGGAGAAAAAAAATTGTTAGGGGTATTATTTTTTGGGGGCTTTTATATTTTAGTTAACTGTACTCAATTTTGGCACACTTTAAAATAGTGCCAAATTTTGGCACTGTTTTAAAGTGTGCCAGATTTTCATTAAACCGTGCCAGAATCTGGCACAGTTTTAAACTGTGCCAGATTTTTAATATCAGGGTGTGCCAATTTTCTATTTTTGGTGTAGTGATTGAAGATGAAAATTCGAAAGGAAAATAGCAACGAAGGACATACACAAATGGAGAAGAGGATAAAGCTCTGAAAAAGTGAGCAACTAGCAGGGGAGCTCTGAGGAAACTTTGCAAATAAGAAGGACTCGAATACAGAAGTGACGACTGCTTATGTGATACCCCGACTAATTAAATACCGGGTAGCTACTCCTTTATTAAATTAATACAAAATGCCAAGTTGGTCCAGTTAATAGCATCACTGACGAAAACATTTTAATAATTACTAACCACCTAGTATTTAAAAAGTGAGTTGCCAAATTTTATATTTAATCTGATTAACATACAATAAATGAAATATAGAATTGTAACACAACCATTCACGATAAAGTCCAACTACAGTAAATCAACAAGTAAAAATGAGTCTAGAGGAAATACTCCTCACAACAATCCCAATATGGAAAGAAATAAAACATACCTGCATTGTGAATTAATTACAAACCAAAAGTCTAAATAACTGAAAGAAATGAAATGTCTCTAAAAGAAATGGGCGACATGCCCTGCAACTGATGAAATCTGAATATAGAGTCAAAGCAAATGAAGCGTCTACTAGCAAGGCCCTGTAACTTCCACAACAGCTACAGCTCATCACCTGACTGGAAATACTATGCATGGTGTCCTTGTGGCTGGGCACCTAAAAAGGTTTTTACAAAAAGTAGATTTGAAAGCAAACGGGTCAGAGCCCGAAAGTGGAGAGTATTTTAAAAACAGCAAGTGTTTTAATAACATTAAAACAATGAATACAAAGTACATGTTAGGACGTGCTCTCACATGAAATACTCACCTCTCGTCTAATTGTGCACTCCTAACGTACCATACCCATTCAAGTGATTCTCATATCTAACTAAACCGACATAAGTTCTAACCTTTCCACTCGATTCACCATATGAATTCCCAATATTATCACTTAAACAGATAGCTTTAATTAAACTCGTATTCTCAATTGTTAACATTACAATTCACGGCATGTTATCCCTTTTTAACTTCTCAAGGAGTTACTATAAATTATTCTCGCAATTAAACATCACAATTCCTTTTCATTTAACCGTATATTATTCACATCATAAATATACAATACAAGCACCCCGAGGCTAAGCTGCGGTGCACACATACTCTGCTATCCATCCCGGTACATCACGTACATAAGGATTACAAATTCCGAATCTCTCAGGAATTGTTAGAATAAGCACAACACACAAAAATGGAGGCGAACATAATTCAACATATCCATGGGTCACGTACATACCTACGCTCCACAGTCAGCTGACTTATTAACTCACAAATAAGTCGTTCTAGTATTATGTTCTCTAGGCACCAATCTAAATCCGGGCACACAAGGATGAGATGGCCCTAAGCGAGCGTAAACCTCCCGTGATAGCAAGTATGGTAGGTATGTCATACACATCAAATCATATACATATACTAAGAATGCACACATCTTAGTAATTACCATAATTTATTAGTGGTATACTTCTCATTCTTATACCAATACGCGTGTCCCCGGTTTATATATACACATCATCCATTATCCTCACGTCGTAATTAGTTATACGCGTCCTAACCCATAATTACCATTTGGTTCAAATCACTCTTCTATATTTTACTCCCCAATATGTCCCGAATATCCCAACTATATCAATTAGTCATCAAGGTAAGGTTATCTCTACCATTATCCAAGGTTACGGGACACTAGAAATCAAACCAGGCCAAAAAGACCAAACTGTCAACTCGTTAGAAGTCTCGTTCGAACGAAGTGGGCATCTAACGAGATCTCGTTCGAATGAAAGGCATCGAACGAACATCCCTCTCGTTAGAAGGCAAACTGTCAACTCGTTAGAATCTCGTTCGAACGAGCTCGTTCGAACGACCTGGGCAGGTCTTCTAACGAGGTGACAGTTCGAGCCCAGAAAATTCCTATTACGTTTTTCACCAATTTTCTCACCTCAAAACTCCTCCAAAAATTTGTCCAACAATATTTTAAGGTTCCTCAACATTCCTAAACATTCTTAGGTCGAAATTTAGCACATTCATGGAATCAAATCTTTCTATACAACACCTAATTATTAATTTTCCCATAGTTTCCCCCCAAATCATATGAGTATGAACCCTAGAATTTAAAATCATCAACTTCCATAAATAAATCCGTTTTTGTAACATGAAAAGTAGTAGTTCTTTTAGTTCAATCATCCAATAACACTTTTACATGCAATCCTACATTAAAATCTGAATTCATAACTCCAATTTCATGGGTTTTTATAAATCTCCCAAGAACAATACAATTATATAAATTTCATACACATGGAAGAAGCATTCTTTACAAATAACGTAATTAAACCACTTGCCTCTAATCTTTCTCTGAATTTGATGTTGAATCTTGAAGGTTGAATTGTTCTCTCTCTCTCTGCAGAATTCTCTTTTCTCTCTCTCTCTACAAGTTCTTCTCTAAAGATGATGACAATGGAGGTTTAGAGGTTGCCTTAGGAACTTCTTTTCTATTTCTTCCAATAACTCCCGTAGCCCATTAAGTCATTTAGCGTAGTTAGTGGGTTTAGTGGATAAAGAATAAGTCAGATTTTATTTCTAATTTTCGTGGGTTTTAATTCCCAAATTTTCGAAATTACCAAAATGCCCTTTTAAGTTACCGGTATGGCCCAATAATGCCCCGGGACCCAAACTTTACCCCCGGCTAGTGTTTTCTGACTATTTCGACTCTTCCGGACACGTTAGCGCACTCAAAATGACCATACGATTAATAAAAATAAAATTTACTTTTTAATTAAATAATTACTTTCCTGACGCGACTGTCACACGCGTCTCAACAAAATTTTCCAAATTGTCGTATTTCTATCTCACGACAAATTCAATATTTTCAATATTCATATATCGCCATATATACTCATTATAATCAAATACCAACTCACATCTCGTTAGTATTTTATCCGTATTAATACACATTTAATTCAATTAATCCCATAAATAAATATCATAAAAATACGGGGTATTACAGCTTACAGTTGAGCTTCATTTGAAATTTGTGCAAAAATGATGAGGAACGGTTCCCCAAGAGGATTTTGGCGCTTCAAATTTTTGGTTGGACGAACGCTCCCATGCCGTTTAAAGGTTATCACAAGTTTGCCATACATGTCACTTCCAATTCTACCCGGACGAATGTACCCTCGATAGTTCTCGAATATTATGAAGAGTGCCACGCTGGTTTTAAAAACAGTTTCACGCCATGGGCCCTGAACTCACTTAGAATATATTGCCCAAATATCTTAGCCCAAAGATTTTAGGGGCAATTGTGGAGGCTTATTTAATTCAAGCCTAACACTTCTGCCAACCAGTCCATCACACAGAATGGACATCTCGGCCTAACTGAAAATTGTTATTTTGTACCCGTGTATTTGATATAGGCTCAAATCGGTTACCAACAATATCGGAGGAGATATTCAGGGACACCTACGAGTTATCTACAAGCTGGTTGAGTTACTTGTACAATTCGATCACTTATTTTTATAATTATAAAATGTAAATCCTGGCCCGGGGCAAAGGAATGAAACTTCGCTTATTTGAGAGACATTAATAAGAATACAATAACCTCTCCGTGGACGTAGACAAGTTGTCGAATCATGTATTTTTAGTGTTGTGCGTGATCATTTACTTTCTCATCTCGATATTGCTTTCTAGATTTCTTATTGCGAATATAATTGCACTCACACTAACCCTTATTAAGTATAAATATATTATATTTCTATACTACCCTTATTTGATAAAAATAGTAGTTGAGAAGTTGTGAGACACGTCAAACCTTATTTAATTTAAAAAATAGTATATTAACAAGATACCCTTATGTCTTAAAAATCACATAAGTATTCTATATAACATTTTCACAAATCACATTTAAACCCTAATTGTTTTTCAAAAGTATACATTAATTTTTATACTTTATAAAAATTACAACAAATACCACTAAAATTGGCTATCTAGACGTGCACTCCATGCCATAATATAAAATTAATCCTCTTGATTTAGTTGGCTATGCAAAGTCCTAATTTAATTTTATCAAATCACTAAATAAATACTCATTTAGGTACGATATATAATTAGCTACAAGTACAACACTAGAATTTTCAGATTTAACAAAGAGTCCACGTGCAGTTACTGTACTTCCACGTGACACTTTCCAATGGTAAAATCGTAATTTTCCAAACTCCAGACCCAATTCTCATCCCCCTTTCCAAAAGTAGCAGCAAAATTCGGTGCTTCAACACGTGGCACCATCTCATTCGTCTGTTCCTCTTACAAATCACCTCAACGAAACCTTCCGCCCTTGTATAGCTGTACATAGATAGGGTTTTCTCTCTCTAACTTTTGATATCATTTCCATTTCATTACTTAGATATATAGATACACTTTTATATATGTATATATTGGTGTAGCTATATATAGATATACATATATGTATGAGAGAGAGAGAGAGAGAGGGAGAGAGAGATTTTTGTTACAGCGGTCTCTAATTCGCTTGGTGCAGGTCGGGAACGGATTTCGCCGGCGAAATTTGTTATATACATGCATACATATATGTATATATAGATATCGACATATATGTATATGTGTGTGAGAGAGAAATTTCGTTGTAGGTGAAAATACGGTCCCGCCTTGCATCAACTGAATCGGAGATCGATGTGAAATGTTACGTTGGCGAATGAATTTGGAAAGGTTTTTTTTTTTAGATCTTTATGTAAAGATTTGATTTCTTTTCCTTCTTATATTTTTGTTTGTGGATCTGAAGGTTTAGATTTGTTTTATAATGTTATGGAATGTTGGTGTATAGATCTTTGTGTTTCTTGATTGTGTAGTTAATTGAATGTAATTTTGATTAGGAAATTGATTTGGAAAAATGGAAACTTGTTGATTGAATTGGTTGATAGCTATTCCAAGTTTGAATCTTTTTATACATTTGCCATTTTTGTAAAGGGAAATTGTTTGAGGATTATATTGATTATAAATATTTGTTGTTTTGGTGTAGGTTTGACAGATTTTTAGGGTTGATGATCCAATTAATCTATTTGAGACAGATTTTTCGGGTTGAGGATCCGATTAATCTATTTGAGATGTTACTTTTACTTGCAAATTCATAAACATTGCTCTTTTGGTAGTTTATGGTGAAGTGATGTTTTATTAATATGGATTATCTATTGGGAAACTTATAGATTTGATATGTGAAGATAGTTTTGGCAATAATTCTGAATCAACTAATCCATAATTTGGAGAGTAGTTTGGGAAACACCAGAAATAGATGGTGGAATTAGAAATCTTATGGGTAGTAACTTTTAGATTTGATATTGTTTACTATTTGCTATTTTTAGTATGTGTTTGAACAATCTAGTTCTCCCCTTTTTCTACTATCAACTACCTGATTATATTTCTATATAGGGTGTTGTTGAGTATCAACTACTTGTTTTGCATTTTCTCTTAATCTGGAACTGATTGTGTTCGGAAAAAGTGTTTGGTATTATGGAATTCAATCTCATCTTCATTTTTGTTAAGTATGAAACTATGTTATCATTGTCAAATATAGTTATGGAAAATTTTCTAATTGAAATGTGTTAATGCATCTTTCCATGCTAGTTCTGATTCAATTCATGTCTTTATTTCTCTTTAGTTTTATTTTCCCCTGTTCGGGTTGGAATTTTCAAAATGAATATTGTTACTCCCTCCGTCTCAAATTGATAGTCCAACATTCCTTTTTGGGCCAAAATAATAGAAACAAGTTTTGATCGTGACCACTGATTGAGTGAATCCTTAAAAACCAACCTTTTCAAATAACGACTTTTAATTTGGGACGGAGGTGATAGTATGTTCTTTTTTTCAAAACTAGAGGTTAAAGTAGGGTTTTGTTCTTGGTGATTTAATGAAGAGGTTAGAACATTGTAGAAATATTGCATATCTTGTTACAATTTATTGGGGGAGATGTACCCTAGAAAACTGGATATAAAGGGTTGGTGGGTATACGAAGGACTGCATGAGTGTTTATTTGATTAAGAACTATTTGTTTGCAATGCGATTTGACTTCTGCAACTGTGGTGTTCACTCATATATATATATATATATATATTCATTTATTTATTTATGTTATTATAGCAGATTTAGCCAGCCATGTCTAATTTCCAGTTGCAATTGCCTATTATTAAAATTGAAGTAAATGAAGTTTAACGATAAGATCATAAGAGGGAAATTGAATTGGACCTTTTGTCAATATGGCAGTGAATGTTGCATGGATCTCACATATTACATATTTTGGACTCGCGGTGTTGTTGATAAGTTTTGATGACCATTATCAGTCAACTTGGCTCTAAATTGCAGAGTTTTAAGCCTCCCTTATTCCACTGTATATTTTTTATGTCAAAGTTGTGCGTGCAATATATTGATCAGTAGGTGTGGAGTGTTCAATGCAGGACTTTTTATCTGGTGGTTTTAAGGTTGTTCTTGAACTGCAAGGGTGTCTACAATGCCATTGGACTGGGTTACTGAATTTTGGCTGATATTGGGGCTTAATGCAAGTAGTGTTTTGAAGGGAAAAGATCAAAATCAGAACTCACCAATTGACTGTTGTCAATATCATTGGCAAAAGGGAAAGACAAGAGGGACGATGTCCCATTAATGAGGCTCAGTGAAGTGTGTAAGGTTTCTTTACTCCCCCTATCTCTTAAGCTTTTGCGGAGATAAATTTGGGTTTTACTTTAGTTATATAAATTGCTAGTAGTTATAATTAAGTCAATGTTGTTTTATCCCCTCCTTTGTCTTGGATTGCTGGATGTAAAGTAAATTGACTTTAATCTGAAATTTCCCTCCAAAAATGTTTGGGAAACACAAAGTTTGACCAGAAATCTGTATCAATAACGTGAAAGTTTGTTGGGGATATCCTCCGTCCGTCTCAAATTTAGTGTCCACTTTCCTTTTTGGGACATCCCAAATTAAAATTCCACTTTTCATTTTCAGGGCGTCGTGTAATCAACAAACCAAATTCTCCGATAATGAACGAGTCGACCTTTGATTATTGAGTGTATTCTCAAAACCGTCGTTTTCAAATTGGGACTATTAATTTGGCCCAACTTCTTTGAGTATATTTGATCTAGCTATATCCTCCCTTTGTCAACTATGAAGTTATTAACATTATGTAATAATGTCAAAAACAATTTCAACAATCTTGTTAGAATTATAAGACACTACTAGTGAAGGGATATGTTATACCCTCTGCCTTCTAGAATGCTCCTCTAAATGGACTCATAATTTTCTTTCCTTTTATGTATACTTAATCCTGTTTGATTCTACCCATTTTTTCTTTTCATTTCTAAGTTCTTCAAGACTAGATGTGAACTTATAAGTGTTTCTCATATGGGCATGTGCATATATATATATGCACAATTAATATCTAAATTTTGAACTAATAGATGTTGCTCTCTCTCTCTCCACGTGCGCACGCACGCACGCAGACACACACACACACACACACACACACACACACATATATATATATATATATATAATATATAGGAAGCACGGACTCGACTTGCAATACGGGATATGACACGATTCGGGACATGGATGGGATACGTGATTTTTTCAAAATGTATGATAAGGATACATTGAATATTTTAATTTTGATTTTATCTATTTTAATAAAAAAATTCTATTAAAAAATAATTTGAATTACTCCGAGTTCTGATTTAAAAAAAAAAGACTTGTTTGTAAAAAAAAATAGACAGATTGGTAACTTTTTAATAAGATATAGTTCGATTTGTAATGAAAAATATAGTCAGATCTGTAATACTTATGAACTAGAAACAAAATAATTAAAAAAACCAAAACAAAACTTACAAACAGTCATATTTGTAATAATTCCATAATGGATTTAAAGGTATATCACAAAATAGCTTGAAGAGAAGAAATAAGAACAAGTCTGAACCCTAACAATGATCAAAACTAAAAACGAAACTTATGAATTTAAATTGGATGAAGTCGGAACAACTCTGAACAGTAGAAGATTAACTCGAACAAGTCGGAGCATGTCGGAAAAGACTGGAACAAGTCGGAATAGGCTGGAACAAGTCGGAACATGTCAGAAAAGGCTGGAACAAGTCGGAAATAGGCTGGAACAATCCTAAAAATGTTGGCCTCTCTCTGTCTGAAAACCTAAATGGCCTCTTTTCTCTTAAAGAGGTTTGCGATGCTATCTTATTTACTCTTTTATTTTAAAAAGAGGACGTTTTTATTATTTGACATTAGACCCCAAAATGTAAGTATTAAAAATATCAATCAGAATCCGTATCAAAAAACGAATCCCAACGTATTCCAGCGTATCTGAGCATATTTGAGTCCAATTTGAGCCTAAAAAAAATATGTGACCTCGGTATATATATAATTATAATTATATATATATATATACAGCTGCATGCATGCATGGACCAATTCCTGAGTAATTGCATAACTTACCCTCTTTGCGTGTGTTTTACATATAAGTAGCTTCCAGCTCTAAAATTTTGTTATCTGATGTCTTTATTTGAATGACAATTCAATCGTGTTAATAATTGGTGAGCTAAAGACAGAAATCTGCAGTTGCATGGAATATTTCTGCAAAATTGAGTTAAATGATATAAGGTTTGGATTAATGTCAGTTTTTGTTTTCCGTCAGCTTTGAAAAGAACAGCACTAGGTTGCAGTCGAAAACGATGTCCTTATCAGATGTTCTGCTCAAAAGAAAAGCCAGTTATGAGTCCAGAAATTTACAAATATCAGTTATTCTTTTTGCAGATACCAGCTACCAGTGTCGGATCCAGGAATTTGACTCAAGTGGGGCGAAAATTTGTGACGAAGGCTGGGGGCTCGGGGGCGGGAGCCCCCGAGCCGATTTTTTTGGATTTTTTTTACTTTTTTTTTGTAATTTTTACCCTTAAAAATGTTTGAGGTAGTAATTAACTAAATTTGGATTCCTACTTTGTTCGTGGATCTTTTTTTTTATAATATTATCCTAAAGGGTTGTGTGTTGTCTCCTCTTTTCCGTTTAAAAAATTTCTCCATGACTTCCTATTTAAAAAATACCACATATTGCAAAAAAATTAGGCTACAAAAAAAATTAGTCTACATAAAAAATTAAATACACATACATAAAATTAGGCTAAATAAAAAATTAAACTACACATTATCACATACAAAAAATTAAACTACGCGTCATCACTACAAAATAAAAATACCTGAAATGAATAGCTGGACTGGACAGTGGTGCCGGGAGGGAGGGAGTCGATCCGCTGCTGTGCTGGGAGCAATGTTTTAAATCGCGGTCGCGCAGAGTGTCGCGTTTTGGTTCCGAAATCGCGTCGAGCAAATAGCGTCGCATATCGCGCAAGCAATTCGTGCATTCAAGATTTTTAATTTGAAAAAACATATAACAAATATAAATAAATAGATAAGCTCAAACAATTACTCCAAATCATTTCAAATATAGTCATAAAGCCATAAAGTGCTACAACATTCCAAATAAAACATAGGATCATATTGTTCCAAAAATCTCAAAGGCATGAAGTTTCAAAAATAAATTAACACCAAATGAGGTTTTTCAAAAATTGTCAAACAAAAAAATAAAAAAAAGAATTGTGTAAATTCTTACCAAAGTTGGATCGAGGCTGCTAAACTGTGGAAGGAAGAGTTCGGAGCACTGATAATGAGTTTTTTTTTTGGTTTTCAAGATCGGTGTTGTTAAAAGTGATTGAGGAAGGGTTTTGTTAAGTTGGGGTTGTCAAAACTATAATAAGGAAGTTTTTTTTAGATCGGGGTTGTCAAAAGTGAATAACGAAGTGTGTGCATTTTTTTTAACCTTTGTACTTACCAAAATCACGCCATTTTGGTAAGCAAGAGGGTTTTAAAAAAAATGCATCACCCAACAGCACAGGTTTGCGCACTTTTGAGCTAAATCGCGTCAAATTGCGCCCAATAGCGCACGCAACAGCAGCATCCTAGTTAGCAGAACCATTTGCATTGCCTTTTCCCCTCACAAAAGGCAATAGCGAGCTACTGCGTTCGCGATAGCGAGCTATTTAAAACACTGGCTGGGAGAGGGAGGGAGGGAGGGAGGGAGGCGCAGGCGGAGGGAGGGGGGAGGGGAAATAGATTTAGGGAAGAAAGGAAGGGATGAGATAAATGAGATGAGAGGCAGCCACTGCTGTGTTATGTTTGTAGGTTTAATATTTTAGGTAATTACAATCTTACACCCTCAGTTTTGTAAATAATTAGAGGTATACCTTGAAGTTTGGAATTTTACCAAAAAATCCTATAATTTTTTTTATTTTTTTTCCCAACTAGGGCGACCGCCCCAGTTCGTCCTTTGCTCCATCCGCCCCTGCCAGCTACAGTATTTTTTTCGAATAATTGCGTGGAACTGATACACTCGTCAACTAGGTTTGGTTTCTCTTTACCTTAAGTATAAATAACTGTCACATTCTGATTAAGAAGTTTCTATACACTGCATTGTAATCAATCAAGAATTCAAGAGTTACACCCTTCTCTTCGTCAATTATTTCTAATAATTCGGATTTTTGGGGAAAAATTGGAAGTAATTAGTATTATATTATAATGTCAAAAACAAATACAACTATATTGTTGGAATTATAGGACACAATTTACACTAGTAGTAAATATGAAAGGTTTTTCATGACATTACAAGCTCTACTGTCCAATGCCATTATCTTAGAGGAAAATGATGCACATACGGATTTTTTATTTGGTGTTATGTAAGATTTATTACTAAAAATCAGGGAAGAACAAATGATATACGACGGCCACAACACGCCCCCCCCGAGCACCAACAATGCCTTAAAGGCACCAACACATATTCCAACAATCACCAACAAATTCACCAACACATAGTAGGTACTAAACATACTAACAAAATAACCTATATTCCACCATAGGCATAGATGGCACAATCTTCCTATGCCAATGTGCTTCACGTCATCATTGCTACCACAAGAAGATCTTCAACTAAACATTGCGGTATCTCGACACCAACACCAAATCGATTTAGCAGTAAAACGGTGTGACACTCGACAACTAATCGTTGCTCATCACTTCAATCTTTACATCTGAAGTCATCATCCCAGACATGTGTGATGATCATGAGCACCACGGCCATAATCGATGCATCAGACTTGGACATGCGCATCTCTTCTTTGAAGCTCCACTTAGGGAAGATGAGAGAACTCATGGATATCCATATCTGAAAAATCAATTACAAGCGACATCGATTCCATCTTGAAAGCTCGACCACCTAGTCTCTTCATCCATCAGAGATCTGACTTGGAAGTCCTCTTCTCTCCAAATATTGTGCTCAACTGAGAGAAAATTTCAGATGGTTTTTTTCTAGCAACAAGAAAAAGAACATGAGCTGGCCCGAAACTCCAGCATGACCTGTTCAAGACATTTTTGCAGAATTTTTTTTCTGAATGCGAATCTGACCTGAAGTGCCTTAAAAGTGTTACTGATTTGCAGACGTGCTCCAAATCCCCCGTCGAAGACCTCAGACAGCGGCGATATGAGTTCCATATTTGAAGCGTTGGACATAGATCCATTGTGCCAAGAGGATAGAACATCGGAAAAGACGAAGAAAAAGAGGAGAAGAGCATCCAATTGCAGGACATAGAAGTTCAACAATATCTCAATCGAAGTCTGCGTCATACGGAAATTCGGTGCTAAAATTGGTTTTTAAATTTTTACCATGTGCGTAATGGTTGTACACCATGAACAATGTCACAACCATGTAAAGAGGTTGGTAACACCGCATTTCAGTGTGCCTCATTATTATATCTTACATCATTGCCTGTATGTGTATCTTATTTATTACTCTCTTTCTCTCTTATGAACTATTTCTTTCTTATTTTGTTAATTTATTGTGTTCTTATTTCAGTTGTCTGGAAAGCCACTTTTCTTTGCGTTGGTGGTGTTTTTAATGACAAACTATTACAAAATATGGACAGTCTATTCACTTATTTACCCAATCTATGCTTTTCTGGCTCAAGTAACTACTATTTCATAACCCTGTTTTGACTATATATGTACTAAATCTATATTCCCTTATACGCCTACATGAATTAAGTTAGGTAAACATATCCAACATACTTTATGTTTCCCTCAGTTCATGGACTCACTTTTCTTCCCTCCTTTATGTTTATTTTTTATATCTTGGGGTATTTAGGTCTTCAGTAATGAGGATAACGCATTCACATTGATTGGAATTCATGGCCTACTGCCACAAATTCTGTGCCTGTCTGTCTGGCATTCAAGTGTTTTCCATATGCTGCATGAAAATGACACTTTGGAATATGATATTTTATTGATGACAGTTTTGATTTATTTATTCTGTCAGCTTTTCAAATGAACAGCGTTAGGCTGCAATGGAAAACTTCTCAGGTGAATAGTGACAGAAAAATAGTCTAGGTCTTTTTCTTTGTAAAATGTTATTGAAATGATTTAGAGGTACAACTGAACTCTTGATCCAAATCTGTTTAGATTCCTATTTCAGGTTCAGTCATTTATGAAAAAATAAACGCAACAGTAGTGTAAATTCTTGATATGCGTATCCTTGTCCATTCTCTTTTTGGATGTTTACACGAAAGATCGATTATTGTTGGTTGTTCACTGCAGAAAATTGGGTTTCATACCTATATGGTTACTTGCTGCTTGCTTATGTGTTAACTTATTATCATAAACTCAGATATTTGTTACTTTTGGTTTAACTTTTCTTGAACCTTTGATATGATTGGTCCATCTTTACATTTAGTTATTTAATATAGGTTGCTGGTGATGCTACTTTAGTTATTCAATTGTTCTGTTCTCTCGCTGTCACCAACTCTGCCAATGGCTAAATTTGAATATTAAATTTTAGGAAATTATGGTGATAAATTTCATTTACTCTTTAGAAAAGAACAAGCTAAAAATAATTTTTTTAATAAGTTCACGTGTGTTACAATCATTAATGTAGATACGTGGATATATATACAATTACACTTATAAATGTAAATATACGATTGCAATTATAACTCTATCTACATTAATAACAATTGTAACTCTATCTATATTAATAAGTGTAATTGTATCTACATTAATAAGTGTAACTGTACCGTTTGAACTTATCGTTAATAAATTAAAAAGTTTATGAGTTTAAAATACCAACAAGATTGTCGCTTGGACTGATTGTATATATTTGGATTTTCATGGGATTTATTACTACTAAATTTAAAGGTCATTTTCAGAAAATGCAAAATTAGAAAGACGCAACTTAAAGGTTAAAGCCCCCCCACTTCTTTGTGAATTGTTTCTCCTCGTCTTTTTTGTCTAAATTTTCCTTTATTTACCAAGCTTTTGCCTTTAGCCTTTATATGCACTTACTTTCATACATAGCTCATTTAGTATACCTACCCACCATTGTCTTTTTTTTCTTAAAATTTCCCTTATTTACCATGCTTTTGCCTTTAGCCTTAATATGTAAATAGAGGGTGAGATTCTCGTACATATCTAATTTAATATACACACTCATTTAATATAATTGTATTTTGTAAAAAATTAAATCAAATTGAATATATAGAAACTTTGCAGCAGCATCTTACCCATTAAAGAGTTAGATTTTTTTAATGGAAATTAGTGTAGATGATCATCCTTATTAAATTTTATAAAATATTCAGTGGCCTAGGGGTGTGTCAATGTGTCTTGTTGATTCGGCTTCGTGTCTAGTCTTATTGAGTTCGTGTAAGAATATCCTCTGCCCAAAGTTGCCTGGTTATTCATTTCATATCCATCGTGTTGTATTTTGATCATGTTCAAGCAGTACATTAACGAGTCCTTCCCTGTTTTCCCTCTAAATGTCCAAACCCAAAAACAATTTGTTAACTAATGGGTGTCAGCCATTAAGCACCTAATTTCAAACTCATTAAGGCTTTACCCTAACCATCTTAAAAATTGTATGGGTCATGTCGTATTATCGGATTGTGACATCTTTTCACTCCTACATTTCATCAGCCTCATTATATATTCCCCGCTCTCCCTCCCCAAACCAGAATCCCTATTTAGAAATTTGGTATTTCAAGGATACACTTAATCAATGTCCAAGAAGTTTTGGTACCTCTCTGTTACGTTTTTCACATTTTAACCCTTGAAAGTTGCATTTAGCGGCAAAGTAACAAAGTTTAAAAATCAATAGTAGTAGTGCCAAACTCTAATTTGGGCCCTTACATATTCTGTGCAAGAGAGCAAAGGCAACTGCTTCTGAGGAAATATATTTTCTGGCAAAAGAGTAAAGGTTTCTGCTTCTAAAGAAAGATTGCGCCTTTCACGATATGCTATGGTATAAAATTAGATTCTTGACCCACCATATATTGATGCTACGCTGTGTGGAATATCTTTTATGTTTAAAGTTGATGAAACACTCCTGTCTATTCTTCTTTCCGACAAAATGTGATTTATGATTGCGAAGTTTGGATTCAGGATCATAATAAATCTGTAAAGTGCCCTTTTGAAATATTAGTTTTGTGATTATTGTCTGATTAATTCTTTTATTACACCGCAATTATGTAATGTTAGATTGCACTTTGTATTTGTTTCTCAAATATGGTGCTTTAAATCTGTAAGGTTTTGATGATTTTTGCCTTCATTGACATAAAGAAATATTTTGACGAAAGTCATGTAGCGGAAGCGGATAGACCTAGAATTGTATTTCGTTCACCATTTTTTTTCTTAAAGTCAAGTCAATTTTCTAGTTCTTTCAGTCCAGACTTGCAGTTAAGCGGGAGCCTTGTGCAATGGACATGACTTTTTTTTGTTTCGGCATATTTGCAATATGTACTCAGGGGTATTTCTCTTGAAAATTTGAACTAAGGATCACTTTATGTATCCGGCCGTTTTAATAAATTGGAATTAAATATATATGTGACAATCATATGTTGTTTTTGACTCCATAAAAAATGGACAAATAATGGAGACATAAGCAACATTTGATTGATACATAAACATTTGAAGTATTTAAGCAATTCAGATGTCCAAATTTTGCATACAGAGAAGACAGTAAAATTATTAGGTACTCCAATGCTAAGCTCTCAAGTCAAAGACCTTTTTCTAGTGTCCTAGTCTACCACCATTATGAAGCGGTCCACATTTGAAGTAACACTCTTCATGGCCACCATCTTCATGTTTTCTTCAGTTAAATGGTATGCTGTTTTGTTGCTTATCGTGAAACAATTATCATTGTACATCCTTCATAGCTACCATCTTCATTTTTTCCTCAGTTAAATGGTGTACTCTTTGCTTAACTTTTTTTAGGTCTTTGTATTTTTTTTAATTAGTGAAAGAGGATGGGCTAAACAATTAGGGGCTCCATAATTAACACAATCCTATCCATTTGTAAGAAGAGAATAATCACACTAGTCGAGATACAACTGATTTGGTTTACTTAGATCATCTAAAGAGAGCTTTCTTACACACCAAAATGATCCAATACTATTTTGCTCAACCGAAATTAGGGTCCATTTTGAGATAATTAAGTAAAATAAATGGCAAAATATTATAAAAAAACCTACCGCAATGTTGGATTACCGTAATAAGGGTGAAAAGTGTTGAAAATGTGATTTTTTTTAAAGAAAACTGCTAGCACAATAATTCACACGTTGAGCGAGAGTTTGATTTGCCACACCTGGTGGTAAATATAAGAGAGGGCTGCTTTCAAAATTGCCTTGAAAATGTTATAGATAAATCTAACTAAAATTATTATCCTGAATTGACATTTTAGTTAATAACTAAAATTAACAGCAGAACACGATGATGACATTTGTTGTGTTTCCAGAGTGCCACTTAGTGTATCTAATAAATAAATCTAATCTAATTATACCAGCGCCTCTAATCCGGAAGACTTCACTTGTTTATTAGTTGTCTCTCTCCACACGGTGGCTATTGACTTTTGGAAGCCCTTTCATATTTTCCATATTGTCCCCCTCTCTTCCTCTTCCCACATTATTATATAGTTTTTTTGTCTTTACTCCCATCTACAAAGATGTATTAAGGCTTTTCTTCCATGTGTTTTTAGAATTGTAAAAATTCCATAATCACCTTAAACCGCCTATAATTTTTCTGTAACTACTCATCCTTCTTTTTGTAGAAAATGACACTTGTCCCATATAGGACCAATGACTAAAAAAATAAAAATATGAGAGTGATGACAAGTAAATCTTTATAAACACGACTAAATATTTAAGATCCCCTTATTATATTCTCCACTACTACTATTCGCCAATTCATGACACTCAATATTTGGAAACCCATGGCAAAAATAATTTAACGCACAAAAATACTCGCAAAACCCATCAAAACCCAGCAAGGAAATCTTCTAAAACAAACTTAATCGCACACAACTGCAAACCGTTATTCAACCCACTTCATCATCTACATATGTGAATATATTGATATATTTTTCTGTGATGATTAATCTCCTCAGAGGGCTTACAATCGGAAGAGAATATTTGAGAATCAAAGTTTAATTTCAAACAAAATGGATTTGTCGTTTAATGACCATATCCAACTCTTTGGCCCTCAAAGTATACATGCGTTTTTTTTCTCCATTTTTTAGTTTTATATATTTATATGTGCATAGTATGTCTGAAACTTTGTTGGCCTCGGGTACGCAGTTATTTTCTGTGTTTTACCCTTTGTTTTGATTTGATGAGGCATTTTGATTATTCAAATTTGTTATTATATTTTTGTATTAGAGTTTTTGATTTCTTTTCCCGAAATTACATCTTAAAATTGCTATTTCAATTTGGGTTTCTCAAATTAGTACATGGACGAGACCCATTTTTCTAGTGGAAGGAATTAAGTTTCATTTAGTTTTACATGTCCTCAGAATTACCTCTTTTGTGTGTTGTTTGATTTGTATGATTGTTAGATTTCTCAATTTAAAGTTGGACCAAAAAATTTTAGTTTATTTTTAATCATTTCCTATCTAGTCTGATAGGTACAGTGATTCGTTCATTTCTTATAGGAGATAAGGAGGAATTTAGTGCATTTTCGGATCAAAGAGTAGATAAGAGAGGCTGTTAGATTATTGGATCTTGAAAATGGACACCAAGTTTTTGATGAATTAATTTAGAGAGCTTCACAATACAAGGTTTAATTCACTGTAAGCTTTTTTTCACACGTGTAATGATGGATCATTTTTGTTTGTTATGACTTAAGTGTGTGCAATTGGGTTATTTTTTAGTTCTATTATTTATATTTTCTCTCCCTAATTTATAGGGCACATGTATGAGGTGATTTGAGTTTGGTATTTAAAATGAATTGGACAAATTATTCATTTGAATTGTCTTATATATGGGTTTATATGTGTTGTATAATTTTATCTTTATCCACGATTACTTTTTTTGGCTTTGTTGAGTGAAGAAACGGTTGACAAATGGTGGACAATAAAAGGAGTGGATGATGACGACTTGATTATTTATTTGAATTGTTGCATTCTTTTTTCCTATTTTATGAGTTTTAATACCCCTGCGCATCGCGCGGATTGCATGCTAATTTCAATATAAAGCATTGTGCAAAAAGTGCCTCAGAGATGTTCTTTAAATATGGTTGACATTTTGTTATATGCAAATTCAACAACGGCTTTACAAGTTTGAGACAAAATTGGTGGTAACATGGCATTTTAATGTCGCGTCACGATAAAATTGACAAAAAGAAAAAGAAAAAAATATCTCAGAAAATTTAAAACATCCAATAATGATGTGGGCTTTCAAATGTTGCAAAAAGAGTTCCATGGGCAAATGAACTACATATTGCAACACTTGAATAACTATCCATTTTAGATACAGTGACGACTTTATACACATTTCCAACACAATATGATAAATGTTTTAACGAGTTTGACTTTATTTTTTTTCAAATTAATATTATTAATGAATTAAGATTCTGAATTTAAAAAAATAAAAGATGGCAACACCAACACACACATATATAGAGAGACCCATTCACAATCGTTAAACAAAGAAACCTCAAAAGATCTAACCCTTACAATACGCATTTGATATAGTGACAACTTTACACGCATTCCCGACACTATGATAAATGTTTTATTGAGTTTGGCATTATTTTTTTTTTCAAATTAATATTATTAATGAATTAAGATACTAAATTTACAACACACACACACACACATATATATATATGTCACAATTAGATATGGTAAGATTCGGGTTTTTCGTTGTTTAAAGGTTGTGAATATATATATATATATATATATATATATATATATATATATATATATATATATATATATATATATATATATATATATATATATATATATAATAAGAAGAAAACTTAAAAACAATCTTGGATTGAACTTTCGTTTATCAATAATCTAAGTCCACAGTACTACAGCTAACTGTAGCAGCCCAGTCAAGCCAAAAACCACGAAGGTTATAATGCCTATGGCAACTGTAACGCCTATGGCAAAGAAACGGCGACAATGGCAAATCACAGGACACCGGAAAATTTATAAACAGAAGATCATTCCAGAGTTCATTTAAAAATTTGATCTTATTGTCTATTTTGCAAAACGAATCCTCAAGGATCCTTTAATATTATATCTAAACATAATAAGATTATTACCTAAGTACTCAGAGTGGGTTTCCCGAAAGTGCTAGATAAAACTGGAAAGTTTATTATTGAAAGTTAAACATGCGATTACAAACTTAATTTACAGATGATAATCAAACATATACATACATGTCATATTTTACAGAAGATTTAAAGAAAACTTACTATTACAAGAGTAGTTACAAGCTGCTGGAAACGGAAACTTAATCGGAAACTGAAACTTAAACTGAATTGAAAGCTAAAAGTTTGAGAGGGGTTTGTATGCTGTGTGTTTGGTTGCTCAAGTGTCTAGTTGAGTCTGCTTTGAGAGGAGAAGAGAAGTCTCCTTATATAGGAGAAAAAGTTTGAACAGAAAGGTCCGTGATCGAATCTCTGCATAGTAATCTTCGATTTTTCAAAAAGTGCATAGTGTCGCACAGTAAAAGTATACAGTGATTGCACAGTAAAAGTGCACAGTGATTGCACAGTAAAAGTGCACAGTGATTCATCAATTTGCGTCATTGCATGCGTCATGATTTTTGTTTGCTTTTGCTGACTGATTTTGCTGACGGTAGGCTGATGTATGGAGTAAATATTTAATTGACTGTTGTAACTTTAGGTTTATGATTGTATCTTTAAGGTTCCATCATATTATCAATATTGTGCCTTGTTACAGAGTCCATTGAGTCTTCGGAATCTGAGTGTCGATAGTTCGTATAATTATAATTAGTTGATTTTTCATTTTCTAGTGCTTCTTCGACTTCAGCAGAGAGTAAAGCTTTATTAAAATATTTTATATTTAAGCTAAAAGGATTTCTAGGCACAAAAATTCTCATGTTAAAATTTTCTTTTACCATGTGCCAAGGGTCTGTAGGAACTTCATTCATTATCATAAAAATTTTATATAATTTAAGTAATTCTTCTGTTGCAACTTTGTCTTGTATTAGAGAGTCATCATCTCTTGCCTGAAGAAAATAATTAGATATTTTATCATGTCTATGTTCTAAAAATAAATTATGTCTACTATGTATTATTTGTCCTAATCCTACCCATTCTGGTGGTATGCTTTCTATTATTACTAAAAGGTTTGATGAAATTATTTTTCCTAGGTGTTTTTCACTGATTGCATCTATTAGGCTATTTGGAAAATTACTACTTTTTATTTGATGCCATGGTGGGGGTATTTGAATACTTGCTACCATACCGTATTCTAATAATAGACTTATTGTAACTTGTATTTCTATTGGTGGATTATTAGGAAATATATTATTGGTTCGAGTGAGAATAAAATCTTCAAAATACCTATAGTCTATATCTAGTAAAATTATAGTATCATATTTATTTTGAAAGTTATTGCGTAAATGTTCATATTTATATGTACATCCTAATGGTTCCAAGCCAAAACGAAAACGATTTTGTATGGCTACCCAATTTGTAACATCTTTTTCTTTAGAAAATAAAAATATTTTTTCTATTATATCTCTTGGTAAAAGGGTTTCTACTTTTGTTCTTAAAATAAATTTATAATATGGATCAAAGGAAGCTAAAAAAATTATTATCACTATAAAGATTCATTTTTTCTATTTTCTTTTCATTTTCTTGATTTTTTAGATTTAAGGTTTTATAATGTTTTATTATTGTTTCTTGATCTTTTATTAACTGTGGATTTGATCTAGATTTATAATAATTTACTTGTGCTTCTAGTGATCTTACATGATGAGAAATATTATGAAAATATATATTTAAGTAATTCATAGCATGTATAAAAGATCCTCTATTGTATTCTCGATTGAACCATAAGTTGTCCATCATTCTTTGTTGCTCTTCTGTAACTGGTATTTTTTATCTGAATTTTTGCTTCTCATTAATAACAGCAAATAATTGGTTAGGATAAGGTAAAAATTGATTAATATATCCTTTTGTTCCTGACGAAGATCCTTGTTGCTGAGACATCTGCACAATTAGGGAGAGTTAGTAATTAATCTAGATAATATATCGGCTAATTGATTTTCTTTTCCTTTTATATGTTCAAATTGTGGTGTAAATCCTTTTCCTGTAATGTGATCTATAAAATTTAACCATCTTTTTGTTGCTGATTTACTTTGGTTTGTTTTATTAAAATGTTTTACTATATTATCACAATCAGTTCTTATTAAAAATTCTTTACCTAAAAATAATTGAAATCTTTCTAACGTATTTATTACTCCTAATATTTCTAAGTCTGTTGAAGGTAATCTACTTTAAGATTCATTAAAATTGCCAGAGCAATATTTACAAATTTCTTCTTCATTTTTATTACTATTTTTAGTTGGTTTTTGTAATAAAATTCCGACCCATCCTATTGCTGATGCGTCTGTTTGTATAATTTTATAGTTAGTTTCTAGTGGTAAAGATAAAGGTTGTAATTGATTAACTATTTGTTTGATCTTTTGAACTAATTTTATATCTTCGTTATTAAAATATTTTTGTCCGTTTTTTCCTAATTTGCTATATAATGGTCCTACTAATTTTGATAAGTTGGGTATAAAAGATCTACAATAATTTAATAGTCCTAAAAATGCTTGTAATTTTTTGGTTTCTTCTATTTTATCTGAAAAATCTAAAACCTTTTTAACTATATGTTCTTGTAATTCTATTTTTCCTCCTTTTATGTATAATCCTAAAAATTCAATTTCTTGTTTTTCTAATTGCATCTTTTTGCTACTAATTATTAATCCTTGATTTATAAATTCATAAAATACTATTTGTAAATGATTCCTATGTTCTTGTTTAGTATTGCTAAATACAAGTATATCATCTATATAAACTATACAGAAATCAGAATGTTTTTTAAATATAGTATCCATTTTATTTTGAAATATTTGAGGCGCATTTTTTAATCCGAAAGGCATGACTAACCATTCAAAATGTCCTTCTGGACAAGTAAATGCAGTCCATTCTATAGAGTCTTTTTGCATCTTTATTTGCCAAAAGCCAGATTTACAATCGAATTTAGAGAAGTATTTTTTATTTTGGATTTTATTAATTAATTCATCTTTATTAGGTATTTTATAACTATCGTCATATGTATTATCATTTAATCTTTTATAATTAATTACCATCCTAGCTTTATTTCTTTTTATTTCAGAATGATTTCTTACCATAAATGCAGGGCTTCTATGTCTACTTATGCTTTTTTGTATGACTCCTAGGTTTAATAGTTCTCTTATTTGAATTTTAAATTCTTCTTGGTCTATTATTTCACAAGCAATGTCTTTAGTTTTTATAGTTATATTTGGGTTTATTATAATAAGTTTAGCTTCTATTTTATTTTTATTCCAATGTTTTTGAGGGTCTTCTCCTATTATTTCTGTTTTTTCTGCTAACCTTATTAAATTTTCTAGATCTAAATTTGTATTTTTAAACATGATTTTATTTAGTTTATTACATTCTATTTTTAAATTTTCACTTTCTTCCAGATATTGTAAATAGTTAATTAAATAATTTTCTTCTATATCTATTGTATCATTATCAGCTAATTGTATGTCTTCAATTGGTTCTAATATTATATTATTATTAAGAATTAGTTTATTTTCTTGTTTTATAAGATTAGTTTGATTATTAGGTATAATATGTGTTCCTTTTTTGAATAGTTGTATTCCTGAAGGTGTATACATAAATCCTCCTGTTAATGATTGAATAAAATTTAATCCTAATATAAAAGGGTGATGACTTTTTACATTAGTTATATAAGTTTGCGGTAAAGTAAATTGTTCATCATTTATATATATTGGTATATTTTGTATACATTGAGTTATAGGTATTGCGTCTTTATTAAACTGATGTATATAAACAGGGTAATTTAAGTCTTTAGCATCTTCTTGTGTTACTAAATCTACATGAATTAAACTTTTAGTTGCTCCTGTATCTAACATGGCTGTTGTTTCTATAATTTTATTAGCAAATTTTATTTTTATAGGAAATGTTATTAGGGCAGTTTTATTAGTATTATTTATTTGTTCTTTATTTTTATTAATTATTTCATAATTATAACATTCTACGCATAAATTTTGTTTACAACTTTTACATATATATAATTCTTGATAGTCTTTTAAGCATTTTGCACAATCTAATTGTATAAATAAATTTTTTTTATATTTATATTCACATTCTTCTATGTTATAGCAAAATTTTAAATCGTCTAGACTTTGTTCTAAGATTTCTATATCATCATTATCAGATTCTATTGATTCTAAAGATTCTGTCGATTCTATGCTATAAATACTAATGTTATCAATTTCTTCATATTCATCATATATACTTTCGAGTTCTATAGTATCTCCTAAGTCTTTTTCAATATCTTCTAATATATTTATTTTTTCTTGTATTTTAGAGACATTATTGTTTTTATTTCTATAAGGGCAATTAGGTCTTATGTGATTGGGGTCTCCACATATAAAACATTTACAATTTGTTACTTTATTAATTTTATTATCTTTATTTTCTTTAGTGTCTTTAGTTATGTTTCTCTTTTTATACCAAGGTCTTTTTCTCTTATAATTATTATATTTATAAGGTTTTTTAAATGTCTTACTAGGTCTTATTTTATAACTTTTGTATTTTTTATGAAATTTCTTTTTAGGGTGATATTTATGAGTGTTTTTATGTCGATTCGTTATAATTCTCTTGTTATCGCAACCATATTGGGGTGGTAAGTCTAATTGTTGACAAGTATGATAATATTGTTTTTTAATTTCTTTCCCTTCTTTTAGTTTTCTACATTCAGGTTTTAAAGTATTATATACTATATTAATTCGAGATCCTACTGAATGATTAGTTTTAGAGTCTTCAGATTTTTGCCAATTTTTCCATATTTTTTCACCTATTTTTCCTGGTATTTTTTGTATATATCGATCTATTAAATTAATATCTGTCGTTCTTCCTGTTTGTGTCCAATATTCTACAAATTTTCTAGTGTAGTCTCCTATATATTCTAGTCTACATATTTGTAATTGTTCTAGGTTTCTAAGGGCTTCGTCTTGTTTTTCTGTTACTTGTAATAATCTATTACTGCCTAAAAAGGATAATTTAATTAGATTAGTAAATCGCTCGATTTTAAAATTTTCTTTAAATTCTAAATATTCGTCTTTTAGTTTAAATGTTAAATACCAATTAGATACACTTCCTTGTAAAGTATTTTCAAAGTATGATTCGCATTCACTTCTATTTGTAAATTCAATTAAAGTAGTTGTTCTATAGCATCCTTTTTCCCATATTTCTATTGCATTTTCCCAATCTAACGGGTTAACGTTATCTAAATTTAATATACTACCATATTGATTTATGTTTGAGCTAGTGTCGAATACATATCTACTTCTACTTTTATTTCCTGGTGTTGTTTTATTACTTTCATTATATTTATCTTTTGTGGCTCCTAGATGTTGGTGTGTTGAATAATCATTAGTGGGTGATTTTGAGGAATGTGTGGTTGATGATTCTGTTTCTTCGGCTGGATTTATTTCTTCTAGAGTTTTTATAAGTTCTTCTTCATTTAAGAATTTATCTAAGCCTATATTTATTATTTTTTGTTTATTATCTTCATTAGTTCCTTCGGCGCAATATATTGAGATTATTGATTCTTTATTTTCTTCATTACCATATTTTATAATTAATTGTTATGTTGTTAAATTATCACAATCTTTTATAATTATGTCGTAGATTTTATCTTCTAATAATGTAAATAATACTTCGATTTGTTCTTCTATTATTAAGACATTTATTTCATTTAGTAATTCTCCGCTCTCGTTTTCTATATGTTTATAACGACTAAACCTAATACTACTTTGTCCTACTTGATTTTCATATATTTTATTTTTTTCTGGGTTTTTTGGATTTGTTAATGTTAGACTAGGTAATTTCCATTCAATTTCTTCGTATATACTACTATCTATTTTTTGTGCTTCTATCATTTCTACGTATTTACTATTAAAGGATTTTACTATACAGTCGAATTCAGCTTTAAAATTTATTTTATAGTGATTAAATATTTTCCCCATAAATAAGGTATATACTAGAAGGTTATTATATTGTCCTGTCATATTATATCCTCTTGTTGCTATAGCTATTTTTATATGTTTACTAAATTCATTTATATCTATAGAATAATTAGGTATACATCCTATAACTGCGGCATTTTTTGATAAGTCTATTTCCGCGCTTGCTATTTGTGCCTGTTTATGATTATTCCATCTATCATCATATATATATACTAATGCTTTAGTTCCTGCTTCTAACCTAGTTAATCCCACTAATCCTATAACTATTACTCCTAAGTGCATAAATTCTGCATCTAATTTAGTTATTTTCTTTGCGGATTCTTCAGTTATTAAGTCTAAAATCACTTCACTATTTATAGCTGTTATTTTTCTTTGACTAGTGTGATTATATATTTTATTAGTAAAGTCTAGCAAATTCTTTTGATATAATTGTTGTCCTTTAGCTTTTTGTATGCCTTTTTCTATGTATTTTTTAGTATCTTCTTCATTATTATATAGATTTTCAATCCTAAATATCTCTTTGCATTTGTTTGTTGAGGAAGATGTCATCTTTAGAATAAAATAGGTTTAATTTTGTTTTAATAGGTTTATGTTCTGTGCTTAGGTTTTTAAATTGTTCAATTAATTCGTTTATATCAGGTATATCGGATTGTTTTTGTTTATCTGTTTGAGTATATAAAAATTTTGTTAATTTTTCTATTTCTATTTTTATTAATTGTACGTTAGCATTTATGATGTCTAAAATTTCTTTTATAAAATCTTGATTTTCTTCTATCTTTTTGATTCTTTCTAAAACAGTGTGATTCATAAAGTGATTAAAACCTACCTTTCTCGGCTAATATTCCTAATTTTGTTTCTAAAGCGAATAACCTTTTTTCTTGTTTATTTATTAACGTTATTATGCTATCTTTTATTTGTGCGTCTTTACTAGCTGTTTTAATTTCTAAAAGTTTATATAATAGGTTTATTACTTTTCGTGTGATTGTTATAGAATTTCTTAATCGTTCTTTCTCAGTGTTCATAAATTAGAATCTTCCTTTTTCACTTAATATTTCTAATTCTAACTGATATTGATATATTTTTCTTTTGGCGTCGTTTATTATCCACTTGTTAAGGGTTGCTCTTATATAGTTTTTATTATCGATACTAAATTGCCTTATAAGTGTAGCTTGATCTAATTTTTTATATTCTTTCTTTAGTTGAAGTCTTAGATATTCTTTTTCAGTTATCATTAACCTAAACGTCCTTTTTCTACTATGATTTCTATTTCTAATTTATACTGATGAATTCTTTCTTCTATAAAAGTTATACTATCTATATAATATTTAAAGATTTCTTTATGAAATTTATTATCTTTATATTTATTTGCTTGTTTAATACAATGTTCTAAAGCAATATATTCTAAACGTAACCTAGTTTGCCACCATTTTTTTATCACTTATATATTTTCCTTCAATAAGCATATATTATAACAGTTGTTAACTTATGAATTTGTAATTCCACTCTTTTCGTTAGATAATTTATCTAATTATATAAAGATATAATCTTAAAGAAGCTCTGATACCATTATTTTTGCAGTGTGTGAACAATAAGAAGAAAACTTAAAAACAATCTTGGATTGAACTTTCGTTTATCAATAATCTAAGTCCATCAATTTCTTGTTTTTCTAATTGCATCTTTTTGCTACTAATTATTAATCCTTGATTTATAAATTCATAAAATACTATTTGTAAATGATTCCTATGTTCTTGTTTAGTATTGCTAAATACAAGTATATCATCTATATAAACTATACAGAAATCAGAATGTTTTTTAAATATAGTATCCATTTTATTTTGAAATATTTGAGGCGCATTTTTTAATCCGAAAGGCATGACTAACCATTCAAAATGTCCTTCTGGACAAGTAAATATATATATATATATTCACAACCTTTAAACAACGAAAAACCCGAATCTTACCATATCTAATTGTGACATTAAATATAGTATGATTTTATTTCCTCATAAATTAAAGTTTTTCAAGTATATTTCAAACTAAATTTATATCTTACAGCATCCTTAACGGTAAAGGTGAATGAAAGTCAAGTTTACAAACTGAAAAAGTGGTTTTACCTTTAGTGCTGGCTAAGCTTTACAATGGTGAAGAAAGAACAATTTGTAAAGTAACTTCCTACGAACTAATATTGTTTATAGAAAATGTTACGGACAAATGTTATTCGTACGAACTCAAACATCCATTAAAAATGATTATTTATAATTTTTACGAATTTTTAAAGTTCGTAGGACGGAAATTAAAAATTCGTAGGTATTCTTTACAAATTCTGCATCCGTTTTTCAACTTTGAAGAATCACTACAAGTTATTTTACAAATTTTTGTTGATTTTACCCGTCTATCGAAACGTCTCAATTCATAAACTTACAATTTTTTTTTTGTCTAATTTCCCATCGTGGATCCTCTTAACATTATAAATTCAGTATGATTTTAGAGCCTATCAAATTAAAGCATTTTTTTTACCAAACCACAAATTAAAGTAGTCGACACAGACCAAATTGGTGAGGAATCTTTAGTCAATCATTGAACGTGTCATTGGTCTTGTGCATGTGGGAACACTGCAGTGCAGAAATATCAAATGTGAGTCATATGTACATTGGGTTAAGGGTTGGGATGTACTCTGTTTATAGCTATATGCGCAGGTTTCTGCCCAAAAACTATAGGAATATTCCTTATGTCTCCCACGTGCAAGGCACAGTTTTGATTGTACAAACCCCTAACAACAAAACAAAGCTACTGTCTATCCGATTGGACTGTTCAAGCGGCATTATTCTCGCGGATGCTTGTTTCTCCTCTTATTTTGTCATTTACATTTCAAGATTTGTCACATCATACATGCAATCTATTGTATTTTTCGCATTATACATTTATATAAATACAAATGGAATTGTAGGCGCCCATGGGTAGTGGCCCTTTTACATTGACCTTGTGTAAAACATTATTGAAATATAAATGGTATATTTAAGTTGTTTAACTTTTCATCAAGAATAATTAAAGATTAGCTCCTAGTTCGCATGATGCGTGTTCTAGTCGAATTTGAGATTCGTTTTGACAATAAAAAGAAATAAATGATGTGAACTAAACATAATCACTATACTTATAAGTGTATAGATTGTAACATTTCCATAAATAAAATTCACATTTCGTTCGTGTTGTTTCAATATATAAGTTGTACGTAAATAAACGTAGAGTTGTGCAAAATTTAAAATGACAAATAAAGAAATTCATTATTGAAAAATCAATACACAAAGTTAGAGAAGTTGAGATTTTGCATTTATATTAAGTATGTAACCAAAAACCATGAATTTTTTTAACATACTCATCCATCTACTCGCAAATAGTCCCAATTATAAGATTTGCCAACTCATGAAAGAAGGTTTTTATAAAAGTCATTTTCTTCTTTCAATTGTTTCTTTAATTAATTTCCTAATATTTGAAATCTAAATAATTTGTTTTATAATTATAACAAGTGGATACATAAAATTCGATATTCCTAAAGAATACCAGGAAGATGATATTTAGAGAAATGTCCAATGCTTTTATTGATTACACTACACGTTATTTCATAGATAGAATTACAATAATATACAATTACATTAACATGTGAAAGATAAGTGTGCATTGGAGATAAAAGAGCATGTAGTGTAATTAGACTTACAATAATATACAGTTGCATTAACTTGTGACGTTCGTTGGAAAATTAGAACGTAGCATGGGGAAGGGGCAATGGATTAGTTATTAAGTCTTAGTAATCTATGTTTATATGTGGTATCAAAAAATTGTTATTTTGTACCATTAATGTCTGGATATTCACTGTATTCAATGAATATTTACATGAAAATTTGGATAAGATTGGCATACAAATAGTGATTCATACGTATTGTCTTTCTATCAATATCTAATACATACAAATAGTTTCACTAAATTGCTCATGGCATCAATTATTGCATGTCCATATGATAGCTTGATTAATATCCTTCACCACAAAACTATCATGATAAAATAATAGTGGACCTAAAATGATTTCAAAAAATAAAAGTGGGTAAATGTAACTGAAATTTAGATCTAGGAGCATCTAAAATAAATAAATATAGTAGACTAAAAATATGATAATAGGTTTTGATAATATAATTGATTTGAAGGTTCATACCATTTATTCTCATTCTGATTTCTCACTTCGCCTTTTCTTTCATCAACATTCGGAAGTAAAAATACTTTAATTAATCAACACAAAAGAGACTCGCAATTATTGGACTAATAAAGGTTAGGAAGCAAAGCCAATGATGAAATGGGTAAGGCTATGATATAATTAGGCTAAGAACCAATGCTGGGGACTAAATTAAGTTATTAGACTTAAGACTTCTTTGATGGGTCTTTCTCCCGAGTTCACATTAGTTCAAGTGTAAACTAAAAATATTAAACTATTATTGTATTTTGGCAAATAAATCTGAAGACATTTGAATTAACAATCAAAAGTCTTTAATCCACAAAGGAAAAAATGGCTTTGGATGAAAAAGAGAATTAAAAAATCTATTAAGAAACTTTTATAAAAAGGTAGATAATATTAAACATTTGATTAAAAAAAATTTATTTTAAAAGTAAGAGCCATTTCTAACAAATTTTAGCTAGCTAAATATATCAAGGATGACCTTTAAAATCAAACTTATGTTTCAACAAACCAAGTATAAAATAAGATCATAAAAAAATTCAATAAAAAAAAAAGAAAAAAGAAAAGAGAAAAGAGAGTAATAAACCAGAGAGTATGAAATGCAAGTTACTTTTTTTTAGTCATAAAAGAGATGAAATTTAAACAACACTAACCGTAAATTCATTAGTAAGTATCCATAGCCTTCAATAATAACAAAAGGTAATGGATTTACGCCATTCAGCATAACAAGAAAACAAAATAATAATATCAACCAATTAGTCTTGATTGTTCATTTTTTCAACGCTATGATTCAACTGCTCGATCCTTACCACCAAATGGGTGACAGAATAGAGAAGTTAATAGAACTCCAACACAATCGGGATCAAGATAGCGTTCTGCTGGCTCTTTATGATTGATTTCTCATGACGAAGATGCTCAGTCGAGAGGTAGGAATCATGTAATGCCCCGACCCAATGTTTTATCATATTTTGTGTAATTCATAGTAATGTGAAGTCAATGAAAGAAAATTATTATTTAATGAGCTCTTATCCCTTCATCCCATATAGTTTGGTGCCTCTCTTGTAATGTATAGAAGTTTTCGGGCTTTATTTAAAATTTTGGTTGTTCGAACGAAACTGTGGTAATTCAAACGAGATCTCTGTCTCGTTCGAACGAGACATCAAACGAGCATCAAATGACCCCTCATTACCTTAATTTGAACCCTCATTCGAAGGTCGTTTAAAGGGTAAAATTGAACGAGAAGATAACCTCGTTCGAACAAGATCGACCTCGTTCGAACAACTCCGCCGGGATCAGATTATAACAATTGTGCTGTCACCATTTCAGCCCTAGATCTAGATAACGTGACAACTTCTTGGAGCTAGATGAATCGAATGGCTTTTTAAAGGATTTTTAAATATTTTTAGGGGGATTTGCATGGGTTATAAAAGAGGAAAGTGGGAGAGCAAATCTCACCCCCATTTTCATATTTTCCCCTTCTCTCTCAAGAGTTCATACACCCATCTCCCTCCTCAAGCCATTATTACTCCATCTTAAGTAAGCCCAACCATTCCTACACTATAAAATAACCCATTTCCATAAATTTTTACCATCTTTCAAGATCTCTTCCGAGAAGAAAGTGGTGGAGCAATAATGTCGAGAGGTTTTGTGGAAGCTTTTGAAGAAGTAAGGGGTTTGGGAGCAAGAAGTCTTGGAGCTTAGGAGTTTAGGAGCGTTCAAGTCATCCATTTTTGTTTATACTCTTTAAAATCTAAGGTAGGGTTTTCTTTCCATGTTTTCAAGGTTCTTCTAGATATGAAGTTATGTAGGATGTTGCTAGATGTATTTTAATGCCTAAAAATGTGATTACATTTATAAAATAATCGATCTTGCAAAAAAAATGGAATTTTCTTCAAAACAAACCCTAAGTGGGCCTTTTTCTATAAAAATGGCATTTTACCTTGATATTGGAGGAAAACATGTAAATTTTATAAAACCCATGATTAGTCTACACTTGAATGCGTATTTGAGGTATTTCTAGGTTGAAATCCTCTCTTGGACATGTAGGAACTTGTAGTCTGTTAAAAGGTAATATGATAAACTAGAATAAACATGTTAAAATGGGTTTTGTAGTGTAATGAATAAGCATGGAAAAATAGCCCCCAAAATATGCTAAATATTTCTATGATGAAGATAAACTAATGTGGGGTTTTGCATGTGATTATAAGGAAAGACTATGGATTTTGATTCAATGGCCTTAAATGATGAACAACGCTTTATGTGACAAAACGTAAGATAAATGAGTATGGTTTTGAACACGAATTAATGAAAATAATGTTGGGAGAAATGATTTACTTTATGTGATAAACTAAGTTCAAAATAATGTTTTTTTCAAAATTGTGACAAAAGGGCATTTTGATAAACTTGAGGATCCTAAGGATTTGCATCAGGTTCTAGTGTCCTTTAGGATCTGTACGTCTTATTTCGCTTTCAGCTTAGCGTCCTTGCTATAGTGCCCTATTTTTAAGATTGTTGTATTCTTGCATTGATGCTTACGTCTTCACCTATTTGGGATTTTCTAATAACTATAGAATAATAAATTCCTGTACATTTTATATGCCTCCGAGACGCGCACCTAAGGACAGACGTGCCCAGGCCGAGCGGCCAGCAGCTCCGGCCCAGGGAACGATGAACGCAACAGAGGTAGCCGCTATCGTTACCCAGGCAGTGAATGCCGCATTAACGGTAGTGCAGCAGGCTCCACCCCAGGTTCAGGCAGTGGTGCCTGTACCAACACAGCTTCCATCTGCATGGGAGCGAGATAGGGATGCCTTCCAGAAGGCGCATCCCCCAGAATTCGCGGGTAGTTCAGATATCATTGTAGCCAGCCAATGGAAGAAAGATATCCAGAGGCATCTGCGCATGTACGAATGCACGGACATGCAGAAACAGCTGTTGGCTTCCTTCAAGCTAGTGGGGGATGCTTTGTAGTGGTGGGAATCCACCACCACCTTGGAGGAGAGGGACATTATAACTATTCAGTCATTTTAGGTGCGGTTTGACCCCAAATACTTTCCATCCGCCGTGCAGACTGAGATGAGGAGGAAGTTACTGAATCTGAAATAGGAGAATATGACTGTTGCTGAGTACGAGGAGGAGTTCACTAGACTTCTCACTATAGTGCCAGATGAGACACCCACTGAGGGGAAGAAGATACTGTTATTTGTGGACGGGTTGGCCTGGAGGATCTGTCAGCATCTCATAGGCAATCTGTTATTGAGTACCTACACTGATGTGCTCAATGCTGCTTTATTACACTGCCAGGATCACCGTTTCCATCTGCAGGGAAGCAAACGAGCAGGAGAGTCCATCCAGCATGACAGGATAGGGGGTAATAGTACTGGTGGAGCACCGATATCTCAGGGGCAGACTCGTTATAATGAGCAGAGTTCCCATCTGAGGGACCCTGCCAAGCGATTTCGATCAGGTGACTCCAGGCAGGGATTTAGGGGATTTAGGCAGGGTCAGTCTAACAGCAAGGTCAACAAGGCCAACACCGTCAACCGTAGGGTCAGCAGTAGGGCCATCAGGGCCAATAACATTTTCAGTAGGGCCAGCAGGGCCAATGGCGGTGTGGTAATGGCCAACAGGGCCATAATTAGTAGGGACAAAGGGGAGGAAATTTTAGAGGCCGATGCTTTGGGTGTGGTAAAAATGGCCATAGGCGTCAGGATTGCCCAGAGGGAGATAGGGCCCCACAGCAGCAGGGTGCCCATGATGAGCCACATAGGACACTTTTTCCAACTATCCTTCCAGCACCAGCTTAGGCACCAGTCCTACCAGCCATCCCAACAACTCCAGTACAACAGGGCAGTTACAGTACGAACATGTCTATAACGTCCACCAGGCAATAGCTCCTCAGGCCCCACCTGCGATTGAGGGTACGTTTCCTATCCATGGTACTACGGGTCGGGTTTTATTTGATACTGGGGTGACACACTATTTTATATCTACTCACTTTGCGAAGGCCTTAAGACTATTATCCACAGCAGAGAGCACTGTGACATGCGTAGACTCACCACTAGGAAATGGGTCATTTATTTTCTTTATATACCGAGGTGTGGGAGTAGATATTGGTAGCTTAATCTTACCAGCAGACATGTTAGTCTTAGGTATGCATGAGCACGATGTTATTATTGGCATGGATTGGCTCACAGCATACAGATCCATGATAGATTATTTCGGTGGGAGTATTATCTTTGCCATTCCGGGGCATGAGATGTTTCTAGTGGCGAGGCCTTGCCCAGAGGGAGGCTCTTCCGCTCATTTGTATTACATAGAGGAGGATACCTATAAGGAGGTCATGATTCCCTTAGACTCGATCCCAGTTGTTCGTGAGTTTTCTAATATATTTCAGGAAATACCAGGCCTACCCCCAAGTCGAGAGATAGATTTTTTCATAGATTTATTATCGGATACTCGACTGATAGCACGCGCTCCGTACCGTATGGCTCCAATAAAAATGAGGGAGTTACGAGATCAGATAGAGCAACTGCTAGGTCATGGATTTATTCGTAGGGCTACCTCACCTTGGGGCGCTCCAGTTTTGTTTGTGAAGAAGACAGATAGTTCACTTAGGTTATGCGTGGACTACTGGGAGATGAACAAGGTCACGATATGGAACTGTAATACCCCGTATTTCTGAATATTCCAAATATTCCATTTAATTAGATTGGAGAATTAAATGAGAAAATATCGTCTTGATTTAAATTACGTAAGAGTAGTAATTTAAAGAGTTTTATTTAAAATTGTAATTATGGTATATTAATCGAAAGATAGATACCGGTATATATTGCATCATTTTTATTTACTTAGTGCGAGTGGTAAATAGTTACTTAACGCGTGTGGACCGTGTTGGGGTGAGAACGAGTAATATTTTTAAGTGACTCAAATGATAATTTAGAGGTCACTAATGAGTCCGGAAGGGTCAAATTAGTCAAAATAGTATACCCGGGGGTACTAGTTGAATCCCGGGGCAATTTTGGACTAAACCGAGACCGTTCGGGGGCGTTTTGGTCTTTTAACATAAGAGGGTATGGAGACCTACGAAATTTAGAGTTTTATATCAGCTGTATGATAGAGGAATTAGGGTTAGAACACCCATGACAAACACCAATACCATTAGAGAGAAGAGAGGCACAACTTTCTAAAGCAAAAAGAAGATTTGGGAAGGATTCAAAGGGATTTCTACCATCAACTTGTTGGGGAAGAAGGATTGAAGGATGAAGATCATCAATCATCAACAAGAACCACGAAATCAGACCCTACTGATCATAAGGCAAGTTGTTTATTGCAAAAATTATAAAGTTATAATACCCATGTGTAGGGTTTTTGAATAGTTTTGTTTAAATCATTATTTTAATTGGAGAAAGATGATATTTATACATGTTGGGATAGGAATCGCATGTAGAATGATTTACCTTATGTAGAGGATTAAGATTCAGATTAGACTTGATGATTTTTTCGGATTAAAATCTGGATTTTGAATGATAACATGGGTAGAACACCATAACTAGAGTTTTCAAGAAATTCTGGGTTTAATTCATTATTTCTTTAAAGGAATTGGAGTTTCGATGTATTTGATACGTTAGAAACTATCCTAGTATATGTGGAAACATGTTAGGATCATTGGGTCGAAGTTTGGTGGACAATAATGGAGTTTGGAAATTTGTTAATGGAGGAGAGGATCAACGAAGAAGACAGACTGCGTCTGTCCCTGTTCAATCGATCGATCGATCTTGAACTATCGATCGATCGACTATGTCGATCGATCGAACCCAGCCGTCGATCGATCGACGCAAGCTGTTTTCCCAAAAATTTTGTGTTTAATCCTTCGTTGAGTTTGGGAATGAATGAGTATTCTAGGATTTACATTATACTTATATGGGAGTAAGAATAAGACCAGTAGGTATATTGTTGAGGCCCAATAAGGCCATTGGGTGTAAGGCTTGGATTAATGACCGAGGAGAATAATCCGATTTAGTAGAGTATCGGGGACTTCGGAAATTGAGTTACGGGGCGAAGTAAATTCAATTTAAGTAATAGACCAGTAGGGTAAGCAATAACTACTGAAATTATATGTAAGGGGTAACTAGGACCCTTAGAGTTGTGTGTATACTCAATAAATACGATTAATGAGATAAATCGTAACGCGAATATTGTACGGTAAATATATGAGATTAAAATATTACGTACGTATATGATTAATAGGTCGGGCGTGTACCTACTGAATTATGTGATCTTTTAGGTAGAGAGATTATACCTAAATTAATTATGTTAGGGTCGATGAGATATTCCGAACTAACATAAAGTTATTATATGTTTGGGGTCGATGAGAAATACCGAACCAAACTTTGAACTGGTGTCGCGATGAGAGAGTCTCGAACCAGAATATGTGTATATATATATTTTTAAAATAGTTGGGGTCGATGGAAAATTCCGAACCAACTCTCACTTGGGGTCGATGAATTATTCCGAACCAAGAGTCCTTTACGTGTATAAAAAGGACAAAATAGAAATGACTAATATTTAGTATATATTGTGTGTGAAATATATATACTGGATGATATTCTACTTCTGTGTGGTAGTAGATTGATATATTTGATGTATTTGATGATACATACTGAATTGGTAAGTTAAGTAGTGAAACTTAATTACGAAATGAACCTTTAGATAGAGAAAATCTATTTAGTAATTCAAGTAGCGAAACTAAGTGAGAGTTGAGTATGGGCGGTACTGGAACTTGAGTATAGATACGCGAGATGTTAGTGAAAAGGTTGTACTGTATGGGCGGTACTGGAACTTGAGTATAGATAAGTTCAGTTGACTACTTTGGTTTTAGTTAGCTTGGGAAGTATGGCTAGATAAACTAAGTGTAGAACGTTAGGTGTGCACGAAAGATGAGGGGTGAGTTAACTCAAGAGAGTGTACGAGAATCTAACATGTGTAATCAATAACCACATTTTATATTGTGATAAACACTTGCTAAATATTTTCAAAATGTTTTGAGTACTAACTCTTGCTATAAAATATTTTCAAAACCTTTTAGGTGTCCAGCCACAGGGATGCCATGTATGATGATTCCATTCCAGAGACTCGGAGCTGTAGCACGGTGGATGCTTACAGGATTTTGACTAGGCGATATATCTCATTCAGATCTAGTACAGAATCTCACACTCTTCTATGTATGGACTTATTGTCCGGCATTAGTCTCAGATTTTAGATCCAGACTAGTGGTTACTCTATTGTTGTTTGGGATTTTTTTACCGATGGTTTATTCGGTAATACTTTAGTTCTGTTGTACTTTTACTTTGTTGTTTGAAATATAGTACATGATTATTTGTACTTTGTTCCGCATGGTTGATTTATCTGTTTTAAGAAAGATAAAATTTGGCACCGGTCTAATTTTACTTAGGGGATTAGTAATTAAAAAGTTTTCGACAGTGATGCTAAGAATGAACCATTTGAGAAACCTGTTTTAATTTAATGAAGGCCTGATCACCCGATGTTTAATTAGGCAGGGTGTCGCAGATGGTATCAGAGCATCAGGTTCTAGTGTCCACCGTGTGAGTATGAGCTCATTGCTAGGGTGCATTGCATGTAGTTGTATTAATACTAGCTAAATTATTAATATTTTCTTGACTAATTAAAATACACATTATATGTATAGTATTTTGTAGAAAGCGTAAAGCTTAGTATTACCCACCTTGTTGAGCGTTATCTCACCCCTGCCTTTTATGTTAAAACCCCCACACCCACCCCAGGTACTTCGAGTAGGAACATCGGATAGGAGTAAAACCCTATGGGGCGATCAACGTCATTAGAATCTCTGTACTTGTTTTCAAACAATGGACATTTGGTATTTGCACTTTTGGTGCTTGGACTTTTATTCGGGCCTTTGGCCATAATTTTTAATAATAGAGGATGGTGGTGACTTACTTTTTAGTTAATTAGTATTGTGGATTAATTCGTGTTTTGATAAATAAATCTTATTAATTGACTAACCACATAAAGTGATCACCCTTTTTTAAAAATTAAAAATATAAAATTTAACTATTATATCATAAGGAAAATTAGGATTTTCTTGAATAAAATGGATAAACTTTTCCCCTCCCCTCTTAACTCCTTGGCTCGGTGCGAGTTGCCCAACAGGCGAAACTTGGGTCGAGGCATTACAAATCAAGAGATTCGCTAGTGGGGCAGGTTTCGTACTTCCAGTAAATTTCCATTAGCAAGAAGAGGCAAAAGGGGATGACGAAGAAGAAGGGTTTAGGAAGGTTTTGTGTTACGGAGATTAGTTCTTTTCGGAGAGGATGGATGCCTGGGAGGGTGAGTAGGAGGACCATTATGTACCTATAGCAAGGATATATAATTGTGGGGGTGAGGGTGAAAGGAATGAAGGATTATATAAAAGATGGAAGTGGACATTAGGAAATAGAGGGGTGGGAAATAGGAACGACCAAAAGAGAGGATAAAGGTAAGTCGTGTGATGAATTGAGGATAAAGGGGGTTGGAGTTTCCATGGAATGAAAACAATCCTATGTGGACATCCTAAATAGAGAGCTGCATTAATTCTTGTAGAACATTTTATAATATAATATAGATTTGATAAAATTTATTAATAAAAAACTATTCTTAAATATCTTAAAATAAAATACCACCACCTCCCATTAAACAAACAATCAATAATCATCTACACTTTCTCACATTCGAATATCTATAATTTTTCATTTTTTTCTCTTTCGTCATACGAGTTAAAAAACAAACACATTGATCAAAGAGGATGAATAAAAAATCAACACATACATGAATTAAACACTAAATATCGATTCCAAATAAGATTTCATTGGTTAAGGAAGCAAGAGGATGATATTTGGAACTCTGGTAAAAGATTTTATGACAATCATTTTCCAGGCAATCACAATATATCCAAAATATTACTATGTATCAAACGGGACCTAAAAGAATACTCATTCGATTATATAAACATGAAAGACTTTGAATATGAGATCGATTTTGAGAGATTAATGACATGTTGCGAGAAATATTTGTGTCGGCCTGATTGTTTGTTATTTCTCATTTTCTTCCTCAATATATACAAACATGCTTTCCTATTTCTCACCATTGATGAATTTTTTTTATGGATTCGTGTTTGAATTGTACATTTCAGTAACACACATATAATTAAATTTGATGTTGCGTGTGAAGAATTTTCAAATATGGGTTGAGTGATCTTCTAAGGTTCTTTTTAATCTTGACGTTGGAACTAGATGTAATAATATGTAGGTGTTTTTAGTGATCTTGGCCTTCACTAATTTTTTGGTAAACAAAATGAGGGTTTATATATAATTTTATTTTGAATTATGTGAAATTGTTTGAATGGTAAATTTGAAAAGTCAAAACCAAACGTTGGGATGTAGTTAGTCCAAACGTTAGACCTTAAAAATATATAGTTTTTTGGATTTCGTCCCATTTTCAAACTTGTATTAGTCTCCCATAATTTGTATTTTGAAAATTGTAGTAAGTCCCATAACCACTCAAAACGTTCCCTAACAGCTCACATATATCGTATTCTACTCGTGTCATTTTTACTTATTATATATACCGTGTTCATATATTTGTGTTAACGTGCTTGTTAGGTCACTTAAAACCTGTTAAGAACTAATACTTTCGTTTTAATTTATGTTGTGTTTTATTTTGGGAAGCCTATCATTAACCACCATAAAATAATAATAAAATAACATAATCTTGACATATATGCCAAAATAATATCTCCGTCCCAAATTAATAGGCACTATTTGAAAAGGGCAATTTTTAAGGATTCATTAAATCAATGGCCGAGATTAAGACTTGTTCTTTGTCGTCGAATTTGGTTAATTGATTACGTCCGAAATGAAAAATATTATTAATGTGGGACGTCCAAAAAGGAAAGCATGAGTATTAATTTGAGACGAATAAAGTATCAATTTATCTGTATCTTTTAGACATATAAGTAATATGTACGACAATGGAAGTGTTAGAAGTTATTTTAAATTTTTAATATTTTATTAATAGCTTTGAATAATGTATGTGAAACATTTGTCTCAATCTCCCTAACAGATTTATCTTTCATCATAAGGTATTTTGTTAGTCATTTTCTGAAGAGAATTTGATTTTATTACTTCATTATTATTTCCCTTTTACATATTAATTTTCCCAGTTAGATTTTTCTAAGCTATTGTCCCATTTGAAATTACTTTTTGACTCTAACAAATAAGTTTTTAAAGTTTGAAAACTTATACTTACCTTTTAGCAAAACGTTGGGGAGGAATAATAAACGAATATAATATTATAAGGTGTGAATTGTCATTATAAATTATAAAGTTTTTTTTTACTTTAATACATTACTAATTTTCGATATTAGACTTAAATCCCCTCATCTCTCTCTCTCTCTCTCTCTCTCTCAGATTCAAATTTGGTTTAACATAGATTTTGATATCGATCTTGTATAACTTCAGATTTGGTGGGATTTTGGTTCGATTTGATGGTGGTATCAATGGTGTTGGAGGTGGAGGGAGTGTGGGTGGAGATTGAAGAGGTAGTGGGGTGCTGGCGATGGATGGAGTTGGGTTTTTGGGGTTTTGTTCGATCTCATTTCAGAGTTTTTTTTGGATTGCCGAGGGTTTACTACTGGCGAGGAAGGGTGACTTGCTACCGGGAGGGAGGGGGATGCTATTGTGGAGGAGATGGTAGGGAGAGTCCGAGGAGGTGGTGACTGGTGGGGTTTTGCAAAGGGGTGGGGGTTGGATGGAGCCAAGAAAATGCAATTTTCTTATTGTACTTTAAGTTTTAATTTTCATTTGTGCCTTTTTTTAATTTATTTAGTTTTCTGAATTCAGTTTTTAGAAATTTCAAATTACTGTTAATTTAAATTGACACGTGTCGGTTAAAGTTGACAGATTTTCTAACGATTTTGAGTAAGGCCTAATTTTTAAATTAAAAATATTTAAGCCTAAAATCGAGAATTATAAATGTATTAATGTTAAAAAATAAATAAATTATGGTTTCTAATTATAGATTAATCCAATATTTAATTATCAACATATTTAGTAAGGTAACACACACTCTACCCTCTATAAAAGTGGCCATGGATCAAATTCGGACAATTTCACATTTTTAATTCTAGTTTAATTGAAAAGGATGTACCTATTTATATAATTATTTTATTTTAGAATAAATGTAACTCTAACTGGGCACAAGAACAATAGGATTACTATGGGGCACTTAAGGGCATAATCACTTGCATGTGATTTTAAATTGTTCTAAAGGCACCTCTAATTTTTTTCCCTAACACGAAAGTAATACTTTTAAAATACAATGTACAAATACTTTTAAGCACTGTGTGGTGCATAAAAAATATATGGTGCCTTTAGCGCTCCCATTTTGTTTTAGTTTAGTTTGAAAGAATATGACATAACGCTAGAAATAAAAATAAAAGGAATTGTTTTTTTATAAACCCACCCATTCATTCAATTTATCCCACTTAAGTGTTACTTTATATATCAATAACATGTCTTTTAAAACTGAAATACCCTTTAAAATTCTTTCTCCTCACCTAACTATTCTTCTCCAAGCATGCTTGTGTATATTTATAAATACTTACTAGTATTTGTTTCCTTTTAATTTTATTTTAAATAACCTACTCTTTTAATGGGCGAAGTGCAGGTTTAATGTGAAGTGCAGGTATTTGATTAAAAATAGTGAGGTGAGGAGTATGTTTCCTATTGTAGGAGTGAGATAAAAGATGGTTGCATTTAAAATTTCACGAAATAAAATAGTTGACTATGCCCCGTGATTGGCACATATGGGTAAACATAAACCACATAGGGACTGCCAGAGCATGTAGATAAGTCACCTATTATTCATGGTCCATAAGAAAGGGATTTACCATTCAATTCTTGGACCCAAGTCATTTTGTGGTAATTTTACAGTTCAATAAATATATCATTGAAATGAGTGAAATGTCTTCTTTGAAAATACACATTACAAAAGTTTATTCATACAACATATCCATTACAAATTTCTAAGTATATAGGCTAACAATTATTTTAAGTTGCCCCACAATTGGGGCCATTGGTGTTTAGGCATGATCGACCTAATTCTACATTATTAATTGTGCACATGTAGCCATGGGTTCCCTCAAGCATCGTTTATTAAACAAACACGTGTCCCACTTAGGTTTAATGGCAGCATAATCATTGTAACTAACACATGTAATCTCTATGCTTAGGATAATATAGGCCCTAGATTCCCTTCCTCAAGCAATTATAGCACTTGAAGCACGTGACGTAAGGGAAACTGAAGCGAGTCTCTCTTCCCAAGGGATCCGTCGCTTTAGCTCCATTTTGGCAGCAAAGAGGTATAAGGGTTTCAATCACCATTATACCTTCTTTTACTTGATCATTTGAAGGTATGCTCCCATTTTTCATCGTCTCTCTCTCTCAACTTGAATCTCATACATTCAAGGTTTCCTTTTCTTGATACCTTTCTCTTTAACCCTCGATGTTACACTGAAATGTAAAATCTAGATAATAGAAAGAAATTACTCAGTGAGTCATTAACTAAACAATTTATAAGTATGATGATGGATAAGAAATATAGTATATAAGTGTAGAGAAACGATCAACACAAAGTATTTAAAGTGGTTCATAAATTAACCTACATCTACTTCAGTGAAACTCTTTTCTCACTAATTATCGAGTATTTTATAAGTTACACTAAGTACTTTTTTTTCTCTCTAGAGAGTGATTTGACAGAGTAACAGTAATTATTTACAATGACTTAACTTATGGAACAAGTGGGAAGGTAAAATCTATTTATAGGTGACTTGGGATGTAATGTGTATCCCAAGTCACATGGAGAATGTTGATTGAAGATATCCTCTTGATTGCTGACACCTATCCTTATAGTGAACATTCACTTCACATGTAATGAAATCACGTGCACCCATCTGGATAGGCTTGATATGAATAAAATACCATTTATAGTGATTTTCGTGCATCCTTTGCTTTATATTCAGTTTTGATCGACCCTATAAGGCTAAGCCTTATGAGGTCACCCTAAGAAGATGACACTCATAGGATGAGGAGTCAAAATGATCATATACATGCAAAGAGACTATTTTTAAGATCATCTATTACCCCATAGGCTTGAATCTTCTGAATGTTTCATTTGTATTGGGGGATTGAAGGTCCTGAGCCAATTCTCATACGATCTGAGGGTGATGTGAGTTCATTGATTGATAGGGTAGAAGATCGAGAATTTACAAAAAATGCTTAGGTCGAATGTTAGGAGAGGACCATAAATTTTTAGGTTGAATCTTGTTGTTCGAATGTAGAAAAAAAACCTATAAATTATTGAGGCCAAACCTAATTGGTTGAATGTTAAAAGAGGCCCATAAATTATTGAGGTTGAACCTCGTTGGTTGAATGTCAAGATAGGACCATAAATTATTGAGGCCGAACCTTGTTATTCGAATGTCAAAATAGGCCCATAAATTATTGAGGTTGAACCTTGTTGGTCAAATATCAATAGAGGCCTATAAATTATTGAGACCAACCCATGTTAGTTAAATGTTAAGAGAGACATATAAATTCTTGACACCGAACTTTATTTGTTGATTCTCAAGAGAGGCCTATAATTTGTTAAAACTTTACCTTATTAGCCGAATGTCAAGAGAGGCTTATAAGTTGTTAAGGCAAAACCATATTTTCCGAATGTCAAGACTGGCCTATAACTTGTTGAGGCAGCCGAGCCTTGTTAGCCGAATGTCAAGTGAGGCCTATAAGTTTTGAGGCTGAATAATATTGTTTGAATGTTAAGAGAGGCCTATTAATTATTGAGCCGAACCATGTTAGCCAAACCTTATTGGTCGAATGTTAATAGAGGACTATAAATTGTGATAGTCGAACCATGTTGGGCAAGTCTTATGACATTTAATAGAATATTTAAACTAACCCCAAACTAGGGTTTCGGACAAACCACGCGGCGGAACTCCAATCGTGAAGATGTCGTCTCACAAGACCTTCAGGATCAAGAAGAAGCTAGCGAAGACGATGAGGCAAAACAGGCCCATCCCTCATTGGATTCAGATGAGGACTGATAACACCATCAGGTACAATGCGAAACGCAGGCACTCGCACCGTACAAAACTTGGGTTCTGAGATGGTGTCCAATTTTGCTTTATTTTAGTTTTTATTTTTGTTTGAACAAGGCTTCATGTTTTGTATATTTTTGTAATGAGCTCATAAGAGTCCTTTATCAGTGGAAACCTTTCTAATTTTGAAAGAAAAAAAAAAGCTAACCCCTTGTTAGCCGAATCACAATAGCGTCAATGAAATGTTAAAGTCATTCCTTATGGTTGAAGCACAAGAGGGTAAATAAAATGTTGAAGCCGACTCTTTGTTTGACTGTTAGATTGGGGCATGATCCTTCAAGTCGAAGGTCGACGACCGATATTGATTTGTATCGAAATATTTCCTTGAACTTAATTTAGTCATTCATCTATTTCTTACATTGTTTGCACTTCCCAATGTTGGGCATTGATAAGTGTGGCCTAACCATATTTTCCCTATATAAGGAGTAACATTCATCCATTTTTACCACCTAAAATATTTACTCTCAAGTTTAAATTTTATCTCTCAAGTATTGTAAGAGCCTTACACTTATTCTTAGTGTTCTTCACCCATTCATTCCACGATAGTAAGATTTTCCATCCCTAGATCTTTTTTTCGTAGTGATTTGTAGTTTATAACTGTTTATTGCACACTGTTAAATTCATTAGGCACATTTAGGGATTTTTTCTTCATTGTTCTTGTTGCGATTCATCATTTTTAGGAACGTTTGATCTTGAAACTTATAAAGTTCCTTGTGTTTGTAAGTTTGTTGAATTCCCAATCCTTTTGAAGAGTTCTTTAACGATTTTAGTAAAAACCTTATTAGAGAAACCCTAGATGCCTAGAGAGTAGTCCGGGGGTAATTTTTTATCGACCCCTTGTTGGTTATTTATCCTTAGAATCCTAATAATAAAGGTTATCTCCTTCGTAACTAAATGGACTCAGATCCCATAGTTATATATAAGCCCCGTCATCCTGGTGATTGCTCTATCGGTAGCCATATCGTGAGTCATGATAAGGTTTCCTTTGAGGTCGTCATGGATAACGTTTGTGCTGGTGTGGCGATCTTTCGTTCAAAAAATATTATAACTCTAGATTATTCTTCGAGACCTATTATTAATATAAAGAATATATATTCGCTTTCTTTTTTTGGCCATTCGCCCCTCCCTCTGAGGCATCATCCTATTCAGGCTCCGAGTCTTCCTCTTGCTCTGGCTTAGAGGCTACTGCATCTGGAAGAGATCATGATGCCCGGGATGCTATTAACCTATAAGAATGCGATGGGGAGTTGGAGAACACTTATGTTATGGACCTTGCCACTAGTTTTCCCCCTCCGAATTGTGATATTGGTGACGAAATTATCGATGATGAGGGGGTTTATATCCTATTTTTTTCCCAGGAAAAGAAATCCGCACAATCTTTCTTATTAGCACAACTTACTCTAGTACATTTGGTTTGTTATTAAACAATATTGAGACGAGAGCACCATATTCGACATATGATAAGAAGTACAATGTTAAAAATGTATGTGCTTGTGTGTAATAAAGGTGATAAAAAGTCTATCATAAATAAAGTAATCATTAATGAACAATGAAATGCTAGCCACACATTATAAAGCATACTAAAGAAACGAATCCATGTATCAAAACATGACGAAAAAGTCCCATGAATGGATTAAATATAGGGTTGATTCGAACATCTTAAATGCACGTCCATATATGGTGAAAAATAAAATACAAAAATCTTTTTTTTCGCTTTAAATTTTCTTTATCAAAAATAATTTTTTTTGAAAATTTTAAACTTTTTCTTAAAAACCAAAAATATTTTTGGATTTTCAAAAAAATATAAATTTAGAAATACAATATAGTAATATTGATAAAATATAGCACTATGATAATCACCTTATACTAGAAACGAGTCGTAACCTCAATCATTAGAATCGTAGGTATTCTCAAACGGAGACATCATTTGTAATTCACCCATCAAACATTGAGAAGTCTTGACTAAAAACTCTACCTGCTCTCGAAAACTAGCAAAAATATCTATGATCATGTCTGGGAGCAGGTGAAGTAACACGTGTGGGAGCACAAACGATAACCTGTGTGTGAGAAATATTCCCTAGATTAAAACAAAACTCCATGAGGTGACCTCTTTGTTTACAATAGGAACTAACATAGACAGGTTTGGGTCTACCTTGTTAAAAAGTCTATGATGAGCTTTACTTGATGTATTAAGTCGGGGCCCATAAGGATCAATCACAAACTCGAAAACAAATTCGGGTTCAGTATTGGAAGTGGATGCATTATCCGAAAAACGTATTTACTAAGTTAATAACAAAATGATAGATTAAGCAAACTCCGAAAATAAAATCCTTGAAAAAACTCTTTTTAAAATATAACACAAGATGTGTGGAACATTGTTCTGGATTTGTTTTCTAGATTTGTTAGTTTGATTGCCCTAGGTTTTTTAAAACTAAAACCTATCAACAAGTCTTCAATGAGAAACCATTCACACAAGAAATTAAGAACATTCAAGCAAGAGAATACATGATTTTTAACGTGGTAAAACCCTAGGGCGAGTGAAACATCCACAACCCTCTCTACGGAGCAAAATAAAAAAATCTACAAGAAACAATCACAATACAAGTTACAACACTAAGCATGCAAGTTAAGATATTAAATATAAGTAGAGAAAATATACCTACACGATTTACTCCACTCTCAAAGGCTTCTGACTTGATTTTGATCCCCCACAACAACTTTCTTGCTTTGTCCTTGTCCACTGATTGTACGAGCTCTTACAACACCCAGTTTCACGAAAAGAACCACTATACTAAGTGTTCGTGTGAGAATGTAGGTGGTTATGAAGTGAACTAAATGTACAAATTCAACTCACACCTCTTAGAATAGTTATACAGACTGGATCCTACGAATCATAAACTTCTATATGACATGCAAGAACTGTTTATGAAATTTAGACATCTTTTTCAACTTGGATAAGAAAAACAATATTGCTATGAAAAACAACCAAGATCCTATATGTCTAAACTTTTATTTATATACAACTGTATTTTACAAAATGTGAAATATAATGAGAGAGACATAAACGTTCTTAAGATCTCTTTGAAAAATCAGAAGTCCATTTTTCAAAAAACAGTTTGAAAAAAATAGATAAGGATCTTTTAGAAAATAACAACAAATATAAAGATCCAAGAGAGATAAAAACCTATAAATGTTCGTGTGATATTCTCTTTTTAAAAACTCAAGATTTCTACAGAGAAACTCAAGTTTTTCTTAGAGAAAGGTTCTGAGAGAGACAACTGGTTTTGAAGAGTTCTTCAAATGCTAAAATAACCCAACACCCTTACTTACAGAAATACTAGATCTAACACTCAAGTTAGGATTTTCTGGTATATGAAACAAGAAGGTTTGGATGTAAGGTGTTTAGAAGGAAAACACTCGAGATTTTAACTTGGATGAATAGGGTTTCCTCACTTCTCCCTATTTCTTCTCTCTTTTCTCTCTCTTCTCTAGTTTTTCTCTCAATTTAGATGAATGAGCAAAAGTTCCCAAATGAAGACCAAAGGCATCCTTTTATAATGGTCGTGGAAGGATCGAGAACACCGACTCAAATCAATGGCTGAGATTAAGGGTGAGTATTTGACTCTTAATCTAACGGTTGAACATAGGCGGTGATTAAATGATTGATGATTGGTCCATTTTGGTTCGCTTGGATTAACTACGGACGCATGCAGAACGTTGATTAATATGATCCAAAGGCTACGATCCCTTCTACAAACTTAGTCTTAAAAGAAACATAAATCTAATCGATATAAAGCCAACACGTGTATGGATGAGATGCAATAGAAAATGCGTGTTTTTGTCTTATTAAAAATATGATTTTGACCCCAGAAGTCTCTAGCACGTTCGAATTCTACCCTGAGCAAGTTTTTAGGAAAAACATTATTTTCAAATTCACCCCAAACATTTAAAATAACAATTTAATTAATTTTGAAAAATCATTTTTAATTTTCAAAAAATAGTTTAAGTGATTTAAAAATGTTTAAAATATTCCTAAAAATTAATACGACCCTTGTGCACACATAATATAAATAATATGGGTGTCCTATAGTGGTCATGATGTAGAAATAACTTCCGTTTTAGGTGGATCATGAGGTTCTTGGACTGATTTCTTCTTTGATGCTTGGATACTTTGAGAGAGAATGCAACTCTTGAAAATCTAACCTACTTTGTCTCAATATCAAAACTAGCTAGAACTCCTATATAATATAGACTCAAGTAAGTCAATCATATAGTGTGTTCTCAATCTCCCGCTTTGGATATTATGGACAAAATTTCCTTGAGTAATATGTACTCGTGGGTAAAAAGAAAAAAAATCTTAGATTTTCTATACAAAGTATCTAACTACCCTTTCCCATCCTAGAACCGAAAATAAGAGGAAAAAAAAATACATCGCTCAACTACAGTACAGACCAATACCCTAATAAATAGGACAAGATATACAACCGGGTCTGAAAAATGCCTGAAACAATTAAACACTCAATGGCATATTAGTTGAGTTAGTACAAAATAATATATAAAGTCTAAACCATGTACATAAAATATAAGTCAGGTACTCAAGTTCCTCCCCTCTAATTTTGCTCAAATATAAAATGGGGGTAAAAAGATATAAAATAGGAGAATATGTGCTATGAAATCAACAGAAGAAATAACATAATCAGATTCAAGGGTCTCCTACATTAAGGAAGAACTATCATACCTACGGAATTATGAAGATAATCAAACCTAATATAATCAAGAGGTTTAGTAAACATATCAACTAGCTCTTTTTCTGTATTAAGATACTCAATGTCTAATTATTTAGATTCCACAAGAGCAAGAATGAAATGATGTCTAATTTTTATATGCTTAGTTCGAGAGTGTTGGACTGGATTTTTAGATATGTTTATAGCACTCTGGTTATTACAAGACATTATCAATTTTTCTTCAATGATACCGTACTCACTAAGCATCTGCTTGATCCATAATAGTTGAGAACAACAACTACCAGCGGTAATATATTCGGATTCAGACAATGACAGAGAGATACAATTCTGTTTCTTACTACTCCATCCTACTAAATTATTTCCTACATAACAGCAGGCGTCGAAAGTACTTTTGCTATCGTCCGAACACCCTGCCCCATCAGCATCTGTATATCCTACAATAGCACTAGTGGTGTCTTTAGTGTACCAAATACCATAATTTTGTGTACCCATAACATATTTGATGATACATTAGACACTTAACATGTGTGATTCTTTGGGTGCACATTGGTATCTTGTGTATAGACAGACGACGTAGGTAATATCAGGTCGGGAAGCAGTAAGGTATAAGAGACTCCCTATCATACTTCTATAAAGATTTGGGTCAACAGTTTTCCCATTTTTTCTTTGGATAATTTGGTAGTTATGATCATGGGAGTACGTGAAGGTTTAGAGTGTTCTAACCCAAACTTCTTAATGAGGTCAGAGGCATGTTTGGATTGATTTCTAAAAAGTCCATCATTGAATTGTTTAACTTGTAGTCTTAAGACAGATTGTAATTCACCAATTAACGACATCTGAAATTTTGATTGTATTATCGTTGAAAAATCTTTGACTTAATTAGGATAGGTTGAGCAGAAAATGATATCATCTACGTAAACTTAGGCTATCAGGACATATTTATCTGATTTCCTAACAAATAAGGTTGGATCGTTTCTACCTCGAATAAATCTTTGAGAGACAAAATTCATAGACAAGCGTTCATACCAAGCTCTAGGAGCTTGTTTCAAATCTTATAAGGCTTTCTTAAGTCTAAACACGATATTTATGAAGGAGGGATCAATAAAACCTTTATGTTGTTCGACGTATACTTCCTCAGATAAAATTCCATTTAAAAATGTAGATTTAACATCCCTTTGAAAAAGTTTGAATTGTAAATGACATGATATAGCTAAAAGAAGACGAACTAACTCAAGACGAGTGACAGGGCCAAAAGTCTCGCCAAAATAAATTCCTTCTATGTGAGAGCATCCTTGTGCTACTAACCTTGCCTTATTTCTAATGACCTCCCCATTCTTATCAGTTTTGTTTTTGAAAATCCATCGAGTGCTGATAACCTTCTTATTATCTAGCCTAGGAACAAGATACCAAACATCATGACTCTGAAACTGGATAAGCTCTTCTTGCATAGCATTAATCCAGAATGAGTCACAAAGGCCGCCATTTACATTTTTTGGTTCTACAAGAGAAACGAAACATGCAAAATGTGTTACCTTTTAAAGTTGGGACCTAGTTCTAATTGACTCAGAAGGACTACCAACAATTTTGTGAATGGGATGGTCTTTAGATACCCATGTTGGTACATAAGGAGTTTCAGGTGGCAGTGAATCAGTTTTCTCTAGAGAGGCAGGGATAAAATTTATTTCTTCCGCATCGAGGATGACTTATTGACTGACACTGCTCTGAGTACTAGTATAATTTATAATTACATTAAAATATTCCATAATGACTTTGGTTCGACAATTAAAGACACAAAAAGCCCTATGATTTTGATAATATCAAGGAAATATTCCTTTTCTCCCCGGGTGTCAAATTTTGAAAGGTGTTCTTTATCCTTACAAATATAACAATGACTACCGAAGGTTTTAAAACATTTTAGGTTCGACTTTTTGTGGAACCAAAGTTCATATGGAGTTTGTTTGGAATTTTCCTCGAGGTAGACACAATTAATGATATGACAAGCGGTTTGAACGACGACAACTTAGAAATACTTATGGATATTTTTCGCATGTAACATCACTTGATCCATCTCTTGTAGGGTTCTATTCTTGTGTTCAACAATTCCATTATAGTGTGGTATCTTAGGCGCACTAAATTCGTGTTTATAACCATTGCCTATATAGTATTCCGCAACACCAAAATCTTTGAATTCTCCACCTCTGTCACTTCTGATGCGACATACTTGGGTATCCTTCTCATTCTCAATTTTTAAAAGAATTTTTAAGAAATCATTAAAGGTATTGGATTTATTTTTCATAAAATCCACCCATGTATATCGTGTGAAATCATCCACAATAACAAGTATATAACTGTTACCACAAAAGCTGACAGTTCTAAAAGGACCTATAAGGTCCATGTAGATTAATTCCAAAGGTTTTGTAGTTAAAACATCTTTAACTTTCTTGTGAGAGGGTTTACTTATTTCCCCTTCTTCACAAGGACCACAGACAGGATTAAAGGAGTTTTTGAGTTTTGGTAAACCTCTAACTATTTCTTGGGAACTTAACTTATGAAGATTATCAAAATTTATGTGTCCCAATCGATTGTGCCATAGATAAGCATCTTCTAATCTGACAATGTTACTGGATTCAAATTTAGGAATGACTTTGTAATAATTATCCTCATTTATGTTTCCTATTAAAATACAGTTTCCCTTTTCATCAAGAATTTTGCAATCAGTTTTTGAAAAGGTAACAATATGGTTGGAATCACAAAATTGAGATATACTCGGTAAGTTAGGCTTGAGACCTTTTACTTAAAGAACATCATTTAGTTTAGGAAGACCTTCCTCATGCAATGCTCCTTTACCTATGATCTTAGATGAAACCCCATCACCAAACACAACACTACCTCCAGAGAAGTCTATTTTGTTTGTTAATTTGGTTTCATCCCCGAGCATATGTTTAGAACATCCGGAGTTCAGGTACCAACCATGTGAATTGCGTTGTGCCTTAAAAGCTGTTATGACAACATTGCACTTGAGATGGGGTAACAAGTTATCTTTTCTAATCCAAATGGGCCCAATTTTTAAAGATTTGTTTCCCTTTGATTTAAAAAAGTTTTGCTTGGTCTTTCTAAATGGATTCATTTTAGTTTTAAATCCTCCTTTCTTTTTGTAGTTAGAGTTCTGTATGGTCTGCCTGTGGAGAACATAAGTATTCATACTCTTCCTAGAATAGTTAAAGTTTGAATAAATAAGTGTATACAATCTCTTTTAAAAACATTCAGCAACAATGTAGCCATATACATCATAGTATAAATAGTACTGAAGGGTGGAGAACTTGATTTGACTGTTAAAGTCTTTAAGATTAGTTTATCCCTAATAGGTATGGTCGTCCAGGTGTCATTGGTTTTGGGTTTCTGACATTGGTTTCTAACAGGGGGATATACGTACTTAGCTAGACCATTAGATTTTGCTTGTTGAGTACACACACTTTGTTTACCCTTAGAGACATTTTTGAAAATATGTTATTTCTAAGTATATTGAACTTTCTGGCCTTGCTTAACAAAATAACATTCTCAGGAGAAACATATTTACTAGTAATGACATTTTCTCCAAAACTGAAGCCATATTTGTCTTCAGAATCAAACTTACTTCCTTCAACAATTTCTTCATAAGATTTCAGTTGTGTTTCAAAATGTAAACATTTTTTAAAAACATTTCAAGTTTTTTGTTTTGATTCTTCAAGTTCAATAAGAGAAGCATTATATTTTTGCTCTAAAACAGAATTTGTCTTAGACAAGTCTTTGATTTTTAAAGAAAATTATTTTGTTTCAGTCTCATGGGCAACACATTGTGCTGTAAATTCTTCAGAGTTCTTCCTAATAGAATGGTTAAGTATATCTACACATTCGTTTAAGAGCTTCACCATTTTATAAAGACAGGCACTTTTCATAAGTGTTTTCGTGTATAGCTCTTGAAGATCTAGAATATCATCATCGGACTCACTATATGTCTCATGTGTAGTGTCACCTATGGTGCTCATTTCTTCTGTGGGACTCACACATACTTTAGATTTGTCTATAATATTCTCATTTAGACACACCCGTATACTATCATTTTTAGTGTTATTTTTATCTAGTGTAGGCACTATGCTGTCATTTGCAGATCCAGTAAAAACATTATCAGGTACAATAGGATCATGAGTAGTCAAGAATTCATCATCATCATGGTATACGATTTTAGCAAAGAATGACATACAAGACTCATTATTATGGGTTAACTCAGTTCTAACTGAATCAGAATCACTAGAGTTATCCCATGTCTTACATATATTTGCCCTATTGTTCTTTTTCAAATTTATTTTGAATCTATTAGCATAGTCTCCCATTCTACCAGATCTATGACATTTCACATCTTTTAAGTGCATCACAAGTTTATTTTTGTCATAGGGCTGTTTGTCATTGTGTCTTTCACAAGGTCTATAATTTTGATTACCTTGATAATTTTTATCTGCCTTGTTTAGAGGCTATTGCATTTCTGAATTTGAGAATCTTTTTGAAATGCTTGCTCATATGAGATATTTGATTGTCAAGGTGATGTAAGTCACAGTCTTCACTTGAATTCTAACTCCATCTCAACAGTTCTTAGTTTTCTACTTAGAAACTCAGGAGTTAGGTTTGGGTCGTCCATTTTTTCTATGGCATATCTTTTGTTGTCAAACTTAGTAGGTAATGTCTTGAGAATCTTTTGAATGATTTATTTTCTACTATAGGTTATATAATTTGCATGTAATTTTGTAAAAATATCAGTTAACCTTATGTAGAAATCATCAAAAGATTCATTGTCATCCATGATCAATGTATTAAACTGCTGGATTAATATTTGGGTTTTTCTAGCCTTAACACGTTCATCACCTTCGTGGGCGGGGACTAAGGTGTCCTAGGCCTCCTTAGAAGTATAACAAATAGATATTGTTTTGAATTCATGTTTGTTAATGTACATAAAAATAGCGTTCTTTCCCTTATTATTATCTAGAGACATCTTTTTCTCTGCCGTAGTAAATTCGCTAAGAAGTTTCTTAACCCTTGTGGGATCAGTTTCTTATAAAGACTTAGTTGGATGTTTATACCGTTTTTCAATCATATCCCAGACATCATCACCAAGAGTTCCTTGAATAAAAGAAACCATTCGTACCTTCCATTAAGCAAAGTTGTTTCCATTAAAGAGAGGTGGTCGGGAAAGGTTACCTAACTTCTCATATCTTTTATCCATATTCAGAACTTAAAGATTTCAAAAATAGCTTCTAGAATTTCAGGATCAAAAAAATATTTCATAAACCTACTCTGATATCTCATGAAAAACTTGTTTACTAAGATAATAACAAAATGTTATAGATTAAGAAAACTCCAATAATAAACTCCTTGAATAAAAATCTTTTTAAAATATAACACAAGATGTGTTGAATAATGTTCTGAATATGTTTTCTTGATTTGTTAGTTTGATTACCTTAGTTTTTTTTTTTAAATTAAAACCTATCAACAAGTCTTAAGTGAGAAACCATTCACAAAAGAAATTAATAACATTCAAGCAAGATAACACGAGATTTTTAATGTAGTGAAACCTTAAAGTAAGGAAAACATCCACGGCCCCCTCTACCGAGCAAACCAAAAAATCCACTAAAAACAATCACAATACAAGTTACAAAACTAAGAATGTAAGTCAAGATACTAAATCTATGACAATAAAATATACCTACACAAGTTACTCCACTCTCAAAGGCTTCTGACTTGATTTTGATCTCCCACAGCAGCTTCCTTGCTTTGTCCTTATCCATTGATTGTAGCAGCTCTTACAACACCCAGTTTCTCAAAAGGAACCACTATACTAAGTGTTTTTGTGAGAGTGTAGGTGGTTGTGAAGTGAACTAAATGAAGAAATGCAACTCACACCTCTCAAAATAGTTATACAGACTGGATCCAAGGAATCATAAAATTCTATATAACATGCAAGAACTATTTCTGAAATTTAGACTTCTTTTTCAACTTGGATAAGAAAAACAATCTTGCTATGAACAATAACTAATATCCTATATGTCTCAACTTTTATTTATTTACAACTTTATTTCACAAAATGTGAAATATAATGAGAGAGACATAAACGTTCTTAAGATCTCTTTGCAAAATCCGAAGTCCATTTTTTAAAAAAAAGTTTGAAAAAATAGAGAAGGATATTTTAGAAAATAATACCAAATATAAAGATCCAAAAGAGATAAAAACCTATAATGGCCGTGTGATATCCTCTTTTGAAAAAATCAAGATTTCTACAGAGAAACTCAAGTTTTTCTTAGAGACAGGTTCTATGAGAGACAACTGATTTTGAAGAGGTCTTCAAACTCCAAAATAACCCAACACCCTTACTCACAAAAACCATAGATCTAACACTCAAGTTAGGTTTTTCTAGTATATGAAACAAGAATATTTGGGTGTATGGTGTTTAGGAGGAAAACACTGGCGATTTTAACTTTGGACGAACATGGTTTTCCTCACTTCTCTCTATTTCTTCTCTCTTTTCTCTCTCTTCTCTAGTTTTTCTCTCAATTTAGACAAATGAGCAAAAGTTCCCAAATGATGACCAAAGGCATCTTTTTATACTGGTCATGGAAGGATCGAGAACACCGACACAAATTAATGGCTGAGATTAAGGCTGATTATTTGACTCTTAATCTAACGGTTGAACACATGTGGTGATTAAACGATTGATGATTGGTCCATTTTGGTTCGCTTGGATTAACGAAGGACCCATGCAAAACTTTGATTAATATGATCTGATAAGAACTCAAAAGTGTCGATTTTATACCCCGAATAGATGCATTTTAGTCGCTCATTTTTAATAAAAATGACCTTATGTTAGTATTTATTTATTTCTCAGGTCAATACGTAGTTGCGGTAGAAATAATGCTAAATCAGTGCAATTGCGACGCAGAATTGGCCAAAAGCGTGCATCGAAGAAATTTAAAGAGACCACGAAGTCAGAGTCCTCATTGAGCTTGCCCCGATGTGATCCGATGCCCCGAAACAGTCCCGTAACCCAAACCTAAGCTTACACCGAGCCCAGACCATTTCCCGAGCCCCGTGTGTGTTGAGTTTGTACCTTTATTATTTTTCTAGATTTTATTTTTAGTCATTTTATTTTTAGGATTTATTTAGATTTTTCTTGGATCTATTTTCTATTTCTTTATTTTGATTTTGATTTTTATTAGTTTTTAATTTTTAATCTTTATTTTATTTTTATTAGGATTAGTTTTTTTTAGAATTTTATGTATTAGTTCTATTATATTTTACATTTTGTTTTTAAGAGTTTATTTTTATTTTTATTATATATTACTTTTTAGATTTTTTAGGGCTTTAGTTTTATTTCTTTTATTTTAGTTTTACTTTGTAGATTAAAAGTTTTAATTTTAGTTTTTACTAATTTTTATTTCTTAGGATTTTAGTTATTTTTATTATTTTAATAGGGTTCAAATTAACACACACACACACCCTACTTCTATACACCACACTACACACAACACCAACCCTCACCCTCATACTACTCACACACACCCTCACCACACTCTAACCCCCTCTTCTTCTTCTTCCACAAACACACCCGATTCTCTCTCCTCCATTCCCATGTCCAAACCTTAGTGTTGGATAACAGCTGTCAAGACAGCAGTTATCTTTTAAGTTGCAAAACAAAGTTGGCTCTCTCCGTGTCCCACATCGGTGGGAGTATTAATTTGTGTTGTGTATATTTACAATTTTTTGGGAACAAAGGTTCAGCCCTTTGGGCATTCAAGTTTTTGTGGGTATGTGGGGCAGACCCAATGGGCCAAGTCACACACGCGCGCGCGCGCCGCCGCCGTCCGTCCGGCCCGGCCCGTGCCCGTGTCCGGGTCCGGGTCCTGGGTCTTGGGCTTGGGCTCATTAAGAATTAATTTTTTGGACAAATAAATTAACGTTTTTTGGGCTTTAAAAATTATTTTTTAACGGTAATTAATTCCGAAAATTAAAACGTGGTTTAATCCGTGTTGATTTATTCAACCGAGTTGCCCACTATGTCCAGATTTTTCTCCACGTTGTTTACCAACGTCTCTTTTACTTTTGCCCCATAAAAGAGGTTGTAGCCTCCGTTTCTAAACACAGTTTTTACAACACAGTTTCCTCTACAGTTCTGAAAAAAATTTCCTTCTCCCAGAATATTTTTTCCAGAGTAATTAATCTCGTTCCTGTACAGATTAATTATAGAATCGAGCAATTAATACAGAATGGGTTTATACAGACCGGATTGATACCTGTGCTTTATCAATCCGTAACTTAACTTTGGAGGCTGTTTTATCCTGGGGGTGACGGGGCTTCGACTGTCAGCACACTTTGGGCAGAGCCGCGAAATACCTTAAAGAGAGCGACCTAGTCCGCGACTCAGCCGTGTTCTTCGCTGTCCAGTTTCCGGAATTCTTATATAATTATTCTGCCCCAGAATTATTTGCTCCAATTGGGTAATTTCGTTCCTGAATTTAATTCTGCATTTAATTGTTTAATTGCTGCTACAACAATTTTAAGGTATTCTTATTCTGCCATGGACGAAATTAATACCAGTAACCTAAATAAGCCTTTCAAATATGAAGGCACTCATTTTAAACGTTGGAGCAAAAAATTGCTATTTTATTTAACTACGAAAAAGGTCGCATCATGTGTTCAATTTGACAAACCCGTAGTTAATAATCCACCTACTGTTGAGGAAAGCAAAACAATTAGAACTTGGGAGGAAAATGATTTTTTGTGCAAGAACTATATTCTGAATGCTCTAAGTGACGAAATTTATGACTATTATGCCAATTATAAAACTGCGAAAGATGTTTGGGACGCACTTTTTAAAAAATATGACACGGAGGAGGCGGGTGCTAAAAAATATGCAGTCAGCCGTTATTTGAAATTTCAAATGACGGATGACAAATCTGTTGTTGCTCAAACCCATGATTTGCAAATGATTGCCCATGAAATTATTTCCGAGGGCATGGCTTTAGATGAGCAATTTCAGGTGGCTGTAATTATTGATAAATTGCCTCCACTGTTCAAAGAGTTTAAAAATATTTTGAGGCATAAGTCTAAAGAATTCTCACTAGAGTCATTAATTACTAAATTGAGAATTGAGGAGGAATCCCGAAAACAGGACTATAAAGATGAAATTCTTGTTGTGTCTAACAACAAAAATCAGAAAAAGAACCACACTCCAGTTGTTTTAAAGGCAAACGGGAAAAATATGAAAAATCAGAAAAAGAGCCACAACCAGAATTATAAAAATCAGACTCAGACTCAGAATAAGTATAAGAACCCTGGAAATGGACAGTCTAGCAACTCGGGACAGTTTCTCTGTTTCAAGTGTGGCAAGCCTGGCCATATGGCTCGCAAATGTCGCAATGTGCCACAAGCACAAGCGAATTTGACCGAAGAGGACCTATGTGCTATGATTTCAGAAATCAACATGGTTAGCGGTGCCGAAGGGTGGTGGTTGGATACTGGCGCTTCCCGCCATATCTGTTATGACCGTAGTCTGTTTAAGACTTATTCTGAGACTGCAGATAAGAAGGTGTTGTTGGGTGATTCTCACTCCACTGAGGTTGCTGGTACTGGAAATGTGGAATTGAAATTCACTTCGGGAAAGACTATTATCCTCAAAGATGTTCTTCACACTCCCGAGATAAGGAAAAATTTGGTTTCGGGCTATCTTCTCAACAAAGCTGGCTTTACTCAAACTATTGGTGCTGATTTATTTACTTTGACCAAAAATGGAATTTTTGTAGGCAAGGGTTATGCCACTGATGGGATGTTTAAATTGAATGTTGATGCAATGAATAAAATTTCTCCTTCTGCTTATATTGCTTGTTCATTTAATATTTGGCATGCTAGGCTTTGTCATGTTAATAAACGACTTGTTAAAAATATGAGCACTTTAGGATTAATTCCCGAATTATCATTAAATGATTTTGAAAAATGTGAATGGTGTAGTCAAGCAAAAATCACTAAGACACCACATAAATCTGTTTTTAGAGAATCTGAACCACTTGATTTAATTCATTCGGATATTTGTGAATTGGATGGTGTCACAACTAGAAATGGCAAACGTTATTTTATAACTTTTATTGATGATTGTTCCGATTATTCATTTGTGTATTTAATGAAAAATAAAAGTGAAGCGTTTGACATGTTTAAAATTTTCCTTAATGAAATTGAAAATCAATTTAATCGGAAAATAAAAAGGTTACGTAGTGATAGAGGCACCGAATATGATTCTGGATTATTTATTGAATTTTATAAAACCCACGGTATTATTCACGAAAAAACTGCCCCTTATTCGCCCGAAATGAACGGTAAAGCCGAAAGAAAAAATAGGACATTAACTGAATTAGTAGTGGCTATTTTATTAAATTCCGGGGCTGCCTCACATTGGTGGGGTGAAATAATTTTGACTGTGTGTCACGTGCTTAATAGAATTCCTAAGACTAAAATGAAAATATCTCCTTATGAAATTTGGAAAAATATTAAGCCCAACGTGTCATACTTTAGAACGTGGGGGTGCTTAGCCTATGTACGTATACCCGACCCTAAAAGGTCTAAATTGGCAAGTAGAGCATATGAATGCGTTTTTATAGGCTATGCTATTAATAGCAAAGCATACCGATTTTATGACTTGAAAAATCAAGTAATTATTGAATCAAATGACGCCGATTTTTATGAAGATAAATTTCCTTTTAAATTGAGGAATAGTGGGGGCGAGTCATCCACTAATATTTCTTTAAATAAAAATAAAGAAAATAATGAATCCATTTTAGAAATTCGAAAAAGTAAAAGGGCTCGTGTAGAAAAAGATTTTGGTCCCGACTTTTATGCTTACACCTTAGAGGAGGATCCTAACACTATTCAAGAAGCCTTATCTTCTTTAGATGCCGATTTATGGCAAGAGGCTATTAATGATGAAATGGATTCTTTGGAAACAAATAAAACTTGGCATTTAGTGGACCTTCCTCCTGGATGTAAAACAATTGGTTGTAAATGGATTCTTAAAAAGAAATTAAAACCTGATGGCACTGTTGAAAAATATAAGGCACGTCTTGTTGCTAAAGGTTTTAGACAAAGAGAAAATGTAGACTTTTTTGACACATTTTCACTCGTGACTAGAATAACGTCTATACGTGTACTATTTGCTATAGCTGCCTTAAATGATTTAATTGTACACCAAATGGATGTTAAAACTGCATTTTTAAATGGAGAATTAGAAGAAGAGATTTATATGGATCAACCTGAAGGTTTTATTGTACACGGTCAAGAAAATAAAGTATGTAAATTAGATAAATCTCTTTATGGACTCAAACAGGCACCTAAACAATGGCATGATAAATTTGATAGCCTAGTCATCTCTAATGGGTTTAAAATTAATGAAAGTGACAAATGCATTTATTATAAATATGTTGAGAACATTTGCACTATCATATGTCTTTATGTTGATGACTTGCTTATTTTTGGTTCCAATAATCATGCCGTAGAAAATGTTAAATCATTATTATGTGCCAACTTTGATATGAAGGATTTGGGTGAAGCTAGTGTAATATTAGGAATTAATATTACTAGGTCAGAAAAGGGACTTTCTTTGGATCAATCTCATTACATTGAGAAAGTTCTAAAGAAATATAATTACTTTGACTGTAAACCTGCTAGTACTCCATTTGACCCTAGTGTAAAGTTATTTAAGAACACTGGCGACAGTGTAAACCAAAATGCTTATGCAAGCATTATTGGTAGCTTACGTTATGCTACAGATTGCACTAGACCCGACATAGCTTATGCTGTGGGAGTACTATGTAGATTTACTAGTAGACCTAGTATGGAGCATTGGCATGCTATTGAGAGGGTTATGCGGTACCTTAAAAGGACGATGAACCTCGGATTACACTATAATAAGCATCCCGCTGTCCTTGAAGGATTTAGTGATGCAGATTGGAACACCCTATCTGATGATTCTAAGGCTACTAGTGGATATATATTTAGCATCGCTGGTGGTGCAGTTTCTTGGAAATCTAAGAAACAAACTATCTTGGCTCAATCCACTATGGAGTCTGAGATGATAGCGCTAGCTGCTGCTAGTGAAGAGGCAGGTTGGTTAAGAAACCTCCTGTCAGATATCCCATTATGGGAAAGACCGATTCCAGCCGTTTTGATTCATTGTGATAGTACCGCGGCTATTGCAAAAGTTGAGAACCGTTATTATAACGGTAAGAAACGACAAATACGTCGTAAGCACAGTACTGTTAGAGAATTTATCTCTACGGGTGCTGTGAGGGTGGATCATATACGGTCTGAACAGAACTTAGCTGATCCTTTGACGAAAGGACTAGCTAGGGAAAAGGTGTGGAACACCACGAAAGGGATGGGACTAAAGCCCTTGGATAAATGAGTCATTTGTGATGGTAACCCAACATATAGACTGGAGATCCCAAGAAATATGTTCAAAGGGTAATAACAAGTCACAAGTGATATGGGTTGAATCATGCGATTATTAATTAAAATAGAACGGGGTTTTACTCCGAGTCCATCCCTAAGGAGCATGATATCCTGAAGCGAGTTAAGGATGAGTTATGATAACTCTTAATGAGATCTATAACTTTATTTTGAGTGGGGTACTTAGCTACAGGAGTATTCTTGATAGACTCACCTATGTGAATGTGGAAGTGTGGTCGCTTCCTATGGATATTTTGGGCAAATTCCTAAAGCGTTCACTATACTGGGATAGAAGCACATGGCCGTAACGTGCTAGCTATTAGACTTACACCCAAGTAGGGTTGTGTGTGGGATGTTGTCAGAGATAGAGTTCAAAACTACGGTTACTCTAGTATATTCTGAATCATCTTTACTACGTAAAGGTTCAAGTCGAAAGACACCTTTGCTTATGCACAATTCTATAGATTATTGCTCGATAAAATGTTTTCAAGTTTTGCAAGTGGGGGATTGTTGGATAACAGCTGTCAAGACAGCAGTTATCTTTTAAGTTGCAAAACAAAGTTGGCTCTCTCCGTGTCCCACATCGGTGGGAGTATTAATTTGTGTTGTGTATATTTACAATTTTTTGGGAACAAAGGTTCAGCCCTTTGGGCATTCAAGTTTTTGTGGGTATGTGGGGCAGACCCAATGGGCCAAGTCACACACGCGCGCGCGCGCCGCCGCCGTCCGTCCGGCCCGGCCCGTGCCCGTGTCCGGGTCCGGGTCCTGGGTCTTGGGCTTGGGCTCATTAAGAATTAATTTTTTGGACAAATAAATTAACGTTTTTTGGGCTTTAAAAATTATTTTTTAACGGTAATTAATTCCGAAAATTAAAACGTGGTTTACTCCGTGTTGATTTATTCAACCGAGTTGCCCACTATGTCCAGATTTTTCTCCACGTTGTTTACCAACGTCTCTTTTACTTTTGCCCCATAAAAGAGGTTGTAGCCTCCGTTTCTAAACACAGTTTTTACAACACAGTTTCCTCTACAGTTCTGAAAAAAATTTCCTTCTCCCAGAATATTTTTTCCAGAGTAATTAATCTCGTTCCTGTACAGATTAATTATAGAATCGAGCAATTAATACAGAATGGGTTTATACAGACCGGATTGATACCTGTGCTTTATCAATCCGTAACTTAACTTTGGAGGCTGTTTTATCCTGGGGGTGACGGGGCTTCGACTGTCAGCACACTTTGGGCAGAGCCGCGAAATACCTTAAAGAGAGCGACCTAGTCCGCGACTCAGCCGTGTTCTTCGCTATCCAGTTTCCGGAATTCTTATATAATTATTCTGCCCCAGAATTATTTGCTCCAATTGGGTAATTTCGTTCCTGAATTTAATTCTGCATTTAATTGTTTAATTGCTGCTACAACACATAAACCCATCTCCCTCCATTGAACCCACAAAAACCCAACACCTCACAACCAAACACCTCCCCTCTCACTCCAATACCCATACCACACCATCCCTAACCCGTCACCCTACCAGCAGCCAAAACCCGACCCTACCACGCCGGCGGTGCGACTCCGGTCACTGCCCCGATCAAAAAACCCGTAAACCCGACCGTGACCTCCGTCGCTGCGGCGTCCTCAACCCATCATGACCCGGCGCCGACGAGATCCTCACCTACCGCCCCTCTCGTCCTGCTCAAATCGCGGACCAGTAACCCATCTCACCGAGCATGACCGGCCCTGGCCACGTGCCACATGGGCAACGGCACAGGGCGCATTTTAGAGTATGTACATGTATATGTATATTTTAGGGGTTCAAAAATATTTTATATATATTAAAAATATCAATTTTTAAAATAAGTTTAATTTTTTAGGGATCCCTTTTTTTAAAAGAATGATTCAACTACCCAAAAATCACACCCAACTAAAATGGGCCCCTAAAAAATAAGTTTAATTTTTTAGGGGCCCATTTGAGGTATTTAATATATTTGTAAAATTTTTTTTTGAAGGCTCTAAATTGATTCTCGCACAGGGCACTCTCAACCTTAGGACCGGCCCTGTCACCGAGCTCCCAAGCTCAGGCCCACAACTCGGCCCGCGACCAGCGTATTGTTCCACACCGAACCACAACCCAGCAAAACCTGATCCGCCCCAGCCCATATCGAACCCGAATCAGCTGTCAATCCACAAACCAAAATCAAGCCACAGCCCTTAAAAATCGGAAGACCCATCTCAAATTCAAATATCCATTTCAAATCCCACAAAAATTGATTAAATCCAAGCCAAACAAAATCTCCCAACAAACACAACATCATGGCTTTAAAAGAGAGAGAGCATCTCACATATAAAGAAGACTCTCAAGATATACAGAGAGACACAGATAGAGAATAAAATAGGGTGTATATTATGTGCAGTTTAGGGTCATAAAAAAATTCCAGAAAAATACAAAAAAATTAGTTTAGCTTTAGAATAATTTTTAGGTTTATTTTTTAGTCTTCTTTTTGTAATCGAGTGCTGAAAATTGTGAAGAAGTTGGACGCATGTCAAGGCGCATTTCAAGATAAATTTGTGGAAAAAATTGCGTATTGTATTTCTATACTCTCTTTTCAATTTATTTCCTTTTTGACACATTATCTATTGTTGTTTAAGCTAACATGAGAATGTTTGGCTAAACACCCCGTTCAAGGGGTGGGATGCACTACGAATGATATTAATTTAATTAATTGGTTTCATTAATTTTATATTTCTAGGTAAATTAATTTTTAATTGTCACCAATTAATTTATGTAACGAGAGTTAGTAAATTAATTGAACGAATTAATGTTTGAATTTAGGAATTGAACTAGAGATAGGTTTTTCCGATATTTGAATATTAATTCGGTATTGAAATTTGAGGATTGATACTGTTTTCTTTAAATTGATCCTGGCGGGTAATTTTCTGAAAATAATGCAGTCCTAATTTTTCATCGTGTGACATTTTTAAATTAATTTTCTGAAAAAGATTCTATTAAATTTATAATTTTAACGAGAGTTAGATTATTGATTTAATATTATCTTGAAATATTTCAAATTAATAAATTGAGAAATTAAAATAATTGAAGATGTAGTGTAATTTCATCTCTTGACATTCTCACATATTTTACACTCGGTTGCACATTCTTTTTCTTTATTTAATCATTTAGTAATTTTAGCATTTGTTAGTTAATTTTTCCCTTGAAATTGTTTTAAAAAAAAATAAATAAAAAAAATAGAATTTGAGATTGCACGTTTTCACATCAATTGTTTCACCTTGAAAGTTGGATTGATACCCGTACTTACTGCAATACGAGTTATTTTTAGACAAGTTTTGTAGGTACTCAAGGAAATTTTGAGAGTGACTTTTGCACAACAACGATAAATACGCAATAAAGCTTCTTAGTTTTATGTCTAGAAAAATTTGTAGGTTCATTTTTTACTTTTAGTTTTGTAATCCAGTCAGATTTTGTGACGAGTTTGGGACGCGTGTTCATGCACACAATTTACTCAAGAAATTATTGCGTATCTCATTTCTTACTTTTTCTCTTTAATTCTTGTTTGTTAATTGTGCTTGTGCTAAAATTCTAATCATGTGTGGCTAAATACCCCATTCAAGGGGTGGGGTGAAACGTGTATGTTAAGTTGTTTTATTTGAATAATTGTTCGCTGATTCGTTCTAGGCTAATTAAATTGAGAAAAATCACACATTAATTTATGTAACGAGAGTTAATAAATTAATGGTGCAAATTAATATTTGATTTCTGGATTTCACTTAGAGATAAGTATTATTCTTAAATTAAAATATTAATTATGTGTGTTCAATTCAAAGATTCGTACAAATTTTAATAAAGTGATCTTAGCGGATATTTTATTGAAACGAGTGTAAATCTTAATTTTTTTTTTTGTGACTATTCCCGATTTAATTGCTGAAAAAGATAAAATTGAATTTAGGATTGTAACGAGAGTTAAATTTTAAACTCAATATTATTTCGAACGATTCAATTGAATGATTAGGATTTTAAATTAATTTGACTACGCGGTGTAACCCCACCTCTTGTTTCTTCTCATAAATTCTCTACTAGATTACTTTATGATTTTTCTTAGTCATTTTAGTTGCATAAATTTTCATTTGCTCCCTTGAAAATTGTTTTTAAAATATAAAAAAAATAATAAAAAAAAACATTAAAGAAAAATTTTGAAAACACAAAAAGATTTTTAATAAAAATTAGAATTGCAAGTTTTCATGATTACAGTTTCAACGCTAGAAATTGAATTGATACCCGAATTTGCCACGATACTGAATTTTTAACAAGTTTTGTAGGTAATTACTGGAATTTTGATACTCGAAGTTTAACCGTAGCGACATTCCAAATCATATCCGAAGGAACACAAATTAAGAGTTATCAAATGGCGCTGTTATTGATTTCTTGAAGATTGAAGCTCGTGAAAATTTGTACTTTTCATTTTTTTTTATAGTTATTCCTTCCTCTCCCTCCTTAGATTGGTTGTTTAGGATTATTGAGGCCTTGTAATTAATTTGGGTGCATTTTGACACCGATTTATTTTTGTAATATTTATTCCAAAAACAAAAAAAATAGCGAAAAGGGAAACCGGACAAGGTAGAGAGCGAGCGTCCAAAGGCGAGGATTTAGAAGCCTCTCTACTTTGGGTCGGTAGGACTCCCGGGGATGACTGACGTAGGCGTACTTCCCCCCGGTCGACTCAACTCGGCTTTACCCCACGTGTGTAAAAACCGTGGGAGGTAAACTCTTTATCACGCACGAATCTCCTGCAAGCGAGTCAATTTTTGTCTGCTACTTGCTCATATATGCTTTTTATTTCAGTATCGCACTTAAATTGGATGGTTTGATGAATAAATTTACCTAAGACCTATACCCCGGTCATTGCAACGAGTTGGGATTTCATCACCCACTCAATCACATCTCCAATTGCTTGTTACCCGTGCTCTCAAGTACATTAAAATCAATCAACTAGCAAGCCAAGTAGGAACGATGTTCATTAGGACCCTTTCAGAATGAGACCCTCGTAGGATACTCTAGTGAGTCCTTTCCACACCTGCAAATCTTCATTCAACTGTCTTAAGACTTTTGTCTAGGAAAACAGGGTTTTAAGTGAGGTCGCCCAGTAAAACGGGTTGTGCTTTCCCCAGCGTGATACCGGATAGTTGTTTGTTGTAGTAGCGAGGGTGGTGAGCCTTAAATAATAAGCCTCTTATCTCTCGGGAAGAAAGTAGGAGCACACTTTTACTGGCGAGGCCTAAGATTCCGTGATTTTCTCTCCCGCGGACTAATTAAAATTGACTACCCAATCACTGAACTTGAAGATAATAATTTGGTTATGTGCTCTTTCGGACTTGTTCCAATTGTGTACGTGTCTAAGTTGTTCCTCTAGGTAGTCCAATTTTTGCTCCAACTGTTAGTTTTTCCACCGTTAATCCATCACCCCTTTTTTCGTTTTTTCTACATTTTTTTAAAAATAAACCCAAAACTCAAAAAATATTTTCCTTTTTTCCGCCTCATTTTTTTTTCTCACAAAAACCTCCAAAAATATTTTCCATTTTTCCATATTTTTTAAAAACATCCAAAAAGATTTTTCTTCTTTTTCAAATAACCAAAAATTCCAAAAATATTTTTTAATGCTTTTATGCCACATTGGCAACGCATTGATCATCGATTAACACGTTCCTTTAGTGCTCCATCTCTAAATTCCCTCTTAGGTGATCGTGTTCCTATCGTTGCTCCTCATTTTTCTGATCCGTGTTCTTCTTCGGAGATGCCTTGTTCTCCCAATTCCCCTGGTTCTGTTACCTCACCCATCATGGCCGACGAATGCACTTTAAGGGACTACTTTGCCTCGATTGCGACCACTCCGCCTTCATGTAGTATTAGTTTTATTAGATTTTACATTTTCTTTTTAAGGGTTTGTTTTTATTTTTATTATATATTACTTTTCAGATTTTTTTTAGGTTTTTAGTTTTATTTCTTTTATTTTTGTTTTACTTTATAGATTAAAAGTTTTAATTTTAGTTTTTATTAATTTTTATTTCTTAGGATTTTAGTTATTTTTATTATTTTAATAGGGTTCAAATTAACACACACACACACCCTACTTCTATACACAACACTACACACAACACCAACCCTCACCCTCACCCTCACCAAACTCTAACCCCCTCTTCTTCTTCTTCCACAAACACACCCGATTCTCTCTCCTCCATTCCCATGTCCAAACCTTAGCCCATAAACCCATCTCCCTCCATTGAACCCACAAAAACCCAACACCTCACAACCAAACACCTCCCCTCTCACTCCAATACCCATACCACACCATCCCTAACCCGTCACCCTACCAGCAGCCAAAACCCGACCCTACCACGCTGGCGGTGTGACTCCGGTCACTGCCCCGATCAAAAAACCCGTAAACCCGATCGCGACCTCCGTCCCTGCGGCGTCTTCAACCCATCCTGACCCGACGCCGACGAGATCCTCACCTACCTCCCCTCTCGTCCTGCTCAAACCGCGGACCAGTAACCCATTTCTAACCCTAAGGGGAATGGCAAAGACTCGGCCTACGAGGTTGGTTCCACTTCCAATCCACCCAATTACCAAGCGGATATGAAAGCGGTGTCTACTCTTGGCTCGAGGAAACAAGTTGATAATGGTATTCATGCTCCCACTGATGTACCCCACCCGACCATCCCACCGTTAGAGCCTATCCCTAAGGTTACCCCACCATCTAGATCCCTAGCTCACACTGAGACCAATCCTCCTGAGCCCACCTCTGTTTATGTGCCCAAGGCACCCTTCCCTCATCGGTTGGCTCCCACTAAGAAATCCCAGCAATTTAATAAAATCAACAAAGTCTTTCAGAATGTTCACATTAACATTCCCTTCCTCACCGCGATTCAACAAGTCCCCTCGTATGCCAAATTTTTGAAGGACTTGTGCACTGTTAAGCGTAGGACAAATGTTCAGCGAGATGCTTTCCTCACTGAGCAAGCTACGTCCCTTCTCCATAATAACGGTGTTGTGAAGTATAAAGACCCTGTTCGTCCAAGTGTCTCTTGCATGTTAGGCGACAAGTTCACTACTCGTGCTTTACTTGATCTTTGGGCTAGTGTTAATTTGTTACCTTATTCCCTCTACCTTGAGTTAGGTTTACAAAATATGAAACCTATACGAGTAACTCTTCAACTTGCTGATCGTTCTGTGAAAGTACCTAAAGGAATCGTTGAAGACATTTTGGTGAAGGTCTCAGACTTTTACTATTCTGTGGATTTCATCATCTTAGACACTCCTGCGCCTGACCCAACCAATACTCCTATCATATTGGGTCGGCCCTTTTTGGCCACTGCCAATGCCATCATCAATTGTCCTGACGGGTCCATGAATCTCTCTTTTAGCAACATGACTCTAGAAGTCAATATATTCCACCTTATGCACCAACCGGCTGATGTCTATTCTATTGATGAGGTGTGTGTGATTGACTCCTTAGTTACTAAAATGTTGGACCACACTTACCCTGCCGATCCTCTCCAACAATGTTTGGCTCATTTTGGATCCGACTTTGACATTGATTCCTCCATTTCTGAACTCAATGCCCTGCTAGATTCCACTCCACTGATGGATACTTCCTCTACGGATCCTCCCTTCGAGCCCCTCTATGATACTATTCACTCTCTGGATCATCCCATTCCACCTTTTGAGCTCCCTGCCACATCAGATTCCTCCACATTATGCACCGAGAAACCTTCAGACTCTGTTTTTGCATCTGAGTCCGATGTCACTCCTTTTCCACCTGCTAGTTTGGAGCTTAAGCCCTTACCTTCTGAGTTAAAATATACTTTCTTAGGACCTAACCACCATCACCCTGTTATCATTGCTTCCGATTTAATCACTGATCAAGAAGAGCAATTAGTCCACACTCTTACTCAGCATATCACTGCTATTGGTTGGACAATTTTAGATATTCACGGTGTGAACCCCAATATTTGTAGTCATTGCATTTATTTGGAGGAGAACGCCAAGACTTCTCACGAACCCCAACGTCTACTTAACCCTTCTATGAAAGAAGTCGTGCGCGCGGAGATTTTAAAATTACTCGATGCTGGTATCATCTACCCTATCTCAGACAGTCAGTGGGTTAGTCCCATTCACGTGGTACCCAAAAAGTCTGGTGTCACCGTCATAAAAAATAGTGACAATGAGCTTGTTCCCACCCGCATGCAAATGAGCTGGCGTATTTTCATTGACTATCGAAAGCTAAATGCTGTCACTCGTAAGGACCATTTTCCTCTTCCTTATATCGACCAAATTCTCGAATATTTAGCCGATCATGCGTATTACTGCTTCCTTGACGGCTATTCAGGATATAAGCAAATCCCAATTGCCCCTGAAGACCAAGAGAAAACTACCTTCAACTGTCCCTTTGGCACTTTTTCCTACTCTCGCATGCCCTTTGGCCTTTGCAATGCACCTGCGACTTTTCAACGGTGTATGATTAGCATTTTTAGCGACATGGTAGAACGTTTTCTCGAAATCTTTATGGATGATTTTTCTGTGTTTGGTTCTTCCTTCGAGAAATGCCTTTCTCACCTCACTTTGGTCCTCAAACGTTGTCAAGAAAAGAAATTGGTCCTTAATTGGGAAAAATGTCATTTCATGGTAAAAAAGGGGATTGTTTTAGGTCACGTAGTCTCTCGCGATGGCATTGAAGTAGATAAAGAAAAAGTTGACATAATCTCCTCGCTTCCCATTCCTAAGTTTGTTTAGGACATTCTCTTCTTAGGACATGCGAGCTTCTATCATCGTTTTATAAAGGACTTTTTTAAAATTTCTCGACCTTTAACAACCCTTTTATCTAAAGATGTTCCCTTTGTCATTGACGACACATGTGTTGCTTCTTTTGAGCTCCTTAAATCCGAGCTCACTTCTGCTCCTATCATTCAGCCTCCTAATTGGTCTTTACCCTTTGAGCTCATGTGTGACGCATCTGATTTTTCTCTAGGTGGTGTACTTGGTCAGTGGGTTAAAAAGCGCCAACACGTCATTTATTATGCTAGCAGAACCCTTCATGACGCTCAACTTCATTACACGACCACTTAAAAGGAGTTTCTAGCTGTCATCTTCGCACTCGATAAGTTTCGATCTTATTTCATCGGTTCCCCTATCATCATTTACACTGACCACGCTATCCTTCGGCACCTTCTTTAGAAGAAGGATTCTAAGCCTCGCTTGATACGGTAGATTCTCTTGCTTCAAGAGTTTGACCTCGAAATTCGCGATAAAAAAGGGTGTAAAAATTTAGTTGCTGGTCATCTCTCCCCCCTTACTGTTACATCTACATATGATCCTGTCCCTATTTCTAAAACATTTCCTGATGAGAAACTTTTTTCCATCTCCACTTCGCCTTGGTATGCTGATATTGTTAATTTCCTTGTTACCGACCAGCTGCCCAATCATTGGTCGAAACAAGAGCGCTCTAAGTTCTTGGCCCAGGTGAAATTTTACTCTTGGGATGATCCTTTCCTTTTTAAGTACTTCTTTGATCAAGTCATTCGCCGCTGTGTTCCTGACCATGAACAGTCAAGTATCCTCTCCTTTTGTCACGATGGTGCCTGTGGTGGCCATTTTAGCTACAAGAAAACCACCAAAAAAATTTTGCAAAGTGGTTTTTACTGGCCGACTCTCTTTCGATATGCCCACAACTACTACCAGGCTTGTGCCAAATGCCAAAAATCTGGGTGTATCTCTCGTCGTCACATGAAGCCCCTCACACCCCTTCTCATCATCGAAATCTTCGATGTATGGGGCATTGATTTCATGGGTCCTTTTCCCTCCTCTCATGGCTTCCAATATATACTAGTTGCAGTTGATTATGTTTCCAAATGGATTGAAGCCATAGCAAGCCGAACCAATGAGCATCGCATTCTGGTCCAATTTCTTAAGGAGTATGTCTTCACACGTTTTGGAACTCCCAAAGCTATCATTAGTGATGGGGGTAAACATTTTTGTAATCGAGTCTTTGAACATCTTGTTAAAAAGTATGGTGTTACCCACAAAGTTGGTCTCTCTTACCACCCTCAGACTAGTGGTCAAGTTGAGGTTTTCAACAGCGAAATCAAGCAAATCTTAGAAAAAAACAGTTAATCCTAATAGGAAAGACTGGTCCTTACGCTTGAATGACGCTTTGTGGGCATACCGTACTGCTTTTAAGACTCCGATTGGCATGTCTCCTTATCGCTTGGTCTTTGGTAAACCATCCCACTAACCTGTCGAGCTTGAACATCATGCTTATTGGGCTATCAAAGCCCTTAATTTTGATATCGACGAGGCTGGCATTCATCGAAAGCTCCAACTTAATGAATTAGAGGAGATACGAAATGATGCCTATAATTTGTCCAAGAAATGCAAGGACAAAATGAAGTGGATCCATGACCAAAGCATCCTCCGCAAAGAATTCCACCCTGGTCAGAAAGTGTTGTTATATAACTCCCGTCTTCATCTCTTTCCTGGGAAGTTAAAAACCCGTTGGTCTGGACCCTTTGTTGTTGAATCTGTTACTCCCTATGGTGCCATCACTGTTCAAAATCCTAAAGATGGTAGCCTATTTCAGGTCAACGATCAACGATTGAAGCCTTTCTTAGAGCTAGGCCCCTTTCCCATTGAAGAAATTGACCTTGTTGATCCCATTTATGAAGATTGACTGTTCAGTCTTGTTTGGGGGTGATTCTCATCACCAAATTTTTCTGCCACCCGTGCTTTCCTAGTTCCTATCCTTAGGGTGAGTCTGATTCGATCTTGCTAAAGACGTTAAACTTAGCGCTATCAGGAGGCAACCCGTCGTTCATTGTTTCTGAGTATGAGTCTTAACTTGTTTGGGGGTGTTGTTTCACACCACCCAATGCTTTTCACATGCTTTATAGGCTTATACGTATTTTTGTATCACATCGGTTCTTCAGGTTTCTTCTATCCTCCAGAATGCGATTCATTTCACTAGTGGTTCATTATGGTACTATCTTTCCTCCCTTGTTCTTTTCATTTGTATGTATGGTTTTAAACATCGAGGACGATGTTCTCTTTTGTTTGGGGGTGGAGAATTTATCGAAATCATACCTCTTTTGAAAATTTTCAGAAACAAGTGATTTTAAAAAATTTTGTGCAATTAAATATAAATTTTTATGATATGATTTGTCTATCATCCCTTTTTTAGAAATCTCGGAATACATGTGTTTGATCCTGAAGTTACACTTTCTCCATGAAATTAATTAATACCTCTAAAAAGCGTACTTGCACCATGAATTCCTAAGCTCGACAATTTTGCACTATCACGTTTACAATCAAAAGTTGAAGAGTAGCAATATTCTCAACAAAGCCTTAAAAAGATCACTAGTGGCGACTTAAAACCAGTGAGATTTGAGCTTTTCACTTTTTTTGAGGGTTTGTACGTATCTCCGAGTCACAAGTTGGCTCAAATTTCTTTGGATACCGCACTTAGTCGTTGCATGGTCTCATTATTTTTTCAAATTTGGCTTAATCACGGAGAATGACATTACTTTCGAGTTGTAAGAAACATGTGTCTTGTAGTTTGTTCCGAGCACTAAACCGATTTTCCATACACTTACCATTTTCCCTATCACATTATCATCCACCCATTATCATTTTCCATATCACCCTTATCCATATGTCCCAAATACCATCCATCATTTACATGATTTTTGAGAAAAAGAGTGCTTGAAATTATCAATGTAAATTGTCTTCATTTGTGCTATGAAAAGAAAAACATATCGCAATAAAAAAAATAGAAAGCAAAGAAAGAAAATAAAATTAGAAAAGTAGAAAAAGAAATATTCGATCGTAAGTTCAAAAGATGAAGACAATAGTCAATCAAGGTGTGTCACACTCTTCTAAAAAATCCTATCATTCATCTTCTTCATTTCATTATCCCTACATACCTCTATCTGACCAAGGGAGGAAATTACCAATATCCCTGCATACCTCTATCTTCATTTCATTTCATTATCCCTACATATTCGATATTAATTCCTAATTTTCGTGGGTTTTAATTCCCAAAAATCCAAAATTACCAGACTACCCTTTTACGTTGTCGGCATGACCTAAAAATTCCCTGGGACCCAAACTACACCCCCCGCTAGTGTTTTCTGACTATTTCGACCCTTTCGGACGCGTTGGCGTACTCAAAATGACCATACGGGTAATAGAATTAAAATTCACTTTTTAATTAAATAATAATATTCCTGACGCGATTGTCACACGCGTCTCTACAAAATTTCCGAATTGCCGGGCATTTTTAGGTCATGCCGGCAACGTAAAAGGGTAGTTAGGTAATTTTGGATTTTTGGGAATTAAAACCCACGAAAATTAGGAATTAATATCTGATTTGGACTTTACCCACTAAACCCACTAACAATCCTAAATAACTTAATGGGCTACGGGAGATATTGGAATTAGTTCCAAAAGTTTCCTAAGGCAAACCCTAGCCTCCATTGTCACCTTGGAGAAAAAGACTTGTAGAGAGAGAGAGAGGAGAATTATGTAGAGGGAGAGAGAGAAATTCATCAATTCGCCATCAAAATCAGAGAAATACATAAGGCAAGTGGTTTAATTTACATTATTTTGCAGTGAATGTCTCTTCCATGCTTAGACAAATTCTAAAATTTCATTTGTTTGGGAGAATGATGAAAACCCATAAAATTGGAGTTATAAATTTAATTTTGCATATAGGTTTGCATGTAGAAATGTTATTGGATGATTGAACTAAAAGAATTACTACTTTTTGTGTTACAAAAACGGATTTTATTAGGCTCATTGATGATCTAAAATTTCTAGGGTTCATGTTCTTGAGATTGGGGAAAAATGTAGAGTTTTGATATTTGGATGATGTTTAGGATGAATTAACCCCACAAAACACGTTAGTATATGACCTAAGTGTGTTTAGGAATGATTAGAAAACTTGAAAAATTGTTGGATTGATGTTTAGATGAGATTAGAGGTGAAGAAAAGATGGAAAAACGAGAATAGGATAATCTGGGCTCGAAACTGGCCTCTCGTTAGAAGACCTGCCCAGGTCGTTCGAACGAGCTTCTAACGAGTTGACAGTTTGCCTTCTAACGAGAGGGATGTTCATTCGATGCCTTTCGTTCGAACGAGATCTCATTAGATGCCCAGTTCGTTTGAACGAACTCTCGTTCGAACAGACTCGTTCGAACGAGACTTCTAACGAGCTGACAGTTTAGGCTTTTTGGCCTGTTTTGATTTCGCATGTCCCGTAACCTGGTTTAATTGTAGAGATACCATTCCCTTGATGATAAATTGATATAGTTGGGACATTTGGGATATATTGAGGAGTAAAACCTACAAGTGGAATTCGAATTGAATGGAAATTATGGAATAGGACGTGAGTGACTATTACGATGCGAGAATTATTAACGGCTTAAATAATTGAATTAACCGGGAACATATGAATTGTGTAACATTATAAGTCGGTACGAGAATGAGATGTGTACCACAAATAAATTACGGTGATTATTAAGATGTGTGTATACTTAGTATATGTATATGATTCTATGTGTATGACATACCTACCATACTTGCTATCACGGGAGGTTTACGTTCGCTTAGGGCCCTCTAATCCTGGTGTTGCCCGGATTTAGATTGGTACCTCGAGAACATAGGTCAGAGAAGGACTTATTGGGATGTTAATAAGTCTGTTGATCATGGGAGCGTAGGTATGTGCGTGGCCCATGTGATGTGACTGTGTTCGCCTCCATTGTTTTTGATTTGCTATTATCTGAGAACGATTCTTGAGAGATTCGGAATGCGTGATCCTTATGTACGTGATGTACCGGGATGGATAGCAGAGTATGTGTGCACCGCAACTTAGTCTCGGGTGCTTGTATCGTATATTTATGGCGTGACTAATGTACACTTAAATTAATGAGAACTTTCATGTTGGTATTGTGCGTATAAATACAGAAACGCTTTGAGTAACTATCAGGGATAACCTGTAATGAATTGTATTACTAATAATTGAGAACCTGAGTTAAGTAAAGCCCTCTGTTTATTTGATAACGCTGGAACGTATAATGGGAATTGAGTAGTAAGGGGTAGAACTTATTACGGTTTGGTTAGATATGTATGTCACTTAGATGGGTACGGTACGTTAGGAGTGCACAAATTAGTCGAGAGGTAAGTACTTCATGTGAGTGCACGTCCTAACATGTATTTTGCATTCATTATTTTAATGTTATTAAAACACATGCTGTTTTGAAAATAATCCCCACTTTCGGGCTCTGACCCGTTTGCTTTCAAATCTATTTTTGTAAAAACCATTTTAGGTGCCCAGCCACAAGGACACCATGCTTAGGATTCTCATTTAGGTGACGAGCTGTAGCTGTTTGTGGAAGTTACAGGACTTTGCTAGTAGACGCTTCATCTATCTTGACTCTATATTCAACTTTCATCAGTTGTAGGGCATGTCGCCCATTTCTATTAGAAACATTTCCTATTTCAGATTTTCAGACTTTTGGCATGTAATTAATTCAGGATAGTTTGTTTTATTTAGTTCAGTATGGGATTGTTGTAAGGAGTTTTTCCTCCGGACTTATTATTGTGTTGTTGGTTATTCTATTGTTTCGTTATGGTGAATGTAGTTATTCTATCATTATCCTCTTATTGCATGTTAATCAGAGTTAACTTAAAATTTGGCAACTCACTTTTTAAATACTAGGTGGTTAGTAATCATTAAAATATTTTCGACAGTGATGCTATTAACTGAACCAACTTGGCATTTTGTATTAATTTTAATAAAGGAGTAGCTACCCGGTATTTAATTAGTCGGGGTGTCACAGGTGGTATCAGAGCATCAGGTTCTAGTGTCCTTTAGGATCTGTACGGCTTATTATGTTTCCGCTGAGCTTTCTTTGATGTAGAGCCCTATATTTTAGGATTGTTGTATTCTTTTGTATATGCTACGTTCTTCAGCTATTTCAAGTTTATAACTGCGAACTTATAAACTTTATTCTTATTTCAGATGCCTCCACGACGTGCACAACGGATTCCCAGGGATGCAACGCCAGAACCACAACCCGCACTAGTTCAGGGCACGATGAATGCCGCCGAGGTTGCAGCCATTGTGGCCCAGGCGGTAAATGCCGCACTAGCCGTAGTTCAGCAGGCACCACCTTAGGGGCCAGTAGCCGTGCCAGTTCAGGCACATGCATTCCCGTCTTCTTGGGAACGTGTTTGTGATTCTTTTCAGAAAGCACACCCACCGGAGTTCGCAGGTAGCTCCGATGTTGTGATTTCGAGTCAGTGGAGGAAGGACATTCATCGGCACCTGAGGATGTACGAGTGAACCGATGTCCAGAAGAAGATACTAGCTACCTTTAAGCTAGTGGGGTCTGCACTGCAGTGCTGGGAGTCTATCACCACCGTGGAGGAGAGAGATACTCTCACTATACAGGAGTTTTGGGTGCGGTTTGACTACAAGTATTTTTCGTTAGCTGTTCACACGGAATTGAGGAGGAAGTTGATGAATCTCAGACAGGAAGGTAAGACTGTGGCCGAGTATGAGGCCGAATTCACAAATCTGTTGAATATTGTCCCGGATGAGATACCGACAGAAGAGAAGAAGATATAGAAATTTATAGACGGGTTGACTTGGAGGATCCGTCAGCATTTGTTGGGGAACCTATCGTTGTCCACTTACTCTGATATGGTTAACGCTACACTGTTACACTGCCAGGATCATCGCTTTCACATGGCTGAAGGCAAGAGATCGGGAGAGTCCAGCCATCAGGGCAGGACTGGGGGAAATGGTGCCAGTGGGGCACATTCTGTTCAGGGGCAGAAACAGGGTGACCAGGGTTCCTAGCAGGGGGATCACAAGAGGTTCAGATCGGGAAATTTCAGGCACGGACAAGGAGGTTTCCTGCAGGGCCATCAGGGTCCGAACGGCCATCAGAACTAGTAGGGTCAGAATGGTCAACAGCAGTTTCAACAGGGCCAGCAGGGCCAGGGGAGGAACGGTAACGGCCACCAGGGCCGGGGGCAGCAGGGACAGAGAGGGGGGAACTTTCCGGGGAAGTGTTACGTTTGTGGAAAGACTGTCCATAAACGCCAGGACTGTCCTGATAAGGGCAGGGCCCCGCAGCAGTAGCAGGGTGCTCGACAGGAGCCGCTGAGACCCTTGCTTCCCGCCGCCCTCCCGGCGCCACCACAGATGGCAGCATTACCACCCATTCCAGCGGTCCCAGTTCAGCAGGGGCAGCTGCAGTATGGGAGAGTATACCAGCTTTAGCAGGCAGCATTTCCACAGGCACCACCCGCGATTGAGGGTATGTTTCCTATCCATGGCACTATGGGTCGGGTTTTGTTTGATACGAGGGCAATGCATTATTTTATAGCTACACATTTTGCGAAAGCCTTAGGGTTATTATCCACAGCAGAGAGCACAGTGACGTGTGTAGACTCATCATTGGGGAGTGGGTCACTTATTTTCTTTATAAGCCGGGGAGTGGGGGTAGAGATTGGTAGTTTGGTATTACCTGCAGACATGTTGGTATTGGATATGCATGAGCACGATGTGATTATCGATATGGATTGGCTCGCATATTATAGAGCCATGATTGATTGCTTCGGTGGGAGCATTGTTTTTGTCATTCCGGGGCAAGAGATGTTTGTAGTGGCGATGCCTCGCCCAGAGGGAGGCTCGACCGCTCATTTGTATTACATAGAGGAGGATACCTCTAAGGAGGTTGTGATTCCTTTGGATTCGATCCCAGTTGTCAGGGAGTATTCCGATGTGTTTCAGGAGATACCAGGCCTACCCCCCAGTCGAGAGATAGACTTTGTCATAGACTTATTACCAGATACGAGACCTATAGCACGTGCACCTTACCGTATGGCTCCGGTAGAGATGCGAGAGCTACGAGATCAGATTGAGCAGTTGTTGGGTCAGGGGTTTATACAGAGGAGTACTTCGCCGTGGGGTGCCCCTGTGTTGTTCATAAAGAAGAGGGATGGATCGTTGAGGTTGTGTGTGGATTACCGAGAGTTGAATAAGGTCACGATACGGAATAAGTATCCGTTGCCCCGAATCGATGACTTATTCGACCAGTTGAGAGGAGATTCTTTCTTCTCGAAGATTGATTTGCGATCGGGATACCATCAGTTGCGTATCAGGGAAGAGGATGTCTCGAAGACTGCGTTCTTAACGAGATATGGTTCCTACGAGTTCCGGGTTATGCCTTTTGGCTTGACCAACACTCCAGCATTGTTTATGGACTTGATGAATAGGGTGTTCAGAGAGTTCCTTGATCAGTTCGTCATTGTCTTCATTGATGATATTCTGGTTTACTCCCAGACAGAGGAGGAGCACGTCGAGCATTTGAGGCAGGTTTTGCAGACGCTACGTCAGAACGAGCTATATGCAAAGTATGAAAAGTGCGGGTTTTGGCTGAAGGAGGTCCAGTTTTTGGGACACATTATTTCCGATCGGGGGATATCTGTTGATCCGGGGAAGGTATCCGTGGTGAGGGAGTGGGGATAGCCCACGATACCGACTGAGATCCGTAGTTTCTTGGGCCTAGCAGGATACTACAGGAGGTTCATTCGGGGATTTTCGAAGATAGCGGGTCCTTTGACACATCTGACTCGTAAGGGTGTGCCATTCATCTGGAGTGATGCCTATTAGTTGGCATTTGATGAGTTGAAGGATAAGTTGACCTCATCACCTGTGTTAGCATTTCCGAGACCGGGAGTTGAGTATCTAGTTTACACCGATGCGTCCTTACAAGGACTTGGAGGTGTATTGCAGCAGGAGAGTCAGGTCATAGCTTATGCTTCCCGTAAGCTAAAGCCTCACGAGAAGAATTACCTCACTCATGACTTGGAGTTAGCGGCAGTGGTATTTGCCCTTCGGATTTGGAGATATTATCTTTTGGGGGAGAAGTTTCGATTGTTCACGGACCACAAGTCCCTACAGTACCTATTCACAAAGAAGGAGTTGAATATGCGGCAGCGTAGGTGGCTTGAGTTTGTGAAAGACTATCAGTTTGATATCCAATATCACCCGGGGAAGGCTAACGTGGTAGCAGACGCGTTGAGTCGTAGTCCAGTAGATGAGGTGGCAGGGGTGTGGAAGGCCAAGTGGAAGGAGTTGGGACACCAGGATGCAGTAGCCCGATCATTCATGTCGGTGATGACTGTTACACCACAGATTGTCACGAGAGTGGTAAAGGCACAAGCAGATGACTCGTTCTGTCAGGAACAGATAGTTAGATTATTAGCAGAGGGAGCCGAGTCCTATACCATTAGCTCAGACGGGGGATTACGCTTCAATGGGAGATTGTTAGTTCCGGAAGGGGAGGAATTGCGACACGAGGTGATGGCAGATTCGCACGGCTCACGGTTTGCAGTATATCCCGGTGGGGACAAAATGTACCAAGACATGAGACGACAGTATTGGTGGAGTGGGATGAAGAGAGATATTACTGTGTTTGTTTCTAAATGCGCCACTTGTCAGCTAGTAAAAGTGGATCATCAGAGACCGACAGGACTTCTACAGCCATTGGAGGTCCCGATGTGGATGTGGGAGAGCATATCCATGGATTTTATCACGGGGTTGCCTACGTCACAGAGAGGTCACGACTCCATTTGGGTAATTATGGACAGGTTGACCAAAGTCGCTCATTTTCTACCCGTAAGGACAGACTACACTACGGGACAGTATGCCCAGCTCTTTAATGCAGAGATAGTGAGACTTCACGGTGTGCCCCTAAATATCGTGTCTGACAGAGACAAGATATTTGTTTCACGATTTTGGGAGAGTTTTCAGGAGGCCATGGGCACAGAATTGCGGTTGAGTACGGCTTATCACCCGCAGACCGATGGGCAAACCGAGCGTACAAATTAGATGTTGGAGGACATGCTACGTATGTGCATCATTGATTTTGGGGGTGGATGGGAGCAGTATCTTCCACTGGTGGAGTTTGCTTACAACAACTCCTACCAGTTCACCATTGGCATGGCTCCATTTGAGGCGTTGTACGGTAGACCTTGTCGTTCCCCAGCATGTTGGTTGGAGGTGGGGGACAACAAACTACTTAGGCCAGAAGTAATTCAGCATACTTCGCCAAGGATAGAATTGATACGGAGTCACATTATGGTAGCTCAAGACAGGTAGAAGAGTTATGCTGATGCGAAGAGGTCCTTCAGGGAATTTGAAGTGGGGGACCAGGTTTTGCTCAGAGTATCTCCTATGAAAGGGATTATGCGTTTCGGGAAGAAAGGGAAGTTGGCACCGAGATATGTGGGACCATTTCCTATTATTGAGCGGATTGGACCGGTTGCGTATAGACTTGGGTTACCGGAGCATTTGCATCGGATTCACGATGTGTTTCATATTTCCTCGCTAAGGAAATATCTTAGAGACGATTTGGCTCATTCTCACATTTCTTTGGAGGACATCGATCTCCAGCCTGATAGCTCCTACGAGGAGGGGCCGATTGCTATTTTGGACCGAAGTGAGCGAAAATTGCGGTCAAAGATAGTTCCGTTAGTGCGTGTTCAGTGGCGACATCATAATGTTGAGGAGTCCACATGGGAGTGCGAGGATGAGATGAGCGAACGTTATCCAGAGTTATTCTTACCAGGTACCTTCTAGTTCCGAATTTCGGGACGAAATTCAGTTATTAGGGGGGAAGTATGTAATACCCCGTATTTTTCGTGATATTTATTTTTGGGATTTATTAAATTAAATGTGAATTAATTTGGGAATTAATCCGGATAAAATACTAACGAGATGTGAGTTGGTATTTGATTATAATGTGTATATATGACTATATATGAATATTGAACTATGAAACTTGTCGTGATATTTAAATACGGCAATTCGGAAATTTTGTAGAGACGCGTGTGACAATCGCGTCAAGAATATTATTATTTAATTAAAAAGTGAATTTAAATAATAATATTCCTGACGCGATTGTCACACGCGTCTCTACAAAATTTCCTAATTGCCGTATTTAAATCTCACGACAAGTTTCATAGTTCAATATTCATATATAGTCATATATACACATTATAATCAAATACCAACTCACATCTCGTTAGTATTTTATCCGGATTAATTCCCAAATTAATTCACATTTAATTTAATTAATCCCAAAAATAAATATCACGAAAAATACGGGGTATTACAGGATGCTGGCATAACGGCACTGATCAACCATACTCGCATCCCCGATCCTATCGGATAATGGACCCGCACCAAGAGCGCCAAATAGCTAGCTGTCCTACGGGCTAGGCGGGGAGGGGATAGTGAAGAAGAGGCTGCCTCGAGCGAGAGCGAGGAAGAAGTAGGGGCAGCAGGTGCGGATGTCGAGATGGGGGATATCGGTCCGGACGAGGAGTCGACGAACAAGGAGGATGACCCAGATTTTGAGTGGGCGGGAACCGACCTATCCGACCGCATGTCGGCGCTCGAAACAAACTTCAACACCTTTTTGACCAACTACGAGCGCGACATGGGCTTAGTTCTCCTCTTCCAAGCGGACATCTATCGCCGCCAAGGGGATCCTAATGATCCATTGCCATCTTACTACCATAACCCCTATGACCCCAACGCGCCCGGTTCCTCCCATCCCCCACCCCGGGGAAGCCTTATATGGTGGCAGTTTTTCCTTTCCTGTTCACAGTTGTATGCTTTTCCTTGTACTTGTGACACAGTCCTGTTTGTAAAAAAATAGCATTTTTCTCCATTTGTTTGTTTTATTTATCGCACTTATTATTTTGCCTTATTTAGATTTTAGTCCTTTTTGCTTGAGGGCAATGCAAAAGTCTAAGTTAGGGGGGGTCACAAGTGCGTATTTCTAAAACTTCACAAATTTTCAAAAATGCCCAGAAATTTCAAAAAAATCAAAAAATTCTGAAAAATCCAAAAATATTTTTGTTCAAAATAAATAAAAATTGGAATTCAAATTTTTAAAAAATATCATTAAAAGACGGTTTAAAGTCTCAAGTTATAAAAATTCAACATACACAAAGCCGAAATTGACAAAAGATGGAAATTGAGCGAAAATAAACGACTTAACGAATAAGTGTGGAGATTAACAAACACGGTGAGATTTGAGCCTATCACTTTTTGCGAGTTTTTAAATCAATCCGAGTTAATTGTTAACTCAAAATTCTTTTCAGCGCCTAAAAAGTTGTCGAGGATCTCAATTCTTTCATTTTGATCGGTTTTGAAAAAGGTGTGTAATATTGCTTTGAAAAACGTGCCAAATTGATCTTTAAACTAAAATTCATTTCGAAACGCATATGGTAACACAATTGGTATTTTGGACAATGAAGTAGGCCATCGTTTGTTACCCCAAAATATTAGCCGTAAAAAGATGTGAAAAATTATCCCTTTGATAATCCAATTGAGTCGAATAAAATTTATCGTTTTCATTTGGTAATTCGAAAAACCCAAATAGCCCGGAATTGTGAAATATGGAAAAAGTCATAATTTAAGTCCGAAAAGTGCAACAAAAAGGGGCAAGAAAAAAATAAATATGCTCAACAAAAATAGAAAAAAAGAAGAGAAAATTGGCAAAAGCCCGGAAAAAAGCACAAATGGACATCATATATTAATTTTCCAATTCCAACCTTCCCTACCAATTGTCATTTTACCCCATATACCTTAAAACTCGAAAAAGTCCTAACCGAGTCTAAATTGCAAAATTGGTTACCACGTGGAGAGCTAATATACCAACAGATAATAAAGGAGATTAAGTGCGCGGAAAAAGAGGCAATGTTCCCATTTTTAAAACCATAATCCGTTGATGAGATCCTTTCACCATAAAATTTCTCTTTCTACTTGTATGTGTGACTTTGCATCCATTATATTTACTCTTTATATCACGCATACCGAGAGAATAGCCATAATCTGAGAGATTCGTTTCAGAGAGCATTCCGTGAGAATTTGAAATCAAAACTAATTTTCGGATAAGTAACGTAATGATCAATTGGTGAAAATTGGCGGTTATATTTCCGGCTTCGCACACACGCACTACGGTTTGAGATTTGTAAATGTGACTTGATGATGACTATTTTCTCGAAAAGTTTGAATTGTACAATTTTTGCATATTTCGAATCTTCTTTGAGTCGAATTTCGTGGGTATATTCTCTGCAAATCCTCACGAGACACAACTCGTCCTACTTGGGTGACCTAGGGGTTTAAAAGCTTGTTGCATACGCTAAATACAATCGCTTGCCCGCGAAAAAGGTATTCTATCCCAATAAAATGTGTTTTCAAGAATTGGGCCTTGCTAGGATTCTTTTACATTGCTCGGGACGTGCAAAGTTATAAGTTAGGGGGGTTTGATTAGGCATAAATTCTTCCTAATTTATCCCTTAATTTAGTTACTTTTAGCACCTCGAACAACGTAATTGAGTTGACTTTATCTCATAATCTTGCTACTAAATGATCCTAATGAGTACACCGAGTTTTTGGTATTTCGTAGTGATTTTGCAGGTATTTGATGTCCAGAAACGGAAGAAGGAAACCAGAAGAGTCAAGAAAGAAAGAAGGAAAGTCACAAGGGAAGAAGTGTAATTTCCACCCGGAATTCGGATGAGGTACCTAAAGAGAATTTGAAGAGATCTCATTCACAAGCACATAGGAAGAAACGGCACCTCAATCGGAGTCCTGAAACAAAAGATATGAGCAGTCAAAGTTGAGCCAAAAAGTCAAATAGGCAGACCGGCCCGCCCCTACCCCGGACCGATCCGCTTTGCCAAACTCCAGAAGACCCCGGACCACAAGCAAATCGAAGAAGGAAAAAATAAAAAGAACCGATCCGCCTTGGAAGCAGACCGGTCCGCCTAAGGCCCGGACCGATCCGGCCATCGAGATTTGCAAAATCCAATCTTATCCCAAAGAATCCAGTGCAACTGAAATTCCTAAATTCATGGAGGGTATAAAAACCCGATTTATTATTATCGTTTGACACGAATAATTAGTAGGATTTTCCTCTCTTTTTCCAAAAACTCTAGTTATAGATACAATTTCCAGTTTTAATTTAAAGATTGAAGATTTATTCAGATTTGATTGGATTCCCAGTTTAATTCATTGTGCAATTACAGCTTGGGTAATTTTTAGTGAGTTATTTCTTGTTTTCAATTCCTTTCTACATTTATTCACCAATTTCAGTAATTATGAATTCCTGCATATCAATCCCTGTTTTCATCACTTTCATCATGTTAGGCTAGATTTTTTAAGGCTGGGATACATGAACCCAGCCTGATGTGTTAATTGCATGTATATAAAATTAGTCCTCTAAATTTAGTGATTGTATAAGACCGTATTGCGTAGGAACATAAAAATTGTAGGTCTTTATATCTAGTTTGCCTCTGGGTAACTGTGATGATTTAGAATGCAATTCGAGTGTACTATCGCGATACTGATTTACTCGTCCTCAGATTAGGTATGACGCGGGCTTGAACCTCGTATACATAATGCTTGGGAGTACTAAATTCTGGGTCAAATTTAATCAGTTAAATTTACGATTAATATTATAACTGCAATTCACTAGGGTTGGGGGATTGTATTCCCGTCCCGTTTTTCCCATCACTTTGTCAAAAGTTTTAAAATCTTCCTTCATTCATATTTTAAGTAGTTTAGTGTAGTTGCATTTCTTCATAATTTCATCAATTGCAATTAGTTGTAATCGATCCTCAAAACCAAATCATTTTTTCTTTCCTTTCAGAGTCAGAGTTAGGGTTCCTCCATCTTTTCCCGTCGTTACAACTCCGTTGTCTTAGTTCCCTGTGGATACGATCCCGTCTTATCGGGTTTATTACTAACGCGACAGGCTTGCACTTGAGCCTAGAGTGAACGTACATTAGAGACACATTCTGAATCGCGTCATAAGTCCAAAGGTATACATCTATAGTATAACATGTATATACATCTCTATTATAGGAAATAGATCAGCACAACTAACTCTAGTACCAAAACACAGAATCACATCAAGTAAAAGAAAGAAAATCTCCACATCTAATATCCACATATAAGTACGGTCCCAATATGTACAAGTAAATGGTCTACTCTCGTGCCCTCACATAATGAAGGCATACCCCTAATGCCTCCGGGGATCACTCGGGCATACTAGGTAAAGTTATAGGTTATCCCATACGTCTAACCCCAAAGCATTAATAAGGGATAATCACTACACCTTTACACTAATCATATGGCCATATAACCCAAATGTGTTTGTTTTCTGCACACCGAAGTGTTTGTCTGGGTTATAAATTCTATTATGCCCTCAACCTGGGGCTAGTTTTTGATAAATGTACCTCTGAGATTTATTATTTTATGCATTTCCAAATTTACCCCTCAACCGCCTTGGTCTTATATGTTTTTCCCTTGTGGTTCGTAAAATTATAATTAAACCAGGCTTCTTTTTCTTGGCCTATAAATAGAAGATATGGGTGTTGGATTAAAATGTGAATTTTATTTTTAAAAGAAAAACATTGTGTTGTCGAAACTTTTGTCTCTCCTTCTCTCTCTGAAAATTTTTAAAATTTCCTTCAATATTTTGAGAGTTTTCTTACTTAACCATACACCTAAACCCCATATCTATTCTCCATAAAAACATCGTGAGATTTGAGTTTTTATTTTTGTGGGTAAGGTTTGAGGATTTGAGTTCTTCTGTTACCGATTTATGTTCTAAAATTTTATTTTTTTTAAACTTTCTGGAATGGATTTTTGAATCTAATTCTTGTGGCTTTTTATTTTGGCCCGATCTAAGTCAGTTTGAAGTTCAAAAGTTCACCCTTGTGATTTTGGCATCTTTGACAGTTCATCACTTGGGTGACACTTCTATTACTGGGTTTATATATACATATATATATATATATATATATATATATATATATATACATACTGTGTGTGTGATTATATACGTATTTATATACCTATATGTATAGTTATACATATTCAGAAAATCATATTTTGTGGTTGTTTGGGTTTGCATGCTTAGAATCTCTACTGGTTTTTAAATCTAAATTGATCTAAACTTTATATGACCAATTAGTTTGGTGAGATTTAACTGATCTAGTTTGTTTTAAACCAAACTCATCTCTTTTTAGATGTAAACTGATTTCTAAGTCTATTTATTTGTGTAGAACTTTTTTTTTATAAAGATTGGGGCTTGTGAATATTATATATGCCCTAAATTTTGTTCTAGCAAAACTATCTTTATAAAATGCTAAATTGGATTTTTTTGTGTGTTTAATCAGATTTGTGTAGATGTGTTGTTAAAATTGCTATTCTTTATGCATGTTTAGCCAGGTCTGTTTTTCATGAACCTAATTCTTGCCTAAGTTATTAAGTATTTAAAATTGGACTTAGGTTGTTTCACTTCAATGTTTGTGTTATTTCTGCCATATCATATTCATCATTGATCTCACCTTGGCTTTTACACAAAACTGACTATTTTAGGTTTCTTCATTCCTATTGATTTTTATCTACTAAAGAAGGAATTCTATGTGTCTAATGACTTAGTAGTTATAATCTTTGATGTTGTGCTTAAACCAAATAATATACTCATTTTTGTTTTGTTCATTTTCACCAGTACTCTGGTTTTGAGTGTGGAGCTTAGAGTGTGTGTACCCTAAGTTGTCACTAAGTTATTTTTTCTAGTCAAATTCAGTAGTGTGGGGGTTGTGTAATTTGAACCTTGGTACACTGATTGTACTGACTAGACCATTTCATTTACACATTGTAATATATAATTTGTACTTAAACATTTGTTATAGTGGACTTGGGGGGGGGGGGGGGTCCTAGAACTAAGGGACCCGGAGTTTTCTAGTTAGTTGGCTTCCTCGTGATCAAATATTGTATTTTTACCTATTCTCCTCATCCCATTCTAAATCAATTTTTTATTGACTATAAGGGACATCACACCAACCAGTAAACTTTTTGTGTTAGTGTGTTTGTCAACTATTGAAATTTAAAAATGTTTTGCTAAAGAGTCAAAAGAGTTTTAATCAATCTTGACACATTAGTGTATTAGATATTTCAAGTGGTATCAGAGCAATGGGATTACTTTTCTTTAAAGTTTTTATTTAATATTTAAGATCCTGAACTCTTTTGAAACCTATTTATAAGTATAATACCATAATGGTAGTTTTGTACGTCCTCCCATGTTTGGTGGTGCTAACTTTGCTTTCTAGAAAGTAAGGATGGGTTCACACATCCAAAAAGTGGGAGATGAGGTATAAGACATAGTTATAAATGGTTTTACTATCTCTACTAAACCAACTGGTGAAAGTCATGCCTAGATTATTGCAATAAAACCTCTTTCTAAAAGGACAAAAGAGGAGAAGAAAAATTCACAATATAATAATAAAGATACAAATGCCATTTTTCGAGCTATGGGTGAGTCTGAGTTTAAACGATTCTCAAACTGCACTACATCGAAGTCATCTTGGGCATCGTAATGTCTATCCACGAAGGTGACACTAGACTTAAAAGGATAAATCACAACTTTTAGTACACTTATATGACACCATGTTCATGAAAGACGATGAAAAGTTTGATGATTTCTATCTTAGACTACAAGATGTCGTTAATTAACCTCATGCTAATGGAATTGTGTATGTTGATTATGAAATCTGTGCTAAGATCCTTTGGTATTTACTTGCTAGTTTTGATAAAATGTACATGATATAAATGAAATGGATGATCATATTATCACTCCTCAACTGGTGTGTAGTAAACTGAAAACGTATGCATTGCAAACTACCTTAAATAAAAATCAAAGAGGTAAAGCACACATTACAAAACCATCTTTAGTTTTTAAATCTAGTGTAAATAGCCTTACATTTGTATCTTCACTATCTAATTTAGATGATTCTTCTATCTCCCTTAAGTTATTAGATAATGAAATTACCCTTTTATCTAAACACTTTAAGATATTCATTAAATATAGGAACAAATTTTCTTCCAGAGAAGGTCATCCTAGTTATACTAACACGCCTCAGAAAAAATAATATGAAAAGAAAATATTTGGCAAATATGATGCTAATAAAGATATTAGTCATATTAAATGAAGGAATTGTAATGAATTTGTCAATTATGCTAACAAATCCTTTTCAAAAACAAAATGGCAATCTTCGAATAAGGTCCATATATAAAAAACATGGGATGATAATTCAGATAGTACCAGTAATTAAGGGTATAACAAGTTTATGGAATTTACCTATGTGTGTGTTAATGAGTCTAAAAATGAGTTTGATAAGTCATCTACTGTGTCTGATGATATTTTTTAGACAACTGTATCTTATCTATTGATAATGATTCTTTATCAGTTAGGACTCATGAACATAAACACACCACTGTCACCGTTAGTAGGATTTTGCATGATTGTAACTCAAATTTTGATGATGAAACTGACTTATATAATCAATCATACCTTAGGACCGAATCTATTAATAATAATTGTGGTGTTCATCTGAATTTTGAGAAAATATACAAATCATCTTTGAAAAAGTGCACACAGTTAGGAAAAATCAATTCTAGGCTACTTTGTAAAATTGATGTGTTAAATAATCAAATTTGGCTAACTTCTGGTGAATCATCCATGCAAATGGAAGATCTTTAATTTGATAATATTTAATTTGAAAAAAATATTTCAAAATTAATAGAAAAGAATCACTTGTTAGAAGTTAAGCCCAAGGTTGTCCTAAACGATTTTGAAGAATCTCCATCTGAATTAAAAGAAACTTTGAAAAAAAATGAATTCTTATGTCATTTATAGCCTTTTGGTTAAACACATGAGTGATTCTAAAAAGATCATATGGACATGGAAGGTATTGGCTTTAATGGAGAAGATTTTTCAGAAATAAACTTTGTTAACTCCATTGAACACTATTAGGAACCATCCATTGTTAGTGTGCCTATTCCACATGTGAAAAATCATACTCGGATTCAAGCCAACTGTTCTGCTAAGTATATTTATCACTGTAACTACTATTGTAAAACTGGACACTTAGAAAAATTCTGCTTTATATGTTTAAACCTAAACAGAATAGGTGCTAAAAAAATAGACACGGAATACATTTTTGAAAAAAATTGTTAATAGGCGGTAGTATTATTATGCTTTTTGCCATAATTCTCGCCATTTAGAAAAAAAATATTAAAAATGTTTAAAACTTAATAGAAAAGGTGGGAAAGATAACAGACTTAATGCACCTATAAAGACCAAATCTATTAAGAATCCCATATCTACTAAGCAAATGCCTTTGAAAACTATTTTTTTTTACAAAAACTAAGACAATTTGGATTAGGAAAAATGATTTAAGTTAACAGATGAGATGTAATGTTTTCGGATCAATATTAAATGCTACATATAAAAACTCTCAGTTGTACTTAGATTCAGGTTGTTCTAGGCATATGACCGGGAAAAAAGAAATTTTTTTCCTTAAAAATATTTATTGGAGGAAATGTAACTTTTGGAGATGGTAAAATGTCCCGGATCAAAGGCAAAGGAACAATTGAGGTTGATGATAACCCTAACTTGGATAAGGTTTTACTAGTTAAGGGTCTTACAGCCAACTTTCTCAATGTAAGTCAATTTTGAACACATATCACATTGTTAGCTTTTTTAAATCTAAGTGCAAAATTGTTAATTTAGAGGGTAAAACTATTATGTATGGTAAAAGAACGCGTGATAACTATTATTTTATTATTCAAAACAAAGATGTTGAAAATTGTTCATCCGCTAGGTTAAGTGACTTAGACTTGCGGCATAAAAGACTCTGACATATTAACTATGATGACTTATCTAGATTAACTAGTCAACAACTTTTTCTTGGTTTACTTAAAATTCCTAAAGTTAAAGACTCTATTTGTGGACCATGTTAAGTTGGTAAAAGGCCCAAAACCCCTCACAAGAATTTGAAAGATGTTTTAACCTCTCAACCTTTAGAATTACTTCATATGGATTTAATGGGTCCCTTTAGGACTACTAAGTCTGTGTGGTAATTCTTACATTCTTGTCAAAATCAATGATTTTACTAGATTTACTTCGGTAGCTTTCATGAAAGAAAAATTTGACACTTTTCAAAAAAATTTATAAATTCTTCTAAAAATTGAAAATAAAAAAGACATCAAAGTAACTAGGATCTGTAGTGACAGGTGTGGAGAATTTAAAGATACCAATGTTGTAAAATACTTTATAGGTAATGGGTATTAACACGAATTTAGTGCACCCAAAAACCCTCAATAAGACGGTATAGTGGAAAGAAAGAACAAAACCATACAATAAATGGCTCGTGTCATACTTCATGCTAAGAATTTACCAAAATACTTTTAGGTTGAGGCTACTCAAAGTGCGTGTCACAGTACAATCATGTGTATTTAAGGAAAAATAGCAAACATAATTCTTATGAAATCTAGTACGAAAAATAACCAAATCTTAAATATATAGGGTCTTTAATAGTGAATGTTATCTTTGTAAAGATATGATTCAGTTATCCAAATTTTACACGATGGGAGATAAAGCTATCTTTTTAGGTTATTCTCAGAATATTCGTGCTTATCATGTTTTTAACCAAAAAATAAAAACTATTATACAATCCATTAACGTTGTTGTAAGCGATAATGTTTCCCATCACTTAGAAGAAAGTAAAAAACCCATACCTACTGATAATACCAAAAATGAAGATTTACAAAAACAGTCAACAGATAGTGATTCCGACTCTCTTCCACCTAGTGAACTCGATGTTTCTAATTGGGTTAAGGAAAATCATCCGAAGAAAAATATCTTAGGAGATGTTAGAGAACCAATAAGGACTAGATCCCAATCTATAAATGCCTTATTTTCTTCTTGTGTTCTTTAGTTAAACCTAAAAATATAAATGAAGATTTAATATATGAGTCGTTATTTCTTGCTATGCAAGAAGAACTAGGACAATTTAGACTACATGATGTGTGGTATTTAGTGCCTCGTTCCACTCACACTAATGTAGTATGAACAAAATGGATATTTAAAAATAAATATGTTGAATTTGGGTACGTCTTAAGAAACAAATCTAGTCTAGTTGCACGAGCATATTCCCAAATTGATGTAATTGATGTTGATGAAACCTTTGCTCCTGTTGATATATTAAAATATGTTAGATTGTTACTCGTTGTTTCTTTCCATTTTAATTTTAAACTATATAAAATGAATGTTAAATTTGCGTTTTTAAATGGTAATTTAAATGATGAGGTTTATGTTGAACAACTTAAAGGCTTTCTCGATCCTTTCTTTCCTAGTCATGTCTTTAGACTCAAGAAAGAGCCTTATAGTTTGAAACATGCCCCCCGCGCTTCGTATGAGAGATTAGGAAATTTTCTAATGAAAACATCTTTAACTTAGGGGGAGTAGGCCTAACAATGTTCGTTAAGCGTAGCAGAAATTGTTTATTAATCGCTTAAGTTTACATTGACGACATAGTTTTGGGGTCCACCTCTCCCTCGAAAGGTGAAAACTTTTCTAATATCATGAAATCGGAATTTTAAATGTCTATGATGGGAGAATCGTAATTCTTTTTAGTCCTCCAAAACAGACCATATTTTTATCTGCCAATCTAAATATGCTTTAGATTTAAATAAACGTTTTGGTTTGACTATTGTGAAAACTGCTAGAACTCCTATAGTTCATCTATCAAACTTCTAAAGACTTATCTGAGAAAAAGATTGATGTTATATTATATCGCAGTATGATATGCAACCTTCTTTATATAACTTCTAGTAGACCCGATATTATGCATAGCGTGTGTATTTGTGTTAGATACCAATGTGAACCTAAAGATGCTCACTTACAGGTTATTAAAGAATTTTAAAAAAACTTAAGAGGAATAATAAACTATGGTATTCTCTACACTTTTGACACCGACTCTAAGATAATTTGGCATACGAACACCGACAGGGAAGGTTCTGCTATTGATAGTAAAAGCACTTCACGTGGTTGTTTTTACGTAGGATGCAACCATGTCTCATGGTACTTTAAAAAGAAGAACTACATTTTTCTTTCATTGGCAGAAGCTAAATACATTGTCGCTGGCAGTTGTTGTACTCAGCGTTTTTGGATGAAACAAATGATGAGTGACTATGGTTTAAATGAGTCTTCTGCACTAATCCTTTGCGATAATCAAAGTGCAATAAGTGTTTCTAAAAATCCAATTTTATATTCACAAACAAAACACATTAAAATAAGATAACACTTTATTCGTGAATTAATCGAGAAAAAGGAAATAAATATTGAATATCTTAACACGAAGGATCAATTAGCATATTTATTTATAAAACCTTTAGACAACCGTTGTTTTAAAAAAATTTGAATGTTTATTGGTGTTTGTGATGCTCAACTTAAATACTTGTTAGGCTTACTAATTAGTACTTCTTTTAAATATATTTTGTGGTATTAACATCTTTTTTGTAGGATTCTTCCCTACCCTTTGTCCCTTTGAGACAAACAAAGGGAGAATTTGAGACTCTTGCTTTGTGACTCCAATCTTTTATTATATTTATTTGAGTCTCATGAAACTTCATGTCGTTAGTTGAGTTTGTACTCTTCTCTTTTAGGCCACATGTTGTTAGTTGAGTTATGTACTTTTTCGTTTAGGAATTTTGTGTAAAGTTGAGTTATGTATTTTCTTAAGAATATTTCTTTTTAGAGTCTCAGTTTTATTTTTCTCAAAATTGGCTAAAGGGGGAGATTGAAAATACCCCTCTTTTAGTTGGCTCAATTTTGTGACAAACTAAACTCTCTTTCATGATCCCTTCTTGCATTTCTCATGGCTAAAAACAATTTCTATAATTTTAAAACCTAATAACCTATTTTTGAATTAATTGGTTTAATATTTAAACTATCATTGTAATTATGCATTCTATATGTATTTTTTACCTAAATATTTTTATATTATAATTTAAATAGTTTTATTGTTTTTCAAATTTTATAAAATCTTTTTATATTTTATAATTTTTTTTCTAGATTTTTAAAATGTTAAATTTAACATATCATTAAGCATTTTTAATGTTTGATGAAATAAAATTTAACAACATCAAAACAGCAATGTTTCAAGTTTTAAGGGTCGATTCATGTGAAGCCCTTTGGACCAATGGGAGAGAGGCATTTGACATATGCGGCTTCATCACACGTGTGTATTATTGTTATCTGCACACTGAAGCGTTTGTCTAAGTTATAAAGTCCATTAGTCCCTAAGCCAGGGGTGTTTTTTACACATGTACCCCTGAGATTTATTCTTTTGTGCATTTCCATATTTACCCCTCAATTGTCTTGGTCTTATACGCTTTTCCCCTTATAGTTCATGGAATTACAATTAAACCAGCACGAGACCTGAGTGTTGGTTTAAAATGTGAATTTTATTTTTAAAAGACAAACGTTATTTCACTCATTCTCTCTAAAATTTTGAGTTCTCCTTTAATATTTTGAGAGTTTCTATCCTTAAACAAACACCTAAAAACCATATGTGTTCTTCATATAAACATCATGAGATTTGAGTGTTTATTTATGTGGGCAAGGTTTGAGAGTTTGAGTTGTTTTGTTACTGGTTTGACGATATGGAGTATGTTCTGAAAGTTTTTTTTAAACTTCTTGGACTGGGTTTTTGAAGCTGATTCTTGTGGCCTTTTGTTTTGGTCTGATCTAAGTGAGTTGGAAGATCAAAAGTTCACCCTTGTGATTTTGGCATCTTTAAGAGTTCGTCACATGGGTAACACTACTACACTATTATATATATATATATATATATATATATATATATATATATATATATTCATAAAATCATATTTTGTGGTTGTTTGGGTTTGCATGCTTAGAATATCTACTGATTTTTAGATTTAAACAGAGTTTGGTATGATTTAACTGATCTTGTTTTTTTAAACCAAACTCATTTCTTTTTAGACCTGTACAAATTTCTAAGTCTATTTGTTTGTGTAGAACTCGTTTTGATAAAGATTAGGGTTGGTGCATGTTATACTAATTTTCGTTGTGTTCTTCTTCATTGGTACTCTGGTTTTGTGTGTTGAGCTCTGAGTGTGTGTTCCCTAAGTTGTCACTTAGTTGTTTTGCTTATTCAAATTCAATAATTTTGGAGTTGTGTAGTTTGAGCCTTAGTATACTGATTGTATTGGCTAGACTATTTCATTTACACATTGTAATCTGTAATTTTTACTTAAACATTTGTTATAATGGACTTGGGTGTGTGCATCCTCCTGGAACTAAGGGACCAGGGGGTTTTCAGTTAGCTGGTTTTCTCGTGATAAATATCATGTTTCTACTCTTCTCCTCATCCCATTTTAATTCAAAATTTTATTAACTATAAAAAACATCACACAAACCAGTAAACTTTTTTTGTGTGTGTTTCTCAACTCTCGAAATTTAAAATCTTTTTACCAAAGAGTTAAAAGAGTTTCAATTAATCTTCACACATTAGTGTATTAGATTATTTTAAGATCAATCCAATTGAGTTCTACCTTACTCGGTGAGTAAAGATGTGTTCTCGACTACCCTGAGTTATATACTCTCTCTAAGAATCTCTCAGTACCATTAACATCTCAATACTAAACCCAAAATCCTAGGTCTTGAAGTTAGTTATCACTCCCTACCTAAATTTATAATATTCTAGACTATCCCGACATTACAAACTTTAACTTATTACGTAAGTCTCAAACCTAGGTATCAAACTCCAACCCTACCCGTAGGGTTTCTAATTAAAAGGTTCCCTAATGGTCATATAAGATTTATCAACTGCTAGTAAATTCCTAGGTCAAACCCACCTCAAAAATTCCAACCCTAAAATAAATACAATTGGGATGACCCCACTAGACCAGATTGATTCAAACCCAAATCGGATCGATCCGACGGGTTCAAGAAGCTTATTCCCCAATGAGATTATAACGGCTTCCAACCTAAACCTAAAGCTCTAAACCATGAAATTAGACATTCTCCTTCAAGTTTAAGTAAGATATAATCAAGATAAATGTATATCCATAAGGTTTTGCTGATTAACAACACGAATTAAGGTGTAAACTAAACTTTGAATAACAACCCCTAAATTCATTCTAAAACCCAATTCCTCCAATTAACACGCGAATTATATACAATGATCACTCTAAAGTTAGGGCTTTAACAGATTAATATCATTAGTTTAACTATCTAATATTTGTATGTTTCAATAAATTAATTCACGATCAATTTAAAGGATCCAACAACAACAATACTAGTTCACGAACATTAAGGTAAAGTTTGAGTATGTAATTAGTCTAATTACGAAAATTGATTATGATATGAATTCAATTCATAATTTGTAAGGAAAAAATATCAAATAGTGTCAATTTTTATGTATTGGCATTACTCCAGACAAAAATCACTTTGAGTCATAAATTAGATTTTATTTGTCACGATTCCCATTAAGTCTATGACGTTGTGTTAAAGACGTGGCGGCCAAGATTCAAAGATTAATCATGTCGAGTTTTGGTGCACGTTTCATGTCTTCACATTAATTTCTACGATTCTCTCAGGTATGAATGCATAATGGTTTATGGACTCTCGATAATTTTTTCTAACGATGTTATTTTATTTAAATCTGATTTTAAAATGTTTTTTCTAAGACAATTCATGTTTAGAGTCATATGAACATTCCCTTGATTTTGTATGGTTAAACCGACCTTAACAGTCGTTCAAATAACTTTGGACTGTCATTCAAATGACGTGGCAATCTCGTTCAAACAAGATGAAGTGTTCGTTCAAACAACATGCTGCTTTCATTAAAACGACGCACCACCTCAAAGTTTTTATTTAAGGCGAATTTTGCTCAGAAAATCGTGTGTGTAGAATATACAAAACAGAACAGAACTTATATGTTTTATGCAATTGTTTACCAAAGATTTTCAAAGCAAAAAATATGCTTCCTTGTTTACAAGATCGGAGTTTACATAACCATATGTCATAAAGATCTTGTTACCACGGTGTGATTCCTCATCATTCGAAGAACTTGTTTCGTACGGTGGACTCCATACTTGCTGATTGACGGTACTTGTTGATAGAGAAAGTTTTTCAGTATTTTTTCATCGTTGTTGACAAACTCCTCTAATCAAAAATCACAAATACCTACAAAATATAATAAACTAAAGTGTAGTGGTAAGTGAGGTATCAATCCACATCAAAGAAGTGAAACGAGAGGAAAACACATGTAATTCAATTTTTTTATTATCTCTTTTTGGATTTTCTCTTTTTCTATTTTTTTAGATTTTTTTTTAAATATTAAAACAATTTTGAGATGATGTGAATTTAAACTAAATCAAAGATGTAAATTAAAATAAGTGGAGATACTAATTAAATCTAACTAAATAAAAATCTAAAATATGATAATGGTGAGGACTAACAAGGGATAGGATGACACCATATATTCTAGTTAATTAAAATTAATTAATTCATTAAAATTAATTGTCCCAAGTTAGTATCAAAATCACAAATCAACTCTCGTTGCAAATGTAATTTTGAGAATAACATTTTAGAAAATTAAAATTAACACTCCTGCAACTCTTGAAATGCACATCCAAACATAATCTAACAAATCACCCGCTAGCATCAATCAATTAAACTAGTTTAAATCATAGAAAATAAATTTAGAGTTTAAATTCAAGGAATAATACCACACTTGAGAAACCCCTATCTCCAGTTCGAATATAAAATGAGTATTATAATTAGAATTTCAATTTTCTCTCGAATATCATTTACCCTCTCTCGAGGTGTAAATTAAAATGTAAGAGTGAAAAATTAATCATCAAAGGGACATTTAATTTAAATTAATTAATTAATTAAATTAGGATTAACATCAAATAATGGGTCATCCCACCCCTTCAAAGGGGTTTCAGCCTAACATGATATTAAACATGATGAACAAATAATCAAAGGCATATAAAATCAAAGAGTAAAGAAAGAGAACAAACATCAACAAGACTTCTTGAAATTGGCAATTTGAACTCTATATTCTTCAATACAAATCAAATCTCACCAATTCTCTAAAAACAATATTTACAAATATTTCTACCTAATTTATTTTCTACTTTAAACTATCTCTCTTCTTCTCCAAGTATCTCTAGATTATTCGATCTCCTTTTTCAAATAAGCTTTCGGGTCTTCTTTTATAGTGTGGCACATGGAGCTAGGGGAATAAATGGGAGGACAAAGGTGTGCATGTGGCTTGGGTGAGGTAAGGAGTGAGGGAATAAAAATTTATTTTGGGTGAGGGTAATTAAGGAATAAGAGAGTGCATGTGGTTGATGTGGTAGTTAGGATGAGTTGGGGGTAAAATGGGCATTGGGGTTAAGTGGGATTTAACACATATAGGGATAATGGGTTTTGTTATTTGGTTTTTTTGGCTTGGCTTTATATTTGTTAACAGGTAAAAATCGTGATGGCTTGAGAGAGATTCAAATGGAGAATGTGTTAATATGGTCTCGGGTTGAGATCTTGGTGGAACCGGGTTGAGGATGGTTAGGTCGGAGGTTACAAGTTCAACTCGGGTTGAGCAAGGTTCAGGTTGAGTTTGTATTCGGGTTTATGGGTTAAAGTTGGTCCGTGAATGGGGGTTTGGAAATTGGATTGGGTCGGAATGGAGATGGGTTCTCGGGTATGTTGGACACGGGTTAAGGTTGAAGTGGTCAGACTAAGGCCACGGGTTGGATGGATTGGTTAAGGTTCCGGCTTTTTGACAGTGGGTAGGCGGGTTAGGGGTGTTGAGGTCCGGAGCTGGACGCGGGTTCAGGTGGTTCGGGTTGCTTGGGGGTCCAAATTTGGGTGGTGGATATGGGTAAGAGGGAGGAGAGAGAGTAGATGTGGGTTAATGGAGGAGGTAAGAGAAGTGGGTGTGTGTTGGTTAATGGAGTTAGAGGAAAAATGTGTTAATGGAGGAGAGAGCGGATGGGTGAGAGGAAGAAAATGAAGTGGGGATTGGTTTTGTGTAGTGGAGTGTATCGGAATTGGTGTGTGGGTGAGTTGGTTTAGTTTGGGTGTAAGTAAGTGTAAGAGGGGTTTGTGTGTGTGTGTGTGTTTAATTTGTGACCCCATTAAAATAACATAAAAATAAACCTAATAAAAACAAGTGAAATAAAAATAAAAACTAAACTAAAAAAACTAAAAATAAAAAATAAACTTTAGTAAACTACTAAAGACTAATCCTAAGAATAAAATAAAAACATTAAAAATCTAATAAAACTAAAAAAAACTAAAATCCTAAATAAAAAAATACAAAAGACACAAAATAAAAATAAAAATAAAAATCAATAAAAACTAAAAATATAATCCTAATAAAATAAAGACAAAAAGTGAAAAACTCATAAAAATCAAAATAAAATACACTAATTAAAAAGAAATATAGAAAGTTCTAATTAAATCTAAAATAAATCCTAAAAATAAAAATGACTTAAAATAAAATCTGGAAAAATAATAAAGGTACAAACTCAACACACACAGGCTCGGGTGAAGGTTTGAGCTAGGTTCAGGCTCGGGTTTGATACGGGACAAGAAAATTATCTCCAAATGATGTGCATTTGCCTTGAAATAAGCTTCGAACGTTGCAAATGGTGATCAAGCCTGCACATTAAATATTTACGCGCATAAGACCCATTTTGTCGAGAATTAACAACTAAAATACGTCTATTTGAGGCATAAAATGTACACTTTTGGGTGCTTATCAGTTGTAGATGTATCGTGGATACCGAGGTATACATGAACTCGTGTGTTGTGGACCTAGCGTAGGTGGACTCCTACATTGTGCTATGGAGGAGAGATTTAAGAGAAGAAGAGGTGTCAAGACATGTGGGTATTGATTCTTTGAGTAAAACTGTAATTCTTCCTTTGTAATTGTCGTATCATAGTGATTGTCTGGCTGGGTCATCTGAGGTTTTTTTTCTTTATGGTTTTCTTGTACATCGGCATGTTTTGTGAGATTTATTTACTTTATCTTGCTTAATCTTACCTATATGCATGTTTAGGATTAAGAAGATAAAATTGGTTTCATTAAAATTGGTGCCTAATAAAATTGAAAAGGTTTATAAAAAAATATTTTCACCTAAAGAGCACACACACTTAAGGGACCCCGTTTTTACAAATTGGTATCAGAGCTAAAAACACTATTTTTTTATATAAGTGATCCCGTGTGTCTTCAGGTATGAATTTTGGTATGTATAATGGTTTTAGAACACTTATGTTTGATGGGTCAAATTATGCTTATTGGAATATGCATATGAAGTGGGCACTTAAGGCCGTAAATAAGAGTGTTTGGTTAGCGGTAGAAAAAGGGTGGACTCCACCAATCACGAGAGAGGGTGAGGCTATTCATTTAAAACCTGTTGAGTCATGGACCGATGCCAAACACAAAATTTCATAATATAACGCCAAAGGTTTAAATGCTATATCCTCGTCTGTGACTCTGAAAGAGTATAATTGTATTATGATGTGTGAAATGTCTAAAGAGGCGTGGGATGTTCTTGCACTTACTCACGATGGAACTAGCACTGTTAGGGCGTCTAAACTCCCAAACCTCACCACCCAATTTAAGACGATTAAGATGTTAGAGGGTGAGACATTTGATGAGTTTTATGTTAGGTTGTACCATATTGTCAACTCATCATTTAACTTGGGAGAGAAAATACCCGACAACCAAGTCATAAAGAAAATCATAAGGTCGCTGCCTGCTAGATTTAATCCAAAGGTGACCGTTTTAAACTCCTTGGGTTTGCTTGACTCAATGAAACTAGAAGATATTGTAGGTGACCTACAAACCTATGAGCTTGACATGTTTACCTCCAACCAAGTGCCGAAGAAAGAAAAGGGCATTGCTTTGAAATTCTGGAAGGGGAAACTAAAGTTTAGGAGGAGGATGAATCTGACACCGATTTCAAAGATATAGCCATACTACAAAGAATTTCAAAAAGTTTCTTAAGTTTCAAAAGCAATCGAAAGATGAAAAAAGACTTGAGAAACTCAAGAACTACAAGGTCGATCACGTCCCTAAGAATCGAAGTGAGAATGATAAGAGGGATGATTCAAATAGGTGCTATGGTTGTGAGGGTTATGTCCATAGGGTAGTGGAGTGATCCACTAGACTTAAGAAGGAGGGCAAGAAACTGATTGCATATAACGCCACCCCTAGTGATAGTGAATCGGAAGAGGGAGAGGATACCCCCATTGAGTACAACTACACCACATTCATGGTTTTTCATGTGAGCAATGATGATAAATCTTCTCATGAAGATAATCATGTGAATGACACTTCTGAGGCCACAGTGAGTGAATCACAAGTGAGTGAGGGAGAATATAGTGAGGATGAAGACATAGAGGAGAGTGAGTTACAAGTTTCCTTCCGTGAATTTTCGGAGGAAACTTTAAAGATGAAGAAGGAAAACTTGAAGTTGCAGGTTAGGTTGAAAGAACGTGCCATAGAAAATAATGATGCATTGATTGATGATCTTAGGGAATGGGAGAAGACTCTTCAAGAGAAACTAAAGTACGTTGAGGTTGAGAAAGATAGTCTTCGTGGTTTGATGGAGGCTATGAAGAAGGATATTCTAGAGTTTTAGGAGTCTAGGAGCTTGCTCGAGTCTAGGATTAGTGAGATTGAGGTGAGATTGAGATATTCGAGTAATGTTAAGTTTGATTTTGAGTCTAGGTCAGAAAAGTTGGATAGGATGTTAGGCACCGTCCAAATCAATAATGATAGGTGTGGTATAGGCTTCGATGATCGTATTACTCCCATTGTCAAAGCCAACACCAGTCATGTGATAGAGTCAACTAGGAATGTTAGGAGAGGTCCACATTTAGGTAATATTCCTCGTTGTGTTTACACTTGCACTCATTGCGGTAGGAAGGGTCACCTTAGATGTTTTTGATATGACTTTAAAAATGCTCTTTTGAAGTTTAAGAATAAAGCCATTTTGGTTCCCAAAACCCCCATGCATCATTACACACCTACTTGGGTTAGGAAATTGGACTTATAGGATTTAGGAACTAAATTTCATAACTCTCGTTTGCTTCCACATGATACTTTTCATGATAGATCTTACGGATGATTGTGTTAGCATGTTTATCATACGCTAGTTTTGCTTTATGATATATTCTTGCTAGTGTTATGACTTGTATATCCCTTTGTATTATATTTTTCTTTTATTTATGTCTTATTGGAAAAATACAAAAAGATTTTTGGTTTTATATATTTTTGAAAATACAAAATGATTTTGTTTTTGGTCAAAAATATTTTTGAAAAATGCAAAAAGATCTTCGTTTTTTGTGTCATGAGTTTACAATTGATATGGATTATTAGTGTGCTTGGACCCTCTTCATTCCATATTTCCTCGTGGTTTTGGATAGGTAGATTGATCTTAACCATTTGTTTAATGGGGTTGTTTCAAAGTTGATTTGCATTTAGATTCGACTATGCATATGCCATCGCACACATGCACGAGCTTATTTGAATGTTTGAATTCTCATGCACATTTGAGTTTGGTGAGACGTTCTCCTCTTAATTTTGTTATATGCGCGCAAATTAGACTTAGGGGGAGTTGTGCATGTAATAACCGTTGCCCGTTAGGATTTATATTGCATATTGAAAAAATTATGAGGGTGCACGGGAAAGGACAGCGAGAGGCGTGTGAACTCATCCTGTAAGCCACCGTTTAAAAGATCCCAAGAAAAATTAAGGCAATAAAAAGAAAAACATGCCAAAAATTGTGCCAATGGGAAATCTCTCAAAAAGAGAAAATAGATCTTCAAAAGAGAAAAAAAGAAATAAGAAAAGAATTATCATTTAAGTATAAGGGAGTTTTAGTTAAAGACATTTGCACAACAAGTCCTAGGTTGAAAGATTCGTGTCATGGCCTATTATTTGGTGGAATCGTTAAAATTCTAGACTTGTGCGCGCAAAGCTTATTTTGTTCATTAAGTTCAAAGTTTAATTGTCACATATGGCTAAAACGTAGTTTGATGATATTTAACGTCAATTAGAGATTCTTTAATGTATCTTTGTGTTTGAATTATGATTCATTTATGTTAGTTACACCCATTCATTCCATTCCATCTTTAGGCACATTGATACTATATTAACGAGTAATTCATGTTTTTTGTTTTTGAGTTAGTTTTTACTGTTTTTCATAGTGTCAGCTGTTTATATTTTTGGGTTGGTTTTACACTTTTTTTTAGATGGAATTGAGAATTTTCTAAGACGTTAGAACGACTTATGGCAGTTGTTTGAACGACTTATGCACTTCGTTCGATATTTGGTTCTAATGAGGTTTGCGCGACATGAATTCGGCGTACAGTGTTTGGTAGTTAGATAGATTGCTTCGAACAAGATTCGAACGAGGGGCTACTTTTTCTGGTCATTAGAAGCGAGATTTCATATGGTTCGAACGATATCACTATATCGTTTGAATGACTTCACTCCATCGTTCGAACGACTTGTTTTGGTTTTCAAGATTTTTGCTATGTTTCAGTACCTGATTGATACATTTTATTCTGCTATTATGATATGGTACTAATGGAAAGACTATTTAGAGCTATATTTGATTATTCATGCATCATTATTACTCTGCAATGTTGGATGCAATTTTCTTTAGTCACATTATTTGTTATTGATGATTCATTAATGAAACTCTTTGCTAGCTATGACTTGTCATATATTGATCCTTTATTAGTTAGTTGGTGATGTTTATCTTATGCTTCTCTTGTTATACTCGTGTTAGATATGATTTTTTAATATTTATTTATCCCACTAGTTGTCCATTCGTGACAAAAAGGGGTAAAGATAGATATGTGATGTAGGAAGAGACTTGTGATATTTGATATTAATGTGATTTGTTTTGAATCTTATTTTTTATATATCATTATTGAGATTTGATTTTATATATCACATGTTCCTCCATACTTCACATGGTATTTGGTTGTTTCGTGTGTGTAGGGATTCTTCAGAGATTCGAGATTTTGTGACTACATCACATTCAGACAGTTCATGCCAGTTGATCATCCTACATTTGATAGTTTGTGTCCTGTATTTTTCTTTTGGGTTTACGGGATAGGATTTAGGTCATTCGGATTGACAACCCGGCTAAGGCATTTCACAGTTTTTGTTTTGTCCTTGAACAGCCAAAGGGGGATATTTGTAAGGAAAATTTTCCAAATAATGTCAATTTGTATGTATTAGCATTATTCCGGACAAAAACCACTTTGAGTCATAAGATAGATTTCAATTGTCACGATTCCCATTAAGTCTATAACGTTGTGTTGAAGACGTAGTTGCCAAGCTTCAAAGATAGATCATGTCAAGTTTTAGTGCATGTTTCATGTCTCCACGTTATTTTATGAGATTCTCTCAGGTATGAATGCATAATGATGTATGGACTCTTGGTAAACTTTTCAAAGGTTGTTATTTTATTTAAATCTGATTTTAAAATGTTTTTCTGAGAAAAGTGGTGTTTAGAGTCGTATGAACATTCCCTTGATTTTAAATGGTTCAAACGACCTTAACAGTCATTCAAACGACATTAGATTTTCGTTCAAACAACATGAAAATCTCATTCAAAAAAGATGTTATGTTCATTCAAATGACATGCTGATTTCTTTAGAACGACGCGCCGCCTCAAAGTTTTTATTTAAGGCAACTTTTGCTCAGAAAATCGTGTGTGTAGAACATACAAAACAGAACAGAACCTATACATTTTATTCAATTGTTTACCAAAGATTTTCGAAGTAAAAACTATCCTTCCTTCTTTACAAGATTCGAGTTTACATAACCATATGTCATAGAGATCTTGTGTTTGCACCACTGTGTGATTCTTCATCATTCAAAAAACTTTTTTCATACGGTGGAATCCGTGCTTGCTGATTGACGATAGTTGTTGTTGTATCGGTGGATATCAAAGTACACGTGGACTCGTCTACTATGGACCTGGCATAGGTTGACTCCTATGTTGCACTTTGGAGAAGCAGTTGAAGATAAGAAGAGGCATCAATAATTTTGAGGATCGAGTCATTGAGTAACACTATAATTATTTCTTTGTAATTATCGTATCATAGTGATTGTCTGGCCTAGGACATCCGAGATTTTTTCCTAAGTGATTTCCTCGTACATCGGCGTGTTTTGTGAGCATTCTTTATTTTATCTTGCTTAATCTAACCTAGATGAATGTTTAGGATTGAAAAGATTAAATTGGCTTAATTAAAATTTGTTCACAAAATTGGTGCTTAATAAAATTGAAAAAGGTTTTAAAAAACTATATCCACCTAAAGAGCACACACTTAAGGAACCCCATTTTTACATAATTCATTGATAAATTTCAAAATTCAATGGACTATTACTATTATAACGCAATTCTATAAAGTTTTAGACAATGTAAACTTGCCTTATGGATTGATTGGGGAATCAATCTTCTAAATCCTCTTCCAATTCTTGGTGTGTATTCCCCTCAAGCTCTCTAGGGTTTCTCCAAATCTATAATATGAGTTTAGGTTAAGTCTAACTACTCCAATAATTAATCATCCACGAAATTAGGCTTAAGCCTAATCTAAGTACCCAACCGAATGAACCCAAAAACATCTTCACGTGGCCCAAAACACTATCCAGACCATATACCAACCCATAGGACTTAAAACTCATTATTTTAAATCATAAATGGGCATTCTAACGTCCCAAAAGCCAACCCTAAATAAGATATCAATCAAACTAATATATTATCCGGTACGGGCCAAAATAGTCCAAATTTTGAAACACTGATTATGTAACACATATAAATTATAAATAATGACATTGCCTATCACTGCAAGCTCACGTAAATAATTTCCATAATTAAATAATGAACAAAAAAATCGGGGTATTAAATTCTTCCCCCTCCCCCCAAAATAAGAAATTATATCCTCAAAATTCAAATCTTTATACTCATACTCGTAAGTCTAAGAACATCTCACCCATTATGTCATGATATTATATAAAGATTTACTCCTTAGTTGACCTAATACACTCTAAGGTCTCTCCTCCTGAATCACATTTGGTTAAAACTCAACCAACTAGTCAAAACATTAACTTGTCCCTCAGGAACTCCCTCCATCATGTACCTATGGAAGATGTGGGTACCCGAAATTAAGATCATGGGCCTAGACGAGTAGCCCAATTTTTGTTGCCCAAAGTCTGGACCCCCCATCTCTAATTTGATCGTGACCCGATCTCTTCCCACGTTCCCATTAAGGGAAGTTCTAGGGAGAGATGGAAGACGTGGGGGAACCCAACACCTCCACTTACCAAAATGTACATGAATATATTTAACCCTAGGTCCGGGGCAAAGGGACAAGTTGTTTTCTCTGTAACTACTCTCCGGAGTATATAGAAATAACATCGAAGGCACATCTTTGTTGAACCACGTACATCTTTTGTTGTGTGATTGTCATTTTGATTCCTTGTTCTTATTTGGTGCTTGCCTTTCTCCTACTTGTTTGTGTTGCATAATAATTGTTACCACAATTGGCGCCGTCTGTGGGAAGCGTTTATCTTCCCTGAGAAAAGCCCACACCAAAGAAGGAGTTTAAAATCTCTGGTCACAGCAGCAATGCCCCCCAGGCAGGGGATATTCAAGAACCACCTGCTCCCCGCAGGATTAGGTCTGAAGTTCGACGTTCAGATCAGAGGGCTCGATTAGAAAGGCCAGCCTCAGAAGAAATCCAAGGACCAGCGAGGTCCACGCAGATATCCAGACTGATTGATGCATACGAGGCACGGCTCCATGAGCAGAGGGAGTCTTCTCGCAGGCACGAGGCAGAGAACGCTCACTTGAAAAGAAGACTGGAAAGACTGGAGAAAGAGATTCATCATGATAACAGGAGACGTCCATACCGCACTCCTAGCCCTCAGGCGAGCAAGCCTTGCAACCGAGGAAGGAGCCCTAGGCGAGGATCTCAAAAGGTTGAGGAAGGCGAATCAGACGACGACCTCCGCGAGCAGCTGCGAAGAGCTCGTCGTTACTAGATCCCTACTCGCAGCAACGAGAACATACAAAATCTGGTCCACAAGGAGATAAACCAACATCCTGCCCACCACAGTACCAGATCGACCCGTGAACTCGCTAGACGAGTTCTCAAAACCCAGATGAAGTCACCTTTCACGAGGGAAATTGAGGAATTAAAAGCCCCCAAGAAATTTACCATTCCCAGGTTCAAGATTTATGACGGTAAGACTGATCCTATTGATCACGTCAGGCAGTACCGACAGGCTATGACCCTCTGGAACCATCGGGATGTGCTAATGTGCTGAATTTTTCCCTCGAGCCTGCATAACATAGCGCAGAAGTGGTTCGAAAGGCTCCCCCACCGGTCCATCAGGAGTTTTAAATCCTTGGTCGAACTTTTTATGGTCCGATTCATTACTAGTAGCTCCCATCCCAAAAGGATGGATGCTTTACTGACAATGAAGAAAATGCCTCAAGAGACCCTCCGAGACTACGCGAAGAGGTACTGGGAGTTATTCAATGAGATCGAGGATTACTCGGAGGAAGTGGCAGTGGCCTCTTTCAAAATTGGGCTACCCAGTTCTTCCCTTCTATACCAGTCCCTGGCGAAGAAGGATGCTATGACTATTGACGACCTAATGGCTCGCATCGAGAAGTACGCTAAGGTGGAAGATGTCACCCGCCTCAGTACAGGAGAAAACGGTCGAGCTAAACTCACTACTAAGGGCAGTGACAAAGCTGAGAACCAGAAGAAAGGAGGAAAGAATGGGGTAAAAAATGGCTCCAAGAACGGAGGGAATAATGATGCGTCGAAAGCATTTCAGGCGGTCAACACCATCTTCAAAGAACCAATTTACAAAATTCTCGCGAAGATCAAAGATGAGCCATTCATCAAGTGGCCCAGGAAGATGGGAGGAGATCCCTCGAAGAGGAACAATGCGCTAAGATGCGCTTTTCACAAAGAGGGCGGACATAAGACTGAGCATTACAAAGCTCTTAAGTCTCACCTCGAGGAGCTGGCCCAGTCTGGGCATTTGAACGAGTTTGTGGAGATAAAGGCAGAGAAAGTGGCTGCCAATAGAGAGGCGAGACCTGACAATGTGCTCGAAGATGACGCTGGACATGAGTTCTCTATAATTCATGGAGCATCTGATGCCAAGAAGATCCAAGGAAATTCATCTCGAATAGAGATAAAGAAACTTACAGCGGTAATGCAGGCTTTTCATATCGATCCAGCAAAGTCACAGTCAGGAAAGCATCGACGAGCAGATGACGTCAACTATAAAAAGCATATTATTTTCACAGATGAAGATCTGGTGGGAGTGAGAACCCCACATCACGATGCTCTGATAATTACCCTCAGGATAGCTAACTTTGACGTCGACAGGTTACTCGTCGACCAAGGAAGCTCGTCCGAAGTAATGTATCTCGACCTATTCAGAAAATTGAAGTTAAGCATCGTTGACCTAAAGGAAGCTACTGTCCCTTTAGTTGGCTTCGCTGGAAAAATAACTATGCCCCTGGGAAAGATTGTACTGCTGGTGCGCGCTGGAAACGTCTCCAAGATGATCGAGTTTTTGGTAATTGACATCGACTCGCCATACCAGGCCATCCTCGGCAGGGGATGGCTTCATGCAATGAAGGCAGTCTCCTCGACCTACCATCAGAAACTCAAGTATGTAACCGAGCAAGGAGTAATGGAGATCCACGGCGACCCAGAGATGGCAAGAAGGTGCTTCATAGCAGCGATCCGACCAAAACCAGAGAGGAAGGCCGATCAGCCCAAAGAGAAATTTGAAGAAGGTCTGACACCTTCTAAATAGAAATTAAAGTACGAAAGACTTGGAGTAAAGGATTCCAGGCTCCTCCCCTCCGAGCGGGTCGTCGAGGACCTGGTAGAAGTTACGGCTGGAGATGGCGATAGTAATAGAGTCTTCTTGATTGGAGCATCTCTCACTGACCAGGAACAGAAGGAATTGACGACTCTGTTGAGACGCAACGTAGATGTTTTCGCGTGGGAACCATACAAGCTACCTGGAATCGATCCTAGTATGGTCTATCATCAGTTGTACGTCGATCCCACCTTCAAACCAAACACGCAGAAGGAACGATGAACTGCACCCGAGAAGGCTAAAGCGATAGAAAAAGAAGTTAAAAAACTGTTGGATGCAGGATCCATACGGGAAGTACAATTCCCCAAGTGGTTATCCAACCCAGTAGTAGTTCCGAAGAGCAATGGAAAGTGGAGATTTTTCATCGACTTCACTGACCTCAACAAAGCGTGCCCTAAAGATAGTTTCCCCCTCCCAAAAATAGATTAACTAGTAGACGCCACTGCAGCTCACGAGCGAATGAGTTTTCTGGACGCATACTCAGGGTATCACCAGATCCCCTTATATGACCCAAACCAGGACAAAACGGCGTTCATCATGATAGTTGGGTTATACTGCTACAAGGTCAAGCCCTTTGGGCTTAAGAATGCAGGGGCAACCTACCAGCGGCTGGTCACCAAAATTTTCAAGGACCATATGGGAGACACCATGGAGGTCTACATCGATGACATGCTCATTAAAAGCAAGAAGAAGGAAAATCACCTCTCAGACCTTTCAAACACCTTCGAAATCCTCAGGAAGTACCGAATGAAACTTAACGCGAGCAAGTGTTCTTTCGCTGTCCAGTTAGGAAAATTTCTTGGGTACTTGGTCAGTAAGAGAGGCATAGAGGCTAACCCAGACCATATCGATGCAATTAACAAGGTACAACCCCCTCGCACAATTTGGTACGTACAGAAGCTCACTGGTATGCTCGCTGCCTTAAATTGCTTCATCTCTAAATCCTCCGAGAAGTGCAAGCCTTTCTTCCAACTTCTAAAGGGGAACAAAACGGTAGAGTGGAGACCAGATTGCTCGTGAGCATTGGTCGAGCTCAAATCTTACTTAATCTATCCACCACTGCTCGTCATACCATGGCAAACAGATTCTTTGTACCTGTACCTCTTCGTTTCCAACCACACTGTCAGCTCTGCGTTAATATGCGAGGTTGCAGGAATCCAACACCCCGTTTATTACGCGAGCAAGACCCTCCTGGACGCCGAGTAGAGGTACCTACCACTGGAGAAGCTTACCTTTACACTAGTAGTGGACTCGAGGAAGTTGAAGCATTATTTCGAAGCCCACACTATCATCGTCCTTACATCGCACCCCCTTAAGAAAATCCTGAGGAAAGCGGATTTGTCGGGCAGACTGTCTAAATGGTCTGTCGAGCTCAGGCGATTTGACATCCAATTCAACAAAGGACCGCAATTAAGGGGAAGATCCTTGCTGATTTCATAGCCGAATTCACGGGCGAGGAACCCTCCGACCAACCTCAACCAACAAGGCAAAAGGAGAACCAAGCAACAGAGGAAACTTGAAAACTGTTTGTTGATGGAGCCTCCAACTCAAAGGGGGTAGGGGTAGGCATTGTCCTCGTTACTCCATAAAATGCAATCCTTGAACAAGGAATCAGGCTTGGATTTGCAGCCTCCAACAACGAACAGAGTACGAAGCCTTAATAGCCGGCCTCCAAAAGGCGCACACTTTGGGAGCAAAACATTTACAGTTGTTCGGCGATTCCCAATTAGTCTCCAATCAGATAAGTGGAGACTACAATGAAAAAGATGAAAATATGGCAGCTTACCTCGCCTTAGTAAAAAAACTAATGGCGAGCTTTGAAGAGATCGATGTCCAGCAGTTTCCCAGGGGGAAAAATATCCATGCCGACGCCCTAGGAGCCCTGAGTTCGGCAGTTGACTCGGACCTAAAAAGAACCATCCCCATCGATTTCCTCACTCATCCGAGCATTGACCGCGACAGCAAGCCACCAAACATGGAATAGGTACTCCAGGTGGGATCAGCCCCCAGCTGGATGGACCCCTTAAGGGACTATTTAAAGGATGGAACGCTCCCGGATGACAAGAAGGCTGCCCACCAGATAAGAGTCAAAGCTGCTCGCTGTCACTTATCCCCGGAGGGAAACTTGTATAAGAGATCCTTCTCCGGTCCCTACCTCCAATGCGTTCACCCAGGGAATATCGAGCAAGTGCTACACGAGCTTCACGAAGGAGTCTGTGGAAGCCATATCGGAGGAAGGTCTCTAGCTTTTCAAGCAATGAAGGAAGGCTATTGGTGGCCATATATGCAAAAGGACTCTGTGATGTATGTCCGCAAATGCCTGAAATTCCAACTTCACGCTCCTATGGTCAACCAACCCGCCAACAACCTAAAATCACTGTCCAGCCCATGGCCATTCGCCCAATGGGGGATTGACATCGTGGGACCACTGCCCATCGCCATCAAAAATCGCAAATACTTATTGATTGCAACTGATTACTTCACCAAATGGATCGAATCAGAACCCCTGTCAAACATCCGAGATGCAGATATGATAAGATTCATGTGGAGAAATATAATCACTCGTTTTGGCATCCCAAAACCATCATCACCGATAATAGAACGCAGTTCGAAAGTGGCTCTTTTCATAGTTTCCGTAACGAACACGGAATCAAACACCACTTCAGTTCGATAGCCTACCCTTAGAGCAATGGACAAGATGAGGCTTCCAACAAAATTGTGATCGATGGATTAAAGAAGCGATTGGAGCGAGCCAAAGGCACATGGGTAAATGAATTACCACATGTTCTATGGGCGTACCGAACCACTCCTCGGCGAGCAACAGGAGAAACCCCATTTTTGCTGATATATGGTATGGAAGCAGTCATCCCACTTGAATCAGGTTTGCCGACAATGAGGTCCAACCTTGTCGACCAGGGACTTAATGATGCAGTATTGCTCGCTGAGCTCAACCTAGCCGACGAGCGTCGAGAGCTAGCCCTAGTAAAACTATCGAGCTATCAGCAATAGCTCGCGAGGCATTACAACAAAAGGGTTAACCCAAGGACATTCCGAGTTGGGGACTACGTTCTAAGGAAAGTCCTGGGCAGCGCAGTAAAACCATCAGACGGCAAGCTAGGACCAAACTGGGAAGGACCCTTTAAGATAACAAGAGACGATCTGTAGGGCGCCTATCACTTGGAAACGATGGAGGCAAAGAAATACCACGAGCATGGAACGCAACCAATCTCAAGAGATTCTATTTTTAGATCTTTCTTTTATTCTTTTGTTATGGAACTAGAATTTCATTTCCCTTGTCATTAATGAAAGTTATTTAAATGGTTGAATTCTAATAAGTAACAGCTATATGAGCTTTATCGCACATCTTTTCCAAATGACAGGCCCATTGATCACTACGCCATAGCAGGGGAGTGTCCCTCCTCAGGTCATCGCTATGAAACACGAAGGACCCCTTAGCATTGCCCCTAGCAATATATGAAGCCTTACAGGGGATCCTTAGGCAATATGGCCAAGTTTTATACTGGTCATCAAACTTTCTTTGGTTGAATAAAATCCTGATCGGATAAAGTATCCAGCACCAGGTGTGTCCTTGCCAATTGCCACACTTAGGCCTAAGGGAGTGTGATGACACGACCTAAAAGGTAAAGTGGTGCACAATGGTATCTCGATATTATACTGGACTGGGAGGACACTTGCGTAATAACACAAACTTAGAAGATCATAAAGCAACAAGAATATGAAGAATTTAATACACTTGTTTAGTCGGCAAATTCGCCCGAAACACAAATTTTATATTAATTCATCATATTTACAACAATGGTGATACATGTTTAGTCGGCGAGCTCGCCCAAAGAATTTACACTACCAAAAATACAAAAAGTAACAACTGGCAAAATCTCAATGGGGTGAGGCCTCAGAGTGAGATAATCAGCCACTCGAGCTCTTTGTCCATCATCCACTACACCAAAATGGCCAAATTGTCACCTTTCAGTCGGCCACCCTTGTCAAGGTCATTGACCGTGACACAAATCTCGCATTTTGTGTCACGGTCATTGACCTTGACACGACCGTGACAAGTCCGTGATAAATTTACTTGTCACGGTCAATGACCGTGACAATTATTTGTCACGGTCGTGTCAAGGTCAATGACCATGATACAAAACGCGAGATTTGTGTCACGGTCAATGACCTTGACACGATCGTGACAACTTTTGCAGCAAAAAAATCCCTAGGATTCTTTTTTCCCACCTTTTTTGGTTTTCCCCCCCTCTCTCTCTCTCATCCGCGATTTCTGCTCTCTCTCTAAGGTATATTTTTTTTCCTCTATTTCTCTTTCATTTCTATATGTATGTGTATGTGTATGTGTGTATATGTATATGTGTATGTGTGTGTATATATGTGTGTGTATATATATGTGTGTATATGTATATGTGTATGTGTGTGTATATATATGTTAGTGATAGTTAGAATTGTGTAAATGTTAGAAAAGTTCTAGAATTCATATGTTAAATTTAATTATATAAATATTTAAATTGATAATAATTTTATTCATGAAATAATTCAATTAGGTAAAACCCTAGATAATTTTTTAACAGAATTTGATAATATTATATAAAGTTTAGTAAATTCACAAAATGTTGCCAATTGTATGTTTTTAAGAATATCATTAGTTACTTTCGTGCCCAACTATGTAGAATTCATACACATGCATGTTGTTAGAAAGTCTTAAATTTAATTCTCACTTTAATTTGTAGAATCTCTGTACTTGGTTGGATTTATCCCTTTATGATAATGAAATTTATGCTCCAATTATAATTATCTCATGTCATAATTTTATTGATAAACCATAAATTAATAAAGGGTGTGCGGTGGGAGGGGGCATGGGGTGTGGTGGGGGTGGGGGTGGGGTGTGGAGGGGCAATTTTAACAATTTTATATCTTTAATTAAGAAATTGTATAGCTTTAATTGTAATTTTAATTGTATAGATTTAGATGAAAGTAAATTAATAATTAGTGTCAATTTCATATGAAAGTAGGATTGTCCCTCATTGTAAATTAGTAAATTAATAATTGTATACTTTAATTGTTAGTTTAATTGATGAAATGTTGGGTTGGTTAGTTTTAAAAGTGGCATGACGTGTGCGTGTGTGTGGTGGGGCTGGGGTAGGGGTGTGTGTGTGTACTATTAACATTTTTTTTTATCTGTACTAATAACATTTTTTTACCGCAAAAATGTCTCCTTCAGATATTAAGGCGAAGATGATGATGCTGTTTATGATGATGTCGTCTGGGCTCGGTGGTAGCGGAGGCGACGAGGGCTCCTCCGCCCCTAGGCTCCCCAAATATGGAAAATTTGGGATTACCGTCGAGAACAAGTCGGAGCTATTAGCGAGATCCCTCGAGCTGCTAAAGACGGTCATCGGCCCGGGGTTTATGAGTTGGAAGGAGGTGCCGTATGAGCTCAAGTTAGCTGTTTGGGCGGCACTACAGGTAATATATTTATATTTATATTTATATGAATATTACAATTTCAATTTCAATTTCAATTTCAATTTCAATTTCAATTTCAATTTCAATTTCAATTTCGATTTCGATTTCATATTTATATTTATATTTATATTTATATTTATATTTATATTTATATTTATATTTATATTTATTCGCAACTAACATTGTATTTGTTGGACAGCAACAATTCAACTTGGATCCAAAGCTACGCGATCCCGTCTTGGAGCAGATTAGGGAGCAACTCAAGTCGTGGAAAAAAATATGCGGGCACGGTACTTTGGGAAAACAAGAGAGTCGATTATCCAATGGCGTGAATCCGTCCCCCCCAAGGAGCCGATATCATTGGCACAATGGCAAAAGTTCATTGACAATGAGATCGAGGATCGACAATTGGCATCTCGCCAATCGGGGAGGGAAAATCGGGAAAAAAAGATGGACGTGCACTACTCCGGTCGGCCCTCTTACGCCGAGGTGGAGCATAGGATGCTGGTAAGATTTAATTTTTCTATAACTACAGAAATATATTATTTTTCATTATTTTACTTTGTGGGGTGGATACTAATTTTACTTTACTTTATTTTATTTCAGGGGGTAGGGAGTGGGCCAGGGGGTAAGCCACATAGGCTCGATACTTATGTGGCTCTTCGGACGAAGAAGGGGAAGGACAAGGAGGTGTCCCCGAGCGTCGCGGCCACAATTGTAAGTAATCCGACAGTTTAATTTTTGTTAATTACGTTATAATTTTTTAGTTTACTTATTTTACTAATCATGTGCTTTTTGTCGTTTCAGGCAAAGCTTAAGGAAGTGCATGAGTCACAGTCTGATGCCGACAAGGCATCTTTGTCCACAGACGCACTCAGCCAAGTGCTTGGCTCTGATCGCAAGGGGAGGACAAGGGAAGTGAGGTCTCGGGTGGCCAAATCTAGGATCATCGGATTGGAGACGAGCGACACTGGGTTGGCTAGAACGGTGGATTCACACGACGCGAAGCTGTCCCGTTTGGAGGTGACGGTCCAAGATATGTACGCATTCATGAAGCGTACGTTGGGCGGAGATCGTAAAGGGAAAGGGAAAGGGAAGGAGAAGGCGGTGGAGGAGGAGGTGCGGGAGGACGAGGCGTAGGATGACGAGGATGCGGACCTCGCTGCTTCATCACCGACACGTTCATACTTCGATGATCCACTTCCCTATTTGGCACCCTTCAATAGACCAATGACGACACTTGGTTGGCCGAGCGTGTTCATATTGGACGTATTTGATGGCCAGCGGATAGGGTGGGGGTTGAGGGACCCGAATGTTGTCTAGGGTGGAATAGTTCATGGACGTGCGCTTCAACAGATGGAGTCCAGGGTGCTCGCACGCATGTCATACCCAGGAAGGAGAACTCCCTATTGTGGTTGTGCGAACAATGCGGCACGACGTAAATTAGTGGGTGCGTCAATTCGTATGTCGTGTGGCCGACTCACCTCCTCACATTTACCCAAGACATGTAGTAACATTATTTTTAAGTTTGTCCATTTTAATTATATTTGGATTATATCGTCATGTATATTATTTCTATTTTGAATATTTGGATTATATCGTCATGAATATATTTTTACATTATCTTTAGTTTGTTTGGATATATGATGTTTGGAACAGGTACAACGTTGCTATAACAGGTACAAATATACGGCTGGGCAGTGGCCATACTGCCCAGCAGATTTTTTTTAAATTCTGCCCAGAATTGTCACGGTCAATGACCCTGACACGTCCATGACAAAAAGTTATCACGGACGTGTCATGGTCATTGACCATGACAATTTTTTAAAAAAGGGTCACGACTTTGTCACGGTTATAAACCGTGACAAACGTGTCACGGTCATTGACTGCGACATGACCGTGACACAAAATGCGAGTTTTGTGTCAAGGTCAATGACTGTGACACGACCGTGACAAAAAAAGTTGTCTCGCCTCGAAATGTCACGGTCATTGACCTTGACAAGTTGAATTTGTCAAGGTCAATGACTTTGACAATTAGGCAGATTTGGTGTAGTGATCAGGAGCAGGAGCTAACTCTTCCTCGACCTCATTCGCATCCGACTCCAATAATTGCCGAGGGATGGCATCGATGGGGATCCATCGATCATCCCTCCGGAAGGGGTTATGCATCAGGGTAGAGGGAGAAATCTCATGGCGATACCAGAGCATCGAGTTCCTTGGGACTTGTAGCTCCTTCAAGGCACACAGCCACCCCCTGATAAAAAAAAGCTCTTCAAACTCTGACAACCTTGTTGGAGCATCTGACCAACCCCGGTCGTAACCATCAGCCCACACTCGTCGAGGACCTTTTTTGAACAAGTGCCGCAACCGAGTGACATCCCTCTGGAGCCCAGCAGCAATCACATACGCTCGTTAAACGTCATCGCGGAGCTCCTCCATTTCTCTAGCTGAACCCCTGGTGTTCCTGCGAGTTCGCGGAACGATCGGAAGAGAAGAACCCTGTAATACAGGAGGCACATCACTCTGACCAGCTCTAGCTCGCGATGATGAGGAACCCTGTAATAATGCTAGAGAAGTGCTCTACGCATGCTCCCTAAGTCATGAGACCTCTCTCCTCAGAGCCTCATTCTCATGCTGGAGAACTTCCCCAACTTGATTGATCTCAGAGGCCTCTAATATCTTCGCTCTCAACGCGTTAACCTCCTCTTGAACCGAGGCACCAATATCCTCCATCTCTTGAAGCCTGTCATTCAACTTGGCGATGAGCTCAGTTTTCTCCATAAAGCGCTTGTTCCTCAGTCGCAGAGACTTGCAGATCCTCACAAAAGTGTGGCGAACTTCCGAGCTTACATTGGGCCCCAGAATCCTTTCCAATTGGGAAGTAGCAGGAATGTAATCATCAACATCGACCAACTACAAGAAATACAGGGGCTAGGGAGAGAAAAAGATAAATCAATGCATTGAGACAAAGAAACCTTTTCATTAATAAGGGTTGAGAGTACATCGCGCAGTAAAAAGAAAATTTACAGACAGAAAAAGAAAAAATACAGGGTAGTCCTAGAAGTAAAAACTAACTAGCAACCTCAGGTCGCCCAGAAGTCAATGGTTCCTTCCCTTTGTTGGCATCAACAGGGGCACCACCCTCAGCAGGGGTAACCTCTGTCGACACAATAAGAGGAACATCAACAGAGATGGTCTGGGAGACAGGGTCATCAGCTTCAATAGCGGGGGAAGGGACTTCAAATACGGTCGGCTTCGGACTTGGGTCATGCTCATCGAACAGAGGAGAGTCGATATTAACACCGATAGCCAATAGGGCCTTGTTCCAGCCCTTCTTGAAGTTTAGACGGCTAATATAGCCTGTCTTAACCTCAGCATCCTCGTATGTTGTAGCCCAACCAGAATTATACGAGTCTTCCTTGGCAGTGACAGCCTCAGACTCCTTCTTTTTTAGCTCCTTAGATAGCACTCTGTTCATTTCCACGGAAGCCAGCTTGCTCGAGAAAACTAGGTCGTAGGCTTATCGCAACTCTTTCAAATCTTTAATTGCTGCATCCTTCTCCCGGTTAGCTGTGGCAAGAGCCAAGTCGGATGATATCCGCGCAGCATCAACAGCTTTAAAACTAGCCTCGAGCTCTGTACTCTTTAGCCTCAAGGTAGCATTCTCTTTCTCCAGCTCGCTATTATTCTTCACCAACTCATCGTGAGAACAATATAGTACGGCGAAGTCAGTCACAAACTGTAAAAAAAAGACATTAGAAGAAGGAAATTATGGAATTCATAAAAATATGGGAGAAAAGGAAAAATCTTACCAAATCTTGCCTCTGGCTAGCCTGAAGGGATAATTGTTCGGACCCCACCGCCCTTTGGTGATCAGCTGGAAGAACTGCTCTCTCGAGCAGTACGGGGGCCAACTGAGGGGAAATCGCGACTGAAGCTCCCTCAGGCAGGGGAAGACACCGAGACTAAGGATTGCCCAGCCTTTTTCCTAGCCTCCATCTTCCTCCTCTCTTCTTCTTTCTCCCTCTCCATTATTATCCTATCCTCTATCCTTTTCTTTTCCTCCACCTTCTTCTTCTCCTCCTCCTTTTTCCTCTCTCTCTCCCTTACCTGCTCTTCTTCTTTCCTTCTTTTTCTCCTGCTCCTGAGCAGAAGACTGGGAACTAGTGTCCACAGCCCTAGAACTAAACTTCTGCTTCTTTGACCTCTGTGCGAGAAGAATATGGTCTTCATCATCATCATCATCCCGAATTAAATTCTTTCGAGGAGGATCAATATCCTCACTCAAACTACTAGACGTTCTCGACGACTCTCGAGCTTCAGAAACCTCCGCACAATCAGAGGAACTGCTACTACTGGAGCTCTCTCCACCCAAATTGCTCACAGCACCTGCAATACCACTTTCAGAGCTGCTCTCCTCCTCTTCCAACTGGATAGGATCCGCAACAGTCTCTTCAGAGGTACCGAATTCAGGGATACTATCCACAGGCCTTGCTATAAAGCTAGAGCCAATGTTCTTGTATTCGAGCAGAAAAGAAACAGACCTAGGATGCTCGTCGTCACCCAAAGGCTCCCTGATATTCCAAGCCTTGACCAGTTTAGAGAGACGAACCTCGCTGAGAGCAAGTTCCAAATTCTTCGACCTCGCTGTAGAAAAAAGCAGAGAAAAATTAGAAAGATCACAAATCAACAAAAATTAGAGGAGCAGAGCAAATTCTACCTATGTACTCTTCCCCATGAAAGGGAACAGAGAACCTATCAGACCTCGACCCTTCAAACTAGGGAGAAAATTGCCAGTTTCTAGCAAGAAAACCTTCTTGCCAGTAGTCCTTATGGGAATCAGGTAGGTTAACCACCAATACCCTATCAGGGCTCCTGGCCTTTAGGTACAGGACGCCAGAACTAGTTCGAGAGAAAGAATAGCAAAAATAAACCTCGGTGAGCCCTAACCTAGTACCATATAGCTGATTTATTCTATGGACGCCATTAATTATCTTCCACACATTGGGCAAATACTGTGCAAGGACAATATTAAAGTATCCAAAGAAGTGCAAGAACAGATCGTTTGGCAGAAAAGTGAGTCCCCCTTGGGAAAGCAACAAAACTTGGATCCAATGGGCATCCTCTATCTCTCTAACATTCCTAGGGGGGAAGCGCAGCACTCAATATCTACCCACTTAGGGATGTTATAAAACTTCCTAAATTCAGCGACCGGCCTATTCCCAATCTTCGCCATTGGAAAACCCTAGAAACTACAATTTCAAAGAGAAAGTACAAAGAGAAGGCACGAGAAACTTACAAAATAGAAGATCGATTCGAACGATGAAGAAGCACTGGCCCAAACAACAAAGAAGTAATGAGAATGGAGATTGAGAGAAGAAAGTACGAAGTGCTACAGCTCACAGGGAATGGAAGAATGCTGAAAAGATTAAAACGACGGTCGAAAAGTGGCTATTCCAGAAAATCTTTAAGTGTTGCTAATCATAGTACACAAAATACGAAGCGGGTGCCGCCAGAATCAGTTTCACAACTTCCGAAGAGTTTCACAATGAACAAAAAAACCATTATAACTAATCATTTAAATTTATTGAGCCCAAAACATGGCCCAACAAACTTAGGGGCAATTGTGGGTACCCAAAATTAAGATCATGGGCTTAGACGAGTAGCCCAATTCTGGCGGACCAAAGTCTTGACCCCCCATCTCTTATTTGATCGTGTCCCAGTCTCTTCCCACGTTCCCATTAAGGGAAGTTCTAGGGAGATATGGAAGACGTGGGGGAACCCAACACCCCCAATTACCAAAATGTACATGTATATATTGAACCCTAGGTCCGGGGCAAAAGGACAAGTTATATTCTCTGTAACTACTCTCCGGAGTATATAGAAATAATATCGACTGCACCACCGTAGACGTAGGCACATCTTTGCTGAACCACGTACATCTTTTGTTGTGTGATTGTCATTTTATATTCCTTGTTCTTATTTGGTGCTTGCCTTTCTCCTACTTGTTTGTGTTGCATAATAATTGTTACCACAGAAGATATCATACATATGTTAACGGTGGTCAGGTAAGGTCGACAACATCAGCCAAAGTACCATAATGCCAACTTACTTTTAGCTTTACCATTCCTTTCACCGAGGGGATCATCAAAATCACCTGATATCCCTCTTAGGACCATAAACCACACTTTCTTTTATTTTTTAATAACTTCCTTACCTGCTCCGAAAATATTGACACATTCGATAAGGAACACCACCTTCTCTGAGGCATCCTGAACACCCATGAATGCTAATAATTGGATAATTATTATCTCCTATCAACTTGGTCAAACTAACTCAAATGACTTAAATGGTCTCATGGCCCCTTTGGACCACTATTTCCCCTTAAAAATTCAAAGAGATTAGTTATCGAGCTTATACACTAAGATTGTAAATCACCGTGACTCTTTGAATATCTCTGGTGTTCTACCTTCACTACTAGAAGGACGCCAATAAACACAAATATACTACAAATTGTTCCACCGCACCACCAATATGGACTCGTCAAATTACTGTACATCTGATCGCTTTTAAGATTTAAAATAAACCACAAATACGTGCCTCGGCTAAAACTATATTTCATTAACCTAAGGATGGCGAACTCCTCTTAGTTATGGCTTGTATACTGTATCCCGATAGAAAATTCAATGCTTGGGACTGAACCACACTTGTTACAAAATTGGGTGCAATGGCCACCACTGTTACAAACTTCCACTTAAATAGGATATTGTTGAAAACCACAAATAACTAATCCAATTACGGTCAAAATGCACTTTATGAACACTCATAGGGCATGGTTAATCCACTAGCATAAGCATGGATGCGCATGCTTCATAATGTGTCCGGAAACTAACTTTGAAATATCCTGCTCCCGATACAACATTTGGTGATTACTAAATCCGAAAACCATCATCATAACAAAAACAACTCCCTCAAAATCCCCAATAGGTCATTAACACGCAACAAGGAACACTTTTCCCGCACCGTGACACTAAAAGAAAAATGATATATGTCGATGTTTTGAAAATGTAGAAAACTTGAAAAAACGTCAATTAAAAAAATTGGACGTTTTTGTAAAGCGTCTGGGTATCTTAAGTCCAGAAATAATCGACGTTCATGTAAAATGTCGAAAACTATTTCCCGTCATTTGCCCCGATATTTTTCAACCATCCGCAAATGTTTTACTTTAGGCAAACCACCCAACATTTTTAGGGGAAAACATCGCTTTGTTATGACACATGCAAAAAATGTTGTATTTTATATGCTAATATTTTCTAAATAAGGGTAAATATTACGTTATTTATGGATAAACGTTTTCTTTTTTCAAAAGCCATCATTTAATGAAGTTCAGCTTTAACTATTATTTAACAATACAAAATCAGAAGTAACTTCAAATGAAGTGAAAACATCATTCTCAAAAATCTAGTATATTCAGGGAGGTATCATTAATATCAATGTGTCTCTCAATACATATAAAATCAACCAAACCATGAGTACTTATATAATCAATCTTCCAACATAAAAAGGTATTTTCAATCCTAGACAAAGTCTACTACATGTCTAAATCACATGTCGAAATTATCCCAACAAAATATAAAAAGACAGTAAATCATCATCCAAAAAGTAATGAAATTTCTTATGACTAATCAAAAGACACCTCCATAAGAAAGCGAGACCAAATTCAAAATCTGTAAAAAAAGTGATTGAAATGTTAAAATCAAAATTGGTCAAAGGGGATATTAAAATAAATGAAAGGTGAACTTACATTGCACGTGAATCTTTTGCTTATTTGTTCTTTTTTATCCTCTTCGCCGGAATGTGATTCTTAAACTAAAGATAAGATTAATGGTGTTTTCATTTTATGTGACTAATTAAAGAAAATAAGTCATAGCAAACTTATTAAATCATCCAACTTAAGGACCTATATCCAAAGAACATAATTAGTACATAACTTCGTATATTGAGTGGGAGTATAATAGTGATAAGAACCAAAATAAATACAAGTATTGAGTGGGAGTATAATAGCGTAATACAGCAAGTATGCTTCATTGCATCGATATGAATAATGCTATAACATTTATCCCATTGCCCATTCCTCACTTCAGTCCACATCCTAATGTGAATTATATTCGTGCTAGCCTCGCAGCTACACCACTTTTTGCCCATTCTGTGATCCCAACGAATGCTTCACTAACTAGTAAGAATAAAAAAGTTCAGGGTCATGCCGTGAGGCCTGTTGCCTCAAATCAATCTAACCTAAATAACAAAAACCCATAATCGAATCAACCATTTGAACCGACCCATGATGCTATCTATGTTCAAGTGAATGAACTTGAGGTCAAAATTGTAGAATGGGGAAGTTCAAGAAGATCAAGGTTTTATTTTAGGCGATTATCTTGAGGAGCTCATTCACGATGACAAAGGTTATGTCTCGAGAGATGCTTCAAATAAACAAGTTAAAGAAGATCAAGATTCTTTGACTGGCTCGAAAATAATATGAAAAAGGAAGATAAATTTTATTAGTGATTCTAAATGTTCATCAAGCGTGGAGTCAAAGAGGAATCATCGGACAGATGGTATTTTCAAATAAGGTACTGGTGAGTTTTTGCCAGTGAAGAGTGGAGAAGATAGCAAGCCTGCATATATGGAAATATGCGAGAATCAAAATGTGAACGGGAGATAAGAGGGTTTCTTGAGGAGAAATTAGAGTGGTCGGGTTGGAGTAACTACATGAAAATTCTATTGAATATTATTTGTTTACTCACTTTGTTTTGGCTTCTCTCTTGTTTAAGATTTTGTATTTGGTTGTGCGGGTGTCTGTTTACCGTAATAATATAGGTTAGAAGTTTGTCAAACTAAAATTTGGTACGTGTTTATATGTGAGTGGTATTAATGTTTTTCCACTAATAAGGTTGTGAATTGCTAAGGATATAGTTTAGTTTCCTATAAGCTATGTAAATTGGATTGTGTCCTTTTAAAAGGTCATTTGTGTATATGCATTGTTGTTAGTATCAGAATCTATAACAGTATCTTGATAACGTTTAGGTATTTTTATTGATTAAATCAATTAATTAACTTCACGGAATCAAAACTAAATCATGGTTAAAGACACTCTGAATACAAATTATCAGTTTTTTAGTTTACTTACTATGAGAATACCATTCTACTTTATGGAAAATTTATATCTTTATTATTTATGTGATTCAATGATTTTGTTTCATCACTTGGAATTATAAGTGAATTCATTATGAGTGCATACTTCATTTCATGCCTATTTATCTAATTAGTTGTTTATTCTGAAGTTGAATGGGTGCAATATGAATTCATTATAAATGCTTGAATCACTATTATTGCTATTTGAGTATAAATAAAGTTCAAATGAGGAGTATTTTCACCTAACAATTACCGACCTAGCCCTACCATAAAAGAAATTAAAATATTTCTCATATCAACTAACATATTTCTCTGATGTATTATTATCGCAACAACAAGTTTAGCACAAGGGTTGAAAACACATAATTGTTTGATGGATTATTACCGCAACACCAAATTTAGCGCAAAACTTTATATAAAATCAATTGTTCTTATAAAAAACTACCAAACTTTGTATACAACTAGTTTTTATCACGCGCGATGTGCGGGTGCTCTATAGTTACCGGTAGTAGAACTTATATAATAAAGAAATATATTTCACAACATATGAGAAAATTAACACATCACGGAAAGTATAAAATTCATCTCAAAAAGTGAAAAATGACCCTAAAATACAAACATGTAAAAATCTAAACCCCAGAGTAAAAAGCTACAAAAACATTGAATACCAAATGCAAATATTCCATTAAATTATACTTTTCATAATTATATTTACGAATTCATTCTTCAGGCACACGCATACCCTAGTATACATATATAAGTAAATAGTGTCAATTTATTGATGTTAATCTACTCATGCCCTTGGTTTTGAAAAAGTAAAATGATGTGTGAAAGAATTATGATTATCAGTTTTGAAATAAATGATTACTTGCATCAATTATTCAACAAACAATTTCCAACCTAGAACTACCGTAAAAGAAAAAATATTGAGTTTTGTTCATTAAAACAAGCAATAACATTGATTTTATTTATACTAAAGCAGTCAAGTGCTTCATAATTACATAACGACGCCATTATCCATCCACAAGATATAACTATAACAAGTAACAAAAACTATTATTGTTATTGAGTATAAATAAAGTTCAGAAGAGAGGTATTTGCACCAAACAATTACCAACATGTCCCTACTATAGAAGTAATTAACATATTTCTCATAACAACTAACATATGTGTCTGATGGATTATTACAGCAACGGCAAGTTTAGCACAAAACTTTATATAAAATGATTTTTTCTTATAAATAACTACCAAACTTAGTACACAACTAGTTTTTAGCCCTGCGTGATGCGCGAGCGCTCTATAGTTACGGTAGTAGAACTTATATAATAAAGATTTATATTTCTTAACACATTGCGAAAAGTAAAAAATACATCTTAAAAAGTGAAAAAAGACCCTAAAATGTGGACATTTAAAACTCTAAACCCGTGAGTAAAATGATGCAAAAATATTGAATCCTAAAATGCAAATATTCCATTAAATTATACTTTTCATAATCACATTTAGGAATTCATTCTTCAGGTACGAGCATACCCTCGTATACATATATAAGTAAATAGTGCCAATTTATTAATGTTAATCTACCCACGCCCTTGGTTTTGAAAAAGTAAAATGATGTGTGAAATAATTATGAACATTATTTTTGAAATAAATGATTACTTTCATTAGTTATTCAACAAACAATTACCGACCTAGCCCTACAATAAAAGCAATGATATTGACTTTTGTTCATTAAAACAAGAAATAACATTGATTTATTTATACTAAAGTATTTAGGTGCTTCATAATTACATAACGACGTCATAATCCATATATAAGACATAATTATAACAATTATCAAAAACTATTATTGTTATTGAGTATAAATAATCAGCAGAGAGGTATTTGCACCAAACAATTACTGACCTAGCCCTACTATGAAAGCAATTAACATATTTCTCATAACAACTAACACATTTGTTTGATGGATTATTAGCGCAACAACAAGTTTAGCACAGAGGTTGCAAATACACATATGAGAGAAAGAGAGAGAGAGAGATTACCCAAGAACTGATAGATCGCCAACATACAAATTGAGAGATGCCAAACCCTAAAAGAGAATTCAAACCAAAGAAAATAACTCCCAAGACCGATTTTTGGTTTATTTTCCCGATTATGTCCTATGTGCTTGTGAGTTGCAGATTTAAAAAAATATCAGGAGCCAATATTAAAGGAGGGAACACCCGTATCCGTGTAGAAAAAGGAAAGAAAAATAGGTTTGGGTCATTTTTTGCACAACGACTTAAAAAGTCGACATTTAAGGAAAAAATGTTTCAAATTTTTTGTCATTTTAGGAAAGTGATGAGATATATGTTGTCGTTTCGGTTAAAATTTCGAAAATTTTCCAACATTTCAAGTAAAAAGTTGGCATGGCACACCTATCCTGACGTTTTTTATAAACATCGTAAAAAATGTCGGAGTAGTTATATTTTCTTGTAGTGTGACCTTGTCAACTCGCGGTGATCAACATAAATAAAGCGAAATGTCCATGTTTTGACGAAGAGAACTGGAGCTTCTCCAAAGTAATAAGCTACTCAAACAACTTCTTGGTTCAAAATTATGATGCCCACTCATATGGAACTCTATCCTCTCTAACAGAGTCAAACTAGTTAAAATACCCTCACAACGGGTTAAATCTAATGCCAACACTAACGCCATAACTAATTTTTGGTGTAGTTGGTAACTTAATACCTCTTTGCATTTAAGTAGAAAAATTGCGGACTATCGATAACATCTCTAAGAAATTGTAAACCATTTCTAATGTATCTACTAATATCCATAAACATTAGGTCTCCCACGAGTCTAGATGTGACTAAAAGAAGTAACCCCAGCACTAAGCAGCAAACATATAAGCCTACCCCTGATAGTCAATATAAGAGTGAAACAAAGATACTAATAAATGTTTAATAATACAAATCTTAAGACAACATATCTAAATATACAAAGCAGTTGAATACCAAGTTGGCCAAACACATTACCACATCTCCGTAATTATTACATAAGGCAGCACCTCTAATTGTTGTGTTATCCCCATATAAAGTAAACTCACCGATTACTACTCTATATCATGAAATCATAGTAAACACACTATTAATAAAAGAACGAGAACTCCCTAGTGTCCAAATAAGACTCATATGCATGAATCATAAGCATAATCGTAACCATTCCATGGTGGTATCCCAATAATACAGTTTACCCTAAAGAAAATACTAACTAAGTGGTCTCACTCACCACAAATGTAACCATTTCCTCTCAAGAAACCTATCGAAATGGAGTCTCTACTAGATGCCCTATTAACCTTGTTTCTATGGTCGTTTATGCTAAAACTGGTCTCGTTGGACCCGTTACCATTGGTTATGACCCCACTGGCCATAATTCCCTTGGCTCTACTAGCGCAAAATAACTCTTATTGTCTTCCCCTAGAACCTCTTAGAGTTTACTCACCAGATGAGGTCCCTTTTGCAGGTGAGGTCCTCCTTGGCTCGGGATATTATTACACCATTATTAGTCTTTCGAACCTACTTGGGTCCCAATTCTCTCACTCTTAAGAACTCTATCCTTCATCTATCTATAATGATTCTGGCGATGTACAATGATGACTTCCACCACCAAAGCTCAAGTGATGAAGGAAGGTCATCCTGGAACACCACCCAAATCCTTGCCCAAAGTTTTTTGTATATCATTATGTCATCAAAATAGATTGCAGATGATGCAAAAGGCTATCTTCTCTTCAGTATCAATCTCTCCTGCTGAAGGAAGAGAAATATAATTGAATTCCCCCTCCTACTGGCTACCACATGGTCATCCTGACAAGGTCGTGAAAACTTGCTTCTCATGCTCTTACGGATGGTGAGTGGAAACATTTCAACATATTGAAGGTCTCACGTCCAATAGTAACTAACTCCCAATCGAATTCGACCTCATCCATGAGACATATCACAAAGGAAGTCTAAGCGATCGAATTCTAATACACTTCGGTCTAATCAAATTAGTCTTTTGGAAAAATTACGCGAGATGCCCTAAGTGATCATCGTTATACAAAGTACAATCCAAAATGATAAGGCTCTACAATAGTCAAAGAACGCAAGGCGTAAAAGTGACAGATGCACTGAAGACCCTAGGGTACTTGAACATGTAATGCTATGATACCAACTGTGATAAACCGTAAATTTTAGAAATAGATTGATCATGTCTAATACAAAAATCATGGGAATCAAAAACATTTGGTAATATTCTCAGCACCAAAAAATTGAACAAGTACATATACAGGATAATAAAATACTGAATAAATAAAAACCACCTCTGACACTTTCCAACTGTAGATACAAAATAAAACAAACTCTGGAATATAAAATGTATCTCAAATATAATAACTATCTATGATTGCAAGTACCACATGTATAATCTTTGATTCGGGGTAAACTGTAAAATACAACTACATATGCATAAATATAAAATGAATTCGAGGAAGTACATGAGCTACATTGTTTGACTTCTACATCCTAGGAATGATAAACAGAATGTCCTTAGAGATACTCCTCTAATGAAACAACCAAAGTCTACGGTAAAAACAATGAACTAAGATCTGTTTTACAAATGTTTACAAAGAATAAGAATTTAACTGAAGTTTTCCCTAATAATAATAATGCATTTTACTCCTAATTTAAGTTATTTAAATTACCCAACCTAAAATAAACATGTGTTTCTACTCCTAAACCCATATATGGTCCATGTGAATAATGTTCCTCTTTTAGTTACTTGTTCTTTATTTCCACATTCTTAGTTTAATCTCCTCCATTAGGCATCATTTCTTTTACGGTAATCTCTTACCTTAAGGGAAAATCTCGTTGACTAATATAGGTATCGCTTATAGTATCTAAGTAAAATATTAAATTTGCCTCAAGTCTATCAGTCCAACATTATCTCATATCACTAATGTAGTATCTATGGCTCTAGTATATCATTACATAAATATTGGGTCATAAGTCCATAGATATACATCTCTAGTATAGGATATAGACCGGTACAACTAACTCAAGTACCAACAAATAATCACATAAATAAGAAGAAATATAATTTAACTTCTAGCATCTACATACAAGTACAGTCCCCAACACGTACAAGTAAATGCGTTATTCTTTCACTCGCGTATAACGAAGACATATCCCTAACACCTTCAGGAATCACTCACGCATACTTTGTACAGTTATACGTTGTCCCATGCCTATATCCCAAAAGAATTAACAAGTAATAATTACTACACCTTCACATCAATCATATAACCCCATGCCCAAACTATATGAGAGGATTCCCCCATTTTATCACCACGATATAACACGGGTACTTTCCACATGCGATGTCCGAGGTAAAAATGACTATGGTAAATGCCATCTCTATCATTGGGATACCAGTGCGTTTAAAGTAGTATGTTCCCTATAAAGAATATCTCGTCTAGTACACAACTCACGAGCACTCACACAGGGTATGCATGCACATAAAATACATAAACAAATATAACCACTCACAAAAAAGTTAAAATAAATAAATACCACCCTACATAAACGGATTACCCATAAAGTCTCTATTAATTGTTTGATATGAATGTTAACTATAATCGATCATATATAACACTAGTTCGATATCCCAAGTTTCGGTAGTTTAGGTATTATCTCATCTATCTTTCGTAAATATCAATCGAATCAAGTCTTACCTTACTCGGTGGGTAAAGATGTGTTCTAGCCTTTCTGAGTTCTATGCACTCCCTAGGTATCTCTCAGTACCATTAACATCTCATTATTAAACCCAAAACCCTAGGTCTCCAAATTAGGTATCACTCCCTACCTATATTTCCCATATTCTAGACTATCCCGATATTCTTCAACTTATTATGTAGGTCTCAAACCTAGGTATAAAACTTCATCCCTACCCCTAGGTTTTCTAATTAAAGTGAACCATACTGGTCATATAAGATTTCGCAACTGGTAGTAAATTATGAAATCGAACCCATCTAAAAAAAACACAAAAAAATCCTCAAAGAAACACAATTGGGATGTCCCCATTGGACCGGATTGATCTAAACCCAAATCGAATCGATCTGATGGGTTTAGGCAGCCTTCTTCCCTAATGGAATTATGATGGTCATAGACACTTCAAACCTAAACGTAAAGCCTCTAAACCATGGAATTAGACCTTCTGCTTCGAGTCTAACTAACATATAATCAATGCAAACCTATATCTAAAAGGTTTTGGTGATTAGCAACACGAACTAGGGTGTAAACGCAAATTTTAATAATCAAACCCTGGATTCATTTTAAAACCCAATTCCTCATATTAACACGTGAATTCTTTACAAGGATTACTCTAAAGTTAGGGATTTTATAAATTAATACTATTAGTTCCCCTATCTAACATTTTTATATTCTGATTACATAAATTGGTGAGTCAATTTGAAGGATTCAATAAAACTTATAGTAGTTCATGAACATGAGGTTAAGGTTTGAGTATGTAATTAGTCTAACTACGAAAAATTAATATTATATGATTTCAATTCATAATTTATAGACAAATTTTAAAATCCAATGGACTATTATATTACTATTATAACACGATTCTAATTAAAGTCTTAGACTATGTAATCTTGCCTTAATTGGGAGATCAATCCCCAAATCCTCTTCCAATTCTCAGTGCCTCTTCCCTCAAGCTCTCAAAGGTTTCTCCAAATGTCTCATATGAGTTTAGGTTAATTCTAACTACTCTAATAACTAAGCATCCATGAAATTAGGCTTAGGATTTATCTAAGTCCCAATCAAATGACCCCAAAAACGTCTCCATGTGGCCCAAAACACTACCCAAGCCATATACCAATCCAATAGGACTTAAAGCCCATTATTTTAAATCATAAAAGGACGTTATAACTTTCCAAAATCCAACCCGAAATAAGATATCAATCAAACTAATATATTATCTGGTACGAGTCCAAACAGTCCAAATATTGAAATATGGATTATATAACACATATAAATTATAAATGATGGCTTCACTTGTCAATGCAAGCACACATAATTAATTTTCACAATTAAATAATACGCAAAAAATACAGCGTATTACTGTGACACCTCGCCTAATTAAATACAGGGTGATCACTCATTTATTAAATTAAATCAGAATATCCAGTTGGTACATTCTTAGTATCAGTGTGGAAAAATAATTTCTTTATTAATTCACCTAATAAATAATTAAGCTGGTGTCAAAACTTTTCCATTTTTAATTTAATTAAAACCATTCCACAAAGCAAAGTAATAATAGACAACATCACATCACAACTGAACAAGACTAAAAGTGACTGGAATAACTCTCCAGTTAAAATATTTCATTACCATCAAATACAACTGTCTCACCCCGACTTAATTTAGTTAAACTCATCCTTTTTAATTAGAGATAAATTGCCTTAAACAGTGAACAGTGCTTTAATTTAAATCTCTAAGGGAAAAAAGCATAAGAATTTTTTATTTTATTTTTGGCATGTGTAGATGAAAACATAACTACCTTTACATGTAACTTATAAGTACTACACAACTTTACATAATCAAGATCCTTAGTTTAATATTTACACAAAAAATTCTTGATATTCAAACCATACTATATATCCGTCACTCCCTCGGTATAAGGTCCTAACTTGGCAATGAACTCCAAATGATAAACACACCTGAAACAAAACATTATAGGAGTGTAAGTTATAAAGGCTTAGTGAATGACCATCTACCACACATATCACCAATTTGAATAAATATTTTTATTTTGTTCTAATGCTATAACCCAACAAGAATTGTGAAACTCTCGCAAGCCTAGACCCGCCACAGTCCAATTAACCCACCAAAGTTATTCGGGACCACCACATCCCTTTATTAGGCCCGAGTACACAACCTTTAAGTTAGATTAACAGGACCGCCACATCCCATAGGACCCACCGGTCCTTAACATTAGATAAAGGACTCACTAGTCCATATCATTATATAACATCGCTTAACATTTTTAATCATATGCATATGTTTCCAAAATACAACATCACTCCCATAAGCATTTTAACCCATGTGTTTAACTACACATTTCCATATGAACATATAAGCATCTATATTTAATAGGGCATATCAATCACCTTGTATTTGGTGCTAATATTAATACCAAATTACTTCCTTGGTATGGTAGTATTAGTTGCCTCCCCACCGAACAAGTCAATGTCATTAGTATTTGAATACACCGATTAACATCAAACCCAGTAACACATCACATCATTTGGTCAATAAGAAATAACTAAGGAGGAATTAAATATTACACTTCATATTTATATAACACACAATTAATTAATGTTCTAAAACAATTTATGGAATTAAATTACGAATTCGCTAGGCAAAGTTATGCCCAGTTTATTACAACCTTTTCCAAATCGTTTCTCAAGAAAAATAACAACACAACTTCAACTTCCTGGAATTCTCATAATTTTTATACAACATAACTTTCCATGATATTCCACCCAATATCAGTAAACACATTGAATAATACAAAGTTAATGCTTCATAATTTTTAGGGCTCATTTTCTACGTCCAGCAAAACGTCAAACACCTGGTATGCATTCTTGCTCCTTTAGGGCAGATTTTAAACCAAAACTTCAAACTATCACCAAAGGTTCATTCCTTTGTATTTTTACAAAATTTTCGGATATGTTATACTCATATATTCTTTCTAACATCTCGCACTATAATTACTTTATATCAATAAGTATTACATGATTTATGCCATTTTTAGCATAACTAGGTCAAAATAGAACAATAAGGCATAACTTAACATTTTTAAGCATACATAACCTCCACCTTGGGTATAATTCATGGAAACATATAATAAACATGTTTTATAATATATATACATCATAAGCATGAATTTTTCAAATCAAAATGCTTTACGAAAAAATTGATGTAAATCTAGGACTTTAAAGTATGCATTTATGATCCTAGCTCCAGTTCTAACTTATGTTCTTAACCCATCCTTGTTCCAACACAATTAAGTAATATGGGTATCATTAAAATATATATCTAAATCAAAAATAAAAACATGCCAAGTATAGAACTCATCCATGTGACCAACTGTAATAAAGAAGTAATTACCTTATGAAGATTCCTCGATTCATAGAAATTTTCCAAAAATTTCCTCCTTAACTTTATTCTCTTTCTCTCTTTAGGCAAAACTTGTTATTTCTTATGAGGAAGAAGACATACCTCTCATTTATAATCATAAATACGTTGTATAGTGGTCCAATAGAAATAGGGGTAGTGGTAACACGTGATTGGTTGGATGAAAGGTCGAATTAGACAATTCCATTAATGACACATTTATCCCACCTTGGTAAAATCACCATTACTCACTATCACGGGACCCGACTTACTCCATCTTCTTGTCTATGAGTATATAACTTAAACATCTACAACTTAAATATTTTATGTTTTCCCAAAATCATAAAACTAGTACACCTAATTTGGGCTCGAACAGGAAAGTAGCAATTTACCGGAAATCTCAAAACTTTCACATTTGGTGACCAAACATTGTCAATTTCGCACCAACACCCTAGCTTACTTTTATAAAAATAACCATGCATTAAAAACATATTTTATGACGGATTTAACCACATAACTAATCATATGCTCTAAACATGTTATCCCCGATAATAAGCTCAATTAGCACCTAATGTAAACAACACATATATCACATGAGCATGCATCCCCTAAACATGATAATTAACATGTTTAACACACATAACCAATTTATAACTTATAACTCATAACTTATAATTAATCATGTAATTAACCTTCCTAATCATATTTTAGGGCCTTATAATTCTACCCCTCTTATAAAAATTTCGTCCTCGAAATTTAACGCATAAGAAACTTACCAAACAAATGAGGATGTTGCTTTTCATGTTATTCTCTCCTTCCCAGCTGGAATATTCCACATTCTGACTTCTCCACATCACCTTAACAAGTGAAATAGTTTAATTACGTAACATTTGCTCCTTTCGATCTACAATAGCAATGGGTTCCTCCACGTAGGTCAAGTCATCTTGAAGCTCTATCGGTTGTGAAATAAACACATGTGAAGGATCGTCCATATACTTCCATAACATGGATATATGGAAAACATCGTGTATCCGAGACAATTCTCGTGGTAATGCTAACTTATAAGCTACAGCTCCAACCCGCTTCACTATCTTGTAAGGGCCAATGTACCTGGAACTTAACTTTCCCTTCTTTCCAAATCTCATAACCCCTTTCCAAGGAGAAACACGTAGGAATACTCGATCACCTTCCTCAAATTTCAATTCTTTCCTTCGATTATCTGCATAACTTTTTCGTCTACTTTTTGCCACTTTCAAGTGATTATGAGTAATATTTATCTTTTTCGTAGTCTGCTGCACAATTTCTGGCCCAAGTAGTTTTCGTTCTCCTACTTCAGTCCAACACACTGGAGTTCTGCATTTTCTCCCATACAAAGCTTCATAAGGAGCCATCTCAATACTCGAATGATAGTTATTATTATAAGAAAACTCTATTAGTGGAAATTGTTCGTCCCAACTGCCCTTGAACTCCAATACACAAATTCGTAACATGTCTTCAAGTGTTTAACTCGTTCTTTCTGACTGCCCATCAGTCTGAGGATGAAAAGTTGTACTAAATTTCAATTTAGTCCCCAAATCTTGTTGTAAACTAGGCTAAAAGTGAGAAGTAAACTTAGGATCTCGATCAGAAATAATATAAACAGGTGCACCATGCAATCTGTTAATCTCATCCACACATATTTTTGCATATCTATCTATGGAGTAAGTAGCTTTAACAGGAAAAAAATGTGCAGACTTAGTCAACCTATCAACGATAACCCAAATAGAATCAAACCCTCGGGATGATTTTGGTAAACCTATACAAAATCTGTAGTAACATGTTCCCATTTCCACTCAGGAATAGGTAATGGTTGTAGTAAACCACTTAGCTTCTGATGCTCCGCCTTCACCTGTTGGCAAACTAGACATCTAGCAACAAAATCTGCAATGTCGTGTTTCATTCCCGGCCACCAAACGGTTACCGTACATAACAATGTCATCATCCCGAGTAGAAAATTCATTTGCTTTACCCTTTTTCATATTATTTCTAACTTTCTCCAATTCTGTATCTCCTGCCTGTGCTTGTTTTATCCAGTCTATCAATGTGGGTCTAACATTTAAATGTGCTACTATTTTTGTAAGACTCATTCAAAGTTAAATCCACCCCCATTAAAGCTAACTCTCTCGGCAGGTTAACTCAAATAGAATAAATATAAGATACTATGCCTCGAGATTTTCTACTCAAAGCATCGGCAACAACATTAGCTTTACCCGAATTGGTGATGTATCGAGAAATCATAATATTTTATAAGTTCCATCCACCTTCTTTACCTCGAGTTCAAGTCTTTTTGAGTAAACAAGTATTTTAAGCTTTGATGGTAAAAAAAAAAATTCACAACTAACACCATATAAGTAATGTCTACAGATCTTTAATGCAAAAAATACTACAGCTAACTCAAGATCATGAGTAGGGTAGTTGCGTTCATGTATCTTTAACTGTCGAGAAGCAAAAGCAGTTACCTTTCCATGTTGCATTAACACACAACCGACTCCTTGATACGAGGCATCACTATAAATAACTAAATCTTCTGTACCCGTTGGGATAGTCAATACTGGAGCTGATGTCAACTTACCCTTTAAATTTTCAAAGCTTTTATCACAATCACCACTCCACACAAACTTGTTATCCTTTCTAGTAAGCTTAGTTAATGGCAATTCAATAGAAGAAAACCCCGGTATAAACCTCCTGTAATACCCCGCCAATCCCAAAAAGCTACGTACCTCAGTCACACTAGTTGGTCTTTCCCAATTCATTACTGCTTCTACCTTCTTGGAATCAACACAAATACCATCAACCGAAATAATATTCCCCAAAACTACTACCCTGTCTAGCCAAAATTCACATTTAGAAAACTTAGCATACAATTGTTTCTCTCGCAAGGTCTGTAAAATAATACGGAGGTGGTGTTCATGATCATCCCTACTACGAGAATATATTAAAATATCATCAATGAAGACAATAACAAAAGAATCCACGTATGGGTGAAATATACGGTTCATTAAATCCATGAATATGGTCGGTGCATTGGTTAACCCAAATGGCATGACAAGAAATTCATAATGTCCATACCTGGAACGAAAAGCAATTTTGGAAATGTCACAATCTCTTACTTTTAACTGATGATACCCAGATCTGAGATCAATTTTGGAAAATACTCTGGCTCCTTGCAACTGATCAAACAAGTCATCAATGCGAGGTAGTGGGTATTTGTTACGAATAGTCACCTTATTCAATTAATGATAATCAATGCACAGTCTCATGGTGCCATCTTTATTTTTCACAAACAATACTGGGGCTCACCACGGTGATACGCTAGGCCTTATAAAACCACGGTCTAATAAATCTTGCAACTGTATCTTTAGCTCTTTTAATTCAGTAGGTGCCATACGATATGGTGCAATAGATATTAGTGTAGTGTCTGGTACCAACTTAATCGCAAATTCTACCTCACGATCTGGTGCTAACCCTGGGAGTTCTTCTGGGAATACATCTGCAAACTCATTAACTACTGGTATATCTAATAGTTTTACAGCCTCTTATCGTATGTCCACCACATGAGCAAGATAACCCTCACATCCTTTCCTTAGCAGTTCATAACATTGTGTAGCAGAAATCAAACATATTGGAGTGACATTTCCTTCCCCAATAAATTTAAATTCAGGTTCACCCGGTAACTGAAACAGTACCTCCTTTTTAAAGCAATCTAAACACACATGATACGAGGATAACCAATCCATACCCAGTATCACATCAAAGTCACGCATATCGAGAGGTAATAAGTCAACTAGTAATTATTTTTCACACACTCCCTATATACCCTCTCAATAAAAACCAACCCCCCCCCCCCCACTGGAGTAACAATGGCTAAACCAGAATCTAATGATGATAATGGTTTATTAAGATGCAACAGATAAAGCAAAGACACAAAAGAATGTGTAGAACCAGGATCTATCAACACATAAGCATATTTATCACCAATAGTAAGTGTACTTGTCACTACGTTAGGCATAGCTTGTGCATCTTATTGCGTCAGTGCAAAGACTCTGCATTCACCTTAAGTTTGGGATATACCTCGTCTACCTCCCCTGGGTACATTCTGTGTAAAACTCCTACCCCCTACTGCCACACTCCCAACTGATGTTGTAGCTTCGATCATTGGACAATTCTTTCGTAAGTGCCCTGGTTGATCGCATTGGAAATATAATGGCGTCATCTCAGCTGTTGTAAACTCCCGAGACATGTGCCCTTGACCACCACATCTATAACGAAATATGACCCTCGGTACCAGGACGGATGCATTTTCTGACCGATTCATCCCAACTTTTCCACCTCGAGCTTGAAATCTTCCACGTGCACTTCTATTATTTTTAAATTCTTGGGTCTTAGGTACTTCTCGTGCTACACTCTGAGTTAAGGTTCCCGTCTCCCATCCATATGATTTTATACCATCGTGTCTAGCTTTCTTCGAATGTTCAGCTTGCATTTATTTCATTGACTTTTTGGACACCATGGCCCTATCCACCATGTCCACATAATATGTGATCTTCATATTAGCAAACATTATTTTTATATCTACACTCAGCCCAGTTTGGAACCGATCACATTTACTTTCTTCCGTCTTCACCAAGTTAGGTGCAAATCTAGATAAGGATATAAATAAAGCTGCATACTCTGCCACTGTTCGGTTACCCTGTTTCAATGTGATAAATTCTTCCTCTTTATCTTTCTTATAAAGCCTTGGTAAATATTTTTCAAAGAACACCTTCACAAACCTCTCCCATGTAATTTGTGCAGCTTATTGGCACCACTCCCCCCATTGTAGTAAGTAACCTTTATGTTGAATCCCACCATAACTTTGCATCATCCTCTAACCTAAAGGTTTCTAACAAAACCTTTTGTTCATCTCGCACTTCCATCACCTTGAATATTGTTTCCATCTTTCTAATCCACCCCTCTGCCACTAACGGATCAGTAGTCCCAGTAAATGCTGGTGGATTTAACTTCATGAACCTCTCATGCAATTTATCCCTATATCCACCATGTGCTCCACCTCTTTCTTGTTCCACTAATTTTGCCACAGCACGTAATATTCTTCCCACATCATCAATGGGTTATTGTTGCACCACTGGTTCATCCACTTCAATATCTCTATGTCCTTGCTGACTATTAGGAACATAAGATGCCTCACCCTCTGCTCTATCATGCGGCTCATGTGGATCCATCACTCACAGCAATATAATTAACTTAAACAAAATATAATAACAGCAGTTTAATATTAACATTGTTAGTCAAAATCCAAACGCATAGCAAACTCACTTTCTCGTGTCCACTACCAATCTAGACCCTCACACCCTGTCCAGAACCTAATAACCACTCTCTGATACCAAGTTGTCGCACCCCGACTTAATTTAGTTAAACTCGTCCTTTTTAATTAGAGATAAATTGCCTTAAACAGTAAACAGTGCTTTAATTTAAATCTCTAAGGGAAAATAGCATAAGAATTTTTTTTTTTTTGGCATGTTTAGTTGAAAACATAACTACCTTTACATGTAACTTATAAGTACTACACAACTTTACATAACCAAGATCCTTAGTTTAATATTTACACAAAAAGATTCTTGATATTCAAACCATACTATGTATACGTCACTCCCCCAGTATATGGTCCTAACTTGGCAATGAACTCCAACTAATAAACATACCTGAAACAAAACATTATAGGAGTGTAAGATATAAAGGCTTAGTGAATGACCATATACCACACATATAACCAATTTGAATAAACATTTTTATTTTTTTCTAATGTAATAACCCAACAAGAATTGTAAAACTCTTGTAAGCCTGGACCTTCCACAGTCCAATTAATCCACCACGGTTATTAGGGACCACCACATCCCTTTATTAGGCCCGAGTACACAAACTTTAAGTTGGATTAACAGGACCTCCACATCCCGTAGGAACCCACCGGTCCTTAACATTAGATAAAGGACTCACTAGTACATATCATTATTTAACATCGCTTAACATTTTTAATCATATGCATATGTTTCCTAAATACAACATCACTCCCAAAAGCATTTTAACCCATGTGTTTAACTACACATTTCCATATGAACATATAAGCATATATATTTAATAGTACATGTCACTCACCTTGTATTTGGTGCTAAGATTAATACCAAACTACTTCCTTGGTATGGTAGTATTAGCTGCCCCCCCCCCCCCCCCCCCCCCAACATGTCAATGTCATTAGTATTTGAATACACCGGTTAACATCAGACCCAATAACATATCACATCATTTGGTCAATAAGAAATAACTAAGGAGGAATTAAATATGACACTTCACATTTCTATGACACCCAATTAATTAGGGTTCTAACATAATTTACCGAATTAAATTACGAATTCTCTACACAAAGTTATGCCTATTTTATTACAACCTTTTCCAAATCGTTTCTCAAGAAAAACAACAACACAACTTCAACTTCCTGGAATTCTCATAATTTCTATACAATATAACTTTCCATGATATTCCACCCAATATCAGTAAACACATTGAATAATACAAATTAAGGTTTCATAATTTTTAGGGCTCATTTTCCATGTCAAGCAAAACGGCAAACACCTGGTATGCATTATTGCTCCTTTAGGACAGATTTTAAACCAAAACTTCAAACTATCACCAAAGGTTCATACCTTGGTATTTTTACATAATTTTAGGATATGTTATACTAATATATGTTTTCTAACATCTCCCACTAGAATTACTTTGTTTCAATAAGTATTCCATGATTTATGCCATTTTTAGCATAACTTAACATTTTTAAGCATACATAACCTCCACCTTGGGTATAATTCATGGAAACATATAATAAACATGTTTTATAAGATATATACATCATAAGCATGAATTTTTCAAATCAAAATTCGTTAGGAAAAAATTGATGTAAATCTAGGACTTTAAAGTATGCATTTACAATACTAGCTCTAGTTATAACTTATGTTCTTAACCCATCCTTGTTCCAACACAATTCAGAAATATGGGTATCATTAAAATATATATACAAATCAAAAATAAAAACATGCCAAGTATAGAACTCATTCATGTGACCAACTTTAATAAAGAAGTAATTACCTTACGAGGATTCCTTGATTTATAGAAATTTTCCAAAGATTTCTTCCTTAACTTTCTTCTCTTTCTCTCTCTTTAGGCAAAACTTGTTATTTCTTATGAGGAAGAAGACATAACTCTCATTTATAATCATAAATACGTTGTATAGTGGTCCAATAGTAGTAGGGGTAGTCGTAACACATGATTGGTTGGATGAAAGGTCGAATTAGACAATTCCATTAATGACACATTTATCCCACCTTGGTAAAATCACCATTACTCACTATCACAGGACCCGATTTACTCCCTCTTCATGTCTATGAGTAGATAACTTAAACATCTACAACTTTAATATTTTTTGTTTTCCCAAAATCATAAAACTAGTAGACCTAATTTGGGCTCGAACAGGAAAGTAGCAATTTATCGGAAATCTCAAAACTTTCACATTTGGCGACCAAGCATTGCCAATTTCGCACCAACACCCTAGATTACTTTTATAAACATAACAATGAATTAAAAACATATATTATGATGCATTTAACCACATAACTAATCATTTTCTCTAAACATTTTATCCCCGACAATAAGCTCAATTAGCACCTAATGTAAATAACACATATATCACATGAGCATGCATCCCCTAAACATGATAATTACACACATAACCAATTTATAACTTATAACTCATAACTTATAATTAATCATGTAATTAAACTTCCTAATCATGTTTTAGGGCCTTACAACAAATGATATCAACAATACTGACATAAATGATTACGATCTCTGGAATAGAAATAAAATAACTAGAATCCTGGGAGACATGCCCTAACTGAAAGTAGACACTACAGGTGTATGAATCAACAAAATGGAAGCGCCTAAACAAATATGCCTCTCCAGTAGCAGTTATAACCCGTAGAGATATCCATATTCTAAGCTAGCATCCCTGATACTGGACACCTGATGTACAAGATACAATAGATAAGAGAATATGCAAGGAAACGGGTCAGAGCCCGATTGTAAAAGATTGTTAAAATAGCAAGTGCTTAACCAGTGCAATTGATCCATTCTCACCTCTCATCTAGTGTGCATGCCTAACGTACCTTATTATCTCCCAAATTATGGTTTTCAATTATGATTCTAACCCATATCATTTCCCCGTATTTCTCTCATAATACATATGATAATTAAACAGGTTCATTTCTCTTTAATATGAACTAGGCTTTCACAGCTTTAAGATTAAGTATTCACTTACTTAATTAAATCAAATCTCATTATTCATTTTTATCTACAATTTCACACAATAGATTACCTCATAGTATACATGTTAATCTACAAATTTCATATAATAGATTACATCCCAGTATATATAGTTTAATCTACGAATTCACACTTTAGATCACATCATAGTATATATTCATCACACTATTATATATATTAATATGGTACCCTCCCAGACACAGTTGTGGTGCATGCAAACTCTGCTGTCATGTCCTGATACATCTCTCGATGTATAAAGGACTATTGGTTAGGCATCTCTCACGAACCATAAATAACATAACACACATATTGGAGGCGAGCATACTCCCCGGCCGAATGGGTCATGCACATACCTACGTTCTTATTCAACCGTCGAAACTATCATTCACAGCGATAGAATGTCTCCAAGGTCCTATGCTCAAGGTATGAATTTAAAATCCAACCAAATAGGCTCATCAGGATAAGATTGGACACAACGCTAAACCTCCACCCTGATAGCAAGCAGCGTAGGTATGTCATATACACATAATAGATAATATAGGCATTAACAAGAGGGACACGTGGAGCGTACTGATACTCTTCGGGAACCCAAATGGGATTGGGTGGATCCATAGCACGAGGGAATAAGGCCTCAGGTTCTTGAGGAACGAGAACCTGGTTTCGTTGCATCTCTCAGACCTCGGTTTGAAGGTTGTCAATCTTGGACACAAGCTGAGCAAGGACTGCCGTCAGATCCCGCAGCACAACGGGTACTTGATATGTGTTCTCCATGGAAAGCAGATGGATATCGAACTCGAAAGGAGTAATAGGGGAAAGGACAGAACTCCTGGGTGATTTGACTGAAGACCAAAGCCAATAGGGAGCCAGGCCAATGGTTTGCGATCGACCTGAGAAGGTGTAAAATGGGATTTATTTTTTAGAAAAATGGATGATTTTTTTTTCCCAAGGTGGAAAGACAAAATGTTTTTGAATTTTTGATAAAAGAGAGGAGAAATGTTTTTGGATTCTGGATAAAGAAAAAAAAGGTAATTTTCCCTTTGGAGACGGTCCCAGCATGATTATTATTATTATGTTTTCACTTGTATTAATTCTCCTAAATGCAAAATGAACTGTCAGACAGGACCCGAGCTTGGAAAAATTGGGTTTGTAATATATGAAAATATATGGATGGACTTATGACCAGGCTCACGGACAGGGTCCTATTTAAAAATGTTTGAGAATTCGGGCAGCAGGACGACCCGGAATTTCGGCAGAGTTTCGGGTTGAAACCAGCAATCTAACATGTGTGTCTTAGGCTTGACACCTATATATGGGTATGCAGTTGGTTGGGTGAATCTTAAAGGGTTCCCCCTTTGGCGTGACTTCCACGATATACGTCTTGCTCTTGTGGGCAATCGGTACATGTGGACAAGCCATTTGATACACCTGAGTGTATGTGAATTGCCTCACCATATACCTTGTGGGGACGGTACGTGTGAAAGAGAATTTGATATACTCGACGTACGTGAAAGAATTCCCTGTGATATACCTCCCGGCATGACTTCGATCAAGTAGTACGATGCGCGGGAAACCGTTCGATATACGTCAAAGGTACTTGGCCAATGGAAGGTGAAAGTCATATCGCTTAGACTAACTACACCCTGTCAGACCAACGCCCATCATGAAGTGACCCTCCAGTTACTGGGTAAAAATTTGGTCAATAACAATGCTCTTTGGTGAGGTCGTGTGAATCATGAATGATTCTCTTATTAGTATCTTATGAGTATGTCTTTCTGATTATGCATAACAGGGAGCAAAGTACAAGTACCAATGGTACACCAAGTATGGATGGGTAATGCGTGCAACATATGGATATATATGACCCTAGGTGCACGTGGTGTGAAGTGTACATGGAGAATTTTCTACAAGTGTGTGAATAGAAGCATAAGCATGGGAGATACATGGAAAAGGGGAACATGCAAAAATGGGAAAAATACAAACAAACATAACACCTATCTAAATAGAGTCTAGCCCTCATAAGAATCATCCCCAGCAGAGTCGCCACTATGGCCATCCCCCTTGGATCCTCGCGGCGGGTGGGAGAGCATGATGGAGTATCCTTAGGTCCCGCGCGTCCCTCTCAGGAGCGCTTCGACCGGCGTCATTTGGGTGAGGTGTAAAAATGTAGAGAGATTAGATTCGCCAGTTTATTTTACTCAAAACAGACAAAAGAAGGGGAGCCATCCTGAAGGACAGTATCCAAAGACATACTGATGCATATGAAACCAAAATGATTCGAAAAGGGTCCAGAGGCTAAGTTACGAAATGGGAAGGTGTTAGGCACCCATTTCGCCCTTTCAGTCTCTCATGAGTTTTTGTTATTTTCCTATATTTTCCCCGTGATGTGTGTGCATGTGTATATATAGTGGAGATAGGAACTATCGACTTGTGCCATGGAAGAGGTAAAACGAGTCATCCGTAGGAAGGTATATAAATATTAGAAAATAGGATTTACGCGATTATTCTTATGTTGACCGTTATGATGAAACGATAACGCATGTGGAATAATAAGCTACTAAGAACAAATATATGTGTATATATAATATAAGAAAGTGGAGTTTAGAGAAAATAGAAAATGAGAGAAAAAGTAAAAAATAGGACTCGAGTCTCGGGTTTTACCCCGAGACCCCTACATAGCCTATAGAGGCATCAAAGGCCACAAAGTTCGCATGCAAAATGAGGGGTGGGGTTTATCCCATAAATCCAATCGGGGGATTCTCTTATTTATGTGTGTGTGTGTGTGTGTAGAAAAAGTGTTTTAGTTGTGAGAAAAGTGTAAGAAAAGTATGAGAATTCCCGTTTGGAATTTATGAGCAAACCCTCTTTTTCATATTTTTTGGGTTTTTATTTATATAAAAATAAGAGATGTGCAATAATACTAAATAAAAATTATATTAGGATGTGTGAGATGAGATACTAAAAGTGCTAAGTAATAAAACAAGTTATTGTGAATTTTTGAGAATTTAAAGAGAGAGTTGAGAAAATTGGACCTTCTTGATGATCTTGAGCTTGATCTTGAATGTTGGAGAGCAGTCCTTAGACTTGGATTATGATGGAGGGTAGTGAATGCACCAATTTTGAAGAAAGGGATGATGAAAAGTGAAGGTTGGAAAGGGATTTAGGTGTGAAAATCACGCTGACTTCGAGAGAGGTTTTCTGGATCTGCTGATAGTGATATCTATCAGATTTGGGGCCTCTTGGTAAGTGAGGTCAGGCCTCCTTTTTATAGGCCCAGTGCATTATCGATCGGCATAGCCCTGTTCCTGCCAATCGGCAGGTGCTGTTAGGCACACTGCCGATAGGCAGGGTCTGGGACCTGCCGTTTGGCAGTGTCTTTCAGGCCTTTTCGGAAAATTAACTGCAAAACGCAAACTGTTGATTAGAATCGTGCACGGGGCAAACCATTGGAAATATAATTCAGAGACCTTCGAAAGTCCTTGACTGCTCCTGATTTCGGGAGTTAACTTTGGGTTAAATATGGCTCGGAAGCATTCGTCAGTCCATTGGGTGAGGAATTATCGAACACAAACGGATTGTTATTTCACATGGTAAGTCTGAATCGCGCATGGAGTGGATCGTTGGAAAGGTTGGGAGATGTAATTAGAGGATTCATTCAGTCTCGATCGATCTGAAGAGTTGAATTTTGTCAAACGGAGTCCGAGTGCGCCCGGTGGCCTCCTGATTAAGTTTTGGGAAAAAATGGGTCGTTCGTCCGCATGGTATGTTGGAATCGTGCTCGGGATGGATTGTTGGAAAGGAGTTTCAGGGCCCTTCGAAGATTCATTCAATCTCAATCGAGCTAAAGATTTTGACTTTTGGTCAAATGGAGCCTGGGAGTGCTCGATGGCTTCTAGGTCAGTATTTAGGGTATGACCTGGGTTTATAGTGATGAAGGGAGGTTGTAGGGACCTCAGGAGAGTTTAGGGGGTAACATAATGGGGTGTCTATAGAGCCCCTCGACGAGTGAGTTTTGAACAAACAATAGCCGTCGAATAGACACCGCATAATGCTTTTTAGGGAAGGTGACCAATTCAGAGGGTCGAGGACGATTATGAGGACCTAAGCGATGGTTTGGAGGAAAGGTTTAGGCTAATTCCTGAGGAGGTACTAGGGATGACCGATTATGCGGGTCGAAGCCAATTCTGCGGGCTTAAGGTGACGATCCAAGATCGAGGTCAATTTTGACCTAAGAGAGGTGACGATCGAGGACCGAGGTCAATTCTGACCTAACTAAGGTAATGATTAAAGACCAAGGTCAATTCTGACCTAAGAGAGGTGACGATCGAAGATCGATGTCAATTCTGACCTAACTAAGGTGACAATCCAATACCGAGGTCAATTTTGACCTAATAGAGTTGACGACCGAGGACTGAGGTCAATTCTGACCAAACTAAGGTGATGATCCAAGACCGAGGTCAATTATGACCTAAGAGAGGTGACGACCGAGGTCAATTTTAACCTAACTAAGGTGACAATCCAAGACCGAGGTCAATTCTGACCTAAGAGAGGTGACGACTGAGGACGGTGGTCAATTCTGACCTAACTAAGGTGACGATCTAAGACCGAGGTCAATTCTAACCTAAGAGATGTGACGACCGAGGACCGAGGTTAATTCTGACCTAACTAAGGTGATGATCCAAGACCGACATCAATTCTAACCTAAGAGAGGTGACGAGCGAGGACCGAGGTTAATTTTGACCTAACTGAGGTGAAGATCTAAGACTGAGGTCAATTCTAACCTAGGAGAGGTGACGACCAAGGATCGAGGTCAATTCTGACCTAACTAAGGTGATGATCCAAGACCGAGGTCAATTCTGACCTAAGAGAGGTGATGATCGAGGATCGAGGTCAATTCTGACCTAACTAAGGTAACGATCCAAGACTGAGGTCAATTCTGACCTAAGAGATGTGACGACCGAGGATCGAGGTCAATTATGACCTAACTAAGGTGACGATCCAAGACCGAGGTCAATTCTGACCTAAGAGAGGTGACGACTGAGGATTGACGTTAATTCTAACCTAACTAAGGTGAGGATCCAAGACCGAGGTCAATTCTGACGTAAGAGAGATAACGATCGAGGACCATGGTCAATTTTGACCTAACTAAGGTGACGATCCAAGACCGAGGTCAATTCTAACCTAAGAGAGGTGATGACCGAGGACTGAGGGCAATTTTGACCTAACTAAGGTGACGATCCAAGAACCGAGGTCAATTCCGACCTAAGAGAGGTAACGACTGAGGACTGACGTCAATTCTAACCTAACTAAGGTGACGATCCAAGGTCGAGATCAATTTGACCTAAGAGAGGTGACGATCGATGACTGAGGTCAATTCTAACGTAACTAAGGTGACAATCCAAGACGAAGGTAAATTTTGACCTGAGCGAGGTGAAGACCGAGAACTGAGGTCAATTTTGACCTAACTAAGGCGACGATCCAAGATCGAGGTCAATTATGACCTAAGAGAGGTGACGATCGAGGACCGAGGTCAACTCTGACCTAACTAAGGTGACGATCCAAGATCGAGGTCAATTTTGACCTAAGAGAGGTGACGACCGAGGACCGAGGTTAATTCTGACCTAACTAAGGCGACGATCCAAGACCGAGGTCAATTCTGTCCTGTATTTCCTTTGGGACAATCACAGATTTTGCTGGGGGTAAATATTAGATTTTGGATTCCGCTGGGGAATGATGAATGAGCAGGGGAAAATGTAGCGTCTCCCGGAGTTCCGCTGGGGAAATCCTTGTGATTTGGGGGATTTTTTGGATGAAAGGCAAGTTTGATGCCGTAAACTCCATTGGGGAAGTGATTAGGTAGTCAAGGGTTTGGATATATTGCTTGAGACCTTTGGGGTATAGGGGTGATCTTTAGAGATCCTCCGAGGACGTTGCCGGGAGGAATTTTACTTAGTTTTTGAGAGTTTTGCTGGGGAAATGGGGGTTCTGCTTGAGGGAGTGCAAAATTTTCTTGGTGAAAATGTTCTAAATTCTTCCTGGGATTTTTAGGAATTTTCTGAGAATTTTTCAGGGCTGTCTGGTATTTTTTGGGAATTTTTGTACGAAATTTTAAGGAGGGTGCCGATCGGCATGGTTCAGAGGGTGCCATTCGGTAGTGGCATGGACTTTTGGACTGCCTCGGGAAGGTAAGGGGTCAGTGTCAGTCGGTGGGTGGGGGTCATGATCGGTATGACCCTTGGCATCCTATATAAAGGGGGCGAATTCCCCTCATTTTTCACAGCTTCTTCCTTTCTTTCTTTCTGCGATTTTCTTCTGCAAATCGTTCTAGCATTTCGATCTCAAATAAATGGTTGCCTTTGTGAGCATTGCAGCGTATAGGGAATGGTTCACTGTTGATGACTGGGCAAACGTGGAGTGGAGGGCCAGGGCGTCTCTTGCTTTGGGTAGTGAGAACTCATTTGATGCGTTCGAGCCGGTTGCAGATGAGCGGACCTTACTGCGAGAGCCGCCGCGTCATCGCTCCTCGAGGGTGGTGAGCCCTTGTGGTTATGTAAGTAACCTGACTTTTGGCATTATTCTCTTTTTGGTGATTTTTTCCTTTTCTGTAATTTCGATAAGGTTTCTTCTTTTGACAGTCTGATATCTCTTTGAAGAACATGCGTGCCCATGAGACGATGGGTCTTAAGGATGTCTGGGAGCATCTTCTACATGTGGTGCGTTGGGTGGTATAGTCAGCGAGTTTTGGGAGGTTGGCGTCTGCGCTGGATAAGACGCCTCGATCGACAGTGATTTTATGCGCTTTAGGGGAGAGATGGTGGGATATTACTCACACCTTCCATTTCGGTTTTGGAGAGATGACCGTGACTCCCATAGACATGCAGCAGCTGCAGGGGCTGGATTGCGATGGGGAGCAAATAGAGGTGGATCTCTTTATGAAGGTGAGGCCGTAGGCGGTGAGGGCGGCGCTCGGCGATGTAGGGAGGATAGTGTTTGGGGATTCCATCTGACTGTCCTTGATGAACGATGTTCTGCTGAGTAGGGTGGTTGATGTGGAGGATGGGCTGCATGTGAGGCAGATGGCCGGTTGTTCATTTTGCTGATGCTGGGAGGTTTCATGGTGGCGTCGAGTGGCGACGTCGTCCATTTGTAGTTCTTGTCGTACTTGAGGATGTTTTCGAACATCCCTCTCTATGATTGGGGGAACCTGACTTTGGCGAACCTCTATATTTCTTTGGATGCATTTAGTTGGTGCTGCCGCCAAACTTTTACTGGAGCCACTTATCTTCTCGAGGTATTTTTTAATTTTGCTCATTTTCCTTTCATGCCTTTGCATTTTCCTTATGCGTCTCTTTTTGGTCGTGAATTCTTGTCCTTAGCAGACGTGGTTCTATGACGTGATTGAGTGTAATACACAGCTGATTGCTCTGAAGGATGATACCGTTGGGGACTTCTGCCAATTGTATCGATGGCGCAAGGCCAATCGGCAATCGAAGGGATCTCTCTCTCTGGAGGCGGTGCATCAGGTCTTGAATGTCCTGACCAGTGGTAGAGTAAGAATCTTTCCTTTTCAGTCTTAGTTTTTGGCATGTTCTCATTCTGTATTGATTTATGCCTGTCGGGTATTTTTAGGGGACCTTTTACCCTTAGGGCAATCATTCAGGATACGGGAGCAATCGGGGTGAATGCGCAGATGAGGCGTTTGTTGGCGCATGAGTTCGGCCATTCTTGGTATCTGGGGGAGTGGGTGGTTCGGAAGATTGTGGAGGAGGAGGTGGTGGTGCCACCTGCGCAGCCTCCTACGTCTATGAGGCGAGAGCGACTATTTTTGGAGGATGCGAGGATCGCGGCGATGATCGGCGAGTCCTACATATTGTATACTAATACGGCCATGTTTTATGACTATACGGACTTTGTGACGAGCTGGTTGATGGCGCCCAGCACATATGATTCCTTTCCTTTTCCTCCTACGGGTTCGAGTCAGTCGGTGGGGTCTTCCCACAGTGGCGGTGGTCCGGCGGCGTCTGCGGGGACTTCAAAGGTTCCCTTTGTGCGATTACATAACCCTTCGTACAACATTCGGCGTGTTGATGGAGGGATAGTCCCCATTTTGCACCGTCCTCATGCGATGGATCCATAGGAGTTGGGTTTGACAGAGTAGGTTTTTCGTCCTGTGGTATACATTTCTGTTATTTCCCTCTTTTTGGTTCCTTTTTTGTTTTGATCCCTCTTTGATACTGATTTTTCTTTTTACTTGTAGCAAGTCTGTGTGTCGACCACTTGGCTAAGGTACATCAGAGACTGGATATCTTCGATGACTTCCCATATTCGGGATGCGATCACGATTCCTTCTTACTTGGTGCCGTCAGCTTCGTCTAGGGAGGACTCTGTCTCGGGTAGTGGTGGTGCGTCATCTCGTTATAGGGGAAAGAGAGCACATCGCAGGGGTGGAAGCTCTTAGAGATAGGGGGAAGGGTAGGTGGGAGAGAGAGAATGTGGGTTCGAACTGAGTCCCGTTATTTTTTGCTTTTCTTTTATTTCCTGTAAAATTTGATGTAACACAGAAGAATATATATGTGCAATGTAATGAGATTTTTTTTATTATCCTTTGTTAATGATGGATGAATGCATGCACATGCGATTTTTACATTGCTATTGAGACCGTAAAAAGAGATGTTTTTGGGATTTTGAAGGAAGGTTTTAAAAATGAGAAATTATATAGGGGTGGAAGAGGATTTTTGAGATTTTGTTGAGAATATCAATTTATTTTTTATTGAGCTTCCGATTTTGACATACGAGGAAAAAGGAAAATTTTCAAAAATTGGGGATTGCCGATCGGCAAGCCCCTTGCCCAACCTATTGGCAGTCAAGTCAAGTCCCATCAATTTAAAGCTTTGATTAGTGCCCTCTTCAGCCTTTTTGCTACTTTGTGGGGTAGGATTCCCATCGATTTTTGCAGGGATTATGTCTTTTGTGAGGGTTCTCAAGTATAAAAATGGGTAGAGGTGGAGTGTTTTCATCACACCTTCACATTCTTACTTACTCGCCTACTATCTCTTAGTCCTGCAAGATGGCTCTCCCTGGTAGCATTGAGTTTGCTAACTACCTCGAAGCCTTGGAAGTGATGTGCTCTTATAATATCGACTAGGATGCTTTCGGTCCATTGAGTGGAACATGCTGATGGAGGCGGTATAATTTTGGTACCCCGAAGACCATGTATTCTTCTTTGGGTTGGATGAAGTTTGTCCTACCTACGAGGAATTTTCTTCCATGTTGGGGATAAATCCCAGTGTTACTGCGGCTTTACCCGAATTTTCCCGTTCTCCTATGGATTTACTAGCTGGACCTCTTCGTATTTCGCCTTTGGTGGCTAGATCACTGATTGCTGGAGGAATGATCTCCCTCCCGATGGTATTGCAGTTCGTGCATTTACAGGAAGTAGGTGATGCTGGCTATGTTGGAGCCGTTGCTCTGGGCCAGATTTCAAAATTGCTACTGGTGACTGGGGAACTACTGGTGGATTCGCAACTTGAAGCCATTACTTCATGGATGTCATAACGTCGTAATCCTGTGGCGGTGATACTGGAGGAGACCCTGAAGGTCTGGATGCCTGGCGAGAAGGTCGCTCTGACTTCCTGCGGGGTATCCCCGTGATGCTGTTTATGTGGTTGTCTGAAAGACTCCGCCCGGTGACTCTTCTAGAATATCCTTTGTTGGTTGTACCCAACTTCTTTTCATATCACTTATTCAGCGTTGGCTTAGATATTGAGAGCTGGGAGAATTGTCTTGTGGAGCATGGGGCTCGAAATCTGTACTGGTCAGTGCCTTAGTGGGGCAGTTGCTACCTATCCCGGAGCTAGGAGAATACTCGTATGTGCGACTAGTTGGTCTCATACAAATCTCTTTTTATTTCCCTTGGCAGCTTCTGTGTCAATTTGGCTGGCCATAGGTCGTGCCATCTCGGACACTAAATTTCTTTCCGGTAGAGGATTTGACCGAGCATCTGCACATTCATCTTGGCTCTATGTGGGAGAATCGGCGTCCATCGACCCATCCATCTCAGTCTATTGGGAGAGTTTAGCATATGCCTGGGGATTATATGAAGTGGTTGTGGAGGAGAGTAGTTAGCAAGATGTTGGAAGTGGAGACTGGACAAAAGTGGCTTGTCTCTTTTGACACCATGAAAGGAGGTGTTGTGGTTTTTGTGATGATGGTTCGAGCTTATTGGTCCATGGATTGTCTGCGATACTCTGCTCAGGCAGGGGAAACTTGGGGACCCTAGGATGCAGATGATGATGACGGAGCGGGCTCCTCTGGTAGCTATGGATAGGACTCCTTGGAGAATTTATAATGGGGAATAAATGTGGGGATTTTATTTAGCTTTTTTAGGAGGGTAGGGGAAAGGGAGTTATACGTTCCTTTTCTTATGTAATTTGTACCATAATTTCTTATTAATGAAATAAACAAATTTTTGATCATCCAGTTATGCCTTTCGATGAATTTTGTATTGTTTGAATTATCTATACCGATTGCTAAGGCATACATAATCCTTTTGTTCAAATATATGTTAGAATGAACAGTTGTTCTCGGAGATAAGAAAAAGAATAGTGTTTTGTGAAAAAGAAAGGGTCGTGCTCTTGTAAGGTGTATGAGCTACCTACGTACCTCTAAGGTTTTTGAAAATTTTATACTTTGTTTGAAAATGGTTATTTGCAGAGGATCAGGCCCACGTAGTTTTGGGTAGAAGGAAATGATGAGATTTTTTTTTAAGAATATAAGGGAAATGAGAAGAGTCGTAGCGCGCCGAGATTTTGAACTAGGGGGAGAACTTCTTGATATAGTCCAGGTTGACTGGACGATCCATCTCTTCCCCATATCAGTCAATACACTTGGCGGCACCGCCGGACAAGATCATCTCGACAATGTAGGGGCCGCTCCAATTGGTCTTGAATTTCCCTCTCGGGTCCCAAATGGGTTCTATGATTTCTTTGAGGGCTAGGTCCCCTTCTCGAACACATCGGTCCTTGACTTTCTTATTTAATAAATGCACTATTATGCGATGGTACTCCTGTAAGTGGTATAGTGATTTTAATCTCCTTTCGTCTAGGAGGGTCAGTTCGTCAAGAGGGATTTGGCACCAGTTTTCTTTACTGACCTTGCTTTCAAGCATGACGCGTAATGAGAGTATTTACAGCTCCACTGGTAGGACTGCTTCCATGACATAGACTAGAGAGTAAGGGGTATCCCTAATAGAGGTTCGAATGGAGGTTCGATAGCCCTAAAGGGTGTACGGGATCCGATCGGCCCAATCCCGACAGCTTTCGGTCATTTTGCTCATGATGGCTTTGAGGTTTTTGTTGGCGGCTTCAACTGCACCGTTGGTCTGAGGTCGGTAGGGAGAATATTTGTGTCTTTAAATCCCATACTCGTTGATCACCTCTATGATTTTTCCTAGAAATGCAACTCGTTATCTGATACTAGCTCGTACGGGACCCCAAACCAGCAGATGATATTTTTCTTGATGAATTTGGCCACTTTCTTAGCGTTCAGCACTGCGTATGACTTCGCTTCGACCCATTTGGTAAAGTAATCAATGGCAACTAGGATGAACTCATGCCCATTGGAAGCCTTTGGTGTAACCTTCCCTATAATGTCGATTGCCCAGGTGGAGAACGTCCATGGAGAGGTCATGTTGTATAATTCACGTGGAGGCAGATGCTGAAGGTTGGAGAATTTTTGGCATTTGACGCATCTCCGAACATAGGTGGTGCAATCCTGGGTTATGGTGGTCCAGTAGTAGCTTTGTCAGATTATATTTTTGGCAAGCATGTGACCATTCATGTGGGGTTCGTATTCCTCACTGTGGATCTTTTGCATTATCTTTTTAATGTCAGCCCCTACAATGCAGTGCAGATGAGTTCCATCGAAGTTTCTTTTGAGCAGTGCTTTGTGAAAGATGATGTACTGGGCAGCCAGTCTTCGAAGGGTTGCTCGATCTTTCTTATTGGAACCCTCGGGATACCTACCATTCTTGAGGAGGTGCCAAATATCATAGTACCATTAATTGGCTAGCTCGGGATCTATAGTAGTGATGAGCTCAATGTGGTAATAGTGGGTTGGTTTGTCCTGCTTTTAAATCTGGAAGGGGGTCACTGTTATTCCTTCGAGCATATCGACCGTGGAGGATAAGGTAGCAAGGGCATCGGCTAGGTTATTTTTTTCTCGAGGTAGGTAATGGAAAGTGATGTCTTGGAATTGGGAGGCTAGTTCTTCCAAGTGGGCATGAAAGGGTTGGAGTTTCTCGTCCTTAATTCTCCATTTTTTTAGCACTCGACCGATGATGAGGGCGAAATCCCCGTAGACATCTAGGCATTGAATACCTTTCTTAAGAGCAACTTTGAGGCCTACCATGGATGCCTCGTATTCAGTTATGTTATTGGTGCAAGGGAAATCCAACTTGATGGCGATGGGAGTCTGGGAGTCATCTGGGGCGATCACAAGTATCCCAATGCCATATCCCTTTTATTGGCTGCGCCATCAAAGAAAATTTGCCATCGAATATTGTTTTGAGCAATGCAAAGGATGTTTTCATCTGGGAATTCATAAATCCAGATATCGACTTCTTCTACGGGGTAATCAGCGAGGTAGTCAGAGATGGATCTTCCTTTCATGGCTTTCTGTGTGATGTACACGATATCAAACTCGGCTAGAAGCATCAACCATCAGGCCATTTGGCTGGACAAGGCGGGTTTCTCAAGCAGGTATTTGATGGGGTCCATTCGGGATACAAGTTTGGTGGGAAAGGCAAGCATGTAGTGCTGTAACTTTTAGGTGACCCAGATAAGTACTACACATGCCTTTTCCAAAGAAGTGTAGTTGACCTCATATCCAGCCAATTTGTGACTGGCATAATAGATGGCTCTTTCTTTATAGGAATCTTCAATGTACTGGGCTAGCAAAGCCCTAGCTGCAGTGTCGGCTATGGTTAGGTATAGGAGCAAGGGGAGAACAAGTTGTGGTGGCATGAGTATCGGGGGTTGGGTCAGATATTATTTGATTCGATCAAATTCTTCTTAGCAAGCCTCGTTCCAGACCTTGGTTGAATCCTTTCGGAGGAGTTTGAAGATAGGTTCGTAGATGGAGGTTAACTGGCTGATGAACCGGCTGATGTATTGCAATTTCTTGAGGAAACCTCGGACTTCTTTCTCTGTTCGGGGAGGTGGCATCTCAAGTATGGCTTTTAGCTTGGCGGGATCTGCTTCTATCCCCTTTTCACTGACCATGAATCCCAATAGTTTTCCCTTTGTAACGCCGAAGATGCATTTTTGCGGATTGAGTCTCATCTGATATTGTCGCAATCGTTCAAAGAACTTTCGGAGAGCAGGAACATGACCTTCTCTAGTTTTGGACTTGATAATCATATCATCCACATAGACCTTAACTTCCTTGTGAATCAGATCGTGCAGGATGGTTATGGCACCCCTCTGGTAGGTAACCCCAGCGTTCTTGAGACCAAATGGCATGACAGTGTAGCAAAAGGTTCCCCATGGGGTGATGAATGCGGTTTTTTCTTGGTGGTATGGGTACATTTTGATTTGGTTGTATCTAGCAAACTCGCCGATGAATGACTTGAGAGCATGACTAGTTGTGTTGTCTACGATCATGTCGATATTGGGTAATAGATAATCATCCTTTGGATAGGCTTTGTTCAAGTCTCGGTAGTCTACACACATCCGAACTTTTCCTCCTGATTTCGGTACAGGCACTATGTTGGCTAGCCATGTGGGATATTCTATCACACGAATGAAGCCTACGTTCAACGGTTTGACCACCTCTTCTTTGACTTTGAGCGACCATTAGGTGCGGAGTTTTCTCAACTTTTGTTTGACCGGCTTGTAATCTGAGAGAGTGGGAATCTCGTGCTAAGCTATTTCAGGATCAATGCCAGGCATATCATTGTAGGACCATGCGAAGACATCCACGAATTCCTTTAACAATTCTTTGAGTTGTGCACGCTCATGATCGTTAAGGGTAGCCCCTATCCTAATCTCGCGCAATTGGATACTAGAACCGAGGTTAATAACAACAGTCTCTTCTTTATTAACTTAAATGCTGTTATGTTGTTTATTATTAACCTTATTTAGATCGATTAAGAATTATTCATTTGCAAAATCATCATCATCATCAAAAGTTTGATCAGAATCCAAACAGTTAATGTAAGGCACAGCAAGATACTCAAAATCTTCCTTTATTTCATTGATAGGAAAAACAGCATTGAGAACCTCGTCAAAAGAGGACTCGATTACATTTTAACAAGGATAGACAACAGAAGAAGAAAAGGGGTAAACATTAGGATTAGGGGAGATTTCAACAGGTATAACTGGCGCAGCATGCTAGTTGAGGAGAGGCGCATCGACAGCTTTAATCAAGTGGGATGGATCCGGTAATGTAGTGCCTGAATTAACCATACAAAGTGTCATCCCCAGTGTCTGTAAGTTGAAGGAATCTTCGGAGTCACTTTCCTCAGTATCTTCGGTATCTTTGATGAGCGGTTTTACATGGTGTTGGGAACCTTAGGCCTATGGGTAGCTGTCTTGGAAGAAGATCTCCATTCCAGGCTTCATCTTCTTATTTGTATACTCATACCATGGTTATGGAAAGCCGCAAAAGGGGAATTCCTCACCCTCTTTGATGAGTCATCCATTCAAGGAGTCACCTGGGATAGTCTGGACGTGGTTTAGTCTTCTTTTTGGTCGAGACTGGCGGATCATTCTGAGATCTTGTTCTGACGATTGATACCCCAAACCATGAGGAAATCCTTCTTCAGTTCAATCGGCTCGAGTATCCCTTTCTATTTTTGCCCTAGCCCCGGTCTAGCATAAAGTGCATGTTTCTGAACATCTGAATCATATTGACGTTGCCATGAGGGTCGTATTATGGATGAACCCTTTCTTTGAAGTCGTCCCCTGCCGGGAGTAAAAGTGTATCAACTCAAAATCCTGATAGGAGCATATCATTTGACCCGTGCTGTATCTCAAGGATTGGACTACTGGTACTTACACCATCGGCATTATCGTCGTCGCCCAAGATGGTAATGACCCGTTCATCGGCAAAGAACTTCAATTTCTGATGGAGTGAGGAAGACACGCCCTTGATACTATGGAGCTAAGGTCGTCCTAGTAATAGGTTGAAATAGGTTGGGATGTCAAGAACTTGGAATTCGACGACAGGGTTTATAGGGCCAGCCCCTATTACAAGCTTTCTGGATCCCATCAACTCCCGATGGGTATTATCGTAGGCACGCACATTAGAAGATATTGGAGAGAGGTTGCTTTCTTTCATGCCTAGACATTTGAAGGTCCTCAGTGGGAAGACATTCAAGGCGGATCCATTGTCGACAAGAGAGGGTGGTACAACCTTCCCCATAACTTCGACGGAGATTTTAAGTGCATGATTGTGGTTTAGCCCCAAATCTTGGGGATTTATTCTTCAAAAAGGATAGCATTCGGGTAGAGGTCAAGGATCCGACCAAATTTACCACTTCTTCTGGTGTGGTAGAAGGATGAACTGTGGGTCCAGTGAGCAACTTGATCAAAGCATTTATGTGTAGCTGAGCAGACATGAAAATCCCCCATAGGGTGATGTTAGCTTGAGTTTTCTTTTCTTTAGTTGATTGAGGATCTTGCTCTCCTCGAGGGTCATCTCTGGCATAAGAAGGTTTTCAACGCCTCTTCCTTTGTCATTGGCTGGTAGTGAGTTTGGGATCTAGTAATGCCTCCCTGGTCTGGTTATGCGATTTACTCAAGAAGGGAAAAATATGAATCCCATTTCCTCGTCGATCTCGGGTTGTTCTTCCACCTTGTTTATTTATTCGAGGAGTTCTTCTAATGATATCATTCCACACATATCGTCTATCGGGCCAGTTTTCTCGAAAGCTTGTTCTTCATTCGAATCTCTGAATTCTTCCCCCCATCTGATGGCAACAATTCTGTCTTTCCATGTAAAGTCGATGCATTCCACAACTTCAACGGCTTCTTCATACAGGTCATCCCATTCTGTGGGGGTGTGTAAGGGTGAAGGGACCAGACGCCCCGTAGCTTCAGAGCATCAAGTAACTCGGTCCTACTACAAATATTATTGGTTTGCCTAAATAATTCTGCCATAATCTGGACAACATCATCTAGGCTGACTTCATCGGTTGGTACTACCCAACTATCTGACTCTCGAGCACATTTATGTGCTTTTAAGAACATTGTACTGAACCTTTGATAATTAATGATCATCTGTGAGGGAAATTTCAGCCCGAACTCTAGGAGTTAATTTAAGACTTCTGACAATTCCATGCCTCTAATTTCAGAACGGGTACGGACAGCGATGCATGCTCTGGTAAGGAGTGACAGTGCCTGATCAGTGAGGCTAGCAGGGTGTAGGAGTAAATATGGGCAAATTTGGAGAGGTTTAGGAGAGTATATGGGTGTGATTTGAGTTGAGGGATCGAATTCTGGGTTCTCTTCTAGAAATATGGCATTGGTATGATTTGGAAGCGGGTTGTGAGTAGTGTTTTGCTTAGGATTGGTGGGTGGGGCGATGGTACCCCGATCAATTAGACCTTGGATTATGTTTCAGAGGTGAAAGCATTGGTCGGTGGTATGGCCATCTATTTGGTTATATGCGCAATGGGCATCTGCTTTGAAGTTTCTTGGGAGTGGATTTGGCAATGGACGAGGATCCAAAGGTTTGATAAGGTTTCGGCTTAGCAAGTCTTGATAGACTTTGGAGATGGGATCATGGAGCTCGATGTATTCCTTTCGGACTGGGACAGGGCAGATTTCTGGTGCCCATGAGGTGATTGGTTGGGAGATGTTGTTGATGGTTGAGACTGTAACACTGGCAGGCTTATCATATTCTCTGGGGGTGAACTATTCGGAAACCTTCTTTGGTTTGACATCTATTTTAGCAAGACCCTCCTCGATTTCTACTCCTGCTTCTCTAAGAGCTCAGAAGTGAGGATAGTATTGTCCTCCCATCGTCGCTCAGACATGGGGTAAGAAGTTCTTCTTCACTATGCTGACTTTTTCTTCCTCGAAAGGCCGATTGATCATGGTTGCTGCTTTTTCCCTCCATCGAGATATGAAGTTACAGACTGATTCCCTAGAGTTTTATTTTAGCAGCTCTAAATCATGGTGGGTGACCTCAAGCTCTTCGTTGTATTTGTACTGTGATATGAATTCCCGGGCTACATCCTCACAGACTCTTCGAGAGACAAAAATCATCCGAGGGCGCTATCCTTCAGAGTTTACTGAAACAATTGGGCCATCACTTCTTCAGAAGCCCCTAGTAGAGTCATGGAATGGTGATAACTTTGGAGATGAACAATCGGAGGTCCACTTCCTCCGAATTTCTCGATATTTGGAATCTTGAACTTCTCGGGTAACCTCGCTTTAGGATAAAGAGACATGTGGGTGTAGTCCATGTAATTTCCTGAGATTCTGACTTGGTCAAACTTTTTGGTGAGCGTCTTGAGGTCCTCTTTGACTTTTTTCGGCTCTTATTCCTTCGGATCAATGATCATAGGCAAGTTAGCCCCATGCTGGGCAAGGTTCGGCATCAGAAATTGGGCAAGAGGCGGCCCATTAATAGGAGGGACACGTGGAGCGTGTTGATACTCTTCGGGAACCCAGATGGTCTCAGGTGGATCCATAGCACGAGGGAATAAGGCCTTGGGTTCTTGAGGAACAGGAACCTAGTTTTGTTGCATCTCTCGAGCCTCGGTTTGAAGGTTGTCAATCTTGGACACAAGCTGAGCTAGGACTCCCGTCAGATCTGGTTGCACAACGGGTACTTGATCTGTGTTCTCCATGGAAAGCGGATGGATACCGGACTCGAAAGGAGTAATAGGGGAACGAAAGAAACTCCGGGGTGATTTGACTGAAGATCGAAGCCAATAGGGAGCCAGGCCAAAGGTTTGCGATCAACCTGAGAAGGCGTAAAATGGGATTTATTTTTGAGAAAAAGGGATGAAATTTATTTTTTTTCCCGAGGTGGAAACACAAAATGTTTTTGGACTTTTGATAAAGAGAGGAGAAATGTTTTCGGATTTTGGATAAAGAAAAAAAAGGAATTTTCCCTTTGGAGACGGACCTAACATGATTATTATTATTATGTTTTCACTTATATTAATTCTCCTAAATGCAAAATGAACTGCCGAACGGGACCCGAGCCTAGAAAAATTGGGTTTGTAATATATGCAAAGGTATGACAGGACTTGTGACCAGGCTCACAGATAAGGTCCTATTTTAAAAAAGCGCGAGAATTCAGGCGGCAGGCCGACCCAAAATTTCGACAGAGTTTCGGGTTGAAACCGGTAATCTAACATGTGTGTCCTAGGCTTAACACCTATATACGAGTATGCAGTTGGTTGGGTGAATCGGAAAGGGTTCCCCCCTTTGGCGTGACTTCCACGATATACGTCTTGCTCATGTGGGCAATCGGTACATGTGGACAAGCCATTTGATATACCTGAGTGTGCGTGAATTGCCTCACTATATACCTCATGGGGACGGTACGTGTGAGAGAGAATTCGATATACTCGGCATACGTGAACAAATTCCCTGCTATATACCTCCCATCATGACTTCGGTCAAGTGGTACGATACGGGGGGAACCGTTCGATATACGTCGAAGATACTTGGCCAATGGAAGGTGAGAGTCATATCGCTTAGGCTAACTACGCCCTGCCGGACCAGCGCCCATCACGAAGTGACCCTCCAGTTACTGGGTAAAAATTTGGTCATTAACAATGCTCTTTGGTGATGTCGTGTGAATCATGCATAATTCTCTTATTAGTATCTTATGAGAATTTCTTTCTGATTATTCTAAACAGGGAGCAAAGTACAAGTACCAATGGTACACCAAGTATGGATGGGTGATGCGTGCAACATATGAATATATGTGACCCTAGGTGCACGTGGTGTGAAGTGTACATGGAGAATTTTCTACAAGTGTGTGAATAGAAGCATAAGCATGGGAGATACATGGAAAAGGGGAACATGCAAAAATGGGAAAAATACAAACAAACATAACACCCATGTAAATAGAGTCTAGCCCTCATAAGAATAATCCCCAGCAGAGTCGCCACAGTGGCCATCCCGCCTGGATCCTCACGGCGGGCGGGAGAGCGTGATGGAGGATACTTAGGTCCCGCGCGTCCCTCTCGGGAGCGCTTCGGCCGGCGTCATTTGGGTGAGGTGTAAAAATGTAGAGAGATTAGATTCGCCAGTTTATTTTACTCAAAACAGACAAAAGAAAGGAAGCCATCCCGAAGGACAACATCCAAAGACATACTGATGCATACGAAACCAAAGTGATTCGAAAAGGGTCCGGAGGCTAAGTTACGAAATGGGAAGGTGTTAGGCACCCATTCCACCCTTTCGGTCTCTCATGGGTTTTTGTTGTTTTCCTTTATTTTCCCCGTGATGTGTGTGCATGTGTATATATAGTGGAGATAGGAATTATCGACTTGTACCATGAAAGAGATAAAGCGAGTCATCCTTAGGAAGGTATAAAAATATTAGAAAATAGGATTTACGCTATTATTATTACCTTGGCCGTTATGATGGAACGATAACGCATGTGGAATAATAAGCTACTAAGAACAAATATATGTATATATATAATATAAGATAGTGGAGTTTAGAGAAAATAGAAAATGAGAGAAAAAGTAAAAAATAGGACTCGAGTCTCGGGTTTTACCCCCAGACGCTTACGTAGCCTATAGAGGCATCAAAGTCCACGTAGTTCGCATGAAAAACGAGGGGTGGGTTTTATCCCATAAATCCAACCGGGGGATTCTCTTATTTGTGTGTGTGTGTGTGTGTGTGTAGAAAAAGTGTTTTAGTTGTGAGAAAAGTATGAGAATTCCCGTTTGGAATTTATAAGCAAACCCTCTTTTTCTTATTTTTTGGGTTTTTATTTATATGAAAATAAGAGATGTGCAATAATACTAAATAAAAAGTATATTAGAATGTTTGAGATGAGATAATCAAAGTGCTAAGTAATAAAACAAGTTATTGAGAATTTATGAGAATTTAAAGAGCGAGTTGAGAAAATTGGACCTTCTTGAAGATCTTGAGCTTGATCTTGAATCTTGGAGGGCAGCCCTTAGACTTGGATGATGATGGAGGGTAGTGAATTCACCAAGTTTGATGAAAAGGATGATGAAAAGTGAAGGTTGGAAAGGGATTTGGTTGTGGAAATCATGTTGACTTCGAGAGAGGTTTTCTAGATATGTTGAGAGTGATATCTATAAGATCTGGGCCCTCCTTGCAAATGAGGTCATGCCTCCGTTTTATAGGCCCAGGGCATTGTCGATCAGCATAGCCCTATTCCTACCAATCGGTAGGTGCGTTTAGGCACACTGCCGATAGGCAGGGTCTGGGACCTGCCGTTTGGTAGTGTCTTTCGGGCATTTTCGGAAAATCGGCCACAGAACGTAAACCGTTGATCAAAAATGTGCACGGGATGGACCGTTGGAAAGTTAATTCAGAGACCTTCTAAAGTCCTTTGGACTTCTCCCAATTTCTAGAGTTGACTTTGGATCAAATATGGCTCGGAAGCATTCGTCAGTCCATTGGACGAGGAATCATCGAACGCAAACGGATCGTTCGTCCGCATGGTAAGTTTGAATCGCGCACAGGGCGGACCATTGGAAAGGTTAGGAGATGTAATTAGAGGATTCATTCAGTCTCAGTCGAGCTGAAGAGTTGACTTTTGTCAAACGGAGTTCAGGGCGCCTGGTGGCCTCCTGATTGAGTTTCGGGGGAAAATGGATCGTTCGTCTGCATGGTATGTCGGAATCGTGCACACGAGGATCGTTAGAAATGGGTTTCAGGGCCCTTCGAAGATTCATTCAGGTAAGTCGAGTTGAAGATTTTGATTTTTGGTAAAACGGAGCCTGGGAGTGCCCGATGGCTTCTAGGTCAGTACTCGGGGTATGACCTGGGATTGTAGTGATGAAGGGAGGTGTTAGGGACCTCAGGAGAGTTTAGGGGGTAACATAATGGGGTGTCTATAATCTTCCTTTTGTATATTTCATTACAACTGAGGAATTTAAACTCTTCTTAACCCGAATCTTTTTACCTTAGACTTAGCCTAAATATCCTACTTCCCTTACAGGAACTAATATATCTCGTCTCAACAACAAACTCCGTGCATTAGCTACCAATGATGTTCAATCCCGGATTATGAAATGAAATCGATTTTCCCCACCATATCTAATCTAAGTAATCCCTTGTTCAATTAATGATGAACATTATTTCAAGAACGTGATTCTTACTAAAGTTTCATCAACCAGCATTAGTGTTTATAAATTCTTATGGGTCAATTCTTTAAAATTAAACATGTACATATAGAAATTCCCCGATGGAGGGAACTGAACACATGTAACACTTAATTTAAAATAATTGCCACAAATTTTAAAATATTATGATTCTCTAATCAATTACCTTCAATGGGGAGGAAAGCCAAATACTAACATGAGGAATCAGTCACATCTTTAAAATGTAAATGGGGATCTTAGGTTAAATAAGTTTATTATCTCCTTAATTTATAACAGTGTTGAATTATATTTTCACTCATTGAAACTTATTCTAATTAAAAATTTAAAACTAAAACAATGAGAAAATGATGAATTCATTTTTAAAATTTTAGAATCATCATTTAAAAAATTGATATCCAATTTAGAACGCAATAATTAATTCGATTAAATTTTAAAGTGGAAACCCTCTACCGCTGATAAAAAAAATAATCCCGTCGGACATCCTGGTTCCCGTATGAAGCGAGATTTCTCAATGGGAGCTTAAATCACATCACCTTGAATTAGAAAAATTTTCATATTTCATTATGTTATCCGAACAGTTCTGGAAAATTTTGTCCAACATAATGAATAGATGACTTCATTTGATGCCACATCGAATGACAGTGACTCTAATGGGGAAGATATCACCAGTTGTTATCAAATGTATACTATCGGTTCGTTCAATGAAATCAAATCCGCTCATATAGAACTTACTATATGAGAGGACCGAACTCACATTAAATTTCAATAAACTATAATTTAAGAGTCTCAAGAATATCGGAGTTTGTGATTAAAATCAATTTGATGGGGGGCCAGACCGAAGATAGGATGAGGAAGTAATCACACCACATTCTCAAAGTACCAATGAAGACCGCGGAGTTTTTATGGGAACCCCTCTCCCTATAAATAGTTTAAACTTGAGGGTATTTTAATAAACAATTTACTCAATTTTAAATCCTCCAATGAAATCCTTAGTAATTTTTAATTTACTTATACAAATTAAATTACTCTATTTTAATTATTTTTTAATGAAACCATTTTTAGATTAAAATAAATTTTCAGAGGTTAAAATTTAATTTACACCTATAAATTAATTACCGGACTAAATTCAATTTAGAAAAAGAACAAATCAAATGGATTTCACAAGAAAGTCGTGATCTAGGTCGGTCTCAAAAATTAAATTTATGTTGTCCATAAAAACGAGTGTCCCTAATTAATCAATCGTAACGCCCCGTAAATTTTTAGCCGTGAAAATCTTTGTTAAACAAAACAATTTCAAAAACTTATAAAAAATTTATAATCTATTTAATTTTGGTGTGTAAAAATGTTGATTTTTAAATATAAAAATAAGGTTTTAAGTGAAATTTAAATCAGGATTAAATTTGGAAATTGTAATTTTTTGTATAAAAATCGAGGTAGGATCCGACCTAAGGAGGATAAAAAAATATAAAAATAAAAATCCAACTGTCCGATCGTGATGAATTTTTACAGCAGCTCTGTCTCGCCGTCAGCTACAACATACTAATATTTCATATAGTTCGATCATCCGTAATAAATTTTTAAGTGTTTGTGTTGGATTATGACTTTTTTTGGTATATAAACATAAAGTGACGAGTTTAGGACTTTTAAAACACATTTTAGGCTTCTCAAAACAAAAGCCTCCTCTATTTTCATCTTCCTCTATGTATAAACACTAGCCCCAATTTTATTCAATATTCAACCCATGATTTGAAGGCTTATTTGTTATTTTCTCGAGTTTGGGCAAGAACGAGTTTTTATTATTTTCACGAAAGGAATGCAGTGGTATGATCAGAATTCTGAGGCAGAATATTATGACTTTATTATGATGATTTTAAGGTATCGAATTTACGCAATATGTTCCTTTAAATCTCTCGAGAGTATTATTTTTGTTCCTCGTTTATTTGCACTCATCTTAAATATATCACATTTATTGAAATCCCGTGTGTTATTAGGTTGATATGTATTTCGTGATTTGGGCTAGTGCCATAAAATTTTATATGACATTGAGTAAGGGCACCCGCCAAAAGTCCAAAAGTCCAATATCCAAAATAAGGCTTTTAGGTGCCTAGGTGAGGTGAGGTTACCCATTGATGTGTTATGGAGAAATAAATTGGTACAATACTTTGGTGTCGCATTGGACTCGTATATAATGCTCTTATTGTTAAATTTTTGTTTACCGTTACCGTATTGAGCATTTATTCTTGTCATATTGTGTACTTCCCGTATTTTTCTTTTTAGTGACATGTAATCTTCTATTTTAACGATATTGGTTTATGAAGAATTTGGAGAGACACCATTTTGAGAATATTATTTTTGTACAAAATCAGCATTGTAAATATTCAGAATCTAGTGTTATTTATTAGTTAAAAAATGTAATTATTTCGAGTGTACAATTTGATTATTATTTGGACTTTATTTATTTTGGTGACACGTTAATTTAAATTGGTGGAAATTAGATGTTTTGTACATGTTAATTGAGTTTTTAGTTTAATTTTAAGCAAAGTGACGTCTCAAAAAAAATTCGGGTTGTTACATCAATTAATTTGCACGTGATATTATGCAACATAATAATAAAGAGACAACATGCAAATATAAATAATAATTATAAAAAGAAATAAAATAATAAGCAAAATAATTCCCCTATCCATCATAGCCAAAATCTTTCTTGAGTTGAGTCCTCGTAGGTCTAAACTCCTTGAAGAGTCCATTCTTTGTCCAACCTTTTGAAGAGTAGAGTCTCAAATAAACTTCAGACAAAAGATGTTGATGGTCATGAATAAATTTTCTTAATTAATCCTTGCTGAAAAAGAAAATTCCCGGAAGAAGTATTCTAATTGAAGCAAATTACTGAAGAAGAGCTGCCAACTGAAAGAGAATTATTGAAACCATGAAAACCACCAAAGAAAATCTTCCAGTCTTGCATGAAGCCGCTACAACGGTTGAGTGTTGTTATAGCAGTGAGCACTGTCACTATAGTGGTTAAGCATTGTCACTATGGGGTCTAGGGTAAATGTATAGGGCGCCTTATTCTTTTCTTTATCTTATTCCTTTCTTATTTATGTTTCTTTTTGTTGACGATTTCTTCAATAAATCAGAAATCCGAGGAATACATTAAAGAACAAACCCAAATACAAATCTGCAAATAAAAATTACATCCCCTCACATTCTCCTCCAAATACAATGATTAAATGCAATAACTAAAACCCTAATTATTACAACCAAATCGAATCTAGGAGCAAAAAAAACCATGGATAAACCACCGAAGGATCCGTTCACACAAAATGCATTTATGTGACCAAGATGGAAGCGATGCAATCAGTCTTGTCCTGAAAAACCATGTTAGTAAAAAAAACATATATCCATGCACACATTTCTAATATGCAACCTAAGGGTTTTGATCGTTAGTCAACATGGACCTTTCCAAAATATGTTTAATCTACAACTGAGGGCTCTAATACCAATTGTTGGGAAAATATATCGGGATTGACATTTAAAATGCGGAACAATTTTGACCCTTAGATCTTTGATTAATCATGCATTGGAAATAAAACAAGAACTGGATTTAAAGTTTAAACCTATGGTTTAGAACACAATACCATAAATGATTATGTTGTGATTTTTATGAGGAGAAAAAGGTTGAAGATTATGTATGTCTTGCTTCTCTCCAAGGTCTCCAAAAACCTTGTTAAAAAGATTTGAACGCCTCTAATATTCTAATATATGATTCACTTTGCGTGTGTTCACTCTTGGAGATGACATTATAGTAAAATGTGAGAGGAATGACCTTCTCTACCCTCGCCCCGTCATAAAAAAAATGTGAATACTTTTTTCTCTCCCTCCTTAACCCTCCATAATGGATCATTAACCTGGAACCCTATCTCAAACCTTAATAAATAGATATAAGTCATGGGCTTCCAGAGAGTTACGACCCTACTACTTAGGTATTGGACTATACTTGGAACCCAAGATAAATAATTAAATTTATTTTTAAATAAATACTTAGAAATCCCAATTACAATTATCGTAATTATTTCATTCCTTTATTTAATTGCGATTAAATCTACTAAATAATCACGACTGCACTCCAATTTAATTATCTCTAAACTTACTCATATATAAAGAAGTTTTATTTAAACATTTGATAATGGTACATAATACGATTCCCCAAGTTAACTTTTCGATAACTGTCTGTCAAATCAATTTTCTACTGATCGATTTTAACTAAAATCTAATTCATTCCTTGATTCTTATACTTAACTTATTTGCTAATCTTACAGGATTATATAATAATCCAACGGTCTTGGTTTATTGGTGAAACAAAATATATTATTCTATTAAGGGGTATCACAATCTAATATATCTCCTGGACGCATATTTCTCCAAATTATGATCTCAGACCTACTCACACAACTATTGTGCAATATGCTAGGATCTTTGATTCAATCTAAAATCAAATCGCTCCCATAGCAATCAAAGCAACAATTGCGCTTATAATTCTTGGGATTAAGAATTTATGAACCCTTTGCAAATGGTGTGAGATTACCTAAGTCTAATCAAGACAATCCTTAGACTTAAAATCTCACGGGTGGTCCTCTTTAATACATTCTTGAATGTATCTATCACAATCCTCTGTTGCCCAAGTTTTCAAACCATCAGACAGGTTCCTTAATTTGAGATAAACTGTTAGGATTATTCACATAAGCATGTCGATAGGATGTCAACTACCTATCTAGGTTGTGAACTGTTCAATTATACTAGAGGTATATTTTGATCTCCCGTGATCAAGCCGAAACCCAACTCGTCGGAATTTCTACTAAGTAAAATTGACCGACATCCTACAACATATGTCAAAAATAAATAATGAGGCATTCTCATATATATGATTCTTAGTTCAAAAAGAAATAACACACGATGTCATACATGGTTTTAAGAATAAAACCCCAATAATCACCCCATAAAACCATTCCTAAAATTGTAGAAAAATTACAAAAACATTCAAAACATAACAAAACTTCAAAAATAATGAAAGAAAAAAAAGATCATAAGATATGGCGTTCCCATGAAGCGATATCAACGTCAACATCCCCCGGTAATAGTGTTCAAGCTCAGAGAAGTCCTGCAGAAAGGAAAGGAACCACAAGTGAATCTCATCTCCACTATTCATCACCAGAGTGGTCCCCGATAAGAATAGAATAAAGAAGTGAGTTATTTGTCACACCTTTCGTGAACCTGTCTCATCCACTTGTCTCTTCGACAAGACCTCCCTCAAGACCTCCATGTTGATCGAATCGCTTGAGATAACCCACTGTAGAGGCCCCAGAGCCTCCTCTATCACCTCGCTAGTAAAGTTCATGGAATGGTCCACCTACACCTGGACACCCTCGCATGGAAGACCCAAAATCTAGTACACATCCGTCGGTGGCGTCGTGATCTCTCCCACTTCGAAGTGGAGTGCATAGAATAATTGAAGACTGAGGCGTCTCATCCATCTCATTAGGCTCTACACCTCTGTGGGGAGATGTTCCCACATGTTCTTCACACGTGTCGACCCCTGAGCACATATGGACGAAATGGAAATCCCAACCTACAAAATGCACCTCGAATTAGTCCAAGAAAATTTTCAAAATCCAAAAATACTTATTTCAAAACAAAAAAGAAAAAGAAAAAGTAAAATTAAAATTATAGAATATGATATAATTTATTGGGTTATGCATGAAAGTCGATCAATGGCTTATATACTCCCTCATGAGGATCTGAGTATCCTCTAATGGTCTAGCACTATTTTACATGTTCTCATCCAACTGGTCTCACACCACAATTAATGACCCACTACACCAAAACTGACAATTGGTAACGACCAAAATCCTGACCAAGACTGTGGGTCGCGGACTTGGGTCGTGACCATTTCGAGCGTGACCAATTTCGTAGGTCGTGGCCCAAGTCCGTGACCAAAAAATGGTCACGGCCCGTAGGGGGTCACGATAGTTGGTCGCGGACTTGGGTCGTGACCAATATCGTTACGGGTCTCGACCTTAGTTCGTGACTCACAACCGTGACAAATAGGTCGCAGCCCAAGTCTGCGACCCACAACCGTGACAAAAAAAAGGAAAAAAATGGTTGCGGCCCAAGTCCGTGACCCCCAACCGCGACCAAAAATGGTCGTGGCCAAAGTCCGTGACCCATACCGTGACGAAAAAAAATGGTCGCAGACTTTGGCCTCGACCATTTTTGGTTATGGGCCGCGACCATTTTTATGCGCGACGAAAAAAAATAAAAATGGTCATGGACAAAGTCCATGACCATATTTAACTATATTTTAGAAAAAATGTCTTTTTTTGGTCCAATCCTAAAATTGGGGGTCTTGTGAATGCACTGTCGCTTGCTACAAGTAACGTTGGACGCGTACAAGGTGTTACAAATATTTATTATTGGCAAAACAATAAAAAAATCACAAATTGTGAATCGAGAACGTTGTTAATAAAGTAATATATATATACAAACTTAAAAGTATAACATGTCTTAATAATTCACAGACCAAAAAAAATTGGGCAGAGTTTTCTCTATTTTCTGGACATTACAAACCCTGTAAATGTAAAACCTGCGTATTATAAAGCCCGCACAGCCATAAAATTTACCAATCAAATTATAAAAGCTCGCACGGCCATGAAACTAAACAATAAAATCCCGCACGGTTGTAACACATAAAAAACATAATCCTGAATGTCCACAACATTATATAAACAATCTTCGTGTTGTAAACCATTGGCTCCTTCATTTGTTCCACGTGCAAAAATCCTACAAATGATAGGACATAAAAAAAATGATATCAGTAACCAAGTAGTTTTACAAAAAAATTATTCAAGCTGAAAAATTGCATACATGAGTTATAATTATCAACATATCAATTCCATTCTCAAACCGGGAGTCCCGTGATCGCGCGGTTAGTTCGTACGAGTTACATTGGTCCCATGCGAGGTGTTGGTGCCACTCACGGGGCTGTTCAGGGGTTGTTTTAAGTTTTCACCCACTAACGCCATGTTATGCCTAAGTCTATATATATGCAAATTATCATCATATTCTTAAACTGGGGGTCTCGAGATTACGCGATTAGTTCGTATGAGTTACATTGGTCCCGTGCGAGGTGTTGGTGCCACTCATGGGGCCGTTCGGGGGTTGTTTCGGGCTTTCATCCACTAACTCCATATTTTTAAGCCTAAGTCTTGAAATATGTAAATTTTCACCGTATTCTCAAACCGGGGGTCCCGTGATTGCGCAGTAAGTTTCTACGAGTTACATTGGTCCCGTACAAGGTGTTGGTGCCACTCACGGGGTCGTTCGGGGGTTGTTTCGAGTTTTCACCCACTAATGCCATGTTTTTAAGCCTAAGTATTGAAATATGCAAATTATCATCGTATTCTCAAATCGGGGGTCCCGTGATCGCGCGGTCAGTTCCTATGAGTTACATTGGTCCCGTGCGAGGTGTTGGTGCCACTCACGAGGCCGTTCGGGGGGTTATTTCAACTTTTCACCCACTATCGCCATGTTTTTAAGCCTAAGTCTAGAAATACACAAATTATCGTTGTATTCTCAAATCGGGGGTCTCGTGATCGCGCGGTCAATTTGTACGACTTATATTGGTCCCGTGCGAGGTGTTGGTGCCACTCACAGGGCCTTTCTGGGGTTGTTTCGGCTTTTCACCCACTAACGCCATGTTTTTAAGCCTAAGTATTGAAATAGGCAAATTATCATCATATTTTCAAACTGGGGGTCCCGTGATCGTGCGGTCAGTTTATACGAGTCACATTGGTCCCGTGCGAAGTGTTGGTTCCACTTACGAGACCGTTCGGGGGCTATTTCAACTTTTCATCCACTAACGCCGTATTTTTATGCCAAAGTCTAGAAATATGCAAATTATCATCATATTCTCAAACCGTTAGTCTGGTGATCGCGCGGTCAGTTTGTATGAGTTACATTGGTTTAGTGCATGGTGTTGGTGCCACTCACGGGGCCATTCGGGAGTTATTTTGAGTTTTCACCCGCTAATGCCTTTTTTTAAGTCTGAGTCTAAAAATATGCAAATTATCGTCGTATTCTCAAACCGGGAGTCCCATGATCACGCGGTCAGTTCCTACGAGTTACAATGGTCCCGTGCGAGGTGTTGTTGCCACTTACGGGGCCGTTTGGGGGCTGTTTCAGGTTTTCAACCACTAATGCCATGTGTTTTAGCCTAAGTCTTGAAATATGCAAATTATCATCATATTTTCAAACCGGGGATCCCGTGATCGCACGATCAGTTGGTACGAGTTACATTGGTACCGTGCAAGGTGTTGGTGCCACTCACGGGGCCGTTCGGGGATTATTTCGGCTTTTCACCCACTAGCGCCATATTTTTAAGCCTAAGTCTAGAAATATGTAGATTATCATTGTATTCTGAAACCGGGGATCTTGTGATCGCGCGGTCAGTTCGTACGAGTTACATTGGTCCCGTGCGAGGTGTTGGTGCCACTTACGAGACCGTTTGGGGACTATTTTGACTTTTCACCAACTAATGCCATGTTTTTATGCCAAATTCTAGAAATATGCAAATTATCATTGTATTCTCAAACCCTGAGTCCGGTGATCGCGCGGTCAGTTCGTACGAGTTACATTGGTCCCGTACGTGGTGTTGGTGCCACTCACAGTGCCTTTCTGGGGTTGTTTCGGCTTTTCACCCACTAACGCCATGTTTTAAGCCTAAATCTTAAAATATACAAATTTTCGTCGTATTCTCAAACTGGGGGTCCCATGATCGCGCGGTCAGTTCATACGAGTCACATTGGTCCCGTGCGAGGTGTTGGTGCTACTTATGAGACCGTTCGGGGGCTATTTTAACTTTTCACCCACTAACGCCATGTTTTTATGCCAAAGTCTAGAAATATGCAAATCATCATCGTATTCTCAAACCGTGAGTCCGGTGATCGCGCGGTCAGTTTGTGTCGTTTTGGGTTTTCACCCGCTAATGCCTTTTTTTTAAGCCTGAGTCTAGAAATATGCAAATTATCATCGTATTCTCAAACCAGGAGTCCCATGATCGCGCGTCAGTTCCTACGAGTTACAATGGTCTCGTGCGAGGTGTTGGTGCCACTTACGGGGCCGTTTGGGGGGCTGTTTCGGCTTTTCAACTACTAACACCATATTTTTAAGCCTAATCTTAAAATATGCAAATTATCGTCGTATTCTCAAATCGGGGATCTCGTGATCATGCGGTCAGTTCGTACGAGTTACATTGGTCCCGTGCGAGGTGTTGGTGCCACTCACAGGGCCGTTCTGGGGCTGTTTCGGCTTTTCACCCACTAACGCCATGTTTTTAAGCCTAAGTCTTGAAATATGCAAATTATCGTCGTATTCTCAAACTGGGGGTCCCGTGATCGCGCGGTCAGTTCCTACGAGTCACATTGGTCCCGTGTGAGGTGTTGATGCCACTTACGGGACCGTTTGGGGGCTATTTCGAGTTTTCACCCACTAACGCCATGTTTTTATGCCAAAGTCTAGAAATATGCAAATTATCATCGTATTCTCAAACCGTGAGTCTGGTGATCGCGCGGTCAGTTCGTACGAGTTACATTGGTCCCGTTTGTGGTGTTGGTGCCACTCACGGGGCCATTTGGGGGTTGTTTCGGGTTTTCACCCACTAACGCCATGTTTTTAAGCCTAAGTTTAGAAATATGCAAATTATCGTTGAATTCTCAAATTGGGAGTCTCATGATAACGCGATCAGTTCCTACGAGTTACATTGGTCCCGTGCGAGGTGTTGGTGCCACTCACGGGGCCGTTCAGTTGCAGTTTTGGGTTTTCAATCACTAACGCCATGTTTTTAAGCCTACGTCTTGAAATATGCAAATTATCGTCGTATTCTTAAACTGGGAGTCCCGTGATCGCGCGGTCATTTGGTACGAGTGGCATTGGTCCCGTGCGAGGTGTTCGTGCCACTCACGGGGCCGTTCGGGGGATATTTCGGCTTTTCACCCACTAAACTCATGTTATGCCAAATCTATATATACAAAAATTATCGTCGTATTATCAAACCGGGGATCCTGTGATCGCGCGATCAGTTCGTACGAGTTACATTTGTCCCGTGCGAGGTGTTGGTGCCACTCACGGGACCGTTCGGGGGTTGTTTCGGGTTTTCACCAACTAAAGCCATGTTATGCCTAAGTCCATATATATGAAAATTATCTTCGTATTCTCAAACCGAGGGTCTCGGGATGGCGTGATCAGTTCGTATGAGTTACATTGGTCCCATACGAGGTGTTGGTGTCACTCATGGGGCCGTTCGGGGGTTATTTCGGGTTTTCACCCACTGACGCCATCTTATGCCTAAGTCTATATATATGAAAAACATCGTCGTATTTTCAAACCAGGGGTCCCGTGATCATGCAGCCAGTTCGTAAGAGTTACATTGGTCCCGTGCGAGGTATTGGTGCCACTCACGGGGACGTTTGGGGGCTGTTTCGGCTTTTCACCCACTAACGCCATGTTTTTAAGCCTAAGTCTTGAAATATGCAAATTATCATTGTATTCTCAAACCGGGGGTCCCGTGCTCGCGCGGTCAGTTCCTACGTGTTACATTGATCCCGTGCGAGGTGTTAGTGTCACTCACGGGGCCGTTCGGGGGCTGTTTTGGCTTTTCCCCCACTAACGCTCTGTTTTTAAACCTAAGTCCAGAAATATGTAAATTATCATCGTATTCTCAAACCGGGGGTCCCGTGATCGCGCGATCAGTTCCTACGAGTTACATTGATCCCGTGCGAGGTGTTAGTGCCACTCATGGGGCTGTTCGGGGGCTGTTTTGGCTTTTTCCCCACTAACGCTCTGTTTTTAAGCCTAAGTCCAGAAATATATAAATTGTCATCGTATTCTCAAACCGGGGGTCCCATGATCGCGCGGTCAGTTCGTACGAGTTAAATTGGTTCCGGGCGAGGTGTTGGTGCCACTCACGGGGCCGTTCGGGGGTTGTTTCGAGTTTTCACCCACTAACGCCATGTTTTTAAGCCTAAGTCTAGAAATATGTAAATTATCATCGTATTCTTAAATCGGGAGTCCTGTGATCGCGCGGTCAGTTCCTGCGAGTTACATTGGTCCCATGCAAGGTGTTGGTGCCACTCACGGGGCCATTCGGGGATTGTTTTAAGGTTTTCACCCACTAACGCCATGTTACGCCTAAGTCTATATATATGTAAATTATCTTCGTATTCTTAAATCGGGGGTCCCATGATCACGCAGTCAGTTCGTACAAGTTACATTGGTCCTGTACGAGGTTTGGTGCCACTCATGGGGCTGTTCGGGGGTTGTTTCGAGTTTTTCCCCACTAACGCCATGTTTTTAAGCCTAAATCTAAAAATATACAAATTATCATCGTATTATAAAACTGGGGTTCCCGTGATCGCACGGTCAGTTTGTACGAGTTACATTGGTCTCGTGCGAGGTGTTGGTGCCACTCACGGGGCCGTTCAGGGGTTGTTTCGGCTTTTTGCCACTAACGCCATGTTTTTAAGCCTAAGTCTTAAAATATGCAAATTATCATCATATTCTCAAATCGAGGATCCCGTGATCGCGCGGTCAGTTCATACGAGTCACGTTGGTCCCGTGTGAGGTGTTGGTGCCACTTACGGGACCATTTGGGGGTTGTTTTGACTTTTCACCCACTAATTTCCATGTTTTTATGCCAACGTCTAGAAATATGAAAATTATCATCATATTCTCAAACTGTGAGTTCGGTGATCACGCGGTCAGTTCCTACGAGTTACATTGATCCCGTGCGCGGTGTTGGTGCCACTCATGGGGCCATTCGGGGGTTATTTCAGGTTTTCACCCACTAACGCCATCTTTTTAATCCTATGTCTAGAAATATGCAAATTATCATTGTATTCTCAAACCGGGAGTCCTTTGATCACACAGTCAGTTCCTACGAGTTACATTGGTCCTGTGCGAGGTATTGGTGCCACTCACGGGGTTGTTCGGGGGCTATTTCGGGTTTTCACCCTCTAACACCTTATTTTCAAGCTTAAGTCCTCATATTTTCAAATTATCATCGTATTCTCAAATCGGGAGTCCCGTGATCGCGCGGTCAGTTCCTATGTGTTACATTAGTCCCGCGAGAGGTGTCGGTGCCTCTCACTAAACCGTACGGGGGCTATTTCGAGTTTTCACCCTCTGACGCCTTGTTATTAAGCTTAAGTCCTCATTTTTTCAAATTATCGTCATATTCTCAAACCGAGAGTCTCGTGATCGTGCGGTTTGTTCTTATGTGTTACATTGATCCCGTGAGAGGTGTTGGTGCCTCTCACGGGATCTTACGGGGATTGTTTCGAGTTTTTACCCTCTAACACCTTATTTTCAAGCTTAAGTACTTATATTTTCAAATTATCGTCATATTCTCAAACCGAGAGTCCCGTTATCGCATGGTCAGTTCCTACATGTTATATTGGTCCGGGGAGAGGTGTTGTTGCCTCTCACAGGACCGTACGGGGGTTGTTTCGAGTTTTCTCCCTCTAACGCCTTATTTTCAAGCTTAAGTCCTTATATTTTCAAATTATCATTGTATTCTCAAACCAGGTGACCCGTTATCGTGCAGTCAGTTCCTACGTGTTAGATATGTCCCGCGAGAGGTATTGGTGCCTCTCACGGGACCGTACGGGGGCTGTTTCATGTTTTCCCCCTCTAACGTCTTGTTTTTAAGCTTAACCTAATATTTTCAAATTATCATCGTATTCTCAAATCGGGAGTCCCGTGATCGCGCGATCAGTTCCTATGTGTTACATTCTTCTCGTGATAGGTGTTGGTGCCTCTCACAGTACCTTACGGGGGCCGTTTTTATTTTTCACCCTCTAACGCCTTGTTTTCAAGCTTAAGTCCTCATATTTTCAAATTATCGTTGTATTCTCAAACTATCTGCGTTTCTTTAGTATAACTCAGCGGATTATCCTTAATATAACTCATCCTCTCTTTCCTAACTCTTTCTGCATTTCTTTAGTATATGCAAAACGTTTTAAGGTAGAAAGATTGTCTTTATGGGAAGGCTTAATGATTAATGAAAACAGATCAAAGATTAATATGTTAATGTTAATATTTCAATCATAAATAACATCACAAATTGGATAAAATTGGTACAAATTTGATAGATATGGTATAAATTTGATGACCTTGATAATTAAAATAAAATGTATAATGAGTTATTTGATATCGTTCGAGACGATCGAGATCTCATCGATATTGTCCGAGTCGACCGAGATCGTGCCAATATAGTCCGAGTCGACTGACATATCGTCAATATAGTTCAATTCAAGCCAAGAACGCCTATTACTCAACTCATGTCAAGGTATCGACACGGTATGCCACAAAACCGAATCAACCCGATATCAGCCAATAATTTGAACCATAATCACCATACAACTTTAGACATCACTACTAGCAACTTCCACACATTATGTGATGTTTAAATCTAGTTGTGAATCACCTTTGTTTATTTCCACAGTAATTGCATCTAAATTTAACTTCTTATTCTTCTCGTCTTCTACTTGTCTACAGTGATTGTGTATTGGGTCAATAGCCTTGATGGAGTTAAGAGTAGATAAAGAAAATCAATTTTATAAAAATATATAAATAAAGTGGAGTATAATATCACTTCCTATAGAAGCAATCTTTAGTACCCTATCAAATAATGAAATGCTATCATTTGTAAATGATAAAACTGTTTACCTGGACATCATCATTAAACATTCTGTAAGTATTCCTATAGTGCTCCAATAACTTGAAGGCCCACTTGCTTTGAAAATATTCAAACTGCATAAAATCAAGTCAAATTAATATCTTCTCGGGAAAAAAGGAAAAAGGTATTTTTTCTTCTTTTGGTCGAACATTGATGTTTCTTTATTATGTAGTTGAGACACTAAGAAAAAGCCAGGCTAAGCCGGATCAGAGAAGTGAGACTATCAATTGATCCCAAATAGAATTTGAACGTAATACCAATCATAAGGAACTAAATGTTATTTAATGAGTATGGTAAGGTTGTATAAGATCAACTTAACTAGTAAGAGTGCAACTATTGAACAAACTAGAGAGTCCATTGCTATCCTACTTGCCACCGTTGAAAAAAAGGAATTCAATGTATTACTATCGCAGAACATGAACGAATTAAATTCACCTGAACAATTACGTGAAGCCAACGAGTGAACACAGCCTCCATGAATTCGTCAATAACTGTAATACACTCTTCTCCTTCAAGTCGATGTTCTTGCAATCCCAAGTCTAGACAAAAAATAAAAAAGATTATTAATTTATTTGAACAAATATTTAGGGGTTGAGATAACTACTACCACTAATGTCATCTATGCTACTACTCTTATTCTTAGAGGCTTTAATTGTAGTGAGTCAAATTGACGCCCAATGAACAACTTAATCAAAGCATACTATATAACATTGACATATTAATCATTGGCATATTGAGGAAGCCATCACAAACTCAGTGTTTAACTAATATTAAACATGCAGGTACTTATTCACATAAAAAACAGATCTAAGACACTGTTTAAAAAAAATTCTACACACTCATATACACACAAAGAAAACAGATCAAAGAAAGAAAATGTTTTAAAAATCGGATCCAAACTTATTTTGTTAACACAAAAGTTAACTTCTCAAATCAGGTCTAAAAATATACCAACAATGATTTTAAAAAAAATCAAAATGAGTCAGGTCAATGCTTGAGAAATTTCAAGAAATAGATATTTAAAATATAACCAGCAGGAAAAACACATCGTAGCAGTGGATCGCTATTCTAACAAAAATGTCCAAGTCCAGTCACATTATCAACATAATACTGCTAACAAAACTGGTTAACATGCACAATAATTTCAAATAAAAAAAAATAGAACTGAGTTTTAGCAAAACAAATTTTAAATATCAGATTTAAACTCTCATAAGCATTTAATAAAAATCCAGAAGATAAAACCGGGAAATGATCTAACCTCCTTTACGTTGTGTAGGAAAAAAAACTATCTCGTATAGCCGTATTTGATACCAATCAAATGATCTACCCTCCCTTACGTTGTGTTATGAATCAAAAACAAAAACATCAAGGCAACGAAAAACTTAGAAACCCAAATACAAATCAAAACCTAAATATGAACCTAAACCTGAATATGTAGAAATACCTTCATTTTTGGAGAGATAGCAGTGTTTGACGAGAGAGAAAGAAGCCATAACTTCGTCTTCGACGAGAGAAAGAAGTCATCAGCATTGGGGAAATGCCATCAGCAAATAGAGGAAAATGAAAATGAGGCGCCTCTTTTCTTTTTTTAGGAATGATATGGTCACGGCCTAAGCCGTGACCCACCATCGCAACCCATTAGTTCACCATCTTGTACCTAGAACGACGAATGGTCACGGCCTACAGTCGTGACCCCATGCGCGACCAATAATAGATATTGCATTGAGGGATGGTCACGGACCATAGTCGCGACCCACACCAAAAAATGGTCACGGCCCCCAGCGGTGACCCATATGCGTATATTTTTGTGCTTCGTTATGCCTTTGGTCACGGCCCAAGTCTGTGACCCATCCGCGACCAAGCTTGGAGGGAATTTTGGCGCGATTTTGGCTCGAAAATGGTCACGACCTGGTCACGGCCCAAGTCCGTGACCCCCAGTGATCAGGGATTTGGGTCGTGACCACTTCCTGAGCATCGATAATTTAGTGTGGTAAGAAATATGGTCAAGCCAAATATTTAGTTGGCCACGGCCCAAGTCACTTGGGTCGTGACCCACTTGGCGTGACCATTCGCAAGAAAGCCATTTCTTTTTAATCACGTACAAGCTCGTATGAGCCACTTTTTTCTAAAGAGGGATAGAGTTTGCATCATAATTGACAAAAAAAAATCCTAACAAATTAGCAAATCTCAAAAGATATAAAAATGTACATGCATCACAAAAATCATCAAAATTCAATATTCAAAAATCAATAAAAATCATTCAAACATATCAGAAAAACCCAAAACATTTTAAGATTTTCTCATATCATCACATTGCTTTTACAAATCCTTTACCCACTCTTTAAGTCCTCAAAATTAGGTCACGACCTCATATTGATTGCATACACTCTTTAGGTCCTCAAAATCAAACTTTAGCCCTTAAAATTAGGTTGCAATCCCCGTATTGATCACATAAAGTCTTTAGGTCCTCAGAATTAAAAATTGGACCTCAGAAGTAGGTCACAATTCCCATATTGATCACATACACTCTTTAGGTTCTCAGAATTAGGCCTTGGCCCTCTTACAATCTTTAGATCTCACCTTTGTTCATTATGCAAACTACGTGGACTGTGATGCCTTTTTTGGCAACATAGGCATCTCGAAGTTTTTTTTTTTAGATTCAAGTTCGTTTACCTATTTCATTTAGTTAATTTCCATATTTTATCATCCCACTCATATAGTTCGTATATTATACTCATGTAGTTAGTTCTCTTAATTTTAATTTAGCGATCCCAGGAATGCGTACTCACTCTCCATAGTGATTATGATTACAGGGCATCGCTTACATTTATGATAATTTTCTATAGTGCTTTTATCATATTACTTATGTTTAGCTAGCTTACTCTTCTTCCAGTGATCCCGTTCATTTGTACTCGTTAATTCTAGAGTGAGGTTACGATATCAGGTCTCCACTCATATTTTTATCTCATTAGGAGGATTCATACTTATCTTTCCCATGATATGGATACGTTAACTTCGTTCCTCATGTGCACACACTTGTACATCCTTGAATATATTTATCTTTATTTCACTTTGTTCACTTTACACACACTATAGATTTACCACACACACGCACACACACATTCATGCATTAAGGAGAAGGAGAATATATTGTAGATCTCATGAGAGATCGAAATGGTAAAGTGGGTGACTAACAACTTCCCAATCTATAATATAGTCTTCGAGCCCATATCTCATTTGGTTTTGCGCACTAGTTTTCTTTTGGCTATCTCTTTTGATGTGGATCCTTTTTTGCCTGTTTTGAGTAAAAATAGGTTGATGACTCGGAGCTCTATACATTCACATACCTCACATTGTCGATGATGGACGATTATGTGCCTTGCCACCACTTAACCGTCGCCTAGGGTTGGGGTGGACACATTGGGAAAACCCAATTTAGAAAGAGTTTAAGATATATTCTCTCCATATCGAATTGAGACTCTAGTATATCTTTTTTGGTAGTCATGAATTAAGGGTCATCTTTTCTTTTTATTTGGACATCAATGGACTAAATGTCATGATAGTTAATATGATTTAATATCGACCATTGATTAATGTATCCTTAATGAACGCAAAAGTCAAATAAAAAATATTAAATTTGAATGGAGAGAACAATATATCATATAAGTAGATGAATACTTCTACATTTAAAATGAAACTCCACATAAGAGTTCATGTTGGTAGATTGGTACCTAACATGACAACTCTTTTAACGAACAATACTAGATATGGACCCCCATAAATGTAAGAGAGCTGAAAAATGAGTGGCAATAGAGTTCAAAAGTAAGTATCCATCACATAATTATCCCTTTTTCTTTGTTTTATCTTTCTTAGTGCAATTTCTTATTAGAGTAGTAGACTAAAACTATACTTTATGTAATAGTTTTAGTTATGGATTTATTCTTTTAATAAAATTAGTTTGTCCTATTTCAATGAGAATCATGTATGGGCATTATGTTTGCATTATTTTATATATTGTTGGTGTCTCTTATTCTGCTTCATAGTTGATCTGGTGTATAAAGTGAGGCTTATACACAGAGGATCAGATCACCAGTTCTTGTAGAATATAAGTTTTATCGTTAACAATCTTAGACAGGAGTGTTCACAGGTCAGTCGATTAGGCTTTGGACAATACGTTCCGGTCGAATCGACCGGTTCGATTTTGGAAGAAGTCATCCCCGAAACCGAATCGATCGGCCGGTGAACCGGACAGTTTCGAGTCGATTTTGGTCAGTTTTTGAAGTTAATTAATGGTTTTTGAATATAAAAGTTGAAGTCATTTGAGGATTTTTTTTTAAAATAAATATTGATGTATGTTCGAATCAGTTTTTTCCTTATCTAAACATTCGATCGAACCAACATGGTCGGTTTTCTAAATCTTTCAATCACAGGCCGAACCGGGCTAAAAAAAATCGATTTCGGCTCGGTTCGGGCCGATTCGGTTCAGTTTTTTATTTGATTTTCAGTTCGTGTGCACTCCTAGTCTTAAATGGAACTGGACACACCATCGGCAAGACTATGGCACAATATTTTAGTAGGTCTATCTTCACTACAAGAAATTGTATAGTTTTAACTTATTGTGCTAATACACTTTGTGTGTATTGAACGGGACCACCTTGAGGTCATTATCTTTATACTAATTTTATAAAACAATGTAAATCTCATGATTATTAGGTTTACTTAAGGCTCCTAATCCTAATATGATTGATGGACACATTCACTAGTTATTTATTGCTTTGACCTATCAGGTGAGATTCATTATTGGATCAATAATCTTGAAAGATTGGGTAATGGTGATTAATGTATGGTGCAAGCCTTTTATGGATGGAATACACGTCTCAGTGGAGAGATTGGTGATACCCCTTGAGATGCTTATAAATTTTGTATGTGTCAAAACCTTTAGGTGGATTATATTAATCCAAAACTACAAATAAGTTAAGTGGGACTGCTCAAGGACTTAAAGAAGTTAATCAAATAAATTATCAGTAATTTATTTTATTAAGAGGAATCTGTAACCTTAACTTAGTGAGAATTAAGTAATTAATAATAAGGAGATCGGAATATAATTTTGAGTTAAGGAGTAGAGTTGCAATTATAATTATTCAATAGTATTAATTATAATTAATGTATTGGGATTCGAATCTGGATTAGATTAGGTTTTTTATGCCCATTAGGAGACACATCCTTATCTCTCCTTAGGGTCACTACTTTAGCATATATATACACACACCTAAGGCTCGTTTTCCCTCATGCAAGTTGTCACTCTTGAAACTCTAAAAACTCTAATTCGAATTTGAGAATAAGAGAGGTAGCGAAGAGAAAAAGATAGTAGAAGGTGATCACAAAGGAAGACCCACACTCTATTCGTGATAGTTCATATTGGGAATATGGTGGAAGATCATGAGGTAGATCGAGCCAGCATTCTCAATTAATCATCATCAAATATTGTTCGTGTTGAGACGAAATCAAACCAGAAAGATCTATTCCGTCTTGTAGGATTCTACTTATGAGATTTTTTGTAGTTCAATTTACATGTGTAATCAACAGACCCTATCACAGCCACCCCAACATTTCTATCTATTTTTAATTGTCATTCTAATATGTGCATATCCCAAAGAATAGCTTTACATACCGATGATTAACATGGGATAAGTACCGGGCATGCTTTGCATGTATTGCACCACCATAGTTTGAACCCCACCATGGTACAATATAAGCAAAGCATGTCCGGTACTTATCCAATATTCATCACCTTTAAATGGTAGCATAAACATTGTTCAATCCCAAAAGTCAAAACTTTAATGTTAATCGCTAATCCCTTGATGAAAGATCCAGTTATCAAACATTTCCGGATCATGCCTCTCTCAACTTCAAGATGTTCAAAACCTATCCAAAAAAGATCATGCATTTCCCATCACCATAGACCATTTATTGTACACTCACGTGTTATCTAACCCAAATAATTGGCCACTGCTGTTGATATGTCAATTTTGCATTAATTAACGAGCAGGTTCACAAGGTACCCACAAAATACAAGCACAACCACAATCACAATCACAATCACAATAAACTATTTTAGAGAGTGTAGCACAATAGGTCCACTTCCAACATCCCCCAAATTAATGATACGGGTCTTTAAAATGTGTCTCCTTTCGCATCTCCAATATCACTGTTTATGTTTATAAACATGCAAATGTATTATCAGTCCTTCGTATGTATATTATAAAAAGTGAATGCAAGAATTATTTTCCTATGTGCCTAGCTAATTGTCCAAAAGGACATTTAGTCATGACATGAAGTACCAAAGTCAAAAAATAACCATGGTAAAACCAGTATACTTTTGACTATTAGTTAGACACCTAAAACAAATCACAATATAATAAAAGAAAATGATATGGATACAAAGAAAGTACACAAAAAAATTATATAAACTGAGTGAATATCAAATGTCGTACAATATTGTGGAGTGAGTGAAGTACAATATTTCACTGTAATGTCACATCAATTTGTGTATTTTCTTTGTACTCGTACATTAATGTAATAAAATATCTTATCAATAAAACGAGTGTAGAATTACTTCACCACGCATTTGGAAAATGTGAAGATCCATATCCTATTCCAAACAAGGAGTGATTATGGAGGTTGACCAAATGCAAATATTCCCATAACAAGACATATACCACTTCACACTCTTCAAACAAACCCAAAACTCAATTTATTGCCTCAAGACCTGGGTAAAAAGATGGTATCTGATAAAACAACTTATCTATGTATCTTGCCTATCCAGATAGAAAATCACAAATTTAAATAAAAATATCCTAGAATTCATTTGTACAACCTTAATACATGACAACCACCAAAGAAAGAAAGAAAGAAAAGAAAACTGAAATTCTCATCACCCTTTATTGTACAACCAAGAAGCATTCACCAACAGGAAAAGAAAAAAGAAAAGAAAAAAAAATAACGGTCTGTCGTCTACTGTACATGGTAGCATATAATAATTCTAATTCCAAAGAGAAATTTAGGAAGATAAACCAAGCCAACTTAGTTCCCTGTCTAGAAAACGTAGGATAAATGGAGCGAATATACGAGCAACCCTAGGCAGTGTAGGATATGTAAGTGTACCGAGTATGAACCAGTTGAAGCTCAAGAGAGCAACTGCATCAGAAGCCGGCTTATTCTTGATGGTGGAGAAAAACTGAACCACACTCTTCAATGACATGCCCACCACAAAGAAAAGAGCCACCACAAGTGGCATGCAAGGGTCTTCAGCTTCAAACACAATTATTCCCACCAAAAGTGATAATATCGCGCTAAAAATGCTTTGTGATATTGCGACCTCCCTTTGTTCATCAACAGATTCATTCACATCAGTATTCGGAGAAAATGGGTGGGCGGACCCCATGGGCCCACTGGATTTCAGTACTGTTGTAGCAAGGTTGTGGGTTTCGTGTTTGCCTTTGATCTCATTCTCCTGTGTGTGTTTGTGCATCGGAAGATCTTCGAGGGGCGTCCCACTTCCGATACAATTGGTTTTCCATGATGGAATTCCATATTTTAAAGCAGCGATGGTTTTTTGGGCAATATCTGTATTAAGTTGATCTCTCGAGCTCCAAGAATCTTTACTCTGAACCTCCTTCAAGAGATGGTTTTCATGCTTCAGATCCTGCAACTGTCAATGCAAACAAAGTTCAGACTGGAAAACCCACCTAATTTACAAACTAACAAAAAAACTGAATCATGCAGATTTCGTAAATAAATACATAGTTGAGGCGGTCATTTGCAAAAACTTGAAAGTTCAGGGGGGTAACTTGATAGTTGAGGCTTTTTTTTCTCTTTGTAGTTTCCCCTAAAAGTTGAGAACAAGTAAAAAGAATGACTACTGAAATACCTGGGGAAAAATCATGATTTAAAGTTACTAACATCCTGTATTTTGATATATTAAGTAGGCCCTTCCAGCAACCCAACAAAATCTTAGAATTTGGAATTTTAAAAAAATATGAAACTAATACAAACACCAACAAATCGAAACTTATGAGCTAAAAGAGTGCATCAACACTATATGAAGGATCACCAATGCCTAATCGGTTAACTGAAACCAATATTATTTATGTGAACAAAGGAGATTGGCCCTTAACATAAAAGGTCGTACCCAGTGTACAAGGCTCCCGCTAAACTGCAGGGTCTGGAAGAGACAGAAATCGGCTGCCCTCACCCCTATATATATATATATATATGGAGAAGCTGTTCCATGTCTCGAACCCGAGACCAACCGTAGTAAGCAGTCAAAGACCCATGTAACCAACATAACTTTGGTTACACAGCAGAGGAGATTTTAGGTGGTATTACTTAAAATGTGAGTGGAAATTCTTCAGTATGGATATCGAGTTGAAGGGAAATCACTCATTGGTTTCAAACACAGCTCTCTTAGTAAATTAATTCTTGCATTGCATGAATATGTAAGGGATGAGGCACCCACTCGCTTGCACCAAACAAATAGCACAAAACAAAACCTAGCAAGTAAGCTACAGAAAATACCCCCACTATCCGAAATAGAGCTACATAAATGACAGCAAAATGGAATTTAAAATTCTAATGCTACTTAACTATAAACTGGCAATGTGAGAACAAAAGAAGTGTATTGAAAATTATGTTCAGCCTAACATCTCCATTGAGTGATAACTGAAAGGTTCTCTTAGCCTTGTGCCATAACGACTTTGGTACCCAAAGTTTGGCATATAGTTTTGATACCCATTTTAGGACATAATTCAACAGATACTGTTCTTGTTTGACGGGTTCTCTCACTTGCAAAACCTTCATGTTACCATTGATACTTTTCAATTTTTAGGGTGCAAAGAAAATCTTGCAATTTCTCTCCCATCTCAAATATCCAGTCATAATAGTGTATTTACAACGTTAGGCTAAGGCCTTTATCGATAGTCTTGACAAGATTTGCTCATCAAAACTCGCAATTAGTGTAACTAATTAATATTTAAGTAAAAGAGCAACATGGAATAACAAGAAATCGATCTGACTATAATAGTCTCTCTAAAATTAAGGAATCTGGAAATATCCCCCTGCTGGCTAATCACGATTTCCCCAAGAGGACCCAATATATCTCCTGTGCATTGTATGGTCACAAGGACCTATTTGTTTTGAGTTTTTCATAAAGAATATTTTGTTTATAACCCAATACTGAAACAAGGTCTTCTTCTCCAAATTAGAACTTTTTTTTATTAATTTGGCATTGCTCTGCATCCCTAAGCATTGATTTAACAAAAATCTGGCAAGAAGTCTTGACAAAAAGTTACTTGGTATAAATAGTTTATCACTATAGTTACCGGAATCTCTACATTGCGTACCGGAATCCGGATTGCGCAACCCCAAACAGGGTGTATACGCGATTCAAATCTCCAAAACTGGTGTCTCCAGTTTTAGTATTTACTATTTTAGCAATTGTTAGTGTAGAACGGTATTTCTCCAAATGTCAGCTAGCACGGTGGATGAACATTCATAGAAGGATAACTTAGAAAGGGTGATCCAGAGCAGCCTCGGGTCATGTAACCCGCTCAATCGACGAGGGAAAATCTTGAATAATAGTAGCATTAATATTAAAGAAAAATAATATAGGACCCACGAGAATACTGGCATAGGGTGAGAGAGTAGGTGAAGCGGCAAACCAATCACCATAAAGAGGGGTTATAAGTGCTACCGCAGATTAAAAGAGTGATTGAGATGAGGAAGTAATAGGGAGTAAATGCTAAGGGAATCAACTTGGGAATTCTCAAAATAGTTGGAAATGCATGTAGGTGGTGAAAGGAGTGACTTGTGTAGTAAAAAAGAAGAGGGTAAGTATTTACAAAGGGTGAGACGGGTGGGTCTGTCGAGGGCATTAAATGCGGAGGTGACTAGCAATAATTGAAAGGTGGCTACTCTTACCATGAATATTAAATGAAATGTGTATCGTCTTATCAAATAGAGTTGTATGATAGGTTGGCTGAGGAGTTGGTGTCTGCAACTGTGCTTTGTTGTTGTCTTTTCATGACAGGTTTAGGGTGTTAAGTAATTTAAAGTGTTGTCAACCATCTGAGGTTTTGGAAGACTATTGATTCTTGAGTTACTAGTTCTGTCTCTCAATAAGTAAGTTGGATCGACAATACAATAAGACCCTGATCCCAAGCCTCCGAACCAATACCCTAGAGGGATCCCGAAAGGGTCTTGGCTCCCCAATGAGCCACTCGAATGTCTAGAGGAAACTACTATTCTACATTAAAAAACCTAGCACTCAAACAAAAATGGGTTCGCAAGAGGCTATAATTTTCACCCCTTTCAATGATACTTCCCACAAGGTTCTGGTGTTTGTTCGTTTGCGATCATAAATAAATCTTACTTTATTATTTTCTATATTATGTCAATTTCTAATAGGTTCCTTGTTGGCTGTGACAATTTAAGGGTTCTGCAGTTATGCTAAGAGGTATCTGTGCCTAATACAATAGGGGTGTTGGTAACAACCATCATACAGTCCAGTACTTAGTAATGATGCAACCTTTTATATCAACAAAAGAAAAATGGTGGAAAAAGAATTCTCAGCCCAGAAAATAAAAGAATAAAAGAAATGAAACTTTCTTTTTATTAAATATTATATTGATTAGACGCTACATGCATTCTTAATAAATGAACCCTTTCATATTGGTAGAGTACATAAATTTCTTTAAATATACTTACGGCAGTGAAACAATCCCAGCAGAAGTTCTAGTGTCCCATGATCTGAAACAGCAAACTAAGCCCACCTCCACGGAGTAAATCAATGTACGGTGTAAGCGCCTCAACTCATTTCGGGGAGAACCAGCTAGCTCTAGATTCGAGTGGCATTCCACCCCTAACCACAACTCATCCGCTGATTCTTCAATATCAGCTGGTTCGGACCTCCACTTACCTTCACCCAAGCTTCATCCTGGTCATGGATAGATCACCCAGGTTCGGGTCCATAAGCAGTGACAATTACCCTATTAAGACTCGCTTTCACTACGGCTCCGGTGGGTTCCCTTCCCTTAACCAAGCCACTGCCTATGAGCCGCCACATACCAGAGCTACCCATGTTCAAAATAACACTTATTCCAAATAACTAGAGGTAGAAAAGAATTATGCAGTAACAACAATCCATTGAACACATGTACTCGTAATGAAAATGAAGTTGTAAACATTTAAAACAGGAGTTCAATGATAGAAGTACTCCTAGTAGTGTGGATTCTTAGTACGTTTTTTTTTACCAGGCATTATTTTAATGAGCTGTAACATGGTTAAGAAACGTGCAATGCCTATTGCCTATGGAGATCAGATATAATGCAAAATTGCTGCATGGAAAGAGGCGGATACTTTTAAAATCTTACGTCTAAAACACTCAGAAATCTAGGCATTATTTTAATGAGCTGTGACATGGTAAATAGACACATGAATTGCCAATTGGCTATTGCCAGTGGAGATCAGATATAATGCAAAACCACTGCAGGGAAAGGGGCAGATACTTTAAAAATCTTACGGAGAGAACACTCAGAAACCTCTAGCATTTCAAAAGGGCAGAATATGTATATGTACAGACATATCAGAGTGACCATAATATATTGAGACACACACATCCACATTGATCAGTAAATATGCCATCTACTGTAGAAGGGTTGCAACAGGTCAAAATTTTACCTCGCCCTCTAATAGTTCGATTTTATTAATGGCCTGGTCATGTTCGTCTTCAAGTTCTTCTAACATCACCTCCATCATTCTACGTTCTCTAATGGCCACCTTCAATTGTTCTTCAAGTTCCTTTCTATCCCAGACAAGGGCCTCCAACTCATCTTGCATGTCATGCAGATGCATCTCCAGCTGCATTCATAAGCGCTGGTCTCAAATAAGTATCAAAGAACTTAGCATCAAACAATAGGAAATGCAATGAAGTGAGGAACAAAGTTCAGATCTTTAAATAATAATTATCAAATAAAAACAGAAGAATGATGAAGGATCAAACGCAAGAGCAGACGTGAGGCTTACAATTTAAACGACTACAATATTTTACAATGGGATCAATTGGAAGTTTAGAGCTTTATATAAGCGTGTCAAGCATGACAAACGAATTTATTGTAATACCCCGTGTTTTCATAATAAATTATTTTTGGTAGAATTTAATTAAATAGATTCGTGAATAAATTGCTTGATTGTGATTGCATGTTTATATGGATTCATATATGCACAATGTGTTCACTCGTAGAAAAATAAAGCGTATGTTAATTAAATTATTGTTATGAGGTGATTAAACATAATAAAAGTGTGTAACTTGGGTAGATATAGTTTGAGCGTGTTCCGGAGGGAATTGGGAATTCGTTTTGGTGTTTTAGACATCTAAGTTTCGGACCCGGGGCATAGGTATACTCTTAAGGGAGTTATTGGGTCAATCCGAATAATGTTTCGGGCTTATTTGGGGGCCCAAAAGTGGGGTTTAAGTGTAATTCGTGATTAGGGGTTATAAGAAGATAATTAGCAACTTAAGATTCTATTCCCATCCATAAGAAAACAACCCTAACAGCCCACGCCCATTGGAGAAGTTACCAAGGCTAGAGAAGGGAGAAATAGCAAGGATTTAAGAGGAGAGACTCCAACTACTAATTTAAGGCAAGAATTCTCTAGCTAAATCAATCACAATTTGTTTCTTAATTCATTTATACATTTCTCATAACAATTCCGGTTTAATTGGATAAATTGATGATTTTGAGTAATTGGAATAAACTCTATAAATTTTGAGAACAAATTTGGAATTCTGATATTTAAGGATTAAACTATTTGGTGACAAACCCGAAATTGGTATCATGTTAATTGGAAATTGAATCTCAGAATTCATATTGTCGGATTGCTAATTTGATGATTACAATTCATGTACTGATCCCTTAAATCAGAGAATGATTAGATAAAGAAATTAGAATCAAAATTGGGTTGGATGGACTCTAATGTTGGGTTTAATTTTTAGGATTATGGGACCACGATCTTACGTTAATTTGGTTAGATGATCACATAAAAAGTGATAAGTGTTTTTGGATCATGAGGAATCTATAATTCTTGTAATAAAAATGGTTAAAACATTTGGAAGAAAATTGGAATGGGAAGTGTGAAACTCGTATAGAAAAATGTAGTAGTTCTTGGCATCTGCCAGAATTTGAATCGATTCGGCCTGGGGGGAATCGATTCGGCCTCTGGGCTTAGGTCAGGTTGGGGCTGCGAGTATCTAGAAGGTCATCCAAGTGAGTACATAATTAATTTTTAAAAAAAATAGATTTGTGCCGCTATTTATTAGTTGGAGAAATTGACAATTAATTAGATGTTAAATTTTTAAAGTAAGAATATTACTAGGATATTGATGAGACTGATTAGGGGTAATTATAGGGTTAATTACCTATACATATTGTGTTAGAATATGTATTAATTTATTTGTGTGAACATACCTATGTTTGTGGACGGCCTATCGATTGGGGTTGCGTACGTCTCGGGACCGTAGCACGTGTCGGCACAGGTGAGCTAAGCTTTGTGTAGGTCGTTATTTTTGGGATGGCTGGAATCCATTGTCACCGTCAGGGGTATGGAGCGTATAATGGTGTATTGCATAAGGACCGCCCCGCTTGTGTGTGTTTTGTGATGTCCATTTGGATGAGGGGCTCCTCCGAACTTACCGATAGAGCACCAACGGGACACCAAAGGTGTACGTCTTTATGTGTCATATATATGTAAGGACACATATAATTATATTAATTAATTGAGAATAAATCCCTGTAGTCTAATGATATAGACAATTATTCATAAACCCAATACTACGTAAAATGCATAATAGATGATATGTTATTTCTTTTGGGTAGTATTATAGGGGTTACTCTTGGGACTAGAAGCATATGTGTAGAGGGTTAGCTTCAATGTATGAATTGTGTTGGATGCATTAAATATAATCTTATTGGTGTAGTTGTCGGATTTCATACTTGGAACTTGGGTTCGTATGCGTATAGTATTACACTTAGATAAGAGTAAGATACTGCATGCGAGTGCCGATGTGCGGAGCACGAACACTTCTCAGAAGGCAACGTGTCGTGTTGGACACTATGAAACACGGAGACTTTCCCGGAAGCCATGAGTCAACTTTGACTCAAGTCGAACACGCGACACGCTCCGACATGTGATGGTGATTCTGCTTTATTTATGATTCTTAATGTCAAAGTGTGTTTAAATTTTGTTTTGTATGGTCCATTTTCTTAATTTCATGTTAAGAATGCTCTAAGAAAGTATTTTATGGAAAAACTCTGTTTTATTTCATTAATATATATATATAAATATATATTATATATTACGTATCATAGCGTGTCGTATCCTAGTTTTTGGACCAATCACGTGTCGCGTATTGCGTGTTGAAACCCTAGTGCCCTAATTCGCTTGGATACCCCAACGAATGCGCACTAAAATCGCGAATTCATGGATTCGGGGTGAATTTGCGATTAATTCGCGAATTGCAGAAATTGAGTTCGCGAACTCAAGAAATCAAATTCGTGGATGCCAAACTTTGAACAGATTTGGTAATAAATTCATACAATTTACAAAGCCCTTCTATTACAATTAGTACTGTAAAGACTTTTGCTACTGACAAAAGTTGACAAAAGTTGCTGCCACTTTGCTGTCAAAAAGTGAATGAATAATTTTTCATATTTAAAGAATTCTAGTGGGTAGGTTTGTTTGCCTTAATCGATGTGGGATTGGGAAGAGCAAATCTTCCACACATCAACCATTAATAATTAAAAAGTGTTTAGTCATATATATCTGTGTTAAATAAAATTCATTATATTTGTGTTAATTTGTGCTAAATAAAATACATTATATTTATGTTAAATAAAATACATTATATTGATAATATTTTTCCTACATATTTGTGTTAAAAATACATTATACTTACACACACACACACACACACACACACACACATACATATACTAAAAATTATAATTATACATTAAAAATATATTTTTATATGTTAAATATACAAACGCACTGGTGGCGCTCTCAAAATCCAGTCTTTTGAAAATTGACGCATTGGCGCACTCGCATCCGCTCCCGCACCCGCTCCCGCGCCCGCATTAGGGCACTAAGGTTGAAACACGTATTACGTGTCCGTGCTTCATAGGCGGTGTATAATGTGAATTAACTGCATAATTGCATATTGATTTCGTAAGTTAATTCTTGCAACTCTAGGGCGCTAACCCAAATTCTAAAATATTTTTTCCCCCAGGGATAGCAGGGCTAACAGGAGATCATACTTGCAGTCATAATTGCTCATCAGTCGTTCCAGTTTGATCGACTCTAGTTTAGTAATTATTTCCATTCCCGTCATTTTATTATTTCAAAGATTGTATGGGCATAAGCCCGAAGTTTATTATTCAGTCTTTTAGATATCAGTTATACTTGTGACAGATGTTTCATAACTTTCGGGAGATTGGATTTATTTACTACGAGCTATTATTTAAATGGTTTTATTGTGCATGTTTGGTTTAAAATTATAAATGGCATATTATAGTTTGATACTGAGAATGATATAGATTGTTTGAGAAGCCCCATCTTCGGCATATTGCGTCTGATCAACCTTAACGAAAAAAATGAATTTTGTTACAGTTGGTGTTTCTAGCGTACTTAGGATCTGTGTTGCGTTTGTTACGTTCTGTGTTGCGTTCTTTGATATGTAGAGCCTATGTTTAGGAATCATTGTACTCTTCACAATCTGTTACTAATACGAACCTTGTTTGCTTTCAGATGGCAAACGGTAGGCGCGGTAGACCACGACGTGTTACCACAGAGGCTCCAGAGGAGAGGGCTCAACAAGAGCCGCAACCACACCCACAGCCACCACCAGCCCCACTTGGGGTTAATTCCGCAAATATTGCCTCGATTGTGACATAGGCAGTCTCTACGGCGATGGCCGCTATGCTACAGCACTTTCAGCCACAACAGCAGCAGCCACAACCACCACCCCCGTAGCAGGTGATGCTACCCGTTCAGGCACAGGGCTCGGTATAGGGAGACCTTCACTAAGGGCCACCCGCCAAAGTTTACCGGGAATCTAGATATATTGGTGGTCAATCAATGAAAGGACATTCAGCGATACTTGACGATGGTTGGGTGCAGGCCAGTGCACAAGCAGATGTTAGCTTCGTTTCGACTGGTAGGGGAAGCCTTACAGTGGTGAGAGTCTATCACCACGCTGGAGGAGCGAAATCGATTGACTATTGACGAATTCTGGGTCAAGTTTGAAGGGAGAAATATTTTCCACCCGCCATGAAATCAGAAATGAGGAGGAAGTTCATGAACCTTAAGCAGGAAGATCGCACTGTAGCGGAATATGAGGAGTAGTTTATCACATTGTCTTATTTTGTTGGAGACGATGTAAACACTGAAGAGAAGAAAATGGAGAAGTTTGTGTCTGGGACAGTTTGGCACATCAGGAAATCTTTGTTGGGGAATCCGGCTTTTACCACCTACACTCAGATGGTGAATGCCTTTGCTGCATTGTCACAAGTCGTTTCAGAAAAGTAAGGGGGAGAAGAGATCCAGTTCAGAGATGTCGAGTCAGCAGGGTAAGACAAATGGAAATGGCAGTCAAGGACCCAGCAGTTTAAGGGGCCATAGGCAGGTGATCAGTATAAGAAGTACAGGGGTTCCGATGATTGGAACCAGCAGGGTTAGGGCCAGCAGCAAAGAGGCCATCAGGGCTAGTAGTGTCGAGGCCAACAATAGCAAGATAAACGTCAATTTTCGGGAAATTACTATGTATGTAGAAGGGTCATATGGCGAAGAGGTGCCCTCGGGGTAATCGGGGTACACGGGAGCAAGGAGGACAGCGTGAGTATCAGACATCATAGGGACAGCGTCAGCAGTTGCCAGTCCCACCAGAGATTGCAGTGTCATCACTACCAGCTCCAGCCTCCCTACCTCAAGGGCAACAGCCACAGTTACAGTATTGGTGAGTGTAACATGTCGCGCTTGGAGGGGGACCAGTGCCAGTTCAGGTATGTTCCCTATCTTTGGGCATGTAAGGCGCATTTTATTTGACACTGGTGCATGGCATTCATTTGTTAGTACTAGCTTTGCTCGTGAATCGGGGATGATAGATTTCGCATCTGACATAGTACTTTTTATTAATACACTTGTAGGTAAAGAGGCACCTATACGTTCAGTGTCCAGAGGTATAGGGATTGATATTTGGCGACTTAAGTTTGTGATAGACCTACTCGTGTTAGACTGAGTATGACGTTGTCTTAGAGATGGATTGGCTAGCTACGTATAGAGCTTGTGTTGATTGTTATGATAGGTCCATCATCTTCGTTATTCTGGGACAAGAGATTTACCTGGTTCCGATGCCGCACCAGGGGGATGGTCGAGCACGCATTTGTATTACATTGAGGAGGTTTCGCTAGACTCCATCCCAATTGTTAGAGAGTTTTCAGATGTATTTGGATTGCACTGTATCGCATGGCTCCTCTGGAGATGAGAGAGCTTAGAGATCAAATTCAACAGTTATTGGGTCAGTGGTTTATTCGGAGAAGTACTTCACCTTGGGGTGCTCCCGTTCTGTTCGTTAAGGACGAATCATTGAAACTTTGCATTGATTACAGAGAGTTGAACAAGGTCACTATACATAACAAGTATTCGTTGCCCCATATTGACGACCTGTTCAACCAACTGAGGGGTGCAGCGTATTTTTCTAGATCGATTTAAGGTCGGGATATCATTAGCTGAGGATTCGGGAGCAAGATGTCCCGAAGACAACATTTCTGAAGAGATATGAATTGTATGAGCTCTTACCAATGCACCGGCAGTGTTTATTGATTTATTCTCGGACCGGAGAGGAGCACGCGCAGCATTTGCGACTAGTCTTACAGGCGTTACGGGACCATCAGCTCTATGCTAAGTCCGAGAAATGTGAATTTTAGTTACGGGAGGTTCAGTTCTTGGGTCACTAGTATCAGAGAAGGGGAAATCGGTGGACCCAGGAAAGGTTTCTGCAGTGCTGGAGTGGGAACAACTCACTGTACCTATGGCTGTGCGTAGTTTTCTGGGATTGACAGGGTACTAGTGTCACTTCATTTAGTGGTTCTCGAAGATAGTCGGACCTCTAATGAATTTGATGGGGAAGGATGTACCGTTTGTTTGGGATGATGCATGTCAGCAGGCTTTTAACGAGCTGGAGGCCAAATTGACTTCAGCTCCGGTACTTGCTTTGCCTCGTGGAGGGATTGACTAAAAGGTTTTTACAGATGCGTCCTTGCGAGGACTTGGAGCGGTGTTGATGCTCAAGCCTCATGAGGGAAATTACCCACCCATGATTTGGAGTTAGCTACGTATTTAGAGGAGAAATTTCAGTTGTTCACATACCACAAGAGCCTATAATACGTGTTCACGCAGAGATAGTTGAACATGAGACAACAGAGATGGCTTGAGTTTGTGAAAGACTACCAGCTTGATATCCGGTACCACCTGGGAAAGACAAATGTAGTGGCAGATGCTTTGAGCCGTAAATCGATGGTTAAGTTAACAGCGGTATGGAAGGCGAAGTGGAAATCACTTCGTACTGACGATGAGCTGTCACATGCTTTTATGGCAGTTTTCACCATCACACCCGAGATCATCATTCGAGTCGTGAGGGCACAGAGGTCAGGATATATTTTTTCGTAGAATTAGGACAACAGAGGTCAGGATTGCTCTAAAAAAGATGAAAACAGGGAAGGCTTTAGGACCAAATGGTATCCCTATTGAGGTTTGGAAGTGCTTAGGAAGTGCTTAGGGGAGGATGGAGTATCATGGCTTACAAAATTATTTAATAGAATCTTAATGACTAATAGGATGCCCGATGAATGGAGTAAAAGTATTTTAGTACCTATTTATAAAAATAAAGGGGACATAAAGTTGTTCAAATTATCGTGGTATTAAGTTAATGAGTCATACAATGAAACTTTGGAAGAGAGTGATTGAATATAGATTGAGATTGAAGACAACAGTATCTGAGAATCAATTTGGGTTTATGCCTGGGAGGTCAACAATGGAAGCAATCTATTTATTGAGGAGATTAATGGAGAGGTATAGAGAAAAAGAAGGATCTTCATATGATTTTTATAGATTTGGAGAAGGCGTATGATAGGATACACAGAGATATAATATGGTGGGTTCTACATAAAAGAGGAGTGACTCGCAGATATATTGATGTGATCAAGGATATGTATGATGGTGCGATGACTACAATAAGAACATCAGCTGGAGAAAGTAGTGAATTTTCAATTACGGTAGGGGTACACCAAGGTTCAGCATTAAGCCCTTATCTCTTTGCTCTTGTTATGGATGAGTTGACTGAACAAATATAAGATGAGGTGCCATGGTGTATGCTATTTGCAGATGATATTGTTTTAGTCGATGAGACTAAGATGGGGATAAATGCTAGGTTGGAATTGTGGAGAGAACCTTTAGAAACAAGATGATTTAAAATAAGCAGAACTAAAACAGAATATGTGGAGTGTAATTTTAGTAGTAATAGGAGGACAAATGGAGATGTGGTGAAATTGGAGGGTCAAGAAATACCTAGAAATGACCATTTTCGTTATCTAGGATCGATTATACAAAAAGATGGAGATATTTGTGATGATGTTACGCATAGGATTAGAGCAGGCTGGGTTAAGTGGAGAAGTGCGACCGGCGTTCTGTGTGATAGGCGTATACCTTTGAAGTTAAAAGGAAAATTTTATAGGATGGCCATTAGACCCGCCATGTTATATGGGACAGAGTGTTGGGCAACCAAGAAACAAAATGTGCAGAAAATGAGTGTGGCGGAGATGCGAATGCTAAGATGGATTTGTGGTAAAACTCGAAAGGATAAAATTAAAAATGAACAAATTCGTGAAACGGTAAAAGTAGCTCCTATAGAAGATAAATTGAGAGAAAATCGACTTAGATGATTTGGACACGTCAAGCGTACACCAATGGATGCTCCTGTACGGAAGAGTGATTTAGTTAGTATTGATGATAACCCAAGGGGGTAGAGGTAAGCCTAAATTAGCTTGGTGGGATATTATAAAAAAGGACATGATATCATGTGGTTTAACCGAAGATATTGCACTGGACAGAATGGAATGGAAAAATAGGATTCATGTAGCCGAACCCAAATAATTGGGAAAAGGCTTTGTTGAGTTGAGTTGAGTTAATTAAATTATTGTTACGTAGTGTTTAAACATAATAAAAGTGTGTAACTTGGGTAGATATAGTTTGGGCGCGTTCCAAAGGGAATTAGGAACTCGTTTGGGTGTTTTAGACATCTAAGTTTGGGCCCGGGGTATAGGTATATCCTTAAAGGAGTTATTGGGTAAATCCGGATAGTGTTTCGAGCTTATTTGGGGGCCCAAAAGTGGGGTTCAAGTGTAACACGGGATTAGGGGTTATACATGGTTCAAAGTTTCGGTATCGGTCCCGGTATCGGACACTCGATTTTCAACTCGATTGCGGTATCAGGCGATACGCAAAGATACGCTATTTAGAGAGCGCGGAAAATTCAGAAAAAAATATATAAAATTTTAAAAAAATAAGATTAACAATATGTACCAATCAGATATGTTCAAACCATTATTTAATATGCATTACATTGTACGATTAGTTATTCTGAAGTGCGGCAGACTTGGCATATTACTAACGTACTAATTTTATTTTCATTTTTTATTATTTAAAATCTCTAAACAATTACGTATTAGTGACTAATTGTTGATTTTAATTTATGTGGGAGGATGTTTGATATTCATGGACGAGACTAGACATACGGGGATTCTTTTTCCCCCCAATCTGTCTCTTCCATTTTTGGACATCATTATGTGACATTATATTTTGATAGGATATTTTGTTCCAAGTTCAAATATTTTTATGTACGGTGAATGTTATTAGTTTTATATCAATGACTAATTATTTTGCAATTGTTTAAATTTAATCTTAAGTGTGTAAAATTATTCTGCATGTATATGTTACGTGGACAAACTTATATAGGTTGTGTAAATGTTACAATATATTTTCAACAACGAAGAAATATGATAAAAGATTAAAATTCTATCAAAAAATAAAAGAAAATATGACAATGTACAAATAATGATACAATTTTTTTTTCCACATTACTCGGAAAAATTATATAAGGTCGCAATAATTTTCACAACATTTTTTTTTTTGTACAAATAAATGTTTTGTAAATAAATGTACAAATAAATATCTTCCAAAAAGTATACATTTTTTTGTAAAAATAAATGTTTTCTAAAAATATTTACAAAGAAATGTCTTACAAAACGTATACATTTTTTTGTACAAATAAATGTCTAACAAAGCGTATTTTTGACATCTTTCTAACAAACAAAATTAAAAAATGTTTTGGACAAAAATGTTTTTTGGATACCAAAAAAATGTCAAAAGGGTTAAAAAAAATGTGTCGTTTGAATCGGCTATCTCGATCGATATCGCGGCTGTCTCGGCCGATATCACAGCGAAGCGTCTCGGAATCGGTGGTCTCGGCGGATATCTCGACGAGACAACACGATCCAGTGTTTTTTTAAACGCCTCTCGGTATCGTATCGGTACCCTCCGATTCCGAGTTGACTCGGCCGATACCGAGTCAACTCGAGAGATACTTTGAACCATGGGGTTATAAGATGATAATTAGCAATCTAAGAGTCTATTCCCATCCATAAGAAACAACCCTAGCAGTCCCACACTCATTGGAGAAGTTATCAAGGCTAGAAAAGGGAGAAATAGCAAGGATCTAAGAGGAGAGACTCCAACCACTAGTTTAAGGCAAGAATTCTCTTGCTAAATCAATTACAATTTGTTTCTTAATTCATTTATGCATTTGGCATTTTGATGATTTTGAGTAATTGGAATAAACTCTGAACAATTCTGGAATTTTGATGTTTAAGGATTAAACTATTTGGAGACAAACTCGGAATTGGTATCATATTAATTGGAAATTGAATCTTAGAATTCATGTTGTAGGATTGTTAATTAGATGATTACAATTCATGTATTGATCCATTAAATCTGAGAATGATTAGATAAAAAAAATAGTAGGATCAAAATTGGGTTAGATGGACTTCAATGTTGGATTTAATTTCTGGAAATATGAGGGCACGATCTTACGTTAATTTGGTTCGATGATCACATAAAAAGTGTTTTTAGATCATGAGGAATCTATAATTCTTGTAATAAAAATAGTTAAAACATTGGAAGAAAATTAGATTGGAAAGTGTGAAACCCGTATAGAAAAATGTAGCAGTTCTTGGCTTCTGCCAGAATTCGAATCGATTTGGCCTTCCAGGTAAATCAATTCGGTCTGGGGCGAATCGATTCAGCCCTAGAGGCGAATCGATCCGGCCTCTGGGCCTAGGTCAGGTTGGGATCAGAGAAATATTCAGGTGATTTTTATGAACTTAAGCGAGTATCTGGGTGATGTGAATTTGGGTGCGGAAGCGTAAAGAAGAAGTTATCTACACAACAACAACAACAACAACTACTTGGAAAATGGAAGAGGATTTCTTATTTCTCTCTCTAAGCTCTCAATCTCAAAATGTAAGAAGTGCTACAAATGAATGCGCTTAGACTATTTATACTAAAGATACAACAGGGTAAAAAAAAGAACAAGATAAAAGAATTTTAAAAATAACTCTCATGTCCCTATGCTCCTGTATCATTCTCCCCCTTGAGAAGACTCCGTATACTTCGTATATTGGTGATAGAAATCGGGATCGATGTGCTGGAAGGTGGCCTCGGTGATCCAAGAATCTTCCGCCTCCAGACGGCCAATCCATCAAACTAAATAACGAGTCTAATCACCGGAAGAAGAAGACACAAACTCATAGGTGAGAATCCCCTCAATGCAATCTACAAGGGATAGAACCGGGTGGCCTGTGGTCGAAGGGATGGGAACCGGTGGAGCATGAGTGCCTCGAAACGGAGAAAGATCTGCCACGTTAAACGTGCGGTGCATGCGGAACTCATCAGGGAGATCGACCTCATAGGCATTCGTCCCACAAGCTCTAACAACCGAAAAAGGTCCAAAACGACGCATAAGAAGTTTGGTACCCTTGCCCTGTCAGCGTGCCTTCTGAAGGTATATCATGACAAGATCACCCGGGAGGAAGGAGACAAACCGGCGGTGCTCATCAGCGGCCTCTTTATAAGAGGTATATATAGACTGTAATCGAGTACGAACATCGGCCTGTATGGATGTCATGCGAGCAACAAAGTCCTCCGCGAAAGGGCATAGAGGCACTGTCGGTGGAAGCTCAGCGAGATCAATGGGCATAGAAGGAGATCGCCCCAAGACAATCTGAAACGGAGAAAGACTAGTGGAATGGTTGATGGCGTTGTTGAAGGCGAATTCAGCTTGGGCGATCACTACGTCCCATCTACGGGGATGCTCGGAAGACAGACACCGTAATAGGTCACCCGCACTACGGTTAACCACCTCGGTTGGCCATCCGTCTGGGGGTGGAAGGCGGTCGAGAACTGTAACTCTGTCCGTAAAAGCCGCCATAGTGGACGCCAAAAGTTCCCTGTAAATCGTACGTCTCTGTCTGAAGTGATGCTACGAGGGACTCCATGGAGATGGACAATCTCTCGAAAATATAAGGAAGCAACATGGGACGCATCTGTGGTGTGAGAGCAAGGGATGAAGTGGGACATTTTGGAGAATCTATCCACCACCACCAGAATGGAATCATGACCTCTAGACGCGTCCTACGATAAAATCCATCGATACATCCTGCCATGGACGCTCTAGAATCGGCAACGGTATGTATAGTCCCGCATTAGTGTGCTGACCCTTGGCAGTCTGGCAAGTCTAACAACGCTTGATGAAAGCGTTGGTATCTCTCCTCATCGTCGACCAGTAAAATCGGTCCCTCAGCATCGCGTGAGTACGCGCTTGTCATAGATGGCCGGCTAACCCACCCCCATGGATCTCAGAAATGATCTTCTCCCGTAGGGATGAAGATGGAATACATAGGGCCATACCTCGATGGAGGAACCCATCCTGCAATAGATACTCGCCTGATGCTCCATTGCCCTGTTGGCAAGCTGCGAAGATGGGCCCAAACTCTACATCCGTCGAGTAAAGATCACGGACCTCATCGAATTCAAATACCTGGCTCCGCATAGTCACCAACGCACGTGCTCTCCTGCTAAGAGCGTCTGCTACTTGGCTCTCCTTCCCCGGTTTATACTGCAAGTGAAAAGTGTAGCCCTGGAGGTAGGCGGTCCACTTGGCGTGTCGGTCACTAACACGTCGCTGACTATGTAAGAAGCAGAGGGCCTCATGATCCGATTTGATGACAAACTTCTTATGAAGGAGATTGGGTGATCAAAACTTCACGGCTTCGACCATAGCATAGAACTCAAGGTCACAAGTCGAATAATGTAGAGTAGCACCTATCAATTTCTTACTGAAAAAGGCAATCGGCTTCCCATTCTGGCTCAAAATAGCACCCACCCTTGTCTTGCAAGCATCATAAAACAACTCAAATAACTGATCAAAATCGGGTAAGGCTAAGATAGGGGCCGTCGTCATCAACTCCTTGATGTGTTTAAAGGCAACATCCGCCTCTTGTGTCCATTTGAACTCAGTACTCGAAGAAGTACTCATCAAATCTGTGATAGGAGCCATAACATTACTGAACCCAGTAATAAAGCGCGTATAAAAACCCGTCAAGCCATGAAAGTTGTGCACCTGAGAGACCGACGTGGGTGGGGGCTCAATCCACTACCACCTGAACTTTAGCATCGTCCACCCTGATGCCATCGCCCGAGACCACATATCCCAGGAAGGTCGCTGATGGTACCATAAAAGCGCACTTCTTCAATGTAAGGAAGAAGCGCTCAGATCGTAGCTACCTCTAATACTTGAGTCACGTGGTCTAAATACTCCTCCTCCGACCGACTGTAAATCAAAATGTCATTAAAATAAACAACCACAAACTTGCCCATGAAGGGGCGCAGAATCTGTGTCATCACTCGCATAAAGGTCGAAGGAGCATTGGAGAGGCCAAAAGGCATCACCGTCCACTCATATAGCCCATCCTTCGTTTTGAAGGCAACCTTCCATTCATCCCCCGGTTTCATACGGATTTGGTGGTATCCGCTCTTCAAGTCTAACTTGGAAAAAACCCTCGCACCTTGAAGTTGATCTAGCATATCTTCCAACCTAGGAATAGGGAATCTGTACTTCACAGTGATCTTGTTAATAGCTCAGCTATCAACACGCATTCGCCAACTTTCATCCTTCTTTGGTGCTAACAAGGCGGGTACCGCACAAGGAGACATATTTTCCCGAATATAGCCATTGTCACATAGCTCAGTGACTTGTCTCTGTAACTTTGCGTACTCTGTGGGGGGGCATGCGGTAGTGAGGAAGATTGGAGAGCTGCGTCCCGGGGATAAAATCAATGGCGTGCTGTATATCCCTGAGAGGTGGAAGATCATCTGAGGGTGCGCACACATCACTAAAAGAATCCAGTAAACTCTGAATACGTGGCGGGACAGCCGCCTCCGGGGTAGTGATTGGACTAATGAGAGCATAGCACAACCCTGTTTCTGCAGTCTCTGTGGTTAACTATTCGTGTGAAACTATCAGGGCGGATGGTCGAGACATCGGGAATGGTCGCATAGGGCGGAGGAGGAAGTTCTTCTCCTCATGCATGAAGGAATAAGTATTGGCTCGGCCATCGTGCATGCTGTGATGATCAAATTGCCACGGCCTTCCCAGAAGAAGGTGACACACTCGCATATCCACCACAGTACATAAAACCTCATCACGATAATCCCCGATGGAAAAAGTCACTCGACACTGTCGGTTAGGGGCTAGAGTGAATTCATTTCCCAACCACCCAATACGACATGGAGAAGGCAAAGATTCGGTGGGAAGGTTTAGCTTGTCAACCATCTCTTGCGCTACCAAATTATCACTCGCTCCTCCATCGATAATCACCGTGCATAGCCGCCCCTTTGTAGTGCAACGAGTAAAAAAAATACTCAATCGGATCCAATTATCATCATTCAGTGGAGTGGCTTGAGGATTTATGGGTGTTATCATCACGGTATGCATATAAGTGGAAGAAATTTCCGCGCGTCTCGCTTGTTCGTGACAAAATGTATCTCTTCGCCGACAAATAGATTGAACGGATGATAATGGAATATGGGGAGGAATAAGAAGGATTCCTAAGGACGGGCATCCTTTGTAGAGGAGATTGGGTTGTTTATTTGGTTCGTGGTTATTTGATTTACGGTTTATAGGTTTATGATAAGAAATTGTTGTTGAATTATGTGTGTAAGGGGGTCCGGTTGGGTTTTCAAGTTGATCCGTAAGTGAAGAGGGTTTGATTGTGGAGGTTCGGTGGGTAAGGGGCTACCAGCGGTGGGTAGGGGTGGGTTTCTTGAGGGTTCGGCGGGTTGCGGGTGGGTTTGGGTGGGGTCCGGCCCTGGTCGGCAGCTATAAGGGCTGCCCGACCTGCGATTTTCAGATATGGGTTGGTGGTTGTGTTCGGTTGAATCATTAGGGGTATTTGGGTGGCCCGATTGGTTTAGGGGTAGGGTTAGGGTTGTTTTGGGTCTGAAAATCCCGAATTTGATTGGTGAAGAGTTAGGGTTTTTTTCATCTTTGATTTCTAGGGTTAAGGTTTCATGAACAAGCATGGGATTGTTTCGTGAATCATCCGGATGGATCCAATTCGCGTCCCAATCTTCAATAATCATGATTACTCCAAGAACAAACCACGCTCTGATACCAATTTGATGTGAATTTGGATGCGGAAGCGTAAAAAAGAAGTTATCTACACAACAACAACAACTACTTGGAAAATGGAAGAGGATTTCTTATTTCTCTCTCTAAACTCTCAATCTCAAAATGTCAAAAGTGCTACAAATGAATGCCCTTAGGCTATTTATACTAAAGATACAAAAGGGTAAAAAAAAGAACAAGATAAAAGAATTTTAAAAAGGACTTTCATGTCCCTATGCTCCTGCATCACTAGGAGGTCATCCAAGTAAGTAGATAATTAATTAAAAAAATAGATTTGTGTCACTATTCATTAGTTGGAGAAATTGACAATTAACTAGATGATAAATTCTCAAAGTAAGGATATTATTTGGATATTGATGAGACTAATTATAGGGTTAATTACCTATACATATTATGTGTTAGAATATGTATTTATTTATTTGTGTGAACATACCCATGTTCGTGGATGGCCTACCAGTTGGGGTTGCGTAAGTCTCGGGACCATAGCATGCGTCGGCACAGGTGGGCTAGGCATTGTGTAGGTCATTATTTTAGGTTCTACGTGGCAGCAACACTTACGAGGAGGTAGGTGGAATGGCTGGAATCCATTGTCACCGTCGGGGTATGGGTCGTGCAATGGTGTACTACGTAAGGACCGCCCCGCTTGTGTGTGTTTTGTGATGTCCATTTGGATGAGGGACTCTTCTGGACTTATCGATAGAGCACGAACGAGACATCGAAGGTAGATGCCTTAATGTGTCGAATATATGTAAGGATATATATAATTATGTAAATTAATTGAGAATAAATCCCTGTAGTCTAATGATATAAACAATTATTGATGAACCCATTACCACGTAAAATGCATAATAGATGAAATGTTATTTCTTGTGGGTAGTATTGTAGGGATTACTCATGGGACTAGAAGCATATGTGTAGATGTTTAGCTTCAGTGTATCAATTGTGCTAAATGCATTAAATATAATCTTATTGGTGTAGTTGTCGGACTTCATAGTTGGGACTTGGGTTGATTTGTGTATAGTATTACACTTAGATGAGGTGAGAGATACTTACTTCATGCGAGTGTCGATGGGCGGTGTATAATGTGAATTAACTGCATAATTGCATATTGATTTCGTAAGTTAATTCTTGCAACTCTAGGGCGCTGGCCCAAATTATAAAATGTTTTCCCCCCAAGTTTGCCTAGACAAGGACAGCAGGACGAACAGGAGATCATACTTGCGGTCATACTTGCTCATCAGGCATTCCAGTTCTATTGACTCTGGTTTAGGTTGTTATTTCCATTCCAGTCATTTTATTATTTCAGAGACTATATGGACATAAACCCGAAGTTTATTATTCAGTCTTTTAGATATGAGTTATACTTGTGACGAATGTTTTATAACTTTTGGGAGATTGGATTTATTTACTACCAGCTATTATTTAAATGGTTTATTGTGCATGTTTGGTTTAAAATTATAAATGTCATTATGGTTTGATGCTGAGAATGATATAGATTGTTAGACAAGCCCCATCTTCGGCGTATTGTGTCTGGCCAATCTTTACGTGGAAAATGAGGATTGTTACATTTATCAAATTGGAACATCAAATACGGGGAAAATAAAAAGAACTGAATTGTCTTGTCTTGTTGATTATGCTTCTCATAACAAAAGTACCTTGGCAGAAGATATGTGAGAAAAGGAAAAGGGAAATTTTGAATGTGATTTGCTTGTTTCAATGGTACCGAAGGTACAGCGCTTGAAACCAAAATTGATACTTGAAAGAGAGGCAGGCTTCCGTTCACTTTCAGATTGTGGATTACTTCTCTTGATTGGACTGCGTGAGAGTGAAAAATGTAGAGAGTTTCCTGATTAGCAATCTAGTACAAATAGCTAGAAAGTTGCTGTTTCCTAAGACCATCTCGGAGGGATAATGAAAGGAACATTTTTCCTGTTAAAATCAAGCAAGTGGACCGCACCACCACCGGATTTGGTGAAGTGTCTATAGCATTTGATGAAGCCACCACCCGATTTGGTGGAACGTCTGTAGCATTTGTTGAATTGGCATGAAGGTATTTTACCAAAATGCAAATTTGTCCCAAGTGGCAAGGTAAAATGCCCACTTCAGCTGGAGATGGTCTAAGAAACTAACCTGATATGCAAGTGCAAAGATGGATGGAAGAGCTAAGTTCAGAAAACTTTTTAGTTATTTGCGAATTGGAACAAAATTTTGATCTTGATTTCAACTAAAAGAGCTATTTTAAATATGTGATCCCAAGATACTAACACTTTTGAGGCTCACTTTTTTTTTAAGGACCAAGGCCCTTATGCTCTCAATTGTGATCTGTTTTCACGCATCCCAGTGGTCACTTAGGTTGAAGCTTTTGTTCCCAGAAATAGGAACTTGTAGACATTTTACCCATCTATATTGTGTTGTGTGAGATATTCAAACCTGGAGAGTCCGTATTCATTGATCAACACCAATGTGATACCGAGGTCCAAGCGATTCAGATTTCAGATGTGTTGGCGTGATTCTGGTTTGGTGGATCTTCTATGAAGGCTACTTCTGTTATTAAAGTAGTGAGCTGGAGATTGACATGTTCTAGTTTTGTATGACTTAAGTTGTAGGTAAAGAGTCGAGTCTTTGCAAGTCTCTACTTCTTAGTGGATTGTTCCTATACATGGTTTTTCCATTTGGAATGTCCACATAAATCTTGGTGTTCTCTATGTGATTGGTTTACCTATTTTATTTATAATTGCTTTAATCACTATGAATGCATAAATGTTAAACAAGTCTGAATAATTAGTAAAATTCAAATATTGAAGTCTTGACCGGTCAATATCTCAACTTAAGTGACAATGCGAACCGACCACGAGGATCTCCTACGACGGTAAGCTATACTCTTGCTTTATAGTTAAAACCCGTTATTATTTGCTCCCGGATTTAGTTAAAACCCGTGTTTTGTTAGAATCTAATCCCTTCAGTTAAGAAGGAGAAAATTATCCTACACCAGCCACTATTCCCACCCCTCACCCACCAGCACTCCACTTAATTCTCTCTATTCATGACATATTATGCTTACTTTCACAAATACATCTGTGGTATCTTAACAGGTTTATGGGCGTGAAAAAAAAATCTCCTTTAGATTGAGAAGAAAAGGAAGAAGAGAGAAAAAAACACAAACTTGAGCATAGCCATGCTAAACGGAAAAAAGTTTTGTAAAGAGTTTTTAGACTTACCGCCATGTGATAACACTGATATTAGAGATACCCGGTTTTTATAATAATTCGATTTGGCGCCTTTGAACAGGGGGGATATCTTAAGTATTAACCTTATTGCAGAAGTATATCAAATAAAATTCATTGATAATAATCAGACTTAACCCCCTCGGTGCAAGTCTAATTATTGTGAAATAGGGGGTGTCTCCAGTATCAACATTATCATATGGGTAACTCAAAAAAGCTAAAAAAAATTATAGAATAGAGAAGACAGAACTAACCAGCCTCTCCCTCTGCAGTGCCTTCAAAATTCGTGCAGGAAGAGATATGAGAGCAACATTCCAAACCACAAATCTCCAGATTATATTTACATGTAAGCATATAGCAGCCCACAGCAGTTCGATCCATGTGTATATGACAATGAAAATACTTTTCACACCAAATATACAGGTTAGCCTTATCAGCGAGAAAGGTTTCGTCACCAAGATTAGTATGGTAGCCACGGATTCGATAAACAGTGACATCATGTCCAACATTATATATCAGTTCTAGTTCATCGCATAAAACTACATGTCCACCATTTGCACAAACGGCAAAAGTTTTTATGTTTCATGTATCCTGCATAAAGAAAATATCACAGTGAGAGAAGGGAACATGCTATAACAAGAAATTTCACGTTAATGTCATTCCAGATAAGTGTAGGCACAGCTAGTAATAGGTTTATTCATATTTAGGAGTCCATTACTTATGTTAATTATGAGGTTTGGTACCCTTATTTCATACTATGGGATTTGTACCGATACTAGACGGTTTACGTGTTAAATGTTACCTTTTTGTTGATTCTATGAAGTACACTTACTATACACTGTCAACCACAAACTTATCCTTATCTTTCCATTAACCTAAACCCTAATTCAACCCTACGCCGCCACTTCCTCCCTTCTCATCTCTTTTCCATCTCTCTCTCTCCTCAGCCCCCCACCCCAAGCCCATACCAGAGCAGAGCCAGAAATTTATATCACACCGGGCTAGTATGAAGCGAAGGAACTTATATATATAAGAATAATGTATTATGTATATAGATGAAATTAGTTCATAACTTGGTGTCGAAAATTTTCTAAAATTCTGTAGGCATATAATTCTATTAGAGCTTCAAGAAGATGATGAATGATGTTGAAAGGAATGTATTTCAAGTCATGTGTGACTTGACTTCCCATATTGATTATATGTGAAAACTTAACATCTTCCTCTTCTTCTAAAACGCAACTTCTGATCACTTCCTGTATATACATATATACATTATGTGTGTGTTATGATTGGAATTGTTTGGTGGAACTCGTATGTTATCTTTATCGCTGGGCTGGGCTGGCACAATTCTATGACTTTAGTATTAAAATTGTCCAAAATTTGACCGTCTATAGCCTGGGTTGGCCTATTCATGACTCTGCCACTCCGTCTCTGCTTGACACCCTAGACCTCTCCACTGTCATCCCTCCACCCCCCATAGCCCCAACCCCGACCACCCCCAGCCCCTCTCTTTCTGTCTGTCTCTTCCCTGTTATGTCCGTCTCTCTTCCTATCTCTAGTATGTATATATATATGTACATATATATGTATATATATATAAAATTACATACAATATCATATATATATATATACAGCAACAGAAAAAGATGCAGTATCAATAATAATATTGGTTACATCGCATATATCGAGCCCAACCATATTCCTCGTTTGTTTACATCAACGATTTAAAATGAGGTGGTTTACATTGAGACGTATAATTCAAACACACATTCATATATATATATATATATATGTGTGTGGAGAGAGAGAGAGAACCTAGCTTATACAGGTGATTCCCTAATGGAAAAAACTCAAACTTTAGGATTTTGGATTATCTTCATAGAATTCTGAGCTTATATGCCTATGCATCTTAGTTTAAATGTATATAAAAAAATATAGATAGATAGCTAGATAAATATACATATATATATATATATATATATATATATATATATAGAGAGAGAGAGAGAGAGGTGGGGGAGATCAATTTTTTATATCTATCAACAATAGTGAATAACTTCGTGCAAGTATGCGCTGATTTACATTCGCATTCTCACAAGCACAGACAGAAACTCAAACTTCAATTCGATAATTTAGTGATTATGGAGGTGGGAAAATGCCTACATATCTCTGTGTCCGCTACCCTTAATAATGCCCTCCATTAGTAAGAGTGTCTAATAAATTCAGCTTTGTCATGGTTGGTTCGGATTAGAATTCATAAAGATGGATCTTGTTGAGATGAAATCTTGAAAAGATTAACCTCTCAATCAGTGGCGGATCCAGGATTTTGTGTGAACTGGGGCGAAAGTTTCGATAGTTGCTGGGGGTTCGGGGGCGGGAGCCCCCGAGACAATTTTTTTGGGGGTTATTTCGAGTTTTTTCGAGCATTTTTTGGATTGTTTTTACTTTTTTGGGCATAATATTCATTTTCAACACTAATTGGAGTGGGAGATGATTGAACCTCGCTTCGGATACGGTTGGTGCGTTGTATCCTCTTTTTCGTTTAAAATATTTCTCCATTGATTCCCTATATTTACAAATTTAATTTAATTTCACATATAAATTTAATTTCATATAGGGTTTTTTTTGGAGTGGGAGAAAATAGGGTTTTTTTTATTTGGTACGGGAGAAGAGGGAGTAACAGACCTTTAAGTTTTTTTTTTTTTAGTTTATTACAAATTTTTCCCTGAACTTTGAATATAATTTCAAGTAACCTCTAGATTTAATTTTTTACACAAAACCCCTAAAAAAAATTTTTTTTTTTTTTTTTTTAAATGAACTGGGGCGGCCGCCCCACTTCGGCCTGGGGTGGATCCGCCCCTGCTCTCAATCCTTCCTTCTTATCTAAAACTTAAATAAGCTAACTAGATAACAGCTCTACTTGACTCAACAAAGCGTTTTTTCCAATTAATTGGGGTCGCCTGCATGAATTCTATTTTTCCATTATGCTCTATTCAACGCAATATCCTCGATTAAACCATATGATATCATGTCCTTTTTACAATATTCTACCAAGTCAATTTAAACTTACCTCTACACCTAGCATTACCATCAATACTAACTAAATCACCTTTCCTTACGGAGGCATTCATTGGTTTAGGTTTGACGTGTCCAAACCATCTACGCCGATTTTCTCTCAATTTATCTTTTATAGGAGCTACTTTTACCGCATCACAACTTGTTCATTTCTAATTTTTTCCTTTCGAATTTTACCACAAATTCATCTTAACATCTACATCTCCGTCACACTCATTTTCGGCACATTTTGTCTTAGGTTATCCAACACTCCATCCCTTATAACATGACAGATCTAAAGGACATCCCATAGAATTTCCCTTCTTAACTTCAAAGGTATATGCCGATCACGCAAGTAATACTTGTCCACTTGACCCTACTTTAATACTATGAATAGCATCATCACTAATATCTCCATGTTTTTGGATAGTCGAGCCTAAATAACGAAAACGATCGTTTTCAAAAATCTCTTTACCCTCGAGTTTCACCACATTCTCATTTGTCATCTTATTACTACTAAAATTGCACTACACATTCTGTTTTAGTTCTTACTTATTTTAAACCCTCTTGTTTTTGAAGTTCCTCTCCACAATTTCAATTTAGCACTAATCCCTGCCTTAGTTTCATCCACTAAAACAATATCATCTGCAAACAATAAACACCATGCACCTCATCTTATATTTGTCCAGTCAACCCATTCATACCAAGAGCAAAAAGATAAGGACTTCGTGTTGAACCTTGATGCAGACGTACAGTAATTAGAAATTCACTACTTATTCACTACTTATTATAGACATGGCGCCGTCATACATAACCTTAATCACATTAATATATCTACGAGTCACTTTATTTTTTATGTAAAATCCACCATATTAAATCTCTTTGTATTCTATCGTACGCCCTCTCTAAATCTATAACAAACATATGAAGAACCTTCACTTTCTCCATTAACCTTCTCAAGAAATAGATAGCTTCCATTGTTGACCTCCCAGGCATGAACCCAAACTGATTCTCAAACACGGTTGTTTTCAATCTCAGTCTATGTCCAATCACGCAGCTCATCTTAACTTGATACCACGATAATTTGAACAACATTATAGTTTTCTTTAATTTTTATAAATAGGTACTGCAATACTCTTTCGTCATTCATTGGTATTCTTTTAGTCATTATAATTTCATTAAACAATTTTGTTAGTCAAGACATTCCTTCCTTCCCTAAGCACTTCTATTCGGTACTTTGTTATATAAAAATTGATTGCTTAGAATACAAAATTTGGGATTGTAGCCTATTTTTATTGATGTTTATGCTGCTTCTTTTACTTACACACACACACACACACGGGAAGAGAGAGAGACTCGAAATTTTGGGTTGAGGACCATCTACATAAAAGTATAGTTGTGTTGCTTCTTTTTATGTGTGTGTGTGTGAATATAGAGAGAGAAATTGTCATGCCTGTTAGGTGTTAGCATGACAAATCTCAAATGAATTTACAGAAATTAGACTTTAGATGAGAAAGAATAAGAAGTTGAAAGAGAGAATGCAATTACTATTTCATTCAAGATGCTAAGTGTTTTCTGCATATTACAATTTATAGACAAGCTTCTACGATGGTTACAACTGCATACAACTACAACTGAATCCAACTAATTTTGTTTAGAATGTTACAACTGAATACAACTAACTAACTAACTAACTATGGGTCCAGCTTAATTTCTCTCTCCTATTTGGATGGTCATCTACTGAAAACGTGACAGAAATCTTTCAACGTATCCATGGTAGAGCATGATTTGCGCAAGCAGAAACCAATTTAAACTCTCTCATAAACATACAAATGCAACCTTAAACTCTCATTTATAAATTCAGCGATTACAAAGGTGGGTGATCTTGAAAAGAGTATCCTCTCATCCTTTCCTTATTACCTAATACTTGAATACGATAACTAATTACTCCTAATTTTAAACATTTTTTATCCAATATAGCTACAAGTATAATTACATAAATTAAATCAAATAAAACAAAGCCATAAATGGTTATTATGTCCAACTGGTCCCACTCCCCCACCCCACCCCACCCCAACAAATCATTGGAATGCATCACTCACCCCCGCTTCAAAGAAGCTCGTCTCGAACCCTGGTGGAAACGATACTCTTAGCCTCTCCCTCCGACACCTTGGAAGCTTAACACTTTGCCATGTAATGTGTTGTGTTGGGAGCCGCAATCACTTTTTGCGCACCTCAATAACTACCAATGCCGATCATCTTCTGTTAGAACAAGGGCCCCTTGGCAGAACCAGGGATTTACGGACACCATCACAAACTTGGGTACAACTTTGTATATAAGGGTCCGTTTGGTTGGGACTTCGGAGTAAAATATGTTTCTAACGGTGAAAACCAATATGGTGAAATACGTTTTCACCACCTATTAACGTAACCCTATTACATTGTTCTACCTGACAGGAGTGTCATATTGCAAGGGAGGGACAACATCCTAAATAATTTTCAAAGGAAGAGCCGGAAACTAAACCTCATTAAGTTGTTGAGTGGGCAAAGAGCTTAAGACAACAAATCCCTTTAGATAATTATCATTGTTAATTATCTCAAGCATTAAAACAGAGCATTAACACAAAAAAAAAATCACAATAGAAACAACAGGCAATTAAGAAAAATAAAGGCGTATTTAGTCTTTGTGTACAACCTGATTTTTTACTTTATGGGAGCTCACATTTACTATGATCAAAAGAGAAAAAAAAAACAGAGGGTGAAAGAGAGAGTTACCTGATGCGGGTGCTGGTTTTGGTGAGTGGGTATTGAAGATTATGGAAGCTTCTTTCTTTGGGGGGAGAGAGAGAGAGAGAGAGAGGTGGCGACACGTTTGGAAAATGAGTGACACGTAGGTGAAGAGGTGAGACTAAAAGCAAAAACAATAGATTAGGCCCAACCTATTTTCTTTTTATCAAAGGGGGTTTAGGGTAAAAATTCAATACTTCAAAGGGTTTGGTGTAATTTATTTTAATTGTAATTATATTTATTTATTTATGTGAATGTTTACATTTAGTTAGCACACTACTATTATAATATTATTCAATTTAAAGAAGAAGTTTTTTGGAAGGCACCCATTTTGCATTATAAATAAGGGGGACCTCATCTTTGTATTATAATATCAATTAATGAGAGTTTTTCCTCCTCTAATATTCTCTCTATGTCACATTATTTAATACGTTGTCAGCACAAAAAATTTCTCTCCACTCTCGATCCCAAAATATGTTGATTGTAAATCAAGGTTTTTTTTACTCTTTGTTAGAGAATCAAATATGTTTGAGTATGCATTTACAACTCTTGTCAAATTAACTTATTCATTTGTCAAAGATAAATATATATTACTTTTTTATAGGTACGATCTATAATCAATGCCAATACAGACTTTGTTTCCAAAGGCAAATAATTACATCTAACTTTTTATCTAATTAGGGTATCCAAACTCATGATAACGTTATATGGGACCCATCAATGGGTCTATTACTTCACTCATTTAAACCCTTATGCAATTGTCTTTCAAGATGAACTTAATGCTCTTGTTCTCGTACATTCATCGTAAATCCATCGTTAAAGTTCGATTATGAATTATACCGGTGATAAAGATAATTAGAATTGCAAATGCTAACATCAAGGGTTGCACTAAATTTGACTGCCCTAACCTTTAAACCTATATTCTTTATATATATTATTAATATTGAGTATTGAGACATGATTAGTATAGCATTAGAACGTTGTAAGAGAGCACTTGTCTTTGGATTGTAAGAAAAAGCAATAATTTTTCTTGTCACCTCGGCGTTTATAGTAAAACTGAGGCGTAACCCATATTAATGGTGAGGGAAAATATGTTTTGAGAATGGTCACGGATATTGGCCGTGACCAGGTTTTCGGGTCACAGCTGAGCCCCGTGACAATTTTTGCCTTGACCCTCGGCCTCCTCTATGGGACAGTATATGGCTCCATGGTCACGGACTTGGGGCGTGACTAAGGGTCACGGACTTGGTTCATGGCTGATGATTAATGTTTGTCATGAATCAAGGTCATGACCATATGGTCACAGACCTTGGTCGTGACTATTTTGTGGGGCACTATTAAAAAGTGGTCACGGCCCAAAGCCTTTTTTTAAAAAAAATAAAATGTGGTCACGGCCTTGGACCGTGACCATGTTTTTTTTTCCAATAATAGTCACGTATTTGGGCCGTGACCATATCCATTTAATAAAAAAAACTCTATTTTTAGGTAGCCCCAAAGAAAAAACATGTATTTAGCAATAAAATCGTACTAAATATTTGCAAATTTTTGTCATATTCTCAAACTGGGCATCCCATGACTACGTGATTAGTTCTTACGAGTTATATTAGTTCCGTACGTGGTGTCATGTCCCTTATAGGGCCATTTGGGGGCTATTTTGAGTTTTTTCCCTCTAGCAGCATGTTTTCAAGCCTAAGTCTAGTTATTTGCAAATTCAACTAAATCATACTTAATATTTATAAATTTTAGTCATATTCTCAAATTGAGTGTTCTGTGACTACGCAGTTAGTTTTTCAGAGTTACATTTGTCTTGTGCTCGGTGTTCGTGCTCCTTACGGGGCCGTTTGGGGGTTATTTTGGGAATCCCCTCTAGCGGCATATTTTTAAGCCTAAGTTTAGTTATTTATAAATTTTAGTCTTATTCTCAAACCAGGCTTCCCATGATTATTCAGTCAATTATTGAGAGTTACATTGATCCCGTGCGAGGTGTTTGTGCCACTTACGTGGTCGTTTGGGATTTTTTGAGGGATTTTCCTCTTTAGTGGCATGTTTTTAAACCTAAGCCTAGTTTTTTGCAAATTCAAACAAATCATGCTAAATATTTGCAAATTTTATTTCTATTCTCAAATCAGGTATTCTATGACTAGGCAGTCAGTTCCTACGAGTTATATTGGCCTCGTACGAAGTGTTCGTGTCCTTTATAAGGCCGTTTGGGGGCTGTTTTAAAATTTTCCCCTTTAGCGACATATTTTTAAGCCCGAGTTTAATTATTTTCAATTTTTAATCATGTTTTCAAATCGGGCATCCCCTGACTAGGCGATCAATTCCTATGAGTTACATTGGTCCGTGCGAGGCGTCTGTACCCCTTACGGGGCCTTTTGTGGAATTTGCGAGCACTTACGATATTTTGCAATCTTGTCTTTTTCATTCTCACAAACCACATATATAAGCTCACTGTATACATGACACTCATCATTCTCTTCGTGCTCGTTGCGATATAATATGCAATCATACTTGTATGTATGAATAGATTTGTACTTCTAACCTAAGCCCTTCAAGCCCTTCTTTATATTGGGATAATTGTCTGATAACGTATTCTGTTTTAGGAGAATGTCTTTAACCCACTTAAGAATTCTTGTTACGTTGTTGCTCAACAAACCAAATTAACTCTTCAAAATTATGCAAACCAATAATTGCATATAATACCGAGTGATCTTCATCGGAATCTTTATACAATGGTCTAGCCTCGTTGGCTTTCAATCGTATGTCTTCTCGATCTTGTGGTAACTCAGGATCAACTTTTTCATTGACTTGGTCATAATGCACATTTTATGTATCCATATGTTGGTGGTTTTGATGGTGGTGAAATACGTAAGCATCATCAATTAGGTTTGTCAAAGGATGATATGTTGGAGAATCATGTACAACTTCCACTCAGTGGGGTTTCGTTACGCGATCGGGTTCGAAACATGGGGTACATTCTTTTCACCATGGTAAGTCCATATCTTATAGTTTTGCTAAATTCCCCACTTTAACAAATGTAACTCAACGTCTTCTAAAGACTTATATTTTCATTAATACAATGGGTTTACAGACACAAAATCTTATCACTTTTAAGATTTCTATAAACGTATTTAACAAATTCTTAAACGACATACCCATGATTATCAAATATCCGATACTATCCTCCATCCACTCTTTGTATTCTAGGAAATGCATTAAATAATCTTCAATATTCAATTCACTTATATTAATAGGCTGAAACAAAGGTCATGTTGCATACAAGAATGCACAATTCATAATTTAATCAGATTATTCAACACAATTTAAACTCAAATTAAACAAATTAAAATAACTTAAATAAATAAAATATTATTAGGACTTCTTCTCAAATATTACAAATTGTCCAAAATTGTTCATGGCCTAGGCTTGACCAACATATAAACTCACCAAGTGACAAATAACTTTCATAGTATAAAATAACTTTCATAGTATTTCATCCACTAGTATTCAAGCCTCACCCATCTATAAAGGCAGATTGTGTACTAGAGTTTTGACAATTAAGGAGACAAGTGTGCACGCACCAATAATCCTAGTTTCGGTCAAGACCTTAAAACAGTACTTTTTCCAATAGTCACGGTGAGTGGTGATGATCCAAGGACTGTGACAGACGAAGTCACTAGAAGGGGAATGTTAACGGAGGTGGCATTTAGGATAGAAATGTTGAAGGAGGCGACATTAGGTAGGGGTAACCTTGAGAGGGAGGATCGGGTAAACCTTGAGAAGGAGGTAAGGGGAAACCTTGAGGAGGCATCGGGGGGGCGAACATATTGAGTAAATAAGGACACAAAGCACCTGATTTCACCCGTTAACACTCCCGGGTTACTTTTAATCTCCTGGATATGCCCATGTGTCTTGGACTGACTTTCCTCTTGGCTCGAGATACAATTCTTGATAGAAGATAGCTCGTCCATAAGAGGTGCAATGTGTTTTAATTTAGTTTTGGCATATGTGATCCAACACCTCTCGTCATCCCTCTTTTGTCAGTTCCAAAGGCATGAGTCAGGGCACTATTTCTAATATCATTATAGGTGTGTGACACCCCACCTATTAAAATACCGGGTGGCTAACCCATGATCAAAATAAAACGTTGGTCTCATATGGCTCATTCTTAGCATCACTGTCGAAAACATTTTTAAAGTAACCGCTTAGTAATTTAATTAGACCGATGCTAAATTTTATCTTTTATTAATTAACAACATGTAGAAATAATAATAATTAAACCATCAATACAAACTCATAACTAAATACAACACAGATGAATAATATAAATAAAGATGACCGAATCAACTATCGGTTCAACAATGATATCCAACAATAAACTGAAATAATAACCTAGATTCACAAGGTCAAATAAATAACTGAATATTAAATTTGAGGGACACATGCCCAAAAGAGTACCGAAGTAAAGTTCATACACTAGGAATATATGAACGAAGTGTCTATAGCAAAGTCTTGCAACTTTCACATGAGCTCTAGCTCCCCATCCCTGAAAATAATCCTCAAGTTGGGCGTCCTTATGGCTAGACACCTAAAAGGTTTTGGAAAAGATTTTGACACGGATTAGAGCCCAAGTAAAACATTTTGAAAATATTTAGCAAGTAGTAAAATTGCAATAATTAAATATGCATGCACTCTTTTCATATTTAAGCTAGTGTCGCAATTTCTTGAGGTATATCTTACCCCTCATCTAATGTGCACACCTAACGCTTGTCTTCTAACCTTCCTTATTAAGCTACACCACTTAACTCGCCATAACACCCTCTTTCTACCACACTACTCCAACCCGAGGATTCTTATTTTGATTGTTAAGTTATCTACACGTTAACTTATTAATCGGTTCAACTATATTGAATCATATAACGTTCACACTAGTTAAATACGAAACCCCTTTTTAAATCATATAACTTTCACACTAGTTATGTAAGAAATACATTCACACTTATATATCAATCCCGTATATAATTAACTACTCATATTATATACGTACTAGTATACTACAACATTTACACACACTTCGCGTTTAATAACCATCCATTCCTGAGTAATAACTCGTCGGATGCTTTCTCTAAAATGCTATCATGTCCCAGGCATGCTCACTCTAACCCGACCATCTCAAATGGGACTCACTCTCGAGCTTGAGTAAAAATAATAAGCGTAGTGGAGGTGGTCATAGTTCCTCGGGTGTGAGACTGAATCATACCCAAGACGTTTTACCCCGAAAAGAATCACAATATATAAATACTCGATGCTATGACCTGGGGATTACACTTGTAACACCCTGTAATTTTGACGATTTAATATTTAATTATTTTGGGAGTCATAAAAATATTTAAATTGGAGAAACTTAAATTCATGAGTTGGAGAATTTAATTGAGTGAGTCGAATTATTTATAATTGGTGACTTTTAAGTTTAATGGTTCGAAATCTCGTGTGTCGCATTTTGAGGTCGTAATTTGGAAATGACAAAAAGTATTTCGGATGACAATTTCGAGTGCGCGGTTGCGTCGGATGGGCCGAGATAGTCATAAAAGAGTACCCGGTGGTAGTAATTGGGTTTTGGGGTATTTTTGGGCATAGCCGGCCCACACAGGGTGAGTTGGGCCATTTTAATTAGGCCCAGATGACCAAAAACGGGATTAAGGTTTTTTAACCTAATTGAGAGATTAGGGAACGGCAGCCAACACAACTCTAAACCTAGGGTTTGAGAGGAAATTTGGAGGAAAGACAATCAAGAGCCAATTTGGGGATTTTGGAGCCAAATTAAGGGACTACACCAACGGATCAGACTCTACGAACAATTCCAGGCAAGTGGTTAACTGTTGTGATTTCTAAATTGATGATAATCAATTCATATCATAGTGATGTGTAAATCAAAATTCGTTTTGGGTGTATAACCATAATTAAAATTGGGTTTTTATGAATTTATAGTAATGGGCAGATTAAAATACTCAATGGATGTTAAGTTATGATTTGGGTCTGTTAAGACTAAATTGTAGAGTGGATTTCAATATGTATAGTGATTACATGGACTCAATACGACAGGGTCGAATTTTATAGAACGAGACCCGAGTGAAAAACCCAAATCGGATATACTTAGGGTTTTGTATAAATTTGTTGATGGATTAAGGTTTCATGGGTGTTTAGAACCTTTTTTGGTGTGGAGAATATGTTGGTTGTGAAAGGGGTAAAGGTTAGAGAAGAAACCAAAAGCTTGAGGGTTCGTTAATGGCTGAAACAGCAAGCCGGGGAAGACGATCACCTATTTGATCGATCGATCGACCCAGGGGAATCGATCGATCGACGGTCCCAGAAACTTGACAGTTCGTCCAGTTTTTATATAAAGAGGATTTTATTAAAGATTTAATCCCTTACTTTTATTTAGTGACAAATTCATATGTGGCATATATTTCCTTAACAATTATAGGGTGACATAATTGGGTTTAGGAGGGTGTGAACGGTATGTCATGAGGTGAACGAATTTGGAAAAATAATTCATAAGTATTGGTATTGGGCCAAGGAATAATATTCGGGTATTGTAGTTGGGTGACGCTACATTATTAAAGGAACTTACGTGAAATATTTAATTATGGACCAAGTGAGCGAGTCCGAGTATGTTGGTTAAGCGACACCAAAGTATTTAATTAATTATATTAGAGTCGGATCAAAGACTCGGATTTATGTTAATTAATTAATGTGTGAATTAATTATATTAGAGTCGGATCACAGACTCGAATTTGTGTTAATTAATTAATGTGTGAATTTTTTATATTAGAGTCGGATCACAGACTCGGATTTGTGTTAATTAATTAATGTGTAAATTAATTATATTAGAGTCGGATCACAGACTCGAATTTGTGTTAATTAATTAATGTGTAAATTAATTTAATTAGAGTCGGATTCGTAGACTCGGGTAGGTATTAAATTAATAGGTGTGTATAATTAATTTAATTATAGTCGGATTGTAGACTCGGGAAGGTATTAAATTAATAGGTGTCTATAATTAATTTAATTAGAGTTGGATTCGTAGACTCGGGTAGGTATTAAATTAATAGGTGTGTATAATTAATTTAATAAGAGTCTGATTGTAGACTCGGGAAGGCATTAAATTAATAGGTGTGTATAATTAATTTAATTAGAGTCGGATTGTAGACTCGGGAAGGTATTAAATTAATAAGTGTGTTAATTAATTTAATTAGAGTCGGACGATAGACTCGAGGAGGTATTAAATTAATAAGTGTGTTAATTAATTTAATTAGAGTCGGACGATAGACTCTGTGAGGTATTAAATTAATGGGTGTGTTAATTAATTTAATTAGAGTCGGACCATAGACTCGGGGAAAGTATGATAGTAATTGAGGTGTGAATTAATTATATTAGAGTCGGACCATAGACTCGTGAAGATGATAAATTATTAAGTGAGAAAATTAATTATATAGAGTCGGGCCACAGACTTAGGAAATTTCAGGCTAGTGTTACGGGTTTTTGAGTACACGGTAAAGCCGGGGTTTATAATATATATATATATATATATATATATATATATATATATATATGTGTGTGTGTGTGTGTGTGTGTGTGTGTGTGTGTGTGTGTGTGTGTGTGTGTGTGTGTGTGTGTGTGTGTGTGTATTTAGTGTGTGTGCTATTAAATATTAGTGATTAAATATTTATTTAATTTATATACTCTAGTGCTATCAAGGGAGGTTGCGCGATTTGGGTGAATCCCCTAGTTTAAGGAGTAGTATCCCCAGGTCATAGCGTCCGGTATATGGGTGGGGGGATTATCTCACTTTCAGGGAAGGAATATGACCACCTCCACTTCGTTTATGTTTTAGGCCAGGTTGGTGAGCGAATCCAACTTGGGTAACTAGGTTATGTGAGCACACCTAGTGGGATAACACTTTAGAGGGAATCATCCGGCGAGGGTATACTCGGAGGGATGGATATACGTATGTTATATGCGTGGATGTTTTAGTAAATGGACGTATATAATGTTATTCAATATTATATGCGGGTAATAATACAGTGTGTGATGTATTTACTTTATATAACTTGTGACACGATTATATGCTACTATTAAGAGGAATTAATTAAGTTAATTGTGAGATAACTTATAATTCAAGAATCATTATACTCGGGTTAGAGTAGTATGGCAAGGGAAGATTATATCAGGACTAGTTGGACGGGGTAGTACAACTAGGTGGAGGTCATGGTAACCGTTAGGTGTGCACAATAGTGGAGGGGTGAGAATGTCCACAAGGGAGTGCGACACTAACTTAAATATGAAGCGCATTCATGCATTTTAAATTACTGCAGTTAATTCACTTGCTAAATATTTTCAAAATGTTTTGGGTTCTAACCCTTGCTATAAAACTATTTTCAAAACCTTTTAAGTGTCTAGTCACAGGGACGCTGGAATTGATATTCTATTCCAGGGACACGGAGCTGCGGCATATGTGGATGCTAGCAGGAGTTTGGATTAGACGCATCGTTCATTCATTCCTAGAGTAGGAATCATTTATCAGTTTTGATTTTATTTAGGGCTTGTCGCCCATACTTCTCAGTACAGTTTTCAGATGTACTTATTCGGGTGTTGGATGCTTGTATTGGATTTCATTTTGGTGGCCGATAGTTTATTTGGCAAATTGTTTATTAATTAATTATTCAGTTGAGTTTTATTCAGTTGTGTGTATGGTTTATATTTAATTCTGCATGTACTGTTTTGTTTAATTAACAAGTTAAAATTTTGCACCAGTTTTTGGAATACTAGGTGGTTAGTAAGTTTTAAAAAGTTTTCGACAGTGATGCTAAGGATGATCCAACTGGGATTCCTGTTTTAATTTCGTATAGGATTGATCACCCGGTATTTTATTAGGCAGGGTGTCACAGATGGTATCATAGCATAAGGTTCTAGTGTCCTTAGGATCTGTACGGCTTTTCACGTTTCAGCTTAGCAATCTTTGATATAGAGGCCTATCATAGGATTGTTGTATTCTCAATACGTATGCGCAATTATGTTCTTTTGCCAAATTTATATTTGAGAGTGAACTCATACGATTCGATTCTCATTCCAGATGCCGCCCTGGAGAGAGAGAGCAGCTAGGGCAACAGGGGGAGATGAGACTAGGGAGGCTCATCAGGAGCAAGATTTACCACAAGCAACGGTCAGAGATGATTTTGGCAGCACAGGTAGTTGAACTAGTGGCACAGGCAGTTGAAGCGACGGTAGTCACAATGGCAGGGTACTTTTCACGGAATCAGCCACAAGTATTAGTGGCGCCAGATGTTCAGGCTCGCGCGGGGTCGTCGGGTGGCAACGAGTACGAGAGATTTTTTTCAAGAGTGGGCATCCATCAGAGTTGTGAAGGGGTTCAGGTGTAGTGCTAGCGTGTCAAGGAAAAGAGATATCCAACCTCACCTACGCATGGGAGATTGCGATGAGGTGCGAAAGCAAATGCTAGCCACTTTTAGTTTAGTGGGAGCAGCGCTACAGTGGTAGGAGTCAATCACCACAGTTGAGGAAAGGGATACACTAGCTATTGTAAAGTTTTGGGGTGTGGTTCGACCGCACGTATTTTTCCTCCAGTGGTTGAGACCGGAATGAGGAGAAAATTTAGAGAGGTGACTCGGGGAGACCGTTCAGCGGTCGATTACGAGGAAGAATTTACTCGATTGGCAAAGTTGGTACCGGATGAGGTAAGTGATGAAGAGAGAAAGAAAGAAAGTTTTATAGATGGGCTAGTCTGGAGAATCAGACAACATTTAATATGTAATTACGCATTAGTAGCTTATACTGATGTCGGTAACGCAGAACTCTTGCACGGTCAGGAAGATCGCTTCTACGTGAAAGGAAGCAAGAGGGGAGTGGAAACCAACCAGTTGAATAAAGTCGGAGGGAACAGTACCAGTGGGGTATCCCAGCAGCAGACAGGGGGAGATTAGGGGCAGGATTCCGATAGGGAAATCATGTCAAACGATTTAGAACTGGAGGCTATCGGTAGGATGGCCAGAAATTCTTACAAAGTCGGCATGGAAGGGACCAGTGGCAGGGTGAATGTATTAGAAGGTGTTTCGTTTGTGGGGAAAGCGAGACACGTGAAGAGAGATTGTCTTAAGCGAGGCAAGGGTTAACTACAGGACGAGGTCTTGGATGTACAGCCACTAAAGCAAGTCATGGGCGCATTCGGACAGGGAGAAGATGCTCTGGAACCCGAGGATCAGCCGTTGCAGCTGGAGTATGGAGGTAATTATTTTTACCCTATGGGCGTGGGGTGTATTTTTGAGTGACAAAGAGTATGTCATAATATAAGACTTATTTTTCACTAGAGTTCGCAGGTGAATTGAATTTAGTGGGTGCGTTGGCTGTAGCAGCCATAGTATGTGGATAAACTTTTCGTGGGTAGAAGAGTTTCGTTGGTGTTCTTCATGGGAGAGTGGAGGTGTACACTGAGTGAAGGTTTGAATTATACAAGGAGTTTCTACTTTTAAGAATTATGGGAGTGGGTTTGATAAAAAATTTTAAATATCGGCTGGATAGCGATGGAATTTAACTATTGTGGATAGTGGTGTTAAGTTTTGGTGTTCATAACACCAGGATATATTTGGTACTGAGTATCACCTGAGAGGGCGTATAGATTATATATATGTGTGTATATATGTTGTATTGCATGGTGCGATAGGCACATAGTGAGGTCTTGTGTTCTCACATTTTACCCCAGTAAGTGGGGGTGTTTACTGAAGTGAATCAGGGTGGTTAGATTTATGTTCGAGCAAAGAGAGATAGCTCAGGGTTTATTTTGCGCAAGGACTAGTGATGGTAAGGGTGTGGTACTTTATGTTGTCTTTGGTAACATGAGAGTAAGCGTATATACTTTTGTGTTGAGAGACAAGTATTTTGTGGGGAGATGTTTGGACGTTAGAACATGGGTTGGGTACCCCGGGCGGTAGATATATGTATATATATATGTGATATGACTACGGGTCCGAAGTTATATTACGTATTACGACTAGCATAGTCGGGTATCTTTCGTGCGGTAAATCACGGGGATAGGGTGTATGAGCACCCGGGTTAATTAAGGCAAATTTTGTGCGGTTAAGCACGGGTATAGGGTGTATAGACGCCCTGGTTAATTTAAATGCACACTTGTGTAATGTATGGTTAGAAGCGGATGGGATAGATATAGCGGGCTTGGAGGCACATGACTAGAGAGTAATATGCGAAGCTTGGAACATTACGCTCATCTTAATTTCGAGGACGAAATTCCTTTGTAAGGGGGGAGTATGTAACACCCCGTAATTTTGAGGATTTAATATTTAATTATTTTGAGAGTCATAAAAATATTTAAATTGGAGAAACTTAAATTCATGAGTTGGAGAATTTAATTGAGTGAGACGAATTATTTATAATTGGTGACTTTTAAGTTTAACGGTTCGAAATCTCGTGTGTCGCATTTTGAGGTCGTAATTTGGAAATGACAAAAAGTATTTTGGATGACAATTTCGAGTGCGCGATTGCTTTCGGATGGGTCGAAAAAGTCATAAAAGAGTACCCGGAGGTAGTAATTGGGTCTCAGGGTATTTTTGGGCATATCCGGGCCCACACGGGGTGAGTTGGGCCATTTTAATTAGGCCCAGATGGCCAAAAACGGGATTAAGGTTTTTTAACCTAATTGAGAGATTAGGGAACGGCAACCAACACAACTCTAAACCTAGGGTTTGAGAGGAAATTTGGGGGAAAGCAAATCAATAGCCAATTTAGGGATTTTGGAGCCAAATTAAGGGACTACACCAACGGATCAGACTCTAGGAAAAATTCCAGGCAAGTGGTTAACTGTTGTGATTTCTAAATTGATGATAACCAATTCATATCATAGTGATGTGTAAATCAAAATTCGTTTTGGGTGTATAACCATAATTAAAATTGGGTTTTTATGAATTTAGAGTAATGGGCAGATTAAATTACTCAATGGATGTTAAGTTATGATTTGGTTCTGTTAAGACTAAATTGTAGAGTGGATTTCAATATGTATAGTGATTACATGGACTGAATATGGTAGGGTCGGATTTTGTAGAACGAGACCCGGGTGAAAAACTCAGATCGGATATACTTAGGATTTTGTATAAATTTGTTGATGGATTAAGGTTTCATGGGTGTTTAGAACCTTTTTTGGTGTGGAGAATATGTTGGTTCTGAAAGGGGTAAAGGTTAGAGAAGAAACCAAAAGCTTGAGGGTTCGTTAATGGCTGAAACAGCAAGCTGGGGAAGACGATCACCTGTTCGATCGATCGATCGACCCAGGGGGATCGATCGATCGACGGTCCCAGAAACTTGACAGTTCGGCCAATTTTTATATAAAGAGGATTTTATTAAAGATTTAATCCCTTACTTTTATTTAGTGACAAATTCATATGTGGCATATATTTCCTTAACAATTATAGAGTGACATAATTGGGTTTAGGAGGGTGTGAACGGTATGTCATAAGGTGAACGAATTTGGGGAAATAATTCATAAGTATTGATATTGGGCCGAGGAATAATATCCGGGTATTGTAGTTGGGTGACGCTACATTATTAAAGTAACTTAGGTGAAATATTTAATTATGGACCAAGTGAGCGAGTCCGGGTATGTTGGTTAAGTGACACCAAAGTATTTAATTAATTATATTAGAGTCGGATAACAGACTCGGATTTGTGTTAATTAATTAATGTGTGAATTAATTATGTTAGAGTCGGATCACAGACTAGGATTTGTGTTAATTAATTAATGTCCGAATTTTTTTATATTAGAGTCGGATCACAGACTCGGATTTGTGTTAATTAATTAATGTGTAAATTAATTAGATTAGAGTCGGATCACAGACTAGGATTTGTGTTAATTAATTAACATATAAATTAATTATATTAGAGTCGGATCACAGACTCGGATTTGTGTTAATTAATTCATGTGTAAATTAATTTAATTAGAGTCGAATTCGTAGACTTGGGTAGGTATTAAATTAATAGGTGTGTATAATTAATTTAATTAGAGTCGGATTGTAGACCCGGGAAGGTATTAAATTAATAGGTGTGTATAATTAATTTAATTAGAGTTGGATTCGTAGACTCGTGTAGGTATTAAATTAATAGGTGTGTATAATTAATTTAATTAAAGTCGGATTGTAGATTCGGGAAGGCATTAAATTAATAGGTGTGTATAATTAATTTAATTAGAGTCGGATTATAGACTCGGAAAAGTATTAAATTAATAGGTGTGCATAATTAATTTAATTAGAGTCGGACGATAGACTCGGGTAGGTATTAAATTAATAAGTCTGTTAATTAATTTTATTAGAGTCGGACGATAGGCTCAGGGAGGTATTAAATTAATGGGTGTGTTAATTAATTTAATTAGAGTCGGACCATAGACTCGGGGAAAGTATGATATTAATTGAGGTGTGAATTAATTATATTAGAGTCGGACCATTGACTCGGGAAGATGATAAATTATTAAGTGAGAAAATTAATTATGTAGAGTCGGGCCATGGACTCGGGAAATTTCAGGCTAGTGTTACGGGTTTTTGAGTACACGGTAACGTCGGGGTTTATAATATATATATACGGTGTAGTGATAGTATATATATATATATATATATGTGTGTGTGTGTGTGTGTGTGTGTGTGTGTGTGTATTTAGTGTGTGTGCTATTGAATATCAGTGATTAGATATTTATTTAATTTATATACTCTAGTGCTATCAAGGGAGGTTGCCCGATGTGAGTGAATCCCCTAGCTTGAGGAGTAGGGTGAGTATATCCCCAGGTCATAGCGTCTGGTATATGGGTGAGGGGATTATCTCACTTTCAGGGAAGGAATATGACCACTTTCACTTCGTTATGTTTTAGGCCAGGTTGGTGAGCGAATCCAACTTGGGTAACTAGGTGATGTGAGCACGCCTAGTGGGATAGCACTTTAGAGGGAATCATCCGGCGAGGGTATACTCGGAGGGATGGATATACGTATTTTATATGTGTGGATGTTTTAGTAAAGGTACGTATATAATGTTATTCAATATTATATGCGGGTAATAATACAGTGTGTGATGTATTTATTTTATATAACTTGTGACACGGTTATATGCTACTATTAAGAGGAATTAATTAAGTTAATTGTGAGATAACTTATAATTCAAGAATCATTATACTCGGGTTAGAGTAGTATGGCAAGGAGAGATTATATCAGGACTAATTGGACGGGGTAGTACAACTAGGTGGAGGTCAAGGTAACCCTTAGGTGTACACAATAGTGGAGGGGTGAGAATGTCCACAAGGGAGTGCGACACTAACTTAAATATGAAGCGCATTCATGCATTTTAAATTACTGCAGTTAATTCACTTGCTAAATATTTTCAAAATGTTTTGGGTTTTAACCCTTGCTATAAAACTATTTTCAAAACCTTTTAGGTGTTCAGCCACAGGGACGCCGGGATTGATATTCTATTCCAGGGACACGGAGCTGCGGCATATGTGGATGCTAGCAGGAGTTTGGATTAGACCCATCGTTCATTCATTCCTAGAGTAGGAGTCATTTATCAGTTCCGGTTTTATTTAGGGCATGTCGCCCATACTTCTCAGTACAGTTTTCAGATGTACTTATTCAGGTGTTGGATGTTTATATTGGATTTCATTTTGGTGGCCGATGGTTTATTCGGAAATTTGTTTATTAATTAATTATTCAGTTGAGTTTTATTCAATTGTGTGTATGGTTTATATTTAATTCTGCATGTATTGTTTTGTTTAATTAACAAGTTAAAATCTGGCACCAGTTTTTGGAATACTAGGTGGTTAGTAAGTTTTAAAAAGTTTTCGACAATGATGCTAAGGATGATCCAACTGGGATTCCTGTTTTAATTTGGTATAGGACTGATCACCCGGCATTTTATTAGGCGGGGTGTCACAACACTCTTCGTTGCGCCTCAAGCCATGGGATTCACCCACATCGCGCAACCTCCCATGATAACACTAGAGGGGTATGTATTCCTATAAATATCATTCACACCGATACTTATTGTGCACACAATATATATATATATATATATATATATATATATATATATATATACACTATCTCACTAACCGTATACATATATTTAATAAAGTCCGGCTAATCCGTGACTAGCACCCGTAGCACTAGCCCGAAATACCCAAGTCTATATTTCGGCATGTAATTTAATTAATCACACATTAATTATTTTGTTATTTAAGTAGTGTCATCCAATTACAATACCCAAACTCACTCATTCGGTCCGTATCTTCACTCTTTAGAATTTATTATTCAAAGTCCCGTGATTAAGGTTAACACTCCTCGTTAAATTTAATATTCGATAATTTATTATATATACCTATAATAAATTAAATCGGTTATCCCGTGCCTAACTGCCGTAGCACTAAGCCTAAAAATATTCGAGTCACAACCCCGACTCTTACTTTAATAAATTTTTACTTCAATTAATTTTATCCAAGTGGTGTCCCTCAACTATAATGCCCGGACTCCCTAACTTGGTCCGTACCTTAATCGTTTGAATTTATTACTCCAAATTCCTTGAATAAATATCATACTTTTATCTTTCCTCACAATTATTAGTATTCACCCCCTTAAGTTTTCTGAATACGAGAGAACAAAAAGAAAAAGATTGCATCACTTTTATCTCCATCTTCCCCAATACCTCGGACTGAAATAAAAAATAATGAAACTGGGCAGATCTGTGCAATGTCGTTCAAACGACCTGCTAGGTTTATGCACGCATTCTTCTTCCTGTTTCATTTCCGTCATTGCCCTTCCAAGCTTTATTTCCCAACCCAGAATTAATTCTTATAATTCATCACTGATTTATGCATTTCTCCAACAATTTTCATTCCTCACACAACTTATATAAACACCATCTATGAACAAAACTGACAATAAGAATTTGAGTTGGGTTTTCATGATTTTACCACACCCGTTTTCTCAAAATTAAATTTTGAAATCCAAGATTTCACAATAGAGATTATGAGCTTACGAATAAAATCATATATAGACTCTCTTGATTCATAACACAATTTCAATTTCACCTTTAATCCCCATGAACTAGCCAATTCATAAACGCCCGTTTTATATGCGATAGCCCACCCAAAACGAGTATGATTTACACCTGCCATGATATGAATTGTAATATTGAAAATTAAATGAAGGCAAGTTTAACTACTTGCCTGAATAAATTCGTAGGGTTTGATTTCCTTTGTTGTAGACGAAGAATTGACGAATAACACACCCCTCTTCTTGATTTGGCTCCCAGAAGCTCTCCCAATTTCTCCCTCTTTTCTCCTATGCAAAACTAGGGTTTTCTTATTGAGTTGTGTCTGCCCCAAACTCTTCAAATTAGGTTTTATTATTCTAATCCCAAAATTAAGCTTATGGGCCAAGCCCAAATGACCCGAACACCCTCGTGTGAGCCTCGATTATGCTTAAAAATGCCCTCAGACCCAACTACTACCCCCGATTACTCCTTTTCGACTATCTCGACCTATTCGAAATGAACCGTGCACTCAGAATCGTCATCCGAGTTACTTTACTAAAATATCCAACCTCGTCCTCAAATTACGACACATGTGAATTTAAAAATTTATCCGAATTAAATAAACCTTAATTCACTGAATTAATTAAATCCTCCAGATAATTTAAATCCTATATCATCAAACTAAATAAATTCTATATCCTCAGAAATACGGGGTGTTACATACTTCCCCCCTTACAAAGGAATTTCGTTCTCGAAATTAAAATGAGTCTAATACTCCAACCTGGGATACTTCCTTACTCACATGCCCTTAAGATCGCCAGACATATCTCTACCCCTTCTAATCGAGAATTATATTAAAATTAAATTAATCACCTAGTGCACCCATACCCTGTACCCGTGCTTAACTGCACCAATGTTACCCAGTTCTACTAGCCTTAAATCGCAATATAACTTTCAACTTATAGTTATAACCACATATGTGTATATTAACCAAGGGACCAAACCCATGCCCTAATGACCAAACATCTCCCCACTTCCAACATTGCGTTAAGGTTCATGTGTGGGACGTCTCCCAAAGCGAAATCCAAACAAGGAACCCACCCCTTGATACGCTACTACCTAACATTGTCAGTCATTGAGATCTGTTAGGCTCTCAGTCCATAGCACGTACCCCAAAATTTCCGTCTCCTGACATATAAGTATACTCGTCCACTCTCATGTTACAAAAGACATCATATAATATGGCACTCCTTACTATAACTAGTTTCTTAGCGCGAATCAATCACGAGTTATATCTCCCCGCTCGATAATAAGCCTTATCCACCCTGAATCCCATCATTAAATGTCCTACTCCCCAGGATTAAATATAATAATACAAACACTTTCTTATAAGTCTATTATGCAACACATCGTAACATATATACACGTATATATAGACTAGACCCCCCTTCGGGTGATAACTAGCACAAGTAAATAATATCTCGAAACAACAAACACAAAGTCTCACCATAATATATACTATAGCCCAAACATTCTAGCATAAATATCACTAACATCTCGTATGTAACATATTTATCTAAAGCTCAACTCCACACTCTCGTTGTCGCAATAGCATACAGGTATTCTCTATTACCCCATAATTTGCAATTTAATTCTTCTCGATATTACCACCACCCATGAACTTGTGGTACATAAGTTTTCTCAGTGCTTCCTTCACATCACTACCCGGCTCCATTAGCCATATGTTGTAATAACTCTCAACTTAAAGTGTTTCCTCTACACGTTCAGTGATTTTAACATTTAAAAACGACGCACTAGCATCCAACCATGTCTCACTACTCCCAACGTTTATTACGGTCGATGCGTATAACATCCCATAATGAATCTTAAAAGGACTTTCCCCAATGCATTATCCCCTAGCATTGTCGATCATCGAGATCCGTGGGTCCAAAGCACATAACTAAGATATTACAAATTATGTCTCCCGACACATAAATCAAATCATCTATGCCCATGTCTCTCAAGGCATGACGTGGTACGATGCTCTCACTATCACTGAGTTTTTAGCATGTAAACAACAATAAGCTAAAAACTCTTCGCTCAATGGTGAACTTGATATACCCTGAATCATATCAGTAAAAGTCCATACACAACGGGATCCAATGTAACTAGACAACTTTACCCTCTGAAGTCTACTTCATAAAAATATCTTCATGAGCTCGACCCTCTTTCAAGTGAGACATCTAAAAAATATACATCCTGCCCCAGAGCAGCGAACAGGACAGTCTTGCTGTAACCTTCCACCATCGCTTAACAGTCCGTACCCGGGATTGAAACCATACCTCAAATGTCCCCTCTCAAAATGATCTATCCTCATAAAATATATCCTCTCAGTGTCCACACTTGCTCCCCTGCAGATGGAACCAAAGAGAGCCTCGCTAACTCAACGGTAAATATACACACACTATAGTGATATTAACGATACCTCTACTAAACCCGTTTCACATACGAATCTAGCATTAACAAACTACTTTGACTCACTCGTGTCATATAAAACAGACCCTAATCACACCGGTATAAAACTCATACTTTCAATTGCCCATAGCACTCGCGGTTCAAATGGTTCCTGGACATAACACCCCCATCCCAGTTGAACCAAAAACTCCTTATAACCGTTGCCCCTACTAGGCATTCCGTCCTTATCGCCTAATTAATCGCGGACAATATCTAAACATATGTTCCTACTCTTTACACATAAGACAACTCTACGTGTCATTCCCCTTTCCCCGTCTCCACTGGTTATATCGGGGTTGTCCTTCTCACGCATCTAGTAGTCTTGACCCTAATTGCTACCTCCTCGTTGCCCCTTTAGCTCCGTTGGCCCTATGGGACTCTTTGATGGCCTTAACAGCCCTAATTGAATCCATCATCACCTGGTAGAAATTCTATTAATCTCAATCAATACACATGATCCTCTACTGGGTAAACCCTTTTGTGGTGCCTCACTAGCACAATTAATTCTAATATTTCCCTTCGGTTAGGTTCTCTAACCCTCTTAGCTCCCTTCTCATGAAAGCGCTGATATCAATTTGTAAACGTACGACATTGACCACAACGCTACCAATTATTCTATCCGGATTTCCACATCCATGCTTGTATGTTCCACCCATGAGTCCATTATTAACTTATGGACCTTTTTTATTCTCTGTATCCACCTTGTCGGGTATGAAGTTCGCTAAACACGTCAACTTCCCTTCAAGACCGACCACTATACGGTCCTTCTTGAACAAGTATTAAAATATCATTTGCCTCTCTATTTAAATAGCAGGTGAGAGGGTCTACGGTCAAATCGCACCCCAAGTGCCTCGTTATTCCTGGTATCTCTCCATAGTTATAGTGACTGACTCCCGTCACTGCAACATCACTCCTATGCATAAAAAAATTCTCCATTAAATATTGGGTGCCACTGCACTCCACCCTACACAATTACCTTTGGATTTTGTCCTTCCATTCACATTGTGACTTCTATCGCGATCATTGTTCCCAGAATATTCCATGGCATGTGATGAGCCTCTCCCTCCCCCCCGGTCCTTCCAACGACCCTCGTTGGTCGTCCAAAATTATTCGGTGTACGAAGCCCAATCGAACTCGTATATAAATCGCATATACTTAATAGTAAGAGAACGTAAGTCGCATACATGAAGGAGTACAATAATCCTACAATAAGGCTCTGATACCATCTGTGACACCCCGCCTACTAAAATACTGGGTGGCCAGCCCGTGATCGAAATAAAATGTTGGTCTCATAAGGCTCATTCTTAGCATCACTGTCGAAAACATTTTTAAAGTTACTAACCACTGATTAATTTAATTAGACCGGTACCAAATTTTATCTTTCAATAATTAACAACATGAGGAAATAAATAATAATGAAACCATCAACACAAACTGATAACTGCATATAACACAAATGAATAATATAAATAAAGATTAACAAGTCAACTATCGGTTCAACAATGAAATCCAATAATAAATTGAAATAATAACATGGATACACAAGGTCAAATAAATAACTAAATACTAAATCTGAGGGCGACATGCCCAAAAGAGAACTGAAGTAAAGTTCATACACTAGGAATACATGAATGAAGCGTCTAAAGCAAAGTCCTGCAACTATCACATGAGCTATAGATCCGTATCCCTAGAAAGAATCCTCAAGTTGGGCATCCCTGTGGCTGGACACCAAAAAAGTTTTTCAAATTTTTTTGACACGAGTCAGAGCCCAAGTAAAACATTTTGAAAATATTTAGCAAGCAGTTAAATTACAATAATTAAATATGCATGCACTCTTTTCATATTTAAGCTAGTGTCGCACTCTCTTGAGGTATATCTCACCCCTCATCTAATCTACACACCTAATGCTTGTCTGTTAACCTTCCTAGTTAATTTACCCCACCTAACTAGCCGTAACACACCTCTTTCTACCACACTACTCCAACCCGAGTATTTTAACTTTAATTGTTAAGTTATCTACACATTAACTTATTAAATCATATAACGTTCACATTAGTTATGCAAAAAATGCATTCACACTTATGTATCAATCCCGTATATAATTAACTACTCATATTATATACGTACTACTACATTATAACATTCACACACATGTCGCGTATAATAACCATCCATTCCCGAGTAATAACTCATCGGATGCTTTCTTTAAAATGCTATCATGTTCCAAGCATGCCCACTCTAACCCGACCACCTCAAGTCGGATTCACTCTCGAGCTTGAGTAAAAATAATAAGCATAGCAGAGGCGATCATAGTTCCCCGGGTGTGAGACTAAATCATACTCAATATGTTTTACCCCGAAAAGAATCACAATATATAAATACTTGATGCTATGACCTGGGGATTACACTCTCGTTGCGCCTCAAGCCATGGGATTCACCCGCATCGCGCAACCTCCCATGATAACACTAGAGGGGTATGTATTCCTAGGAATATCATTCACACCGATATCTATAATGCACACACACAAAATATATATATATATATATATATATATCACACTAACTGTATACATATATTTAATAAAGTCCGGCTAACCCGTGCCTAACACCCGTAGCACTAGCCCAAAATACCCAAGTCTATATTTTGGCATGTAATTTAATTAATCACACATTAATTATTTGGTTATTTAAGTAGTGTCATCCAACTACAATACCCAAACTCACTCATTCAGTCCGTATCTTCACCGTTAAGAATTTATTATACAAAGTCCCATGATTAAGGTTAACACTCCTCGTTAAATTCAATATTCGATAATTTATTATATATACCTATACTAAATTAAACTGTCTACCCCGTGCCTAACTCCCGTAGCACTATGCCTAAAAACATCAGAGTCATAACCCCGACTCTTACTTAAATAATTTTTACCTCAATTAATTTTATCCAAGTGGTGTCACTCAACCATAATGCCCGGACTCCCTAACTTGATCCGTACCTTAATCTTTTAAGTTTATTACTCAAAATTCCTTAAATAAATATCATACTTTTATCTTCCCTCGTAATTATTGGTTTTTACCCTCTTAAGTTTCCTGAGTATGAGAGAACAAACAAAAAAAAGATTGCATCACTTTTATCTCCATCTTCCCCAACACCTCTATCTGTGCAGGATCGTTCGAACGACGCCCTAGATCGTTCGAACGACCTGCTGGGTTTATGCACGCCTTCTTCTCCGTGCTTCGTTTCCGCCCTTGCCAACCCTTCCAAGCTTTATTCCCCGACCCAAAATAAATTCTTATAATTCATCTCTGATTCATGTGTCTCTCCAACAATTTTCATTATTCAAACAACTCATATCAACATCGTCGATGAACAATACTGACAGGAGATGAAAATATTGGTTGGGGTGTCACCTTATCACTTGGTACATATGTCCATTGCTGCTTGACATTATCTATAATTAAAAAAATGATAAGCGATGAAATCATTATACTAACATGTTTACGCATAACTAATCATGTTTACAACTATATCTATATGCATACCTTCTCATAACAAGACTTTAAAATATATTCAATGTGTCTTATCTATATCCATTAAATATTACTTTTTAAAAACCTACGAATTTCGCATGTGGCCATATAGGAGGAAGCGTATCCGTGATTTGTGTATAAATGTCCGTGACATGAACTCGAAATTTTTACTTCTTCAACTTATTAGCAAGATTTATTTAACGTTCATATGTTGCGAGACAACACTGTCTTGGTCAATGCTCTATCTATGTAGTTATATCCACAATGGGTGAGTTTTTTCCGGCCTTCTCTAATACCGTAAGCAATGCCAGGACTACGTTGGGATTATGTACGTGGAATATATTCTCTACAACCTCATCCTAGATTTCTGGTAGGGAAATAGAATACGATCGAATAGGTACTCTTGCTAGAGATGAACTCCACAATTTTTGCAAGGTAGTTAAACCATTCGATCTTATTCCCATACTTGTAAATAGGGATACCCTCTAGATGGAGAGCATTAATAAAAGAGGTATAAGTGCGGTCCAATTGTAATCTTTCATACTCTTACTGCCAGTGATTGTCACTGTGCCTTATTTTTCTTGAGAAAACTAGATAAGCATGTGGATATGAGTCCTACAAGTAATGGCTCAAATTAATCATTAACTAGTTATTGTTTTTCAACCGATCCAATTTAAGTTTATTTTAACATATGTAAATTGAAACCGTGCGAATGAATGTGAACAAAAATAATGTTCCTATCCATCTCATTAGTACCTTGCAATCCACTATCTGCATATACTTCTCTTGTTATGTGTTGATCAATATCCTCAAATCATAGTTATATGTCAAAGAGATAAAGGAGATTGAGGATGGTGAAATGAGACATGATGAGTTATGATTCTATAAAGATAAGAGCACAAAACTGTGAGGAAGGTAACATGTAGATAACTTCTAGTATTATATGTATAAGGTTCATTTGACATTGAGTTGAAACTATACTACGGTCACTACGAATCCTGAGCCATATTTCACTAGTGAATTCAACTCCTTCTCGATTAGTTTTGCTTTGCCACCATTCAATGGGGTGAATGTTTCAAAATTTAATATTGTGTAGTTCCACACATTCACACAACACCAAAAATATTATTTATTATTCTAATGAAATTCAAATATTTTCCACATAATTACCAAATAATTGAGTTCTAACGCCATAAAATCCAAATACAATTACAATTCCTAATTGAATTCAATACTAGACTAAATAATTGTGTATGTGTATGCGTCTGATTTAGTTAAAATTCCAATACTAGTGAATATGTGTATATGTGTGTGCATGTGTATATGTTTGATTTAGTCAAGATTCCAATACTAATGTATATGCGCATATGTATATATGCGTGTGTATAAATGTGTATGCATGTGTTTGATTTAGTCAAAACTCTTTTAAGTGGTTACACTTAAAATGGGGTAGTGTAATGTCAATAGGAGCAATGTGGTCAAATGAGTTTAAATTTAAAAGAAAAATCGTGATGCTAAATAATATCCACGTTGTTAGTGGGAAAAATCTTTATTAAATTCCTAATTGAGTTCCTAATTTCCTAATTGAATTAGTATGTGTTTATATTCGATTTAGTGTGTGTATGTCTATGTATGTGTGTGTATGTATATGTATATGTTTGATTTAGTCAAAACTCTTTTAAGTGGTTACACTTAAAATGGGATAGTGCAATGTCATTAGGAGCAATGTGGTCAAATGAGTATAAACTTATAAAAAAATTGTGAAGACGAATAACATCCACTTTATTAGTCGGAAAAAAAAATCCTAATTCAGTTTCTAATTTCCTAATTTAATTAGTATGTGTATATTCTAATTTTCTAAATGAGTTCTTAATTAGTATGTATTTCCTAATTGAATTCCTAATTGAGTTCCAAATTTCATAATTGAATTAGTATATGTATTTCCTAATTTTGTAATCGAGCCAAATTTTATGTGTATTTCCAATACTAAGGTATTTTAACCATATATAAACACACACACACATACATATATACATACACACATACACAAACACACACATATACATATATATATACATATATATATATATATATATATATATATATATATATATATACGTCTCTCCGACGGGCTTAATATCGTCCACACGATTTTAGGACCGCTATCATCTATTGGACCACCTATTAGGGACCGCTTCGTCTTTTTATGTCTTTGTCTATTTCTAATGTTATAAGAATAGAATTTTCTACCCCAATAATTTTTATGGTCTTTTAAGCTTATTTTAAAGCCTAATTAATCTAGAAGTCTAAGTGTAGAAGTTTCAGGGATACTGCTACTTCTTAAGCTTCTTCCGTCACTATCGTACTGGAGTTCTGAATAGCGAGGATTATCTATATAAATAGTTTTTTCAGGGAGTCTAGAAATTGCAAGCGGTTTTACAGGGAAATATTCTTCTCTTAAATACCTTATTCGGTATCTAGGGTTTATCAGTCTAGTTTCTTTATATATCTGATTAACAATATCAATTATATCGTTATCTATAAATTTATCTAAATTATTATCACCATAAGATGACAAAAATCTACGGTATGTTCTAGGGGCAGCTGCTTCTACGTTTTTAATGAGAGGGCGGAATCATCTGGCTCTAATTAAGATAGCCTTTGTTTCAGCTAATCTTTTTTGTCTAATAACTTTTAATACGTGTATGATGTCTTCAAGTATCCTAGTATATTCTTGATATGTTTCAGGTTTTGATAATTCTTCTGTAAAATCTTTAGTTTTTAATTTTTATCTAAAGAGATCTCGGATCCCTGTTCTAATTATTTCTATTCTAGGTACTTCTCTTCCTAACCACTCAATAATCTGGTCTATATATTTGAAAGTACCACCTGCGTATGTTAAAGCAGATTCTATAAGTTCTTTATCTTTAGGGTCTGTAAGAGTACAATCTTGAATTTCTCTAGTTAAGTCTAAACTTGTTTGATTAACAAATTCTAAAAAGTCTTTAGTGATTTGTAGGCTCATACAAGATTCTTTTTAAAACAATAATATGTAAAATAGTTAAGGGTTTGGTTCGAGCTATACCTTCATTCTAGTCTGTAATATCTTTATCTTCCTTCCTTCTTCTCTTCAGCCTTGCTACTATTCTTCTCCGGTCTCGGCCTCCTACAACTCTATCTTTATGTGTCGCACCTTAATCCATTATTTTGGCGTTGAACCCGTTTCCTGCCTGTATGCCTTCACGCCTAACGTCCACTTGGCTAACGGCTCACGGCTAATCGGCACCTGATGGCGGTTCACCAGTATAACACCTTGTGTGCTACACCAGAGGTTCCACACAATAGTCCTCTATGAACTAAAAGTTGGAGACAATTTGGAAAATAATAACAACTCAATATAAGAGATTTTTGGAAAAGAAAATACTTTTATTGCATAGCATAAGTAGTTACAACTCTTCCCTCTCCCCTAACTATGAAAGGTTTACTCACTCATATACATATTACTCATTAAAAGCATACTCTCTCTCTTTGATATCTAATACTGGAAGTCTAGCAACCGATGTCTAAAACTCATCTGGACGCTCCCTTCTATAGCTCAAGGGCATTACAAATGACTGGTGACCGATTATAAAAAGTGATCCGGTTGAAAGCATACAATTATTAAAGAGAAATACAATAGTTAAAGGCCTAAAGTTTTGGAATCTTTTGAGTCTTCCTTTTTCAAAAGAAATCTTGTCGTCTTGCAATTATTTCGCACCTAACGTCTTCAGTTGTCTCCTTTATCTTTGTGAAAGGAGGTTGTCTGGAGCCCATATGGGGCAGGTCTGAACTGTATTTCACCTTTATACTGTAATGGATTCTTATTGTCTTGCATAGTTCTAACGTATGTCATCTTCTATCTTTAATAATTCTTCAGCTAACGAGGGGCCCGTCTTTGTACTATCCGTGTCTTCTTCTTCCTTATCTTGGTTTGGTAGGGCATTGTTGAAAAATTCATCAATGAGGCCCACAATTCTAAGGCTTGCTGAAAAAGCTATCTCTACCATTTCTTTGGATTCTTTCTTGAGCCTTCCATTAAATGGCTCATCAGCTTGGATTATCAGGTCTTCTTTATGGTAGGCAGTGTACCACCTGTCTTCTCCTGTCAATAATTTCGTGATTTCTATTGTCTCCGTGGCTTGAGCAATCTGGAGCTTGGACTTATCAACAATTAAATCTTTAGTCTCGTCTTCTGATAGAATCTCAACATCTTCAAATATGTAATTGGAAAATCTAACAAGTCTAAAACCTTCAACTCTCATTCCTCTACAGGAACTTGGAGCAATTTGATAGATTCTAACAAATAGAGGAAGGAAGTCTTCTACCTTCTTAACATACTCATGGACTATTTTTTCAAGAGCAACAGAGTCTTTTATAGTCTCAATTTGGATAAGTCCAATAAACCTACAGTCTGCTAAGGTTATTTGGGCAATCTCTGCTTTCCCAGAAAGATAAATCTTTGGAACGTCTTTGAAGAAACTTTTCATCGTTAAGGCATATCCATTAGTCTCAGATAATAATATATTAAAATATTCAATAATGCTATCAGATTATTTCTTATAGTATTTTGATAATAGAAGATTATTATGACCAAAAGGTATAACAATCTTAGTCTTAAAAGTCTTTTTCTGATAATAAAAATTATTAACGGGTTTAGTTTTGGAGGATTTTCCAAGAGTCTGAGCATAGGTTTAAGTCTGTGGTCTAGACATAACAGTACCACTGAGTTGGGTAACTGCAAGTCTTTGAGTTCTCATGAATCTGGCAATAGCTACCAAATTTTGCTTGAACTTTATCCATAGTCTATTCTTCACGTTTCACCATATAACGTCTATAAGAGTATTTTCGTCATCTGAAAATTCTCGTCTAAATTTGATCAAATTTGGGTATCTTTGATCGGGTTTATATTGGGGAAAATATATCTTCCCAATGAGTCTATTTTGAGCAATAATCTTTTGTCTAAATTTTCCTGGAGGAACCAAGATATCATTAAAGTTCTCTAGGATTGGTCTTTCTTGAGAGTCTTGAATATGAGTCTGTCTTTGTGTTGCCCTAGCATTTTGTCTTACAGGTCTAAGATAGTCTACAACGTCTTTCCTATTCAGTCTATTCGTTCCAGAGGAACTCATGTCGTCTAGGTCTTCTGTTTGCAACATAAAATATGAAATCATATTAGTGTTAGGAAACATTGGCTCTCTTGATATAATGTCTGGAATGGTATTTTTACTTCCCTTAATATGTATAACAGAGAAGTTATTACCATTAAGCAATTGTTGCCATCTAATTAGTCTATTAGTCCTTGATTTGGATAAGTCTAAATCTCTAAATTTTACTGCATAAGAAGAGTCAGTATAAACAGTAAAATGTTTAGGTCTAAGGAACAACATATATTTTTCTATTGCCCTTACTATGGCTAAAACTTCTTTTTCATGGGCAGTGTATCGTATTTCTGGGTCTGTAAAGGTTCCAGAACTATGTCTACAAAGTTTCTTCTTTTCTGTATGATGATAAATGGCAAAGTATACTGCTCCTCATTGTTTATCAGAGTCATCTGTATCTACTATAAATTGGTCATCTACATTAGGCAGTTCAAGTAAAGGAATATTCTTGACTGCATCTTTAATTTGTCTTATAACTTTAAAATCATCTTTAGTCCAATAAAAGGGATTGGTTTTGTCTGTTCCTTTTAATTTGGCAATTAAGCTTTTTCTTTTTAAAGTAAGGGCTTTAATAAAGTCTGCAGCACAATTAAGAAATCCTAAAAATGATTGTAATTATTTTCTATCTTTAAATGGGTCTGGAAACTCAAGAATCTTTTTGGTTATGTGTTCTGCCAAGAATAATTTTCCTTTATTAAGATGTATTCCCACAAAGTCTATCTCAGTATGAAATAATTGCATTTTCCTTTCGAAAATAACAATACCATGTCTGTCTAATTCTAAAATAATCTTTTTAAGATGGTTTATATGCTCCATCTCAGTCTTACAGGCTACAAGAATATCATCTATGTAAATAACACAAAATTCTGAATAAGGTCTAAATATATTATCCATTCTTCTTTGGAAAACTTGAGGAGCATTCAAGTATCCAAATGGCATTACTAGCCATTCGTATTTTCCTTGGGACACACTCAAGGCTGTCCAAGTAATACTGTCTGGATGCATCTTAATTTGCTAGAAGCCTGATTTGCAATCAAACTTACTGAATATAATTTTATCTTCAATTAAATTAATCAAATTATTCTTGTCTGGTATCTTATAAGAATCAAATTCACAATTCTTATTTAATTGTCTATAATCTATAACCATGCGTCTTTTTCCTCTTTTACGTTCAGATTGATTTTGAACATAGAAGGCAAGGATATTATGTATATTTTTACTTTCTCTAATATTGCCTAATTTAAGCATTTCATCTATGTCTTTCTTGAATTCTTCTCTGTCTTCTTGTGAATATCCTTTTTTATAGGTTCCACCATTAATAGTGGCGTCTGGGTTAATAGGGATGATTTCACAATAACTTTGGTCTTTATCCCACTTAGCGATGGGATTTTTTCCTAAAGTAGGCTCTGCTAGTTGCCTAATCTTTTCCTTTTCTGCTTATATATCCATTTTCTTCTGTTTGGATATAGCTTGAACCTGTAATAAGGTATGCTGGACTTAATCTAAAATGTCTTATTGTATAAGCGTTATTTGCTTATAATACTTTTGGTCTGGACACTTACACTCTTTTTGTAAGGGTTTGGTTATATCTAAGGCTTCTTGTTGGGCTATAGGTCTAGGTCTACCATGCTCAACTGAAGAACTCTGATGTTTTATGGGTCTATAATTTAGTTTGACCTGCATAAGGTCAAAGGTAGTCTTGTGATCTATTAGAGGGGTTTTAATATTAAATTCCTCTTTATCACTAATTAATATCTTATCATTATACTGAGTATAAGGATGATATTTACTAATAAAGTCTTGTCCTAAAATAATGTTTCCTGTGAAACTAGGACGAGGATCGATTATCCAAAACCGCTGATTAACGGTATTGTTGGTCTGATTTCCTAATTTAAAATAAATAAGAATAGTATGGAAATATAAGGTAAATGGATCTCCATTAGCCACTTTACCATAGATTTCTTGAGTACTTTGTAAAAAATAGTCTTCAGAAAAGGCATTAGCCTTGCAAATACTCTGAGAGCATCCTGTATCTATAAAAGCTGAAAGTCTTTTAGGATAGTCTTTGTGTTGAACAAATAATTCTACAAAACAAGCATGTGGTTTAGTAGAAATTCCTAAATTGTTCTTTTCTAAAATAGATATTCCTTTCTGAGGTTTATCTATAAAATCTAAGGCTATTTGGTCTTCTGAACTACTATCAGAATGGTATCCTTCTAAATCATAGGAAATTCCCTCTCCTTTGAAGTCTTTATTTTCTTGCAATCTTTTAGCTATATTTTTATCAATGTCTTGATAATATGTTTTAATATTTAAGTCTATTTGAGCGTCATACTTGCTAGTATAAATTGCTCTAAAGCTAGTTCTCCACCAGTCTTCATAGTAGTGTAGTTGACAAATAACACAAACCATAAATAATTCTGTTTGTATAATCTCAAAGCATTATACGCATCTAAAGTTTTTCTTGCTACATTTTATTTCAAATGTGCAATAATTTCTTTCATCAAATTAGCATCTAGGTATATAGGTTAGCAACTCAGGATTACTAACTGTCCATCTTTTTTTTTTAAATGGGCTTAATATACACTTATACCAATCTTCTTCAAAGTCTATATATTCATTATCTAAACCGTCTTGATTAGTTTGCATCATATACAAGTCTAAAGTATCCCAAGAGTCTTCGTACTCATCAGTATCACTATTATAGTCTTCTGAGTCACTATCTGTATATGCACTATAGATACTAGTATTGTCATCATCTTCTATGTCTGATATTTCTATAGCATATAGGATATCTAACTCTTCTTGATCTGCATAGTCCAATACTGTATTAATAATCTTAATACTTTCTTTATCTTTATTATTAGGGAAGTCTTTAGCAAAGTGTCCTTCTTTGCCGCAAGTCCAACATTCTTTGGTGGCAGTCTTAGATTAAGCTACGTCTTTTTCCTTTCAATAATTAGGAACCTTCTTATACTTACTAGTATTTTTCTTAAAATATCTTATTTGGTTAAATCTATTTTTCTTAGTCTTAGAATTCTTTTCTCTAAAGGTAGTAGATGGTCTAAATCTATATTTCTTTCGAAATCCTAAAGGTCTAGTCTTAAACTTCCTATGTTTCCATTCTAATTTCTTTTTGAATTTCTTAGATTCACTTCCACGTCCCCATTGGATTGGAGCAATGTCGCTTTCGTCTTTAATGGGAGGGATCTGTTTGAAAGTTTCTTCTATTAACTTTCCTTGGGTTATATAATGTCTCTTAGATATGATATAGTCTTTGGCGAAATTGAGACTTCCACCAAGGGAGTTATTCTTAACTCCAGCTACTCCTGGCCAATTCCTATATTCATTAATTAGGATTTATCCTATGGCTGGTATCTTTCTAAAGTATTCATATTTTAAGGTCTCTCCAAATTCTTTAATTTGGTAATATAGCTGCTCATAATTATTGTTATATTTATTTATCTTATCTAATTTGCAAATGCTAAGGAGGGCTAACTTAGTTTTTGTTAGGTCTTATTCATTGATTTGAGCTAGATGTTCAGCTCCAATGAATTCTGATGTGAACAATTGAATATATTCTTCAATTGGTCTTTCTTTTAAGTTTTCTTTCATCTTCTCAACCTTTGCTAAGGAGTCTTCATCTGCAGCCTTTCTTAAACTATCTAAGTAATCTTTTACAATAACTCTAATGGAGTGCTCAGCGTACTGCTTACATGAACTTGCATCCCATTTTTCATTAGATACAAAACACATGTTCATCTAATTACGCCATTCATCTAAGGCCTTCTTCCTATCTTGAACATTGTCTAGGTTAAGGTATATACCTACTGGATTTATGGCTTAGCTTGCCATAGTCTTAACAGGAGTGAAACTCTTGTCACTTGTTGAAAGTCTTTTATATAATTAGGTTTAGTCTTAACTACGGTGCTTGAGTATATAGGAATATTTATTCCTATTGGTTTACTAAAAAGTTTAGGAGCATCTTCTAGCCTACTACTACTTCTTATCTCTTGTTGACTAGGCTCTACTTGTGTAGCTGGCATTAATCTTTGTTCTCCTTATTCTATTAGTCTTAGGTTTCTAAGAAGTTCTTTTGTATTATTAGATTCTTTTAATTTTAATATGCTCTCTTAAGCTATCATATTAAATCTTTCTCTTTCTTGAAATCTAACTGAATGAATTTTCTTAAGGTGATCTTTAAATGTCTTCATATCCAGTTCTGAGGGTTCTTGTCCAAAGTTTTGGATCCTATCTTTTTCTTTAATTAAGTCTTTTTGTTCAAATGATCTTCTAGGTCTAATTATCGAGGCTTGTCTTAGTAAACTAGCACTAGTCTTACTATTACATTCTCCTTCTGAAGGATCATTGATTATGGCTTCTCCCATATTCCTAAATCTAATTTCTTCGGTCTGAATATTCTTATTGACAATCTTACTGGATGGTAACATTTCCAGTGACTTCGTCTTGATTAATAAACAAAGGTTTATTTTGTATAGTCTTAGTTTCTTGAAATTCTGGCAATTTCCAGAGGGTTTTAGCTTTTTCTTTCATAGGTCCAGTATTCCTAATACTGTAAGTATGATTATAGTCTGAAACATTGGTTCTAACTAAGATTTCTTCATTAAGTCTACCGATAGGAATTACCGATTGCATTCCTTCATAAGGAAATTGGGAGAACTTCACATAGCTTTGGAATTCCATATTTATATTAGTGTCTGGGATAATATAATCTTCATAGCCACTAGCATATAAGATTAAATAAAAATGTTTGGTTGTGTCTACGATTACTATAAATGCCGAAATGACATTAAAGTATCCTATATTGTTTGACATTTCTAATTGGGCTACCCCAATAAGGATTTTCTCAAAATATTTCCATCTTTTATCTACTAAACAACATAATATGTTGATATTATTCTGAGGTCTATGTAATCCTTGGATTCTTGCTTGAAAGAGTCCAAAGGTTAAGAATTGGAACTTCCTATCAGTTACTCTAGATCTAAGCCATTCTGAGTCAAATACTTGGAGTTCAGTATGAGATTTGTCTAACACATGATTCCTACAATGGTAAGTCATGTTATAATTAGGAGTCTTAGGAGTGACACCTTCTTTAAATAAGTCTATGTATCTAACGGCTGGAAGTTATCCATTATGAATAGAATCTTCAACAATATTCAGTCAACTTCACCCCATTCTTTCCATTGGAGAGGATTGGTGAAATTTTTTTCTTTCCACCATGTCCTAACATTGGAGTATGAATCTTTAAGTCTTTGGAGCATATGATTACTCTGTCCAATATTTGGGATATAGCTAACTATCTTACTAGTCTTATCTAATCCGTCATTTATGACTCGTCTACCCATGGTATTCCTTTCTCTAATTTCTATAGGAGGGGGTTCTCTAAATTTATAGGTGGCAACCTGTTTTTGTTCAAGTCTTTTTTCAATTCTTTCTAAGAAGTCTGAATAATCTTTTTGTCTTTTTATCTGACCAAGGATTTCTTCTTTAAAATTCTTATTCTCTTTTCTTGTCTTCTCAGAAATTTCTTCACCATGTTTAGCTAGAGAATTAACTAGGGATTTTGCAACATCTGTAATATAGTCTTTTACTTCATTATATTTTTCTTGTTGTTGCACAGATCTAGCTTCTATAGATTCTACAGTCCTTTCTATCTTATCTAAACGAGTTAGAATAAAAGGAGAGTCTATTTCTGCTTGGAAAGGTTTATTATATACGACCTTAATTTCGTTTACAATTTCTTCATATTTTTCTTTTATTTGGGCCATGTTTAGTCTAAGTTCATTAATAATACTATCCATCTTAGATAGGTTATGGCTTTCCATATTATTAAGATAATTTGCTAAATTTTGTTGGAATTTAACAAAGTTTGTGTAGAAGGTGGTTATTCCTTCTGACTTAGCTTTTAAGTCTAAATGCAAGTCTTTAACAAAGCTACTGTTATAGTTTTGGGTAGATGCTATGGATGTAGAAATTAAATTTAATCTTTATAATATAAGTCTAGTTGCTTTAGCAGCGTTAACAATCTCATTTTCATTTATCTTATAATAAAATCTATCATCATTTATCTTTTCTAAAATTCTTTGATAAAAGTCTGATAAGGTCTGAATGGAGAGGTCTCTTGGTACCTCATTCCAGTCTGATCTAACTATCTCCATTAGGAAGATAACTATCTAATCTAGGGATAAGCTTAGCTTGATCTTTAGTAAGTTTAATTAACTCACTGTCTTGATTTTTAATTAAAGTCTTAATTTTTAAAATATCTTTGTTAAGGACTTCTATATGATTAGTCTTAATATTTATTTCCTGTAACACTTGTACTAGGTCTATTGGGACTTGATTATCTATTTCTAATAGTCTTTTAGAGATATTTTTTATCCCTGTTTCTAAGGTTTGAGTGTCTTTTATTAATTGTCTTAATATAAGGAGTATACACTTATTTTGGTCTATTATGTTATTAATAGCATTAGCAGTGACTTGTCTACTGTCTGCGTGTTTAGTTGGGATATGTTCAATGTGTGAACAATCGTTTATGTGTGAGGTTAAGCAACCTACTGGGTCTAAATCAGTTATACGTATGGGATGGTAGTCTGGGTTAGTTCCAAAAATATCTTGGTAAATGCGAGGGATAAATCCCAAGGGCATTATAGTCTTTTTACTATAAGTCTAAAAGGAGCGTCTTATGGCTCTGATACCAGAATTTGGGGTTTGGTCAGAATTTGGTGAGTTTCTAAAGTTCTTAAGGTCTTGATACCAATTTGGGTCTAAACTACAAATCTTTTAATCATATAGTCTTAAAATAGGGTTTTGGTATAAGACAAAAAGGGGGACCGTTTAAAGAAAATAACAGAAGTCTTATGGATCACGAGGGGACCACAGTCGGATAAGGACAAAAGTCCGTTAATCCGTTATTTAAGGAAGTCCGCTTAGGAGAATGGCTATATATATATATATATATATATATATATATATAAAGAGAGAGAGGGCAGTGGACCTGAACTAGAGAGAGAGATCATGTGAAAATGGAGAAAAGACTTGGCTGCCTATATCTAAAGGATGTGGTCATGGCCCTAATTCATGACCTCAATGTCATGACCATTTTTTTTTCATGTTAGTAATATGGTCACAACTACATTGTGTGGCGTGTATAAAATTAATGGTCGGGGTAGTGTGGTCACGAACAAGGGTTGTGACTAACACCAGACCGTGACCATACTTAACTGAGAACCTTAACTTTGTCATAGACCTGGTCACGTTCTAGGGCCGTGACCAAAGTTATCATGAATTTTGACACAAGTTTGGCATAAGTTTTGCACCGAGTAGGTCACGGGGTGATCACAGACCATAGCCATGATCCCCATGCTTAGTCATGGTCTGTGTCACATTGGTTTTGACTATGGTTACACTCCCTGGCCATGGCCACCTGGTCACAGTCCTCGGCCGCGACCATTATGCGGTGAAAATGCAGGGTTATATGGAATCATTTGTATCTTAGGTTACACACATAAAGATCCAATTTTTAAACCAAATTAAATCTTGATTATAATTAGATGTTCATGCAAGATAGAATCCAAATTAAAAGTACCAAATCACACAATCAAGCCAAACACAAAAAGAAGTTTTAAGAAAAAATCTATTTCTAGCAAAACCTAGATTTCATCACTGTTAAAGAGTTTGACAGACTCAATGACTTACAAACTACTTAGAGCTCCACTAAGCATAATGAAGAAGGTCTTCAAATATTTAATAGAAAGTGACACAGTCCAACACCACCCACAAGAAGAAACTCTTCCCTCGGTATCCACCGATCAACCTCAGGATGCGATATTCTTTCTTTTTCAAACGTAAAGTCACAACTCCATGAGTCAACAATAAAGAATTCTCTGCAAGGATTTGATGTTGTGTATGGAAATTGGGTTTGACAAAACTCAAAAAATCATATTTAGGGATATATGATTTGGATAACAAAAGTTCTTCTATGAAACAAAAGAAAGAAAACTTTTGGTGCAAGTATTGATTTTCACAAAAAGAATTGTTTAAAACAGTCTAAATCAATCCTTTTTATTAAAAAAAACACATTTTTAAGGCGGTCATCTCGTTCGAATGAAAATAAGGTTTCATTCTAATGAGGTCCAATCTCATACAAATGACAGGCCTAGGTCTCTCGAACGACCTTTCAACGAGTTTAGTTTTGTTAAATAGAGAGTTCTCGTTAGAAGCTCGTTAAATCAATCCTCATTCTAATGAGGTTACAATCTCGTTCTAACGACCAAAAAAATATTTTCAAAACTTCATTTTATAAAAATGCCTCGAGTAAAATATAATCCCAGAATATAATTCACTGAGAAAAATCCAAACCACAAAATCTGTGTACCTCCATAAAGTGTTTGTGACGATTCCAACGACTTGAAATTTGAAAAGGATTCTCAATCACTAGCATGTTTTCAAATGATCGTAGAGGTAAATGCGGATGTAGTGTTCGATTTGTAACTCTAGTTTGAAATGGGATATGCTAAGATAACTAAGCTATAAGTAATTAGAAAATCTACAAATCTACCCCTTTGACTATTCTAGTGCAAAAATCAAAATCAAAACCAAATTATAATAAAATCCCTAATATAATGTTTTATTAATATCCTCCCAACCCAAAACGAATGGAATTCTAGAATTTGTCTTTAACTGAAATACTTTATCTTGTGTAGTCCATAAGATCATCATCAAAGCAGAAGAGACCTACATGCATGAAACAAAATAATATCGTGATGCGTACGAGTTTAAAGAAATTAAAACTCTCCCTCAATTTGTTCTCCCCCTTTTTGTCCGTAATAGACAAAGGGTTAAAAACTAATCATGAATCATAGCATCACCTGAATCCAAAAGAAAAAACATCACAAAGATAAACAGTAGCATATACTATGAGATTTATAAAAGGCTTTTAAATAAATTTTTTTTATATTTATTTCAAATTTTTCGAGTATAAAAAATTACATATAGGTACAAAAATATATAAGACCATACAATAGCACTAAAATAATCGAATCATGAAAACGAAATGTAATTATGTGAACATTTTTCATGGGTAAATCAGCATAGTAATTCATAACATAGGTGCACGAAGTCAAATATATACTTCTAAAGAAAGAACTCAATTTCAACCTTAGATGTAACGATGGTGAACCTAAATGAAATTGACTAGACTTATGCACAGTGTCATGAATTTAAATGCTTCTCAAATCAATGATGCCAAACTATTTAATGCTTTTCAAGAGAGTCCATTGTGCAAACCCATTGACACTACACCAAATCTGTCGAATAGTCACGGTCATTGACCTTGACAAGTTGGACTTGTCAAGTTCACTGACCGTGACAATTCTGGGGGTGACGACTTTTTTTGTCACGGACTTGTCACGGTCCTTGACCTTGATAAGTTTTGTCATGGTTAAGGACCGTGAAAAACCCGTGACAATGTTTAAAAAATTATCGCGGTCAATGACCGTGATAATTCTGGGCAGAATTGAAAAAAAATCTGCTGGGCAGTATGGCCACTGCCCAGCAGTATATTTGTACCTATTATAGCAACGTTGTACCTGTTTAAATATTATATATCCAAATAAAATAGATATAATGCAAATATACATTCAAAACAATATGCATCACGATATAATCCGAATAGAATTCAAATGTAACAACTTAAAACAACAATTCAATTCAAATAATGTCACTAAATGTCGGGGGTAAGGTTAACTGTGAGGAGGTGAGTAGGCTACACGATATACGAATTGACACACCCAGTAATATACATCGTGCCACATTGTTCCCGTAACCACAATGGGGAGTTCTCCTTCCTGGGTATCACATGCGTGACGAGCACCTTGGACTCGATGTCTTGAACCAAACGTCCATGAACTGGCATACCCTGGACAGTATTTGGGTCCCTCAACCCCTGCCCTATCCGCTGGCCATAAAATATGTCCAGTATAAACACGCTCGGCCAACCAAGTGTCGACATCGGTCGGTTGAAGGGAGCCAAATAGGGGAGTGGATCATCAAAGTCCGCACGTGTCGGCGATGAAGCAACGAGGTCCACATCCTCGTCATCCTGCACCTCCTCCTCCACCACCTTTTCCTTCCCTTTTCCCTTATGATTTCCACCCAACAAACACTTCATGAATGAGAACATATCTTGGACCGTCGCCTCCAAACGGGACAGCTTCGCATCATGCGAGTCCATCGTTCGAGCCAACCCGGTATCGCTCGTCTCAAATCCGATGATCCTAGATTTGGACACCCGCGAGCTCACCCCCTTATCCTCCCCTTGCGATCAGCGTCAAGCACTTGGCTAAGTGCATCTGTGGACAAAGATGCCTCGTCGTCATCAGACTGCGACTCATGCACTTCCTTAAGCTTTGCCTGAAACGACAAAAAGTACATGATTAGTAAAATAAGTAAATAAAAAAATTATAACGTTATTAATAAAAATTAAATTATCGGATTACTTACAATCGTGGACGCGATGTTCGGGGACACCTCCTTATCCTTCCCCTTCTTCGTTCGAATATCCACATAAGTATCGAGCCTATGTGGCCTACCCCCAGGGTCACTCCCTGTCCCCTGAAATAAGATAAAGTAAAATTAGTATCGGCACCGCAAAGTAAAATAATGAAGAATAATATATTTTTGTAGTCACAGAAAAATTAAATCTTACCATCATCCTATCCTCCACCTCGGCGTAAGACGTCCAGCCGGAGTAGTGCACGTCCATTTTTTTGGTCCGGTTTTCCCTCCCCGGTTGGCGAGATGCCAATTGTTGCTCCCCGATCTCATTGTCAATGAACTGTTGCCATTTTGCCAATGAGATCGGATCCTTTGGCGGGACAGATTCACGCATTTGGATAACGAACTTTAGGGTCTTCCCAAAGTACCGGGTCCGCATATTTTTCTTCCACATCTTGTGTTGCTCCCTCAACTGCTCCAAGACGGAATCGCGTAGCTTTGGATCTAGGCTGAATTGTTCCTGTCCAACAAATACAATGTTAGTTATGAATAAATATAAATATAAATATAAATATAAATATAAATATAGATATAAATATAAATATAAATATAAAATGAAATTGAAATTGAAATTGAAATATAAATATAAATACATTACCTGTAGTGCCACCCAAACAGCTAACTTGAGCTCATTTGGCACCTCCCTCCAACTAGTGTACCCCGGGATGATGATCGTCTTTACCAGCTCGAGGGATATCTCTAATAGCCCCGCACTGTTCTCGACGACCATACCCAATTTGCCATATTTGGGGAGCCTAGGGTTCGAGGAGCCCTCGTCACCTCCGCTACCACCGAACCCAGACGACATCATCATAACCAGCATCACCATCCTTGCCATAATACCTGAAGGAGACATTTGTTGTAAAAAATATTGTTATTAGTACAAATCAAAATGAATTAGAAGAAGACATGCAAATGTGTACAATTAATACAAATCCAAATGAATTGTTACTTTTTAACACCTCAATTCTGAATTCCAAAACAACAGCATCCAGCTATTAATATGTACAATTACTACAAATCCGAAACATCCCTACCCCCACCCCTACTGCCCACACACACGCACACTACACAAGAGAGAAAATGATAAAGTGCAAATCAATTAAAAGCATTAAAAATGGATTGATAAAGTACAAATTGGAATATTTATTACAAATTGAAAAATTGTTTCAAATTCGGGTTATCATAAAAAATGCATTGATATTTGGTAGGAGCAACCAAGTCATCCACACTACTATTTAGACGCTTTGGCGCGTGTAGGACAATTGACCACGGTTCATTATTGATATACTCCGAGTAAAACACTTGGTTAACCTTTTGAAATGCACAAACAAATGGCTCATCGCTCACGTGGTCGTTGCTCTTCAACTTGGACAAGTCAACCATGATCAAATTGGTGATAGGATCAAATTTACAAGAATTTTTATCCTCAACTCTTACCCAATCACAATCACAGTAAAATACAACCTCTTTGAAGCTTATATAATCCATTTCAAATATATTTCGGATTACACCATAGTAAGTCATTTCAGCTTCACCGAGGTTTTTATCTTTTGTCCTCGCTCGAAAGAAAGTAAGAGCCTTGTATGAAATGCCCGAGTTCTGTACATTTGTACTTTCTTCGTACACTTTAGCGCCAAAAATGTAACCGTTCAATCGATATTTTTTGTACTCTTGTGCCACGAATAAGGGTCCAGTGGCTAGATGAGCAAGCCTTGATGTCACATCACCCGTCTTTAAGAGCTGAGAATATAGATAAATTAATTATATTAGTTGTAAAATTTGAGTGTAATGTAACATTATATAACGTTCATTTTCATTATAATTACCTCTTGTGTCAACCAAAGCCTAAATTCGCCGTCTGATTGTACCATTGTTTTTCGTTTTTTATTGTTCTCATAGGCTTCATATTTTTTTTGCATATTACAAAATCATGTATAAAATAATCTAAAATAATGTTAAACATTATAATAATGGAAACTTACTTTTTCCATTCTTCGACATCTTCATGTGTGTCAAATAGATAACGAGCTCCTTGTTCATGTTGCAAACTCGTTAATTTCACTCATTTTCCCATCACATGACCACCATCATCGACAAACTCATCAGTGTCATCAACGCTGGTTAAGTCAGGCATATATTCCCGAGTATATATTAATGACTCCACGGTGATGTATTCCTCTGCAATTAATCCTGCAATGTATCGCGTATTCTTGACGTAATCTTTAAAAACTTTCATCAATTTTTCAAACGGATACATCCACTGATATCTAACTGGACCACAAAGAAGTGCCTCATTGCATGAGTGTACCAACAAGTGAACACTTATGTCAAAAAATGCTGGGGGAAAGTACTTCTCCAACACACAAATCGCTTCGGTCACCGCCAATTTTGCGGCCACTATATGTTCTCTATTGACTACCTTCTCACATAAGAGTGAGAAGGTAATACTAATTTGCATAATAGCCCTCCGCAAACCCTTGTGCTTGGAGAAACAGTGCTTAAACAATAGAGGAACCAATTGCACAATCACATGCCAATCGTGGGACTTACACTTATGTAAATCATGAGTAGTATAATTCACAATCCTTTGCAAGTTGGACGAAAAAATAGATGGGCCCTTCAAACTATATATTCTGTCTAAAAGCACCTTCCTTTCCCCACTCGTCAAAGTAAACGCACTAGGGGGAATTATTGTCCTTCCCCTACTATCTTTTTTAAACCATAGTTGTGGCTTAAGTTTCAACGATTAAGGTCTTTTCGTGCATTTTCTACATCCTTCGAATGACTCCCCCCAAGGCAAGTGCCCACAATATGTTCAACGAAGTTCTTCTCTTCATGCATCACATCCAATACATGGCGCACCGAGTTATTCTTCCAATAAGGCAAGTCAAATAAAATTAACCTCTTATACCATGCCTTTCTTGTCTCTGTTTCATTCCCAGCTGGGGTCTTCTTATGCTTGATATTCTTAAATTTACCTGGCATATTAGGGCCACATTCAGAAGATTTACTTTCAATTTCTGAACTTGAAAGTTAACTCGGCGGAAGGCTATGCTCAACCCCGCCCAATAAAAAATTGGAACCTTTCTCAAATCTGAAACTATGATCCGGGGGTAAAAACCTCCTATGGCAATGGTATACATTTTTTGAGCTAAAGGATAGACGGAGAGATTCAGTCTTCCCTCCACAAATAGGACACCCCAAATAACCATGTACTACACAACCGAATAATGTCCCATAAGTTGGAAAATCATGAATTGCCCACATCAACATAGCTTTCAACGTAAACTCTACTTTTCTAAAAGAGTCAAATGATTGACCATCCTCTTCCCACAACTCATTTAATTCTTCTACCAAAGGAGCCAGGTAGACGTCGATATCATCACTTGGTGTCTTTGGCCCAGGTATCAACAAAGACATCATCGAAAATTCAGGTCTCATACACTGTGAAGTAGGGAGGTTGAGTGGGGCTAGGATTACTGGCCATACACTCTGATTAGTGCTTAGATTTCCAAATGGATTGAAACCATCTGTTGATATAGCCAAACGAATGTTGCGTTGTTCTCGAGAAAAATCGAGATACTCATTATTCATCCTCCTCCAGGCTGTAGAATCAAAAGGATGACGCATGAGATTACCCCCTACTTCTGCCCTAGCATGCCAAGTCATTGCCTCCGCTATCCATGGTACTGTGAAACATTGCTTTAATCTAGGCCCAACGGGAAAATATTTCAACACTTTTTGAGGCACTTTTGAGCTTGTGCCTTCCTTACTAATAGATTGAACATATCTAGGTTTATCGCATACCGAACAACGATTGAGATTTTTATACTCCTTTCGGTATAGTATGCAGTCATACACACAAACATGAATCGATTTATACTGCATTCCCAAACCTTTCAAAATGTTCTTCATAACAGGATATCTATTTGGAAGTGTTTTCTCCATGGGTAGTAACCCCTTCACCCATTTCAGAATTCCTGTCACACTATTGCCAGACAAATCGTACTGCATCTTCAAACTGTGCAAGCCAACCATGACATATAAAGTTGTTTGATCTTTCTCACAGCCAGAGCATAACGGTTGGGTCGCCTTAAATTTTAAACTTTGATAGTCATCGTCAAGGTTTATCGTGATATCTTCACGAGCACTTGAACCTTGTACATCATCAGTAACCTCATTCTACTCTGCTTCATAAACTCCGTACGCACCATCAACTAAATCCTCTAACATATTATGATCTACGTCGTCCCCTTCTACATCTATCCTACTTGTTGAAGGTTGTTGTGAAGGTTGTTCGGGGACAAAAGGAACTTTAAATTCACCGTGAAAACTCCAAAATTGATACCTATCTTGCATACCCCATCTTAACAAATGTAGTTCAACTGTTCTCCACTCAAACACCTTACCATTCTTACACCTAGCACACGGACATGGAAACAAATCATCATTATGACATATCTTTGCGTATTTCACAAATTCATTAGCACCTCAGCGAAACACATCTCCCATTCTATTTGTCTCACCCATCCACTCTTTGTATTTCGGATATCCCATCACAGCTACCACAACTAATCACCTATTAAAGGTAAGAAGCTTATATTCATGGATTAGTATAAACAAAACTTAGATTTATAGTATGTTTTATTTAATTATGTCTTCGATTCTTAAATTTCAAATTTAAATTCAATTTATAATAGAAATTCCTATTTCCTCCATATCCTCTAAAGGGTGAGTGGTCCTATCCCATTCAAGACCGCATATTTTTGTAATATACATAACAGCTCATTCACAATGTTACGATTTGAGAAAAATTCGACAGCATATCCCCATAGTTCTCCCAGTACACGACGTAGATTGGTAAGTGTGGGTGTTATTTCAATTGATCAATTGAAATAACAGTCACACTTTTCAATCTAGTATGTACCTAGAGAACATTATGATACGACTATAGAACTTCCTCCAAAAGTAATAACTTTAAGCCACTAAGAATATTATTATACAGAAATTATGCAGTCCCAAACTGTCCAAATGGGACAATTCGATAGTTCTCATTACAGGGGTAATGAATCTCGAACGGGTCTAAGGGCTATTGAATGCGTACGCATAAGAACTAGAAGGCTAGTATCTATGCGCACTATATGTAATTGCAAGTTTATATATATTGTTCGTTATACAAAGTAATTTTAAAAAAAAGTTGAAAATCCCACCCCCATATGGACAATAATCCAGTGGTCATGCCACTTTTAAAATTAACCAACCCAACATCGATCCACTATAATCCAACCGCAATGGCAACAACAAATGTGTATCCCGTACTCCTTCTAATTTATCTACTCAATTAATTCTTTTCATCAATTAAAGTATACAATTATTAATTTACAATGAGGGTCAATCCTACTTTCATATATTAATTACTAAAAAAATTTGTAATCAATCAATTCGTTTACAAGGGACACTACTTGCATATGAAGGAAAATATCTAATAAACCAATCAAAATTTAATTAAAAAAAACTAACAAGCCCCACCCCCGCCCCATTTCCCCTCCCCCTCCCCCCTCCGCCCCCCCCCCCCCCCCCACACGCGTGCGCACGCACGCAGCCCCACCCCCATCACATCCCCTGCATCATTTCCCCCTCCCGCACATACACACAAACACGCACACTACACACACATACACACACACGCCCGCCCGCCCCCCCCCACTCCCACCCCACCCCTGCCCCCCCTGCCCCCACCACACACACACGCACACCCACATACACCCCTTTCCCTCCCGTCCCCCCCCCCCAGCCCCCCCCCCCCCCCCACATATATATACAAATGGAAGAGAGAGAGAGAGAGAAATCAACCTCAAAGTGGAGAGAGGGGGAGAGCAGCGCGTAGAGAGAGAGAGAGAGAAAAAGTAGAGGAAAACAAAGTGGTGAGAAAAAAATGAGGGGAAAGGTGTAACTACCCGCGTAATTTTGGGCTATTTTAATTAATTTCTGGAAAATGGAGAAAAATAAAGTTTTTGATAAAATTATTTTTATTGCTCAAATATGTTGGTTATTATTTTTAAAGGCGAGAATTTCAAACGGTTTCGAAAATGGAGTTAAAACGGATTTTAAAATGATTTTTAAATGTTTTTAACTCTTGGAGTTGTTTTGACTTCCAACTCTTCATTTCTTTGCCTTATTTAAAGGAGGCTTTTGGATTCCAACTCTTCATTTATTTGCATTATAAAAGAAAGTCATGGGCAACCCTTTTAACATACTTTTGGCACAAATTTTGGAAGCAAATATATTTTATATTCCTCTTCTTTTTATATACACATTGGCCCTTGAGATTTGTGAGTTCCAACCTTAGATTAGAGGTGTTCTTGGGGCTATTTTGTTGGAGGTTCTTGGAGGAGCTTTTGTATATCCTTTGTATTGAGGATGTGATCGTTGGTTTCTCATCATGGTTTGAGGTATGGGGTTTTACACAATATGCTCCTTAAATCTCGCGAGTGTCATTCTCTTTGAATTCTTGTTTAATTGAACTCATATTTGAATTGATAAATTCATTAAAATCTGGAAAATAATTGTTGAAATTATTTTGATTCATGTGGTATCATTATATTATTGTTGATCACATTGTCATGAGATTTTAATATGGCACGGAGGTTGGGCACCCGCCAAAATTCCTGTTTCCCGGGCTATGGCTTGATAAAGCATATACGGATGTGGTGAGGCCTGGTGACCCGGTTAAAGTGTTGTTGAGAAATTATATTGATAAATGCTTTGATATTTGCATTTTGATTTGAATATTCGTACTCGTGTTGTTACCTTTTATTCATCGCTAATATATATTTGTTGAGGATCTTTCTTGTCGTATTGTGTACTTCCCCATATTTTCTTTTAGTGGCAGGTTAGCGCGGATTTTGGGGCGCTATGGAGATTGATTTTTAGCTTGGATTATTTGGGAAGAATTTTTAATACAATTTGGAAGATTTTATTAATTATTTCATTGATGTATAGAGCATTGTTATTCGAGTTAGATAGTTGTAATTTTAATTCGAGAGACTTGTTGTAATTGAAGAGATTGAGATTAGTGGATTTTTATTATTGTGGGTTTATTTAGATGCTCTATACCTTGTTACTTGTGGATTTGGATTTATTTTATCGCATTAACGCTCCGTTCGCTCTCCCCGGGTGGGCGGGGTGTTACAAAAGGGTTATTTGCTGCTAAACTTGTCACGGACATGTCACGATCTTTGACCGTGATAATATTATAAGAATTGTCACGGTCAATGATCGTGATAAAAAACGCGTATTTTTTTGTCACGGTCATTGGCCGACTAAAGGGTGCCAATTTGGCCTTTTTGATGTAGTGTGATCTTCTACTTTATAACACCCTCAAAATCTCACATATATAATAATTCACTCTAAAATATTTAAGATATCATAATGCTCATATGTAGCGAAGCATCAATGAATATAAAATTAGCCTTGGCACTTCTGTTTTTATGTGCCATTAATCTTTTAGGCTCTTTTTGTAAATGTTGGCTCTTAACACAAAGATGTTTTTCTCTTTTGTAGCCTCTTTTCATTGCTTAACACATAACAAATTTTTCAGGAAATAAAATCTAGGCAAGTTATAAGCACAACTCATCTCTACTACATTTGATTTGTTATTAAGCATGATTGAGATGAGAAAACCGTCTTAAACACATGATAATCAAGTAAAATATTCAAAAAGTCCGTGTATGTGTGCAATAAAGGTGATAAAGAGTCTAACATAAAGAAAGTGATCATCAATGAACAAAACAATGATATCCACACATTATTATGCACATTAAAGAAACGAAAGCCATGTCTCAAAACACCATAACAAAGTCACATGAATGGATGGAAGGTAGGGGCGACCGAATATCTTAAACGCACATCCATTTATGGTCAAAAAACAAAAATATAAAAATCTTTTTGTCTTTTTCAAAAAAATTATCATAATAAAATCTTTTTGAAAATAATAAACCTTTTTCAAACAAAACGAAAATCTTTTTAGATTTTTTCAAAATATATCAAAAGGAAAAAAGCATAAGCAAGTATAAGGATAATAATATAATAGGAATACAATCTAGCAATATAGATAAAAGATATAAACATGATAATCACCCTATACTAGACAAAGTGCCCAAAATCAATCATCAATCCGGGAGGTGTTCTCAACAGGAATAGGCCTCCTTTAAAATACCTCCATCAAACTTTTGACCAAAAACTCTACTTGCTCTTGAAGATTCTCATAATATCTAGGATTGTGTATGGGAGCATATATTAGAACATGTGTGGGAGTGCGTGGGGAAACATGTGAACACACAAGTGTGAAACTCTCCCTAGCTTTAAACAAAACTCCCTAACGTGACCTCATCATTTTTAATGAGAACATATATAAATCGACTTGGGTTTAGGTTTATCAAAATGCCTAGGACGTCCTCTCCTTGGTGGGTTTGATCTCCTAGGTGGGTTAGGACGAGGGCTATAAGGATCCATCACAAACTTAGGAACTATCTCGAATACGACATTAGAGGTGGACGCATTGTCTAAAGCAAGAGCGATGATCATCTTTCAAAACTTTTAAGATGTGTCCTCTAAAGAGACCTTGACCTCTCGGCACATTCGAGATCTTTCTCGAGTTCAGATACGTGGGCTTCAAGTTTCTCACGAGTCTCCAATTAAGCTTCAATATCTCTTGCAACGTTGGTCAAATTGGTATTCTTTCTACCAACCACAATTTATTGCTCACACAATGAAACTTTCACCTTCTCGAGTTGACTCGTGGATGCCTTCCACTCTCTCAAAGCTATCACTACCTTCTATAAATTAAACACCCTAAGAGTCAAACTTTTATTTTGATTTTTTCTTCTTAAATATTCTTTATAAAGTTCGGTGTACACCTTTTGAAGACCACTTTCTCCCTCACACAAAATTTTATCATCATTTTCACTTTCTACAGAATGGGTCGAAAATTATCAAGGATATCACGTTCAGATCTGTCCTCATCGACGTGGGATAAAATAGAATTACTAATGTGACTTTCTATGAATGCACAAAAATTCATCCCCGAAATTCACTGACTCAGCGTCACTATTGCTGAGAGTGTATTGATATGCAACTTTGCTTTTGCCCTGTCTCTTTATCCTAGTGGAACACTCATGGGCTTTATGACCCTTTTCATTTCCCTCATATTATCTCACCACGTCTTTCTCACAAACGTTCTTACCCTCATTGACATTTTTATTTTTCTCAAAGCCCTTATTTTCTTTGGAATAATTTTATTTGTTAAATTTAGTTTTTTTTAAATTTTTTTGCAAACTATGCAAGATCATCAAGTTCAAAATCAAATTCTGACTTAGAATCACATACTTTTTCCTTTTTTCTTATTAGACTAAGCTTTCAAAGCAATACCTACTTGCGTTTTCTTAACAATTTTGGGAAACAAATCGATTTCATAAGTTTAAATATTTTCTACGAGTTCTTCTAACCTAAGAATATCTAAAATTCCCAAGGAATTAAGGATGGTGACATTAGGAATAAAGAGGGATGTAAGGGATCTCAAAATCTTTTTTACAACGCACATCTCAGGAGTTCTCCCATCCAAATTAAAACTAGAATTGACAATATCATATAATTTACCTAAAATTCATCACACGTCTTTTATTCTAGCATGGTAATGGTCTCAAACATTGTGGTGAGATTTTGTAGCTTAGAATCTTTCTTATCTTTGGTATACTCGCAGGGGTGTGCACGAACCCGAACGGACCAAAAAAACCGAGTCGGACCGAACCTACTTTTACGGGTTTTTTAAAATTCGATCTTAAAATGTGAGGGACCGTATTGTTCGGTTCGGTCTCGATCCGCGGTCTCAAAAAGCGGGTTTGGATCGGATCGGACCACTTTTATTAGATTTATATATTTTTTAATATATTTTTAATTTTTTAGGCCCAACCCAAATACAAAACATAACCCTAATCAAAAGACACTCCAATTAACTTCTCGCTTCTCACTCGGAGCCGTCCTCTTTTCCTTCTCACTTCTCACTTCTCACTCCCCTCTTCTCCCTTCTCACTCTTTTTCCTCTTCATTTACAGATGATGTGGTTGACGTTGCAAACTCAACACAGTATGTTCTAAATCTTCTCATTACAGTTGATGAATCAAAGGTTTGTAATGGCACAAAACATTTGCATTTAAAGGGAATGCTTGTTTTCTTTCAAACTTTGTTACTATGAATATTTGTGTATCTGATGTTTTTTTTATGAAATTTTCATGACCATTTATATTTTTGATCTGTCAAATGTAGCTTTACGTCTCTCTCTCTCTCCGGTCCGCCAGAAACCCTCCGTCGAAAATCCTCCGGTCAATTTTACTTCAGATTCGGACTCTCACCAGTTTTGTAAGGTTTCTCACTTTGTTAATTTACTTTGTTTTCTCTTAAGCTGGGCATGCATCGATGGCCCCTGTTTAATTTTTTATATTTCATTTTATACACACAGATCCATTTGTTCCCTTAGTTCCATTTGTTCGCTTAGTCCCAGCTTTGTCCACTTAGTCCGTTTTTTTCTTTTGTTCATGTGTGATTAGTTTTGCAATATGTCATAACTGTAATACTTTTGTTGATGTCTGTTAGAAATTTCATAGATGTTAGCATCAGTTCTTCATATGTGTGAAATATAATATACAATATGGAAATTTCATACATGTTAGTATCAATTCTTAGCATCAGTTCATTCTAAAAACACTAATACGTTTTTAGGACAGTTCATTTTTAAAACAATTCACTTTATAAAAGACACTGCTATTTTTTTTATGAAAACATGTTTTTTTTAAATAAAAAACGTGTTATTTCATTGAAAACGTGTTATTTTTTATATTAGTTGTTTATGAACCGAATATAACCGAGACCGAACCCGAACCGCCTAAAAACCAAATAGGATCGAGACCGATTATTTCGGTCCGATCTCGATCCATAATTTTCTAGGACCGATTAATGCGGTTCGGTCCAAAAAATATCTCAAAATCGAACCGGACCGGACCGCGCACACCCTTATATACTCGTGAGTGAGTTGGAGGATATCCCACGCTTCCTTAGATGTGGTTCACGTCATGGTGCGACGGAACTCATCAGAGGTGATGGATACTAACATTGAACTTTAATCGCATTAATTAAAATTTATCCATTTAAATCCATATTCCATCCAAGAGGTGACGGGTTTAGGACTTACGACATCACCATTCGTCATAGTTGATGGTGTCCACCCTTTTTTACACATAAGCCAGACACGCTCATCAATCGCTTCCAAAGTCTACCTCATTCGATCTTTCAAACATCTGTAACTTGACCCATCAAAAATAGGAACCATATTATACAAATTATCCATATAAAACCAAATTTAAAGATCGGACAATAAATTTGTACAACCTGCTCTAATACTAATTTGAAAACGTGGGGGTATATAGAATCACTTGTATCTTAGGTTACCCACACAAAAAATCAATTGTTAAACCAAATTTTATCTTGATTATAATTAGATGTGCATGTAAGAGAAAATCCAAATTAAATTTATGAAATCACACCATCAAACCAAACACGCAAAGAAGTTTTGAGGAAAAATCCCTTTCGAGCAAAACCTAGATTTCGGCGCTGTTAAAGAGTTTGACAGTCTAAATGACTTACAGACTACTTAAAGCTCTACTAAGTATAATGCACAGGGTATTCAAATATTTGGTAGAAAGTTAAGTAGTCCAACGCCACCCACATGAAGCATATTTACCCTCGGTATCCATCGAGCAGCGTTTGGATGCGATATCATTTATTCTTCAATTGTAGAGTCGTAACTCCACAAGTCAACAATAGAGAATTCTCTACAAGGGTTTGACGTCGTGTATGGAAATTAGGTTTGACAAAACCCAAAAAATCATATTTAGGGATGTATTATTTGGAAAACAAAAGTGTTCATATGAAATGAAAGGAAGAAATTTTTTAGTGCGGATATTGTAGTTGATTTTTGCAAAAATAATTGTTTAAAACAGTCCAAAAGAATCCTTTTTATTTAAAAAAATATATTTATTAAGGCGGCAATCTCTTTCGAATGAAAATAAGGTTTCGTTATAACGAGGTCCAATATCATTTGAATGAAAAGGCTAGGTCTTCCGAATGACCTTTCAACAACCTTCCAACGAGTTTGGTTCTGTCAAAATGAGAGCTCTCATTAGAGGTTTGTTCTAACGACTTAAGCATTTTGTTCCAATGAAATCAATCCTGGTTCGAACGAGAACTAAGTCTCATTCTAATGAGATTATAATCTCATTCTAACGACAAAAAAAATATTTTTCTAAAATTCATGTTATAATTATGCCTCGAGTAAAAAATCATCTCAGAATATAATTAACTGAGAAAAATTAAAACCACAAGATCCGTAGACCTCCATTAAGTGTTTGTGACGATTTCAACGGCTTGAAATTCGAAAATAATACTCGGTCGCTAACATATTTAAATGACCGTGGAGGAAAATTTGAATATTGTGTTTAGTTTATAACTCCGATTTATAACGGGATGAGCCAAGATAACTAAGCTATGAGTTATAAAATCTTTCTCTTACATGTTGTTACCATTCTCGATTTGTGGTTTAGTGTCTTCAAGTCTATTGAAGTATATCTCAAAATCTCTCTCCTTTATGCATTGTATATTATATGTGTGTCTTTCCTATTTTAAGTCTCGTCCTTTCTTCATCGCAATAATGTAGCATATATAATCTCAGACCTAATCTCATGGGACCTTGAGTGCTTTTTCCTCTTTTTAAAAACTTCTGTTCGTAAACCACTATCTGTCATTTAATGGGGGGAAAATCCATTAGGCATGGTTTAAAGTTGTCTTAAAACAAGAATGAAAGTATTACTTTAATCCAGAGTGATAAACACATTGCTTAATGCATTATTATAGGTGCAAAAATTCTACAATGAGTGATACCGAAAAATTAAAACCAAACAGAATGAAACCAATCAAATGAGCTCCGAGCTGAGTTATTTGGGTTGTTCGAATAAGTCCCCCATAATTATATAAAGACTGCACGTTTGGCATCATATGCAAAAGGAATATTCCTTTATATCACACAATGTTCTTTACATGAGCATTTTTTTGCAGCTCATTAATAATGCAGTCGAGCAAGCTGATGGTAACTCGCAACATATCCAACCGGGTGAGTTATTTCGTAACATACTTGATCGTATAGAGTTATTTCAACCTGTGTTTTCTCTAAAGAAGCTTCCGTGGGAAGCTTCCCAGCCAGGTCACTAGATGATGCATTGATCTACCTCAGGTATGTCGGTATTGATCTTTCAAGTGTTTTGATTAACCTCTTTTATATAACATCGAATGAACTCTATTTTGCCTTGGGGTAGTAAATTATCTCTGAGTAGGGAGTTTTAAAAATCAACCCCTCCTACATTTCACACCCCCGGTAAAGAAAGTTATTTTTTAAATAAGAATTTTCTATACGAAAGACCTCATTCAAATGGTTTGTAACTTGAATCAAATAATTCAAAGTATCTCAAACTGCAATATCTCATTTATAAATGTGACAATTTGATGGGTCTAGAGTCGAGGAACCTTTATTTCTATGAATCTCAAAACAGAAGAATTTTCTATGGAAGGACCTCCAATAGATGAACCTTTTCTGTACACATGTCAAGTTATGTCCACTAGCATCACAAACGTGTAAATTAATCACTGGTATATCTTTGCATTAAATACTAAGATCACTAGCTCTGATATTATTATCACCTTTCTTTATGTGTATCCACGAGATGATTTCTGAGGCACTTGGTCACGCAATCGTCATTTTTGCCCCAATTTCAAATTGTTGCTTTGTTTAATGAACCGTCAAAAGTATTTTGAAATGGCTATAAAATGAAAACCATATAGAATCTCTTCACCTTCATTTCTTCAAAAATTTTTGTAACATTTAATTTAAGTTCTTAGAAATTTTTGGAGAGGGAAATCGTGTTATTTTTTATAAATACTTCTTATTTTCAACATTATTTGATGATTGTACTCTCGTTCTCACCATTTATTTAATATTTTAATAAATTTTCTTCTGATTATACTTTTTCTTGGCAGCAATACCATTATCAATTAAAGTTGCCAAAATTTCTTGGAAAATCTCAAGTGGGGCTCTATCATCTGATCTAGCACAGAGAGAAGCTTTGTTTAAGCACTATCATCGTGCTCCATACTTTAGGGAGACAGACAAATTTTGGGAAGAAGGTTTGGATTTTTTTGTAAATTTATACGGATCATAATATTATTTATTCATAGTCAATCAACCTAAAAATCATTTCGAGGGAGGTAAATTTTCCCCTAGGGTATCTTAAGGCTTTCAATTATACAGGGGATCCTTCCCTTATTCCAATATCGACTTTGAGGCACCAGGTGGTTCATCTAAGGGTTTTATTGCATGAACCACTTATAGTTATAAGAAGTACGATGAGACTCTTGTCCAAATTGGTCTTTATAAATCTACTTATTGGTTAGGGATTTTACCCTCTTTAAAAATAAACATGTGCTCCACCTGTTAGTTTCTAGGTGGAAATATTTGTCTCTCACTTTCGTGACATCTTAGGGTGAGTTCACAGTCATATTAGAATATGTGTGTGAACATATGAGAATAGAGTTATGTAGTGCTTTTCCTTATAACGATGAACCTTTGGATAATGTGGAGGTCGAATCTCGAAAGAAGCTTGATGGACTTTGTCGTGAGTGCATTGGTGATTCTTTAAAGGCCAATTTTGGTCAGTTAATCAAATATTTTTACAGAGTTCCTTTGAAGTTGACCAAAGAACAATAGGAAAAAGGTATAATACCATATATACCATTTGGTCCTGAAAAATATCATCCTTCAGGGCTAGCTACCTACCTTTATGAATGTTTTTTCACTTATTCTTACCTGGCAAGCCCAATGATCAGCCACATAGAGACTTAAAAAATTTCTCAGTTATTCTGGTGCGTGGAGTCAACATTTCTTTATCTGCTATAACATTGGTCTCTTCATATACATGGTTAGATAGAGCTCATTTTGAAATGGATCACCCTGTTAGTAAGTATGATGTCTCAAACTTTGGCTACACAATCCTTTTGATGGGGTTCTTCTATATTAGGCTCCCCAAGCTTGCTCCAGTTGAGATCCTAATTACCAAGTTTCTAGTCAAGTGCCCAAAATTATTGCGTTAGAACTATAAACAAATTAATAAGTATTTACTTCCTTTGATTTATGTCCAAGGTGATTTTATTGATAGAACTTACTCCGAGAAAACTCATGCAAAATATGGCCATTCTTAAAAAATAAAGCTTATACGATTTATTTGAACAACTCTGAAGGGTTTGTGGTTGAAGATCCTTCATTGGATGTGGTACTTCTATTTACACCCGGTCGCTTTCCTTAATTTACTTTGTGGGAGAAATAAAGTGAAGCTTACAACTCCCATCATTGTGTCAGACAGTTTTGTTTTAACCAAGGTGTCCCTTTAACTGTTTATCGAAATAGCAGAGTTAATGATTCTTTCTACGTTGCATACCTGGTCTTCACTCGTCGTAATGCATATCTCTTTGCATTAAGTTTAATAATAGAATGGTCATTCCTGACAAAAGAAGGCATGGTGATGTTTTAATGAGTTGGCTCTGTTACTTTTGGCTAGCCCAACTAAGGGAGTTTAGAGCTTTCGTAAGAACTCAATCGATTTATCCCAATGTGGAATGTTTTGGGACCAAGGAACACTACCTTAAAAATAAATCCATATTTGGTTTGGAGTTTGAGCTAAACACCACCAACATTGAGCTATCTGTATAGTTCTATCCTTTGCCCTTAATCAGTGAGATTGTTCAAAGAAAGGCAAGCAAGCCAAGAAATGAGTCGTTAGTGTTAAAAGAAAAGTTTCATCGAATGCATATCCCATAAAATCCAGAACTCCAAAGAAGTCCAAAGTAACTCGAGGTTCCTCTGAGGGGGTTGGCATACCTTTAGAGTTTGTTAACACCCCCTCCAAAAAAATAGATCTTGTTAAAAATGTGCATGTAGTGGTAGATGATGCTCTATCTAGAATGAATCCCATTCCCATTAGTGCAGATGATGCTTTAGATTGTTTAGAGAGATGTTACCCAACTGATGGTTATATTGTTTCTCAAATTCATTAAAAATAAGTTGCTCCAGAAGTTCCAACGGAGAAAGGATCTCCAACTGATGTGCCTCCTCAATGAAAGAACCATTTGAGGAAGAAATTATGTTAGGCGACGTGATCATACTCCAGCTCCTTCTCCACAAGGTTACTTTAAAGAAACTTTAGCCGATAAACCAAGTGGTGTTGTGGAGGATGTTTCCATGAGTGATGCTTAGTCTGATGAATCTCAGTAAGCTCGTCGTGTGAAACTATTTCCTTATGCTAGAAATATCTTCTATAACATATTCCTTGCTTTTCTTTTGTAGGATGTTCCTCCATATCCAATGGGAATTGTAAACATTGATGACAACCTTCCATCTAAAGAACAATTAACCTGAAAATGTACAATTTTGTTACCCCGAGCCTGTTGTTATTAGGCTTTGTGATTATTGGTGATGGTATTCAAGTAGACGAAGAAAAATTAAAGCCATTCAGGAGTAGCCCGTGCTAAAGAATGTGAGTGAAGTACGTCATTTCCATGGCCTAGTTATGTTCTATAAAAGGTTCATCAAAAACTTCAGTAGCTTTATGGCCCCTATTACCGAGTTCAGGAAAAGAGGGAAGTTTCAAAAGGGAAAGGAAGTTAAAATAAGTTTTACCTTGATCAAAGAGAGCTATCAATTGTATCAGTATTGGTTCTTCCATATTTTTAGAAGATGTTCTAGCTGGAGTGTGATATTTCAATTATGGGAACATGAGCAGTTTTTTCACTGGAAATGAAGCCAATGGAATTTCACAACAATAACCTGAGTGAGGCGCGTGAAAAGTGGACTACATATGAGTAGGAGTTCTATTCGTTGGCACAAGATTTACATACGTGGGAGCATTATCTTATCCAGCGAGATTTTGTGTTTTTTATTTATCGCCAAGCATTGAAATCCATTAATAATCAAAACAACGTTAATCAGATGCACACGCGATGGGTGGCTTATATCTAACGATTCACCTTCTCGCTGAAACACAAGTCAAGTCAGTAAAATACGGTGGCACAATCACTAAGACGTGAAACAACTTGTTTGATAACTATGAGAGCTAAAATCACAGGATTCAACTTTATGAATGAATAATATGAGGTTGACACCGATTTTGGTCAAGTATTGAAAGTTTGTAAACATGGATAGATCTTTAAGGGATTTCATATGCAAGAAGAATTCATTTTTAGAGGAAACTAGTTATGCATAACTTTAAGATCCTTGTGAGAACAGGTGATACGTGAATTACATGGGTTATTAGGTGGTCACTTGGGAAGAAATAAGACGCGAGAGCTAGTAAAAGAGTTGTACTTGATTAGGCATAAATATTTCTTATTTTCCCCTTAATTTAGTATTTTTACGGTCTCGTATAGTGAATTTAGCCCCGATTTAACACATGTTTATGATACTAACACTTTTGGATATTATTTTGTGTTTTGTGTATTTCTCTCATGCTTTAAAGGTAAATTGTGCAAGCTGATAAAAGAGAAAAGTCAAAATAGTGAAACAAATGCGGGACTGAGAAGTCAAGGGCAATTTAGTAATTGTTCACCCAAAACTCAGAGATACGACCAATTAAGAAGTTGAATTGCTTGAAATCACAAGAACACTGGAAGAAACGACACCCCGATCCGAGCTACGGTTAGAAAGTTACATACATTTGAAGTTGAGAAGAGAGTCAAGGTGCAAAAGTGTAAATCAGAGCAAATCAGACAAAACAAGGAAGTCCTGACAGAGATTCTAATCGAATTAGTTCATCCCTAGGGTTTGGTGATGGGTTTGGTTCGGCTAAAGTGTTTGGTCTAAGATGGGATTTTGTTATTTTCCTTAGATTCTAAGATGAAGAGTTTGAATTTATCTACACTTCTTTAAATGAATTTTCTCACTTGTATAAACATATTATGAGTCTTTTAAACATATTATCATTCATTTTAAGGCAAGATATCATCAATAATATATTGGAGAACCATTTTACATGCTTTTGCACCATTAATTCAATAGAGGATCCTAGCTTTTCAGAATTTTCTTCAAGTCTCGATTCTCCTTGCATGCTTTATGTTCTTCAAGATTGGTAACTTTAAATTTCATCATCTTTCTTATTTCTTCATCAGGTTCACATGAAAATCAAAGAATTTATGCGTACAGATTAATATCATGTCCAACTAGATTCTTAGAGAGTTGGGGAACATGAACCCAACCCGAATGTTGGATGTTAGATATAAAATTTGACATAATTGTATACGTAATTATTAAGGTTTGACACTTTTATTGAGACTAATATAATGAGTCTCTTAACTCCGTTTGTCGTAGGCAATCGAAGTATTTGAGGATACGATATACGTATCAATAATCTTATCATTCGCGTTTATTTAGTTGTTGACTAAATATTGTGCGGAGTAACATTCTCACATATTTAGAGCTTCGATTTAATTAATGTTTTTCTTTTAATTAATTATGTAATTGTCAGGAATTTTATATTTAGAGGAAAATACCTACGGTTCGTGGGATTGGATCCCAACTCCACTTTTCCTAAATTGTTTCCAAAACTAAAAATTCTAATTTTTCGCTTTCTCTTAAATTAAATTGCACATCTAGTTTCAGATTTCTTAGTTAATTGGAAAATTTTCAAAATCAAATCACCTTTTCTTTTCTTTCGACAGTCAATACCTAGATTTTAGAAGCCCACCTTGTTGTCGTCAAACTTTTATTGTCATATTCCCTGAGAATTTGGCCCCTACTTATTAGGTATTACTTGAGCAACTGACTTGCACTTGAGTCGAAGGTACACACGTAGCACACACATTATGTGCCGCATCAAGTTTTTGACGTCATTGCCAGAGAATTAGGTAGACACCTAGATTAGGTGGAATTAATCTAATAATTTGACTCTAAATCCTAAAAAGCCAAAAAAAATCAAAAATCCCAAAAATTCAAAAAAAAATAAAAGATCCCAAATATCCAAAAAAATCAGAATAATAATAATAAAATGTAAAAAGAAAAATATTCTCTCGAAGCCCTAAATGCAAAATACTTAACCCAATCCAAATCCCGAGCCTATAGTCGACCCCCCCTTCTAGCAATAACACTCCATCCACATTAAATTTATGAGATTCATCTCCTACATAGAGAAGTCACACCACGAGTCGAACTTTTAAGAACTCCGGTGAGGAAAGTGATTCTATAAGGGTGAGTGCGATGTCAGATCACGCGAGTTTCAGAAAGGGAGAGGGGGTGATGTTGTACCGACCTATAACAGACCTTTTATATGTGAAGCGAACCGTCACTCCGGGATGCATTATATTCCCGTATAATGCGGGGTAATTCCACTTTAGGAACAGGATGGTTCAAATTCTCCCTACTTTTTATGGAATGGAGTTGGAGAAGCCTTATCTCCACACTAAAGAGTTAGAGGAGACATGCGAAACCTTTAACGATCAAGCTTGCATGCAAGATGTCGTACGTCTCAAGATTTTTCGATTCTCATTTAAGGACAAGGCCAAGACTTGGATTTGTACTTTAGCACCGAACTCTATCAGTACATGGAAATACATGCAAGCTAAATTTCTCCAAAAATTCTTTCCCGCTCACAAGACCAACTTTATTCGGGCTTAAATTTAGACTTTTAAGCAAAATGATAATGATCTTTTCGATAAGTTTTGGGAGATGTTTAACGATTTAGTCAATAGCTGCCCACATCATGGCTTTGAGAAGTGGAGACTCATCTTCCACTTTCATCCCGGGCTTAATCTAAGCTCCAAGAAACTCGTTGAAACATTGTGTCCAAAAGAGTTCTTCAGGTTAGATGCGGACGATGCGGAGTTCCACTTTAAGTATGTAAGGACATATTTTTATAAGTCCGTTATCAATTTGTTATGTCATATACCACCGTCAAAGAGCATTCAAGAGCCATCTATATTAAAGACGGATCCGAATTAATCAAGTTCTTCATCATAAAGACTCCGCAAAGTTTACTTTGGTAAGGTTATGTTTTAAATACCATAACTTTACACTTAGAGCTTTTGGGATATTTTTACAAAATATTTTTGAAGTGTTGGAGCGGGCTTTTTCATCAAAATTTGAGAATGAGTATTTTTTCTAAGTATTGAAGCGGACATTAAAATATTAATTTTTTGATGCAACTGTCATTCAAACGACATTTGTACGTCATTCGAACGACATGGCAGTGTCGCGCGATCTCGTTTGAGCGACAACTATACTTCGTTCGCGCGAGATTACTATCTCGTTCGAACGAGCACATATTTCAAGGTGGCGTGTTTTTATTATAAATACTCATTAAATGGTATCATTTTGTTTAATAAGTCCCAGCGTTTTACAGAACAGAAAAACTGTGAAAGAAGAATTCTTTTGGCTTCTTCCTTTTAGGGTTTAATCCCTTTTTTGTTTACAATTCACAAAAATCCCAATATGCTTTAGTGAATTGTTTTTGGTGTTGAAGAACACACTTTTCTTTGGTTTAATCTTTGTGGGGATAACTCTACAGTCGGAGAGATGCGTGTTATTGTGGAGGGAGTCCTTATAAAACTCACTCTTATGGAGAAGCCGTTTTCTTCTTCATTGCTAGCCACTTGGAGTTCTTGCGGGAGATTCCAGCCGGCGTTATTTCTAGCCGTTGCTTTGGAGGTTTGACGAAGACATCGTGAGTTACACTTGTGGGCGATTATCAGGTTGTATGTAAGTCAATGGTCATGTGAATTCTTCAAAGTTCTAGAAATAAAAGGTTTTGCCCTTCGGGGATTTTTCTTTAAATTTGTGTCGCATGCTTTATCTATTTATGGGTTGACACACGCACACACATACATGCATGTTTAGGGGCTAATTTGATTTGGTTTATATAGACTCCAATTATATAAGTGTGCCAAATTAGAAAGTTGTGAATTATTTTAAATCGGTATCACACACCGCGTTCCTTCGATTTTTCAAATTGGTATCAGAGCTGGTTACGCTAATTTATCGCGTGATCCTGATTTTTCAAGGATTTATTTTTTTGTTGATACCATTTGACTTCTCACATCGTCAAATTGGTATCAGAGCGGGTTGCGCTAATTTATCGCGTATTCCTATTTTTCGCAAAATTTGTGTGATATTGATTTTTTTTAAATCAGTTTTGTAAAAAATCACATTTTTTTCGATGGAGAACTTATCTAATCGAATGCCCCCCTTTGATGACATGAGTCAGAGTTTTGATGATACAAATCGTTTGAATTTGAAGTTTGCTAAAAGAATTGATTTTTTGGAAAAATAAAATTCTCGTTTTAAATCCACAATGGATCTTTTGCAAACGGTTCAAAATCAACTAGATTTTTATCGTGAAAAATTTGTTTCCTTGGACCATGACTTTGTTGCTTTAAAATTGTCCAAGAAGGAGAGTGATGATAGGGTTCTATTTTTAGAAAAAGAATTGGAGGACCTTAAAAATTCGATGGTTTGTGTTTGTGCCAAAGATGACAAAAATATTTTAATCAATGAGTTTGTGGCACGTTAAGAGACTCTTAGGGAAAAGTTTGCTTTAATTGAGGGAGAGAGAGATACCCTTTTAGGAATTGTTGAAAATTTGAAAAAGGCGTCCCTCAAATTGGAAGAGTTTGATTCTTTGCTTGAGTCAAAAACTTATAAGTTAAAAAATGATTTGACAGACTCAAGTAGGTTTGATAATGATGGCAATGGCTCATCTTGTTCTCATGATTCTAGTGCTAAATCCAAAACCATTATTTGTTTTATAGGGTCAACCAATTTCAAGGATATTAGAAAAGGTCAACCCATAGGTGTCGTTCCACCCGTTTACACATGTTCATATTGTGGTAGGAAAGGTCACCTTAGGAGTTTTTGTTTTGATCTTGGAAAATGCCCTAGGAATTTTATGTCTAGTGTTTTGTTGGTTCTCAAAACCCCCACACGTCATGTCACATCCGTTTGGGTTAGGAAATCACTTTTAGAGGCACCAGATTTTAGACAAGTTGATTCTCATTTGCTTGCACATGATTCTTCTCTTACCATATCATATAGATGATTGTGTTCGCATGTTTATCATACGCTAGTTTTTTTGTTTCATGATATTTATGTTTGCTAGCCTTGTGACATGAATCATTTTGTATGTTTTCCACTTTTTGAAAAATTTTGAAAAATACAAAAAGATTTTATTTTGATAAAAAATTTTAAAAATCCAAAAAGATTTTTGTATTTGGTTTGCACCTTTTATGAATGGACACTTAGGATGACCGAGTCACAACATCATTTCATATTTTCATTTGACTATTTGATAATGTTTTGAGATAATAGGTCAATTCATCCATGTACTTTATAATGTTTGGAGTCATTAAGGTGTAATTAAGTGTTACTTCCTACATGTTTGACTCATAATTTCCTTTATTGTACACATGCACGGATTTGTTTGATTATTGTGATTGTCTTATCACATGTTGGTTGGGTGTTTTCACTTCAATCACGTCCTTAAAACGAACCAAGCGCGATAAAATTTGAACAAAAATTTAAACATGTAAGAGCCGTTTGTGAGTTTGTGTGCTTTGTTTGAAAACGATGAAGCGCTACGAAAGATTATTTTTTATCCTTTGCGATTAAGCCGCCGTTTAAATTGGACCTAAAAAATTACGAAATTTTATTATCGGGGTCCAAAGAGGTTTAAAAGAGCTCGAAAAAATTTAAAGGCAATAAAAAGAAATTCATGCCAATTATGGGTCAATTAGGTTTTTGCACCAATTCTCCAAAATTTGAGAATTTAGTTTAACACCTCTAAAAGAAAATATATATGAGGGAGTTTGGTTGGAGAATTTAAACGGGTTTGTACGTCCTTGAAAATCTTGAAAATGCGCTAAATAGTTTTGGACGTTATTGGTGTGGAAATCACTTTGAGTTTGATTTCTTGATTTCCATAAGATGATGTCATTTAAATTCAACAAATTTTTACACCTAAGGATACTTTTGAGGGGTACACGTATGCATCGTGCACATATGATTGATTGAGTTGATTTACCTATCGAATGTGTTCACTCCCATTCATTCCATTTTCATGACTTGGTTATTTGAGTTTAAATCCATGGTGTGATTTTTAGTATCTTATTTTTGTATGAAATTTTTGAAAAATCCAAAAATAGTTTGTGGATGTTTTGGGGGTATACCTTTGCATGCGTGTAGCTTGATCCTTGTTTGCTATGCATTTATCGTGACACTCCATATTTTGATTTTTTTTTCTTCTTATTTGTCTATTTAGGGACATCATAAAAAGAGGGAGAAAGAATTATCATATTATGGGGGAGATTTGATTTATTAATGATTATTTTTATATCATTTCAAACTCGATGCGTCACGAAGGTATTTTGCTTATCTCATGTGTGTAGGTACAAAGATTGAAGATCACGAAGTTGCACACCCTGATGAGAAAAGCTTTGAGATTTGACGAAGATGTTTGAAGAACAGTTTTGAGGTGTTGCATATTTATTCATGGGAGGGTAGATTTTTATAGGCATTTTGGTTTTTGATATTTCGGATTTTTTATGTATGTACCGGCATAGACATAGGGGGAGATTTGTAAGGACATATTTTTATAAGTTCGTTATCAATTTGTTATGTCATATACCGCTACACCTTCAAAGAGCATTCAAGAACCATCTACATCAAAGACGGATCTGAATTAATTAAGTTCTTCACCATAAAGACTCCGCGAAGTTTACTTTGGTAAGGTTATGTTTTAAATACCTTAACTTTACACTTAGAGCTTTTGGGATATTTTTACTAGGGCTGTGTTTTTTATCCGATTTTTCGATTTTTTCGGATTTCGGTCCGATTTTTTTCCGATTTTGGTAAGATTTTTTTATTGCCGATTTTCGATTTTCCGATTTTCAATTTTTTTCGAAAAAAATCGAATCGGAAATCGGAATTTTTTTATTTTCCGAATTTCTGATTTTTACCGATCCGAATTTTCGAAATTTGTTCCGAATTATTTTCCGAACTATTTTCCGATTGTTTTTCCGAACTATTTTTCGATTGTTTTTTCGAAATATTCCGATCTGAATTTCCGAATTATTTTCCGAAATATTATCCGAACTATTTTCCGATTGTTTTTTCGAACTATTTTCCGATTGTTTTTCCGAAATATTTTTCGAACTATTTTCCAATTTTGCCACGAAATGTTTCCCGAACTTTTTTCCGAAGTATTTTTCTGGAAAATTATCGAATTTTTCGAATTTCTGAATTTCCGAATTTTGCCGAAAATTTTGATTTGGCCGAAAATTCCGAATTCGGGAAAAAAAACATTTCTAGAAAAAATCGGATTTGGCTTCGGCACGCCGATTTTTTTGCCGATTTTTTCGGAAATTTTTTCGAAACATGCTTTTCCGATCCGATCCGATCCGATCCGATCCGGTCGAAACACAACCCTAATTTTTACAAAATATTTTCTAAGTGTTAGAGCGGACTTTTTCGTCAAAATTTGAGAATGAGTATTTTTTCTAAGTATTGAAGCGGACATTAAAATATTAATTTTTTGACGCAACGGTCGTTCAAACGACATCTGTACGTCGTTCGAACGACATGGCAGTGTCGCGCGATCTCGTTCGAGCGACAATTGTACTTCATTGGCGCGAGATTGCTATCTCGTTCGAACAAGCACGTATTTCGAGGCAGCATGTTTTTATTATAAATACTCATTAAATGGTATCTTTTTGTTTATAAGTCCCAGCGTTTTACAGAACAGAAAAACTGCGAAAGCAGAATTCTTTTGGCTTCTTTTGGTTTGATTGTTCTCTTCTCTACTTTTATTTTAATTGCCTAGTTTATTTAATTATCATGTTTCATATCATGTTAGGCTAAATCCCATTTCAAGGGATGGGGTGAACCCTTATTTGATGTTATTTTAATTTAATGAGTTTGATTACTTGAAAATTCCCTTTGAATATTAATTTTGATCCCTCACCCTTAAATTTATGCCTCGAGGGAGAGTAAATGATTTTCGAGAGAAAATCGAAATTCTAAGTTATAATACCCATTTTAGATTCGAACTAGAGATAGGGTTTTCTTAAGTGTGGTATTATTCCTTGAATTTCAACTCCAAATTTATTTTTTAAGATTTACAAAAATTTAATCGATCGATCATAGCGGGTGATTAATTAAAAGGAGTGTAGATCTATTTTCGAGGGTTGTGGGGGGTTAAACTTAATTTTCTAAAAGGTTACTAATAAAATTACATTTGCAACAATAGTTGATTTGTAATTTTGATATTAATTTAGGAGAATTCAATTAATTAAATTAATTAGTTAGAATAGCTAAAATTTGTGGTGTAGTCCCACTCCTTGATTGTTTTCACATTTAATTACCTCACTTTATCTCTTATTTTAGTGTTAGACTTTGTTCATTTTCTTTAGTCACTTTTTAGTTAGCTCTTTACATATTTGATTTAGTTTAGTTTAGTTTAAATCCTCATCTCACAAAAATTGTTTTAATATTGGAAAAGCAAAAAAAATAAAAAATTAGAAAAAGTAAAAAGTCCCAAAAGAAAATAGAATTGAATTACAATTGAGTTTGTCTCTAGCTTACCCACTCGAAGTGGATTGATACCCTTACTTACATCTACACGTAAGTTTGATGTTATATTTTTTTTAGGTAATTGAAGTTTTGATTGGAGGACTTTCAAGCAACGACGAAATATACCGAAAAGTTCCTTTATCATGTACTGTTAGGGAAAATCGACTTGTATTTGATATTTTTGTCATCTGAGGATTTAATTGGGTATTTCATTCTGACTTTATACACGTATGGAATTTTGAGTCATGAATGGCACGTTCTTACTTGGTAAATAGTTTTTTTACTATTCCATGAGAGAGTGAGCGAAAAAATGTCTATTTCCCATTTTCCAAGTTAGACCACTTCTAATCCAAATAAGTATTATTAGGTCTCTTCAAACCTAATAATTCTCCAGTATTCTGCTAGGTCTTCATTTTTAATTTAATATAAAATTAAGTCCCAAAAAATGAATGTAAAGGAGATCATACACAAGAAAATATTGATATTATTTTATTTTCTTATGAGAATTTCATAATTACATGAGTAAGGATGGGAATCAAGTGCTTGTTTTGATGTAGCTCAAGGAATTATACCCGGTCTCAAGGTATACATACTTTTTAACTCCCTCAAATACTATATGAATTTAGTGTATATATGCAGCAGCTTCTTTTATTTGAATACAAGAAGTGCTGCCAAAATTTAATCAGATGAAACAAGATCTGTTTTTAGGAAGTCAACTAGAAAATAAGGAAAAAAACAATTGTTCCTATGCTTTTCTTTATCTTTAGTTTACAAGATAAATTAAGAAGCATTTCATTTTCGAACTTGAACTTAATAATTCAGTGAAATGTGAAGAAAAGTCTGCTTGTTGTATGCACAGTAGCATGCCCTTAATTCAATAGTCCTCACAATAAGCACTGTACATTGGAGGCGCTGAATAAGCATTATACATTCAATAGTCCTCACAATAAGCAGTATACATTATTGATTAAAGGATTAGTAAGTTGAACTTAATAAGTCCTCACAATAAGAATGTTTTTTGTTCTACCCCATAACAGTTAGCTATTTCATTATGACTAATGGGACCAGGGACCAACAACTTCCCATCTGTCCATTTTTTTCTTTTTTTGCCTCCCACCCTTAGAATCTATCTTTTCAGCGTTTGTTATAAATATAAATTTGTTTATAAGTGCAAACAATATTATTTTAAGGTACTAATATTTATAAATTTTTCAAATTTTTGTGATTGAAATTTGTGGGAAATTATTCTCTTCTATTTATGTTTACTTATCTTAGTGTAGTTTCGACACTTGATTGTTTTTTGTTTATGCATCTTCTTAAGCTGTCAATTGAAATTTGTAAGGACACTTTTGTCCATTATCAATTTACATGTCGTATACCGCTACACTGTCGAAGAAGATCAAGATCACATTCACATCAAGACCAATTCGAATAATCAAGGTTCTTCAACAAACAATCTCCGCAAGGTTAACTTTAGTAAGGTTACGTTTTAGAGGACCTTAATAATGCACTTAGAGTATTGGGATTATTTTTCATAAAATATTTTCTAAGTGTTGGAGCGGAGCTTTAACAGTTTTTATTAAATTTTTTTGAATTCATACTATCTAAAGATCTTGTTCTCGGACACCTTTCCGTAGAAAAATCATAACTAATTCATAAAAAATCAGAAAAATATGAAGCTGGCTCCCACGCGTTCGTATCGAAATTATCTACAATTATGGCCATTTGATAAGTCATTCGAATGAGATAATCATATCATTCAAACGACATCGTATGTCATTAGAACGAGAAGAGTTTTTTTTTCTGAAATGTCACCGCCTTATTTTTAGTATTTAAAGGGTGTCAGACTTCTGATTTCGTATGGAGAAACACTGGTTTTTAAGAGAATACGATTTTGAGTGTTTTACTTTATTCTCTAACATTAAAATATTTTAATCTCTTGTTTTACAATTCACAAAATCCCAATATCTTTTTGTGTGAATTGTTTTGGAACCCAAGAACAGAACCTTGCTATTGTTCATCCTTCGTGGGGAGATCTCTACAATCGGAGGGTTGCGTGGTACTGTAAAGAGTCTCTATAAATCTTTTTAACTAAATGTCATAGGGAGTGCTTACGAGTATTCCTGAGTTGATCAGACTGCGTGTCCTTGTAGTATAGCTGTGCGTGAACTACTACAGATTTCTAGCCGATGATTTGAAGGTTTGACGAAGGCACCGTGCATTACACTTGAGGGAAGTTGTATGTAAGTCAATGGTCTTGTAAATTTTTCAAAGTTCTAGAAATAAAAGGTTTTGCCCCTGTGGGGGATTTTTCCTGTTATTTGGTATCCTTTGCATGCTTATTGCTTTATGATTTCATATCACTTAGATGCATGTGTTAGGACTGAATTAAAACTTGGGTTTCATTAAAACTGGTTTGGTTGACACACAATTAAAATTGATTTATTTTAGAAGTCGCATTTATTCCGCTGTAGCGGCTCTTTCAAATTGGTATCAGAGCGGGACTCTAAGTCATCGAGTGATCCTGTGTTTTTAAAGTTTTTCCCTGATACAATTTGACTACTCACGTTGTCAAATTGGTATCAGAGCAGGTTACGTTAATTTATCGTGTGATCCTGATTTTTGCATGCACTTTTGTGTCAAAACCTGTTGCACTAAGTTATTAAGTTTGATCATGTTTTTCTCAAAAATGGCTTTGGGTGATTTTGATGATTTTCGGTGGCAACTTTTTGAAAAATCTAATTGGAAACTTTAGGCGAACTCTTGTTTTAAATCTTCCATTGAAAACAATTCTGAGATGTGTTCGGATTGTGAGGGTGTGAGTCACACGATAGATGAGTGTCCTAAAAATTTATGGATGAAATTGAATAAACCGACATCTCGTGTTTCTACACTTAGTGACAGTGATTCGGAAGAAGAAGTTTTTTTTTGCTTCTAGGCGAGAGTTTCCCACCCGCGTAACTAGTGATAAAAGTGAGGTGTGTGAGGACGACACAAGTGAGGATGAGCGTGACTTGCGAACTGCTTTCAATAAACTTTATGCTGAATCTTTGAAAATAAAGAAAGAAAATTTGAAATTGAAAGCCCATTTGCAAGAGCGTGCCTTAAAAATGATAATGATGTTTTAGTAGAAGAATTTAGGGCACGAGTGAAAATTTTAAGAGAGAAGACTGGATATGTCGAGGGTAAGAGAGATGATCTTCGAGGGGTGATGGAAGCTATGAAAATGGAGCTTCTTGAGTTTGAGGATTCTAGGTGCTTACTTCAATCTAGGATAGGTAAACTTGAGAAAAGTTTAAGAGATTCGAGTAAGGTGAAATTTGATTTGGAGTCTAGGTCTGAAAAACTTGATCAGATTTTAGGCACTGTCGAGAGAAAAAAGGATAGGGGTGGGATTGCTTTTGAAAAACATGTTACAACCATTCCCACACGTGTAAGAGAGCCTCCTAGGATTGTTAAGAAAGAGGCACCTAAGTTTGTTAGGAAAGATTCCCCTAGGAACATCGTGAGAGAACCTCCTAGGATTTTTATGAGAGAGCCACCTAGGCACATTCAGCGAGTTCCACCTAGGAATTTGATGAGAGCACCACCTAGGAATTTGAGGAGAAGGTCGTCTTAGGTAACACTCACTGCCTAATTTACACTTGCACACATTGCGGTAGGTAAGGTCATCTTAGGAATTTATGTTATAAACTTTTGAATGGACCTGGAAGTTTAAAAAGAGAGTCACACCAATTCCTAAAACCCCCACACCTTGTTACAGATCGATTTGGGTTAGGAAATCGGATTTAGAGGCTTATGGTCTAATTGTTCACGACTCTTGTCTTCTTGCACGTGATTCATCCCATGTGAGATTTTTGGTTGATTGTGCTGATATGTCATACACTAGTTGCGCGTCTTGATATACATTTACTAGTTTTATGACTCACTTTGTTGTACATTAAATTGCTTTTACTTATGATATCTACTGTTTTGAATCTGTCAGCATCTTTCTGGCATCCTTTTCTGGAAATTTTTCACTGGGTATCACTGCCTGACTTTTTAGGAAAACTGTGAAAATTTGATATCTCGTTTAAACTAGACTTCTCGCGAGATGCCTTATCGTTCGAACGACAGGATGTCTCATTCAAGCGACCTCTGGAGAAATTTTTTTTCTCTCTCTTTGCAGTACCCTGTGTTCATTGGTTACATTATTGGTACTGCTGGTTGCTTTTGGGACAGTTTATATGCAGTTATTCCCGTTTTCAATGTTTTAATTGCTAATACTTCTTTGTTTGTTTAATCACGCCTGCTTTAACTGATGATTCATTTGTGTGATTTATGCTTTCTAGCATAGGATGATTTATATGCCGATATTATGCCTATTGTATGTACCATGTTTGCATTCATAGTTTTCATTTCTGCCATATACTTTTCGAAAAACAAAAAGATTTTTGATTTTAAAAATTCTGAAAAGATAAAAAGATTTTTGTATTTTGTTTTACACTGTATATGAATGGACACTTAGGATGACCGAGTCACAATTCCATTCCATTTATCCATGTGACAATTTGATAGTGTTTTGAGACAATATATCATGTCATCCATGTGCTTTATAATATTTGGAGTCATTGAGATGTTATTAGATGATACTTCCTACATGTTTGACTTAATATGTCTTTTACTGCACACTTGTAAGAATTTATCTGATTATTGTACTTGTCTATCATATTTTGTTCGAGTGTTTTCATCTCAATCATGTCCTTAAAATGAACTAAGTGTAATAATACGAGAGTAATAAAGTAGTGCATGTAAAAACCATTGCCCGTGAGGAATTTTTTCAAATTTTAAAAATTGATGAGTTATACGGGAAAGGGCTGCGAGTGAATAAATATCACGTCGTGAATGCCACCGTTGGAAAAGAGCTCGCACAAAAAAATTAAGGCAATAAAAAGATGAAATATGCCAAACTTTGAGCCATTAGGTTTTCTCTAAGTTGAGAATTTAGTACCTCGTCAGATATAAAAATTGCGTTATTTTATATAAGGGAGTTTGGTTGGAAAGTAATCAATGGGTTTTCACATCCTTTGAAAAGTTCTCGAAACAACACTAATTAGTTTTGGACGTTATTAGTGTGAAAATCACTTAGGCTTTGATTTGTTGATTTGATTTAGTCGATATCATCTAAATTCAACAACTTTACACTTAAGGATGCTTTTGATGTTCATTCGATAGGAGTACACGTAAGCATCGTGCACATATGCTTGATTGAGTTTTATTACCTATTGAATCTGTTCACACACATTCATTCCATATCCCAATTTGGTTATCTTAGTAAAAATTCATGGTGTGTGATTTTTGTAAAATTACTTTTACATTTTTGTATGAAAATATTAAAAAATTTAAAAATAGTTTGTTTTCTTTGTTTCCCGTGACACCCTAATTTGCTTTATTGCGTTTATTCTTTCCTTGTTTATTTCGGACAAATAAAAAGGGGGAGAACGAATTATGACTTTATGGGGGGAGTTTTTAAATTATGGGGGAGATTTGAGATTTTATATATGTTTTGATTTAACTTTATGTTTATCTCATTTCAAAATCGATATGTCACTAAGGTATCTGCTTTGTTTCATGTGTATAGGTACAAAGTTGGAAATTAGTGGATTGCACACCCTGATGAGAAAAGCTTTGAGGTTTGAAGTTTGTTGAAGATAGAAAAAGTTTGAAGACTTATCATTTACCTTTTCAGTTTTGGGATCATGGAGGGTGATTTGTATAGGTCATATTTTGATTGATAATTTAGATATTTTTATTTTGTACCGACATAGACATAGGGGGAGATTTGTAAGGAGACTTTTATCTGTTATCAATTTATATGTCGTATATCGCTACACCGTCGAAGAATATCAAGATGACATTCACATTAAGACGAATCTGAATAATCAAGGTTCTTTAACAAACAATCTTCGCAAGGTTAACTTTGGTAAGGTTACGTTTTGGAGTACCTTAATAATGCACTTAGAGTATTGGGATTGTTTTTCATGAAATCTTTTCTAAGTGTTGGACCGGTGCTTTAAAAGTTTTTATTAAATTTTTTTGAATTCATACTATCTAAAGATTTTGTTTCGAACACCTTTCCGTAGGAAAATCATAACTAATCCATAAAAAATCAGAAAAATACGAAACTGGCATCCACGCATTCGTATCGAAATTATCTATAATCATAGCCTGGTTTGATAGGTAGTTTGAACGAGATAGGATCTCGTTCGAACGAGATAAGCATCTCATTCAAACGACATCATATGTCATTCGAACGAGAAGAATTTTTTCTGACACGTGACCGCCTTGATTTTTAGAATTTAAAGGGTGTCAGACTTCTAATTTCGTATGGAGAGACACTAATTTCAACAGAATACGATTTTGAGTGTTTTACTTTATTCTCTAACATTAAAAGAGTTCAATCTCTTGTTTTACAATTCACAAAATCTATATATATTTTTGTGTGAATTGTTTTGGAACCCAAGAACAGAACCTTGCTATTGTTCATCCTTCGTGGGGAGATCTCTACAACCCGAGGGCTGTGTGCTATTGTGAAGGAAGTCTCTATAAATATTTTTGACTGCATGTCATAGGGAGTGGTTGCGGGTATTCCTGGGTTGATCAGACTGCGTGTCCTTGTGGTATAGATGTGCGTGAACCACTGCAGATTTCTAGCCGACGCTTTGAAGGTTTGATGAAGGCACCGTGCGTTACACTTGAGGGAAGTTGTATGTAAGTCAATGGTCTTGCAAATTTTTCAAAGTTTTAGGAATAAAAGGTTTTATCCCTGTGGGAGATTTTTCCTATTATTTGGTTTCCTTTTCATGCTTATTGCTTTATGATTTCATATCACTTAGATACATGTGTTAGAACTGAATTAAAAATTGGGTTTCGTCAAAACTAGTTTGGTTGACACACAATTAAAATTGAATTATTTTAGAAGTCGCATTTATTCCGCTGTAGCGGATCTTTCAAAACTCAACAGAAGGACATCGTAGAGGGGCTTCACAATAAGGTAAATTATGTAAGACACTATTTTTTTGACGTTTTCTCAGTGACTCTCATTTATGTTTATTGAAATAAAATCTTATGTTATAGAGAATTTACAATATATTTTCTTGTTGCATCTACTTACAAGTAATTTTAGTTTCAGTGGCCATTTAGATCTTATTTGTCTCAAATGTCACCAAGAATTTAATGGAACTCCATTGTGACTAAGGTATATTTATTAAATATTTTTTCATGCTTCTACTGAGAATGATTAATAGGTTTGTCTTTATTACATGAGATTTTACCTACCCCATCCATAGATTAGCCATTGTTGTTGGCCTTCATTACCTTCCTTGGTCAGGACTTCATCCGTAGTTGTAGGACTTTCCTTTGCATGGTCCCAATACCTGACTTGACAAGGATACATTTTCATCATAATGGTTGACTTCCATTTTCTTATCATTAAATCACATGGTGTATTCTCGAGTGGTCTCATCCTCCCTCTTACTAACACATGAGTTCGACTACTCGCTTGGCAGACATTGTGCCAAATTAGAAGTTGCATACAAAATAATGATTTAATTACTTGAATGTTTTCAACTGGCCTATTAGGAGGCTTGTGTATCACACATTAGCAGAGCCAGACATAGTGGTGGAAAAGGCCCTATATCACATTTCGTTCGGGATTTGATTCGTTCTAGAGTATTTTATTAAAATAATACAACTTTATATTATTCTGTGCGGTTCATTGAATTAATCATATCATTATACTTTGAGTTAGGAACCAAAAGATTAAATTCAATACATGCCACACCCTCTCAAATGCACTGATATTTAATGGCTCTATTGTATAGCTACCCGCCACTATGGTGGTGAGAATGGTTGATGCTTTTGCTCACTTGTAAGTGGTGTAATGTCTAGTGGACCTGTGTGAAAACTCAAGTATCAACCCTTGATCTCTTTTAGATTAAAAGTTCATACAACCATTGTTGAAATAAGTTTATTAGAAAATTCATCTCTTTTAGATTTAAAATTCGTACAATCATTGAATGAATATTACTTGCATAAGTTTTCATTAGAGGTTAATTATGTATCAACTATTAATAAACAAATAAAGAGAATAAACATCATAATATCCTTTTCTCATAAGTGTTTCAAGTGATTTGACTTAAATTTGGTTATGCGGATGAGTGATAGGGCAGGTTGTCTAGCATTTGATAATACCGGAATGGTTATAATTATGACAAGAAAAGAAAAGTGGCAAACCATTATAATCAATGTCAAGCTGCTTGAAATAAATGTTTAAAATAGCTTTTGAGTCTATGGCTATGGTCTCAAGGCTGCCTATAGGCCAAGTCATTAGTTGGCATGGCGAGGCCATAGCGACACAGTACCCACACCTTAAACCTTTGAGGCTAGAGCGCCTTGAAGAGTAATGCCTAAGCCTCTATGTCCACTTATACACTTTCGCTATATAAATTTGAGGCTATAATGTGTATATTTGAGTCCAACACACATGTTATATACTTATATAAACCGATATTGTGATGATTGTTGATGATACAATCTCTTTTGTTATGGTGATATTCTTTTACTTTTCTTATAATGGGATATTTGGAGATGATTAACTATTGACTTTGATAATATTATACATCTTTTTGTGATGAAGTTGATTATATATTATCTCTATTATTTATTAGCTTTTTAGTTTGTCTCTTGGGGTTTCCCCCAAATTGAGGCTTACGCCTCCCTCTGCCTCAAGGCTATAATCTCTCCTTGTTCGAGAGAAATGCCTCGAGGTCGCTTTTAGCTTTTTTTTAAGGGTGCTTTGAATAAACAAGTAGAACACCTGTAAGGTTATCTTCGAGACATTTTCCACAGATTTCTCTCTGCACCATCAATGTCCCTTTCTATGGGAAATTATTAGCTAGATCCATGTGCTCTCTTCAAGAATAATACTTATTAAGAATATAAAGTGAGGAGGTTGAGTCGTTAATGTTGGAGTTGTAGTCTTGGTTGATGAGGGTTCAGCTATAGTGCATGTTCTACTGTTGGCAGAAGAATTATAATTTCCCTTAACAGTAAGTCAACCTGAAGATCCTACTCTTTAATCCCTAATGTAACAGATGATGCCTTGTGCTTTTATCAATTATGCCCTCGTATACTTAAGCGGGGCCATGTAATTTAATAGAGCGCATCTACATTCTCAAAAACTCAATATACTAGGTGCATTGGTGGATCTGTTATTCAACAATACTTTATTGTGACCTCATAATTCAATATCAACTAAGAAAATACCCCTACCTTCTCACAAACTATTATACTGGAACACCTTACACACCATATTTAGTCAATCACTAAAAGCATTGACATCCATCTTATTGTCCAAATTTGGAAAATCCACCTTAAGATCCCCCCTAAAGTCTCCATCGGATGGTAGTTAAAATCACTGGAGCAGATCATTATGTGAAGGTTTATGGTAGATGCAAATCACTGTTCTGTTTGTGTATTACTCTTAGTTGGACAAATTTTGAAGTTGTCTGAAGGTTTATGTTTTAAAAAAATGAAAACCATCACCTACGGAACTGTGGAAAATGTTTAAATTTGTGTTGGTGTTTGTTCTTTGTGCATTGATGTTTGTTATGTTTATGCATTCTTTTTTGTTTTGGGGGTAGTTTCACTATGCGTAAGATGGTAAGATTAGGCCACTTTTCATAACACTGACTCGATAGACAGATTATAAAGCATTGACTATGATTTGTTAACTTTTCTCATTCTTGTTCTTTATTACAGATTAAGGGATCATGTTCGGCTCGATAGGGCTACAATAAACTAGGATTGTAGATTCAAAGATCATGTTCCTTATGTTCAGGGATTATGTTCCTCATGTTCAGCTTTTTCTTTTTCTTTATTGTAGATTCAAGGATCATTCTTTTTTCTTTTTTCTTTTTCTTTATACATGCCTTAATTTAAACTAGGGCTTCAATCGAACCGAGCTGAACTTCACCGTGTTCCTATTTGGTTCGTATGTTATAAGCCTTGTTCGAACTCGGCTCCGGCTCGAGCTCGAATCGAGCTTCAGTTATTGTGTTCGTGTTCGACTCGATATATTGTGGGATTGTTCGAACTCGGCTCGTATAAACTTTATGATTGTTTATATAACATTTATATAAAAGTTATATAAACTTTATATAACAGTTTATATAACAGTTTATATAAAAGTTATATAAACTATTATATAACTGTTTATATAACAATTATCTAAACATTTATACAAAAACGGTTTATATTCGAGATGATACAATGTGCATTGTGATTGAAATACAACCTGCAGATAAGGTGAGCCTTGCTATAATTGTTTGTAATCGGTTATGGATGCATTTAATTGTGATTTCAGATAAAGCTAATTGTCCTTGATTATTTGGTGCGCGTTCTAGTGTACTATGTTTTAAAATATAACCTTTTCAACATCTTTTTTTACGTACAATGGTCAAAGTTCAAGTCTGGTAACACATATTTGATTATGTACAGTGGAGAAAAATCATGTTTTAACTGCCTGCATTACAGCGTTCAAAATGTTCCATTGACTGTCCAAAGCCATACCTTCAAGGAAGCTCAAACGGCTAGTCAGGTAAGGATAAATTTACATAACAATTAGACACCAATTTTTTGCATATTCGTCCCTGTTGCATAATTTTTCTAGGGCTTCATAATGTTCGATCCAATCCTCTTTTTTGATCTAAGAATCTTGCAATCTTGACGTGTAAGAACTATAATTAGAAGATTGTATCATCTCTTTTAATTGGTTCCACAACTTTTCTTTGTAACGACCTTATTATGCTTGTATCTACAAGAAACTTGTGCTAATTTCTCAGGAAATGAGTGAAATGGAACGAGATGATAGGAAATTGGGAATATAAGAATTGCATATGTGGAAATTATTTATACGTATTTGTGTTCACTGGGAGAAACAACAGTTAGAATAGAATTAGAACGACTAATTGTATTAATACGACTCTTGTAATGAAAAATAACGGCCTTAACCAATTGAGGAAACCCAATCGGTTTACTCTTTATTAGAGATTCTAGCACCTAAGAGTCTTATCATCAATAAAGAACATCCTTAACCCCTTTTACCCACGAAGGTGAATTATCAAACCACGTAATCCATCAATGTTGTTTCTGGCTAATTGAATGTTAATTCATTAATTCCCTGTACAGTGTGAGAATATAAAATGTAGAAATTAGTAATGTGTAATGTATGTATTTCCCAGTAAACCGAAGAGTTTTGCACATGAAAGTAAGTATCAAAAAGCATTGTAAATAATTATTCATAAGGATGCTAAAATATTCGTTGGAAAATGAAAGGGTGTTATGATTTATTGCCATTTCTCTAGTTATTAATGGAAAAACTGGGTTTTAGAATAGATACAAGGTTAAATAACTTGACTTTTGCTTCTGATACTAACGTCTTTTCTTATTTATTTTTTGTAGGATGATACTCGAAAATTGAGTGGAATAGATACACTTCATGCGGACCGCATGCCTAATCAACGACCATTTAATTGATGTATTTAAACATGCTTGTTGTATTTGATATGTATTTGATATAGATTTCTCAAATTGCATCATGTATTGAGATGAATTTCATATGTATTAAGATGAATTTTCTATTAATAGAATTTAAGCCATTATTTTATGGGGCTTATTGTCTGGATGTGTATTTATGTTATTGCGCACTATTTGAATTGTTGTTGTACTATTTTTCCCGTGCGAACTTTGTATTATTATTGAAATTTTATTTTGGTAAAACAGGTACGAAAAATAGTGGAAATGTTGCTGATTTTTTTGGGTAATATTATTTATAATTAATTTTTTTTCTTTGATCAAAAAATTTGGCACAGTTCAAAACGATGCCAAAAGTGTGTTAGAAGTGTACCAATTTGGCCAAATTTGGCACACTTTTAAACCGTGCCAGAAAAAAATTGACCATTTTGGAACACCTGATTCTGACACAGTTCAAAATCGTGCCAGATTGTTATTTTTGGTGTAGTGCAATGGAAATTAAAAGTTAACTCAAAAATTCTTTTCAGTGATAAAAAAGTCATTAATGATCTTTAAATCTTTGTTTGATCGATCATGAAAAACGTGTGAAATGTTATTTTGAAAACACACTAAAAATATCTCAAAATTAAATTCATCTCTAGACGCATATGGTAGTGTGATTAGTAATTTAGGCCAACAGTTGTTTACCCAAAAATATTAGCCATAAAAAAATCGTGAAAAATATCATTTTGATAGCCAATTTGAGACTAAAAATTGATATCCCTTTACGTGTGTCAACCAGAAAAATCCAAATTAGCCCATAGTTACGAAAATTTAAAATTCATAAGTTAATTCCAAATGGTACATAAAAAGGGATTGACAGAAAAATAGAAAAAAAATGCTCAAACAAAAATGAGAAAAATATGAAAAAAAATAGAAGGAAAAATAAAAGAAAAATAGAAAAAATGAGCAAAAGCTCGTAAAAGTACTAACGGGCAATTCATAAGAAAAAATTTCAACTCCGAAAATTTTTCAACATTCCCATTATCACCCAAAATACCTTAGCCTGAAAAAGTCTTAACCGAGTCCAAATAACGAAGTCGGTTATCGCATGGAGAGCAAAAAATACAAAAAGATAATAAAAGGACAAAACGGTGCGAATAAAGAATGATGATTTTTTATTTGCCAGTGACCGTAATCTGTTCATGTGATCTTTTCACCATAAATATTTGTGTCTTTTAATTTGTGTGCTTGAAATCGTGTCCATTATATTTACTCTTAATATCACGCACATCGATAGAAAAAGTCACAATCCGAGTGATTCGTTTGTGATGCATTCCGTGAGAAATTGAATCAAAGCGAATTTTTGGAAAGTAACGTAATAATCAATCGGTGGAAGTTAGCGATTAATTTTCGGCTTCGTGCACACACACTATGAAATGACATTTTATCGAATAAAAATTTGTTGTGATTATTTTAATGAATTTAAATTGTACGATTTTAAATTATTTTGATATTTTCTTCGAGTCATACAAAAAAATATTTATAAGTAAATTCACTGCAAACCCCCATGAGACACCACTTGTCCTACTAGGGTACCCTAGGGGTTTAACGGCTTATTGCATATGCTAAATGCAATCTCATTGATCACGAAAAAGGTATTCCATCCCTTTAGTTGTTTAGAGGTTTATTTAGACTCTTACTCTCATTCTTTTACATTGTTCTGGACTAACAACATTCTAAATTAGGAGGATTTGATTATGCATAAATATTTCATATTTATCCCTTAATTTCGGTATTTTTACGGTCCCGTACAGTGCCTTTAGCCCAAATTTATCTCATATTTATGCTACAAACCCTTTTTGGCGAGTATTTCGTGTTTTTTATTTCTCTCATATTTTACACCTAAATTATGCAAGTGAATGAAAGAGAAAAGTCGAAACAGTGAAAGAAATGAAAAACAGGGAAGTCAGGGGCAATTTAGTAATTTTCAAGATGGAGCCACTGAGAACTTGAAGGGATTGAAATTACGAGAACACTGAAAGAAATGGCACCCCGATTTGAGCTACGGTTAGAAAGTTACATTTGAAGTTGAGAAGAAAGTTTAGGGGCAAAAGTGTAATTCAGAGCAAATTAGGAAAAATAAGGAAGTCTTAGAAGAGATTCTGATCGAACCGGTTCGGTCAGGTGAATCGGTTCACCCCCGTGGTTCGGTGATAGGTTCAGTTCGGCTAAAGGGCTCGGTTCAAGACGGAATTTTATTATTTTTCCTAAATTCTAGGATGAAGAGTTTGAGTTTATCTACACTTCTTTAAACGAATTTTCTCACTTGTATAAACCTATTAGGAGTCTTTTAAACATATTATCATTCATTGTAAGGCAAGCTATCATCAAGAACATATTGGAGCACCATTTTACATGCTTTTGCATCATTAATTCAATAAAGGATCGTAGCTTTTTCGGATTTTCTTCAAGTCTCGATTCTCCTTGCATGCTTTATGTTCTTCAAGCTTGGTAACTTTAAATTTCATCGTCTTTCTTATATCTTCATCATGTTCACATGCAAATCAGTGTATTCATGCGTAAAGATTAATATCGTGTCCGACTATATTCTTAGAGAGTTGGGGAACATGAACCCAACCTAAGTGTTAAATGTTTGATGCAAAATTCAACGTAATTATTAGGGGTTGAACTTGCCCTTGCCCTTGTCCATGCAAAATTCAAAATTCAACTGCAAAATTCAAAGCAGTGGTATCTTGCCCTTGTCCATACAGAGTTTACTTATAATTGCATGGTTAAACGGTCCATGGGAAAATTCCCGTTTGCTATTGTGTATTGTTGTCCTCCAAAGGTGGCTTTGGATTTAGTATCATTACCAAAATTATTAAGGAAGGACATTGCTGATGAGAAAACGGCTGAGCGTGTTGAAGTCACTCAAAAAGGTACCAAGAAACACTTAGAGGAGACTTACACCAAGTACAACGCTGTCGCTAATAATAAACGAGGAAGAAAATCTTTAAAGAATGCGATCTTATTATTGTGTATTTAAGGAAAGAGATGTTTCCAGTGGGGATGTACAACAAACTGAAGGCTAGGAAATATGGGCCATATCAAATTCTGCAGAACATTGATGACAATGCCTACATGATTGATTTACCTGTTGACATGTCTATTTCTTCTACCTTTAATGTGGCGGACATACATGATTATAATCCTCCAGATTTGGGTAATCCGGGGACGAGTTATTTTTAGGATGGAGTGACTGATGTAAAACAACTAGCACAAGAGTATATGATTACACATGATCACCACAAGTCGGGGAGAATGAAAGGGTAAAATCAACACATATGTGAACAATAACTGTACACATGAATAATTTCATATATATTGTTCATATGTACAGTATTCAGCATTCCCTAGGATCCTCCCTTGAATCCCGTTTGGATTCCACATCCCTTGTATTCCTTTTGTTCATTATTTCCCTAAAACCGTCCAAAGTGTATTTTTCTTTTACTTAGGATTCCATTTTATGTCATTATATTAATAAGTTGTTATCTATTATGCCCCCTGGGATACCCAAAGTGTATTTTTTCCTTTATTAAATGAGTTATAATTTTAATAATTGTGTCTTTTGTAGATCAATATATAAGGGCAAGTCTATAAGTGTTTCAAGTCATCTCATATTCAAATATAAACTTTGACTTTTCTTCTTTTTAAGTGTGACTTCTGGATTCAATGATAGTTCTTTTATTTTCAAGTTTTGAGCTATGTTAATTATAGAGCTTGGATTGTTAATTTTTTGTAATTTACAAAATAAAAAATTAGGAGTTATATGACAATGAAAATTAAAATTATTTTGTGTTAAACTTACACCCATATTTTTAAGTTCAATTTGAGTAATACACCAATTTAGATAATTTGTAATACACCCCCATAAGGATTTAGCCACAATTCTGAGGATCTCTTGTGACACTTTTTTAGCTTTTCCAATACTTTTGGGAGCTTATTTTAAAATTAGGGTTACATTTATAATTTGTTCACATGTGAATAACTTGGAGTTTTGGGGTTGCTTAGGCCATCTCCAGTGGTCGTTTCTATCTTTACACATTTCTATTTTGAAAATAAAAACATGCTCCAATGAGGTTTTTATGCGTATTTTTATATAATGTGGCGAGTCAAAGGATAGAAATTTCTAATGCGAATTTCTACATGCACAAATTTCTAATAGGTATTTCCATATGACGTGAACATATTTTATTGGATTAACACATTTCTAAGATAATCTACTATTGACACATAAAATAGAAATATTTTCATAAATAGTACCATTGGAGATCATTTTAAAAAAAATTATTAATATAAAATTTAGGGGCATATACCAAATAGTCCTTCGAACTTTTTTTAATACATGTTTACTCCAAACTTTTTTATTTTGCACCAAAAAGTCATTCACCATACCAAAAAGGCTTTACCATGTCACTGGCGCGGACCTTTAAAGATAAGAGAAATATGGACTTTTTGGTACAAAATAAAAGGCTTGGACTAAATGTGTATTAAAAAATGTTTGAGAGACTTTTTGGTATTTGATCCTAAAATTTATTGTGAAATCAAATAAAAAAATATAAAATTAATTTGACACATAAAATAGAAAAAGATGAGTGTTGGAGATGGCCTTAGGCCATCCACAATGGGTCCTCTAATACCATTGTGGATCCTTTAGTTTGATGGTTTTTGATTCACACTCGGTGGCATATTCGGTAAAAATTGGAGAGGATCCGTTAAGCGTCCCGTAAATGGAGAGGAAGGTTATGGGATCCTATAGTATGGCAGAGGCGGGAAACTTTTCTACACCCCATGTCAGGCGGACAACTTTTGTCCGTCCCATGCCCATTTTTAAATACATTATTGTGCAAATGGCCAGAAGGACAACAGTTGTCCGTCCCACACCATTTTGCTAATTTGCCACGTTGGCCAGTCGCAAGACTTTTATCCGCCTGGTCCAGACACAAGAATGTTTCCCGCCTCACATTCATTTTTAACGAAATTGCATTGCGCCACTCACCCGTTAATTGATTCCATTAACTCATAAATTTATGGGATCCCATAATTGATGACCTTATCACCACACACACACACAAACACAAACACACACATATATGCTAATATGCGGGATGTGGACAAGTGGTGTAGGTGGCAGCAAACAACTTTTAAAAGGTTTGCTTAACTTTCACTACTTTGTCTCTTCTCTTTCATTCCCCTTGCCAGTACATTTCACCATACAAAAAGATCGGATACAAAATTTGGCCACGCCTTTTTTTCTTTCACATAAAATAGATGAATAAAGTTTATTGTGGGAGGAGATATTTAATGATCATAGAATTTGTCCAAGGTAGAGCTAGAATTCTTAGGCATAGAGAGCAATTCTAATACTGATGTATTATTTTAAAATTAAGGGGTCCAAGTTGGAATGCTTGTTAAAGAATGGTCCTATCTTTGTATTAAAAAAATTTGTTTGGGACTAATAATTTTGTCCCAAAGTAATGCAGAAAATTGTAGCTTAGTCCCAAAGTAATGTTGATATAACACGTAGTGTTTCACACCCATTTAACATTAGACACGGTCTCTCATAATGAAAAAAAGGAGCATACAAGTCGTACACTTTGACAAATATTAAATGTTGTCTAAAAACATTTAAGGCGTATTTGAAAGTCCAATCTCTTGGCATGGAATTAATAGTGAATTTTTTTTAGTTTAAACGGAAAATATTTCAATTTCAATTTCAAAGTATAAAATTGGGTTCGAAACACGCTTCTAATACTCTTTTTGTCTAATATTAAAAGTTCTTGGTCAATAACTTCTAGAAATTCTTTAGGTGAAAATTTACACTTCCTTAAATAATATATGTATCAATTCAATGATATTTAAAATGATATTGTCGCTTGGGAGGTAAAAAGACACAAAAATCATCCTTAATGCGGGATACAAAGAATATTTAAGAGTTTAACGGAATATGAGAAATTTAAGCGGATTCAACACGCCACTCAAAACTCTTTGTAAAAAAATTCACAGCTTAAAGTAGTATTAACAATTAGAGAAAAATTGTTTAAAACTATAATTGATTTCATTTGTACCGACACCTCCAGCAGTGCATCTCCAACAACTGATTGGCATGTCGTTGGCAAACCTCTTGCGAGCACCAAAGAGAGCCTCTTGCGAAATTAAATATAACACAACCAAGAAATTAAATATTAAAAAAATATGTAGAAAGCATTTAAAAATCATACAACAACTTATAATTCATGTCAATACTTTAAATTCCGTTACGTTGGATGTATCATTTTAAATTTCTAATAAAATAAATAAAAACTTGAAACATTGAACAATCTAGTCACTAAATTTATTTAGTCAAAATGGATTGAAGCAAGATAGAAAATTCTACATCTATAGATTCTTTTTCTCTTCTCTCCTCAATGATGCTTTGAGCTACACGTTGAGTCCACCACACTCCCATTTAACACAAAGAAATTAAGATTACAATTCAAATGCAACCAGAATTTAATCGACCCGACAAACCCGATCCGCCATCGCGTACGCGAATTCCCTTTCAATTCGAAACGAATCAAATTTTTCTGCAAGGAGTCGTCAACAATACTGCGCCATTGTTCCCCCAAAGGAATATCACCCGACTCAACCAAATAGTCAAATTCAATTGAACTATTTTTGCTAACATCAAACGGGTCAGCCCTTAATTGGGCTATCTCAAGCCCAGAAAGGCCCAATATGAAACTAGTCTCGTAAAAACTTGCATGGGCCTTAAGGTTCTCGTTTGTGGCCCGGACGATGATCGATAATCGGACGGCTAGGACACCATCTTGGCTGTATGAGGGTGGGTCCAAATGGGCCGCGGAGACTGTTATTGTTGGGACTTTGGGCCGGATTGCCATGTAGCCTATGAAGACTATTAGGCCCGTTATGATAACTGCAACGGCTAAAATGGAACAAATAATTGCTGCACACCAGATTAATGGGTTGGTCCGGCGTTGTGGGCCCAATACTGGCTTTACTTTTGAGGTTGGCATTTGGAGGAGAGTGAAAAAAAAAACACTAAAGATAAAAATGATTCTTGATGTGGGTGGTTATGTATATTTGTTGGTGGTTTATGGGTGTATTTTCATCTCTCTCTCTCTCTATATATATATATATATGTGTGTGTGTTTTGATTGAGGAGAGAGAAAATAGAGAGAAGGGGTGTGTGTGTGTGTGTGTGTGTGTTTTGATTGAAGAGAGAGAAAATAGAAGGAAGGTGGAATGGGGAGGTTTTAAGGTTGTGATAAGAGAAGGGGTTTGGAGAGGTTCTTAGCTGAAACTGATGGAAAAGGTTTTGGTATCTTTAGTTTTCCTAGAGTTGAAGCGACTAATAATTGTCAAGTGTGGTGTTATGATATGTTGTGTGTTGTGGGTTTATGTTTTTAGGAATCTTTAGTTGGGGACTTTTGAGCTTGGAAAGGAAACTAAACTTGTGTTGTCTCGTCTGAACTATAATTGCACTTTTGTTTACCTCACGTACCATGTTCACCATATTAAATCTCTCCATATCTTATGGAACAACTCTTTTTACCATGGTTTGTTTATATTTATAGAAAAAATGGCATATTCCCACTTATTTTAAAATTTTGTCCACATATAAAAGATTTTCCAAAATGATTTACAACCTCTAAGAAGTAGTCATTGTTGGAGAGACTTCCAAGAAAATGCTCAAAGATTTTTCAAATCGATTCTAAATTGTGACCGTTTTAAAAAATCTTTCCTGATGAAATTTTATGGTAAAAACATGTTGTGAAATAACCACTTTGACGTAAGCAACAAAATTTATAGAGAGAGAAAGAGGAGGATATAACGAGGACCATATCGTAAAGATCCCGTAACGGCTAATATTTTCAAAAATGTAAAATAGTAAAATAGTTTTGTAACCAAACTTGGTGGGGATTGTCTACTTAATGTGAAGATCATCTTCAAATTTTTTAGTCAAAAAATTCAATTAAATAGTGGGTGAAATGCAAACTTGAGAACATGTGTATTTTGAGTCACTAAAACGTTGATGGTCATCTATCAAACACTTCTAAATTGAATTTTTTGAACAAAAAAATTATTCACACTATGTAAATCATCTCCAGCAAGCTTAGTTACAAAATTATTTTGTTTACCATTTTAAAAATTGGTCCTTGTGGGCACTCCTTATAATTTGCTCATTATTGGATGATGCACACACACACACACACACATATATATATATATATATATATATATATATATATATATATATATATATATATATATAATGTTCTTGTACAGACTAGTCCGCATCTTAAGAATGCGGACCGAACATGTGTCACCTAACGGTGCCCCTAGAAATTATCGTCTAAATTATAGGCACACTTTCTCTATTTTCTGGGCTCACCGCCAAGTGACACATGTCCGGTGAGCCTTGAAAAGAGAGAGAGAGTGCATATAATTTAGTCGATAATTTATAAGCTCATCGTCAGGTGACACGTGTCTGGTTCGCACTCTTAAAATGCAAACTGGTCCACAAAAGAGCAGTACTATATATATATACAATAATAACATTTGCATCAATGTACTCTAGCTGTACAAAGGGTACAATATAAACAGATGGATTAGGACTTTCAATTAGGGTGGTTAGTGGTAAGTAGTTGACCTATATAAATACCATACAATTTCCAAATGTTTGATTTTGGTACTTTCGATTTTCGATTCTCTTAAAACACTTACCAATATCAAATAGTGGAGTACATCGATTTTTTTTTTTTTGTATTTTTCATAACTCTCACGTTAGGCAAAAGTTAATTTGTTTTTGTAAAATATTATTATAACAAGATACTTGAAACCACCAAAGAGGTAAATCTATTAATTCCCTAAAATCTATGGCGTCGGCAAGAGGACAGCTCTCTTGTTCTAATAGTAATTCTTTAGGATTAGTCTCTTACCTCCTCACCTATGGGTGATAATTTTAAAAACGACAACACGATACAAAATGACACGAAATTGACCTGGACTTAACACGATATCTAGTATTTGTGTTGGATCTTTTTGACTCGCAGTTGTGTCATGTCGTATTCATGTCAAAATTATGAGACGTGTTATCGTATAATGTCGTGTTAATCGTATTTTTATTCGGATTATTGTGTCTATATTTAATTTAGTGTAAAATTTAAGAAATCGTGTTATTCGTGTTGTGTCGTGTCGTGTTATGGGTCATGTTCTTGTCGGCTAAAAAAATACAAATTCGTTTCGTGTCTTATGGGCCCTAAAACTGGCCCAAAAACACGAATTGCCACCCCTACTCCCACCCCTCAAAAAAAATGAAAATTAAACACTACCGAATTACTAAACATATATATTTGTACACCTGAGAGTGAGGGTTCGTAAAAATTTTATAAGCAAGTTTAGAATTATATAGCCAAGCATGCAAACAATTCATTGCTACTATTATTATATTTTATAATTATACATGTCAACAGACAAGTATGAAACATTTAAATTCTCTTACCATGTCAAATCATGTCTTTGCTATGGTTTATAGACAGATATGCTGGTTTATATATTTTTGTTAACCTTCAATTTTATTACTCTCATTTTGATTAAAAATTTATATTTAATCAAAAAATGGAGTACTAACTAGGTACATTTTCACTCCTACAAAGTTGATCCAAAAAAGAAATACAGTTATGAAACAAGGTTATGACTCGCATCAATACCAGCTTGTTTAAACACCCTTTTTTTTAAGTTTTGACTAATTTTATTACTTTTTTAACAAGGAACACATTTGCTGATAATAAAATAAAAAAAGATGCAAGCTGATTAGACTTAATTCGTGACGAACAAATCATGGCCTTCTAAAGGGAAAAAAGATGAAATATCTTGGAATATTAAAAATTGTCAATTTCAATTTTTATTCAAAAAAGAAAATCTGAAACATACTGTTTATTACAAGTCATGGAATTCACACTCTCACAACATATTGAGAGCACGAAAAAAAATGCAACCATCAGCTAAAGCTTATAGTTTGCCATATACAACAGATGAAATATACAAGACAATCATAGTGTTTGATTTGAATCTACCTGCAAAAGAAAAAAGCTCATAGTTTGCCATTAATTCATTTCAGTCAGCTGAAAACAAGGGGGGAAATGTCAAGTGTTGAATTCCTTCTCTTTTTCAAATAAAAAGAAAAGGCATTATTCAGCTTCCTGATTCATTTTGCAACAGCTATCACCCTCTGCTTATAAGATCAAGATACTTGTGCAACCACACAAAAGCGTCGTACCCAGTGCACAAGGCTTCCGCTTAACTGGGAGAGGCAAATGTCGACTAGCCTTACCCCCACACAAAACAAACTTTATTTCACACTCGTACTTGTGTGTGTTTGTGTGTACAACCTCAAAACTACATTCACGATAATATAGTGTCCACCTTTTGTGGCACTACAATGGGGCTATAATTAGCAGCCATGGAACTGCATAATAGCTAAAAGGGTAATAACCTAGCGATTACTCCTGGAAAGAGCAATTTTTGTTAACCATTGAGCTTCCGACATGGAACAATCAACTGTGATATTGCTTTATTAAGATGAAGGAGGGTGGCATGTAGTAGGGTTGTACTTGATGCTTATTGAGAGGTACCAGGACTAGAAATGCGGCGAATACTACATCTGCGTCTCATGCGCATGTCTCGTGTCAGTATGGTTGTGTGGGTGTATATCTCTTCAAATTGTGAATCGTCACGCTCACACCTGTAAACTGCAACTTTTAGAGTATCTAAACAGGTCCCCTTGACATGTAGCATCTTTTGATACATTACATTTTGGATACTATTACGTTGGTCTTAACCGTCACAACTTTAAAACCCAGACCCGTCCCTAATTTTCAAATCGGGTTTCAAAACCCGCCCCATTAGGGTCGGGTCGGGAACCCGCAGATCGGGTTAGCTTGCCATCCCTAGCCATTGTTGTTACGTTCTCCCAATGATTTGAAGTTGACAGGGTCTGCTGAGACATTTTCATCAAATGGACGTGTTTTACATCCTGAGATCAAATCAGAGGCGGAGCCAAATAGCCCATCGAGTGGCATCATGAGAGACGTGATTCATAAACATATAAAAACAAATAACCACAACACCCAAAAAGGAGAAACTCTCAATAATATCCATTCCTCCCAAAAATGGCTAATTACAATATTTTTTACAACCCTCAATATGTCATAAAGGCTAGCACTAACAGGGGAGGGGATCACAGCCAAAAAATTCGTCTTATAAAAGAGCTCAAGCCACGAGCTCAAAGGGGAATAACAAGGTTGGTCCAGCCTATCGTCACCATTGTTGCCTGATGAAAGTTTTGACACATTTAAATTTTTGTGGTTGAAGGTCGTACCTTGGTGCGATGGCAAGTGCCCTCGCCCAAGGAAAGCAACGGTTGGTCTCGGATTTGAGACATGGGAGCAGCCTCTCCATATATGTTTAAGGCCAGACATCCGCCTCTCCAGACCTGCAGCTAAACGGGAGCCTTGTGCACTGGGTACAACCTTTTTGAAGGTCGTAAAATATTTGTGTGGCCCATGTTCCGTCTCAAATTTGTTGAACACCCGTGGAATTGTCACAGGTCCCCTTGTCTTGACCAGCAAGAATCTCTTCACCTCCTCTCTTTGATAAACTGTCACTACGTCAGCCTCCACTTTAAGCTAAGCAATTGGCGACTGAAGGTGGATTACAGTAACTCCATCAAGGGTTGTGACCAGATGGTGAGACGAATAGTCAAACCACTAGCTCGGCCCTTTTGAGACAACACCATATAGCAACATGTTACTCCATCAACGCGTCCACCATACTTGTAACTCCGTCTGTTGTTTCTTCCAATAGGGTTCGTTTCTGATTTTTGGTTCATACAAGAGGAGAGAACACGAGAGCAAATCCCAATTTAATGTAAAGAACATACCAAACCAAAAAATCACAACACGCACCAAGAGGAGAATTTTCAATAATATTCATAGATCTAAAATGTGGATAATTACAAGATTATACAGTTGGGGTGTGCATCGATTCGAACAATCTATTTGACAAGAAGCACATCCAATCGAATTGAAAACGATTTTTCAATTTCAAAATCCAATCAAATCCTAACTAAAGCCACAATCCAATCCAAACCAATACAATTAAGATTGGATTGGTTTTTGTAATCAGTTTCGATTTCTTTAATTAGATTATGTACTTTTGGAACTTCAAATAATATTGATTATGGATATAGACAACAAACATTTCGTTTCCATTTTTAGTCCCTATTTTCAAATTAAAGGGACACGTGGCATGCTGTGATTGGTTGACGTTTTATGAAAATGGGTCCGCACCAGCGGCTTTATTCAAAAATAGGGACTAAAACTATAAATAAAATGTTTATTGTCCTATTTCCAAAATACATTTTACAATAGGTCCTAAATTTACAAAGCCCCTTCTTTAATTTATGCCTTTTAAATCATAATGGGATTGACTTCGGATCCAATTAAATACAATATTTTCCATCAAATTCAATACGATAAACTCCAATATTGGCTTTTAACCCTTATATAAAATGACAAGGTTTATAAGACTACAAACTATCAAAATATTGTAGCCAGTAAAATTATGTCAAGTATTGCTATTTTAACACATTTATATATAGTCGGTTCGGATCGATTTCATTGGTTCTTGCATATACAAAATCGAAACCGATCCAATGAAGGTTGTTCTTTTAACCAAATCCAATATGATCCAATTTAGGTTGATTGCTATTTGGATTGGATCAGTTTGTATTGGACTGATCGGTTTCATCAGTTTGAATTAGAGTAGAAACCAAGAAACTCTCAACGTCGTCTTTTCTCAAGTATTTGGGGTCGGCTGCATGTATCATATTTTCCACTCCCTTTTGTTTAGCACAGTATCCTTGGTTAAACCATGTGATATTATGTCATTTTTTTCAATCTCCCGCCGAGTCAATATTAACTCAATCTACCTCCACCCTATCATTACCATCAATATTAACTCAATCATTCTTCTTGGTCTATGTATGACGTGTCCAAACCATCAAATGTGGGTTTTGCTCAACTTATATTCAATAGGAACTACTTCTACCATTTCACGAAAATATTCATTTCAAATTTTACCACACAAGAAATTTGAAATACTAATAAAGGACAATAAGTGAATATTCGCTAACCTATTAAAGCTAGCACTAGAAGGGGGAGGGGACCACAACAGAAAATAAAAAATAAAAAAATAATTCCACTTAAGTATTTACATTACGTCAATCGAGGCAATTTGAGCGCCAATGGGTAATTTTATTTGACTTTCTTTTCTTGGGCTTCCTTAACATTGAAGCAGAAGGCGAAGGGTGTCAGCCAGAATAGGGGAGGCTACGTGAGTTGTGGTGGGGTTGGGTTGGGGTAGCGATAAGTCGTTGATTTTGCCAAAACAACGGCAAAGGAACCGGGGGGGGGGGGGGGCATCGCGAAGCAGAGGAACCAAGATTGTAGTAGCAATTAAAATGGCGATAAGAGATGGTACTGCGATTTTGCCCCATCTCTTACTTACCGAGTCTTCAGTTCATTTATCGAAGGAATCATTATGCACAAAGATGAGTTAGGGTGATCGTTGTCATTGATTTCATTAAACTACCGTTGCAGTCGTTTTTGTGTTTCGTCTCTAATCACCATTACCTCTATTTCTTTACCTATGGCCTCAAGTGGGTTGATATAAGTCAGGGGGATATAATAACGCCTCTAATTTCTTGGGCGAGTAGTTAACCTAGCGGCAATCGCCTCTCAACAGAAATATAAGGACTAACTTTAGCAAGACTTAGCCGATTTTTAAATTTTGGACTCATTTGAACATTTCAGGCCCACAAGTTTGTTTTGAACCCAACGCTGGTTATGTAAATCTTCTCTAGCGTTAGAGGAGGGTTCAGAGTGTAAGGTTGGTCAAAAGGGACGTGTTTTAGATCGTGCAGTCATACTCCAAAGATCAAATTAAAGGCGAAATCAAACAACTCGTCAATCCGGGGCAATTGGCTAATATAACGATCAGGGTAATTTAGTGCCACTTGATGATTTTCCCAAGTTTTGTTCTCCCAAGCTTTCCTAATATCGACAACCAAAGAGATGGTGGAGGACCAAAAGGAAGGTGAAGGGAGTTCAGCCCCAACAGTGGAGGAGGTGACATGGGTCTAACAATAAGGAGAATAACTTTATTAATTTTATTTACAATGTCGTAATAATTTAACTTCGGGGTATTTTTGTCTTTGAGGCTTCCTTGTCCAATTAAAGGGAGCATCTCGCTTTCTTATTTAAGTATACACTTTACTTTTAACATGATATTTGAGAGATTACCTTAACTTTTCCTTCATAATTGTTCTTGTGTGTATTTGTGAAATCAATTTTGGTGTGCTTGCAACAAAATAGTATTAATCCCATTTGTTTGTGGTTGTGTGAAGGCCACCATCCGCAACTATTGTCGAGCCCTCCAAACAATGCAACTGGGACTGAAGCAAATTGTCGTATCCTAATTCATTTATCGCACCACCACCAACAATTCGGCATTCCCAACCAAACCAAATCCTACCTGTGACATGAACCCTAACCACTCTCTCCCTTCCCCGACCTAAACTAACAAGCCAAACCCAGCACTTATCCATCCAACCTTGTCTACTCCATCTTTTCGCATCGCATCCCAATTAACCCACCCACCTCGGTGAATTACAAAAACCCCTCCATCACCCACCCACCTGAACAACCCCACTGCCCCACCCCATATTTTCATCCCCATCAACATGTCCCCTAATCTAATATGTGGTGGAGGATAACCCATTCACAAACGCATATTCATCGCTTTCTCCAGTAACAAAGTGTCGTGAACCACTCACTACGGAATGGTAAGGTCACGGTTTGTTATATACCTGGTGTTGTCGAAGGGTCATCTTGCACTGTGATCATTGATGGGGATTCGAGTGTCAACCCGGTGTCGATTAAGATGATTGTAGCATTAGAGTTGCCATAGGAGTTGTTAGAGTACCCCTTGTATTGGTGGTTATGGCATAGTGATCAAATCACGCAAATTTGGATGAATGTTAAGTGTCATTTGTCAATCGGACAATCGTGTTAATTCAACATAGCAAGTGTTCACAACTGGTGGGTACATATACACTTTTAAATTTCAGAGTAAGGAGATAGTTTTAGAGCCAATGCAAGAGCTACGACCCTAGGTCATCCATGTCCCTAATGGATACCTCTGCATTGTTAATGGATGCGCGCATAAAAGGAAGGTGTTATGCCCTTTTTAGCCCATTCACCATAAAGCCTCCTAGTTTTCTTTTGTTTTACGTTCTGTAATGAAATATTTTGCTGATATATGTGCACCGCCAGATAAGTTACCCCCTCTGCGTGACATAGCATGCCATTGATTTTGTCCCATATTCCCGCATGTCCCCAGCATAACTGAGTTACAGCACCACCAAGTCTATTTGTTGGGCAACCTAAGTTTTGTGCAGAAGAGTTTTTCCCCGTGTGTTATCCTTGCTTTGTTGAAGTGGAATATGGATAAAATAATATGCGACTTGATCTAACAAAAAGATCAAGTCACATATTATTTCCCCATTCCAAGGCTCAAGGACATGTTGGATGAGGGTTTTCTCGATGCTAGATTTAAAGAGTAGGTACCATCAAATAAAGATGTGACTTAACCCTCCATAATGCAAAACGAATGATGGTTTATACCAGAGGACAATCACGCCTTTTAGATTATTAATTCCCCTTCCACCTTTATGTGGGTCATGACTTAAATTCTTATGTTATTCCAAGGGAGGTTCGTGGTGGTTAATGAAATCTTCATTTATAGTTGGTCGGATGAGGATCATATAAGCATGTAACACAAGTCCTTGGGATTTTGATACTACTTGCAACTGAAGAAGTGCTTCTTTATTTTATTTTTTTGAGGGGGGGGTGTTATGTGGTATTAGTTGATGGAGTTCGAGTTATTAAGGTAAAGTGAAGGCTATTATTCATTGGTTTACACCTACATTTGTTTATCAAGTATGGAGTTTTCACAGGTTAGCCTCGTTTTACACGTTTCATAAAGGGGTTTAGCTCTATCATGGCACCAATTACATCTATATTGGGTTCTTTTACTTTTGAGTTTAGATGGATTGATTAATTTGAGGAGGCATTCCACTCATTATGTTTCGAATTACTATTGCCCCTCCCCTAACCCTTCACGACTTCAATCTGCTTTTTGAGTTGTCTTGCGACACTTGCAAGGCAGGGATTGGTGCCATTTTGAGTTAGAATGGCTGGTCAATAGCACTCTTAGATAGAAGGTAGCAAGTACGTTTGCAACTATTCCATGTATATTTGTAGTTTTATGTTGTGGTTCAAATTGCTAAGCATTGGTAGGCGTATTTGGCACACATTAAGTTTATAATTAGAACAAACCATGAGACACAATGTTTACGAATTGTGAGATGCTTGTTTGATGGTTTGTTTTTATGCAACATTTACCTTCCACTTATAGTTGGTCTCAAAGACATAACTTGGTTGCAAATGCCCAATGTGCTCGATTGGATGAGTCGAGCCTTAAATGTCATTAGACGTGCACTTCAACTTTAATGGGATACACGAGTTGATACTCTTTCGATCCTGTTTAAGGCCAAATGTGGAAGAGAGATGACGGTATCATAGAGTCTTGGGACAATATCATTTGATGATGAGCTTTTACTTTTTACTCCAGGGGATTACTTTATGTATTCCTATTCTCATCTCCGTAAGAAGATCATGTTTCTGAAATTCGTTTTGTGGAATTTCGTTGGACACTCAAGAATGGCCCGCATGCAAGACTTTTATTGGGCAATGTTACGTGCGTCAAGGAGAGAACATATCGTCAAGAAGACCCAATGTTTTATCGATGTTATCTTTATTGCAAAGCAAACCAATCATTGTGTTATCATCAAATTCGGTAATACTAAGCTACACACAAGTATTGTTGAGCTATGAAGTAACCAAATCCTAGATTGTGTTTATGAGAGATTAAGGTATAAAAGAGGAAGAAGAGCGAAGAGAGAAATCTGATATGGGAAGAGAAGAAAGAATGAAACGAATTAGGTCATCCATTCTCCAAATCTCATTTATTTATAACATAAGGTTTCACTAATTACACATAGATACCCTACAGAATAAAAATAACATAAATAAGCTTCCAAAGAAGCCCCTGGCAACCTATAAAGCACGGACACTCTCCCGGAAGCCACGAGTCGCGTGTCGTGTCGAAACACGTATTATGTGCGCGCTCCGACACGTTGTGGACACGCTAAGACATGTGATGGTGATTCTGCTTTATTTATGATTTTTAATGTTAAAGTGTATTTGAATTTTGTTTTGTATGGTTCATTTTCTTAATTTCATGTTAAGAATGCTCTTATAATGTATTTTATGGAAAAAAAATGTTTCGTTTCATTAATATATATTTAAATATATATTCTATATTATACTTATCCTAGCGTGTCATATCCTAGTTTTTGGAAGAATCATGGGTCGCGTATCGCGTGTCGAAACGCGTATTACGAGTCTGTGCTTCATAGCTGGCAACACTCCACCTCAAACTAGTGCAAAGATATCTATCATGCCACAGTTTAACTAACATATACTGTAATGTAGTATTGTTCACACCCTTAGTCAACACATAAGCTACTTGTTCACCCGTGCTAACATACGGAGTACAAATCACTCTAGGACGAAGATTTTCCTTAATGAAATATCGATAAACTTTCACGTGTTTTATACTGGATTGTGAGCAATAATACACTGGATTGTGAGCAATAATAATGGCAGCTTTATTGTCACAATACAAATTCATTGGCTCACAAATAGGGTGACCCAGCTCGGATAACACGGTGCGTAGCCACAACAACTCACAAATTCCATGTGCCATGGATCTGAATTCAGCCTCTGCACTAGATCTCGCTATTACATGTTTCTTACTGCGCCAAAAAATAAGATTACCACCAATAAATTTACAATAGCCTGAAGTGGATCTTCGATCTATCACGGATCCTACCCAATCTGCTTCTGTATATACTTCAACCCGTAAGTGGCCATGCCGACCAAATAATATCTATCCCTTTACCAGGAGAACCCTTAAGCAACGAAGAATGTGATGTGATGCCTTAAAGTGAGATGTACGTGGAGCATGCGTAAACTGACTAATCACGTTACAACTTAAGTAATATCTGGGAGCGTAAGAGAAAGGTATATTACTCTCCCAACCAAATGCTAAAATCTCCCCACATCATCTAACTCACCACCCATATCATTGAGCCTTTGCTCAATAGGAGTATCGGCAAGTCTAGCTCTAAATTACCCCATTTTAGTCAACATATCTAACACATACTCCCGTTGTGAAATGAACACTCCTTGGATCTACACACTTCGATGCCAAGAAAGTATCTCAATAATCTAAGGTCTGTAACCTCGAACTCCGTAAAGGTTGAGACAAATTTACTGGTGTAAAGGATGAGACAAATTTGCTGCCAATGATATAAGAACTCGTATGGAATTCATCTTGACAGTGGAAGCAAAGGTGTCATGAAAATCAATCCTGTATATCTGAGCAAAGCCCTTTGCAACAAATCGGGCTTTATATCTTTCAATATTTCCATCAACCTGGTATTTTATTGTATAAACCAAAATACAACCTAGTGGTTTATTACCTTTAGGTAATGGAACAACATCCCATGTCCTATTCTCCTCAAATACCTCAATTTCCTCAATCATAGCTTTCTTCCATTGAGTTTGCTTAAAAGCATCTGAAAGGTTAGAAGGAACAGAACAGGCGATGAGGTTAGAAGGAACAGAACAGGCGATGCGGAGGAAGTGAAAGCAAGATATGCTGGAGATAAGGAATTATAGAATACAAATTGAGATATAGGATATTTTGTACCATCACGAACACCCTTGCGTAGGGCAATAGGAATATCAATATCAATAGCAACTGAGGTATTACCTGAATCACGAGAGACTTCTTGGTCCTGGGGTGAGACAATGGTTTGTTTGTTTTTTCTTGTCCCCTTTGTTTCTGTTACAATTCATTAGTATTAGTAGTATCAGACTTGAGCATATACTCCCCTTGAGTAAAAACCGACAATGGAAGAGGACATTCAACTCTAGATAAGGACGGGAATGGATTCTCTACACTTAGTGGAGTCTCCACCTGTAGAGAATCCCGAGTAATAAAAAAAACGGAATCGTCTCAAAGAATGTCACATCCACTTATACAAAGCAACGACGAGTGATAGGGTTATAACAATGATACCCTTTTTGTGTCACCGAGTAACCTAAAAAGACACAGTAAACTGCTTTAGGGTCCATTTTATCTGTCCGGTAATAAATATGAACATAACAAACAAAACCAAATACTTTGGGAGGAACGATAAACAATGGAGAATTATTATGCAGAATAGATACAATAGTTTTATATCCTAAAATCTTAGAGGGCATACGATTGATAAGATAGGTAGCGGTGAGGGTGACATCAGCCCAATAAGGTTCAAGTATTCTCATACCTATGAGACGAGAACAACTCACTTATGTTTTCGTTCAGCTACACCATTTTGTTGTGGCGTATTAACACATGAGGTTTGATGAACAATTTCATTATCAGTGAAAAATGACACAATACTACCATACATAAACTCCCCTCCATTATCAAATCGAAGAATTTTTAGAGAGCAATCAAATTGAGTACATACCATTTTTGTGAAAACTCTTTAAAATAGACTGCACCTCACTTTTATTTTTCAAAAGATAAAGACAAGTATAACGACTAAAATCATCAACAAACACCACATAATATCGAAAACCAAGGAAGTTGTAGATTTGGGACCCCATGTAAAGGAGCAGTAGTTGCATTAAAACTGATTGAATAAGAAACCGACATTGTTTTGCAAGTACACAAGATTAACAATTTAATTCTGGTAGCACACGCTTCAAAACAGTAATAAAAATATGAACTCGTCAATTATGCCATCGCAATAACAAATCTTTATTCACACTACTAGCTATAACACTACGTTGATTTGCAACATGAAAAGAAAGGGGCTTGGCATCTAGCAAGTACAAGCCATTATCTTCACGTCCACTCCCGATCGTCTCCCTCGTGTCCAGGTCCTAAAAAACACAATGAGAGGGAAAGAATGTCACACTACAATTCAAGTTTATTGTAATATAACTGACAGAGAGAAGATTACTGATTAGTTTTGGAACATGAAGGACGGAGAGCAGGGTAATATTAGGGGACGCTGAAATAACGCCTTTTTCCGCAATAGAGGAAAGCATCCCATTAATCATCTAATCATAACCCTACCCGAAAATACATTATAGGAAGAAAAATCAGAGGCCATACCAGTCATATGATCAGTTGTTCCTGAATCAATGATCCAAGGTAGCGCATTAGAATTTGTGAACACATGGTATGCCGAATGATAGGTACGTATCTAAACAAAGTTGGAGGTGGAGGGTGTATAGGAAAGGCAGTGTGGATCAAATTGAGATATCCTATCCCGGAGACGAGAGATTTCGTGGCGAAAGGCATCGGCATCTTGTACAGACAGATTGCTGGGAGGCACATTCGCAGTAGTGTGAACCATATGTGGCCCCCTAAATGGAGATGGTGCATAAGGTGCCCCCCTAAAATGAAGGAGGTCGTTGTCTAGCATTAGCTCCTGGCTTCCTGTGAAAATTCCAACAAGTTTTTCATGTGTGACGGGTCCGACCACAATGTTCACATTTTACGTGACTTTTAACATCTTGCCTCCCCCTTTATAAGGGGTGTTCCTGTTCCAATGCTGGCTAACAAGAACAGTGATAAGCACCAAAAAGTTTTGATTTTATACCCCAAATAGATGCATTTTAGTGACTCGTTTTTAATAAAAATGGCCTTATGTTCGTATTTATCTATATGGCGGGTCAATATGTAGTCGCAGCATCAAATAGTGCTAAATCAAGTCAATTGCGACAAAGTAGCGATCAAAAGCGTCGATGAAGAAAATCAAAGCGGTCGTGAAGTCCGAAGTCCATTTTTGAGCTTGCCCGATGAGTTTTGATGCCCTAAGCCCAGTCCCTTACCAAACCTAAGCCTAAACCAAGCCCGAGCCCGAGCCATTGCCTAAGCCTTGTGTTTAGTTTGTAATTTTTTGATTTTTTTTAGATTTTTATTTGACTCTTTTTTAGATTAGAATTTTAATTTTTAGTTTTAATAGATTTTATTATTTAGTTTTAAAGATTTTATATTTTTGAGTTATAAATATTTAGGTAGTTTTATTTTTTATTTTTTAGGAACACAATTAAACACACACACTTATCCCTAGACACGACACACTAACTAACATACACCCCAATACACCCAAACACATTCATCATCTTCTCTCTCTCCTAACCTCCGTTAAAACCCAAGACCCAAATACCCTCAAACCCATTCTTTAACCCAAACCCTCAATCAAGCTGTCCAAACCCGGTAGCTTGACCCACGAACCCCACACCTGCTCAACCCGTGACAAACCCGAAGTCCGGTGAAACCACACCTACTCCAGCCTAAACCCTCTACTCGAACCCACAAAACCGTTGGAACCTCTAACCTCACACCTCCGGCCAGACTCCTCTATACTCGAACTCCCAGCCTCTGGTCCAAACCCGATTTGAACTATCGGAACCTGTTTCAGCAAACCCATATACCTTTTACTCCACCTACCATTAAACCCGGACCTAAGTCTAACCCCCTGCTACAATCTCATTTCCGGCGAGCCCATATCCGTTCTCGACCCATGGCAGCCCCTTGCACCTTCAAAGCTAAACCCGAATCCACTAAACCCACTTAGAGCCATACCCATTAACCCCCTTCACCAATCCGAACCAACTGCCACATCCGACCCTCTTCAACCCATTTTAGCAACATCAAAAACCACCGGCAGCATAAAACCCATACCCAAAACGATCTAGACTCACTTCATACCCAGACCGATCTTCCTCAAAACCCCATACCAACAATTTGGTCCAGACCCGAACCCAAATCCAACAATACCCATACCCGATTCCATACCCAAGCTGCCATACCATGAAATGAGGAACTAAAATAGGAACAAAGTCGAGCCATAAAACCCACGTGTAAGGCCCTTAAAATAAAATCACAAAGACCTCTCCCCTAAAAGAAATCAATTCGTGGCTATTAAAATAAGGGAAGGCAACTCATTAAAAAAAAAGACTCTTACCGAGACTGCAAAAAAAGAGAGGAAGCAGTCTAGTTTTGTAAGTGTGAAAAATAAAAAAATACAAAAAAAATTAGTTTAGCTTTAGAATAATATTTAGGATTAGTTACTTTTATTTTTATTGTAATCGTGTGCAAATATTTGTGGAAGAAGTTGGACGCAATTCAAGAAATGCGATTCGAAATGAGACTTTGCGTATCGTATTCTTTCTTTCTTATTTCAATTTTCATTGATGCTTTTGTGATTGTGCATGCTTATTTATATATGTTTGGCTAATCAACCCGTTTAAGGGGTCGCGTATGATGTTAAGTTAATTAAATAATTTATTTAATTGCTATATTTCTAGGCTAATTAATTTAGAATTGTCACAAATTAATTTATGTAACGAGAGTTAGTAAATTAATTTAAAAGTTAATATTTGATTATGGGAATCGAACTAGACATAGTTTTTTTCTTAAATTAAATATTAATTCGGAGTTGAAATTCGAGGATTCATACAATTTTTATTAAATTGATCTTAGCGAGTAATTTTCTTGAAAATAGTATAAATCTTAAATTTTCATAGTGTGACATTTTTAAATTAGTTTTCTGAAAAAGACACTATTAAATTTATAATTGTAACGAGAGTTAGATTATGAATTTAATATTATCTCGAAATATTTCAAATTAATAATTTAAGAAATTAATAATAACTGGACACAAGAAGTAATCCCCTCTCTTGAATCTTCTCACATTTATCACACTTAGTTACGTGTCATTTTAAGTTATTTACTCACTTCAGATTTTAGCTAAGTAGTTAATTCTCCCTTGAAATTGTATTAAAAAAAATAAAAATAAAAAAGTTTTAATAAAAAAATTTGAACTTACATGTGTTCACACTATTTGTTTCACCTTCAAAGTTGAATTGAAACCCGTACTTAAGCAACCCTTTTAGACACTAGCATTTCCGACTCAGACTAAACGCTCTGACAAAAGAGGGAGATGGAAATATACCCAACACTTGGCCCGAGCACGCTCAAACTGTGGGTGCAGATCACCCAAAAACTGATAAATACGATTTATTTCCATCATAGACTGAAAGACTTTAACATCAGTTGCACAAACAGGGACAGTAAGACTGATCGTATTCTTTCACTTTCCACGGAGATTATGATAGTATGAGGCGAGGGAAAGGTCGCCTTGTTTGAAATTTTCAATCTCTTGTTGAAGCTCATACAGCTTTGTAAAATTACCCACGAAAGAGTAAGTCTCTTTGACAGCACTCCACAACTCCTTAACTGTCCTAACATATAAAAAAACCTTGCTAATTAGTGGTTGCATGGACTGTAATAACGAAGTCATAACTAATGCATTTTCAGTTTCCCAGTCATTGTATTTAGGATCGTCCAGGGAAGGGTACTTAATAGTCCCATAAGCATGGAAAATCATTCGACGACCAGTAATATACATACTAGTAGATTGAGTCCACTGCTATAGTTGGTTTCGCCTCGCCTAATAATGGTGATACATGTGTCGGAATGATGGTCATTATTACTTCCCATCGTTGGATTCACACCAACATAATAGATATCTCCTCCAGAATTCACTTCTGACATTTTTTTAAACAATTTCTAGGCAACACAAACCTCAGAGATTAAGGTATAAAAGAGGAAGAGAGAAGAGACAAATGTGATATAGGAAGAGGAGAAAGAACGAAAGTCATCCATTCTCCCATCTCATTCTATTTATAACATAAGGTTTCACTAATTACACGTAGGTACCCTACAGAATAAAAGTAACATAAATAGGCTTCCAAATAAGCCCCCGACAACAAGTATAACCCACAATGGGATAGCATGAGCAAAAGCATTCCTCTTAATAAGAATATCAAGGGAATTATAGAAGAATTCCAAACCTGGCAAGCGGCTCTTGTTGTCTAGAATGCATCATAAGTTGACACAATTTGTGGGTCCCAATCTACCCAACTCACCAACTCTTTAAATGTGGTTTTGGATTTTGTTAAATTCCCTTCTCCCACCTCCAACATAATGTCGAAGAAACCCGCATTGAGGAAATCTTAATCGTAATTCTATCAAAGAACTATTATCACCAAATGACGTAAATAGACAAAATGGCACACAATGGCAAGCACAGGATGGAAAGAACTTTCACCATCTTTATTATATGATATCCCCAAATGCAAGTGATTACATCACTATTTATAACCTATGGAAGTGTGCACCAAAGGCAACACATTCGAAAGGGGGAAAAGGCAAAAATCTCAATCAAGTAAGATTCTGGTGTTGAGCAATGAAATTATAATAAAAGATATATTATATTATTTCTTAATAATTGTAAAAACAAAAGGTCGTACCCAATGCACAAAGCTCCCCCTTTAGCAGGGTCTGGGAGAGGTAGATGTAGGCAAACTTAACCCCCATTTTTTAAGAGACTGCTTCCAAGACTCGAACCCGCGACACAACGCTTTGGCGGGCAAGCACTTGTCATCGTACCAAGTCCGACCTCTATTATTCCTTAATAATCGTATAGATAATAAATTAATTTACTTGCAAACCATTAATCTCAAACATATTAAGAATGGACCATAACCAAAAAAATTGTAAATAATAAAAACGTCCACAAAACGATATCCACTTCCTAAAACTTGCCACTCTTTAATTTCACCCGTCATCAACAATCTGAAAATTACTTCAGCAAACCATCTTGAACATTATTCGGAATCAACAGTCCAAGACGTAAGATGTCGAAAGTTGATCCGCGATAGCTTGCCTATCTTAAGCTTCAACATCCACATCAATGACGGTAAATATGCAATGCTTCAATTTGCATCATTTAGTTCTTTATTCTCACTCTCTCTTTGGCTAACACCTTATATTTCTCAAAGTTCCAAACCATATTTTGATATTTACCTTTGCCTTAACTTATAGATGAAGGATGTTGCTATAAAAATTACCACCAATCCTTCATGAGAATTTCAGAATTCTTCAAGAATCTCAAAGAAGAATCTGTAATTAAATTTAATTTAAAATTTTGGATATAATGGCGGTTGCAAGTCAAAGGAAAATGGGGGAGAATAGGAATTCGAGTCGGGTGGAATTCAGGTGAGCCAATTAATTAAAAGAATCCATGTTTCGTTCCAAAGGATCTGGAAAAGCACCAACACAATCCTGAAAACAATTGTGTAGTCAAATCTCATACACACTAATCACCAACATTGTATGATTGAAATCACTCATCTTAATAAAAAGATCCTTCTTAGGAAGAGGCACACTCTGATCCATTACATGGGAATGAAATTCCTAAGGGTTCTTATACCTTCTACATTCCTATATTAACCTTTATCAGAACCTAATATCAAAATTGTGATATAACCCAATATCAAAATTTTAATCAATTTTGTTAGCAACTCTTTGATGACACGAGGTCAATCAACTCACCATGGGATCATTCTTCCAATCATGGAGGATTTTGCGGACAGGAGATGACGATAAACCCAACGGTGGTAAGTATAAAGTACTTTCAAATTATTGTTCTGCATCATTTGATATGAATTTGAGATGTATAGTTGTACACTGGAATTCCCCCAGGATATTTCATAATCTGACCACTACCCATGCCTAGTCAAAAATTGATGCCTGAAAAACATAAACAACCTGTCATGTAACAGACCCTTTTGAAGGAATCTCAAAGAAGCCAACTAAGTGCCCATTAGATTTCACAAAGTCTCCAATAGTTGGGTCCACAGCAAATTAGATATATGGGCCTTCATCAAAGCCAATTTCTAAGAAATAGTGTCTATTTCAATCAATACCGTTTACACTTTACTAAGAGACTTTTCTATTCCAACAAGCACTATTTACTAAGAGACTCGATTAATAACAATTATAATAAAAAAATAAAAATTTACAGACCTCCAAAAACAATACTAGTGAATATATGATTCCCCACTAAGGAGTCAAAAAATAAAAACTCTCCTGGATGAAGGAAATCCCCTTTGAACGTTCTTGATTGTTCATTCTGTAAAAAACAGCAAAAGGAAGAATATAAATTAAGTCGGAGGCTCGTACCAAAAGCCTGATACAGAAACTTCTCTCCTCAATGCACAAGGCAAAACCAATATCAAAACTTCACTTCTCAAAAGGATACTTCAACTAACTGATACGCAGTTACATTACTAGCGCTCAACAGTTGAAAGGAGGCAACCAAACAAGGCTTAAAAAAGAAAATGTACACCCTAAATACAAAAACTCACAAAATATCACGATCTGTGAGATTGGTGAGGAGAGCTAAAAACCGCTTCAAAACAGTTAAAAATGTATCAGGACTTTGGATTTTTAAATATAAAGCATCAAATAGATCAATAACTGGTCTGTGAAATAAAGCATGTAACGGCATATACCATCAGCATTAAGCAACCTCCATAATTGTGGCTAGCCCGGGCCATGGTCCCTTTAGGCAAACAAGGATGGCAGAGAAAAAGGGGAGGGGGAGGAAAAAGACAGGAAGAAAGAACAGGCTTTAAAAGACACCAACATCAGATAAACAAATCAAAATCGCACAAAAACGCCAATGTGATGATTGTGCTGCCAAAAGCTCAACTAAGTCCTCCCCAAATTAGCTTTTGACTTACACTTCAACACGAGATGCACAAACATAGTAAGCAAATCACAACATACTGGAAACACGTTTCAGGCAGGAAAACTTTATATAAACAAGTAAATGGTGTATCAGGATATGACCAAAGAAAAGGAAGATCGCTACCGAATGGAAAGCAAATCTCAAATTCTCAATGCAAAGGAACAATAATGAGAAAAGTGTTCCATCAATTGCAAGAACATAAAAGCAGGGCAACCAAGATATGGTCAAACCAGCTTATATTCATAGTTATCAATTGCGACCACATGTCTAAGATGTCTCAAGCACTACAAAAAAACAGAAAAGGCAAACATTTTAAAGTAAGAAGCTTGATTAAATAATCTAAGAAGATTTCCACTTTCGTAAAAGATCATCATATGTATCCCGCGCACTCCTGCCTTCCTTGTAAAATGCAATCTTCAAGCTCGCCATTGTTGATTCAAAGATATTAATCCTCCGATCAAGCATATTCTCAACACATCTCCTCAACTCTGCCAGCCGGCCCATATTAGAGAGCCCGATAAGCAACGCGTTTGAACTATCATCAATAGGCAAAATGCCATTCTTAACCATATAGTCCCAAATCTCGAATGCAGTCTCGGGGTCCTCACCATCGAACAACAAAGAGATGGCTTTAGCACAATTTGCATGTGTCGGAGGCCATTCGTTCTTGATCATCTCGTAGAAAAACTTCCCCACTTCGCGAACCTTCTTGTTGTTAATCAGACATTGGAAGATCATGTTATAAGTTAAAGAATCAGGAAAAGCTCCATGGAACACCATCTCGTCGAGGAAGCGGAAGGCATTATCACTGTCTTTGTTATTGCAAACCAAACCAATCATAGCATTATACATAATCAAATTCGGCACCAACCCACTACCCACCATTATATCCCACAACGGGATAGCATGGGCCGTGTCGTTCTGCTTAACAAGAATATCAAGTGCATTAGAGAAAAATTTCAAACCTGGCAAGCAGTTCTTCCCCTTCATAACTTGAAGAAACTTGATTGCCTCGTCCGCCTGCGACCCGCGAACGAGCGTCGTCAAAAACGCATCATACGCCGCCACATTCTCCGGGCTCCACCCCACCCGTATCACCATTTCGCCAAACGTGGTCTTCGCCTTCACCACATTCCCATCCTTCTCCCACCCTTCCAACAAAATCGCAAACGAATCCCCATCCGGCGGTACCTTAGCCTTAATCTTCTCAAAAAACTCCAAAGCCTTCAAAGTTTGATTATCCTCCCTACAAATTGCACTCAAGAGAGAATTCACAGCAACAACATCAGGCACCACCCCATACCTCTCCATCACATCAAATGTCATCAAAGCCTCATTAAACCTACCCACAGCACAATAACTCCCAAACACAGACACAAAAGTTGGAATTGACAAAACCCCTTCTTGTTTCATGGATCTAATAGCATCCCACATGGGTTCAAACATCTCATTCTTCCCCAACAAATCCACCATCAAATTCCAAGAAAAGGGTGTTGGTTTCTGAACCAAACCAGCCCATCTGAAAAACTTTACAGCATTTGCTGGTGACCCATATGAGAGTTTGAGAACCTCTTCTGTTAACTCAGAAGAGGGTTGGATTTTTGTGGAGGATAAAGCATTTTCAAGGTCATTTGGTTGGGTTTTGGTGAGAATCTCACAAAGGATTCTGGCTTTGGGGGAAACATCTGGGGTTTCAAGAAAAGATGGGTATTTTTGTTGGGGTTTTGGGGGTTGTGATGAGGATGGGATTAGTTGAGGTGGGTGTTGAAAAGGGACACTTGAAAGTCTAGGGTTTTCAGCCATGCTCACCAATTTTAAAATCCTACAAGAATATGTATGTATACTGTTACACCTGCAATATATGTATGTATATATGTGTGTGGGTGGGGGGTGGGTACGTATTTGAGTTTTATAGGAGTCTTCTTCCTCACTAGTTTAGAATTTGCAGGCGGACAGCAAAAACCAAAGGGTTGAGAGGAGGGAGAGAGACCCTTTGCAACCCTTTCTTACTATTTTTAATTGGTACATTTTTTTCCCTCTAAACGCACATTTAGTATTTAATAATTGATTAACTATTGTTGAAATAAACTTTTAAACAGTTGGTATTTTATTCCATTTTCAGAAAGTTGTAATATATTTTTAAATTTTTTCTTGATATTTAAGGATTTGTGAATGTAATGTTTAATAAGGAAACACGCAAAATTAAGCATTAATAGTGATGTTTGGATTAATAAACTTAATCTTTTAGAAGTTGCAATGTGTATCATGTTATTTTTTAATTACATCAATCAGATTCTTAGCCAATGCTTTAACGGGATTGTTGACAAGGCAACTCAAACAGTTAGTTTCTCTTCACAAATAGTCAAAGAAAATCATATCACTCGGCCAAATGTTCTCTCTCTCTCTCTCTCTCTCTCTCTCTCTCTCTCTCTCTATATATATATATATATATATATATATAGTCCTGCTCTTGTGCGGACTAGTTCGCATTTTAAGAATGCGGACCGGACATGTGTCACCTGACGGTGAGCCCAGAAAAGAGAGAGAGTGTGCCTATAATTTAGGCGATAATTTCTAGGTGCACCATTAGGTGACACATGTCCGGTCCGTATTCTTAAAATACGGACTAGTCCGCACAAGAGCATATATATATATATATATATATGTGTGTGTGTGTGTGTGTGTGTGTGTGTGTGTGAGAGAGAGAGAGAGAGAGGGTCGATCATGTGCGGACTGACTTAAGGTCACCTTACAAACCTTAAGTCAGGCGACATCATTTTAAAACCATTATGTACCAAACAAAGTAAAAAAGGTAAAAAGAGAAATAATTAAATAAGACCCTCACACCCACACAGTCGTATAAGACAAAACCTAATCTTATATACAAAGCCAAGCAAAAAGTTCCCCCCGGATAAAACCCATCAAAAAAGTCCTTTGCCCCAAGACAAAACCCAGCAAACGGGTAAGATTTATCATTGAATCTTTGGATTCTTTTAAATTTTGCTTCAAATAGTAACATACCTGTAATCATTTTTTTAATCCCAAATTATAACATGCCAAACTTATCTAATTCGTTGACATATGTAAATTGTTGGCATATATAATCAAACATGGCTAACAATTGGTTTAGATAATCAAACTTACCATTGGTACTTACCAAACTTAGCTGCTAATCAAACATACCAAACTTAGTTGTTATCAAACTTACCATTGGTTTAGATAATCAAACTTAGCTACTAAGAACTGAACTGAAGAAAAGGCCAAAATCGATTAACGCAAGGCCCAAAAGCAAACCATTCAATATATTCATGCACTCACCATGCACACACAACACCCCTGATGTATTTTAAGGATTAAAAAAACTTTAAAAAGAGGACCAACATGTGACACCCCGCCTAATTAAACCCCGGGTGATCAGTCCTAAATCAAATTAGAACAGGTTTCTCAGTTGGTTCATTCTTAGGATCACTGTCGAAACTTTTTAATTACTAACCACCTAAGTGAAATTAGACGGGTGCCAAGTTTTATCTTTCATTAATTCAAAGAAATACTCATGCGGAAATAAATCATTAACAATCACAAGCTAATTGAAACCAACCATCACATATAAATAAGAAACTGGTTGAATAAACCATCGACTAAAAACCAACACAAATGTAAATACAGATAATAATGGATCTCAAGTATCTGAAATAAATACTAAATAAAACCGTGAGCAACATGCTCGGATATCTGATAGAAAATCCCTACACTAGGAATAGAAGGAATAGAGGCGCCCATTCAAATCTTGCAACATCCACATATGCTGCAGCATCGAATCCCTGGAATGAATCAAGCCTGGCGTCCCTGTGGCTCGACACTTAAAATATTTTGAAAATATTTTATAGCAAGGGTTATAACCCAAAATATTTTGAAAACATTTAGCAAATGATTAACTTGTAGTAATAAAATATGCATGAAAGCGCTTCATATTTTAGTTAGTGTCGCACTCCCTTGAGGGCAGACTCACCCTTCAACTAATGTGCACACCTAACGTCTTCTTTATATCCCACCTAGTCTTCTACCCCGAAACTAGATACTTGATATAACTCTTGTCAACTGCCCTACTCAATCCTGAGTATTTTAATGTATGACTTATAAGTTACTTATCGCCTTAACTTAGTTAATTGTCTTTCCTTGAAAGCCATATAACATTCACTAGTTATATAATTAATACACTTTTCTCCATGTATTTAAACTACCTATATATAATTATTCACCCATTATGTACGTACAGTTATCTTACAACAATCACACATGTTGAATGTAAATATAACCCATATATAATTAATACAATTCACTACATGTATTTAATGACCCGTATATAACTATTTATCCCATTATATACGTAGAACCATATTACAACATTCACACATATGTTGAATATAAATATAACACATCCTCCCGAGTAATAACTCACCGGATGTATTCTCTAAAGTGCTATCACACTAGGTGTACTCACATAACCTAGTTATCCCCGAGTCAGAATCGCTCACTAACTTGGCCAAAAATATAAACATAATGGAGGCGGCCATATTCCTTCCCTGAAAGTGAGATAAGCCCCTCACCCATATAACGGACGCTATGACCTGGGGATATACTCACCCTACTCCTCAAGCTAGGAGATTCACCCACATCGCGCAACCTCCTCCGATAGCACTAGACTATATATATTAATAATATCTAATCACTGATATTTATATGCACACACCATATATATACTATCGCACACCGTATATATATAAATATAAAATATCCCGACTTTACCATGTACTGAGTCCGTAACACTATCCTATACTTAGCATCTCGAGTTTGTGGTCCAATTCTAATTATTAATTAATTTGCACATTAATTAATTAAATTATTATTGGTGTCACCCAACCAATATATTCGGACTCGCTTTCATTGCCCGAGAATAAAATAATGCCCGAGTCTAAATTCCCGACTCCGAATTAATTAGCTTTCAATCTTAATTAATTTAATACCTTGGCATTGCTCAACCAATATACCCAGACTCGCCCACTCGATCCGTATTTAATTATTTTGGAATATTTTTCCCCAAAAAATAACCATAGTGTGTCACACATAAATCCCTCCCAATCCCAATTACTTTCCCTTATAATTGATAGAAATTATGTTCCATATTTATTTCTCACTAAATAATGTATAGGAATCGAATTTTTAAATTAATTTCTCTTAGGGTCCGTTTGGTTGTTAGTGGGCAAAAGCGTGGGCATGGCAAAATTTGCCTAGGAAAATTCAGATGACGCTATCAAACAACATTAGGCGAAATTAAAGTCAATCCAATTAATTTATTTAAAAACAATTTTTATATTATATTCAAAAATGTTAAAAATAGTTTTTGCAATATTTTTATATTACAGTTTTTATATTATATTCAAAAATGTTAAAAAATTTGTAAAACATTCTCTTAACAATTTTTTATAATATCAAAAACAATTTTTAAAATATTACAAAACAAATTTTAAACATTCACAACAGTTTTTTTAAACTCTTTAAAACAGTTTTAAAAAATGTTTTTTAAAACTTTAAAACAGTTTTTATAATATATCCAAAACAGTTTTTAAAAATGTTAAAAACTGTTTTACAATATTTTTATATTACGATTTTTCAAAAAATTTGTAAAACATTCTCTTAACAATTTTTTATAATATTAAAAGCAGTTTTCAAAACATTACAAAACAGTTTTTAAATATTTATAACAGTTTTTTTAAATATTTAAAACAGTCTTTAAAATTATTTTTTAAAACTTTAAAACTGTTTTTATAACATATTCACAACAGTATTTAAAAATGTTAAAAACAGTTTTTACAATATTTTGTTAATACGGTTTTTTAAAAACAGTTTTTTTTTTACAATATTTTGTTAATACGATTTTTTAAAAAAATTGTAAACATTTTCTTAACATTTTTTTATAATATTAAAAACAGTTTTTGAAACATTACAAAACAATTTTTAAATATTCATAACAGTTTTTTAATTATTTAAAACAGTTTTTAAATTATTTTTTAAAACATTAAAATCGTTTAAGAAGTTGGCAAATTTGTGGGCAAATATTTCCCACTCAAATAGGTAAGCAAAATTTGCCCACAGATTGTGCATAGGAGGTGTTGTACATTGGCAAATAATGCATAGGCAAATTATGCAACCAAACAGCCAAAATGTGGGCAAATTTTCATATTTGCCAACTTTTTGGCATTTGCATAGGCAAATTATGCCAATCAAACGGACCCTTATATAACAAAACTGGTCGACCTGTCAAAAATCCTGGACCATCGATCGATCGATCCGAGCCATCGATTAATCGATCGAACAAGTCTTCGTCTTCTCCAATGCTGTTTCAGCCATTAACGAATTTCTCCTAACTCCACCTCTTCTATGGTTCAACCCAAACGTAGACAACATTTTTAACACATGGGAACATGATTAGGACCTCCCCTAAAACCTCAAACATGACTTAATTCCCATAAATCTCTACTTATTCAAAAATTGGGAAATTTCCGGGCTTTCTTTGTTCAGTCCCAATTTCATCCATTTATCCAAATTTCGTTCATCAATCAAAATTAACTATCTACTCATAATCATGTAACACGATAAATTCCTACACCAATTCTCCTTTTGATTTTTCAATTGCAAAAACCCCATTTTTGTACCCGTTTATACCCAAAACGAATTTTTGATTCCCACATCACACAAATATGAATTGAAAACATAAATAAATGCTACAGGAAGTTAACCACTTGCCTTATGGGTTCGTAGGGTCTGATCCGAGTGTGAGATTCATAAGGTTGATGATGAATCCCCAAAATTCGTCCCTAGTCTTGTCTCTAAAAGGGTCCCTAATGCACTCTAACTGCTCCCTATAGTTTTCTCTCAAATCGTTTCCCTTTTCTCCCAATTAGGTATTAAAGTTAAATCCCGTTTTTAGCCTAATGGGCCAAACCCAAGTGACCTAAATAGCCCCGTGTGGGCCCAGTTATGCCTAAAAACGCCCCGTTACCCGTTTACTACCCCCCGGGTACACTTTTTTGACTATCTCGGCCCATCCGGACTCAACCGTGCACTCAAAATTGACATCAGAATTAATCTATAAAAATCCTTATCTCACACCCAAATTAGTCTATACCGATTCCCGGCCATATTTGTGAAAAAATTTGAAAAACACTTTCCTCATAAAATTGAAAATATATTTTTGAGAGATTGAGAACACATCTTAATTGATTGAATAATCTTGTTGTGTGTTCATGATAAGTGTTGTGTATATTTCTTATAAAGAATGTTTATAAGATGTTTGATTGAAAATTTATTTTGTAAGTTTTTGTAGAAAACTTAATTGGTCTTAATTGAAAATGAATTTTTCTTAAGTTTTTATAGAAAACTTATTTGCTTGATTATAAATATATTTTTGTTAAGTTTTTGAAGAAAACTTATATGCTTGTGTTAAGAATTAAGTTCTTGCATTGTTGCATTTAGAACATATTCACTTACACGTTTTGCACAACTAGTATGTTATTGAGAGATCAGTTTTTGACTGAGTTGGAATTTGCTAAATAAGAAGAACGGATTTACGAAGTTGAGAGAACAACTATAACAATCAGAACTACAGAGAAGTTATAAGGATATGATACCAGAGGGTACGTTTACACACTTTGTGTTCATTCTACTTCATCTTTATTCTGTTTTTGTTTTTAAATTCTCAATGATCTTGTACATCATCTCATATGTTAGAGATTGAAATATTGTGTTATTGTAGAGAGAATTTAATACACGTTATGACGTAAATAAATTATTACTATTCACTTGTAATTAAATTTCTCTAAATATTAACAATTCACTCTCCAATTAATATTTAAATAATATCACCATAATCAATTCAATTAAATTACGACACGCAAGTAATTTAAAATTTTCGAATTAATTAAATATTACATGCACAGGAATACGGGGTGTTGCATACTCCTCCCTTACAAAGGAATTTCATCCCCAAAATTTGGTAATTACTGCGGCGAATAACTCTGGATGCTCTCACATATCCTCCCCCCAGTCCCACGTATACTCATCAATACTGTGATGACCCCACTCTACTATACTCTAACTGGTGGTACTATCTTAGACTGCAGTTTGCGCTCACATAGCTACCAGTCTCCCCTCATATGAGGTGTCTTATTGCAAGTCATTATCCTCGAGTGGAACGTGCCCAAAAAGCTCAATCGCTCCTCCTGTATCCCTCCAGCTATGCCACGTGGAACACATCCCGTATCCACTGTAGATGTTCTGGAAAACCTGTCGATAAGCTACCAGTCCCACCCTCTCAAAGATAGAAAAAGGACCCACATACCTCGATGCTAGCTCCCCTTTCTTACCGAACTTCATCACTCCTTTCATAGGAGACACCCGAACCAATACCTGGTCACAAATTTTTAACTCGATGGACCCTGACAACATAGTGCCCCAGAAGATGAACCTATACTCCGTCGGCTCCACCACCTCTCAGTCAGGAAATTCCCTACCTATATGGGTGTCAATTTCCTTGTTGCCAAAATGCGTGACTATCTTCCGGGTAATTACCCGCATCATCCCTGATTAATCATGTCAGACTTGAACCTTTAACTCACGGTGACGTACCCCTCCTTACGTCCCTAAACTATATGAAAGGATACAACTTACTTAATTCCCGCTGATGGACCATAACCCATCTCGGGTCCTAGAAGCTTGTTATTTCCCACCTCTTATCTACCAAAGGTGGATAATGAAACTTTTCCCATAAAGCCTCCTAAGGTGTCACGCAGACCAAACCGTTACGATGCATCACACGTAAATCTACCTGTGGGAAATACTACTCCCGAATTACCCAAAAATCTAAAATGCACAATCCTCACTTCCCGTCTACCCGTCGACTTATGGGCGACACGTTCAACCCAATATGTAACTCTGTCCTGATCACCTCCTAACAGTTTATTAACCTGAGCATTAATCCCTTCACTGTAACCATAGAATTTAGAAAATTTCCTGGTTGATACCCTCCAATCAACCTTTTTACATCCTTAAATGGTCTACCCGACGACAAATTCACTATATCCCATTTAACACCGATTTCCATGCTCAAGAACTCTATTCCTTGTGCGGTTTTTGTCAGGCAGGAATATATACCTTGTCTATGCGTAAAACCACTCTAGGTATATGACTAGGTGATACTTTTTTCTATCTTCCCAAAAATGTGGGTTTCTCCCTTGCCTAGGGATATCTTATTACATAAGTCTCCCCCGCCTGCCCACTCCCTACGGTGGAGGTAGTTCTCCTTGATATACATATAGTCAGATCGTTTCCTTTCTCAAATGGATTTTAGTTCACTACACTTTTCCACTTATTCTCTGACTGCCCCGCAGACGTACATTTAATATGTTTATTTACACATCCCTTTTATTTAAGCCGACTCTGAAATCACACTAACCAGGGCGCCCATACACCCTATATCCCGTGCTTAACCGCACAAAATTTACCTTAATTAACCAGGGTGCCCATACACCCTGTCCCCGTGCTCAACCACACGAAAGTTACCCAATTATGTTATCCGTAATCTGTAGTATAACTTTCAACCCATAGTCATATCACATATATGAATAATAACTGGGGTACCCAACCTATGTACTAAAGACCAAACATCTGCCCACTTCCAACGTTACGTTAAGTTTCATGCGTGGGACATCTCACAAAGCGAAATCCAAACATGGAACCCCCCCTGATACACTACCACCTAACATTATCGGTCGTTGAGATCTGTTAGACCTTCAGTCCATAGCACATACCCCCAAATACTTGTCTTTTAACACAAAAGCATACACGCCTACTCTTATGCTACAAAAGATAACATAAAATACCGCGCCCTTACTATCACTAGTTCTTGCGCAAAATAAATCTCGAGCTATCTCTCCCTGCTCGAAAAATAATCCTAACCGCCCTGAATCGCTTCAGTATACACCCCTTCTTACCGGGAAAAATATAATAATACAAGACATTCTTATATGTCTATCGTACCACATAATACAAGTTATACACACACACATATATATAGGCTAGTTTCCCTCTCAGGTGACACCTAACAGGAGTCATTCATAGCATGGTGTCATGAACACCAAAACTTACTATTACTATCCGTAATAGTTCACACCCATTGCTAACCAATCCATACCCAGGAAAAATCATGCTTCCATAACACTCCTCAAAATGAATAAATCTCACAAAATATACCCTCTCAGTTTTCACACATGCTCCCCTGCAGATAAGACCAAAGAGAGCCCCGTTACCCCGTGGTAACCATATTCTTAATAGTAACACTACTATACACCCACTAAACTCGTCCCCCACACGAATATAATGCTAACAAGAATATTGTGATCACTCGTGTCATAAATTCACCCCATCTATCCGAGGATAAAACTCATACTTCCACTCACCTATACACCGGTGTCCCAAATTGCTCATGGACATAATATTCTCATCCGATCGAACCAAAACTTCGCAATTTTTGTCCCTAGTGAGCATCCCACTTCTATCCCCTAACTCACTGTGGACAAAATCAATTGTTATGGTTCCACTTCCACACATAAGACACCTCTTTGTGTTAATCCCTTGCCTCTGGCCCAAATGACCATGTTGGGGTTGTCCTTCTAGCGTACTTGATAGTCTTGACCCTAAGTGCTACTCTCGTTGTCCTTTTGGCTTCCCTAGCCCTATGGGACTCATTATTGGCCTCGATGACCCGGATCAAATCCACCGTCAATAGGTAGAAATTTACTTAATTTAAAACGTCAAGATGGGTCCCTTACTAGGTATACCCTTCTGTCGTGCTTCACTAGAACCATTAAATCTCATTTTGTTCTTAGGTTAAACTCTCTAAACTTATTGTCTCCTGCATCTTAGAAGCGTTAATGTAAGCTGGCAAACAAAAGATATTGACGACCTCAACACTAGTTATCCTAGTCGAATTTCCCATCCATTTGTGTGTATTCTCACACGGTTCATTATCCATTTTGCGGGTTCCTTTATCGTTCTCCGTACCCCCTTCGTCGGTTACGAAGTTCGTTTATACAATTTATCATCTCTCTCACGATCAGTTACAATCTTTCCCATTTAATAAACTCTGAAATTTCACTCGCATCCCTATTTGAATTGCAGATGGACGATCTTATGGTCACACCGTACCCAAAATTTCTCGTTTGACTCCATATATTCTCCTTCATCCGTGGCAACTGACTCTCCTACCACTACAACACCGCCCCACTGGGCTAAAAATTTCATTCAAAATTTAGTCTTGGGTGCCACCGCACACCATCCTACACAATTGTCCTTGGGTTATTTCCTCCCATTGACTTATCGCGCTACTCTGCTACTCAATCCTTATAGATAGCCCTTCCAAAAGGGACCTTCCACACTTTCCCCATCCTTTGCTGACTATGTTGGGTGAGATTGAAATTGTACCGCCATTATCTACAACAGTGCTTTGGGAGACTATGGCTCCCGGGTGATTATTCTATCCCTACTGGCCTGAATAGCAATCAAGGTGATTCCTATCACGATCACCATTTTCAGAATACCCTATGTCTTCTGTTAAGACTCTCCTCCTACAATTCTCCTATGGCCCTCGTTGGTCACCCAAAAGAATGTTCGGTATACAAAGCCCAACCGAACTCGGGTATGAATCACCTCACTATAGGTGATAGCAGGAGAACGTAACTCGCATACGTAGAGGAATACAACAATCATATCATAAGGCTCTACATCAAAGAATGCTAAGCTGAAATGTGAAAAGCCGCACAGATCCTAAGGACACTAGAACCTGATGCTCTGATACCATCTGTGACACCCCGCCTAATTAACCCCCGGGTGATCAGTCCTAAATTAAATTAGAACAAGTTTCTCAATTGGTTCATTCTTAGCATAACTATCAAAACTTTTTAATTACTAACCACCTCAGTGAAATTAGACTGGTGCAAAGTTTTATCTTTCATTAATTCAAAGAAATACTCATGCGAAAATAAATCATTAACAGTCACAAGCTAACTGAAACCAACGATCACATATAAATAAGAAACTGGCCGAATAAACCATCGGCTAAAACCCAACACAAATGTAAATACAGATAATAATGGATCTCAAGTATCTGAAATAAATACTAAATAAAACCGTGAGAAACATGCTCAGATATCTGATAGAAAATCCTTACACTAGGAATATAAGGAATAGAGGCGCCTATCCAAATCCTACAACATCCACATATGCTGCAGCAGCGAATCCCTGGAATTAATCAAGCCTGGCGTCCCTATGGCTGGACACGTAAAAGGTTTTGAAAATATTTTATAGTAAGGGTTAGAACCCAAAATATTTTAAAAATATTTAGCAAGTGATTAACATGCGGTAATAAAATATGTATGAAAGCGCTTCATATTTTGGTTAGTATCGCACTCCCTTGAGGACAGACTCACCCCTCAACTGATGTGCACACATAACGTCTTCTTTATATCCCACCTAGTCTTCTACCCCGAAACTAGATACTTGATATAACTCTTGTCAACCGACCTACTCAATCCCGAGTATTTTAATGTATGACTTATAAGTTACTTATCGCATTAACTTTGTTAATCGTCTTTCCTTGAAAGCCATATAACATTTACTAGTTATATAATTAATACACTTTTCTCCATGTATTTAAACTTCCTATATATAATTACTCACCCATTATGTACGTACAGTTATCTTACAACAATCACACATGTTGAATGTAAATATAACCCATATATAATTAATACAATTCACTACATGTATTTAATGACCCGTATATAACTATTTATCCCATTATATACGTAGAACCATATTACAACATTCACACATATGTTGAATATAAATATAACACATCCTCCCGAGTAATAACTCACCGGATGTATTCTCTAAAGTGCTATCACACTAGGTGTACTCACATAACCTAGTTATCCCCGAGTCAGAATCGCTCACTAACTTGGCCAAAAATATAAACATAATGGAGGCGGCCATATTCCTTCCCTGAAGGTGAGATAAGCCCCTCACCCATATAACGGACGCTATGACCTGGGGATATACTCACCCTACTCCTCAAGCTAGGATATTCACCCACATCGCGCAACCTCCTCTGATAGCACTAGAGTATATATATTAATAATATTTAATCACTGATATTTATATGCACACACCATATATATACTATCGCACATCGTATATATATAATTATAAAATATCTCAACTTTATCGTGTACTGAGTCTGTAACACTAGCCTGTACTTAGCATCTTGAGTTTATGGTCCAACTCTCATTAGTAATTAATTTGCACGTTAATTAATTAAATTATTATTGGTGTCACCCAACCAATATATTCGGACTCGCTCTCATGGCCCGAGAACAAAATAATGCCCGAGTCTAAATCCCCGACTCCGAATTAATTAGATTTCAATCTTAATTAATTTAATACCTTCGCATCGCTCAACCAATATACCCGGACTCGCCCACTCGATCCGTATTTAATTATTTTGGAATATTTTCCCCAAAAATTAACCATAGTGTGTCACACATAATTCCCTCCCAATCCCAATTACTTTCCCTTATAATTGATAGGAATTATGTTCCATATTTATTTCTCACTAAATAATGTATGGGAATCGAATTTTTAAATTAATTTCTCTTATAAAACAAAACTGGCCGACCCGTAAAAAATCCTAGACCATCGATCGATCGATCCCAGCTATCGATCGATCGATCGAACAGGTCTTCATCTTCTCCAACGCTATTTCAGTCATTAATGAATTTCTCCCAAATCCAACCTCTTCTATGGTTCAACTCAAACGTAGACAACATTTTTAACACATGGGAACATGATTAGGACCTCCCCTAAAACCTCAAACATGACTTAATTCCCACAAATCTCTACTTATTCAAAAATTGAGAAATTTACGGGCTTTCTTTGTCCAGTCCCAATTTCATTCATTTATCCCAATTTCGTTCATCATTCAAAGTTAACTATCTACTCAGAATCATGTAACACGATAAATTCCAACACCAATTCTCCTTTTGATTTTCCAATTACAAAAACCCCATTTTTGTACCCGTTTATACCCAAAACGAATTTTTGATTTCCACATCACATAAATATGAATTGAAAACATAAATGAATGCTACAGCAAGTTAACCAATTGCCTTGTGGATTCGTAGGGTCTGATCCGAGTGTGAGATTCACAAGGTTGATGATGAATCCCCCAAATTCGTCCCTAGTCTTGTCTCCAAAAGGGTCCCCAATGCACTCTAACTGCTCCCTATAGTTTTCTCTCAAAACTTAGGATTTAGATTTGTGTTTTCTGTCGTTTCCTTTTTCTCCCAATTAGGTATTAAAGCTAAATCCCGTTTTTAGCCTAATGGGACAAGCTCAAGTCACACAAATAGCCCCTCTGGGCCCAGTTATGCCTAAAAACGCCCCGTGACCCGTTTACTACCCCCGGGTACACTTTTTTGACTATCTCGACCCATTCGGACTCAACCATGCACTCAAAATTGACATCTGAATTAATTTATAAAAATCCTTATCTCACACCCAAATTAATCTATACCGACTCCCGACTGAGATAAATAAATGCCACGTCACTAATACACGTTATGACGTAAATATATTATTACTATTCACTTAGTAATTAAATTTCCCTAAATATTAACCATTCACTCTCCGATTAATATTTAAATAAATATTACCATAATTAATTCAATTAAATTACGACACGCAAGTAATTTAAAATTCTCAAATTAATTAAATATTACATGCACATGAATACGAGGTGTTACACAACAATTGAAGTTGAAAAGTAACTACGAAAGGTATAATTGAAATTCTAAAACAAAAAGACATTAAATATGAGAATAACATAATCAAAGACAAAAAAACATGCAAGGATTGATTATTTCAATTTGATTATGCATTATGGATTTTGAAAGTAAATGAGTGAGGCTTTTGAATGTAAATTACTTTAGAGCGGGAGAAAGAGAGATGATTGATAAAAAGTAAAAATGGATAGAAAGTAAAAAAAAAAAGTAAACTCCATGAATAACCTTAGCTCAAATTGAAACATGAACTCATATATAGAGAAAGAAGAGAAAAACATATCGAACAAAATTACCTTTGCTCAAATATATATCTACAAAGCAGCAATAAGCTCCTCACCAGTGTTATTTAAGGACTGGTATTACTATATAACTAAGGTCAATCACATAAGCATGTTATCGGTTTACGTGTAGAGTAGAGCCTTCAGATATTGCTGCCGACCATGCTTCTCTTACTAGTGCTGCCAGTGTTACCAGTGTCAAAATATACATGGTACATATATGAATCAAAATATACATTAAATGCAGCTTGTAAAAACATCGAAATATGGATACAATAAGAACTACTTAACAATTTGTTAAGAACTCAAATTATGGAATATGGAACAACTTTTAAAACTAAATATGGAATAAGAGAAACTACTTAAACTAATTATCGAATTAATAAAGCATATGACTAAATGCAACTTGTAAAAATATCGATAACAGAACATCCTATAGAAGAGTTGGCTTGTAGTGAGGCATATGGAAGAACACACTCATATTCTAGAATGAAACTGCCTCTTTTGAAGTAGTACATATACATTTTAGCAGCAGTACCTGTTATGGGCAGCGACATAGAGCATCGGAAATGAAAGCGCTGGCTTGAATGCTATGAAAAATGAGTGCATCGGACAACGACTTCTTGTAGGTCGTTTCACACTGCCACCGGTAGGTCCGGGGTCCGAATGGCTGCTGATCATTAAGTCCCACTTACAGATCATTAAGTCCGAGTAACCAATATTCTCATACCCATTGGCTTGCACTCTTAGTAAATCAATTTTTTGATGTGGGGGTATATTAACCATACTAAGTTGTGGAGTCAATGATTTTTGGGCATTCACGACTTTACGATGCGATCTGAATAGGTAACTTTTCCCGGGGATCGATAATGGGTGAGAATGGCCCTAAAAAAATTTGGTCACTACAAACGTGTCAGACTTTGACTTCAATACGACAATAATAGCTTTACACTTATCGCGTATGAAACCCCGACGCATTGTTGTTTCAATATCCGACACTAATAGACTATTTCCTTACTTATAACAAACAATCTCCTTCCAATAAATTTCACCATCCTCATTTTTCTTTGTAGACCAATTAAGCACACTAAAACTCGATTATTTCGCGTATGTATTGTAAAAATCTTTGGCATCACCTAATTTGTGGAACTCTTGACCCACTTTAGGTATTAACTCATCCGCAACTTGAGGAATGTATATATTTTCCCCTTCACTTCTATGTTTTCATCAAAATTCAACCCATTGCCTTCTTTCGATTCAATGTTGTCCAATGGATCACTAACACAGTAGTCCATATTAATAAACAAACCTAAAATATAAATTGCTAAAAACAATTTTAGCTACTGTAATTTCTACACATGTGTTATTTTTTAGGATTATATTTGAAATTATTAAGGAAAATATGCCTACTCAGGTATACAATTAAGTGGAAAAAAAATAGCTATGGTAATTTCAACAAATATATGTTACTATTTGGGACTATATATGAAATTATTAAGTGAAAAAAGAAGCTACTATAATTTCAATATAGGTATATTATTATTTGGAACTACATATGAAATTATTAAGTGAAAAATGCCAACATAATAATGCTATTAAGGGTCCATTTGGTTCGGGGTGAAATACTTTTAACCGTGGTGAAAAGTAAAATGGTGATTTTTTCACATATTTAAAATTAAATTTTTGTTGGATTGACATTGTGAATAAGTGCACACACTATAATTATCAAACTTTAAACAAGAATAGATAAGAAAACTTAACTTTAAATAGATGAAAACGTATTTCACCATATTATTTTTCACTGCGTTGAAACTTTTTTTACCCCGAACTAAACGGACCCTAAGTGGAAAAAAAATTACCAACTGTAATTTCTAAAGTTGTATGAGTATTTAAAGTTCGAACAAGGAAAGAATCCAACATTTACCTTTAAAATTAAGGCGAACGATGAGAAGAGGATAATCTATTATTTTTGGGCAGGTGCAACATCTCGACGGGCTTGCAAGCATTATGGTGATGTGGTCATCTTTGATACTACATAAAACACTAATTGACGTAGTATGATATTTGCACCGTTAATGGGTGTTAATAATCATGGTTAAACTATTGTGTTTGGGTGTGCTTTCATGAGTGATGAGACTATAGAACCTTTTGTGGTTGTTCAAATAATTTTTTGAAGCTATGCCGAGTGATCCTCCGAAGATGATAATTACTTATCAAGACCCGGGAATGACAAATGCGATTGCACAATATCTCCCAAATATGCTCCATAGGTTTTGTAGTTGGCACATTTTAATAAAATTCTGTGAAAAGTTAGACTCGGTTAAATATAATGCTTATTATAAAGCCTTTACCGATTGCATATGGAATTCAGAGAGTAAAGAAGAGTTTGAGTCGAAGTGGGAAGAGATTATTGAGAGTAGTAGATTACGTGATAATAAGTGGCTAAAGTTAACGTATGAAATCCGAGCGTATTTAATAATTGATTAACTATTGTTGAAATGAATTTTTAAATATTTAGTATTTTTTTACTTTTTAGAAAGTTATAATATATTTTAAAATATTTTCTTTGATATTTAATGATCTGTGAATGAAATGTTTAGTAGGGAAACATGCAAAATTAAGCATTTATAGTGATGTTTGAATTGATAAACTTGATTTTTAGAAGTTGTCATATCTATCATGTTATTTTTCAATTGCATCGGTGAAATCCTTAGTCAATGCTTTAACGGGGTTGTTGACAAGGCAACTCAAACAGTTAGTTTCTCTTCACAAATAGTCAAAGAAAATCATTTTACTCAGCAAACCAAATGCTCTCTCTCTCTCTCTCTCTCTATATATATATATATATATATATATATATATATATATATATATATATATATGTGTGTGTGTGTGTGTGTGTGCGCACGCGCGCACATGTGTTGCACGTGTAACTCACATTTGAACCGTGTTTACGTAAAATTGGGGAATGAGTAATGTAGGATAGAATTTACAATAAAGAAAGTGCATGACAATACAAAATTGGGTTAAAAATGTATATTCATCATATTGGTAAGACGCTGATTGGGGTTTCCATTATTCCACGTGTCCATGAAACTTGAATTGTTATTGAATATATTTTAATTGTGAAAGTATTTTTTGGGGAAATGTTTGATAAAAATCTCGGTTGGAAAATTGAAATTCTAATATGGAGTATAAAAAAATATTAGGGTGTCATGATGTCAGTTTGTGATGGATTTTTTATTTTTATTATTTCATAAATGTACCAATTATGTTGTTGTGATATTTTTTTTTATGGAATATATATTGTTATTGTACAAGAATATTGACTTATGCTTCAATATAATGAAATTATTCGGAAACATTAGTATTTATTTAAAATATTTACATTTTTTTACATAAATATTTTACATAAAATACTAATTGTCACACTTGGATTTAGGCGTACAAAAATTTTGAGACGTTTGAAAATTCATTGAAACAGTAATATTAAATGCCTAACTAATCTTAATTTCATAAATAATAAAATAATTTACATAACTGTCAAAATATAGAAAGCCAGTAAACTGATAACAATTAGTTGAACTTGAACCTTAAAGGATTCATAATCAAAATATAAAATTTCACTCAAGACATCAGCTTCTCGAGTAAAAACTAACTATATAAATATACCCTAAAAAGCAATTCAATTTCATTTTAATTTAGTTCTTATTATACAAAAACTCTAAGCAATTGCAAAATGCAAATATAGTCCTGATCACCCATGAATTTCAAAAACCAATATAACCCACATAAAGAAGCCCCCATCTAAAAAAAATCAAATATTTAAAGTTTTCATATATTCAATACTCTTTATTTACAGATTGTGTAAACACTAGAAAAAATAAATTGATAAAATTGAAAACAAATCAACAGATTAGAGAAGTAAGTACATTCTATATCTACCTTTCATATCTGAGAATTTTATAAAACTAAGTTGATTACCAATGAATACCAAACCAAACAGAGAAGTAGTAAGTAGTATATATTTTTTTTATAAACAAAAGTATGTTGGGTACATACACCTAAAATCCATGTGTGTGGACCAAAACATTAGAAATAATTTGTGATTATATAAAGTCTACTGTGAGGTATAAATGAGGACCTTATGTGGAGTTCAATTTTTTATAAATATTAAAAAAATATTTTTTAGTTGATTTTTTGTAGGTATACATTTTATAGAACCTCACAACAAATAGCTCAAAATGATTTTTTTGCTATTTTCAAAAATTTGATCAAAATGTGTTTGTGTGTTTGAGAGAACTACAGGTTGCAATGAGGATATTTAATAGCCATTTTGCCAAAAAAATACAAATAATTTGAAATCCAAAACCAAATAAATCAAAGAATCCTTTAGAATACATTTTCAGAATTTAAAATCCACAACCAAATAAATGACACTAAGTAGCCTTCTATATTGTACCTACTACCCTTGACTATAATTTATATGGATGATGGATTCCAATAGTGATAATAACGGTGAAATTCAACAGCTGTAAATACCAACCCTTTACAAGGTCTTAAGATCCTAGGTTCATATACTCCACATGGAAACCTTATCAGTCAATTTGTTGTTATAATCAGTTCCCAACATTTCCGTTTTATTGTAAAGTTATGTTGGTTTCTTGTTATCGACACACATTTACTCAAATTCATATTCCAGTTGTGAATAACCATTATTTTGACTCTAATAAAAGATGGGAGAGAGGACGCATAACATACATGCGTATTGGCAGCTGCGGCGGCGTAAAGTATGCAGACGAATACTCCTCCATGAGGAAAAATTCGGAGTAGGCATGGTCCATTTATATTTGTGTTTAAGGAATCATGCGCTAGAGTCCATTCACTGCTGCCACTAAAAACACCAACGTTGGGGTAAGGGAGTTGAAGAGATACCGGTGAATGTGGAAATGTTTGGTGGAAAGAGATATAGAGGAAATCGAAGGGCCATGGCCATGTATAAATGTAGAGATATATGTGGGTATATTGGTCGTCCCATTGTAGTGATTATTTAATAGAGGTTTGTGTAATACCCCGTATTTCTGAATATTTCTATTTAATTAAATTGGAGAATTAAATGAGAAAATACGGTTTAATTTAAATTACGCAAGAGAAGTACTTTAGTGAGTTTTATCAATAATTGTGATTTATGGAGTATTAATCGAGAGATAAATACTGATTAATATTGCCTCATTCTATTTACCTAGCGCGTGTAGTAAATAGTTACTTAGCACGTGTAGACCATTTTGGGGTGAGAACGAGTAATATATTTTTAAGTGACTCAAATGATAATTTAGAGGTCACAGATGAGTCCGGAAGGGTCTAATTAGTCAAAATAGTATACCCGGGGGTACTAGTTGAGTATCGGAGTAATTTTGGACTAAACCGAGACCGTTCGGAGGCGTTTTGGTCTTTTAACATGTGAGGGTATTGAGAACTACGAATTTGAGAGTCTTTTATCAGCCGTATGAAAGAGGGGTTAGGGTTAGAAAACCCATGCAAACACCAATACCATTAGAGATAAGGAGAAAACCATTCTCAAGGCTTAGAAGATGCTTTTGAAGAGGTTGGGTTTGGATCTTGCATCCTAGGAGCCAAATGAGGAAGGATTGAAGAAGAGAAGCATCAAACCATCATCAACTCCACCAAATCAGAACCCCTCTATCATGGCAAGTTGTTTATTACAAAAATTATAAAGTTATAATACCAGGTGTAGGGTTTTTGAATAGTTTTGTTAAATCACTATCTTGATAAGAAATGAATGATATTTATGCATGTTGGGATAGAAATCGCATGTAGAATGATTTAACATATGTAAAGGAATAATATTCAGAGCTGATTTGATAATTATTTCGGAATAAAATCTGGGGTTTGAATGAAAATATGGGAAGAACACCACAACTAGGGTTTTAAGAAATTCTGAGTTTAATCCACTATTTCTTTAAATGAATTGAGGTTTTGATGTATTTGAAATGTTAGAAATTGTCCTAGTATATGTGGGAACACGTTAGGATAATTGGGTCGAAGTTTGGTGTACTATAATGAAGTTTGGAGGTTTGTTAATGAAAGAAGAAACTAACGTAGCAGACGAACTGCTGCTGCCCCAGATCGATCGATCGATCTTGAATGTCGATCGATCGACTTAAGCTGTTTTTCTCAAATTTTTCCTTGGTTAAGGTTTCTTTGATTTTCGGGAATGAATGGGAATCCTATGATTTATATTATACTTATATGGGAGTGAGAATAAGACCAGTAGGTATATTGTTGAGGTCCGGTAAGGCCATTGGGTGTAGGACTTGGATTATGGGTCGACGAGAATAAACCGATTGAGTAGAGAATCGGGAAATTTGGAATTGAGTTACGAGGCGAGGTAAATTCAATTCAACTAATAGACCAGTAGGGTAAGTAATAATTACTGAAATTACATGTGAGGGGTAACTAGGGCCCTTAGAGTTGAGTGAATACTCAAATAAATGCGATAGTGAGAAATAATAAATTGACGAATACGGTTAATATAAGAGAATATTATATTATGTACAAGTATGATTGATAGGTCGGGTGTGTACCTACTAAATTGTATGAATTGTTAGGTTGATATATGTATACCTAAATTAACTACGTTAGGGTCGATGAAGTATTCCGAACTAATGTAAGGCTATTATACGTTAGGGTCGATGAAGTATTCCGAACTAACGTAGGGTTATTATATGTTAGGGTCGATGGAGTATTCCGAACTAACATTGGATTATCATATGTTTGGGGTTGATGTAAAATGCCGAACCAAACCTTCGAACTGGTGGCGTGATGAAAGAGTTCGAGCCAGAATATGTGTATATAAATAATATCATTCCGAACCAATTCTCACTTAGGGTCGATGAATCGTTCCGAACCAAGAGTCCTTTACGTGTGTCAAAAGGACATAATAGTAATGACTGATATTTAGTATATATTGTGCGTGAAATATATACTGAATGATGTTCTACTGCTGTGTATTAGTAGATTGGTATATGATGTGTTTAACGATACATGTCAAATTGGTAAGTTAAGTAGTGAAACTTAATTACGAAACGTAACGTTAGATAAAGAATATCTAATTAGTAATTTAAGTAGTGAAACTTGATTACAAAAGTGGGAAGATATTAATTGTGAGAATCTTAGAAATTTAGTAGTGAAACTAAATGAGAAGTTTTGAAACATAACATAGGTGAAATGTTACTTGAGAATTAGTTAACCTTCGTGAGATGTTAATGAAATGGATGTACTGTATGGGCGGTACGAGAACTTAGGTGTAGATAAGTTCAGATGATTACTTTAGTCCTAGTTAGTTTGGGAGATATGGCTAGGTAGGCTAAGAGTAGAACGTTAGGTGTGCACAATAGAGGAGGAGTGAGTAAACTCAAGAGAGAGTATGAGAACCTAACATGTTAAATTAATAACCGCATTTTATATTGTGATAAACGCTTGCTAAATATTTCAAAATGTTTTGAGTACTAACTCTTGCTATAAAATATTTTCAAAACCTTTTAGGTGTCCAGCCACAGGAACGCCATGTATGATGATTTCATTCCAGGGACTCGAAGCTGTAGCACAGTGGATGCTTACAGGATTTTGATTAGACGATATCTCTCATTCAGATCTAGTGCAGGATCTCACACTATTCTTTGTATGGACTTGTGGTCCGGTATCACTCTCAGATGTTTAGTTTCATAATAGTGGTTGTTCTATTATTATTTTGGGATTTTAGCCGATGGTTTATTCGGTAATACTCTTATTCTTTTGTACTTACACTTTGTTGATTGGGTTATAGTACATGGTGATTGTTATACTTTGTTTCGCATGGTTGATTTATCTGTTTTAAGAAAGATAAAATTTGGCACCGGTCTAATTTTCACTTAGGGGATTAGTAATTAAAAAAAAATCGAAAGTGATGCTAAGAATGAACCATTTGAGAAACTTGTTTTAATTTAATAAAGGTCTGACCACCCGATATTTAATTAGGCGTGGTGTCACAGTTTGTTAGGGGGTATTTTTTTTAAGGGGTACAAATGTCTAAAGTGGTCAATTATGTTTAAGCCACATTTTAAGTTTTTTTTTTGTGTGTGTGTCTGCGCGCCCGCGCACGCTCGTCTGTGTGTGTTATTATGTTGGACGAGTTAAGGTTCCATAAAATGTACACCGACATCAAATCTCTTTGGTCACCAAAGTTTTTTAAAATTATGGTACGGTTAGGGTTTTTTAGTTTATGCAAGCTTTGCTTTGATTTATGCCCTTTTACATATTTTATCACTAATTGTTGAGGACCATTTTTTCCAAATATTTTGGTACTTTATTAATTAATAAAACTTAAAATGGTAAGTTTTAATGATTGAATTATGTTTGCCATTTTCACTATTTATGTGATTTAATGTATGGTTATTTAAATCCTTATATTCTAGAGCCTGTTAATTTCAATTTTGTTTTAAATGAATTACGAGGACTTTGATGGTTTAGGTTTAATTATAACGAGGTTTTCTTCATTAAATTTTAAACCTCATCATGCAGGCCTTGATGGTTTTTTCCTTAAATCGATGCATGTATTTTTAAATTAGTTCTCTTTTTAAACAATTATTTTGCATTATAATAAGAAATGATTGTTCAACGGTTGGGTTAAGTGAATTGTACTTCGTTCTTCCTTATTTTTTACCAGTGTTCTAAAAGGCACACCCAGGCTTGAGGCTGAGGAGAAACGCCTCGCCTTATTCTTGGTAAAAGGCTTAAGGTGCACTTTTTTTTTAAAACAAAAATGCTTTTATGAAACGATATGCCATTTTAAAGACTTTTTTAAAAGACCGAATCAATATCTCATTCAAAACAATCAAAAGATAAATGGTATCCCAAACCTCTTTGCCTCTCGTCCAAAAAGATGCGTGTTTTTTCTTATTTTTTTTTGTTTTTTTCTTGTTTTTTTTTTGTTTTTTTCTTAGTATTTAAAATAATATTATTTTAGTTTATTCAGAAATATTTTAAGGTATATACTATTTTAGTATTTTTAATAACCTTGTTATAAATAAAAATGTTAAAATATATTATAAAAGGCTTAAACGCCTTTTCACGCCTAAGGTCCGCCTAGGCTTCTAAGGCTTAAGGCTTGGCCACCACGCCTCGATCACGCCCTGCATTTTTTGAAACCTTATTTTTTACCAAAAATGTACGGCTTATGATGGTTTGTTTTTGGGTAAATCAATGCATGTCCTTATTTTGTACATTATTACAATGCTAAGAAATTATTTGGTAATTTAATATTTTTAGGGACATAAATCCTATAATAATCCTAAATGCAAGTTTTATCCACAAATATGAGTGCAAATTTAGAATAGACGCAAATGATGTACGTGGTTCGATTGGGTCGGCATGATACGTCCATGGAGAAAGAAGACGGAGATTTATAGTACTTCAAGGAGAAAAAGATTACTTGAAGTGCTAGAGAATGCTAGCTGAGATTCCAAGTCATGGATACAATATTACGCTACATCCCTTATTAATATTAGGGTTACTCTATTTATAAAGACAAGAATCCTAAGTATATGAACTATATTTAAAGGTCTTTCTGATGTAGTTATAATTTATCTCTAATCTGATCTCCGAATTAATTGAGTTATAACAAGACTAATCATATTTATCATTACCCTTGATGGTTAACCTTTAGATGATCTGTGATATACCCGTGACCAGGTTGTTACAATTATCTAAGTGGCATGTGTCATGCCACGTGGGTTAATTGGCTCTCAATCCCTTCAATCGGCCCCAGAACTGGGGTGATCGGTCTTTATACCCAATCGGCATAATTATAATTTTTTGTATTATCCATTTGTGATGTTTGATCACTAAGAGTTCATTAAATGCCACGTGACCCAATTATTCTCAATGGGAGATCAATTATAACACTACATGCACGTAATCTTATGTCTAGGTTTTATGCGTCGTAATTTGCCTTTCCCATGTAATCACTGAGCAAAAAGCGCGTGACTAGGGGCATGGTGGTGGGGCTCTCTTTCCAAGAGAGTCATCATGTCACCTGCCTTTTAGTGGTAAGGAGTATAAGGGGTTTGAAAAAACCTTTGGCTCATTACTTGAAGCCAAATGTACGAAGTTTTTCATTTCTCTCTCGTGCTTTCTTTTAATTGAGTTATAAAGAGTTAAAATTCATTTATTTGTCTTTTTCCTACTATATTTCTCTCATCATCCATGTCTAGGAATTTGATAAACTACGAAGTGACCTTGGAGAGTGATTTTAGAAATATCATAATAAATATGACATATCAGGCTCTGTCAAAATACGAACCTCGCCTGATGAGGATGACGTTTATGACCTCCCTCGTGAGCTATTTTTATGATAGTATCCATAATATAGGGGGTTCATTTCCCTTCCGCCGTTGTTGGTGAAAGCTCTTCAATTTTATGCAATTCTTCTCATCTAATCAAACAAAAGCTTCTTCTGAATTGTAATGGTTACATTTTCCATTAACCAAGTTTATGGCATTAAACTAGACCTGAATGAAATTTGTCACTTCTACAACTTCAGGATTTATCTTGGGTCTAGCGCATACCATTTTTAGGTAAGGGACAAGTCTCGTAATTTGGTTACTCACTAATATGGACATTTTGGTATTCTCTAGGAAAATCTATGATAAGAACTACATAGGTCTTCTTGTGACTTCGGTTGTCAGATCTCCCGATAGGTTCTTTAACTTTTTTTTAGGATTTTATGAGAAGCTTAACTTTATCAGTTACTAATCATCCTTTGTCACTTTGGTGAGAATACTCATGGCAAGGAAAAACTTAGAGACTTTAACATCGTACAAGCTAACTTGAAGAAAGTTTAGGACCAACTAACTCCTTATCGAGTTAGATACCATTGGAGAGTAGTTCACGTATTTTTTAGATACAAACTGACTGTTGCATCAATTAAGAACTTCACAACAATTCCTCCCATCATAACAATAAATTATACATTTATCGGTGATTCTTCAATCCCAACAACTACTCCCATCCTCAATGCTAAGGCAAGGGGAGTCTACGTTGGTGAAACATCTTCGCCCACCCATATAATCTCTATTAATTTAGAGGAGTCTTAATTGACTTAAGATCATAAAGACCTCTTCCATGACAATTTTCCCCCTCTTTTCATACAAATAGATACTCACCTCAGTCCGAATATGAGAAGATGTAAATGAGGAGGAGGAAGACTTTAATTTCCCTTACTACTCTAATACTCTGAGTATATGATAGATTGTCTTCTACATGTGGTCAATCTTGATGCTGTTAAAGCGACCTTGAATAATAGGGGTTTCCCTATCCACCAAGTTGCCTAAGGTGAAGTTGGATACTACAAGAAATAATCATCTCCACCCAAGAGAACAAACACAGGGATAATGAGAGAAAAAGTGATAGAGAGGCCGAATTGGTTAAAAAGTGGTGAATAAATTTCACTACACCTCTACATCAATTATGGGTAATAACTAGCCAGTAGTGATTCCCCACCATAGAAAGGTCCTTCAACATCTTCAACATCAAGGGTTCACTAATATAAAATCAATATCTCTTGGAGCAAAAAACCCATTACTACCAATGAAGCGATGTTTAGTAATTTTGAGTTCGTTTGTTGTGTGGGGAAAGTTGCTTGTTACCCAAGGACATGTCGGCTCTTAGGGGCTTTAACATTAAGAACCTTTATAAGGAAGCTCTCCGACAAATGGTTATAGTAATTTCATAGTAAGATATTTTTATTATTTAAGTCTTTAAATCATTCTTAATACTATCCGATCATTTTTGTCCTTAGTATGAAAGACTATGCATTAGGCGTCACACGAACTCGTAATCTAACGAGTAAAAGTAATATTCTCCATGACTAAGACAACGTCATGAGTAACCAATTGACTGACAAAGACAATCAAATTATCGAGTTGATTGACTAGTTGGAGGAGGATCCCAAGATCAATAATTAATTAATGAAGGAAGGTAAAACCTTGCAGTTATATTAAAACAAGGTGGATTTCTAAGTGTACGCGCTGAAGAAGGCCTTTACATTAAATACCTTGGATAATATGATTCTCTAAAGGCAAAAGTTTGCCCTGGATTCTAACCTTGAGAAAGACCAAAGGAAGGCTTTTTACGAAGGATTTGAGGTTGGCATCCAAGCAATTGTCTTGCAACTAGACTATCATAAGTTTGATTGAATTTAATAAAGTATGGATAGTCGACCTCAAGATGGGGAACGTTCCTAAGGGTGACTCTACTTACTCAAACATCCCACCACCATTGATAAAGGAGAGGCTTCTTTAGCATCTGGACAAGAGTTAATTAGTTGACGACTGTGTTGACTCTTTCTGAAGACCAGGGAGAACAAGGCAATCAATTCACCAGAAACTGGGGGAGGTCACCCTTAGCATCCTAGTCGTTAGGTTTTTTATGTTCTCTTATTTTGTATGTAGGTCATTTTTATGTTTGCTATAGGCCCTGAGCCATCTTTATTACAATGAAAATTTTCCATTATGTTCACAATATTTTTTTATCCATTTTCTATGAATGTTTTAAGGTCTCTATACATGTGATAGATGGAGGGTAGGATTGTGATTGACTCAACGAACTAGCTAATAAGTTAATATTCACAATTTAAATTAACCTCCAATTAGTGGAGGGCATGTCTGTAATAGGATCCTCTAACTTGTAAAATTTAATAACTAAGTTAACATTCATATTTACCTTAATCTTCAATCGGTGGACTATAGTTTTGTGACCGATTATGCTAACTTATAGTGAAACTAGATAAAAAGTTGACATTCATATTTAACTTATCACTTTAATCAGTGGAGGATAGATCTGTGACCGACTCTGCAAACGTATAGTAAAATTGATTAGTAAGTTAACCTTTATATTTAACTTATCATTGTATACCTATTATTAGGTGGGTTTATGGTCATTCTTGGCAAATCAACTTATTCTAAGTTGTACCACCCGTTCTTAGGCCAGTTTATGTTTATTCGTTAAACCCAACGATGGGTTGCACCATTATTTTTCAGGTGGGTTTTTTTTCGATTTTAGAAAAAACTGACTTATCCTAAGTCACACCGCTTATTATTATGTGGGTTTATGCCTATTATAGACTGAACAACCCAACGTTGGGTTATACCATCATTTTTAGGAGGATTTTCGCATTTTCTACACAAAACTGACTTATTATATGTTGCACCACATGTTCTTAGGCGGGTTTATATCTATTACAGACCAAGCAAGCAAAAATTGGGACGTAGCACCGTTTTCAAGTGCATTTTGGTAATGTTTAGCTGGAACGGACAATTTTGTTAAAAAAATGCAGTTATCAACATGAAAAACATTACAAAAAATAGATATAATTTACTTAATGATACAACTTCCTCTCGCTCATGGCATTCTATGACCTAGGTAATATTTTTCCGTCTAACTATTCTAAATCGTTTCCTTCTTTCGAGACTATTCTGTAGGGCCCTTACTAGTTCGGACCTAGTTTACCGTTAGAGGGTTTTTTAGGGGTGGGGATAAATTTAATGACCACTTGGTCGAGGTGGAAACCGAGCGTCCGTGTAAATACGCTAATCGTTGTTATCGCCTTCCAATGACAATACAAAAACCTAAACTTTAACTACACTCTTGTAGAGTATAATGGCTAGTCTGGGTATCGAATACTCAGGAAACTAGGATGAGTGAACGTGACGACAAAGGTAAGACTGTTAACCCTAACTTGAATCTAAAAATAAACAAAAAGATGATTGAGATGGGAAATAACTAATTAACTAAATGCACACTAAATTAAACTACTGCATTAACTATGTGAGGAATATTAACTAACTAAGAATGACTTAATAAAAATGAAGGGAAAACAGGTTGGGAATACAATCCCCCAAACCCTAATGTGTATGCCAAGTAAAAAATTAGTCGTAAATTAGATAATTGATCAAACCCGGTCTTGATTACTCCCAAGTATTACACATATCAGGGATCGTAGCTCGCACAGTATGTAAGCAAAGGACGAGTAAAGCAGTGTCGTATCAGCTACACACACGTTGCACTCTTAAGCATCCCGGTTCCCTAGGGCAAATGAGATAAAATGTCCGACAACGGTTGTGATCACTATACTACACGATCTAATCAATTACTAAATTTAGAGAACTAATTTTATACCCATGAAAACCACATCGGGTTGGGTTCATGCATCCCAACCTTTAAAAACCTAGCCTAACATGGTCAAATTAATGAAAACTACGTTACCTACGTTTCATGAACTCATAATTGCTTGGAAAGAGAGATTAAACATTAGAAATAATAATAAAGGTGCAGAAAATAAAGTTTACAAAGATTGAAGAACAAGAACATGCAAGAAGAAATCAAAGGTTGAAGAAAAACTGGAAAAGCTCTTGAATTAAAGGTACAAAATATGTAAATTCTTCTCCTAGATGTTCCTACTTATTATGGAGATTTTACATCAATGAAATCTGAATAAAAAGAGTCCTAATGACTAAATATATAGGCTAGAGGTCATTTAGAAGAGTCCCCAAAACATAAAACTCTTTTGGCTAAAAGATAAGGACAAAATAAAAACCTTGTATCTGGAAATTTATCACAATTAGAAAGCGTGACCAATTTTGTAACGGATCTGGAGCGTGACTAATGACCGGATCGATCCACTCCGGATTTATCCCATAAATATTTTTGATGCAGTGAATTCTAGAGGCCGGATCGATCCTTATATTTTGGAAAACGGATTGGTCCATTTTTCCTAAATCAACTTCTCTTTATTTTCTCCTCAACTTCAAATGACCATAACTTCTTCACCGTAGCTTGGATTGAGGTGCCATTTTTTCCAGTGTTCTTATAATTGAAAGCACTTTTCCAGTTGGCCCCACCTCCGATATATGTCTTCAGATTATGAAAATGCCCTTGAACTTCCCATTTTTTTGTTTCTTTCATTATTTTGAATTCTCTTTCGCACTTTCTTGCATGAAATACCCATAAAATACATAAGAGATACACAAAACATGAAATACTTGACAAAAAGGGTTAGTAGCATAAATATGAGATAAATCCAAGCTATTTACCATGCACGGGATCATAAAAATACCAAAATTAAGGGGATAAATGTGAAGAATATATGCCTAATCAAATCCCCCGAACTTAGAACTTTGCGCATCCCGAGCAATGTAAAATCATAAGAGCATGAGTTAAGGACCCTTCAAAAACTTTATTGGGATAGAATACCTCTTTCGCGGGCAAGCGGTTGCATTAGCGTACGCAATAAGCTTTTAAACCCTTAGGTTACCCTAGTAGGACGAGTGGTGTCTCGTGAGGGTTTGCAGCGAATATACCCACAAAATTCGTTATTGACTAAAAGAAAACTCAAAATACTTAAAAATTATATAATTCAAACTCTCTAAAAACTGGTTGCTATAAAATCATATTCACAAGTCTCAAGCCATTGTGTGTGTGCGAAGCCAAAAATCGAACCGCAAATTTTCACCGATTGATCATTACATTACTTTTCGAAAATTCGCTTTGATTTTAAAATCTCACCGAATACACTCACAAACAAATCACTCGAAAGTGTTGCTATTCTATCGATATTCGTGATTTAAGGAGTAAATGTAATGGAACACAAGTTCACGCACATAATTATGAAGGACGAAAATATTTAGTAAAAAGATCTCGTCATCGGGTTACGGTCATTGGAAAACGGGAAACATCGCCTCAAATTCACACCATTTAATCTCTCATATTATCTTTTTGTATATTAGTTCTCCACGCGGTAATCAATTTCGCAATTCGAACTCAGTTAGGACTTTTTCGGATTAAAGGTGTATTGGGTAATATGGGAATGGTTGGGAACTTCAGAATTGGAAAATATTCTTATGATGTCTGTTAGTGCTTTTCCGGGCTTTTGCTCATTTTTCTTCTTCTATTTCAAATTTTCTTCTACTTTTCTTTTCTTGCTATTTTTTGTTGAGCATTTTTTTATTTTTTCTTGCCCCTTTTTATGCACTTTTCGGATTTAATTTCTGGGATTTTCCAGTTTTCACAATTCCTGGTCAATGTGGGTTTTCCAGGTTGTCAAACGAAAGGAAAAATATTCGGTTCAAATTTGGGTAACAAAATGGATAATTTTTCTCAACTTTTTCTGGACAATATTTTTGGGTGGCAAACGAGGGCCTACTTCATTGTCCAAATGCGAGTTGTTTTACCTATGCGTCTCGAAATTAATTAAGTTTAGAGATATGTTAGTGCGCTTTTCGAGACAACACCTCACGGGTTTACCATAACCAATCAAAACAATAACATAGAGATCATCAACGACTTTTTAACATACTGAAAAGAACTTTGAGTTAACTATTAACTCGGATTGATTTATAAACTCAGAAAAATGATAGGCTCGAAATCTCATCGGGTTTGTCAATCTCCGCACTTATTCGTAAAGTCGTCAATTTTTTCTCAATTTCAATCTTTGGTCAATTTTGGCTTTGTGCATTTGATTTTTACAACTTGAGACAAAATATTTGTTACATTTTTGAAGCTTTTAAATTTCAATTTTTATTTATTTAGAAGAAAAATATTTTTTGGCTTTTTTCAATTTTTTTCATTTTTTTTTGAAAATTTTCTAAAAAATCACACTTGGAAAGAACATGTGATTGAATCAATGAATCTAAACAATAAACGGGAAGAATATCCCACACCCCCTAACTTAAATGTTGCATTGTGCTAAATGCGAATCAAGAACACAACATAAAGAGAGGAAAAGAAAGATATTACCCAAAATGGAGCGATCCCTGAAAAGTATGAGTCCATTGAATCTACAAAACATGTTAGAACCAAGCATAACAAAAAGAATAACAAAAACTCTACACTAAAGAAAAAAAAAAGCTAACTATTGTACAACCTACGATTTGAAATTCCAATAAGTTATACACTAGAAGTCGAAAAATTTGAGGGTCCACCTAAAATACAATTTGACTTTGAGGGATTAATGGTGTACCCTCACTAGAAAGCATGCCTCCCGAAAAATAAGAATTCCGTTTGAACAACGGAAGGCATGTGCAAAGCGGAAGAAATGAACCATCACCAATTAAATTTTTTAGGGGGATAATGAGGGATTTGAGTGCATAGGGGGACAAGTACCATTGGGATCCAAGAAAAATAAAATCACGTCTCAAAGATTTTTCAAGAAGTATGGGAAGCGGAGCACACAAACAGAAAGAGTCTATCTTGGAAAAAAATTTAAGCATAGAGTCCTTGTCCTCAAAATCTTCTCCCCCAAATTTTCAATTGGATTTGATGGAGTGACATGTCTAAGTGTATGGCCCATAAGATGAAGCATCTTAAAATAACATTCCCATATATGAATCGGATTAACATCCTCAAGACATTCATCCAGTTGTTGTGATGGATTTAATGGTTCGATAAGAGTGGATATACAAGGAGTCAAATGAACTTCAACCTCAGTAGATTTTGGAATATTTATAAGAGCTTGAGATTCAAAAGAACTCGGATCATTCTTAATGATTTCATCCTTAAAAGTATTAGGTGAAGCGCAAGTCTCGACCTTCTCTAAGTTGTCCAAATAATCATGAAAATCCTTGCAAGTTGCTCTAATTTTCAACTCTGTAGCAATAAGGTCATCAAATTTCTTTTTACTAATATGCAAGAGTTCTTCCAAAGTAGGCTTCCTTGGTTCTAGCACCTCGAATTCCTTAATTGTTCGAAAACTTACTTCATCTTCAAATGTATCGAAAGAAAAATCATCATTGGGTTCAAATAATGCATCTAACTCTTGCTCCCCAAAAAGATTTTTTTTCTCGATACTCTTTCTCACGCCTTTTGTCTTCAAGCAATTCATTTTGATAAATTTGGATGGCCCTACCACTGGGATTGTATTTATGAGACTCATATTTAGTGATATTGATCCAATATTCACAAGTCTTGAGCGCTTCCTCCTCCTCACTATTATCATAACAATTAAAGCCACCAAAAGAGTTCAAATTAAGACATTTCAAATTGGGCAATTAAAAAACGTGACACCCATATTTTTGATTTTTTTATAAGGTCAAATTCTGGATTAACCAACCTAACCTAAAGTCTACCTAATTCCCCGACAACTGAGCCATTTTAGTAGAGGTGGAAATCGAGCGTCTGTGTAAATACTCTAATCGTTGTTATCGTCTTCCAACCGCAATACAAAAACCTAAACTTTAACTACACTATTGTGGAGTATAGTGGCTAGTCTGGGTATCTAATCCTCAGGGAACTAGGACGAGTGAACGTGACGACAAAGGTAAGACTGTTAACCCTAATTTGACTCTAAAAATAAACAAAAAGATGATTGAGGTGCAAAATAACTAATTAACTAAATGCACACTAAATTAAACTACTGCATTAACTATGTGAGCCATATTAACTAACTAAGAATGACTTAATTAAAAAAAAGGGAAAACAAGTTGAGAATACAATCCCCAAAACCCTAGTCTGTATGCTAAGTAAAAAATTAGTCATAAATTAGATAATTGATCAAACCCGGTCTTTAGTACTCCCAAGTATTACGCATATGAGGGATCGTAGCCCGCACAGTATGTAAGCAAAGGATGAGTAAAGCAGTGTCGTATTAGCAACACGCGCGTTGCACTCTTAAGCATCCCGGTTCCCTAGGGCAAACGAGATCAAAAGTCCGACAACGGTTGTGATCACTATACTACACGATCTAATCAATTATTAAATTTAGAGAACTAATTTTATACCCATGCAAACCACATCGGGTTGGGTTCACGCATCCTAACCTTTAAAAACCTAGCCTAACATGGTGAAATTAATGAAAACTACGTTATCTACGTTGCATGAACTCATAATTGCTTGGAAAGAGAGATTAAACATTAGAAATAATAATAAACGTGCAGGAAATAAAGGTTACCAAGATTGAAGAACAAGAACATGCAAGAAGAAATCAAAGGTTGAAGAAAAACTGGAAAAGTTCTTGAATTGAAGGTGAAAAGTATGTAAATTCTTCTCCTAGATGTTCCTACTTATTAAGGAGCTTTTACATCAATGAAATCTGAATAAAAAGAGTCATAGACTAAATATATAGGCTAGAGGTCGTTTAGAAGAGTCCCCAAAATATAAAACTGTTTTGGCTAAAAGATAAGGAAAAATAAAAATCTCGTATCTAAAAATTTGTCACACTTAGAAAGCGTGACTAATTTTGTAACGGATCTGAAGCGTGTCTAATGACCGGATTGATCCCCTAAATATTTCTGATGCAGTGAATTCTAGAGGCTGGATCGATCCTTATATTTTAGAAAACAGATTGGTTCGTTTTTCCTGACTCAACTTCACTTCATTTTCTCCCCAACTTTAAATGACCATAACTTCTTCACCGTAGCTCGGATTGACGTGCCATTTTTTCCAGTGTTCTTATAATTGAAAGATCTTTAACTTTCCAGGTTGTACCATCTCCGGTATATGGCTTTGAAATTACGAAAATGCACTTGAACTTCCCATTTTTTGGTTTATTTCATTGTTTTGGGTTCTCTTTCGCACTTTCTTGCATGAAATACCCATAAAACACATAAGAGATACAAAAAACACAAAATAATTCCCAAAAAGTGTTTTTAGCCCAAATATGAGATAAATCCAAGCTATTTACCATGCAAAGGATCATAAAAATACCGAAATTAAGGGTATAAATGTGCAGAATTTATGCCTAATCAAATCCTCCTAACTTATAACTTTGCGCCTCCCAAGCAATGTAAAAGAATAAGAGCATGAGTTAAGGACCCTTCAAAAACTTTATTGGGATAGAATACCTCTTTCGCGGGGAAGCAATTGCATATAGCGTATGCAATAAGCTGTTAAACCCCTAGGTTACCCTAGTAGGACGAGTGGTGTCTTGTGAGGGTTTGGAGTGAATATACCCACAAAATTTGTTATTGACTCAAAGAAAACTCAAAATAGTTAAAAATTATATACTTTAAACTCCTCAAAAAATGGTCACTATAAAATCATATTCACGAGTCTCAAGCCATAGTGTGTGTGTGCGAAGCAAAAATCTAACCGCTAATTTCCACCGATTGATCATTACGTCACATTCCGAAAATTCGCTTTGATTTCAAAATCTCACCGAATACACTCACAAACGAATCACTCGAAAGTGTGGCTATTCTCTCAGTATGTGTGATTTAAGGAGTAAATGTAATGATACACAAGTTCAGGCACATAATTATGAAGGATGGAAGTATTTAGTGAAATGATCTCGTCATCGGGTTGCGATCATTGGAAAACAGGAAACATCGCCTCAAATTCACGTCATTTAATCTCTCATATTATCTTTTTGTATCTTATCTCTCCACGCGGTAATAAATTTCGCAATTCAAACTGAGTTAGGACTTTTTTGGGTTAAAGGTGTATTGGGTAATATGGGAATGGTTGGGAATTTCAGAATTGAAAAATATTCTTATGATGTTCGTTAGTGCTTTTCCGGGCTTTTGCTCTTTTTTTCTTCTTCTTTTTCAATTTTTCTTCTACTTTTCTTTTCTTGCTATTTTTTTTTGAGAATTTTTTTATTTTTTCTTGCCCCTTTTTATGCACTTTTCGGACTTAATTTCTGGGATTTTTCGGTTTTCGCAATTCTGGGTCAATGTGGGTTTTTCAGGTTGTCAAACGAAAGGAAAAAATATTTGGCTCAAATTTGGGTTACAAAAGGCATAATTTTTTACAACCTTTTCTGGCCAATATTTTTGAATGGCAAATGAGGGTCTAATTCATTGTTCAAATCCTAGTTGTTTTACCATATGCGTCTCGAGATTAATTAAGTTTAGAGATATGTTAGTGCGCTTTTCGAGATAACACCTCACACGTTTCCCGTAACCAATCAAAACAATAAAATAGAGATCATCAACGACTTTTAACATACTGAAAAGAACTTTGAGTTAACCATTAACTCAGATTGATTTATAAACTCAGAAAAATGATAGGCTCGAAATCTCATCGGGTTTGTCAATCTCCGCACTTATTCGTAAAGTCGTCAATTTTTGCTCAATTTACATCTTTGGTCAATTTTGGCTTTGTGCATTTGATTTTTACAATTTGAGACAAAATATTTGTGACATTTTTGAAACTTTTAAATTCCATTTTTTATTTATTTTGAAGAAAAATATTTTTGGCTTTTTTCAAGAAATTTTAATTTTTTTGAAAATATTGAAATTTTCTAAAAAAACACACTTGGAAAGAACATGTGATTGAATCAATGAATCTAAACAATAAACGGGAAGAATATCCCACGCCCCCTAACTTGAATGTTGCATTGTGCTCAATGCGAATCAAGAACACAACATAAAGATAGGAAAAGAAAGATATTACCCAAAATGGAGCGATCCCCGAAAAGTACGAGTTCATTGAATCTACAAAACATGTTAGAACCAATCATAGCAAAAAGAATAACAAAAACTCTAAACTAAAGAAAGAAAAGAAATAAGCTAACTATTATACAACCTACGATTTGAAATTCTAATAAGTTATACACTAGAAGTCAAAAAATTTGAGGGTCCACACAATATACAATTTGACTTTGAGAGATTAATGGTGTACCCTCACTAGAAAGCATGCATCCCAAAAAATAAGAATTCCGTTTAAACAACGGAAGGCATGTGGAAAGCGGAAGAAATGAACCATCACCAATTAAAATTTGTAGGGGGATGATGAGGGATTTGAGTGCACAGGGGAACAAGTACCATTGGGATCCAAGAAAAATAATATCACGTCCTAAAGATATTTCAAGTAGTATGGGAAGCGGAGCACACAAACAAAAAGAGTCCATCTTGGAAAACAATTCGATCATAGAGTCCTTGTCCTCAAAATCGTCTCTCCCAAATTTTTTAATTGGATTTGGTGGAGTGACACGTCTAAGTGTATGGCCCATAAGATGAAGCATCTCAAAATAACATTCCCATATAAGAATCGGATCAAAATCCTCAAGACATTCATCCAGTTCTTGTGATGGATTTAATGGTTCGATAATAGTGGGTATACAAAGAGACAAATGATTTTTAACCTCAGTAGATTTTGGAATATTTAAAAGAGGTTGAGATTCAAAAGAACTTGGATCACTCTCAGTGATTTCATCCAAAAAAGTATTAGGTGAAGAGCAAGTCTCGACCTTCTCTAAGCTGTCCAAATAACCATTAAACTCCTTGCAAGTTGCTCTAATTTTCAACTCTGTAGCAGCAATGTCATCAAATTGCTTTGTGCTAATAAGCAAGAGTTCTTCCAAGGAAGTCGACTTTGGAAGAACTCTTGCTTATTAGCACAAAGCAAAAGTATCGAAAGAAAAATCATCATTGGGTTCAAATAATGCATCTAACTCTTGCTCCCCAAAATGATTTTTTTCTCGATACTATTTTCACGCCTTTCGTCTTCAAGCAATTCAGTTTAATAAATTTGGTTGCCTTAGCACTGGGCTTGTATTTTTGAGACTCATCTTTAGTGATATTGATCCAATGTTCATAAGTCTTGAGCGTCTCGTCCTCCTCACACTTATCATAACAATTAAAGCCACCAAAAGAGTTAAAATAAGACATTTCAAATTGGGAAATTAAAAAACGTGACACCCATATTTTTGATTTTTTTTATAAGGTCAAATTCGGGATTAACCAACCTAAACTAAACTCTACCTAATTCCCCGGCAACGGCGCCGTTTTAGTCAAAGTTGAAATCGAGCGTCCGTGTAAATACGCTAATCATTGTTATCGGCTTCCAACGGCAATAAAAAAACCTAAACTTTAGCTACACTCTTGCGGAGTATAGTGGCTAGTCTGGGTATCGAATCTTGAGGGAACTAGGACGAGTGAACGTGAAGACAAAGGTAAGACTGTTAACCTTAACTTGACTCTAAAAATAAACAAAAAGATGATTGAGATGGGAAATATATAATTATTAAATGCACACTCAATTAAACTACTGCATTAACTATGTGAGCAATATTAACTTACTAAGAATGACTTAATAAGAATGAAGGGAAAACAGGTTGGGGATACAATCCCCTAGACCCTAGTGTGTATGCCAAGTAAAAAATTAGTCATAAATTAGATAATTGATCAAACCCAGTCTTTAGTTCTCCCAAGTATTACACGTATGTGGGATCGTAGCCCGCACAATATGTAAGCAAAGGACGAGTAAAGCAGTGTCGTATTAGCTACACGCGCGTTGCACTTTTAAGCATCCCGGTTCCCTAGGGCAAACGAGATCAAAAGTCCGACAACGGTTGTGATCACCATACTACACGATCTAATCAATTATTAAATTTAGAGAACTAATTTTATACCCATGCAAACCACATCGGGTTGGGTTCATGCATCCCAACTTTTAAAAACCTAGCATAACATGGTGAAATTAATGAAAACTACGTTATCTACGTTGCATGAACTCATAATTTCTTGGAAAGAGAGGTTAAACATTAGAAATAATAATAAAGGTGCAGGAAATAAAGGTTACCAAGATTGAAGAACATGAACATGCAAGAAGAAATCAAAGGTTGAAGAAAAACTAGAAAAGCTCTTGAATTAAATGTGCAAAATATGTAAATTCTTCTCCTAGATGTTCCTACTTATTACGGGGCTTTTACATCATTGAAATCTGAATAAAGTGTCCTAATGGCTAATTATATAGGCTAGAGGCCGTTTAGAAGAGTTCCCAAAACATAAAACTCTTTTGGCTAAAAGATAAGAACAACATAAAAATCTCGTATCTGGAAATTTGTCACACTTAGAAAGCGTGACTAATTTTGTAACGGATCTGGAGCGTGTCTAATGACCGGATTGATCCCCTCAATATTTCTGATGCAGTGAATTCTAGAGGCCGGATCGATCCTTATATTTTGGGGAATGGATTGGTCCGTTTTTCCTTACTCAACTTTTCTTCATTTTCTCCTCAACTTCAAATGACCATAACTTCTTCACCGTAGCTCGAATTGAGGTGCCGTTTTTTCCAGAGTTCTTATAATTGAAAGAGCTTCAAATTTACAGTTGGTCCCACCTCCGGGATATGGCTTAAAATTACGAAAATTCTCTTGAACTTCCCATTTCTTGGTTTCTTTCATTGTTTTGAGTTTTCTTTCGCAGTTTCTTACATGAAATACCCGTAAAACATATAAGAGATACACAAAAAATGAAATAATTGACAAAAAGGGTTAGTAGCATAAATACGAGATAAATCCAAGCTATTTACCATGCACGGGATTATAAAAATACCGAAATTAATGGGATAAATATGAAGAATTTATGTCTAATCAATTGCAGAACTGAAATTCTTCTATATTGACTTTATTATGATGCTATTTGGCGATATCTTATTGATATGGTACAAAGTGGATATGAATTTCTCTCTTCATTCATCGATCGGTTCAAGTTTATGGGCCATATGATCGTTATTCCAGCCATCCCAAAAAAAAAAATCGTACACGAGAGTTAGTGGACCAATTTATAAAGCTGTTTGCTTCCATGCCATACTGATTGGGCAAAAACCTAGCGTCGTATAAATATGCTTGTCGTTGCCGTCGGTTTTGAACCTCAATGTAAAAAAAATGTAAACTTTAATTACACATAATTTATATGTATAGTGTCCAATCCGGGTATCGAATCCACGGAGAATGTCGTTTAAAATTTAATCAATTTATTACTTCTAAAAGAAAGTGTAAAATGATTTTTGTTTTTTTATACTATAAATTATCTAGGCAAATATTTGAACTAAACTAATTTACAAGTTTAAAAACTATGGACTGGTAATTAAATCCCTCACCTCAGAATACATATTACTAATAATTACATAGTTAGATAAATTTTAAAACATGATTAATACTCGTTTAAATAATTATTTAAACCCGGAGTATCACTCTTCAAATTTCCATAAAAGTCCAAATAAGAGTTTGACGTTAACAATAATCTCAAAATTACATACGTAGTGTCGCAAATATGGCAATACACCCCATCAAGGTCCTAGGTGTAGTTTCTAAAATAATTAACCCGTTAAAACCGATTTATTTCATCATACTATAGCGAAGTAACTATACACCCGAGTTGAGTTCATTAATCTAAACCTAATTAAAATTACCTAAAAAGCATTTTTAAATAATTAAGCAAAGCAGTGTGAGAGAATAATTTTTTTTTAAAGTGAACAACTAATTGTGAAAGCATTTGAACTAATTATATAACAATTAACTAAAAGAAAATAATTAAATAATGAGAGAGATTTTAGTTTATTAATAAAACAAAGTTATAAAATAAAAAATACAGATTAAATTACAACTAATCCTAAAAAAATTATCCGAGATGATAAAAGATGAGGTCCAAGGTGTCCTCAGTTTGATTTCAAGTGCTAAATTTATAGCTGAAGAAGTGGCATGGGATAAACAAATTAAAAACTAATTTATATAAAAATGGGGATAATGGGTCTCTTTTGGCTGGTGAAAACATGGGAGAATTCGTGGGTTACACACTGGTGAAAGGATGGGTACAAAACAACTCATGGGCAAAAAGGAATAAAGGGGACATGGGTTAAATCATCATAAAAGAATAAAAGATACAATAAAGGGGGTTTGGAATCGCAGATCAAAAAACTCAATTCACATGGGTTAAATAATAAAAGAAAGAAAAAATAATAATAAAAATGAACAAAAGGAGAAACAAACAAGAAATGGGAGCTAGTGGAAAAAACGTTGGAAGTAACAGAAAGAAGGGTGAAGGAATCTAGGCCGGGGTGGAATGTGAGTTAAATAAATAGGAAGGGAAACGATGAGCTGGTCTGCGCGTGGAAAAGGAAGAAATGAAGGGGAAGCAACTTGGCGCTAGACGCACGTCTGGGCATCATTATGATTGCGCCACCATGTGGCGTCATTATGGCCGCCGGATCAAATCTTGATGTAGTAAATGAAACTGGTGCCAAGGGGTTTCGAATCCATAACCAATTCCTCAACTAAAAAATCCCCTACCGCTGTGCCAAACAACTCCTCAACAATAATATTAGTGGAGTTTATATATAACCTATAATTAGACTCCTAGTTTCATTAATTACAAAATAAGACCCCAAACTCCATAACTTTTTTATATAACCTTCGATTTGCGCATTGCAAGAAGCGAGACAACCCAAGTTTTGAGGCCCATAATATTTCAATAGTGTTCGAGTCACAAGGTTTGACAATGGGTTTGACCCGGGTCTTTGAGTTTGACTTTCTTTTGTTTTAAATATTGCACGATCATAATTTCTTTATTTGAGATGAGATTGACATGTCATTTGAACCCACACGTTCTTTGATTTGAGATCGACAACTTTCGTGAACGGTTCAAGTTCCAAATTGGTCATAAAAATGTACCTTTTTCCCCTGAAGGTGCGTAAGTGAATGTTACATGCCTTGATTGCTTCCAAACTTACATATAGCATTATAAAATACTCAAATTAACCTTGAAAAAATGATTATCCAAGAATATTTAAGGTTATACACTATATGAGTATAAAACGTCGGTTTAATGATCATATGATTGTAATATTATATAGTAAAAGGGGTAATAAAATGCAATATTTGAAACTAATCACATAATCCAAGGCATAGTGACTTTCTCCCATTGGCCTCCTTGGAGTCATTCTATAAACCCAAAGGATGAAGGGGAGTTTGTCCGTCCACTTTCCTTTGGCATTCTCTAGTTGCCATTTGATCCGAGCATGTAGAGTTTTGTTAGTGATTTGTGCTAGCCCATTATATTATGGGAAGACCACCGAGGCATAGTGATTTTAGATCCCATATTTTAGGAAAAAATCTTTAAATGAATGATTGTCATAATGGGTCCCATTATCCAATACTAAATGATAAGCACTCAAAACTGTACATTTTATACCCCGAATATATGACTTTTAGTTGCTAATTCTCGGCAATATGGGTCTTATGTGCTTAAAATTTATTTTGTAGGTCAAACGTCCGTTTGCGGTGTCAAAAGCTATATATCGAGGTAAATGCGCGTTTTATGGAGCTAAATTCCCTCCCCCGTAACCTTACCCGAGCCTAAACCTAGCTAAACCTACCCCAAACCCTGTGTGTGTTTTGTTTGTCCCTTTTTAATATTTTTTAGATTTTTAGTTTGGGTCGTTTTATTTTTAGTATTTATTTTTGATTTATTTAATATTTTCTAGGTTTTGTTTTCTATTTTATCTTTATTAGTATAGTTTTATTTTATTTTGATTTTTATTAGTTTTTAGCTTTTATTAGGATTAGATATTTTTAGGATTTCATATATTTTTTAGTTTTATCAGATTTTACTTTTTTGTAGAATTTTAGTTTTTAGTTTAATAGAGTTCTATTTTTTATTTTTATTTTATTTCTTTATTTTTTATTTGAGTCTTTATTTTATTATTAGAAGTAGAATTTTTATTTTTTAGATTTTTATTTTTATTAGTTTTTATTTTTTATGTTATTTTTAGGTGTTCAAATTAAACACACACACACACACTTATCTTACACCTCCCATACACTACACTACACACAACACAATCCTCATTCACACCCAACTCCCCTACACCCTACCACACCACATCCCCCTACTCCATCTTCAACCCATCACCCACCTCTTTCTCTCTCCTCACACCCAATCAACCTCCATAACCAAAAACCTTAAACCACACTCAATAAACCCACTAAAACTCAACCTCTCTCAGCCCTTCACCCGCTGCCTCCGGCGCAACAACCAACCCATAACCAACTTACCACCCCCATTCCCATACTCGAAATCACCCATGACCCTGACGACCCCTGCCAGCGCCCCTCTCACCCATTTTCGACGGTGCCCCTTACACCTCCCACAACCCTGCCGACGACGAACCTCCATCGTTGGCTAACCACTGGCGGCGACGCTCCTGACCAACCCCAGAAACCAGAACCAATCCACCGGAATCTTGACCTCACCCAATCCACTTACCCCCGATTCAAATCCGGGTCGACCACCATTTCTAAACCACAAGACCCATTTCTCAATTTTTCACCCATTTCCTCTTACCCGATTTCTCCACCTGCTTTCAAGCCAAGACCAAAAGCAAAATCAATGCCAAAATAAAACCCACATGTATAAAATCCATTTAAACCATTTACCCCACTCATACCCATTTTACCCCCAACCCCTTTTTAACCAAATCAGATTATTATCTCCATGACCCCACTTCCCAAATATCCTCACACCTCACACCCCATGCACATGTGCTCACACCTCTCCCACATGTTCACTCTAGCCCATTACCAAAAATACCCCTTATCCCATGTGCGCCATGCATCTACTATAAAATAAGACTCAAGTCCCCATTTGATGAGACTTATATCAATTTGTAGATAAGAGAATTCTAGAGAGACTTAGAGATAGTTTAGCGTAGAAAATAAATTAGGATAAACACCATTTTGTAAATAGTTTTATTTTATTATTTTTATTTTTGTTAGATATTTGTGAGGTTAAATTTTGTAAGAGATTTAATTGAGTGGATATTTAATTGTAAATCACTTGGATGCCCAATTAGAGGTATTGTATGCTTCAAATTGGAAGATTAGAGTTCAACTTTCTCAAAGAAATTTGGTTTGCTTATTCTATTCCCTTCTATTTTATTTTAGTAGCCTTGATTATTTGTTCATCATGTTTAATATCATGTTAGGCTAAATCCCCTTTCAAGGGGTGAGGGGAAACCCTTATTTGATGTTATTTTAGTTTAATTAGTTTGATTACTTGAAAATTCCCTTTGAATATTAATTTTGATCCCTCACCCTTAAATTTACGCCTCGAGAGAGGGTAAATGATTTTCGAGAGAAGATCAAAATTCTAGTTATAATACCCATTTTAGATTCGAACTAGAGATATGAGTTTCTTAAGTGAGGTATTATTACTTGAATTTCAACTCTATTTTTATTTTCTAAGATTTACACAAATTTTAATTGATCGATCCTAGCGGGTGATTAATTAAAAGGAGTGTAGATCTATTTTCTAGAGTTGTGGTGGGTTAAACTTAATTTTCTAAAAGGTTACTATTAAAATTACATTTTCAACGAGAGTTGATTTGTAATTTTGATATTAATTTCGGAGAATTCAATTAATTCAATTAATTAATTAGAATAGCTAAAATTTGTGGTGTAATTCCACTCCTTGATTGTTCTCACATTATTTACCTCACTTTATCTCTTATTTTAGTGTTAGACTTTATTTTTCACTTTTAGTCACTTTCTAGTTAGTTGTTTTCATCTCACATTTTAGTTTAGTGTTATTTCACCTCACCTCACCTCACCCAATTGTTTTAATATTTGAAAAAGCTAAAAATATAGAAAAGAAAAATTCTAAAAAGAAAATAAAAATTGAATTACAATTGAGTTTGTCTTTAGCTTACCCCCTTGATATGGATTGATACCCTTACTTACCTCTACACTTTAGATTGTTATTATTTTGTAGGTATTTGAGGTTTTGATTAGAAGAGCTTTTCAAGCAACGACGAGAAAAATACACCGAAAAGCCAACTTCATCACTAAAGCCATGAGGATGTCAAACCTATTGATAACTTTTATCCATATGAAACGTCTGGCGTCAACCTTCGTGATATGTGTCAATGGTTCATCGTCACACCATTTGGTTAAGTAGTCGGTGGGAGTGATTATGAACTTTCGATTTCTAGGATCTATAGGTAGGGGTCCCATAATATCCATGCCCCATCTGGGCGAAGGGCCATCGATTGGTGAAATGATTGAGGTCACTTCTGACTTCGATGATTCCCTGATCCCTCATGAATTTTAGTTTATGATACAACGAAAAAGACACAACCCTCATGGTATGGAGCCATTATATGCCTAAAATTGTGTTGTATAATGACTCTGATTCAATAACATGAAACTCAATCTAACGATTGATAGGGTCGACCTTAATTGATAACTTGATTTTTCCTAATGGTGTATCCACATTACCATTGAAATCGATTAGATGAATGACCTTTGTATCCATGACCTGGGCGTTGTATCCAAGTTTGAAAAGCGGGTTAACATATATGATCTCTAAATGTTTCCCCTGATTAACTAGTATCCTTGTAACGTCAAAATTACCCACCCTGAGAGTGAGAACCGAGATATCTTTATGAGGTAAGTTAATTCAGACTAGGTCTTCATCAAGAACATGATCACTTGGTCAAGACCAACCTCCTTGTTGTCTCGCTTACTATGGCCCGACTTGGATATTTATACTTAGAAATCTTCTTGTATATTAGTTGCATTTTTAAGTCTTTCTCAAAGCTTCTTATATGTGTATTAGGATGGATTAGTGTAGATACGTATGCACGTGATCAATCCTGATGGTGGGAGGTCATCATCATCCTTTTCTATATGGAGTTATCCCAACCTAAGGATTCTGTTTTGTCAGTAGTAATGTACTCCCTGAGATTTCCAGTTTGGACATGATCTTCCAAGTAACACTTAAAATCTTACAATTCGCCATCTTATGGCCATATTCTCATTTGGATTTCTCGTCATCTTAGGGGTTTTCTTATAATAAGGTTTATCATTATCTGAAGAATCCTACAAATTATCTCATTGAAAAAAGTGTCTTCTGATTAGTATGCATTTTCATTAATTGGGTTCCTTGATCATCCCTTAGGATTATCTGCTTTGCCCCATTTTTTGGCACAAATTGGTGTGCTCATCTCTTTGATCCATTCTTCGTGTCATTATTTTTGGCTTTCTTGGAAGGTCATTTGACCTGATTTTAAATATTGAGAAGATCATCCTCTACCTTGACATACCAATACACGTCATCATATCGTTCATTGATGAGGTTGACTTCTTAGTGAGAGTGGTAAAGTCACCGGATCTGGCAAGGCTAAACTTGAAAGAAAAAAAATCATCAAATGTTCATTAAGATTGTCAATTTCACTGAACATATTATGGAGTCGACCTCCTTCACTGTCTTGCTATTGGTGATAAAATGAGTGGTAACTATTTGGCCAGTTCACTGAATAAGGAGATCGATCAAGGGGTTGGATTTTCAAACTACTAAAGGCTACTCCCACCCCAAGTAGAATTAAAAACACAATAAATCAAGGCATTATGATAGCTCCATAAGAACATGGATTTCCTGTAGTGCCTGATATTTTAGGTTGGATCAATATTGCCATCATATGTTATAATATTTTGCACAGAGAACTTATTTGGGGGATCCAATGATTTTATGTCCATGGTAAAGGGGGCGACATACCCGTGACCTAAATCCCTCTTGGCAAGATCTTTTGGCATCCATTTTAGATTAGGATTAAAGTGTCCCTTTAACTCTTTCTTGATAAACTCACGTAGGTCGTCACATTTGACGCTCTTCTTGGGAGGTTGAGGTTTGGACGAATTTTTTTTGTGACTGGATTTAGTCTGCCAAAATGGTTGACCTTCACACCTAACTTACATATGGATAAAAAATGAGTGTTCGTGATAAATGAATTTTTTTTGTGACTGGATTTAGTCTGCCAAGATGATTAGAACATGCCACTCACGAACTTCTAAAGTTAGAAATTTGGACTTAGAAATGTTTATTAGTGTTTTCTTACATACTCAAAAGAGTTTCTCTCTACAAAATAACCTCTAAAGGTTTCTGTCTTATTTCTTTTTAGAAATTATGAATTAAACCTGGAGAGTCACATAATTTTTAGGTTATTAGTTAAATTTCTTTTGTGGAAATTACTATCTTGGCCGGATCTTGATTTTATTGATGTATATTTTTTATCCAACACTTTCTGCTTTCATAATCTTAAAAAAGAGACTTCAAGATGTTCACTATCTTTAGATATGGAAATTCGTATAAGTTTTAGAATTTGTAAAATTTATTTTATATATAAATAATATCTTGTTTAGATCTGATTATTTGAATATCTGACAAACTCCAGATTTTAAAATATTTTTACAAATGAAGTCTTATTTTCTATGACATTGAAACCTCTCATACTCATATAGAAAAACCTTGTAATTCATAGGATTTGCTCGTATAAAATAAGAGAGGGTGAGACTGCATATTGGATTTAGGCACATCACGGTTACTTTAGACTCTTATACACAAACACTTAAAAAAAGTGTGTTATTCTTTTGAGAGATTATGTTTGACTGAGTCCACTGAAGGGGATATTAATTAAAGCTTGGGGAACATAACTAGAGAATCCACAATGAAGATATAATACCGTAGGAGGAAAGCTCGCGTAGGTATATTTCTTACTTAGTTAGTATTTTAAGTATTATGTTGCATGCTTGTAATTCTTGATTATTTTTAGCGGATTATTTTTTAGTTGTGGCATAGAGGTCGCCGTGGAGGTTTCCCCTAATTTGGGGTTTCACCACATAAAAATCTCGTGTGTGATTTACTGTTTTCTGTTCTTACGTCTTACATAACTAGTTTAGGATTTAAAGACTAAATAAGGTTTTTATTTTTAAACCTAGTAACAAGCAACTCAAGTTTGATTCTGAATAACTTTTTACACATCGCGTGTTTATTAGTTCAATAGGAGTTTCTTAAAAAAAATTGTTCGGAGTTTACTTAATCATTAACTTATGTTAATAACTTGGTGAACGATTTTCTAGTGGTATCAGAGCGGGTTTGTCAAAAATATTTTGATCATGAAACTCCTTAAATTTATTTTGGTTTCTAGTTTTATAAAATGGATGAAAAATTTGAGAAGCTTGTTAACCTGTCCCGTCCACCCCTCTTTGATGGAAACAATTTTCCTTACTAGAAGGTAAGGATGATTTCTTTCATCCAAGCGACTTTGGGTGATGATGTCTGGGACATGATTGAAAATGGCTATGTTCACCCTACTAAGCCTTTAGCTGAAACCGGTACTGTAAGAATTAAGAAAAGTCTGAGTGAGTTCACTAAGGACTAAAAACATATGTCACTTATTAACAATAAGGGAAAGAACTGCATATTTATTTCTATGAATGAACATGAATTTAAACGTATATATATATATGTACCATTTACAAAGAAGCCTGCCCATCAAGGTGTTGAGCGTGTTAAGGCTGGAAAGACCCAAATATTATTTCAACAGTATAACACTCTTATGATGGATGAGACTGAATCTTTTGATGACTTCTACATTAAATTAACTGATATTATCACTAAATTGCATGCTAATGGGATAATTTATGATAGGAAAGAAATGGTGCTTAAAATCTTGAGATCCCTTCCTGTTAAGTTGATAATAAAAGATATGCCATAGAAGAGATGGATGACCCTAACCTAACTCCTGAATTATTAAGTAGTAAACTTAGAACTGTGGAGATGGAGTTAAAAGTATAAGAAATAAATTACCTCACATTATAAAACATCCTCTCGATCTAATATTGTCTTCTCATCTCCGTTGACTGTCCCTAAAAAGGACCCATCTAACTTTGATCTAAACTTTGAAGAGGATTTAGATACGGAAAGTTTAGATAACCAAATTGCCCTAATGAGCAAACAGTTTAAGAAAATCCTAACGTTTAGAAACTCAGTTGCTTATAAACAAGGGAAAACTGCCTATTAGAACATTCAAAACCCTAGACCACATGATATAAATAGTGATAAATAAACCTCTGATCATATCATACCTAAGAAAGACTATAGTAATGTTCAATGTCATCATTATGGGAAAATGGGACACATTGAGGCCAAGTGTATAGTTAAAATCAACAACACTGTCAAATGTAATATGTGTAAAACTTGGGATGACTCTAGTGACTTTGAAGAGGATGAACCTGAATCATCCAATGCTAATGAATCATGCATGTCCTTCTTTACTAATATAATATATTCTGATGACAATGTATGCTTTCCTGTTGAGACTTCTATATTGACTACTGATATTGATAAAACTCCTGCTGTTGTAAATATTGTATCTACTACTGCTGTAAATGATGTAGATAGATCTAGTTTATGTGTGAGTTAAAGAGAAAAATCTGTTGATGAGTTGGACTTGTGTGTGAGTTCCACTACACAAACTAAAGCGTTAGGTGACACTGCACACACATCACTTAATGAGTCCAAATATGACCTACCTGATATATAAGAATTGTACACTAAGACCCTTAAAAGGAGTGCCAAGCTAGATAAAATGGCGAAACAATTGACTGAATGTGTTAAACAACTTAGTAATACTGTTAGGCAGAACGCTGAGGATTACACAACCCAATATGTTGCCTACGAGACAAAAACCAAATAATACATTTCTAAATTTAAATAGCTTTATGAGGAAAATAATGTTTTAGAAAGAAGGTATAAGGCAACCTTTATTGAATTGGAAGAATCTAAACATAAAGTTTCAAATGTTTTTAAGAAATGTGTGTATTTTGAAACACATGCTAAGACTTACGATGACATCATTAGTTCTAGAAAACTTAATTTTGATAAAAATCTAAGGAAATAAAGACAACTCTTCTAAATTCAAATGTAGTCTTTGTTAAAACAGGCCAGAATTTTAAAAAATTTCTTAAAGGAATTTTACGTGTTGATGTCTCTAAAGCAACTCGAAACGTGTGTAATCCAAAGCCGAAACCGAATGGTAAAGCTACGTACATTTTCCCTCCTAAAAAAGAACTTAGATAAAAGTAAAACTGTTGTAGTTAGAACCAATGTGACATACATGACCAAACCTATTTTCAAGGACTTAAGTAGTAGAGTTAATCCTACCTCGCACCAATAGTGTAATTACTGCGATGTCTATGGTCACTCAATTATTGAATGTGTTAAAAAATGTCTGTACACACCTCTTTATCAAAACTTTAACTATTTAAGGAAGATTAGGCATACGTACGCTCTCCCTAGGCAGAACACTCAAAATTCTAACTATAGGAAGAAAATGGAGGACCTCGAACTAAAAAGAAAGCATTTAGAAAGACTCCTCAAACCTTTATTAAGTCCAAGGCCAAGAAAATGTCAAAATTAAGGCCATTTAGGTCAGAAAAAATGACATTCGACCCCAGCTTTGGTGCAATATGGTTATAATTACGTTTAAAGTTAAACATACCTCAGCTAGTTGGTATTTGGACATGACCGGGGATGAGAATAAATTAACAAACAAGATAGACTTCCTAGGAGGTAGTTTCCTTTTTAGTGATGAAGTCTCATCCCAGATCATTGGTAAGGGAACGCTTTGTGAAGAGGGGATTCTTGCTTAAAATGATGCCTTATTAGTAAAAGGTCTTAAAGCCAATCTTCTTAGTATATCACAATTTTATGATTCTGATAAAATAATTACCTTCCTAAAACTAATTGCAAAATTTTGAAAAAAAGGGTAACTGTATTATTTCAGGAAACAAAAGTAAGAATAATTGTTACACGATGATTTCAAGTAAAGAATCCTGTAAGATAGCCAGATTGGATGATTTTGATATATGGCACAATAGATTGGGTCACACTAATTTTGATAACATACGTAGATTAAGTTCCCAAGAAATAGTTATAGGTTTATCCAAACTGAAAAATACTTTTAACTCTGTTTGTGGTCTTTGCCAAGTGGGGAAAATAAGTAAAGTTGTTCAGAAGAAAGATAAAGATATTTTTAACTTCTAAGCCTCTTGAACTAATCCACATGGACCTCACGGGTCCCTCTAGAACTATGATCCTTTGTGGTAACAACTATATTCTTGTTATGGTGGATGACTTTAAGCGATTTACTTGGGTCACTCTTATGAAAAACAAATCAGACACCTTCCAGGGATTTCTTAAATTGCTTTTAAAGATTGAAAATGAGTAGGAAACCTAAGAATCTCACATAAGGAGTTCTAGAGGTGGGGAATTCAAAGACTCCGATGTGATAAAATATTATATAGGTAATGGATAAAAACATGAATTTAGTGCACCTAAGACACCTCAACAGAATGGTATTACTGAGCAAAAGAGTAGGATAATCCAAGAGATGGATAGGGTTATGTTGCATGCTTAAGGGTTGCCAAAATACTTTTGGGTTGAGGCAGTCCAGACGACGTGTCACATTATTAAATGTGTACACCTAAGAAAAAAAATACCAAAGAGACTTCCTATGAACATGGTACAATAAAAAAACCCAACTTGAAATACTTTAGAACCTTCATGAGTATTTGTTAGGTCTGCACAAACATAAAATCTTACAAAATTTGATACTCGAGGCATTAAAGCCATTTATCTAGTGTTGATACAAAAATTAGTCAGTTGACATGGACCAATTACATAAAGACACATGTCATCTTACGTGGCAAAATATATACTCAGCGTACCAAGCTACTCAGCGTACCGAGCTACTCAGCGTACCGAGCTATTCAACGTACCAAGCTACTCAACTTGATGAGCTACTCAACGTGGAGAGCATCTAGTCAAGAAGATCAAGCGATAATTACAGATTCAATGAATATTGGAATCAATGAACATTCTTATTATGTACAGATGTATATGTCTATTAAATAACGGCGTATTATCTATTCATATTGATAACCCAAGGGCTATAAATACATTGTAACCCCCTCCATAACGGAGAAATCGATCACTTGCGATCATAATTGTGACTAAGGAAAAATACCCAGCAATACAAAACAGTGGACGTAGGCTATTTTCATTAAGACTGAACCACTTTAAAAATCTTTTGTCTTATTTCTTTATTCATAATTATCTGTGATTAATTAATTAGATCAAATCTAGTTTTTACATCAACAGATTGGCGCCGTCTGTGGGAAACGACTATACTTAGCGTTTTTCACTAAAAATCCATTATACATGGCTGAGCTCCCAAAATCTAGCAATAGGAATAATGACGGAGTCCCTCCAACCCGTCTGTTCCTCCAACTGTCAATGAACTCACTGGAATAGTGTCCAGCTTAGACAGGGGACAAACAACTATACAGGATACCATGCGATAACTCATCCAGACTATTCAAAATGCAACACCTGCCTAGTCTGGACAGCGAAGCGTTCATATAAACACTCACCTGCTATCTTCGAGATCCAGATGTACTATGTTTCCCCGTGCTTCCTTGTTTAGGCATACTGAATCGTGTCATAGTAAGAGGTCCATCGATTCTTCTTATCAGCCTTGTCAGACATCACCCATAAGAGTCATGGACTCTCGAGAAAATGTCACTCTAACTCCGGAGCGAACAAGTGCCCTAGAAAGGTTGAGCAGAGTCTCCCCTTTTGATCGTTTGGGCCCCAGGAGGAATATAATTCCTCCTCAGATTGCATTGGGAAATTCTCAACGACCAAATGATCTAAGGGAAGGTTCTGCCCAATCACACCCTCCCGCTCGAACAGAGAGATCCCAAGAGGAGAATTCAGTGCGATCTGTTGCTTGGGAAAATAGATCAGACGCTAGTAATAACGCGTGCAAGGGATCCATTCAGATGTTAGAAGATAAGTTAGGGTAAATGGATAAGGCCAAGAATCCTCTCCAAAGAACCTTTGTCAAATTATCACCCTTCGTACAAGCCATTGTGGACTTTCCCACACCCTCAAAGTTTAAGTCTCCTGTAGTTACGCAGAAGTACGATGGAAAGACTAATCCTGTTCTCCACATAGAACAGTACCAAGCCGTTGTCGATATCTATGCAGTTCCCGATGAGATGAGGTGCAGGGCATTCTCAGGAACTATCACTGGGTCAGCTCAAATATGGTAGAATAACCTTCCTCGGGAACAGATTGCTACTTTTCATCAACTGGCAGAGCTCTTTATAGGAAATTTCTATTTTGGTGCGAAGCTAGTCAAGAGGGTAGAACACCTGTTGAGTGTAAGGCAAAAAATAGGAGAAAGCACCAGGGATTACATCACTCGTTTTAACAATGAGAAATTGGAAGTAATCGATTACGAAGAGAAGACATCCATTACAACTCTGATGAGTGGCCTTTTATCGAACAAGCTGTACTATAATTTGGCCAAAGATCCCCCCAAATCCATGGTAGAATTAATGGCTAAAGCAGCCAAAATAATGAATGCCGAAGAAGCTACGGCTGCAAAGAAGAATGGTGAGACCAAAGTAGAGACTAAAGATGAGGTCAGGTCAGAGAAAAAATATCAAAGCCATAATGGGGGCATTAAGCAATCTAAAGGCAAAGAGACGATAGGGCACTTAAGGAAGTATGGGAATTATACTCCCTTAAAGGTGGATATAAACCATATTCCGGAGGAGATCAAGAACAAAGAATAACTAAATTAGTCGGAGAAGTTGAGGATAACCCCTGAAAGGAGGGATAAATCCAGGTATTGCGACTTCCACAAAGACCATGGACACACGACTAAGTGGTGCATAACTCTCCAGAATGAGATTGAGGCACTAATTCGATGAGGGAAATTAAGCAGGTTCATTAATCGCCAGAATGATGGGAAGACCAACGACAGATTAAGGTGAAGATCTAAATCTCATCGCCGAACAAGAGATGACAAGAAAAAAGACCATAAAGATGATTCGGAGGATGATACCGACCTCCCTAAAAAGCCAAGGCAACCAGAGCACGAGGTATTTTCAATCCATTTTGGTTTATTTGATTGTAATATGATTACATGTGGAGATGCAGGAGGAGGAGATCATATTGCTGAGCAGAAAGCTTACCTCAATGAGGCCCAAACTTGCTCCTATATACAACGAATAAATCTGGCGGAAGAGGATCGCTCGAGGAAGGTTAACAAGGATAAACTAGTCATTGGTTTTTCCCAAAGTGATTTGGAAGGAGTTTTGTATCCTCACGATGACCTATTGGCGATCAAGATGAGGATGAAGGATGTGATTATCTCAAGAGTATTGGTAGATAATGGTAGCTAGGCAGATATCATGTTCTACCCTTGCTTTGACAGTTTAAACTTGAAACTAGCCTAGTTAGAGCCATATCACAGGCCCCTCCTCAGTTTTACTGGAGAAAAAGTCTTTCCACTGGGGACGATCAAGTTTGACATGCTTGTTGGTACCTGGCCTGCCTACAGAACAGAGAAAGTACGCTTTTTCATAATGGACAAAAACATCCAATCAGCCTACAATATAATCTTGTGAAGGGTAGGCCTGAAAAAGTTCGAAGCAGTGCCATCGACGGTACATCAATGCTTGAAGTTTTTTTACCAAGTTTGGTGTGGGACTTGTGAAGGGTGATCAGAAAGTAGCTCGAGAATGCTACTATTCATCTACCGAATAAGAAGAGTTGGAGGAAGCTAGGAAGCAGACCAGCACTTACCAAGTGGATGAGTCTAAAGATGCATAGATTAAGACATTGGACCCCAAAGATGAATCAGATCTTGTGAAGGGTCAAGTCATAGAAACAACGGAAAACTTCATTCTGGACGATGAACGACCAAAAAGAATAACTCAAATCGGCGCTTCACTGGATCCGTCAATAAAGCAAGAGTTAGTGGCATTTTTGAGGCATATAAGTAAGATTTTGTGTGGAGATATGTATGGGATAAACCCAACCTTCATGTGCCACGAATTCAATGTTAATAAGGAGATCAAATCGGTGAAACAACGACGAAGGGTCTTCAGCCCAGAGAAGAACCAAGCTATTCAGGAGGAAGTCGAGAAACTACAAAAGGCTTCTTTTATTGAGGATGTCAAATATCCTGAGTGGTTGGCCGATGTGGTGATGGTTAAAAAGAAGAATAATAAATGGAAGGTGTGCGTTGATTTCACAGATTTAAACAAAGCCTGCCCAAAAGATCACTTCCCACTTCCCCGAATAGACCAACTGGTAGATGCCACCTCGGGGTATGAATTATTGAGCTTCATGGGTGCTTATTCCGGCTACAACCAGATTAAGATGAAACCAGAAGACAGGGAGAGTACCTCTTTTATTACCCCAATGGGAACTACTGCTAAAATGTTATGCCTTTTGGTCTTAAAAATGCAGGTGCTACGTACTAGCGACTAATGAACAAGGCGTTCGCGGAGCAAATTGGCAAAAATATGGAGGTTTACGTCGATGACATGCTGACTAAGAGCAAGAAAGATGCTAATCACATAGCTGACCTAAGCCAAACTTTTCACCAGCTGGAGAAATATCAAATGAAGCTGAACCCGACTAAGTGCGTATTTGGCGTACGAGAAGGCATGCTCCTCGGGTATATTGTGAATCATCGAGGCATTGAGGCAAATCCTGAGAAGATTAAAGCTTTGCTGGAACTATGATCTCTAACTACAAAGAAGGAGGTGCAAAGCCTCATGGGGCGTGTTGCAGCTCTCAATAGGTTTGTCTCACGAGCAACTGAAAGATGTCTTCCACTCTTTAAGACAATCAGAAAATTTTTTGAATGGAATGATGAGTGTGATAAGGCATTTCAAGAATTGGAGCGATATTTGGGGACACCTCCATTGCTGTCCAGGCCAGTAATGGGAGAAAAGTTATACTTGTACTTGGTTGTTTTAGAAAATGCAGTCAGTTCAGCATTGATAAAAGTAGAGGATGGAGTGCAAAAACTGGTGTATTATACAAACAAAGCATTTCGAGGAGCAGAGATTAGATATCCAAGGTTAGAGAAGCTGGCATTAACGTTGATCGAGGCCAGCAGGAAGATGAAACCATATTTCCAAGCCCATACCATAGTGGTGTAGACTGATATACCACTCAGACAGGCCTTGCATAAGCCAAATAAGCCTGGAAGACTGATGTATTAGGCGGTGGAACTGGGCAAGTATGATATTATTTATGAACCAAGGTCTTCGCTCAAAGGGTAGGCGGTGGAAGATTTCATTACGAACTTCATTTACCCAGATACCTCCGACCAATAGGGATCTAATGAAGAACAATCCACGGATGCTAGAGGATCATCAAAGACCGTCTCCGATAAACGTTTGACAACAGATTTATCGAAAGGAATAGTACCACAGCAACAAAAATCCCCTGATAAAAGCCCAACGTGGGGAGATGATAAAAAGAAGTACCAAATATTCCATCAGGGAATTTTATCAGACCAGGAATTTGATAATTGTATACCTATATGGAATTTATATGTTAATGGCTCTTCGTGTGCCATAGGCAGCGAAACCGAAATAATTCTTAACAGTCCAGATGGATTGGATATAGAATATGCTCTGTGTTTCCAGTTCAAAGCTTTCAATAATGAAGTTGAATATGATGCTATGATTGTGGGCCTCAGTTTAGCCAAAACACTGAACACGGAGCAAGTTACGGTGTTTAGTGATTCACAGCTAATCGTAAATCAGATTCTTGGGTTATATGCAATGAAGGGAGACTTCATGTATAGGTATCATGCCAAAGCTATGTCAATTGTATAAGTGATCAGAATACCAAGATTGGAGAATGCAAGGGTTGACGCACTAGATCGATTAGCCTCAGTTACTCGCACCGAGTTATGAAGAACGATTCCTATTGAGATATTGGAAGATCGGAGCATTGATGAGGATCTGATGGTGAGATTCATCACTTTTGATATGGGACCTTCCTGGATGGATCCCATCAGAGCGTACATCGAGGAATAAATTTTACCAACTGAACAACTTGCAGCCAAAAGGCTGAAGTTCAAAGCTGCTCGGTATGTGTTGAGCAATGGAATTTCGTATAGAAGAGGAATGATAGCAGTCCTACAGAGATGTGTTCATTCATTAAAAGTTAAAAATCTGATAGAAGAAATTCACGAAGGCTCTTGTGGAGCTCATGTAGCAGGCCGGACCCTCCTGCAGAGGATGAAGATGCAGGGATACTATTGGCCAATGATGCGAGCTGACTGTCAAGCTTATGCTAAGAAATGCGATAAGTTTTAATGGTTCTTTATTATACGAAGAAGTCCACAGGCATTATTAACCCCAATTACTTCCCCTTAACCATTTGCCATGTGGGGAATAGACCTGGTCGAGCCTATGCCAACTACTGAAGGACGATTTAAATATTTAATAGTCGTTGTTGATTATATCATAAAGTGGGTGGAAGCTGAACCTCTCATTAACATGGTTTATGAAAGGGTATATTATTTCATTTGGAAGAGTATTATCTGCAGATATGGACTGCCGCATGCTTTCATAACTGACCATGGTACCCAATTTGATAATGAGAAGTTTGCTACGTATTGTCACCAAACCAATATTCAGAAGATCCATTCCGCACCAGGCCATCCCCAGAGCAATGGGCAAACAGAGGTGACGAATCGAACTCTGCTTAACGGGTTGAAGAAACGATTGGATGATGCGAAAGGGAACTGGATTAACGAACTGCATTCTGTATTATGGGCTTATCGAACAACTCCCCTAACAACAACTGGGTAATCTCCTTACATGTTAGCCTTTGGAAGTGAAGCAGTCATACCAGCTGAACTGGGGCTACCTACTCACCAGGTGTTTAATTTCAACTCTCTAGTAAGCGATTTGATGAGACGCTTATATCTGGACCTGCTCGAGGAAGTAAGAGGAGATGTGGCTATTCGGAATGCAGCTTATCAACAAAGAACTACCATGTTCTACAATAAAAGAGTTAAGAAATGTGATCTTAAAGAGGGAAATTATGTACTCAAAAAAGTCATTCAGAAGCATAATAAGCTAGAGGCCAACTGACATGGGCCTTATCGTGTAACAACGATTGTTCGACTTGGAACCTACATAATATAAACTTTAGAGGGGGAAGAATTCAAAAATGCATGGAATGCAGAGCATCTGCGTAAATATTATCGATAGTGTAGATTCACATGTATTCCGTTCTTTCAATATGAATAAAATGATATTTTCCCCATTTTCTTTTTAGTTCAATTTTTTCGAAGTACTAGTGCTACACACTACACTTGAAATTTATAAGAAGGCATCAGCAACCACCAACTAAGGTTGGTCGGCACATCAGCAACCACCAATTACGATTGGTCAAATATCAACAACCGCCAACTAAGGTTGGTCGGCATCAATAAACTTAACCAATAATATTTGCATAAAAATCATACAAGGCAAGTCCTGTTTGATTATGGGTGACCTCAAGGGGCATCCAAAACTAGGCAGGAAGACGGGTGACCTCAAGGGGCATCCACTGCCTAGGCGCCAAGGTAATCTAGATAACATTGCTACAACTAAGCAGGACCATGGGATGAAAATCATTCCATTGCTTAGGCACTTATGGGTGACAAGTCACTACAACTAGGCAATAAATGGGGCAAAGTTCCATTGTCTAGGCAATTAAAACAAAACAAGACAAATTGTCCCTTTATAAATATATATACTCATCAAAAGAAAATTACAATTTATTTCCAAGGAACGACAATTACAAAACAATGAACTTTTTCATTAAATATAAATCTCCTATTCTATTGGCCTTTTTCCTTACGATTTTGGTACAGGTTCCATCCCAGTGGGAGGATCATCCAAAGCATAAGGAGAATTGATAAAATTCATATCTCGCAGCATTCTGATGTTGGTCGAACTCGGTCGATCAAGCAAATGTTCAGGTCTAGATATCTCAAAGTCTTCATGAACTTGGTAGTCGTCAAGATACTTGGAGATCAAATATTAAGGAATGGCACGAGCTGGAATCCAACTGACATCTAGCTTAAAGGGAGGCACAGGCAGATCAAGTAATCCAGGCTCATACCAGTCCCATAAGGAATTTCCTTTCTCAATTTTTGTTACAGTCAAGGCGTTCAGCCATCCTTATTTGTATCCCTCATTATTTGCTTATTTCAATCGGGAATCGAGATGGCATAGAGCTTCATTGTATCCCCCCATCCAATATTCTGTGGGTTATTTGTGGAATTGAGAAGTCAACCTCTCCACATGTTGATGAAGTTTTTTCACTAAGTTCTCTTTATTTTCCAATACAGACCTCTGGTTTGATAGTTGCTCAGTAAGACTTTGGATTTTCTGGGACATCTTAACCAGAGCTTAATTTTTGGCTTTCAGCTGAATAGCCTGATTTGTTAAGGCTTGTTGAGTCCTAGTTTCTTTAATACTGCTCCGACCAGCTCTAGCTCTACCCCGCGAGGAAGATGTAGATCTGGCTCGTTTCAAAGCCTCCAATTCTTCTCTCAATGCAACATTTTCAGTTTCGAAAAATGAATTGCCTTCATCATTAACCGAGACCAGTGCTCCAGCAGAAGAAGCAGATTTTAATTATTTTAGTTCTTCCCGCAAGGTGATATTTTCCTCTTCCAACAGTTTGGCAGTGTTTTTATGCTCCTCAATTTCAAGTTTAAGCACGCTCTCTCTCTTTCTGTGGGTTGAAATGAACTTGTCATAGCCCCGATCAACACTCAGCTGTTGGTACTTCTTCTCATAACCCTCATGCAGCAGTGAAGTGGTTTCTTTGTGTTGAAGTTGAAGCTCCTCGATCGTTCCTTAAAGATCTTCAATCATTTCATAGTAAGCAGCATTATTAGCCACAACCCGATCAAGCAGACATTTTAAATATTAGTAAGCCTCAATTTCCCGCTCAGAGGCATCAGGACCAAGGATATTAACTATCTCTTCTTTAGTGAAATCTGTATGACCAACCTTGAAGTAATCATTACATTTCTTCATCAACTCTGTATCATGAGCTGAGAAGAGTTCCATCCCGGCAATAAACTAGTAATGAAAATATGAATAAATCAACAACAATGCAACTACATGTCGAGTAAGTAAAGGACACATCTCAGAATAAATAACAAAGTTTATTTTATTAATCATAAGAGGAGAAGATACAACCAAAGTTATAATGAAAGGGAAAAATAACGTAATTAAAGAGCCGAACAACTCTACACCTTCTTTTTTATTTCCTACAACATCTTCAACTGATTTGGATGAAGGAGTTGGTTGCTCGAAGGGAAGTTAAGGTTTCTCGGAAGAAGTTGTTACCTGCTGAACTTGCTTGAAAGATTGAGGAAGGGTAGCAACAGATGTTTGTTCTATTATTACCATAGAAGATTCATCAGATGCATCTTCATCTTCTTATTATTCTTCAACAGTAGGAGGAGGGCCATGAATGTGCTTCTAAAACAGTTCAAAATCATCATTAACACTCAACTCCTTCAACGCTGCATACTCCATATGGGAAGTAACAGCAGCTAAAGCTTTATTCCATCATTTGTCCCTGCCAGAGCTAAAGGACTTCTTCACATCAACTTTCCTCTTTGCTCTCTCCGAAGAATATTTCTCCCTCAGCAGCTCTTTAGCAGACTTCACCTTCTCCTCAAGCTCTTTCTTACACCGTTCAGCCTCTTTAATCTTGCCATAACTTCCAATCGGCTGGAAAGAGCAACCTTCAATTTTTCCTCCAACTCCTTGAAGGCATTTACAACTTGTTGACGAGTTGACTCAGCCAATCAGAGTTTATTCTCCCACGTAGCTTTGTCCCCTTCGTACTTCTAACGGGACTCCCCTAAAGACTTTGATAACCCAACAAGGGCTTCCTCTACTCCACTGGATGAGGTTGAGGATTTGATGGCTTCATCCTTATCTACGATATATCAAAGTACACCAAAAATTGCAAGAAGAAGAAAGTCATGAATCAGAGCATAAACATGGTAATGAAGAATTAAAAAGATAAGTATAATGACCACTTACTGTGGCAAGGAGTTGATCAGCCACATCGATAACCTTATCTCGAGGAGTTAAAGTTTCAACAGCTCGGCAATCAGGAAGAGTCCCTGACTTGATCAATTTCTTGGCCAAGCCAGGGGTAAGGACAGTTGGAGAGCTAGCCTTCAACGAAGAAATCCCAACTTCAGTAGGCTGGGCAACATCATCCACAGGTTTTTTAGCAAGACCCCTCTTTAACCTTCTCAAATGAGCACCTTCAATCATAGGTACTGCCTCTTCTTCAATCAAAGGTTCTAGCTCTTTTGGGACAATAACTTCAATCAAAGGTACTGCCTCTTTAGGGGAAACAGGGGCTTCTTACTGATATCTTTGGCAGGAGGAACAATATCCTTTTTCTTAGTTTCGTCAGCTGGAACATCGCCCTTGTTCTTCTTCGCCCCTTCAGTACCAGGGGAAGACTTGGCAAAGAACTCAGGTACCCTCATCTTCTTTGTCATCAAATCAACGATAAAGGTACCCAAATCAGAAGAAGATTCTCCTACAGTCGCTGGAGATGCCGTTACTTGGTTAATATCAATTACCATAGGAGGAACGAGGGGTCGGGAAATAAAAGACGAGGTGGTGTTATTGTATCTCAACAAATAAGAAACAGACCTCACGTGCTCCCCATCAATGGATTTATGCAAACCCCAGATAAGTGTTAAGTTTTTTATATTTATGTCACACTCTTTTGGAGATTTCATTTTGCTATCAACTGCAAAATAAAAATGTCAGTGATGCATTTTATCAAACAAAAACAGAGCTCAATTGAAAAAAATAAAAAAACAACCTATCCCATTGCCATAAAGTGGACATCTAGGACCTTGGTATACATCTTTTCCTTTTAACGGGGGGTGTTGCCAATTTTTCATCACAACCCCATGATCAAAATAGTCCCTATTGGCATCGGGAAGATTGACCAGTAAAGCTCTATTTGAAAACCTAGTTTTTAAATAGAAAGCAGTGTCGTTGGTAACCTATTTATAACAATACATAATTTCAAGAATTCCTAAACCAGTTCAATGTATTTGGTTAAATCTATATACGCCATTAACTACCCTCCATGTATTTGGAGCTACTCTTGCCGGAACAATATCGAAATATTGGCAAAACTCTAAACACAAGGGGTTAGGCGGAAATGAAAACCCGCATTCTGCTATAAAAATGGAGGGAAACTAGTGTCCCTCAGCTAAAGAAAATAAATTAGAAGGTCAAGGAGGTTCCTCTTGGATAACCCAAGAGGGAATTGAAAAATTAGCTCGGAATTTATCTAATGATTCAACAAGATAAACCATGATGACTAACGCAAAGAAAGAACAAGGAAGAAGTTCTTACAGAAAATTGAGAAATCTGCTAAAGCGGACAACAGAAAGAATGATCGTTAGAATTCAAAGTGAGAAGATAAAGAGTTCGGAAGTCTAAAAAGCGAAAGGTGGAAGATGACTTGATTCTATCTCTTTTAAATTCCCTGCATCGGGAAGCGAGAAAAGAAATGATTACTAGAAAAGACGATTGCGTTTCCAGCGGCTAAATGATGAAAAAGACGCAAATACCCAAGCGTCTGTCGAAAATTCAAAATATTTACAAGTGTGCCATTTCGTGCTCAAAATCATTAAATGTCAAATGTTGGAGATCTGTAATCTAACAAGACTGGGTAAAAGTGTTCGAGCAACTTCTGGGAATAATGTTCCGCACTTTCATACTCAACCTCAACTGTGAAACATTGGGGGCTTCTGTTAATACAAAAATTAGTCAGCTGACATGGATCAATTACATGAAGACACGTGTCATCTTACGTGGCAAAATATATACTCAGCATATCGAGCTATTCAACGTACTGAGCTACTCAACTTGACGAGCTACTCAACGTGCAGAGCATCTAGTCAAGAAGATCAAGCGACAATTACAGATTCAATGAACATCGGAATCAATGAACATTCTTATTATGTACAGATGTATATGTCTATTAAATAACGGCGTATTGTCTATTCATATTGACAGCCCAAGGGCTATAAATACATTATAACCCCCTCCATAACGGAGCAATCGATCACTTGCGATCATAATTGTGACCAAGGCAAAATACCCAGCAATGCAAAACAGTGAACGCAAACCATTTTCATTAAGGCTGAACCACTTTAAAAATCTTTTGTCTTATTTCTTTATTCATAATTATCTGTGATTAATTAATTAGATCAAATCTTGTTTTTTACATCAACATCTGGTATATTCCCAATCAAGTAGGGCTCATCGTGTTTATAACCTGCGTACCAAGGTTATAATAGAGTCTATTAATGCAATTATAAATGACACAAATGCTGAGAGTTGTGACAGTTAATCAGTAGTCATGGATTAGTCTGAAAATATTTTTATACCTGACTCTCTTGAGATAACTGATCCACTGTCACCTAAGGTCCTTGCAGTACCAACCTGGGTTTCTAAAGACCAAACCCTTGACATTGTTATTCGCAACCTGTCTGAGCTTGTGCGAACTAGATCCCACCTCCAAAATTTATCTAACTTTGCATATTTTATTTCTCTCGTAGAACCAAAAAGTTTAAACGATTCCCTTTGTGACTCATTCTAGATTAATAATATGCAAAAAGAGCTTGTCCAGTTTTAGGGTCAGGATATTTGGTACCTAGTCCCGCAACCTGAAGATAAAAAGGTTATCGACACCCGCTAGATTTTCAAAAATAAAACTGATGAGTCTGGGGTTGTAGTTAGAAACAACGCTAAGTCAGTAGCGCAAGGATATTCTCATATAGAGGGAATAGATTTTGACGAGTCTTTTGACCCGGTAACAAGACTGGAGTCTATTTATCTTCTCTTAGCTATTGCCCGCCATTTGCAATTTAAACTTTTTCAAAGGGATGTTAAGTCGGCCCTTTAAATGGTATTTTATCAGAAGAAGTCTACGTTGAGCGACCTAAGGGCTTTGTTAATATATCTTACCCTAGCCATGTATATAGATTGAAAAAATCATTGTATGGCTTAAAGCAAGCCCCTAGGGTCGAGTATGAGCGCCTCTCAACCTTTTTAGTCAATTAAAGGTTTGAGCATGGTGGCAATGACCAGACACTATTCGTCCAAAAAATTGATCACAATGTTTTAATAGCACAAGTGTATATAGATGATATAATTTTTGTTCCACTTCACCTGAGCAAGTAAAGGACTTTTTTCGTATAATGAATGGTGAATTCAGATGTCCTTGATGGGGTAGTTACAATATTTTCTCGGTTTATAAGTTAAACAATGAGTGATGGTCTTTTCATTTCTTAGTCTTAATATGCTGGTGACTTAGTGAAAAATTTAGTCTTGATAATGCTAAATCTGCGCGAACACCCATGAGCACTTCAACTAAAATATCTAAAGATGAACATGGGAAAAGCATAGATCCTACTTTGTATAAAAGTATGATAGGGAGTTTATTATACCTTACTGCATCTAGACCTGATATTTCTTTTGATGTATATGTTTGTGCATGCTATCAATTTTCACCTAAAGAATGTCATTTGTTGTGTGTAAAACGAATTATAAAATATGTTAAGGGAACACTTAATTATGGCATTTCGTATACAAAAGACATGACAAGCGCTATAGTTTGTTACACAAATGCTGACCGGGCAGGTTGTTCAAATGATAGTAAAATTACGTTTGGTGTGTGTTATTATGTTAGGAATAATTTGGTTGGATAGAGTAATAAAAAATAGAATTGTATATCTACTACTGAATCTGAGTACATTGCTGCTGGTAGCTGTTGTGCACGATTATTATGGATCAAACAAATGCTGTGTGATTATGGTATTAAAGAAGAGAAACTTACAATATTTTATGATAACCATAATGCTATTAATATATCTAAAAATCCAGTTCAACACTCATGCACTAAGCACATCAAGATAATACATCACTTTATTAGAGAACTTGTTGAATCTAAGGAACTTGAAATTGAGTACATGAACAAAAAAAATTTTAGCTAACCTGTTCATGAAACATTTAATAATATTAGGTTTGAATCACTTAAGAAAGCCATCGGGGTGATTGTACTCACATAATAATTCTTCATATTTGTCATTTCCTCGGTATGTATCACGCTTATAATTGGTTTTTGAGGATTTTGGGTATGGTAGTTTAACAAATGATAAAATAGGCCTCCTTTATCTTGATAATGTAGGACCCTTGATTATGACAATTTATGTGAAGAATAGTTTCTTTTATCTCCCTTATATATATATTTTGACCCGTTGGCTATTTGAGACAAAATGGGGGAGAAGACCTTGAGTACAACTTTGATTTATCATGTTATATTTCTCTCTAATTCAACTAATATGCCTCCAAGTGTTTTATTTCAGGCATTCTCATACAGATGCATTGTACATTCTTACCATATTAGGGTATTGGTATGTAATTATATGAGTAATATATTTTAATTTATTTTATTTTTGGTTTCAGGAAAGGGATGGGTAGAATAATGTAACACTCCATATATTTAAAATTTGAATTTAATTATATTAATTTGGAATCCGCAAAAATAAAAATTTTGGAATTAATTATTTTTAGTAATTTAATATGTTGGTATTTATTTATGGAAAAGGAACTTTTATTCGAAAATGGAATCGGATTTAATTTATGGAAGTTGTGTTTATATATATATATATATAAAGGTTCTCGGCGGATTAGGTCCCCCGAACCGGTTCGGGGCGAACCGGTTCACCCTGTCAATTGCGTGGCAGTGCGTCTGTTATTTACGGAGTTTGAGTGGGATTAAAACACCTACACTTATTTATATAAATAGATTTCGGGGCTAGACTTTTATGAACACATCTACCTTAAACCTAAGATCAAAAACCTCCTCTTATTCATCTCCTTCAACCTCCAAACCCTAACCTTATTTAAAATAAGATTTCAATCCAAGTTTTGAAGGCCAAAACCATATTGTTTCAAGATAGTCCAAGAGATGAACTTTGTCATCCTTTCGCAAGGACCACATCTTCATAATCAGATTTCTTCAAACAAATCTCAGTTAGGGTTACCTCTATTGATTTTCCTTAGTATTATGCGTAGTAATTATGGCTTACACACTAAATATATGTGTTTTCTTAAAATAAATTAGAGATATTAATTAGAAAAAGTTGAAGACAAATCAAGGTTGTCTTTATGAAATTTTCTATTATGAATGAAGACTCAAAACCTTGCATGTGAGGATAGAGATTTGTGTTCCTTAGACTTTAAGACACTTGTAAGTAGATTTTTACGTAGAAATATCGTGTAACTAATTTTTATCATGTTAATTCATGTTGACCTTTTTGGATGTTGCGTAGTAGATAAATTATTGTTGTATAAATTCGATAACATGTATGTGATTTAAAATTGAATAATTTGATGAGAAAGTAATGTTTAATTAATATTACAATTAAACGAACATTAGTTGATTCATTTGTGATGTGTGGATTAAATTGGTAGAATTATTGTGATAAATGGAAATTTAGCCTTATGTCACTATTAATTTTATTATGTTCGACATCGTGGGATAGATAGGACGCTCACCTTTATTCGGGGTGCTTTCTAGGTATGGGACTAGTTAGTAGGCCTTTGGGTTGTTATTGCTTTCTAAGTATGGGGCTAGATAGTGGTGACGGTTTACCGATAGATATTCCGGAGTGGGGCAGATTTTTACGTTATTCCTTCGTTTAGCAAGCCTAGGGGTGAGTCTAAGTGGTGTTGGTTAGTTGGTTTTCTTCCTAGATGATAGGCTAGAAAATACTTGTATGTTGGATACCTTTAGGTATGGGACTAAGGGTGTTTTGGAGACTTTATGTCAATATAAAGGGTGGGGATAATTTGAGATAAAAATGAGAAAACTTGAGAAATTATGAATTAATACCTAAGAAAATAAACGGGTATTAAAATGGAATTACGACACGAGTATGTACAGGGTTGACAGTTAAATGAGCCGACTGGCTATATCGACGTGGGTATGTGTGGCGTTACGAGTATGTGCAGGCTGACAGTTAAATGGACTGATGGGCTATAGTGACGTGTCGTGTGTGGAACCTCACGTGTGTGTGCAATGCTGATAGTGAACCGGACTGACTGACCATAGTGAGGGGAATGGGTGTGTTGTAGAACTTTTAGCGGGAGTCTCGCAACTAAAATGATGTAAGACTTTAAGCGGGAGTCCCGCAACGGATATTAAGGATGGATAAAAATAAACATTGGGTTAATGGAATAAAATGAAATATATAGGTGTTGTAAAATGTAAATAATTAGACTTGGACCTCGGGAGTGACTTAGAAGTGGTTAGATGGTAATTTATTTTTATTTGTCGATTATTATATCTCGTTTAATTTAAAATCTTCTACTGTCGTGTTTATTGCGTATAATGCAATTGTCTGGGTTCAAGGACCCTATTTGAGAGGAGTAGAAAGTATCCATGCGGCGGGCTCTGACCCATTGCATTGACTAATATTTTAGGTGTAGTGCTGGAGTGTCTACATAGGATTTATTGGAGATCATTCTGAAGGTGCAACTAGAGTTTTATTTATTTGCTCATTTTACTAATGTATATGTTTACTTTTATACAATCTCTTTACATTATGAGACTACATTATGGATTTTATTGGGCTATTCGGTTCCAAAGTTGTCTATGGTTTCAGTCAGTTACTTTATTGTATTATTTATTTTAAGTGGGATTATTTTTGGAGATTAATATGATGATGGATTTTATTATTTCTTGGATGATTATTTATTGGATTAGTCTGATTATTCTTTCGTGGATGAAATTTTTATATGTCTCATATCTGTCACATGTTAAGAATGATATTTAATCTAGCAAGAGAATAATCATTCAAGCAATAATAAAATCCATCACTATGCTCATCTCCAAAAATAATATAACTCCGAATGAAATAATCCAATAAAGTAACTAACTGAAACCATAGACAACTTTAGAACCGAATGGCCGAATAAATTCCATAATGAAGTCTCATAATGTAAAGTGATTGAATAAAAGTAAACCTATATTAGTAAAGCAAGTAAATAAAATAAAACTCTAGATGCACCTCTAAAACAATCTCCAATAACTCATATGCACCTACTCCGGTACAAACCTGAATATTAGTCAACGCAATGGATCAGAGCTCACCCTATGGATACCAGCTACTCTTTTTAAATAGGGTCCCTGAACCTAGATAATAGTATTATGCAAAATAAACACGACAATAGAATATTTTAAAATAAGTGAGATATAATAATCAATGAGTAACAATAAATTACGATCTATCCACTTATAAGTCACCCCCGGGGTCCAAGCCCAATTATTTACATTTAACAACAACTAATTATTTAAATTAATTCCATTAGACCTGTGATTATTTTTACCCATCATTAATATTCGTTGCGGGACTCCTTCTTAAAGTCTTACGTCATTTTGCACTACTCCCGCTAAAAGTTCCACACCACACCCATTCCTCTCACTACGGCCAGTCAACCCTGTTCACTATCAGCTCTGACCACACTCGTGAGGTTCCACGCATGATACGTCACTATATCCCGTCAGTCCGTTTAACTATCAACTCGCGCATTATCGTGACTCCACACACCCCCGACGCTATAGATAGTCGACCCGTTCGACTGTCAGCCCTGCACATACTCACATCGCCAATATATCTTAATCCTGGTGGAAGCCGATACCAGGAATGCTCAGGGGGTTACAGATGGTATCATAGCATGGTCTTAGGTCTAGTTGGTTGTGAGTCTATTTTAGCTTTCGTGTTGCTTGTCCTTGATTCCTTTTGATGATTTTTAGTCATATTGATTCCGAGTATGATGTCATTTTGTTCTTATCTTTTTAGATGGCGAACACTAGGTGATCTGGAGATAGGAGAGAGAGTTTTATTTTTGGTTTCACAAATCAAGATAGACTGAGGCAGTTTGCGTTGGATGTCGAGGAGTTGGCGAAGATAATGCGTGAGGCCACGACGTGTGGTATCAAAATGGGGAGACAAAGGTGGGTGACATTGGAGGTGTAGCAGCAGGGTACACCCGATTCGGCTTGGGATAGGTTGAGAGCCAGTTTCCACATGGGCAATCCTCCCACCTTTATCGGAGGACTTGACCCAACGGTTGCTCATCAGTGGAGTAGACATGGAGCGACATTTGATGACGGTGGACTACAATGATGTGCATAAATAAATGTTGGCTACTTTCAAGATGACATGAGATGCTTTATAGTGGTGGGAGAGTGTCACCACATCGGAGGACAGGGATCATTTGAACTATGGTGATTTTCTGATCAAATTTAATGATAAGTAATTTCCATATGCTATTAGGATTATGAAGAAGAGATAAGTTTTGGACATGGAGCAGGGCTCAAAATCAGTTATCGAATACGAGCACAAATTTATCTAAGTTTATACCCGAGGAAGTCAATATTGAGGTGAAAAAGATGGAATGTTTAATTAACTAATTGTCTTGGTCTATTAGGCAAATGGTGTTAGGGAATCCGACGTACAATACGTACTCTCAGGTGGTGGATGTCGCCATGTTATTGTGGCAGGAGAAGGCAAATTATCAAACAAAATTGGGGCAAAGGCAAGAGAAAACCGGTCAAGGAGGAGAGAATAAGGTTCACAATGACCAGTCATGGAAAAAGCATAGGATAGGTCAGGAGCAGCAGGACAATAGCATCCCGTAGGGCCCTCAAGGGAAAAGACAGTCAGGTGAGCGAGTGCCCAACCGACAGTACAGACCTTTTCGGGGTGCGTGTTTCAGTTGTGGGGAGATAGGGCACCGAGATTCTAGGTGTCCAAAGGCACAGGACTAGCCGGGTCAGGGGCCTCCACCAGTGGCAGCACCAGTGCATAGGGAGCGCTAGCAGTGGCAACACCGACAGTGACTTCAGTGGGTAGGTGTTATATACTTTTGACTCAAGAGGGTCAAGCAGGGCAGGCGCCGCAGGAGCCACGATATGTCTTGTAGCAGGGTAGGTATTATTTTCTTATATATATATATATATATTGTGTTTTTTATTGTGAGGTACGCGCGGGTAGGATTCGGTGTATGGGCGCCTAATCGCGGTATTTATAGGTAGACATATGTGAGCCTTACTTTATGTTGCGCGTTTACGCTTCGTCGAATTTCGAGGATGAAATTCTTGTGTTAGTGGGGAAGTATGTAACACCCCGTAGATTTAAAATTGTAATTTAATTATATTAATTCGGAATCCGCAAAAATAAATTTTTTGGAATTAATTATTTTTGTAATTTAATATGTTGGTATTTATTTATGGAAAAGGAAATTTTAATCGGAATTAGAATCGGATTTAATTTGAGGAAGTTATATTTTTATATATATATAAAAATAAGATTCTCGACGGATCAGGTCCCCCGAACCGGGTCGGGGTCACGGCGAACCGGTTCGCCCAGCTAGTTGCGTGGCAGTGCGTCCGTTTTTATGAGTTTGAGTGGGATTAAAACACCTACACTTATTTATATAAATAGATTTCGTGGCCAGATTTTATGAACACATCTAAATTAAACCTAAGCGCAAAAACATCCTCTTATTCATCTCCTTCTACCTTAAAACCCTAGCCCCATTTAAAGTAAGATTTCAGTCCAAGTTTTGAAGGCCCAAACTAAATTTTTTCACGATAGTCCAAGAGAGGAACTTTGCCATCTTTTCATATGGAGCACATCTTCATAATCATATTGCTTCAAACAAATCTCAAGCATGGTTACATTTATTTCTTTCCCATAGTATTATGCGTAGCAATTATGGTCTACACACTAAATACATATATTTTCTTAAAACAAATTAGAGATATTAATTAGGGAAAGTGGAAGATAAATCGTGACTGTTTTTGAGAAAATTTGTAATATGAGTGAAGACTCAAAACCTTACATGTTAGGATAGAGATTTGAGTTCTGTAGACTATAAGACGCTCGCATGTAGATTTTTACATATAAATATCTTGTAACTAATTTTTGTCATGTTAATTCATGTTGACCTTTTTGGATGTTGCGTAGTAGATAAATTCTTGTTGTATAAATTCTATAACATGTACGTGATTTAAAATTGAATAGTTTGATGAGAGAGTAATGTTTAATTAATATTACGTTTAAGCGAACGTTAATTGATTTATTTGTGATGTGTGGATTAAATTGGTAGAATTATTGTGATAAATGGAAATTTAGCCTTATGCTACTATTTATTTTATTATGTTCGACACCGTGGGAACGACGGGGTTATGGGATAAATTGGGAGCTCACCTTTATTAGGATTGCTTTATAGGTATTGGACTAGTTAGTAAGACTTTGGGTTGTTATTACTTTCTAAGTATAGGACTAGATAGTGGTGACAATTTACGGATAGATATTCTGGGGTGGGACAAATTTTTACGTTGTTTCTTAGTTTAACAAGACTAGGGGTGAGGCTAAGTGGCGTTAGGTTGTTGATTTTCTTCCTAGATGATAAGCTAGAAAATACTTGTGTGTTAGATACCTTTAAGTATGGGAGTAAGAGTGTTTTGGGACTTTGTGTCAATATAAAGGGTGGGGTTAATTTGAGATAAAAATGAGAAAACTTGAGAAATTGTGAATTTATGCCTAAGATAATAAACGAGTGTTAAAATGGATTTGAGGAGCGAGTATGTACAGGGCTGATAGTTAAACGGGTCGATTGACTATAGTGACGTGGGTGTGTGTGGCATCATGAGATTGTGTGGGCTGACTGTTAAATGGGCTGACGGGCTATAGTGACGTGTCATGCATGGAACCTCACGAGTGTGTGCAGAGCTAAGATTGAACCGAGATGACTGGCCATAGTGAGGGGAATGGGTGTAGTGTAAAACTTTTAGTGGGATTCCCGCAAATAAAATGATGTAGGACTTTAAGCGGGAGTCCCGTAACGAATATTAAGGATGGATAAAAATGAACATCGGGTTAATGGAAATAAATGAAATAATTAGCTTTTGTTAAATGCAAATAATTAGACTTGGACATCGGAGGTGACTTAGAAGTGGTTAGATGGTAATTTATTTTTATTCGTCGATTATTATATCTCGTTTAATTTAAAATATTCCACTGTCGTGTTTATTGCGTATAATGCTATTGTCTGGGTTCAAGGATCCTATTTGAGAGGAGTAGCTGGTATCCATGCGGTGGGCTCCGACCCATTGCGTTGACAAATATTTCTGGTGTAGTACTGGAGTAGCTGAATAGGATTTATCGGAGATCATTCTAGAGGTTCAACTAGAGTTTCATTTATTACTCATTTTACTAGTATAGGTTTACTTTTATTCCGTCACTTTACATTATGAGACTTCATTATGGATTTTATTGGGCCATTTGGTTCCAAAGTTGTCTATGGTTTTAGTCAGTTACTTTATTGGATTATTTATTTTGAGTAGGATTATTTTTGGATATTATCATGGTGATGGATTTTATTATTGCTTGGATGATTATTTATTGGATTAATCTGTCTATTCTCTTCTGGATAAAAGTTTTAAATGTCTCATATCTTACACATGCTAAAAATGATATTTAATTTAGCAATTCCCGATGTAGTCTTGGTGGCGGTCGGCGCTAGGAATGCACGGGGTGTTACAAATAGATCTTTTGTATAGGAATCTAGGATTTTAATTTTTTACCCGCGAGTACCGAGTACTCAAGGAAATTTTGTCTGTAATATCTAAATGGGGAGATTGAGAACACAATATATGGTTAACTACTTGAATTTGTGCCATATAGGAGTTCCAACTAGTTTGGATATATAGACAAATTATTTTTAGATTTTTGAGCTCTTCTCCAATGTGTACTATGAAGACTACTATTAGCATCCTCAGCATCCTCCAAGTCTACCAAATAAGCCTAAAGGGTAGTTAAACAACACACTCTAAGAACACAAATTCATATTATGAATTCTCTGTTAAAATATTTTTTGGAAATTTTTAAACATTTTTAAAATGATTTTTAAACGTTTAAGTTAGGGTTTAAAATGTTTACGAGTTAAAACTGGAATTAATATATTTCCATAAAAAACTTCCTGGGTAGAATCTAAAATCGACACAAACATTTGTGGGGTTAAATTGTATTTTTAAAGGTTTGAAAACACGCGTTTGTTTTCGTCTTTTTTCTTGTCACGTGTGTGAAGTTGTCCTATTATGATTGGTCAGAAGTGTGTTTTCTCACACTCATATTCTTGAGATCGTTCATCAACCGTTAGATCATATCTCATCAATGATCTGCATGTTTTATTTAGTGATCCCAGTGCAATAGATTTTAATCAATTAGATTACTTTTTTGTATGATGCCATGTGAACCCTTAGATTAATAATTGAATAGTCATTTTAATCTTAGCCGTTTATTTTACTCGATCGTCTAGAATCTTCCTCTCCAACTATAGATAGGAGTCGTATCTCAGCCATTTGAGAATTTTAGGAGAGCGTAGGTCTGAGAAAAAAATGAGAGAGAGAGAGAGAGAGGGAGAGAGAGAGAATAAAGAAAAAAGGAAAGAGGGAGAGGAGTGAAATCAGTGACGAAGAAGAGTGTTTAGAAATCTCCAAAACACATTTTCATACATATCTTTTAAAAGAAAACCTAGGGTTTCATTTTCAAACACTATTAGGGTTTTCCGGGTTTAAACGTTTGTGTTTTCTTACACTCTGAAAATAGTTTCTCTCTCAAAAACAACCACTCAAGGTTTTTTGTCATATTTTTTCGGAAATTGTGACTTAAACCTAGAGATACATTTTCACGTAATTTTTAGGTTGTTAGTTAAATTTATTTTGTAGAAATTACTGTCTTTTTTGGATCTTGATTTTATTGTTGTATATTTTTTATCCAACACTTTCTGCTTTCATAATCTTAAAAATGAGACTTCAAGATGTTCAATGTCTATAGATCTGGAAATTCGTATAAGTTTTTCATTTTTTAAAATTTATTTTTTATATAAATAATATCCTGTTTGGTTCTGATTATTTGAATATCGGACAAACTCCAGATCTGAAAAGATTTTTACAAATGAAGTTTGATTTTCTATGATATTGAAGCTTCTCATACTCATATAGAAAAAAGTTGTATTTCATACTTGCTTGTATAAAATAAGTGAGGGTGCGACTGTATATTGCATTTATTCACATCACAGTCACTTTACACTCTCATACACACACACTTAGAAAAAGTGTGTTGTTCTTTTGAGAGATTCTGTTTGATTGAGTCCAGTGAAAGCAAGGAATTAAAGCTTGGGGAATAGAACATGAGAATCAACAAAGAAGAGATAATATCGTAGGAGGAAAGCTCGCGTTGGTATATATCTTATTTAGTTAGGATTTTAAGTATTCAGTTGCATGCTTGTAATTCTTGAATTTTTTTGGTTGTGGCGTAGAGGTCACCGTGGAGGTTTCCCCTAATTTGGGGTTTTACCATGTAAGAATCTCGTGTGTGCTTTACTGTTTTCTGTTCTTACCTTTTACATAATTGGTTTAGGACTTCAAGACTAAATTAGGATTTTATTTTAAAACCTGGTAACAAAGCAACTTAAGTTCGATTTTGAACAACTTTTTACACATCTTGTGTTTACTAATTCAAAGGGAGGTTCTTAAAAGTGTTTATTCGGAGTTTACCTAATCATTAACTTAGGTTAATAACTTGGTGAACGATTTTCAATGTAGGGATGATTCGAACATCTTAAATGCACATCCATATATGGTAACTACAAAATACAAAAATCTTTTTGTCTTTTTTAAATTTTTTCTCAAAAATAAAATCTTTTTGAAAAATTTCAATTTTTTTTAAAAAAATTGAAAATATTTTTGGATTTTTTAAGATTTTTTAAAATAAAAGATATATAAAACATAAAAAATACAATCTGGCAATATGGACAAATGATAATAACATGAAAATCACCATATACTAGATACAAGTCAGAACCTCAATCATTAAGCCGGGAGGAGTTCTCCATAAGAATAGGCATCCTTTGAAATTCCTCCGTTATACGCTGAGAAGTCTTGACTAAAAACTCTACTTCCTCTAAAAAAAACTCTCAAAATATCTATGGTGATATGTGGGAGCATGCAGAGTAACATGTGTGAGAGTGCGTGTGGGTCCCTAGCATAAAATAAAACTCTCTAAGGTGATCTCTTTATTTGCAATGGGAACAAACATAAACTATCTTGGGTCTACCTTTAGTTTTTTAGCCTTGCACGTGTGGGGATTCGAAGATATGGAGATCCTTTTTTCGCTACTCGCATCGGTGTCTTCGTAGTCTAGCCTTGAATATAAAATTGATCGTCGTCAAATGGGGGTAACATGAACAGATAGAGTCGCCAATCGATTTTACTCAAAATAGGAAAAATAATATCACCGCCTCGAAATAACATCATCAAGGTCAAACTGATAGATGCAAAACCAAGTGATTCGAAGGTTCGGGGGCTAAGTTATAGAATGGCAAGGTGTTAGGCGCCCATTTTTCCCTTTCGGTCTCTTATGGGTTATTACTAATCTTCTCCTTTTCTCTCTGTGATGTGATGTGTGCGTGTGCATGTGTATAATATAAATAACGGGAGAATGTAATCATCCGACTCGCGTCATGGAATGGACGGAGCAGACTCATCCGTAGGAGTGTACCCAAAAATAATCATAAATATAAGGTACAAGTGTTCGTCGAATCATGAATTTCTATGAAATATCGAATGTTCACTTCAGAAGAGATACAAACATGTAGGAGTCCAAGACACCTGAAATAGGTATAATATAATATAAAAGGCAATAAAATGAAAGGGGAGGACTCAAAACTCAGGATTGACCCAAGATGCCTATGTAGCCCAAGGGGCATCAAAGTTCACGTAGTTCGAAAATAGCGTAGAGGTGGGGTTCAACCCATAAATCCAAGTGTTGGAATCCTATTTGAATGTTTTATAGAGAAATGTGTTCAAGTGTGAAAGCGTGGAAAATTAGTGGAATCTTACTCTTGGAATTTATGAATAAACCTCTTTTTGTCTTTTTGTGTTTTTTACAAAATAAGTTGTGTGTAATACTAATAATAAAAAGTGAAAAATATTTTATGTGAGATAATGAAATAAAACTAGAAGATATCATAAGATGAGAATAAAGTTAATAATAACATTAAAATGAGTAAACTAGAAAAAGGATGAGGATGGGTTACTCCTTGATAGATCTTTTTCGCTGAATTTGGAATATATGTAGGCTGATGTTTTTTAATGGTATGAAGGTAATATGATGGTGTATGGCTTAGTGAGGTAAGAAAGTGAGGTGAGGAAAACTTAGAAAAAGGACTTTTTTTTGGAATAGGGGAGGCTTTGACTTCAAGGGGAATGTTTTCTGATTGCTGAGAGGGTCGTTTCCTAGGGTGAGGTCATGGCCCATTTATTGTGTATTTTAGGGTTAACGGAGTGCCGATCGACATGTCCCTAGCCTGCCTATCAACATAGAACATGCCTTACCGATAAGGAAAAGTACACCCTCCCCCCTGGGGTGCTTACAGGTAGTTTGGAACAGAGTTTTTGAAAAAAATGGGCCTAAAATGCAAACCGTAAGTTCAAATCATGCACGGCCAGAACCGTTGGAATGGGAATTCAGATCCCTTTAAGAATACATTGAGACACTCCCGAGTTTGGGAGTTGACCAAATTAAAATGAGGCTTGGAAGCGCCTAATGGTCTCTTGATAGGGGATTTTAAGAGGAAAACAGGTTGTTCGTGTGAACTGTGAGACCAATTCACGCATGACATGGACCGTTGGAAAGGTAATTCAATGCACTTTAAGATTTCATTTAGATTCTCTCGGTTTAAGAGCTGAACAAAATCGGGGCCCAAAAGTGGTTGGTGACCCTTCGGAGTAAAACGAATCATTCGTCCGAACTGTGAAGCTGATTCTTGAATGACATGGACTATTTAAAAGGGATTGAAATTCCCTTCAAGATTTCATTGTGGTACACTCAGGTTAGATAGCTGACCAAATTCAAATAGAGTTTGAGAGCACCCAATGGCCTCCAGATCAGTACTCGGAGTGAAACAGATTGTTCGTGAAAATTATGACGCCGATTCGCATTCGGGACAGACCATTGGAAAGGGGATTCAGAGCCTTTTGAGGATTCATTGAGCTTTACTCAAGTAAGAGAGTTGACTGGAGTCAAACGGATCTCTGGAGTGCCCGATGGCCTCCAGATCAGTACTCAGAGTATAACTTAGGATTCATGGCGAGTGAATTAGTGTTAGGGACGTAGAAAGGTACTTAGAGGGAGTCCTAGGATGGGATGTCTACACGAATATTACTAAAGAATTATGGATAGTAACCTTAGCATTAAAACGATATGGTAGTGATGTCAAAATATTTTTAACAACCGTTGTCTGAGGAATTATCTCAACCAAATTAAAACATGAATTCACTATAGCAGATAAATGCGCGTAGAATTGATCAAAAGTGTCGGACTCATTCATACATATGGTCTCAAACCGTGTGGTAAGATTTTGAAGCATTGAAGCTTTCATAGCATTGATAACCTCGTGTATGAGTTAAAAGATATCCCATGCTTCCTTAGACGTGGTACACATTATTATATGATAAAATTCATCGGGAGTGACTGCACCAAAAATTCCACTCAAGCATTAGGATTTGGAATTAATCCATTTAAAATCACCCTTTGTCGAAGAAGTGATATGTTTAAGACTAATGAAATCGTTATTAGTCACAGTGGGTGGTGTCCACCCTCTTTTACAAACAAGCCAAACTATCTCGTTAATTGATTTCAAAACCATCCTCATCTGAGATTTCTAATATGCATAATTTAACCCATAAAAATAGGAACCCTATTATATATATTATCCATATAATATCAAAATAAAGGTCACTTAAAAAAATTAATGCAAATTGCTATGATACCAATTTAAAAACGCAGGGTTAATACGGATTCACTTATATAATAGGTCACACACGCAAAGATTCACTTTTTCTCAAATTTCATCTTTATTTAAATTAAAGTGAATATGAAACTATGATGTGAATACAAATTCCAAACCAACAATCCAAATCAAAACATAAAGAAGAAGAAATAGAGGAAAAATTCCTTTTGGGCAAAACCTTTAATTCAGCACTGCTTAGGACTCGATAGACCACGACAAACTTACGGACTACTTATAGATCCATTAACTATAATGTTATAACGTCTTCGAACCATCAATAAAAAGTGATGCAATCCAGCACCACCCACTGAAGCATATCTTCGCTCGTTATCCACATATCAGCCGTTGGAATATGCAATTTTGATTTTCTTCAGTCGTAGAGCCTCAACTCCATAAATCAACAGTTGAGAAATTCTCTACAAGGGTTTAGAACTTTATATCATGTTCTTCTTGATTTGGAAAAGTCATCATAAAATATCCATGGGGTTTGGATGAAAAGTTGTAGAGTTTGATCACAAAAAGAATTCTAAAAAGGTTTGGAAATAGACACATCCCCAAATATCTTTTTAAGGAAAAGTTGTTACAAGGAGATGGGGATTAAAGATTGTATTTGATTTGTTTTAAAAAATAAAAGCTCGTGTACTCATTCGAACGAACTGACATCTCGTTCGAATGACATACCGAATCTCATTCGAACGGCTATTAATATTACATCGAATGACATTCTAGAGCTAAGCTAAGAGGCGATGCTTCAGATCCCATTCGAACGTATGAATCTCGTCCCAACGACTTGCGGTATCTCGTTCGAATGACACATGATTTCATTTTCAACGACCTCACAAAAATAAAAAAAAATAAAAAAATCATTTTAAAATTATTTTGAAAACTTTTGAAAACAAACTCTTTTAAAAATGACCCCTGAATATTTTAAGCGTTACCAAACAACTTTATAACACTTTTTGGGTAAAGTTGTGATAAAAGATCTTTAATCTTGCGATGTCACCAATGATTTTTCTCTTCGAAGACGTGAGAACAGTCATCTAAGCCAAATAAAATGAGTAATTTTAATTTTTGCTCCTACACTTGGCAATTCTTTTCGTTTTCTTTTTCCCAATATTTTCTTTTCTATGGCTCTTTCCAATAGTGGCCATTCATGAAAAGGAGATTTACTCTCTTTATAGCCCTTCCCATTCTACACTCTTATTTTTTAATCCTAAGAGTAAACTCATCGCAATGGTTCTTAAATGAAAAAATTCCCTAGTAAAATAAATATGAATATGAAAAGATTAATAGGATAACACCTCACATATCTCATGGAATATAAATTAATTAAAATCCAAAAGAGCTCATGAAAGTGTGTGGAGAACCATATACTTAGATGGATCCTTTAAGAAACAAAATTCGAGCAACTCCATGTAAGCATGATTAAGAAATAATCCAAAGCATTGTGAACCATACTCTAATGTTTTGCCCACATGGAATGAATGGAATTCATACACACCGATATGCAACATTAAATGTGCAAAACCAAACTATATGAACAAATAAAATCTTTTTACGTTTTTAAATTTGTTTCAAAAACCTCTGAAAAGATAAGCATAATTTTTTTGTATTTTTCTCAATCAGGCTAAATAAATGAAGAATCAAAATACAAAAGACACAAACATCATAAAATTTGTCAAAACATATAACATGAAGCATAATAACTAGTTTATAAAAAATATGCAAAAATAATTAGTCATAAGATATAACATGTGAAGAATCAAGTGAAACCATGCAAGAATCAACAAGTGTAACATTAAATGTCTCCAAATACGATTTCCTAACCAAAATAGATGAAAATTTTATGCCTCGAGTTTTGGGAACCATGGTGACACTGGATGTAGACTTCCTAAGACCTCTTCTAAGATCATAACCAAACTTCCTAATGTGACCTTTCCTACCACAATGCGATCATGTGTAAATGCAATATTGTGTAAACACGAGGAATATTACCATTGGGTTGACCCTTTCTAATGTTCTTGCAATAGTCAACACTCGCAAATAATTGGTTTTGTCTCTGTTAGCATAATCATTCACAGCATTATTGCCAATACCCACTTTGTCATTTCTGATTTAGACGATGCCTAAAATCTTATCCAATTTCTCCGACCTAGATTCCAAATCAAAATTTACATGACTTCATTCTCTTAATTAATCTTTTAACTTCACAATCCTAGACTCAAGCAAAAGTTTAGGCTCATCAAACTTAAGGGACTCTTTTTTCATATTTTTAACAATTCCTAGAAGTTTATCTCGCCCCCTCTCATTGTAAGCGAACTTATCCCTAAGAGTCTTCTCACGTGCCCTCAAATCTTCAATTAATTTATCAGTACTTTCTGTGGAATGCTCTTTAAACTTAACCTATTCATTCTTAAAGTCCTCTAATTCACCCTCTAAAATACGGACTCTAGCCTCATTCTCTTTCCTGGACACTTCTAATTTAAGGAAATAAGGTTTCTTGTGCTTGAGATTTTCATAAAGAATGTCTATTTGACTTTGAATATTTTTCAAAAATTTTATTTCATCTTTTAAGTACAAATATTCATTTTCAACAGATTTGACTCTTTCTGCAAACTTCAAATTCATACGGGTTAACTTTTCAACGCGATTATGAGTCTCATTAAAATCCTTTTGAAAGTCAAAATACTCTCCATCACTAAAAACATCAGTAGACTTATCACTCTGAGTACCCATCGAGAGAAACACCAAAACAACACTAAAACAGGGATCAACACAAAAACTTAGTGTACCTGCTCGGATACCAATTTGAGAAATGCACTAGTGCTAGGGTTATACTATTTTTTTTAATTAAATTAAAATAATAAATAATTAAACCAATTTTTAATCTTAGCACCAATTAAACTCGTGTTGTAAAAAATTACCCAAGAATAAAATAAAGCAAAACCACAAAATGATGATGCACGATGAAAACCCACAACGGAAAAACATCAAATGGCCCAACCACATAACTCCACTATCATATAAGTCTCAATACAATGACAATTTAAATTTACTCAAAGACTCGACTCCTGTAAGGCTTGATGCACTTATTCACTCCTTATCACCTTCTTCAGAGCTACCACTGAATGCCTTCCAATGGTAATCACCATGCATTCCCCTACCATGTCTCGATAGCCATCCATTTGACTTGTATTTTAACTAGTTCTAGCCGTCACCCAACGTAAATACCAATCCACCGCTCGAAACATAACTCAATGAATAACAAAAAGTCTAAGTACAAGACACACGAGATATCAAACAAACATATATATGTAGAAACTTGGATATAAAACTAAAGGTGTAAACTAGGGTTTAGGAGACTCTAGTTTTATCTACGAAAAACATTTTCGCAAACCTTCTCTTAAAAACTGATGTGCCAAACCTAGTATTTATAGGAACATAGTAAAAATATGACGACACACACTTATATGCAAGTCGTACGAATAAAAAACCATATAATCATTCAAACAACATTAGCCATTTCATTCGAACCAAATCAAAGTTGTTCAAACGATAATTATAATCTCGTTTAAACGAGTATCGAGCGACCTTTGCGCGAGAACTTTCTATCAACCAGAACCATATCATTTGAAGATCGTTTGAATGAGAATTTCTATCTCGCTTGAATGAGTTAACATTGTTTGAACGACAGTGCAACACTCAAAAAAATTTCGTAATATATTTTTTTGAAAAATTGCCTCAATAAAACATTTTAAAAACAAAACATACAAAATGTATCCAGGGATAAAAAAATAATATGCATTCATACCTTATTGATATCTCATGGAACGAAGATGAAACTCGATACGAAACTCAAAATGATTTTGATTTCTCTTTACTCGACCGCTACAGTCTTCAATGAGCATCATAGGCTTGATTGACAAGCTGAAATCAAATCCTAACCTATGACTCAAACTGTTTTGTCCAAACGAAATAATGCCAATAAAAAATACAAGTTAACTCAATGTGAAATTTTTTCTTACAAACTGTAATATATAATTTCATATGATTTAATCAGAGTCACCTTATAATGATTTTCTTTGCAAAGGATGGCTCCATACCATAAGGGTTGTAACTTACTCACTTCACCAGAATATCAAGTTTCTGAGCAATCACGAAGTCCTTGAAATTAGGGGAGATAAAGAAGCAGCTCGTAGTTATTTTATTGCCACCGCTAAGGCCAAGCGGACTCATTCAAAGAAAAGTCTGAATGATGACAATTCAGAGGGTAATCATCCGAAAAAACAACTAAATGGAGTTCATCCAGGGGTTTAGGAAACCAGATTGACCCCAGTTGACCCGATGATGGATGAACTCATAACTATTCCTTTAGACTTTTCTCATCTAAATAAACGTTTTTAATCGATTCCGATTTGCAAAAAATATGGGTGAAGTAGCTCATTCACTTTCTCAGATGAATACGGATGCATTCTTCTAGCAACACTATGATCGTTTGAGGATTGATCTAGAGATTGCTTTCCTTACACTTCAAATTGATCCTACATATCGACTAGTCAAGTAGAAGGCGAAGAAAAGACTCGAGAAAGTGAAAGGTCTAGATAATGTGGTTGATAATCTACTTTATATCGAATCTATTAAGGAGGTCCAATTCCTAGGTTGGGTTTTTAATACCGTTGTGGTCACAAAGAAGAGAGATAAGTGGGGAGTATTTATTGATTTTACCAATCTCAACAGGTCTTGCCCAAAGGATATTTTTCCACTCCCCCATATTGATAAACTAATAGAATCAATAGTCAAACATCAATAGATGAGCTTTATGGGTTCCCACTCAGGCTATCATCAAATCCTCCTTTTGGCCCTGATCAGGAGAAGACCTAATTCATCCTAACTTTGAGGCTTTGCTACTACAAAGTTATCCTTTTTAGCCTAAAAATCTCGTGGTAACTTATAAATGTGTAGTCACTAAGATGTAAAGAAACAAATTGATACAACTATAGAGGTTTAGATTGATGATACCCTAGTCAACAGCAGGCAAGCAATCGATCACATCATAGATCTGTCAAATACATTCAAGATCTTGAAGGAATACAAGATGAAATTAAATGCCTCCAATTATGTATTTTGAGTTAGTTATGGCAAGTTCCTTGTATATTTGGTGATGTAGAGACTGATTTAAGACAATCTAAATTAAATAAATCTTTCCATAACATCAGGAAGCCGATCACCTTCAGAGACCTACAAGTCCTAATCAGAATATTATCTGTTCTCAATCGATTTATACATCGATCTTTTGATAAACATTTCCCATTTTTAAAGCTTTGAAGAAGGCAAATATAAACATCTAGACTGAAGATTGCGATCGAGCACCAGAAGGGATTCTACAATACTTACGATCTCTTCTCTTGATGTCCACTCCTATTAGTTGTGATAATTTCTACTTATACTTAGTTATTTCTCAACACGTAATAAGCGGGGCATTAATACAACTTCATAATGGAGAATAATTGTGAGTTTACTACCTTTACCATACTTTCCTTGAGTTAGAAATGAGATATATTCCCATTAAAAAGATGGTTATGAAGTTAGTGACCTCCGCAAGGAAGTTACGACATTATTTTAACGCTAATAAAGAATTCGTCATGACATCTGACCCTCTCAAAGAAGTGGTAAAGAAAGAAAATTTGTCTAACATGTTGACGAAATGGTCTCTAGAGTTTGCACAATTTCATATCAAGTATGAGTCGTGAACGAATATCAAAGGGAAAATTTTTGCTCACTTTATTACTAAGTTCTCTACTATACTACCAAACGGGGAAATTTTTTAGTCGACCCCCATTATAGAGATGCTAAATATTAGTTAGGATGACCAACTGTAGAGCTTGAAATTATTCATAGATGGTGATAAAAATGGGACTGGCATGTAAATCATCTTCATCTCTCCTCAGGGATATCTCGTCGAGAAAGTAGTAAGACTTAGATTCAATGGGTCTAATAACGATTCCAAATATGAGGCTATAATTTATGTCGTACAAGGAGCGATCAATAGGAAAGCCAATGATGTAACGACATACACCGATTCTCATATAATCACCAATATGTTCAACGGGAAGAATTTTGAAGGATTTCACGCCATCCTCAGTGGAACAGTTACACCGATGCCTTAGGCAATCTATCATTAACCATCGATATCGCTTTGAAAAGAATAATTATAATGTAGTATGCGATCGACTGAGCATCGATGAACCATAGACAAGTCCAAAAATAATATAGGTTTAGTTGACCCTATCCTGGATGGATCCTATTATCACATACTTGAAAAGTGTGGATTTTCAGTGGATGGTAAAGATGCCCACAAATTGAAGATATAGTCAACGAGTTTTGCCTTAATTCTGAAGCAAAAATTTATCGGCGATGCCTTTAGCTAAATTATGACCATCCAGACTAAGTGGGAGGAATCCTTAGTAATATGAAAGAAGAAAGCTATAGTGCTTATGCCGGCTAGAAAATCACTCGCCTACAAAGAGATCTCATAAGGCTACTAGTGGTCATTCATTACGAAGGACACCAACCAGTTCATTCATAAATGCACTATGTTTTAAGAGTTTTCTCCCATCATTAATTTGTCGATCACCAATAGTAACCCCCTTATAAGCTAATGACCCTTTTACTTAGCGGGGCATGGACATTGTGGGACCCTTAACTATATCACTTTGGTACAAGAAGTATCTAATAACTTCCACTGATTACCTCACTAAGTAGGTGGAAGGTGAACCATTGAATCACAATAGAGAAATACCAAATGATTTGTTTGGAAGAACATCGTCACCAAATTTGGAATTCCTGGAGCTTTGGTGATAGACAATGGGACCCGATTTGACGATGATACCTTCAGAGAATTATATGCAGAATATGGGATAAATATTCACCACGCCTCAATTTTATTCCCACAATGCAATGACCATGACAAAATCACCAACACGACTCTACTTTTTAGGGGTCCAATAAAGATTGGATTACTCAAAAGGAAGATTGATGGACTACCTTCCATCTGTCCTATGGGCATATATAAAACAATGCCCAAGAGGTCAATAGGAGAAACCCCATTTTATTTAGAGTATGGCATGGAAGTTGTCATTCATATAAAGATTAATCTCCCATTCCCGAGGACAAAGATCTTTGAGGATAATCGCAATGGCAACCGAATGGCTCATAAGCTAATTTTTGTAGGAGAATGAAGAGAGAAGGTCCTCAAATACCTTGCAGCATACCAACAAGAGCTCACTAGACAACATGACATAAAGATCAAGGTCAGGATATTTTGGGTTGGCAATCTTATTCTTAAAAAGATCTTAATAATATCAAAGAAGCCTTCTGATGGAAAGTTGGTACCAAATTGGCAAGGCTCGTGTAAAATGGTATCAAAAGTAGGGTTGGTACTACTACTTGGAAGATTTATATGACACAATAGTTCCTAGGTTATGGAATGCAATGAACCTCAGGAAATTTTATCATTAAGTGGACATGTTAATTTTTGCAAATGTTTCAATTCAATAAAAAAGATTCATATTAATAAAAGATCTTTCTTCATGATTGTGCCCCATCACCAAGCCCACCTAAAAATAGTGGTACATCTAAAGTTATGTTGGTCAGTCTATAATGGGCATAAACCCACCTAATAATGGGCGATAAAACATAAAAATAAGTCAATTTCCTACGTTTGACATCAACCCACTTAGAAATAGTGGTACAACCCAAGTTGTGATGGTCGGCCTATAATAGGCATACACGTACCTAAGAATGGGTAGATCAACTGAGAAATATGTTGATCTCCTATATTTGGCATCAAACCCACTTGAAAATGGTGGTATAACTCAAGCTGGGTTAATCGACCTAGAATAGGCATAAACCCACCTAAGATTGGGGGTATGACCTAGAAATAAATTGGTTGCCTAAATTTGGCATCAATTTCACTTGAAAACGATGATACATGCCAAGTTGGGTTGGTCGACCTAGAATAGGCACAAACCCATCTAAGAATGGGTGGTTAAACTTGGATAAGTTGGTCTCTTATGTTGATGGTTAGCCTAGAATAGTAACAAACCGACCTAAGAATGGGTGATACACATTAAAAATGAGCTGGTCGCCTACATTTAGCATCAAACCCACCTAAAAATGGTGGTACAACCCAAGCTGGGTTGTCAACTTAGAATGGGCGTGAACTCACCTAAGAATGGCTGGTACAACTTACAAATAGGTTAATCAACTACGTTTGGCATCAAAGCCACCATAAAATGGCATTACAACCCAAGTTAGGTTGGTCATCTTAGAACATGATCAAACCCACCCAAGAATGAGTGGTAAAACTCGAAACATTAACTTATTATCTAACCAATTAACCCCTTGATTAAATTCTATAAGCCAATGGTATAGGGAATATACCATAACCCCATCGACTACAAGCTAAGTTAAATAAGAATGTTAACTTACAATCCTTAATTCATGAATTAGCCCATTCACATATGAGTTAAGAATCTTTGCAAGTTAGTGGAATGAGTCATGAACCAAAACTCCATTGACTACTATGCAGTCTTAGGTATGTTAAATGTCCAAATTAAGAGGCAAAGAAAGTAAATAAGACAATAGTAGTGGGAGATAAAGTAAACTTTCATCAATATCAAAAAGGAGCTCAAGGCCTACAAAGAGAATGGCTGAATGACCTACAAAATGAAATACATTGAAAGCTGGGGAGAAGGATAAAAAACATCAGGGGTGACCTACCCCTAACTAGAAATAAAAGCATTCCATAGAGAAGCATCAATATTCTCCTCTTGAGGAATTGTATCAGTTAGAGCGATCCACCTCCTCGGCCTCTGGAGCTGGAGCCAAGGCACCCTCACTTACCCATATAATAATAGGTTTCTCTAAGTGGCTTGCTCAATGTATGATCGTTAGCCTTAGGGACATTGACTCATTGGACACCAACAATCTAACTAAGGATGAATGCAATGGACTCATGGTAGTCCGGTTTTAAATCAACCTCTTGCATCGCCGCCTTAATAAGTTTTTTTTATAGGTCTTTTTTGAGCCGAACTCCATTTTTCCTCAAGAAAACATTTTTGCCTTTCCAAAATTAAAATTTTAAGGTATTGTAGGGAAATAATTACTTGAGGGAGGTTATCTCATTATCAACCTTCTCCTTATGTATGCGCCCCTTAATGAAAGACCTAAAAAACACCATGTGTATGGGCAATATGGCAGACTGGGCGATCGAATTACCGACTTTGAGATTTTGATGAATCGATTCGTCAATCGTAACTAACTCCTTTCCCTTCATAAATTCATCGCCCAGGGGTGGATCCTAGGCATGTTTAGTGGAGGAGTCAATCGAGGACTTTATTTAAAGGAAGAAACAACCGCTAAAGAGTTAATTAGACATGGGGCTGGTACATAGGGAATAAATTTTTCTATCCTCCTCTTCTTATCCAGTTAGGCATGTCTCTTATTATTTATTTAATTCTCCACCTCTAGGGATTATCTCTTTTGAAAGGATATCACCCTTTTCTTGGAACCATCTACATCTTGTGAAATATGGTCGGCGTGTCCACCTTGATTTTTCTAGTTAGCATGGACACCAATAAGGAAAATTGTTTAGCACGGATAACCCATGATTTCCTCTAAGTTCTCTAAAATGTGTGGGAAGTTTAACTCTCCTGCTAGTAGATATTCTTCTTCCTAACCTTCCTCCTAAAGTAAGCCTGAGATGCTGACCTCTTCGTATGAGAAGAATGAGGTAAAATCATCAAAGAATGAGTCTTCTTCTTCTTCTTCTTCTTCTTCTTCTTCTTCTTCTTCTTCTTCTTCTTCTTCTTCTTCTTCTTCTTCTTCTTCTTCTTCTTCTTCTTCTTCTTCTTCTTCTTCTTCCCTCCTTATATGGAGTTGGTCGATACTATGTAGATATGCGATAAGGCTTCACCTACGTATACCCCCTGCACACTTCGCTAGGTATAGCAGTGGTTGTGGGAATTAAGGAATTCTTGACGACATAGTAGTTGAGTATAAAAACTTTCGAAATCACTGTAAGTTTTGTGCTGACCCAACTGTCAATTCTTAACCAAGAAGGATATGGGGCTCTCTAATGTGGCCAAACGTCTATTTGAGTTTATCTATCTAATCTCTTTGAAAGTCGTTCAAGTTAACCTTGTAGTCCAATTATTTCCTCTTTAAATAAGGCTCTGTACATAAGATAAAGGCCGATCAACTACAAAAGTGATCAAATTGACTTACTAAGCTATGAAAATATCGGACGACCAACCAGGATATCCTAGCTAGACTGGAATATGAAGACTAGTGTAGTCTCCAAAATATAGTATCCCAAATTACACCAAGACATCCTACTGAGTGTCTCTTTATGATATGGGTAACCAAGTCACCAGACTGTGTGACTTGTCTCTGGCTTGAAAATGGTAAGTATCAAACCCAACAAAAGTCTTTAGATCATTCCAATACCTAATTTTGTTTAAGTCTGGATTAATCATGTAAATCTGGTAAATGGTCACTATACTCAATACAATATGAAATAAACTCTCATTTTCTTGGGTTGGGATTATCCCATAAAAATATTGTACTTCCACCAGTATTAGAGGAAGAGGGAAACATAATCCCCCTTCACTTATTGCAACAATTAAAAATATGTAACCTCACCGTCAATGTCATACACATCCTCCTCATGCGAGGCCCTATATGACTGTTGTTGGAGATGAGGTGTTTAGCACAAAATGCCTCAAAATGATTTTCTGAAGTCACCTCGTAATTTCTCGTATGCCTAGACATGTTTGTCAAGGGTAGAACCAGAGAGAATGTCACATCCTAAGTTTCTGCATGCATAAGTAGTTGCCAAACTATAAAAATAATTGAACACAATACAAAACAAATTGCTAGTGGAACCAAACTTTATACAAATTGTGGTGCCTGAAGCACGTTATTTATTACAACCACATGGACTTTGCAATAAAAAATTTAAAAGGGAAATTTCACATTATAACTACATCAGCCGGTATATATATATATATTCCATAATGTTTTTCTTGCTTTGTTAACCACTGCCCAAACCTATGAAACTAATTTAAACTTTTATGACGGTACTAAAAAGTACACGGGGTCAGGGGGTATTTTGCCTTCCTCAAGATCGGGGTTGATCTGGAAGGGAAAATAATTAGTAAAACTGTGCCAAGTAGATAGCTCTAAGTCTCTAGCAATTTATAAATATTTTTGAGTACTAGTAGAATCAATTGAATGTACTTAAGATAATTTGTAAAGGAAGTGAACTTGAAGTAATAATAACCTGAATGAAGTAGTTGTAAATAAAACAATATGATGAATTAACTAGAAATAGTAATATAAAGTATGAAAGGGTAAAGGTGTGGATAATTCTAAAATAAGACAACCCATAATTATCCATTTATAGAGGCTTAGGGTAGATAGAAATACACGATAACTATCATTAAATATAAAATTTGAGAAAAAGTAATAATAGCCATGGTAATATTGCTAAGACCAAATTTCGAAGAGAGGCATCCATATGGTAAGAAAAACTAGGCACTCATTACCCTGAGTCCTACAGGCCAAATAACACCGTTGTGGGTAAAATGGTAGCTTATTCCCTGATTATATTGTATGATACTACAGTATTTAATGAAATAAGATTTAAACAGAAATCATCGGTTTAAAAACATCATAGGTTTATAAATCTGAATAAGGTTTAATGTATTGTAAACTTAACAATGAGTTCATAAATGAGTATAAGAATTCTGTGGCTATCATAGAGTGATATGAGCAATTGACGTAACCAAGGTAATTGCGTGAAATAATACCAAAATGGAAGTTACCTACTTGGATAGGGGGATTAATTTTTAAATTGAAACATTTCGTAAAAACCGCGGAGAGGGGTTTTCTATAATAAAATAAATTAAGTAAGATTTCCTTTTATGAAAAATCTAGTAATCTAAGGTAATTAATGTGTAAAAGAAATAACTTTAGAGTTTAATTTCAAAATTCCTTTTTGTTTTAATTAGCAAGATTTATACGCTAAATTGACATTAGGGTTTATGTGCTTAGAAACCTATAAATGAAATTTGGGGGCTAAATTCCCGAGTTAAAAAAGTTCAGGGTTTTATGTGCAAAGTATCTTTTATATTTTTAATTTCATTTATAAGGTTTCTAAAAAAATAGTCTCTGGTTAAAATTCATTGTTTACAAAGAAAATTTCTTCTTTGAAAATTTCTGGGCCGAAAAATAAAAATGGGGATTTCGGGCATCAAAAGGGATTAATATATGAACTAACCATTGCACCTAGGTTCCTAAGAACTAGGGTTTTAGTTTTCCCACTTAGAAACTGGTTGAAAGTTAGGAATACATAATCCACCATTGAACCTCAAGCTTCAGTGGTGTTCTCTGATATTCGAATTGATTCAGTGCCGAACCATCATAAAGATTGACACGTGACTACTTAAAATGAATCTAGGCTAGTGAAAAAACTCAACCAAATCGAAAGAACTAGTTTAACATATAAAATGATAGAACGTTAGATTTTCCTAAAGCTAAGCTTTTATTTTGAGCTGTGAAAGTGTACGATTTTACTATGTTAACAAAGGGGGTGTATAGGGGTGACGGAGGAGAGATTATTGGTGGATCCAAAGATAGATTTCAAATTAGATTCATGTGAGTTTTTAATTAAGGGTGGTGGATGCCTATGGTTTTCATGTGGGTTCATGTGCCAAACATCTTATGTGGCTGCCTAGGTGGCTTTCATCTCAGCAAGGGGCTTAGTGAGTTTATTTAGGTTCAAGTTTTTGGTCCTTAGGTATTTTAGACTTATATGTCTAAGCATTTTCATTTAGCTTTGAAAGTTTTAGGGGATAATATGTAATTTTATATACTTAAAAGGGTAGGTCCGGATAATTATAATAATTTCAAGTGTTATAGGTTGTTTATGTAAATAAGTTTTGGGGTTGGGGTTTGTTAATGAGGTTTCCACAAAGGTTTTACTCTTTCTAAGGTCATTTTTGGAATTTTTATAACTCAAGGGCCATTTAGGAAATTGTATTTTTCTTTGGTATTTAGTTGGGTTTTTAAAAAATCTACTAGTTCAATAAAGTTATATACCATTATAGGATATTTTTATGGCTATATTGTTCGGTGGTCGCGTTTTTGGATGCGAGTATAAATAAAGGTAACATAGTGTATCCAAATGTACGAGTTGTTACAATCTTCCCGTGAATAAAAAATTTCGTCCTTAAAATTACCTTCAAAGTGTTCAAGACAACGTTGTTTCATCGTGTCCTTAGTTTCACATGTGGTTTCTTTTGCTCCATGATGCTACCAAAGAACCTTAACTAACATAATGTTTTTGTGGTGAAAAATCTTGTCTTAATAGTCTAAAATCCTACTGGGTTCCTCCCCAAACTTGTTATTGGGTTGAACAGATATCCCTTTCCACGTGATAGTATGTTTAGGACTAAGTATGTATTCCCTTATTTGTGATACATGAAACACATCATGTATTTCTTATAATTCTGCGGGTTACTCTATACGATATTCTACGGGTTCTAGTCATTCTATAATTACAAAAGGTCCAATATATTGCGGTGCTAGTTTCCTTTTATTTCTCAATCGCACGATTCCTTTCCTCGAAGATATTTTTAGAAATACCCGATCCTTGACTTAAAATTCTAAGGGTTTCCTCCTATCGTCTGCATAACTTTTCTTTATCGATTTTGAGTTTCCTATAATATTTCTTTAATCAGGCACATCTTTTTGATCATTTCCTCTATTATTTTAGGTACAAAGATATTGTTTTCTCCTTATTCATTCCAACATAATGGGGAACGACATGGTCTCGCATAAAGTGCCTCATAGAGAGAAATTTGGATGCTGGCTTGGTAACTGTTATTGTAAGAAAACTCAATTAGTGCCAAATGATCACTCTAACTTCTTATTAAATCTAAAGCGCATGCTCTCAACCTATCCTCCAGTGTTTGGATTATCCTCTCTTATTATCCATCAATTTGAGGATGGATAGTTGTACTCAAATATAGTTGATACCCATAGCATGTTATAATTCTTACTAAAACATCCCACAAATCGAGAATCACGGTTTGATATTATGCATAGTGGTACTCAATGGATTATAATGATCTCTGGGATGTATAGTTCGCCGAGTCATTGGAAGGAGTCGATAGTTCCAACTCGTAAAAAATATGCAGATTTGGTTAATTGATTCACGATTGCCCAAATTAAGTTATAACGTTGAGATGTCACGGGTAAACCACTGATCAAGTCCATTGTAATATGATCCCATTTCCACTTTGGGGTTTGGAGGGGTTATAAGAATCCTCGAGGATATTGATGTTTAATTTTTACTTACTGGCAAGTTAGGCATTTTGCTACAAACTTATTGACATCTTGCTTTATTCCTTTCCACCACTATTATTTTTTGAGATCGTGATACATCTTCATGTTCCCTATATGTATGATAAACTTGGAGTGTTATGCTTCTTGTAACACTTATTCTCTTAGATCAGGATTGGAAGGTACGCATATCTAGTTTTTAAATCTTACTCCTCTTTCCTGGATATAAGTCCAATTTTTCCTTCATTCTTCACTTTCCATATTGTGTTGCTAGGATTTAAGGATATTGTCCGCTAGTTGTTGCTCTATGATCTTTTTCAGAAGAGTTGGATATGTAATAATATTTCGAAGAATAACTTGAACTTCTGCATTTTCCCATGTAGATTACATTATCCCATTATAGTCATAACTTCATATGAAGATATTCCTCTTGACCTTTTGCTTGATTTTCGACAAAGTGCATCCGTTACTACATTGCCTTTTACGGGTTGACATTTAATCAAAATTTGTAATCCTTTAAAAATTCGATTCATTTTCATTGTCAAAGATCTAAGTCATTTTGGGTAAATATGTACTTATGACTTTTGTGATCTTAGAAGACTTGAAACTCTTCTTCATATATATAACATCTCCAAATTTTTAATGCGAAACCTATTGCAGAAAGTTCTAAATCATGGACTGGATAGTTACATTCGTGAGTCTTTAATTGACGAGACCCATATTCTATTACCTTTATTAGTTGCATGAGTACGCATCCTAATCCTTTCAAAGAGGCATCGGTGTATACTTTTGTAACTAATATCATTAGAAGGCATAGTAAGCACAAGGGTGGTGGTTAATTTCTCTTTCAAGGTCTGAAAAGCTTGTTTGCATTTATTGATCAACTCAAATTGTGCATCCTTGCGAGCTAACTTCATTAATGGTAATGTAATTTTTGAGAATCTTTTCACAAAACGTCTAAAGTAACCTTCAAGTCCTAAGAAACTTCGAATCTTTGTAATAGTATAAGGTTTCCACCACTCAACTACTACCGTGGTTTTTACTGGATCGACTTGTATTCCTAATTCGGTGATAACATGACCTAAGAACTTTACGTCCCCCATTAGAAAAATAGATTTACTCTTCTTTGCGTAGATGTGGTGTTGCAGTAAATTTTCTAGTATAATTTATAAATGTTGCTCATGGTCTTCCTTAGTTTTGGAATGTATCATATTATCATCTATAAGTATGATTACTAATTGATCTAAAAAAGGTCGGAACACCCGGTGCATTAAGTGCATAAAAGTAGCAGGTGTGTTTTTTAGTCTAATAGACATAACCAGAAATTCAAAAATTCCGTATTGAGTTCTAAATGCAAGTTTTATTATGTTTTCTTCTCTCAGTCGTAATTCATGATACCCAGACCTTAAATCTATTCTTAAAAATACCCAGTTCCTCGTAATTAGTGAAATAAATCCCCTAATCTTGGTAATGGATATTTATTCTTAATTGTTACACGATTTAATTTACGGTAATCAATGAACACATGAAATGTTCCATCTTTCTTTTTTACGAATAATACTGGGGCTCCCTAGTGGGATGTACTTGAGTGGCTAAACCCTTTTGCTACTAAATCATCCAATTAGGTCCCGAGTTCCCGTAATTCTAACGGTGCCATTCTATATAAATCTGTATATATTAGAAAGGTATTTGGTGATAGGTTGATTAAAAACTCGATCTCTCTTTGTGGGGAATACCAGGTAATTCTTTTGGGAAAACCTCCTCATATTGTTCAAAAATCAAATAGAATAAGATGAGATGTCATATATAAATTCAGAGTGTTGTCCCTGAAAATAGAATGTTTCAATTTGAAGGTTCCTAAAAGTCCCTCTATTTTCTTATGGCAGTCGATATGACCCAAAGTTGATGACAGAACATCCATTCCAATAAGAAGATCAAATACCTTAATATATAATACTACCAAATCAAAGACAAAACATCCATTCCAATAATAAGATCAAATCCCTTGATATCTAATACTACCAAATGAAAAGTAAAAACTGCAGTTCTGATTTATATCCTGCACTTGTTACAAACTTGATTGGCTTGTACTATGTTGTCAGTTGACATTCATAAATATAGGGGATAATATAAAGGATGAGGCATTAATTTCAATAATTCCACAAAGTTAGTACTAATGAATGAGTGCAAGGATCATAATAAAATAATATACGTGATAAAAAAATTTAAAACAAGATATTATCTTCGACGACATCATGTTTATTCGAGTTCGGAGTTGGTAAAATTACAAAAGTCCGACTCTGCATCCTATTGTGTGGTTTTGGTCTCCTTCCATTCATAAATCTTGGTGGTCATGGATAATTAACCTTTTCCCTTGGTATTGGGAACCTTTCTTTGGGAGCTGGGAATAAGGGTTTCTAAAAGTTAGAAGTTCTGCTGCCTAGTTTTACTGGGGAAGATTAAGATATGTTGAGGTTGGGTTTACGAAACCTCGGGCACTGGGGCCTGATGTGAATGGGTTCGTTACATTCTTAATAATCAATAGTGTCTCTACTATCCATATGGTGTATTTTATTGAACATACGATTATTTTTGGGTTTGAAAAAAGGACGGTCCCTAACCTGGTTATTGGGATTAGTTGATGTAATTATTTATGGGGATTGGGGCTAGATTCCGAGAAATCCCATTTGATATTGGGTTTTATTCAATAAGGGTAGATATTTCTATGATTTTCCCAAAGTCTTGAATTTTTAAAGGTATAAAAGATGTTTAAAGCTATCTTTTAGCCCCCTCTCAAAGTGCTTGAATTTATTTGCATATGTGTTCACATATTCTTCTGCGTATCCGAATAATTCCGTGAATCGCATATCATACTGAGCTATTTTCATTTGTTATTTTTGTAATCCCAGAAATTTCATTGTTAGTGAATCTTTTGTTGATTCTAAAAAATACTTTTTGAAAAATATTCCCTCGAATTGTTCCCATGATAATCCTTCGATAATTTGAATATGCCTGTTGATGTAAAAAACTAGATTATATCTAATTAATCAATCACAGATAAAAATGAATAAATAAGACAATGGATTTTTAAAGTGGTTCAGCCTTCTGAAAATGACCTACGTCCACTGTTTTTGTATTGTTGATTATTTGCCTTGAATCTCGATGGTAGGTTCCCTATGAGATCCAAAGTCCCCCTCTTATGACGAGGTTACAATGTATTTACAACCTTGAGGCTGTAAAATTGAAAAGGTAATACGCTGTTATCTAGTAGACATATACATCCGTACAATAATAATGCACATTTAATGAGTAGTTGCCTTTTGGTTTTCTTAATTTGGATGCTCTACACGCTAAGTAGCTCGGACTGCTTATGTTGCTCGGTATACTTAAGTAGCTCGGAGCGCCTGAGTAGCTCGGTGACAGTATGCTATTCGTTGAAAGTATTTATATTTGTTATGTATATTGACACGTGTCTTCATATGATTGGTCCACGTTAGCTGACTAAATTTGGTATCAACAGAAGCCCCCAATGTTTCACAATTGAGGTTGAAGAAGAGTATGGAACATTTTGCTTGAAAACTGCTCGGATTACTGGTCTTAAGAGATTTAGGAAAATTTTCATTGTATATAATTCCTTTTGAGCTCATAATATCAAGCTTCATAAATATTTTGAATTTTCCACGGTCACTTCGATATTTGTGCCCTTTTTTCTCTTTTAGCCGTCGAAAATGCAAACATCTTCCCTTGTAATCATTGCTTTTCTCTATTGTCGAGGTAAAGTATTTAAGTGTGACAGAAATCCTATCGTCTTCTACTTTTCAAATCTGTATTTCTGAACTCTTCATTTTTTCTCTATCTTGTGCCTTCGTTCTTTTCATCATTTATTGTCAACCGATCTCTCTTTCTTCTATAAGATTTTCTTCCTTCTTCTTTATTTACTTTATTCACCATGGTTTATCTTATTGAATCGTTGGATAAATTTTGGTATGATTTTTCGATCCCTTCGTGGGTTATTTTAGAAGAACCTCCTTGTCCTTCTGATTTATTTTCTTTGGCTGAGGGACACTGGTTCCCAACTCTTTTTGTAGCTGCGTGTCGCTTTTCTTTCCCGCCAAATTCCCTGTGTTTGGAGTTTTGCCAATATTTCGATATTGTACCTGCAAGAGTAGCTCCAAATACATGGAGGGTAGTTAATGGCGTATATAGGTTGAATCAACTTCATGGAAATCATTTCCGAATTCCAGAAATTATGTATTGCTATATATGGGTTACAAGTGACACTACTTTCTATTTAAAAACTCGGTTTTCGAATAGAGCTTTAGTTGTTAATCTTCCCGATGCCAATAGGGACTATTTTGATCATGGGGTTGTGATGAGAAATTGGCAACACCCTCCATTAAATGGAAATGATGTGTACCAGGGTCCCAGGTCTCCACTTTATGGCAATGGGATAGGTTGTTTTTATTTTTGAAATCTTATTTTCTTTGTATTCGATGAAATACATCACTAACATTAATTTTATTTGTTACAGTTGACAGTAAAAGGAAATCTCCAAGGGAAACTGATATTAATTTAAATGACTTGAAACTTATCTGGAGTTTGCATCAGTCGATCGTTGGAGAACATATGAGGTCTGCTTCATATTTGTTGAGGTATAGAAATTCCACTTCATCTTTCATTGCTCGTCCTGTGGTGGTTGATCTTGATCGGATACCAACTTCTGAAACCAGTGTGAAAGGATCTTCTTCTGATTTAAGTATTCCTATTACTGATCTGATGAAGAAGAGGAAAGCTCTCATATTTTTTGACAAGTCTTCCTTTGCCACTGAAGAGGCAAAGAAGAATAAACAGGATGTCCCAGATGAGGGGACAAAGAATATAGATGTACCCCCTATACTGCTGCTAAGGAAACTGGCAAGAAGCCCCCCGTGCCTCCAAAAGAGGCAGCACCTTCGAGTGAAACTGTTGCTATTTCACAAAGAGAGACAACATATTTAATTGAGAGTGCTCCCCTGAGGAGATTGAAAAGAGGTCCTACCGAGAGACCTATTGACTCTGTCTCTCAACCTTTAAATGTTGAAGGTAATGTTCCAGCTCTTATTCCTCCGAGCTCTGCTATAGGCTTGATCAGATCTGGGACTGTCCCAGAATTCCAAGGTATTGAAGACACCTTTTCTCGTGAGAGAATTATTACTTTGGCTACTCAACACATTATGTCAGTAAGTATCGTTAGCCTGAGTCTTTTATCTTCTAGTACTATATTCATATATTGAATTAAACTTCTTTCTTTTTTTAGCTCGTGAGGTGTTTCAATAGTATTTGGAAGAAAGATGAAGCCATCAGGGCTTCCACCTCCTCAGGTGGGATAGAAGAAGCTTTTGCTGGATTAACTCATTCTTTGAAAGAATCTCGTCAGAAGTACGAGGAAGACAAAAATGCATGGGAGAAACAATTCAAGTCTGTTGAAATAAATCGAGATCAAGCTGTGACTACCTCTAAAGAGTTGGAGAAGAAATTAAAGGATGCTGAACAACGTAAATAGGAGCTTAAGGTCAAGCTCAAATCTGCCGAGGAAAATGTCGCCAAGCTTCAAGATGCAGAGCGAAATAAGACAGAGGTAGAAGAAAAACTGAAATCTGTCGAAGAGCTCCTTAGGGAAAAGACTTCCTCAGAGAGAGCAAAAAGGAAAGTTGCTGTTAAGAAATCTTTTAGTATTGGTTGGGACAAGGGTTGGAATAAGGGCCTGGCTGTAATGTCTTCTCAGATGGAGTATGCCAGTGTTAAGTATTTTAGGGATGGATGGATAGCGGCTTTGAAGAAATTGAAGGTTGCTGAAAATTCTGAGTTGTTCTAGGAGCATACTCATGGCCCTCCTCCCTCTCCTAGAGAAGAAGAAAAAGATGAAGCTGCATCAGATGAGTCTTCTATGATAATAGGAGAGCAGGTCCCTGTTATTGCTGTTATCCAACCCTCCGAGCAAGTCCAATGAGCTAGCACATCTGCCGAGCAACTGCCATTGCTCCCCGAGCAACCAACCCCTTCATCCAAATCGTCCGAGGAGGTGGTAGGAAATAAGGAGAAGGTGTAAAGTTATTAGGGTCTTTTATTGCGTTGTTTCTTGGATATAATCCTGAAATATATTTTCCTTTGTTGTGATGAATGAAAAATGAACTTTTATTGCTCGTCTTGAATTTTTCTCTTACTTGCTCTGTTCGTATCATTATTGATTTTATTTTTTATGTTATCTTTGCTAGTTTGTGGCCAGGATGGAACTCTTATCAGCTAATGATACAGAGTTGATGAAGAAATGCAATGATTATTTCCAAGTTGGTCATGCAGACTTTACTGAGGCCCAAATAATTGACATTCTCGAATCAGATGCCTCTGAACGAGCAATTGATGCTTACCAGTACTTGAAGTGCTTACTTGATCGTGCTATAGCCAACAATGTGGCTTATTACGAAATGATTGAAGATCTTCAAGTAACGATCGAGGAACTTTAACAGCAGTACAAAGAATCCAAAAAACTCTTACATGAGGGTTACGAGCAAAAGTGCCAACAACTGAGTGTTGATCGAGGTTATGATAAGTATCTCTCTGCTCATAAGAGAAGAGAAAATGTTCTAATTCGTGAGTGGAAGAACATAGGCACATTGCCAAGCTGTTGGAAGAAGAAAATGTTACGCTGCAGGAGGAGCTAAAAAGACTTAAATTATTGCCTCTTCTTCCTCGGGAGCCTTGGTTCCAGTCAATGACGAGGGTTATTCCCTTTTAGAGGTTAAAAATGCTGCCTTGAGAGAAGAGTTGAAGACTTTGAAACGAGCTAAACCGATATCCTCCTCAAGGGTTAGAGGTAGAGCTGTTCGAAAAAGTGTGGAAGAGACGAGGACTGACCAGACTTTATTAAATCAAGCCACTCAGATAAAAGCCAAAACTCAAGTCTTGGTCGAAATGTCTCAGAAAATGCAAGCTCTCACCGACCAACTCTCCAACCAAAATTCAATATTGGAAAATAAGGATCTTTTGGTAAAAAAGATCCACGAGCAACTTGATAGATTGACATATCAATTTCACAAGCAGCCCAGGGAGTTTTGGATGGCTGGGTATAATGAAGCTCTGTATCATCTTGATGCTCGTTTGCGGCAGTGGAGCAACGAATGATATAAGCAGGGATGGTTGAATGCCTTATGTGTTTTGAAACTAGAGCAAGGTCATTTCTTATGGGATTATTATGAACCTGAAGTTCTTGATTTACCTGTGCCTCCCTTCAAACTTGACCTTAGCTGGATTCCAGCCCGTGCCATTCCTCGAATTTTGATCTCCAAGTATCTCGATGATTATAGTCTTTATTCGAATTTTGAGATATCTTGTCCAAAGCACTTGCTTGATCGACCATCCATAATTAATGTCAGAATGCTGCGAGATATGAACTTTATAAATTCTCCTTACTCATTAGATGATCCTCCAGCTAGGGTGCGACCTGCTTCAAAAGCAGAGGGAAAGAAACCCATAAAATAGGACATTTGTATGTAATGAATCAAATTTCATATCATATGTAATCTGCTTGGTTTTAATAAAGAAAGGTTTAGTTTCTTGTACAATTTCATTTCCTTGGAAATATTTTGTACAATGTCTTTGTTATTCGTTGGTGAATATATATATATATATATATATATATCTGTAGAAGGATGAAATGTCCTGTTTCGTTTTTAGACAATGGAACTTGTCCTATTTGTTGTCTAATTATAGTGACTTGTCACTCTTTGGGCCTAAGCAATGGAATGATTTTCATACCATGTTCATGCTTAGTTGTAGTAATCCTTTCAGGATTACCTTGTTGCCTAGACAGTGGATGCCTCGGGAGGTCACCCATCTTCTTGCCTAGTTTGGGGTGTCCTTTGAGATCACCCGTAATACCATCCGAAGTTTATGGTTATTAAATTGTCGACCAACCGGAGTTGGTGGTGTTAAATTGCCTACCAACCGGAGTTGGTGGTTGATGAACTCCGGTGGTTAATGAATTTCTGACCAACCGAAGTTGGTGGTTACTAAATTACCAACCAACCGGAGTTGGTGGTTACTGAATTTCTGACCAATCGGAGTTGGTGGTTACTGAATTGCCGACCAACCGAAGTTGGTGGTTACTGAATTGCCAACCAACCGGAGTTGGTGGTTACTGAATTGCCGACCAATCGAAGTTGGTGGTTTCTGATCTGAATTTGTGTTTGTGTAGTGTGTAGCACTAATATTTCGAAAAAATTCAACAAAGGAGGAAATATGGGCAAAACATCACTTTATTCATATTGAAAGAACTATTTTACATATGGATTTTAATTACTGATAGTACTTGGGCAGATGCTTTGCATTCCATACATTCTTGAATTCTTTTCCCTCCAAAGTTTCAATTCTGTATGTCCCAAGACGAACAACTTTTGTTACTCTATAAGGTCCATGATAGTTGGCCTCCAGTTTATTATGCTTTTGGATCACTCTCTTCAGCACATAATCCCCTTCTTTCAAATCGTACTTCTTCACCCTTTTATTGTAGAACAAGGCTGTTCGTTGTTGGTATGCAACATTCCTAATTGATGCTTCTTCCCTAACTTCTTCGAGGATATCCAGGTCTAAATGCCTCATCAAGTAGCTTATGGGAGAATTGAAATTAAGCACCCTATGTGTGGGTAGACCCAATTCAGCAGGTATCACAGCCTCACTCCCGAATGTCAACATGTACGGAGACTCCCCAGTTGTTGTTCGCAGTGTAGTGCGATAAGCCCACAACACAGAGTGTAGCTCGTTAATACAGTTTCCTTTTGTGCCATCCAATCATTTTTTTAGACCATTCAGTAGGGTTCTGTTTATCACTTTAGTTTGCCTGTTGCTCTGGGGATGGCCTGGCACAGAGTGGATCTTTTGTACATTGGATTGATGGCAATATGCAGCGAATTCCTCGTTGTCAAATTGGGTTCCATGGTCAGTAATGAACGCGTGTGGGAGACCATAGCTGCAAATAATACTTTTCCAAATAAATTAATAGACCTTGTCATACATCATGTCAATGAGAGGTTCAGCTTCCACCCATTTGGTAAAGTAATCTACAGCAACTATGAGGTATTTGAATCTCCCTTTGGTAATTGGAAGTGTCCCGACCAAGTCTATCCCCCATATGGCGAATGTCCAGGGGGACGTAATGGGTGTTAACAATGCTTGGGGAGTTCTTCGGATGGAAAAGAAATGTTGGCATTTATCGCACTTCTTAACGTAAGCTGCACAGTCAGCTCTCATCGCTGGACAGTAATACCCCTGTGTTGTTATTCTCTGTAAAAGCGTCCGACTTGATACATGAGCTCCACAAGAGCCTTTGTGAACCTCTTCAATCAAGTCTTTAACTTCGGAGGGATGGACACATCTTTGTAGTCCTGTTATAAAGCCTCTTCTATACAAAAAGCCACTGGTCAATACGTAACGAGCAGCTTTAAACTTTAGTTTCTTAGCTGTGAGTTTATCATTTGGCACAACCCCCTCTTCGATATAGGCCCTGATGGGATCCATCCAAGATGGTCCCAAATCGAGGGCAATGAAGTTCATCATCAAATTTTCATCTACGCTCCGATCTACCAGGATTTCTATTGGGATTATTGTTTGTATCTCGGTACGTGTTGCTGATGCCAGCCGAGCTAGGGCATCGGCTCTTGAATTCTCCAATCTCGATATTCTGATCAACTGAACTACAGAAAAAGTTGAGACAACCTCCATAGCTTTTGCTTGATACTTGACCATTAGTTCTCCCTTCGCTGCGTACAACTCGAGAATTTGATTTACGATTAATTATGAATCACTAAATACAACGACCTGCTCTGCCTTCATGGTTTTGGCCAGACTTATACCTACGATCATAGCTTCATATTCAGCTTCATTATTGGAAGCCTTAAATTGAAAACGTAGAGCATACTCCATATCAGTTCCATCAGGACTGTTTAAAACTATTCCTGCTCCACTGCCTGTGGCACACGAAGAGCCACCCACATATAGATTCCATACAGGTACTTTATTATCAAACTCTTGGTCAGACAGAGTTCCTCGGTGGAATATTTGATACTTCCTTTTATCTTCCCCCGATACTTATCTCTGCTCGTTGATTATATTCTCTTAGTTATCCATGGATAGATGTTGGTCGGGTGTTATCTTCGATGGTCCCGTAACATCCACGGGTTTGTCTGTATTAAACTCCTGTTCTTCGGAAGCATCAGAATGAGTAAACTCTGCGATAAAATTCGCTACTGCCTGCCCCTTAAGTGATGTCCTAGGCTCATAAACTATGTCATATTCACCAAGTTCTACTGCCCACTACATCAATCTTCTCGATTTCTCCGGTTTATGCAGAGCTTGTCTTAATGGCATATCAGTATAAACTACTATAGTATGGGCTTAGAAGTATGGCCTCATCCTTCTGCTTACTTCGACTAGTGCTAGTGCTAGTGCTAACTTCTCCAGTCTTGGATATCTGATGTCTGCTCCTCAGAAGGCCTTACTTGTGTAATAGACTGGTTTCTGCACTCCGTCCTCCACTCTTATCAATGCCGAGCTAATCGCGTTATCTGAAATCGCCAAATACAAGTATAACCTTTCTCCCATCACTGGTCTAGATAACAATGGAGGTGTCCCCAGATATTTCTTCAACTCTTGAAAGGCCTCCTCGCATTCATCATTCCACTCAAAAGTTTTTTGAAGTATTTTGAAGAATGGGAGGCATCTGTCTGTTGCTCGTGACACAAATCTATTAAGTGCTGCAACTCGCCCTGTGAGACTTTGCACCTCTTTTTTCATAGCTGGAGATCGTAGCTCCAATAAGGCCTTGATCTTTTCAGGGTTCGCCTCGATACCTCGTTGGTTAACAATATACCCGAGAAATATACCTTCTCGTACTCCAAATATGTATTTGGTGGGATTCAACTTCATTTGATATTTCTCTAGTTGATCAAAAGTCTGACCTAGGTCAACTAAATGATCAACAACTTTCTTGATTTTCGTCAGCATATCATCGACATAAACCTCCATGTTATGATTGATTTGCTCTGCAAACACCTTATTCATCAGCCTCTGATATGTTGCACCTGCATTTTTAAGTCCGAAAGGCATAACATTATAGCAATAAGTTCCCATTGGGGTGATAAAAGAGGTACTTTCCATGTCCTCAGGTTTCATTTTAATTTGGTTGTAACCAGAGTAAGCATCCATGAAACTCAACAATTCATGCCCCGAGGTAGCATCCACGAGATGATCGATTCGAGGCAAAGGAAAATGATCATTTGGGCAGGCTTTATTAAGATCACAGAAGTCCACACACATTCTCCACTTGTTGTTTTTCTTATTTACATTCACCACATTTGCTAGCCAATCTGGATAATTAACGTCCTCAATAAAAAAGGCTTTCTGTAGTTTCTCTACCTCTTCCTGTATAACTTGGTTCTTTTCAGGACTGAACACTCTTCTTCGCTATTTCACTGGCTTAAATTCCTTGTTAAAGTTGAGCTCGTGGCACAGGAAACTTGGGTCTATCCCTGGCATATCTTCACGACTCCAAGCAAAAGTCTATTTTCTCCGCCTTAGAAATGCTACCAGTTCCTGTTTTATCGATACATCTAATGACGCACCAATTTGGGTTGTTCACTCTAGGTGTTCATTGTCCAGAATGATATTTTCGGTAGCTTCCATGACCTGGACCTTCACGAGCTGAGACTCGTCTCTAGGATCTAATATTTCAATCTCTGCATCTTCTGTTTCATTCACTTGATATGTAGTAGTCTTCTTCCTAGATTCTTCTCGTTCTTCCTGTTCAGCAGATGAATAGTAGCATTCCAGAGCTACTTTCTGGTCGCCTTTCACAACTCCCACTTCGAAATTGGTTGGGAACTTTAAACATTGATGTACAGTAGATGGTACTGCCTCAAACTTCTTCAGACCTACTCTTCCCATAATGATGTTGTAGGTTGATTGGACGTTTTTATCCATTACGAAAAAGCGTACTCATTCTGTTCAGCAAGCACGCCATGTACCAATAAGTATGTCCAACTTGATCGTCCCAAGTGGAAAAATCTTTTCTCCTGTAAAACCGAGGAGGGGCCTATGATATGGCTCCAACTGGGCTAACTTTAGATTCAAACTGTCAAAACATGGGTAGAACATGATATCTGCAGAGCTACCATTATCCACCAGTACCCGTGAAATCACCACCTCCTTCATTCTCATCTTGATCACCAATGGGTCGTCATGAGGATATAGTACACCTGCCAGGTCATTTTTAGAAAATCCGATGACCACTTTGTCCCTATTCACCTTCCTTTGGCGCTCGTCGTCAGCCAAGTTTATCCGTTGTACGTAAGAGCAAGCTTGGGCTCTATTGAGGTAAGCTTTCCTCTCCGTAGTGAGATATCTACCTCCTGCATTTCCACCTGTAATGATATTACATTCAAATGATCCAAAATGGATTGAAAATACCTCGCGCTCTGGCTATCTTGGCCTTTTGGGGAGATCGGGGTCGTCTTCTGGATCATCTTCGTGATCTCTCTTCTTGTCTTCTTTTGCTCGGCGAGGAGACTTAGATCTTGTCCTTCCTCTATTGCTGGTTTTTCCACCATTTTGGAGATCAACGTACTTAGTTAGTTTTCCTCACCTGATGAGTGTTTCAATTTCGTTCTGGAGAGCTATGCAACGTTTGGTCGTGTGACCATGGTCTTTGTGGAATTCGCAATATTTGGACTTGTCCCTTTTGTCAGGATCTGCTTTCATTTTCTCTGGCCAAGATAACTCCTCGCTGTTCTTGATCTCCTCCAGAATGTGATTTATATCTACTTTCAACGGAGTATAATTTCCATACTTCCTCATCTGTTTCAGCGTTTGTTTGCCTTTTGACTGCTTATTGCCACCATTATTCTTCTAATCCTTCTTCTCAGTTTTACTAGGCTCAACCTTGGTCTCCTTAGTATATGTATTCTTTTTCGCAGTCATGGCTTCCTCAGCGTTCATGATCTTGGTTGCCTTTGCCATCAGTTCTACCATGGTCCTAGGCGGATCTTTAGCCAAAGTATAGTACAACTTGTCTGGTAATAGTCCGCTCATCAGAGCAGTAATTGCCGTCTTCTCTTCGTAATCAATTACCTCAAGTTTCTCGTTATTAAATCGAGTAATATAGTCCCTAGTACTTTCTTCTGTCTTCTGTCTAACGCTCAGTAAGTGTGCTGCTCTTTTAACTGGCTTCGCTTCAAAATAGAAATTCCCTATGAAAAGCTCTGCCAGTTGAAGGAAAGTTGCAATCTTCTCCCGAGGAAGGTTGTTGTACCATATATGAGCTGACCCGGTGAGAGTTCCTGAAAACACCCTGCATCTCATCTGGAACCGCATAGATAACGACAGCAGCTTGGTATTGCTCTATATGGAGGATATGATCAGTTTTTCCATCATATTTAGGTGTCACCATAGGAGCTTTGAATTTTGATGGTGTGGGAAAATCCAAAATTTCCTACATGAATGGTGTCCCTTGGATAAAAGTTCTTTGTAGAGAGTTCTTGATCTTAGCCATTTCCCCTAACCTGTCTTCTAACCTTTGAATAGAGCCTTTCCATGCATCATTTCCCACCTCGGGTCTATTTGTTCGAGTGACTGATCGCGTTGAGTTTTCCTCTTGGGACCTTTCATTACGGGCTGTTGGGCGTGATTGGGCAGATCCTTCCTTTAGATTGGATGGATGTTGAGAGTTTCTCGACACGATCTTAGGAGGAGTTCTATTCCTCCTGGGGCCCAATCGATCGAAAGGAGAGACTCTACTCAACCTTTCCAGAGCACTGGTCCGTTCTGGAGTTAGAGTGATATTCCATTGAGAATCTGTAGCTCGTACTGATGAAGTTCGGCCAGGTTGATACGAAGGATCATTAGTCCTCTCTGTACGATATAATCCAGTACGTCTAGATTGAGAGACCTCCGAGAATAGCGTTTGACTAGTTCTTGAAGATGGCAGATGAGTATTTTTCTGAGCACTTCGTTGTCCTGATTGGGTCGACATTCCATCTCGAACAGTTTGTATAAGTTGACGTATGGTTTCTTGTTTGGTCGTTTGCCCTTGGGTTAAATTAGCCATTATGCCAGCCATATCTTAAATATTTGGTGGAGTAGAGGGGCTTGGAGGGATCCCAGTGTTTCGATTACTGGATTCCGAAATCTCAGCCATAGATGATGAGTTATTTGGTGAAAAATGCTAAGTATAATCGTTTCCCACAGACGGTGCCAATCCGTTGATGTAAAAAACTAGATTATATCTAATTAATCAATCATAGATAAAAATGAATAAATAAGACAAAGGATTTTTAAAGTGGTTCAGCCTTCTAAAAATGGCCTACGTTCACTGTTTTTGTATTGCTGATTATTTGCCTTGAATCTCTATGGTAGGTTCCCTATGAGATCTAAAGTCCCCCTCTTATGACGAGGTTACAATGTATTTATAGCCTCGAGTCTGTACATATGAAAAGGTAATGCGCTGTTATCTAATAGACATATACATCTGTACAATAATAATGCGCATTTAATGAGTAGTCGCCTTTTGGTTTTCTTGATTTGGATGCTCTGCACGCTAAGTAGCTCAGACCGCTTAAGTTGCTTGGTATGCTTAAGTAGCTCGGAGCGCCTGAGTAGCTGCTGTTCGTTGAAAGTATTTGTATTTGTTATGTATATTAACACGTGTTTTCATATGATTTGTCCACGTTATCTGACTAAATTTGGTATCGTTACCTTTAGGGTATGCCTAAACCACTGTTTTGCCTCGTGTGCTCCTAGTTTTCCTTATAGTGCTAGGGGTCATTGTTAGAGAAATTATTTTAATGCATTCATCCTTCGTACTTCAGTAGATACTTAGATACCTAATATATGTTGCGGTGGTATATTTTTTTGCAGCCAGTTCAATGTCGTTAGTTCTTCTAAACACTGAATTATGTTTTCAATAGTAGTAGTTGGAGTTGATAAAACATACTCATCCTGCTATGTTCTTCTTGTCGGTGCTTTCGTGTTTCATGTTTTCACCATCCTATATGATAAACAACTAGAAATAAAATAATAACAAATATTAAATACAAGAAAACTAGTTATATTATTCATATTATGATGGATTACATTGAGTTCTTACGTGAGGAAAAATTTAGGAACTCCTACAAAGCACACACACATAACTGTCATCTTAACTATGTAATATAACTGTCATCTGGCTATTTCCATTACTCCGCACCACACACGACGAAAGGCAACACACATTCTTTCATTTCGTTATTTATCTACATTCCATTTTCTTCTTCCTTCTCATGCTTACATATACTTGGGGAAAGACCTGGCAGATCTCTACTTCTGAGCCTTTGGTTTTAAAACTTGATGATGAGAGGAGATATTTAGTTACGTCTCATCTGATCCGTAAGCATCAAGTGGTAGGGGGAGTCATACGAAGTTCTTCTTGAAAGGATAGATTCAAAGCTAAGTGAATTTCTTGAGGCATAAATTCATGGTCTTCAGAGTATTAACGGGCTTGCCTGGCAGTTTGTTCCTCTCCCATCAGCCAACTTAAAAGTAGGTTGTGTTTGATACTGGGTGTCGCTGCAGCCCATTCTCTATCCGTGTCATGAATCACTTTGCAAATTTTTTTGTAGCCCTCCTCTTTTATAGTTCGACTAAAACTCTCCTAGGTAATGCCATCGGTGTTAAATTAATTATATATAATAATCTAAAGTCCCACATAGGGGTATAAAACCCGACACTCGCTTTGATACCAACTTGTCACATCCTAAGTTTTCGCATTCATAAATGATAACCAAAATATAAAGACAACATTACATAATACAAAACAAATTGTAATGTAACCGAACTTTATTCAAACCGTGGTGCCCGAAGCACCTTATTTATTACAACCACATGTCCTTCGCAATACAAAAATTTAAAGGGAAATTACATTTATAACTACATCAGCCAATAGGTATATATATATATATATATATTCCATGTGGTTTTTCCTGCTTTGTTAACCACTTCCTAAATGTACGTAACCGATAGGAACTTTTGTGACGGTATTTGTTAAGCACCCAAAAGTGTTTAAATACAACCCCAAATAGACGTTTTTTAATTGCTAATTCTGGATAAAAATCGGTCTTATGTGCATTCATGTATATCTTGGAGGTCAAATGCCTCTTTCGCAGTTTAAAAGACTTAATTCAATTCAAATGTGGCAAAGATGAAGTTAGAGATCTCTAACATGTCCCCTAACCGAGTCCAGGCCCCCTAGCCTATCCTAAAATTGTCTTGTGTGTATGTGTGATGTTATTTTTAATTATTTTCTATATTCATATATTTTTCGAGCCATTTTTATTATTTTATTTAGTGTTTAATGTAAATATTATACGCGTGAGTATGGTTGTGCCATTTTTATTTCTTTTTATTTTATATTAGGGTCTTTATTTTTACTATTTTTATCTTATGTAAATAGTATATACTACATGTGCGTCGTGTGTGTTTTTAAAACCCCATACCCACTTTAGCCTATTCTCCCCAAACCAAAACATGATTCTGTTAAAACCCCAACTAAAAGCCAAACAATAAAATAACATAACCCACATGTTTAAAACCTTTACCCCTTATTTCCAATATTACCCTCATAACACCTCTCCCACATGCACCGTTAAACCTTTTCAATTATGCCCCTAGCTCCATGTGCATCTTATATAACCATGAAGGCTCATCCATTCAAGGGACCTAGAAGCTAGTAGATAAGGCCATAGAGAGAGTGATTTTATTTTATTTTTTTAGTTTAGAAAAAATAAGTGAGTGAATTGTAATTAAATTGAAAGGACGGTTGATGTAATTGAAGGAGAATTAGTTCAATTCAAGAACGTTTGGTTTGATCTCTTCCTCTTTAATTATTCTTATTTTAATCCTTACATGCTCTTTATTGTTTACATTTATTCTTGGATGATGATTATGGAGGGCTAATCTCCCTTTAAAGGGATGAATTGAATCCCTATGAATCCAATTGATTTAGTTTGTTAATTTTAGTTTTATTTAATTTCCTTTTATTAGAAAATTCAATTCGTAATCTTATTTTCCTATTGAGAAATGAAAAATCATCCTTGATAAAGGATTGGAATTTTTTTTATCATTTTATTCAAACTAGAGACAGGCTTATCAAATTGATTAAAATCATAATATAATTTTCATCTAATCTTATTTTTATTTTTTGATTCATTTGATTAATTTTAATTTATTTTGAGTAGTGCTGTGAATTAAAAGTAGTTTTCGAAGAGAATATTTAAATAATTCATTAGCGTAATGAGAATTACATTTTGAATTAAATGAGTATTTTGGAAATCAATCAATTTAAAATAGTTCAAATTAGTGTAAATTATGTGAAATGGGGGTGGATTTACATCCCTTGATTTTTTTTCGCCCATTTAGTCATCTTTCACTTATTTTTCATCACACTTTTTAGTTATTTCATTAAAATTTTACTCTAGTTTAGTTAATTTCCTTCACTTAGTTTGGTTAATTCACCATCATCACAAAATTATTTTAATATAAAAAAAATCATAAAAATATAAAACAAACAAAAAGAAAAATAGAAAAATGAGAAACAAAATAACTAGAAAATTGAATTACATCTATTTTCTCGTGTTTCACTCCATTAAGTTGGATTGATACTTACCTCTATACGAGTTTTGTTATATTTTTGTAGGTAATTGAAGGATTTTTTATTAGCTTGGCTTGGTCTACAACGACAACACAAATAAAAATCAAGTTATCAGTATTAAAAAGTACTAGGGGTCAACGATATTTTGCCTTCCTTAAGCTCCGGGTCCATCTAGAAGGCAAACGAGTAAGCAAAACTTTGCCAAGTAGATAACTCTATGTCTATAGTGATTTATAGAGATTTTTTAGTATGAGTAGAATCAATTGAATGAAGTTAAAATAATTTGTAAAGGAAGTGAAACTCAAAGTAATAATAACTGAAACGAAGTAGTTGTAAATAAAACCGTATGATGATTTAACTAGAAATAGTAATATCAAATCAGAAGGGGTAAAGATGAAAATAATTCTAAAATAAGATAACTTATAATTATCCAGTTGTAAAGGCTTAGGGTAGATTGCAATACAATATAACACTCATCAAATATAAAATTTAAGATAAAGTAATAACAACCATGGTAACATTGCTGAGCCCAAACTCCAAGGAGCGACATCCATATGGTAAGCAAAACTAGACACTCAATACCCTGAGTCACACGAGCTAAATAACACTACCGTGGGTAGAACAGTAGTTTATTCCCTGGTTATAATGTATGCTATTAAAGGGTTTAATGAAAAAAAATTTAAATTGAAATCATAGGTTTAAAAACAACATAGGTTTTTAAAATCGAATCTAGTTTAACGTATTGTGAACTACACAAATGAGAATAAAATTTCTGGGGCTATTATAGAGTAATATGAACAATTGACGTAATCAAGATAAATGCATGAAATAATACCGAAATAGATGTTATCTACTTCAATAGGGGGTTTGGTTTTTAAATTGAAACATCTCGTAAAAGTTGTGCACCGGGGTTTTTTGTAATAAAATAAATAATGTAAGATATTTTTTTTGTGAAAAATCTAGTAACGTAAGGTGATTAATATGTAAAGGAAATAACTTTCGGGTTTAATTTGAAAATTCTTTTTAGTTTTAATTAGATAGGTTTATAGGCTTAATTAGCATTATATGTAATAGATTTTTATGTTTCTTATATGCTTAGAAACCTATATATGAAATTTGGGGGCTAAATTCATAAGTTGAAAAAAATTTAGGGTTTTATGTGCAAAGTATCATTTATATTTTTAATTTAATTTCTAAGGTTTCTACGGAAATAGTTTCTGGTTAAACTTCATAGTTTACAGAGAGAATTTCATCTCCGAAAATTTCTAGGTCGGAAAATGAAAATAGGGATTTGGCATATCAAAAGGATTAATACATAAATTAACTAGAATTAGGATCCTGAGAACCAGAGTTCGAGTTTTCCCATACTGAAACCGGTTCAAAGTCAGGAATATAAAATCCACCATTGAAGCTCAAGCTTTATTGGTGTTGTTTGATATTCGAACCTATTCAGTGCTAAACCAACATAAAAATTGACTTGTAACTATTGAAAATGAATCTAGACTAGTGTAGAAACTCAACCAAATCGAAAGAACTAAGCTTACACATAAAATGATAGAATATTATATTTTTCCTCAAACTAAGCTTGATTTTGAGTTGTGAAAGTGTACGATTTTATTGTGGTAACTGGGTTTTTTTTATAGGGGTGATGGGGAGAGCTTATTGGTCGATCAAGAGGTGGATTTCAAATTAGTTTCATGTGAGTTTTGGTGTATTGGGTGGTGGATAACTATGGTTTTCATGTGTGTTCATGAGCCAAACATCTTATGTAGTTGCCTAGGTGGCTGCCATCTTAGTTAGGGGCTTAGTGATTTTAGTTGGATTTAAGTTTTTGGTCCCTAGGTATTTTAGACTTGTATATCTAGGCTTTTTCATTTTGTTTTGATAGTTTTAGGGGCTAATATATAATTTTTCATACTTATAAGCATAAGTATTGGTAATTATAATAATTTCAAGTGTTGTAGGTTGTTTATGTAAATAAGTTTTAGGTTTGGGGTTTGGTTATGAGGTTTACACAAAGTTTTTAATCTTTTTAGGGTCATTTTTGGAATTTTTGTAATATAAGGGTCATTTAGGAGATTTGTACTTTTTTTGGTATTTAGTTAGGTTTTTGACAAATCTACCAATTTTATAAGGTCGTATGCCGGTATAAGATATCTATATGGCTATATCGTTCAGTAGTCGTATTTTCAAATGCGAGTATGAATAAAAGTAACATTGTGTATATGAACGTATGGGTTTTTAAAAGAAGAAGAAAAAAACTTGGAGCACAAGAGTTTTAAGATTTAAAAGAGAGAAAATGAAAAATGGAGCCTAACATTGAAAATGAACAAGTAAAGGAAGGTAAAAGGGCATTCCAAACCATTATACCTATTGCCACCAAAGAAGTTAAAGTGGCGGTTGTCTTGGGTAGAGATCCCCGCTTTAGTTGTTCCTAAGTCATGCGATTAACCTTCCATAATTACCTGGGGAGGATAACTTACAACATACATATTCCTAAGAATAGGGATTAAGTGCATTGGCTGCAATGATTATGCTCCCACTACACCCGTGTGGGACATATGTTTGTTTTTACGTGATGTTTGTGGAAACCCACACTATCACGTTCACACTTAATGAAGTAGGATTAGGCCGATCTTTCCTCAAGATCGATCGCCCTAATTTTTTGGTCAATTGAAGTTACATTAAGTCTATTACGCCACGTGTCATAACACTGGTACCTAGAGGTCGAGGCGGCGTATTCGGTTGGAGATCACAGAGTTGCTAACAGAGAACCAAGAAGGACGATAGCTTATCTCAGACAAATACAAGTCTACTAAAATTCTATCACTTTAAGAATAAGATCAAAGAAGGCATATATTAAACGAAAGGATGACCTAGATTGGTAGGCCAGTTGTATCTATAAATAATAGCGACCTAAGCTGTTTAGAATATGATTTACTGCACCCTTGTAACCACGATTTGGACTGTCAACTTGCAACCCTGCACTCCAGTTATCCCCTTTTATTATCAGTTAATAAACAACACCCTTCCTTACCTTAGATGTAGGTAGAATGATTTGTCGAGCCACATAATTCTCTATTTCCTTTTTTATATTGCATTAATATCTTGGGGTCGAATGGTAATGTAGAAATTATTGTGGGTCTGATAACCCCTACATGTATGTATCGAGTGAGAACATTCTTGCTTGTTACGTGCCGAAGGGATCGTGATATTATCTACGTTTATTCTTAATGTTGTTTGTCCCAACTACGCTAGTGTGAGGTATTGTCCAATTTGCGTGATTATATCGTATTTATGCGTCAGGTGAATTATTTATAGTTCTGACCACGCTAGAAAAATTCGGTGTTTGATTGTGTAGTGGGATTTATTTGTACGCTACATGGGATTGTTATTGTTCTGACCATGCTATAGAATGGTGGTTTTTAATTTTTTGTCTGACAATCTTTTTATGTGAATACTGGGGCGCATGTCGGTTATGGTTTAATTAATTATTAAAATTTAGGATTTAATTAATATGGATTGTGAGGACTCGTGGAATATGGTTGGTTATAGTAATAGATTAGATAACGATGGACTTATTATTTATATATATATAACTGCTTTTATGTTTCTTAGATTTGGTAAGTTGTTGGGTTTTGACCCGTACATATTCGTGGAATTTCAGGTGCTAGGAATGGACCTTGCAAGTACTTCCTCTCAAGATAGCATAGATTATTCATTGTCTTCCTTCCAGTCTACTTTATATGTGTTTCTGAAGTAGGTTATCTCACTGGATGGCTAACTTTTTATTCAGTTGTTTAAGTTTGATACACTGGGTTTTAGTTGACTTTTTTTAAGAAGGAGACATATATGGATAAACTGAAACAAACTTTAAACACAATGATCAAATTTTGGTCTTGTGAAAAAGACAATTTATATCCTAAAACTCTTTTTAAGTAATCTATTTTGAATAGCATGGATATTAAACAATATTACAAGTTATAACACTGATAAAACATTATTCTAAAAATCTTATGTCACTTTTAATTCTGAAAATCTTAAGCTTAGAATTTATCTAAATCAATTGACCTATTAGTTTAGTCAATAATCTTAAACAATGTTGAATATGGAAAACAAGCAACAAAAGATAACATAGAGATTTATATTTGGTAAAACCTCTGTGGAGGAAATATCCCAACTGTTATTAATAAACCATGAAACTAAAAGTCCACTAAAACAAAAGATAAAGATACAAGTAAAATAGATAAAAACAACATAAGAATAAGATATATCGAAATAAGGGTCGTACTCCACAACTTAATTCTTGTCCATAAAAAGACCGCTCCACGCGTGCTTCCTTTTTTGAAAGTAATCTTATAGTTTCTCGAGTATGACATATGATATAGTGCATGTAGGTGTTTTGTGTGCCTAAGAGTGTGTATGAAAATCTAATCACCAAACTCATGCACACTTAAATGTACAGTCAATAACTAAATGTATACATGGCAAACAATTTATGCTTTCATAAACTTCTAATGTGATTTCAACACTAATTTTCACAATAATATTGTAAAATCAAGACATGAAACACCTATTTTTAAGCAACGTTTTAGTTTTAGATTTGACCAAAAATCTTTTAGATCTAAATGTATTAAATGTTGTATAACATTTTATGACAGAAAACTTTGAATCTAAGCATAACTTTATAAACTATAAACTTTACAAAGGTTTATATGAACCCTAATCGTCATTTTAGAGTGTAACATGAGTGAGAATATTATATTAGGTTTAAGTATTTACAAATTATAAAACCTATCAACCTTATATCTGTTTATGCATTAGTGACGATTACATCAAAAGATTAAGTCCCAAGATGTGGATTGGATAAAATGTAATAAAAACCCTCTTCAAATGTCAAAAATATCACACCACCTTATTTCTTATTTGAAATGTTTATATCTTTCTTCTCTATAATCTACCTTACTTTTTTCTCTAAAATCCCTCCCTTATTAAGTTTTCTCTGACTTTTTTTCTCTTTTCTCTCTCTAACTGAGCTCTCCCTCTCTATAGGGTTTTCTCTTAAAGTGATGCAAAAAATTGATGTGTGAGAGACACGGAGAGATTATATACAGGAAGAGGTTATAAAAGTCAACAAGGTTTCAAATGGAAGGCATGGATTAGATATAACTGGTTGGATGGAATCTAATGGTAATTAAAGAAACGTTTCAAATACAATTACCGGCTGTGACAAGTGAACCAGTTAACTCAGTTTGATTGGTTAGTTAACTATCACAGGGGTCACTACTACCACCATTAGATCTATGAAATTACTCCATGGTTGTAATGCATATCACATTTATAAGAAATATAAGAAACACACAATCCGTGTGACATGTTTCTTCCAAGACACAAAATTTAGTGATCCCTAAATCAACGCTTCAGATTTAATCTAATAAGTGTTCATCAACGATTGATAAAAAAAATAGCTTTTTGATGGTTTAGGGATATTTACAAAAATGATTAAAATGCTTAAAAAATCCCATTTTATCTTTATATAAATGTATAAAAAATATATTAAAAATAAAAAATACTTCAAATAAATTAAGAAAAATTCTAAAAACTATTTTTTTTCCAGTTTAAGCATATTTTCCATTTTGCCCAATTTTCATCCAAATTAAATCATGAAAAATGATTAAGTGATATGTGCCTATCCGTGTGAATTGTGCAAGTTAAATTGTTATGTTTTTCCACCTAGCACATATTTTACCCTTTTGCCCTTGTAGCATTCTTGAAGCCTCGAGTTTGATGATAATATTGTTCCAAGAGCACAACTCTCAATAAAACTAAAAAAAAATTGTTAAAAAATATCCAAAATGTGAAATACCACAAATTAGCAGGGACTCAAATTGACCTATGAAAGTCCGCCCAATTTGAGTGTTTCAATATCCCCGTTTGGATATTTGTTACAAAACTCCTTCAGTACATCATGGGTACTCTTGGATAAAAAATATCCTATCCTATACATCAAATTATATTATACCCATCCCAAAGCCTAATAAATGAAAAATTACATCACTCAACTATTTACAAACCAACACCCTAAAGCATTCTTGAAAATTTCCAACAAAGAATTAAATACCAACTCAAAAGAAATGAAAAATTACATCACTCAACTATTTACAAACCAATACCCTTAACAAATTTTAGTGAATTTCCTATAAAGAGCCAAATATCAACTCACAAGATCAAGTGTAAGCAATCACAGAATATAACAATTAAAAAAAAATATGGTTTGAGTAAAATGTCCAAGCAATAATATACCCTCTCCCATATTTTGTCTCAAATAGAAAAGGATTTATCATATGATTTTGAGGGAAATATACAAACTAGCTACCAACAAAATATAACCGCATGTGTAACTTGTTTCACTCCTACATAAAATAGTATTGAGAGGTGCCGTTTTGTCATTTATCAAACACCATTCCCTAATACCTCATAGGACCATTATAAGTGAAGATTAATATATGCAAATTATTATCTTAGACAATTTAAAATCTATTCAACTATACACATTCCAATAGCTTTTCACAAATACTCATACCTAAGGTTGTCTTGAGGTTTTGTGAATAAGTCAAAAAATTTTCTTCATAAATATTTCCAGTCAATGCTTCCTTATTTTAATTTGTTTCGCCCTAGAGTGATGAACTGGAGTAGTTTTATTTTCGAATATTTCATAGTCGTGCGTTATTTTCTTAATCCAAAGTAGTTGCCCATAATAACTTCTAACCTATATGTATTCAACTTGGATTGATGATAGTGAGATACAATTTTATTTCTTACATGACCATCCAACAAGGTTGTTCCCAATGTAGGAGCATCCACCCGAAGTGCTCTTAATATCGTCGGTACATCATGCCCAGTCAACATCACTATATCATACTATCGTACTTGTTGTATAATTAGAGTGCCATATCCATATTCAAGAATTCTTTTGATATATTGTATAATACGTTTGGCTGACTTGAGGAAACTCTCCTCAGGCACATACTAGTATCCAGCAAAGACACATACTAAGAACATAATATCTGGCCAACTCATTGTTAAGTAAAGTAGACGACATATCATTTTACGATAGAATGTGGTGTCTATAGGTGTGCCATAATCATCTTTTGTCATTTTTATAGTTGTACTCATAGGAGCTAGAGATGTTTTAGAATTTTCTAAATTGATTTTTTTGATTAACTCTTTAGTATACTTGGATTGACTAATAAAAATATCATAAATTTTACTTGTAGACCTAAAAAGTATTAAACTCCTTTATTTAAAGACATTTGGAATTCACTACGCATAATATCAGAAGATTCTTTTCCTTGATTTTCAGAGGTGGATCCAAAAATAATGTCGTCTACATAAACTTAAGTAATCAAAACATCTAATAATAGTTTTCTTACAAATATTGTCAACTCACTACCACCTCTTCCAAAGTATTTATTGACTAAAAATCTTAAAAATTGGTTATACTAGGCATTGGGGGCTTTATTTAATCCATAAAGTGTCCTTTTCAGTCTGAAGACATGGTTAGGGTAGTGTGGGTCACCAAAACCTTTCGGTTGTTCCATGTATACTTTATCCGTTAAAATACCATTTAAAAAGTAGGATTTGACGTCCATTTAATATAACTTGAATTGTAAATGACACACAACACCTAACAATAGATGTTCCGACTCAAGAGGTGTGAGACGGGCAAACGTCTCATCAACGCCAATATCGTATATTTAGTTATATCGTTATGCTACCAACCTGGACTAATTTTAATAATAATAAAACTCATCGGATTTGTTTTTAAAAATCCATTTGGTTCCAATCACATTTATCTGATACGAGTTATTAAGATCTTCATTTTCATTTTTCAGTTCCACTAGTGAAACGAAACACGTAAGGTTTGCATATTAACGTAATTGGGACCTGGTTCTAACAGGCTCTTTAACATTACTAAATTTTTTTTATCTCAAAGATGATCTTCAGAAACCCAAGCTAGCATTATATGATCTTCTACTAGTAAGGATTCATGTTCCTTATTGAGTTATTATCAAAAAGATATTCATCCTCAACTTTAGGTGATGGATAATTACCAATATGAGTTGTTATTGTGTCATTAATAACCACATTAGTTGAATCTTTAATGAATTTGTTACAAATATTATAAACCCTACAGGCTTTACCATTTTGAGAATAACCCAAGAAAATATCCTTATCCCCTTAAGCATCAAATTTTCAAAGGGATTTTCTATGTTTGCAAAAATAATAGATGCTCCTAAAGGTTATAAAATATTTTAAATTGGTTTTATTATTACACCACATCATATGGGGTATTCTTGGAATTTCATACCATTCAAAAGAATGGGTTTTAACCGACCTTTCCCAGTTTTTAAATTGGTTTTATTATTACACCACATCATATGGGGTATTCTTAGAATTTCATACCATTCAAAAGAATGGGTTTTAACCGACCTTTCCCAGTTTGTACCACTTATACAAGTGGGTTTCTTGCCTCTTCTAGGCCGTTCTAATTTATATCATACCATTCATAAGAATGGTTTTTAACCGATCTTTACCAGATCGTACCACTTATACAAGTGGTTTTTTTTGCCTCTTATAGGTTCATCTAATTTAGATAGTACCATTAATAAAAAATGGGTTTCAACCGGCCTTTTCGATATTATACCACTTATACAAGTGGTTTTTTTTACTGAGACATTTTATACAATGAATTTTAAATAATTCAAGATAATTGAATGCTGGTCATTTTATTATGAATAAATAAAAAAAATTCAACTGATTGTCTATCCAATGATAAAATTTCCTGAGGTTCATGGCATTCCATGACCTTGGGACTACACTCCCATCTAATTATTCTAAATGATATGAACCCCCACATCCTTTTCAAGTTATGCAGTAAAGTCCCTATTAGTTCAATGCCAACTTTCCATCTAATTGTTTCTTTGTGGCTGGCAGCAACTTCCGGCGAACTGATTCTCTGACTTGAAATTATTTGATTTTGACTTTCTTATCATGTTGCTTTGCTAGTTCCTACTGGAAGGCAACCAAATGTATCAGCGCTTGCTCCCTCTTTTTTCAATTAGGTCCAACTTGTGGGCTATTCGGTCGTCATTCTGGCCATCTTCATATATTTTTGATATGAGTGTTGGTAATCTGATCTCAAGGGGAATTACGACTTTCTTGCCATATGCAAGGGAGTAGGGAGTTTACTTCGTCGGCTTTCTTAGAGCTATCTTGTGAGCCCACATAATGTCCCTTGGCATTTTCCAGTCTCCACTTGATGCCCGATGGAAGGTATATTTGCCCATTACATTAACGAAAGATTAGTGAATCATAGTGACGTCTGATTCCATTTTTGACACAAAGTCTAGAAATTGACCATTATCAAACTGGGTTATATTGTCAGTCACTAATTATTCAATCCATTTTTTAAAGTAGTTGGTCGTCGTTATCCATGCCCCATTGTGCGTACGATCATAGGATTGTGAGAGGATTGAGATATTTGGAAGGTGATGAGTGCATTATTTTGTATCATTTATACCCAAATCTAGGACTTGTTAGTCTCGTTATATCATTAATAAAAAAAAATTAGAGTTATTTTTATTTAAAAGAAAAAAAATACAAATTTTAGAATAAACGGGGTTAATAATACAATTTTGAGAACTTCACGCTCACATCTTATATTGCTAATCTCGTGTGCAAGTTTTGTTTTCGAGTATTGACAGGTCTATAAGGCAAGTGATAAAGTTTGGATGCAAAATGAGCATGAAAAGGGCACCTACGCAACTTCAGGGGCAAAATTATAAATTCAAATGACTGATTTCGAACTCGGACCAAACACGGAAATTGAAGGCCTTGAATCAAGGGACGCCTGGGTTTAAATGGCGTGCCAATCGAAGTTGAAATGAAGAATTTATGGCCATGCAAAGTTCGGATTCGAAAGAAAGTCAAAAGTCAATCCCGAAGTTAAACCTAATCCCTTAACCTAAACCAACCCCTAAACCTACCCCGAACCCCATGTGTGTTGAGTTTGTACCTTTATTGTTTTGCTAGATTTTTATTTTGAGTCGTTTTATTTTTAGGATTTATTTTAAATTTATTTAGAATTTTCTAGGGTTTATTTTCTATTCTTATATTTCTTTATTTTGATTTTGATTTTTATTAATTTTTAATCTTTATTTTATTTTATTATTTTTCTTAGGATTAGTTTTTAGAAATTTATTTTTATAAGATTTTATTTTAATTTATTTAGTTAGGATTTTTAGTTTTTTTTTTTATAGTTTTTATAGAGTTTTATTTTTTTATTTTTAATTTTAATTCTTTTTATAAATTAGAATTTTATTTTTAGATTTTAATTTTTTATTTTAGTTCTAGTTTTATTTTTTTAGGTAGTGTCATTTTTTTTAAAGGTCAAAAACCAATACACACTTAAACACACATACACCCTCACCCTTACCCTACGCCATCACAACACCCAAACACACCCTTAACCCACCTACTATTCATCTTCTTCCTCACACCCTCACCCATTTTCTCTCACATCTCCCACCATTAACAAACAAAACAACACCACCAAACCCACTCCAAATCAATTTCCAAACCACCATCTCAACCCCCTTTACAAACCCAAACCGAAACCCCATAAGCTGTCACACTCCCACCCCCAAAAACTGTCTGTGAAATTCGATCATTCTTAGGACACGCGGGTTTTTATTGGAGATTCATTAAGGATTTTAGTAAAATCTCTCGGCCTTTATGCAATCTTCTAGCCAAAGACACACCCTTTGAGTTCACCGATGATTGCCTTCAAGCCTTTGAGAGGCTAAAGAAGGAATTGACCTCAGCACCTATTATGTGACCCCCCGACTGGGGTCAACCTTTCGAAATCATATGTGACGCTACCGACTATTCACTAGGTGCGGTTCTGGGTCAGCGAGACGAGAAACTTCCTCATGTTATATACTATGCCAGCAGGACTCTTAATGACGCTCAATTGAATTATTCCACCACTGAGAAAGAGTTCTTGGCTGTAGTATTCGCGCTAGAAAAGTTTAGGCCTTACTTGATAGGATCCAAAGTCATCATTTTCATCGATCACGCGGCCTTGCGACACCTTTTATCTAAAAAGGACACGAAGGCCCGACTCATCCGGTGGATCCTATTACTGCAAGAGTTTGACCTCGAGATTCGAGATAAGAAATGATGTGAGAATGTAGTGGCTGATCATTTATCTAGGTTGACCGTTGAATCTTCCAATGACTTGTTGCCACTTAATGAGTATTTCCCCGATGAGCAACTGTTTCTTATCACCCAACTTCTGTGGTTCGCCGATATTGTGAACTATCTTGTGACGGGTGAAATGCCACTGCATTGGTCTAAGCAAGACCGTTCTAAATTTTTGAAGGAAGCCAAACATTTCTTTTGGGATGACCCGTATCTTTTCAAGTATTGTCCCGATCAAATCATTCGAAAGTGTGTCCCCGATCACAAGATTCAGAGCGTAATCTCTTTTTGCCATGACCAAGCTTGTGGAGGTCATTTCAGTACTAAGAAAACCGCTGCGAAAATTTTGCAGTGTGGATTCTATTGGCCCACCATTTTTCGTGACTCCAATGACTATAGTAGAAGTTGTGACCCATGCCAAAGGTTAGGAAAGATCACTCGTAGGAATATGATGCCATTGAGTCCCATATTGGTTATTGAGGTTTTTGACTGTTGGGGCATTGATTTCATGGGTCCATTCTCGAAATCCTACGGTAATCTTTACATCCTTTTGGCAGTTGATTATGTGTCTAAGTGGGTCGAAGCTATACCGAGTCGGACAAATGATCGCCATGTGGTAGTCAAATTTATTTGAGAAAACATTTTTTCCCGATTCGGTACACCTCGAGTCATCATTAGTGATCAAGGAACCCATTTCTGCAATCGGTCATTTGAGAGTCTCATGAAAAAAGTATTCAGTCACGCATAAAGTAGGATGCTCTTATCATCCTCAAACCAGTGAACAAGTTGAAGTGTCTAATAGGCAAATCAAGCTAATCATCGAGAAAACAGTGAATCCAAATCTAAAGGACTGGTCCTTACGGTTATTAGATGCACTGTGGGCTTATCGCACTGCCTATAAAACCCCACTTGCTATGTCCCCGTATAGGCTTGTCTACGGAAAAGGCTGCCACCTTCCGGTAGAGTTAGAACACAAGGCCGATTGGGACATTAAGACCTTTAATTTCGATTTAGCTGCTGTAGGAGAGGTCCGAAAACTCCAACTCAACGAATTAGAGGAAATTCGGAATGATGCGTACGAAAACGCAAAATTGTATAAAGAGAAAATGAAAATGTTCCATGACAAGTCCATCCTACGGAAGTCATTTGAGCCTGGACAAAAAGTTCTCTTGTACAATTCTAGATTGCATCTCTTTCCTGGTAAGTTAAGCTCTAGATGGTCTGGTCCCTTTATTGTTAGGACAGTCTACCCACATGGGGCGGTTGAGATAGAGAATCCTAAAAATGGTGAAATTTTCAAAGTTAATGGTCAAAGGTTGAAGCCATATCTGAAATTGCGAGATCTAGAAGTGGAGGACATTCTCCTCCAAGACCCGGTATACCACGAGTAAACATAACTTGGGTCGTGTTTTTGTATTATAGTTTTTTTTTCTTTCTTTTTCTTTTCTTTTTGTAATTATTTTTCTTCCAGGCAACATGTGTTGGAGAAAGTTCCTCATTACGGTAATATCTTTCATATCTTTTCCGCCTTTTAAATTTTTGTCTTGAACATTGAGGACAATGTAGAAATCAGGTTTGGGGGTATTGAGGTCATTTTTCTCCGCTTTTTAAAAAAAAACAATCAGAAAATTTTTAAAAATCCAAAAATATTTTCAATATAAGTGAGTTTTGAAACAATTTCTTAACATAGAATTAATTCTCAACTTATAATATTTTACACTTAGCCATATAATATGATCGAAAATGGATATTGAGGCGAAAGTTAATATGCTTAAAGAATAAATGTGGAGATTTTAACCCGGTGAGATATTGTGCCATTCATCGTTTTTGAGAGATTTAAATCAATCCGAGTTAAAATAACTCAAACTTTCCTTCAGTGATAAATTCGTTGATGATCTCAAATTCATTGTTTTGTTCGATTGTTGAAAACAAAAGGTCAAAGTCAGAATCTTATGCACTAGAATTCTTAGTAAGTCGTCTTGAGACACAAATTAACTTAATGAAACTTGAGAAATGAGATTAGGACCTCATTTGAAAGCCCAAAAATTAAGCCCAAACTCCAACATTTTTTTTACATTATTACATTGCAAGCCCATTTGAGCAAAAAAGAAGATAAGTCTTTTGTTGAAAGACCACTATCCTACCCCACTCCAACTAGGAGTTTAAAACCCATAAAAAGAAGCCATACCCATTTTCTGAGAATACTAGGGTAAAATTACGGTTGGAAAAAGGCCAAAAGAAAATGAGGTTGAAAGAATGATGTGTGAAAAGAAGAGAATAAAAGAAAAAAAAGGGAGAAGAAAGAAAGAAAAAAAAAAGGAAAAAAATGTGAGTTTGAAAAGAAAAAAAAAAAAGAAAGAGAAAAGAAAAATGGAGGTGAGAAAAAGTACCTAAAAGTCAAAATACCGAAAAACCTCTATATTCTCAGAAATTTTGAATTCCAAAAGCCGTTCTTTCTAGCCAAAATTCGAGCCTACAATAAAACCAAAGAAAGTCCTAATCGATCTCAAGTGAAGTTAGTTAAAGTGTGGAGAGAAGATGAATAGGATCTATGGTGTGATTCAATGTTTTCAAAAAGTAATCGATTTTCCGTTCATGAGATCATATTCTCCATTATAAAAAGTTCGTTCTTGATCATGTATATGTGAAATTTGTTCATATAAATTTACTCTTTTATTCACATATACCGAGAGAAAATAACCCATTTCCGAGTGTTCGATTGTGAGTGCATTATGTGAGACTTTAAAATCAAAACAAACTTTCGGATAAGAAATGTAGCGATCAAATCTTTTGAAATGGACGGTTATATTGGCTATGCACACACACACGATAAGTTGAGATTGAAAAGTGAAATTTTGCTTTATTTATGAAGTTTGCATTCAAACTTGGTTATATTACTTTTGAGTCTCTTGTAAATAGAGTCAAGTTTCTGAATTTTGTGGGTATATTCACTGCAAACCCTCACGAGACAAAACTCGTCCACTAGGGAAACCTAGAGGTTTAACGGCTTGTTGCACATGCTAAGTGCAACCGTGATACCTACGAAAGTGAGTTAGATTTTAATTTTTGCTCGAGGACTAACAAAGTTTAGGTTTGGGGGTATTTGAGGAGTGCATTATTTTGTATCATTTATACCCAAATCTAGGACTTGTTAGTCTCGTTATATCATTAATAAAGAACTTTTGGAGTTATTTTTATTTAAAAGAAAAAAAATACAAATTTTAGAATAAACGGGGTTAATAATACAATTTTGAGAACTTCACGCTCACATCTTATATTGCTAATCTCGTGTGCAAGTTTTGTTTTCGAGTATTGACAGGTCTATAAGGCAAGCGGTAAAGTTTGGACGCAAAATGAGCATGAAAAGGGCACCTACGCAACTTCAGGGGCAAAATTGTAAATTCAAATGACTGATTTCGAACTCGGACCAAACACGGAAATTGAAGGCCTTGAATCAAGGGATGACTGGGTTCAAACGACGTGTCAATAGAAGTTGAAACGAAGAATTTATGGTCATGCAAAGTTCGGATTCGAAAGAAAGTCAAAAGTCAATCCCGAAGTTAAACCTAATCCCTTAACCCAAACCAACCCCTAAACCTACCCCGAACCCCATGTGTGTTGAGTTTGTACCTTTATTATTTTTCTAGATTTTTATTTTGAGTCGTTTTATTTTTAGGATTTATTTTAAATTTCTTTAGAACTTTCTAGGGTTTATTTTCTATTCTTATATATCTTTATTTTGATTTTTATTAATTTTTAATCTTTATTTTATTTTATTATTTTTCTTAGGATTAGTTTTTAGAAATTTATTTTAATAAGATTTTATTTTTCTTTAGTTTTTAGTTTTAATTTATTTAGTTAGGATTTTTAGTTTTTTTTTTTGTTTTTATAGAGTTTTATTTTTTTATTTTTAATTTTAATTCTTTTTATAAATTAGAATTTTCTTTTTAGATTTTAATTTTTTATTTTAGTTCTAGTTTTATTTTTTTAGGTGGTGTCATTTTTTTTAAAGGTCACAAACCAATACACACTTAAACACACATACACCCTCACCCTTACCCTACGCCATCACAACACCCAAACACACCCTTAACCCACCTACTATTCATCTTCTTCCTCACACCCTCACCCATTTTCTCTCACATCTCCCACCATTAACAAACAAAACAACACCACCAAACCCACTCCAAATCAATTTCCAAACCACCATCTCCACCCCCTTTACAAACCCAAATCGAAACCCCATAAGCTGCCACACCACCACCTCCAAAAATCCGACTGACCCACTTTAAAACTGGAGCATCCCCCGTACCCATTATCAAATCTGGAACCACCTGCCCACCCATGCCAAAACTCAATCAAACCCGGTCCAAACCCACTAACACCCACTTTCTCTCTTCTAATCCTTCATAACCAAACCCACTACCACCATAAACCCACCAACCTTATCACTCCACAAATGCTTAACCTTCAACCACTTGCCCACCCATGCCAAAACCCACGATTCCCACTACCCCACTATTTCATTTCATCCACTAGCCATAAAATCTCTCAACAAGCGTGGATATAAAAGAAAAAGCGGGGTAGACAGAAAAGAGGGAGAGGAGCGACACACACACAAAAAAAGGGACCCTTGTGTGTATGTGAATAGAGACACTTTGAGAGATAATATCTGTGTATGTAGCATTTTTTTAGACACACTTTGAGAGATAAAAAAAAAATCTGTATAGAGAGTATTTGTGAGTCACACTTTGGAGGAGCATATCGTGTATTGTAATTCAAGTCTTGGACCCGAAATTTTGTAAGTTGTCATTTATTAATGAAAATTATTTTTTCATCTTGCAATATTTGTGTGTCAAATATGTTGTGTGAGTAGTTTAATTACTAGGACTTAGGTGATGTTTGTCATGACTAACTAAATCACACATGTTAATTTAATTTCGTACATATTCCTACGTGTTCTAACTTGAAATAAAAAAATTCGGTATTCGCTTAAAACTACACGAGAGTGTATTTTTAAACCTCAACGAATTAATTATAAATTCATGCTTTAAAAAATTTAAAGTTGTCATTTTTGATGGGTTATGCTTGCACTTAGATGTTTTGATACCTCATGCTTAAATACAAGTTAAAAATATTAAACATGATATTTTCGAGGGAATAGGGATTTATGGTGTCTAATTCAAGAGTCGTCAAAATATTTTAAGCGCATGTAATGTTTTATTCTCCGAAATGTACGCGACGAGAGTCGGTATATTTTGTGTTATAAATTCGGAACTATGAAATTAAATTGATGTGTTAATTTAATTAAAATTGACAAACGGAACCGACGTCCTAGTTTCTTCCACCTTTAATATTATCTCTTGTACTTGTTCGTTTATTCCGTCTTTATTTTTAGTTTAGAAACTTAATCACTTTTATACACTCATATGTCTAGTTGGACATTCAATATTTTATAAAAATCGATGAAATCTCTGTGGGTTCGACCCGTACTTACACACGCTATATTTCAATAGCCCGTGCACTTTCGGTAGTTTTATAACAAATAAACCTTGACAACAGAAGGCTGTTTGATCATTAGCGAGAATATTTGAAACTTTGGAAATTTTGACGAATTGTACTGAATCCTTGTGCATATATGGCTACCAGTATCCTTGAGATACTGATCTATAAGAAAACGACCTCCCACATTTGTGTGCTTCGCATCTTTCTTCATGTATCACCTTCAAAATCCTTTCGAATTGATCTGAGGAGATGGATTTCAATATTGGTCCTGTAAACAACCTTTGATAGAGTTTTCCATCTGAGCTGAGGCAGAATATAGCCGATCTAATCTTCAACTTATGTGATTCCTTGTAATCTAGGGTTAGTTTTCCAGTTTTTAGAAAAGAGATGACAGGGCCAGTTCATAATGAGGAAAATTGCACTTTGAGGATGTTGAGATCATTTGATACTTCTTCAATGCTTGGCCGATCCACATATTCCACCTCAATATTTCTCTTTAGGTCGGCTTTGATGACATAATCCAAAGTAGCAAATGCATCTGCATGGCTATTTTCATTCCTTGGGAGTTGCTCCACTAAGGTTGAATTTAATTGTTGAAGTAGTCCTATGGCCTTGTTTCTGTAGGCTACCATCCTGGGATCTCTTGCCTCATACTTCTTATTGAGCTGGTTTGATATCATATTGAAATAATAAAACATAGTGATGTGCTAATCACCCTTATTGATCACCCTTAGCATACTGTGCACCATGGCTTCGTATTCAGCTTCATTATATGACCATTTGAACCCCAATCTGATGGCTTGCTCAATCAGGCCACCTTATGGGGTTAAAAAGACTATCCTAAATCCCGTGCTTTTTTTATTTAGTGAGCCATCAATAAAGATTTTCCACCGTTGATCATTCTCAATGACTAGTGATGCTTCCAAGATAGGTGTCAGTTGGTCCTCTCTTGGAGATGCTAAGAATTCTACCATAAAGTTCGCTAAAACTTGGCCTTTGATCGCTGTTCTGGGCTCATACCTGGTGTCGAATTAGGCCAGTCCAAGTGAGTTATTCTATTACAGAGGTCGGCCTTTCTGAGGGCATCCTTCCAAGGATAGTTCATCAAAACGACTATAGTGTGAACATAAAAGTAATGCCTCAGTTTCTTTGTGATCGTCACCAGTGCCCGAACCATATTATCTATGGGCATGTATTTATTTTCTACTTTAAGAAGAATGTGGATCATGTAGTACATCAACTTCTTCCCTCCATTGTGTTGACAAATTTGTTTTGCACTAGTTGCATGATTTGAAATTACCAAGTAGAGGTACAAGTCTTCCTCATCTTTAGGAGTTGATAGGAAAGGATGAGATCCCAAGTACTGTCGAATCCCTTCTAGAACTTAATTGCATTCTTTTATCCAAACTTTGGAGCTTTTATTTTTCAAGGCTTGAAAAAGGGGGTGGCACTTGTCAAAGGATCTTGAAATGAATCGATTAAGGGCCGCTATCATTCCAATGATAACCTGAATTAATAGTGGTCGACCTTCTAACATTCTGGAGATCTTTAATCTGATCTAGATTTTCTTCATTTCTTCTCTTAGTAACCAGGTATCCCAGAAACTTATCAAAGCTTACGCCAAACACACATCTGGATGTGTTGACTTCATCTTGTATTCTTTAAGGTTATTGAAGGTCTTTATAAGGTCTTTTAGATGATAAATGGAATATCTTCTTTTAACGAGCATATCATCTATAAAAACCTTTATAGTAGAGCCGATCAAATTTTTAAACATCTCAGTCACTTATCTTCGATACGGTTCCCCCGTAATATTCAAACCGAAGGGCATAACCCTATAACAGTAAAGCCATGAGGTTGTGATGAATGATGTTTTCTCTTGATCTAGGCCGAATATAGGTATTTGGTGGTATCCAAAGTATGCTTCCAGGAAGCTCATTCGGTGATGCCATGTTATGCAACCACCCTCTGCCTAGAAAGGCATTATATGGTGACTCTGACTGCATTAAATGGAACTCAACCTCTTTATTAGCTGGACCAAGCTTGACTAGGAGCTTGATTTTTCCCAGAGGTTATTCCACATCCCCATTGAAGTCGATCAACGGGCCATTGTTAGTATCTAGATCCATGATGAGGTAGACAAGCTTGTAAAGCACCGTCAGTTACATGATCTCCAAGGATATTCTTTGGTCAATCACTACTATTCTCACTTCAAAGTTTGCAATTCGCAGAGTAAGCACCAACGCATCTTTGTGGGGTAAGTTTACACTGGCCAGATCGTTGTTAGTGAATGTGATAACTTGATTTGTATCGAGGTCCTTTATTTTATTTTTGACCAAGATTGTCTTGGTCGGGTCCACATGGAATGCTTGTTGAATGCTGGCTGCCACGCTTACCTTCTCCCTTAGTTTGCAATTCGCAGAGTAAGCACCAACGCATCTTTGTTGGGTAAGTTTACACTGCCAGATCGTTGTTAGTGAATGTGATAACTTGATTTTTATCGAGGTACTTTCTTTTATTTTTGACCAAGATTGTCTTGACCGGGTCTGTAACAACCTGCGTAATTTTGAGGTATTTTATAAATATAGAGGAAAATAGAGTTTTTGGTAAAATTATTTTTATTGCTCAAATATTTTGAATTTTATTTTTAAAGATGAGTATTTCAAACGGTTTCGAAATCATAATTAAAATAGAGTTTTAATTGAATTTTTATTATATAGAAGAGTCCTCAAAACATAAAACTCTCTAAGAGTCCTCGGAGCATAAAACTTTCTAGTAAAAATAATATTTAAAAATATTGAACGGACCGATCGAGCTGAATTTTTTTTATAGCTTCCTCTCGTCTTCAGCTAATTCTCTGTAAAATTTCATCCAATTCCAATGGTCCGATCGTCCGGAATAAAATTTTTAGTGTTTGTATCTGATTAGAACTCTTTTCTTAATCAAACTCTTAATCCTTTATATATCAACAAATTCGTGGCTTGGCTTTTCAAATCACCTTTTCGCAAACTTTTCAAGAAGAAGAGCTCTTTAGAATTACTCCCTTTCATCTACAAACCATAGCCCCAAACTTATTCAGGATTTCAACCTTAGATTAGAAGGCTTATTTGGTGTTTTTTTCGAGTTTGGGCTGGAACTTGATTGGATTATTTTTGCGAGAGGAACGTGATGGCGTGTTTAGATTTTGAGGCTGAAATTATGTGATGATTCATGTTGGTTCTTTTTTGTGGTTTAAGGTATGGAGTTTTACACAATATGCTCCTTAATCTCGCGAGTGTTATTCCCGTTGTTTTCTTGTGATTATTGACTCACATTCGAATTGATAAATTCTTTTGGAGATCTGAAAATATTTTTTGGAATCTAATTTCGATTCATGTGGTATTATATTTGGTGTTGAGCATGTTGTCATGAGATTTTAATATGGCACTGAGGCTGGGCACCCGCCAATATTCCTTTTTCCGGATATGCTGAAAAAATGCATGGGCGCGGTACGGTGGTGAGGCCTGGTGACCCGGTTAATGTGTTGTTGAGAAATTATATTGATATAATTGCTTATGAGATTCACTTTGATTTGAATATTCGTATTCGTACTGTTACGTTTTATTCACCGCTAATATTTGTTGAGCATCTTTCATGTCGTATTGTGTACTTCCCCATATTTTCTTTTAGTGGCAGGTTAGAGCGGATTTTGGGCGCTTTGGATTTGATTTTAGAGTGGACTATTTTGGGAAGATTATTCGAGAATACAAGTTGGAAGATTGTATTTTTTTTTTATGTATAGAGCATTGAAGATTTGTTTTGTATCGAGATAGATAGTTGTTTTAATTCGAGAGATTTGTTGTATAAATTTGAAGATGAGTTTAGTAGTTTCTTTTCTATATTGGGATATAGATGCTCTATACTTTGTGAATTGTGGAATTGGTTAGATTTATCGATGAGTAGCGCTCCGTTCGCTCTCCCCGGGCGGGCGGGGTGTTACAGAAAGGTATCAGAGCTTAGGTATACGACCACCCTCGGGTCTTGAGTTTTGGGTCTGTTGCATTTTTGTGGCGCGTATTTTTGGAGATAGAATCTTTAGATGATCGTTTCGTGTTAGACATCTAGATTAGATGTGAGGAATTTATTTTTGGTGACGATATTATTTTTGGAGATTGTTGGCCTGATTTTTTAGAGTTAGGTATTCGGCGAATTTCGAGGGCGAAATTCCATTGTTAGTGGGGAAGTGTAACAACCCGCGTAATTTTGAGGTATTTTATAAATATAGAGGAAAATAAAGTTTTTGGTAAAATTATTTTTATCGCTCAAATATTTTGAATTTTATTTTTAAAGATGAGTATTTCAAACAGTTTCGAAATCGGAATTAAAATGGAGTTTTAATTGAATTTTTATTATATAGAAGAGTCCTCAAAACATAAAACTCTCTAAGAGTCCTCGGAGCATAAAATTCTCTAGTAAAAACAATATTTAAAAATATAGAACGGTCTGATCGAGTTGAATTTTTTTTATAGCTTCCTTTCGTCTTCAGCTAATTCTCTGCAAAATTTCATCCAATTCCAATGGTCCGATCGTCCGGAATAAAATTTTTAGTGTTTGTATCTGATTAGAACTCTTTTCTTAATCAAACTCTTAATCCTTTATATATCAACAAATTCGTGGCTTGGCTTTTCAAATCACCTTTTCGCAAACCTTTCAAGAAGAAGAGCTCTTTAGAATTACTCCCTTTCATCTACAAACCATAGCCCCAAACTTATTCAGGATTTCAACCTTAGATTAGAAGGCTTATTTGGTGTTTTTTTCGAGTTTGGGCGGGAACTTGATTGGATTATTTTTGCGAGAGGAACGTGATGGCGTGTTTAGATTTTGAGGCTGAAATTATGTGATGATTCATGTTGGTTCTTTTTTGTGGTTTAAGGTATGAGGTTTTACACAATATGCTCCTTAATCTCGCGAGTGTTATTCCCGTTGTTTTCTTGTGATTATTGACTCATATTCGAATTGATAAATTCTTTTGGAGATCTGAAAATATTTGTTGGAATCTAATTTCGATTCATGTGGTATTATATTTGGTGTTGAGCATGTTGTCATGAGATTTTAATATGGCACTGAGGCTGGGCACCCGCCAATATTCCTTTTTTCGGATATGCTGAAAAAATGCATAGGCGCGGTACGGTGGTGAGGCCTGGTGACCCGATTAATGTGTTGTTGAGAAATTATATTGATATAATTGCTTATGAGATTCACTTTGATTTGAATATTCGTATTCGTACTGTTACGTTTTATTCACCGCTAATATTTGTTGAGCATCTTTCATGTCGTATTGTGTACTTCCCCATATTTTCTTTTAGTGGCAGGTTAGAGCGGATTTTGGGCGCTTTGGATTTGATTTTAGAGTGGACTATTTTGGGAAGATTATTCGAGAATACAAGTTGGAAGATTGTATTTTTTTTTTATGTATAGAGCATTGAAGATTTGTTTTGTATCGAGATAGATAGTTGTTTTAATTCGAGAGATTTGTTGTATAAATTTGAAGATGAGTTTAGTAGTTTCTTTTCTATATTGGGATTTAGATGCTCTATACCTTGTGAATTGTGGATTTGGTTAGATTTATCGATGAGTAGCGCTCCGTTCGCTCTCCCCGGGCGAGCGGGGTGTTACAGAATGGTATCAGAGCTTAGGTATACGACCACCCTCGGGTCTTGAGTTTTGGGTCTGTTGCGTTTTTGTGGCGCGTATTTTTGGAGATAGAATCTTTAGATGATCGTTTCGTGTTAGACATCTAGATTAGATGTGAGGAATTTATTTTTGGTGACGATATTATTTTTGGAGATTGTTGGATTGATTTTTTGAGAGTTAGGTATTCGGCGAATTTCGAGGGCGAAATTCCATTGTTAGTGGGGAAGTGTAACAACCCGCGTAATTTTGAGGTATTTTATAAATATAGAGGAAAATAAAGTTTTTGGTAAAATTATTTTTATGGCTCAAATATTTTGAATTTTAGTTTTAAAGATGAGTATTTCAAACGGTTTCGAAATCGGAATTAAAATGGAGTTTTAATTGAATTTTTATTATATAGAAGAGTCCTCAAAACATAAAACTCTCTAAGAGTCCTCGGAGCATAAAACTCTCTAGTAAAAATAATATTTAAAAATATTGAACGGTCTGATCGAGCTGAATTTTTTTTATAGCTTCCTCTCGTCTTCAGTTAATTCTCTGTAAAATTTCATCCAATTCCAATGGTCCGATCGTCCGGAATAAATTTTTTAGTGTTTGTATCTGATTAGAACTCTTTTCTTAATCAAACTCTTAATCCTTTATATATCAACAAATTCGTGGCTTGGCTTTTCAAATCACCTTTTCGCAAATCTTTTAGGAAGAAGAGCTCTTTAGAATTACTCCCTTTCATCTACAAACCATAGCCCCAAACTTATTCAGGATTTCAACCTTAGATTAGAAGGCTTATTTGGTGTTTTTTTCGAGTTTGGGCGGGAACATGATTGGATTATTTTTGCGAGAGGAACGTGATGGCGTGTTTAGATTTTGAGGCTGAAATTATGTGATGATTCATGTTGGTTCTTTTTTGTGGTTTAAGGTATGGGGTTTTACACAATATGCTCCTTAATCTCGCGAGTGTTATTCCCGTTGTTTTCATGTGATTATTGACTCATATTCGAATTGATAAATTCTTTTGGAGATCTGAAAATATTTGTTGGAATCTAATTTCGATTCATGTGGTATTATATTTGGTGTTGAGCATGTTGTCATGAGATTTTAATATGGCACTGAGGCTGGGCACCCGCCAATATTCCTTTTTCCGGATATGCTGAAAAAATGCATAGGCGCGGTACGGTGGTGAGGCCTGGTGACCCGGTTAATGTGTTGTTGAGAAATTATATTGTCATAATTGCTTATGAGATTCACTTTGATTTGAATATTCGTATTCGTACTGTTACGTTTTATTCACCGCTAATATTTGTTGAGCATCTTTCATGTCGTATTGTGTACTTCCCCATATTTTCTTTTAGTGGCAGGTTAGAGCGGATTTTTGGCGCTTTGGATTTGATTTTAGAGTGGACTATTTTGGGAAGATTATTCGAGAATACAAGTTGGAAGATTGTATTTTTTTTTTATGTATAGAGCATTGAAGATTTGTTTTGTATCGAGATAGATAGTTGTTTTAATTCGAGAGATTTGTTGTATAAATTTGAAGATGAGTTTAGTAGTTTCTTTTCTATATTGGGATTTAGATGCTCTATACTTTGTGAATTGTGGAATTGGTTAGATTTATCGATGAGTAGCGCTCCGTTCGCTCTCCCCGGGCGGGCGGGGTGTTACAGAATGGTATCAGAGCTTAGGTATATGACCACCCTCGGGTCTTGAGTTTTGGGTCTGTTGCATTTTTGTGGCGCGTGTTTTTGGAGATAAAATCTTTAGATGATCATTTCGTGTTAGACATCTAGATTAGATGTGAGGAATTTATTTTTGGTGATGATATTATTTTTGGAGATTGTTGGCCTGATTTTTTAGAGTTAGGTATTCGGCGAATTTCGAGGGCGAAATTCCATTGTTAGTGGGGAAGTGTAACAACCCGCGTAATTTTGAGGTATTTTATAAATATAGAGGAAAATAAAGTTTTTGGTAAAATTATTTTTATGGCTCAAATATTTTGAATTTGATTTTTAAAGATGAGTATTTCAAACGGTTTCGAAATCGGAATTAAAATGGAGTTTTAATTGAATTTTTATTATATAGAAGAGTCCTCAAAACATAAAACTCTCTAAGAGTCCTCGGAGCATAAAACTCTCTAGTAAAAACAATATTTAAATATATTGAACGGTCTGATCGAGTTGAATTTTTTTTATAGCTTCCTTTCGTCTTCAGCTTATTCTCTGCAAAATTTCATCCAATTCCAATGGTCCGATCGTCCGGAATAAAATTTTTAGTGTTTGTATCTGATTAGAACTCTTTTCTTAACCAAACTCTTAATCCTTTATATATCAACAAATTCGTGGCTTGGCTTTTCAAATCACCTTTTCGCAAACCTTTCAAGAAGAAGAGCTCTTTAGAATTACTCCCTTTCATCTACAAACCATAGCCCCAAACTTATTCAGGATTTCAACCTTAGATTAGAAGGCTTATTTGGTGTTTTTTTCGAGTTTGGGCGGGAACTTGATTGGATTATTTTTGCGAGAGGAACGTGATGGCGTGTTTAGATTTTGAGGCTGAAATTATGTGATGATTCATGTTGGTTCTTTTTTGTGGTTTAAGGTATGGGGTTTTACACAATATGCTCCTTAATCTCGCGAGTGTTATTCCCGTTGTTTTCTTGTGATTATTGACTCATATTCGAATTGATAAATTCTTTTGGAGATCTGAAAATATTTTTTGGAATCTAATTTCGATTCATGTGGTATTATATTTGGTGTTGAGCATGTTGTCATGAGATTTTAATATGGCACTGAGGCTGGGCACCCGCCAATATTCCTTTTTTCGGATATGCTGAAAAAATGCATAGGCGCGGTACGGTGGTGAGGCCTGGTGACCCGGTTAATGTGTTGTTGAGAAATTATATTGATATAATTGCTTTTGAGATTCACTTTGATTTGAATATTCGTATTCGTACTGTAACGTTTTATTCACCGCTAATATTTGTTGAGCATCTTTCATGTCGTATTGTGTACTTCCCCATATTTTCTTTTAGTGGCAGGTTAGAGCGGATTTTGGGCGCTTTGGATTTGATTTTAGAGTGGACTAATTTGGGAAGATTATTCGAGAATACAAGTTGGAAGATTGTATTTTTTTTTTATGTATAGAGCATTGAAGATTTGTTTTGTATCGAGATAGATAGTTGTTTTAATTCGAGAGATTTGTTGTATAAATTTGAAGATGAGTTTAGTAGTTTCTTTTCTATATTGGGATTTAGATGCTCTATACCTTGTGAATTGTGGATTTGGTTAGATTTATCGATGAGTAGCGCTCCGTTCGCTCTCCCCGGGCGGGCGGGGTGTTACAGAATGGTATCAGAGCTTAGGTATACGACCACCCTCGGATCTTGAGTTTTGGGTCTGTGGCGTTTTTGTGGCGCGTATTTTTGGAGATAGAATCTTTAGATGATCGTTTCGTGTTAGACATCTAGATTAGATGTGAGGAATTTATTTTTGGTGACGATATTATTTTTGGAGATTGTTGGCCTGATTTTTTAGAGTTAGGTATTCGGCGAATTTCGAGGGCGAAATTCCATTGTTAGTGGGGAAGTGTAACAACCCGCGTAATTTTGAGGTATTTTATAAATATAGAGGAAAATAAAGTTTTTGGTAAAATTATTTTTATGGCTCAAATATTTTGAATTTTAGTTTTAAAGATGAGTATTTCAAACGGTTTCGAAATCGAAATTAAAATGGATTTTTAATTGAATTTTTATTATATAGAAGAGTCCTCAAAACATAAAACTCTCTAAGAGTCCTCGGAGCATAAAACTCTCTAGTAAAAATAATATTTAAAAATATTGAACGGTCTGATCGAGTTGAATTTTTTTTATAGCTTCCTCTCGTCTTCAGTTAATTCTCTGTAAAATTTCATCCAATTCCAATGGTCCGATCGTCCGAAATAAAATTTTTAGTGTTTGTATCTGATTAGAACTCTTTTCTTAATCAAACTCTTAATCCTTTATATATCAACAAATTCGTGGCTTGGCTTTTCAAATCACCTTTTCGCAAACCTTTCAGGAAGAAGAGCTCTTTAGAATTACTCCCTTTCATCTACAAACCATAGCCCCAAACTTATTCAGGATTTCAACCTTAGATTAGAAGGCTTATTTGGTGTTTTTTTCGAGTTTGGGCGGGAACTTGATTGGATTATTTTTGCGAGAGGAACGTGATGGCGTGTTTAGATTTTGAGGCTGAAATTATGTGATGATTCATGTTGGTTCTTTTTTGTGGTTTAAGGTATGGGGTTTTACACAATATGCTCCTTAATCTCGCGAGTGTTATTCCCGTTGTTTTCATGTGATTATTGACTCATATTCGAATTGATAAATTCTTTTGGAGATCTGAAAATATTTGTTGGAATCTAATTTCGATTCATGTGGTATTATATTTGGTGTTGAGCATGTTGTCATGAGATTTTAATATGGCACTGAGGCTGGGCACCCGCCAATATTCCTTTTTCCGGATATTCAGAAAAAATGCATAGGCGCGGTACGGTGGTGAGGCCTGGTGACCCGGTTAATGTGTTGTTGAGAAATTATATTGATATAATTGCTTATGAGATTCACTTTGATTTGAATATTCGTATTCGTATTGTTACGTTTTACTCACCGCTAATATTTGTTGAGCATCTTTCATGTCGTATTGTGTACTTTCCCATATTTTCTTTTAGTGGCCGGTTACCGCGGATTTTGGGCGCTTTGGATTTGATTTTAGCGTGGACTATTTTGGGAAGATTATTCGAGAATACAAGTTGGAAGATTGTATTTTTTTTATGTATAGAGCATTGAAGATTTGTTTTGTATCGAGATAGATAGTTGTTTTAATTCGAGAGATTTGTTGTATTAATTTGAAGATGAGTTTAGTAGTTTCTTTTCTATATTGGGATTTAGATGCTCTATACCTTGTGAATTGTGGAATTGGTTAGATTTATCGATGAGTAGCGCTCTGTTCGCTCTCCCCGGGCGGGCGGGGTGTTACAGAATGGTATCAGAGCTTAGGTATACGACCACCCTCGGGTCTTGAGTTTTGGGTCTGTTGCGTTTTTGTGGCGCGTATTTTTGGAGATAGAATCTTTAGATGATCGTTTCGTGTTAGACATCTAGATTAGATGTGAGGAATTTATTTCTGGTGACGATATTATTTTTGGAGATTGTTGGCCTGATATTTTAGAGTTAGGTATTCGGCGAATTTCGAGGGCGAAATTCCATTGTTAGTTGGGAAGTGTAACAACCCGCGTAATTTTGAGGTATTTTATAAATATAGAGGAAAATAAAGTTTTTGGTAAAATTATTTTTATGGCTCAAATATTTTGAATTTTAGTTTTAAAGATGAGTATTTCAAACGGTTTCGAAATCGGAATTAAAATGGAGTTTTAATTGAATTTTTATTATATAGAAGAGTCCTCAAAACATAAAACTCTCTAAGAGTCCTCGGAGCATAAAACTCTCTAGTAAAAACAATATTTAAAAATATTGAACGGTCTGATCGAGCTGAATTTTTTTTATAGCTTCCTCTCGTCTTCAGTTAATTCTCTGTAAAATTTCATCCAATTCCAAAGGTCCGATCGTCCGGAATAAAATTTTTAGTGTTTGTATCTGATTAGAACTCTTTTCTTAATCAAACTCTTAATCCTTTATATATCAACAAATTCGTGGCTTGGCTTTTCAAATCACCTTTTCGCAAACCTTTCAAGAAGAAGAGCTCTTTAGAATTACTCCCTTTCATCTACAAACCATAGCCCCAAACTTATTCAGGATTTCAACCTTAGATTAGAAGGCTTATTTGGTGTTTTTTTCGAGTTTGGGCTGGAACTTGATTGGATTATTTTTGCGAGAGGAATGTGATGGCGTCTTTAGATTTTGAGGCTGAAATTATGTGATGATTCATGTTGGTTCTTTTTTGTGGTTTAAGGTATGGGGTTTTACACAATATGCTCCTCAATCTCGCGAGTGTTATTCCCGTTGTTTTCTTGTGATTATTGACTCATATTCGAATTGATAAATTCTTTTGGAGATCTGAAAATATTTGTTGGAATCTAATTTCGATTCATGTGGTATTATATTTGGTGTTGAGCATGTTGTAATGAGATTTTAATATGGCACTGAGGCTGGGCACCCGCCAATATTCCTTTTTCCGGATATGCTGAAAAAATGCATAGGCGCGGTACGGTGGTGAGGCCTGGTGACCCGGTTAATGTGTTGTTGAGAAATTATATTGATATAATTGCTTATGAGATTCACTTTGATTTGAATATTCGTATTTGTATTGTTACGTTTTATTCACCGCTAATATTTGTTGAGCATCTTTCATGTCGTATTGTGTACTTTCCCATATTTTCTTTTAGTGGCTGGTTACCGCGGATTTTGGGCGCTTTGGATTTGATTTTAGCGTGGACTATTTTGGGAAGATTATTCGAGAATACAAGTTGGAAGATTGCATTTTTTTTATGTATAGAGCATTGAAGATTTGTTTTGTATCGAGATAGATAGTTGTTTTAATTCGAGAGATTTGTTGTATTAATTTGAAGATGAGTTTAGTAGTTTCTTTTCCATATTGGGATTTAGATGCTCTATTCCTTGTGAATTGTTGAATTGGTTAGATTTATCGATGAGTAGCGCTCCGTTCGCTCTCCCCGGGGGGGCGGGGTGTTACAGAATGGTATCAGTGCTTAGGTATACGACCACCCTCGGGTCTTGAGTTTTGGGTCTGTTGCGTTTTTGTGGCGCGCATTTTTGGAGATAGAATCTTTAGATGATCGTTTCATGTTAGACATTTAGATTAGATGTGAGGAATTTATTTTTGGTGACGAGATTATTTTTGGAGATTGTTGGCCTGAGTTTTTAGAGTTAGGTATTCGGCGAATTTCGAGGGCGAAATTCCATTGTTAGTGGGGAAGTGTAACAACCCGCGTAATTTTGAGGTATTTTATAAATCTAGAGGAAAATAAAGATTTTGGTAAAATTATTTTTATTGCTCAAATATTTTGAATTTTATTTTTAAAGATGAGTATTTCAAACGGTTTCGAAATCAGAATTAAAATGGAGTTTTAATGGAATTTTTATTATTTAGAAGAGTCCTCAAAACATAAAACTCTCTAAGAGTCCTCGGAGCATAAAACTCTCTAGTAAAAACAATATTTAAAAATATTGAACGGTCCGATCTAGCTGAATTGTTTTCTATAGCTTCCTCTTGTCTTCAGCTAATTCTCTGTAAAATTTCATCCAATTCCAATGGTCCGATCGTCCGGAATAAATTTTTTAGTGTTTGTATGTGATTAGAACTCTTTTCTTAATCAAACTCTTAATCCTTTATATATCAACAAATTCGTGGCTTGGCTTTTCAAATCACCTTTTCGCAAACCTTTCAAGAAGAAGAGCTCTTTAGAATTACTCCCTTTCATCTACAAATCATAGCCCCAAACTTATTCAGGATTTCAACCTTAGATTAGAAGGATTATTTGGTGTTTTTTTCGAGTTTGGGCTGGAACTTGATTGGATTATTTTTGCGAGAGGAACGTGATGGCGTGTTTAGATTTTGAGGCTGAAATTATGTGATCCTTCATGTTGGTTCTTTTTTGTGGTTTAAGGTATGGGGTTTTACACAATATGCTCCTTAATCTCGCGAGTGTTATTCCCGTTGTTTTCTTGTGATTATTGACTCATATTCGAATTGATAAATTCTTTTGGAGATCTGAAAATATTTGTTGGAATCTAATTTCGATTCATGTGGTATTATATTTGGTGTTGTGCATGTTGTCATGAGATTTTAATATGGCACTGAGGCTGGGCACCCGCCAATATTCCTTTTCCCGGATATGCTGAAAAACTGCATAGGCGCGGTACGGTGGTGAGGCCTGGTGACCCGGTTAATGTGTTGTTGAGAAATTATATTGATATAATTGCTTATGAGATTGATTTTGATTTGAATATTCGTATTCGTATTGTTACGTTTTATTCACCGCTAATATTTGTTGAGCATCTTTCATGTCGTATTGTGTACTTCTCCATATTTTCTTTTAGTGGCAGGTTAGCGCGGATTTTGGGCGTTTTGGATTTGATTTTAGAGTGGAATATTTTGGGAAGATTATTCGAGAATACAAGTTGAAAGATTGTCTTTTTTTTAAGTATAGAGCATTGAAGATTTGTTTTGTATCGAGATAGATAGTTGTTTTAATTCAAGAGATTTGTTGTATTAATTTGAAGATGAGTTTAGTAGTTTCTTTTCTATATTGGGATTTAGATGCTCTATATCTTGTGAATTGTGGAATTGGTTAGATTTATTGATGAGTAGCGCTCCGTTCGCTCTCCCTGGGCGGGCGGGGTGTTACAGAATGGTATCAGAGCTTAGGTATACGACCACCCTCGGGTCTTGAGTTTTGGGTCTGTTGCGTTTTTATGGCTCATATTTTTGGAGATAGAATCTTTAGATGATCGTTTCGTGTTAGACATCTAGATTAGATGTGAGGAATTTATTTTTGGTGACGAGATTATTTTTGGAGATTGTTGGCCTGATTTTTTAGAGTTAGGTATTCGGCGAATTTCGAGGGCGAAATTCCACTGTTAGTGGGGAAGTGTAACAACCCGCGTAATTTTGAGGTATTTTATAAATATAGCGGAAAATAAAGATTTTGGTAAAATTATTTTTATTGCTCAAATATTTTGAATTTTATTTTTAAAGATGAGTATTTCAAACGGTATTGAAATCGGAATTAAAATGGAGTTTTAATTGAATTTTTATTATATAGAAGAGTCCTCAAAACATAAAACTCTCTAAGAGTCCTCGGAGCATAAAACTCTCTAGTAAAAATAATATTTAAAAATATTGAACGGTCTGATCGAGTTGAATTTTTTTTCTATAGCTTCCTCTCGTCTTCAGCTAATTCTCTGTAAAATTTCATCAAATTCCAATGCTCCGATCGTCCGGAATAAAATTTTTAGTGTTTGTATCTGATTAGAACTCTTTTCTTAACCAAACTCTTAATCCTTTATATATCAACAAATTCGTGGCTTGGCTTTTCAAATCACATTTTCGCAAACCTTTCAAGAAGAAGAGCTCTTTAGAATTACTCCCTTTCATCTACAAACCATAGCCCCAAACTTATTCAGGATTTCAACCTTAGATTAGAAGGCTTATTTGGTGTTTTTTTCGAGTTTGGGCTGGAACTTGATTGGATTATTTTTGCGAGAGGAACGTGAAGGCGTGTTTTGATTTTGAGGCTGAAATTATGTGATGATTCATGTTGGTTCTTTTTTTGGTTTAAGGTATGGGGTTTTACACAATATGCTCCTTAATCTCGCGAGTATTATTCCCGTTGTTTTCTTGTGATTATTGACTCATATTCGAATTGATGAATTCTTTTGGAGATCTGAAAATATTTGTTGGAATCTAATTTCGATTCATGTGGTATTATATTTGGTGTTGAGCATGTTGTCATGAGATTTTAAGATGGCACTGAGGCTGGGCACCCGCCAATATTCCTTTTTCCGGATATGCTGAAAAAATGCATAGGCGCGGTACGGTGGTGAGGCCTTGTGACCCGGTTAATGTGTTGTTGAGAAATTATATTGATATAATTGCTTATGAGATTGACTTTGATTTGAATATTCGTATTCGTATTGTTACGTTTTATTCACCGCTAATATTTGTTGAGCATCTTTCATGTCGTATTGTGTACTTCCCCATATTTTCTTTTAGTGGCAGGTTAGCGCGGATTTTGGGCACATTGGATTTGATTTTAGCGTGGACTATTTTGGGAAGATTATTCGAGAATACAAGTTGGAAGATTGTATTTTTCTTTATGTATAGAGCATTGAAGATTTGTTTTGTATCGAGATAGATAATTGTTTTAATTCGAGAGATTTGTTGTATTAATTTGAAGATGAGTTTAGTAGTTTCTTTTCTATATTGGGATTTAGATGCTCTATACCTTGTGAATTGTGGAATTGGTTAGATTTATCGATGAGTAGCGCTCCGTTCGCTCTCCCCGGGCGGCCGGGGTGTTACAGAATGGTATCAGAGCTTAGGTATACGACCACCCTCGGGTCTTGAGTTTTGGGTCTGTTGCGTTTTTGTGGCGCGTATTTTTGGAGATAGAATCTTTAGATGATCGTTTCGTGTTAGACATCTAGATTAGATGTGAGGAATTTATTTCTGGTGACGATATTATTTTTGGAGATTGTTGGCCTGATATTTTAGAGTTAGGTATTCGGCGAATTTCGGGGGCGAAATTCCATTGTTAGTGGGGAAGTGTAACAACCCGCGTAATTTTGAGGTATTTTATAAATATAGAGGAAAATAAAGTTTTTGGTAAAATTATTTTTATGGCTCAAATATTTTGAATTTTAGTTTTAAAGATGAGTATTTCAAACGGTTTCGAAATCGGAATTAAAATGGAGTTTTAATTGAATTTTTATTATATAGAAGAGTCCTCAAAACATAAAACTCTCTAAGAGTCCTCGGAGCATAAAACTCTCTAGTAAAAATAATATTTAAAAATATTGAACGGTCTGATCGAGCTGAATTTTTTTTATAGCTTCCTCTCGTCTTCAGTTAATTCTCTGTAAAATTTCATCCAATTCCAAAGGTCCGATCGTCCGGAATAAAATTTTTAGTGTTTGTATCTGATTAGAACTCTTTTCTTAATCAAACTCTTAATCCTTTATATATCAACAAATTCGTGGCTTGGCTTTTCAAATCACCTTTTCGCAAACCTTTCAAGAAGAAGAGCTCTTTAGAATTACTCCCTTTCATCTACAAACCATAGCCCCAAACTTATTCAGGATTTCAACCTTAGATTAGAAGGCTTATTTGGTGTTTTTTTCGAGTTTGGGTGGGAACTTGATTGGATTATTTTTGTGAGAGGAATGTGATGGCGTGTTTAGATTTTGAGGCTGAAATTATGTGATGATTCATGTTGGTTCTTTTTTGTGGTTTAAGGTATGGGGTTTTACACAATATGCTCCTCAATCTCGCGAGTGTTATTCCCGTTGTTTTCTTGTGATTATTGACTCATATTCGAATTGATAAATTCTTTTGGAGATCTGAAAATATTTGTTGGAATCTAATTTCGATTCATGTGGTATTATATTTGGTGTTGAGCATGTTGTCATGAGATTTTAATATGGCACTGAGGCTGGGCACCTGCCAATATTCCTTTTTCCGGATATGCTGAAAAAATGCATAGGCGCGGTACGGTGGTGAGGCCTGGTGACCCGGTTAATGTGTTGTTGAGAAATTATATTGATATAATTGCTTATGAGATTCACTTTGATTTGAATATTCGTATTCGTATTGTTACGTTTTATTCACCGCTAATATTTGTTGAGTATCTTTCATGTCGTATTGTGTACTTTCCCATATTTTCTTTTAGTGGCTGGTTACCGCGGATTTTGGGCGCTTTGGATTTGATTTTAGCGTGGACTATTTTGGGAAGATTATTCGAGAATACAAGTTGGAAGATTGTATTTTTTTTATGTATAGAGCATTGAAGATTTGTTTTGTATCGAGATAGATAGTTGTTTTAATTCGAGAGATTTGTTGTATTAATTTGAAGATGAGTTTAGTAGTTTCTTTTCCATATTGGGATTTAGATGCTCTATTCCTTGTGAATTGTGGAATTGGTTAGATTTATCGATGAGTAGCGCTCCGTTCGCTCTCCCCGGGCGGGCGGGATGTTACAGAATGGTATCAGTGCTTAGGTATACGACCACCCTCGGGTCTTGAGTTTTGGGTCTGTTGCGTTTTTGTGGCGCGCATTTTTGGAGATAGAATCTTTAGATGATCGTTTCGTGTTAGACATTTAGATTAGATGTGAGGAATTTATTTTTGGTGACGAGATTATTTTTGGAGATTGTTGGCCTGAGTTTTTAGAGTTAGGTATTCGGCGAATTTCGAGGGCGAAATTCCATTGTTAGTGGGGAAGTGTAACAACCCGCGTAATTTTGAGGTATTTTATAAATATAGAGGAAAATAAAGATTTTGGTAAAATTATTTTTATTGCTCAAATATTTTGAATTTTATTTTTAAAGATGAGTATTTCAAACGGTTTCGAAATCGGAATTAAAATGGAGTTTTAATGGAATTTTTATTATTTAGAAGAGTCCTCAAAACATAAAACTCTCTAAGAGTCCTCGGAGCATAAAACTCTCTAGTAAAAACAATATTTAAAAATATTGAACGGTCCGATCTAGCTGAATTTTTTTCTATAGCTTCCTCTTGTCTTCAGCTAATTCTCTGCAAAATTTCATCCAATTCCAATGGTCCGATCGTCCGGAATAAAATTTTTAGTGTTTGTATGTGATTAGAGCTCTTTTCTTAATCAAACTCTTAATCCTTTATATATCAACAAATTCGTGGCTTGGCTTTTCAAATCACCTTTTCGCAAACCTTTCAAGAAGAAGAGCTCTTTAGAATTACTCCCTTTCATCTACAAATCATAGCCCCAAACTTATTCAGGATTTCAACCTTAGATTAGAAGGCTTATTTGGTGTTTTTTTCGAGTTTGGGCTGGAACTTGATTGGATTATTTTTGCGAGAGGAACGTGATGGCGTGTTTAGATTTTGAGGCTGAAATTATGTGATGATTCATGTTGGTTCTTTTATGTGGTTTAAGGTATGGGGTTTTACACAATATGCTCCTTAATCTCGCGAGTGTTATTCCCGTTGTTTTCTTGTGATTATTGACTCATATTCAAATTGATAAATTCTTTTGGAGATCTGAAAATATTTGTTGGAATCTAATTTCGATTCATGTGGTATTATATTTGGTGTTGAGCATGTTGTCATGAGATTTTAATATGGCACTGAGGCTGGGCACCCGCCAATATTCCTTTTTCCGGATATGCTGAAAAAATGCATAGGCGCGGTACGGTGGTGAGGCCTGGTGACCCGGTTAATGTGTTGTTGAGAAATTATATTGATATAATTGCTTATGAGATTCATTTTGATTTGAATATTCGTATTCGTATTGTTACGTTTTATTCACCGCTAATATTTGTTGAGCATCTTTCATGTCGTATTGTGTACTTCTCCATATTTTCCTTTAGTGGCAGGTTAACGCGGATTTTGGGCGTTTTGGATTAGATTTTAGAGTGGAATATTTTGGGAAGATTATTCGAGAATACAAGTTGGAAGATTGTCTTTTTTTTATGTATAGAGCATTGAAGATTTGTTTTGTATCGAGATACATAGTTGTTTTAATTCAAGAGATTTGTTGTATTAATTTGAAGATGAGTTTAGTAGTTTCTTTTCTATATTGGGATTTAGATGCTCTATATCTTGTGAATTGTGGAATTGGTTAGATTTATCGATGAGTAGCGCTCCGTTCGCACTCCTCGGGCGGGCGGGGTGTTACAGAATGGTATCACTGTTGCGTTTTTGTGGCTCGTATTTTTGGAGATAGAATCTTTAGATGATCGTTTCGTGTTAGACATCTAGATTAGATGTGAGGAATTTATTTTTGGTGACGAGATTATTTTTGGAGATTGTTGGCCTGATTTTTTAGAGTTAGGTATTCGGCGAATTTCGAGGGCGAAATTCCACTGTTAGTGGGGAAGTGTAACAACCCGCGTAATTTTGAGGTATTTTATAAATATAGAGGAAAATAAAGATTTTGGTAAAATTATTTTTATTGCTCAAATATTTTGAATTTTATTTTTAAAGATGAGTATTTCAAACGGTTTCGAAATCGGAATTAAAATGGAGTTTTAATTGAATTTTTATTATATAAAAGAGTCCTCAAAACATAAAACTCTCTAAGAGTCCTCGGAGCATAAAACTCTCTAGTAAAAATAATATTTAAAAATATTGAACGGTCTGATCGAGTTGAATTTTTTTTCTATAGCTTCCTCTCGTCTTCAGCTAATTCTCTGTAAAATTTCATCAAATTCCAATGGTCCGATCGTCCGGAATAAAATTTTTAGTGTTTGTATCTGATTAGAACTCTTTTCTTAACCAAACTCTTAATCCTTTATATTTCAACAAATTCGTGGCTCGGCTTTTCAAATCACCTTTTCGCAAACCTTTCAAGAAGAAGAGCTCTTTAGAATTACTCCCTTTCATCTACAAACCATAGCCCCAAACTTATTCAGGATTTCAACCTTAGATTAGAAGGCTTATTTGGTGTTTTTTTCGAGTTTGGGCTGGAACTTGATTGGATTATTTTTGCGAGAGGAACGTGAAGGCGTGTTTTGATTTTGAGGCTGAAATTATGTGATGATTCATGTTGGTTCTTTTTTTGGTTTAAGGTATGGGGTTTTACACAATATGCTCCTTAATCTCGCGAGTGTTATTCCCGTTGTTTTCTTGTGATTATTGACTCATATTCGAATTGATGAATTCTTTTGGAGATCTGAAAATATTTGTTGGAATCTAATTTCGATTCATGTGGTATTATATTTGGTGTTGAGCATGTTGTCATGAGATTTTAAGATGGCACTGAGGCTGGGCACCCGCCAATATTCCTTTTTCCGGATATGCTGAAAAAATGCATAGGCGCGGTACGGTGGTGAGGCCTTGTGACCCGGTTAATGTGTTGTTGAGAAATTATATTGATATAATTGCTTATGAGATTCACTTTGATTTGAATATTCGTATTCGTATTGTTACGTTTTATTCACCGCTAATATTTGTTGAGCATCTTTCATGTCGTATTGTGTACTTCCCCATATTTTCTTTTAGTGGCAGGTTAGCGCGGATTTTGGGCACATTGGATTTGATTTTAGCGTGGACTATTTTGGGAAGATTATTCGAGAATACAAGTTGGAAGATTGTATTTTTCTTTATGTATAGAGCATTGAAGATTTGTTTTGTATCGAGATAGATAATTGTTTTAATTCGAGAGATTTGTTGTATTAATTTGAAGATGAGTTTAGTAGTTTCTTTTCTATATTGGGATTTAGATGCTCTATACCTTGTGAATTGTGGAATTGGTTAGATTTATCGATGAGTAGCGCTCCGTTCGCTCTCCCCGGGCGGGCGGGGTGTTACAGAATGGTATCAGAGCTTAGGTATACGACCACCCTCGGGTCTTGAGTTTTGGGTCTGTTGCGTTTTTGTGGCGCGTATTTTTGGAGATAGAATCTTTAGATGATCGTTTCGTGTTAGACATCTAGATTAGATGTGAGGAATTTATTTCTGGTGACGATATTATTTTTGGAGATTGTTGGCCTGATATTTTAGAGTTAGGTATTCGGCGAATTTCGGGGGCGAAATTCCATTGTTAGTGGGGAAGTGTAACAACCCGCGTAATTTTGAGGTATTTTATAAATATAGAGGAAAATAAAGTTTTTGGTAAAATTATTTTTATGGCTCAAATATTTTGAATTTTAGTTTTAAAGATGAGTATTTCAAACGGTTTCGAAATCGGAATTAAAATGGAGTTTTAATTGAATTTTTATTATATAGAAGAGTCCTCAAAACATAAAACTCTCTAAGAGTCCTCGGAGCATAAAACTCTCTAGTAAAAATAATATTTAAAAATATTGAACGGTCTGATCGAGCTGAATTTTTTTTATAGCTTCCTCTCGTCTTCAGTTAATTCTCTGTAAAATTTCATCCAATTCCAAAGGTCCGATCGTCCGGAATAAAATTTTTAGTGTTTGTATCTGATTAGAACTCTTTTCTTAATCAAACTCTTAATCCTTTATATATCAACAAATTCGTGGCTTGGCTTTTCAAATCACCTTTTCGCAAACCTTTCAAGAAGAAGAGCTCTTTAGAATTACTCCCTTTCATCTACAAACCATAGCCCCAAACTTATTCAGGATTTCAACCTTAGATTAGAAGGCTTATTTGGTGTTTTTTTCGAGTTTGGGCGGGAACTTGATTGGATTATTTTTGCGAGAGGAATGTGATGGCGTGTTTAGATTTTGAGGCTGAAATTATGTGATGATTCATGTTGGTTCTTTTTTGTGGTTTAAGGTATGGGGTTTTACACAATATGCTCCTCAATCTCGCGAGTGTTATTCCCGTTGTTTTCTTGTGATTATTGACTCATATTCGAATTGATAAATTCTTTTGGAGATCTGAAAATATTTGTTGGAATCTAATTTCGATTCATGTGGTATTATATTTGGTGTTGAGCATGTTGTCATGAGATTTTAAGATGGCACTGAGGCTGGGCACCCGCCAATATTCCTTTTTCCGGATATGCTGAAAAAATGCATAGGCGCGGTACGGTGGTGAGGCCTGGTGACCCGGTTAATGTGTTGTTGAGAAATTATATTGATATAATTGCTTATGAGATTCACTTTGATTTGAATATTCGTATTCGTATTGTTACGTTTTATTCACCGCTAATATTTGTTGAGTATCTTTCATGTCGTATTGTGTACTTTCCCATATTTTCTTTTAGTGGCTGGTTACCGCGGATTTTGGGCGCTTTGGATTTGATTTTAGCGTGGACTATTTTGGGAAGATTATTCGAGAATACAAGTTGGAAGATTGTATTTTTTTTATGTATAGAGCATTGAAGATTTGTTTTGTATCGAGATAGATAGTTGTTTTAATTCGAGAGATTTGTTGTATTAATTTGAAGATGAGTTTAGTAGTTTCTTTTCCATATTGGGATTTAAATGCTCTATTCCTTGTGAATTGTGGAATTGGTTAGATTTATCGATGAGTAGCGCTCCGTTCGCTCTCCCCGGGCGGGCGGGGTGTTACAGAATGGTATCAGTGCTTAGGTATACGACCACCCTCGGGTCTTGAGTTTTGGGTCTGTTGCGTTTTTGTGGCGCGCATTTTTGGAGATAGAATCTTTAGATGATCGTTTCGTGTTAGACATTTAGATTAGATGTGAGGAATTTATTTTTGGTGACGAGATTATTTTTGGAGATTGTTGGCCTGAGTTTTTAGAGTTAGGTATTCGGCGAATTTCGAGGGCGAAATTCCATTGTTAGTGGGGAAGTGTAACAACCCGCGTAATTTTGAGGTATTTTATAAATATAGAGGAAAATAAAGATTTTGGTAAAATTATTTTTATTGCTCAAATATTTTGAATTTTATTTTTAAAGATGAGTATTTCAAACGGTTTCGAAATCGGAATTAAAATGGAGTTTTAATGGAATTTTTATTATTTAGAAGAGTCCTCAAAACATAAAACTCTCTAAGAGTCCTCGGAGCATAAAACTCTCTAGTAAAAACAATATTTAAAAATATTGAACGGTCCGATCTAGCTGAATTTTTTTCTATAGCTTCCTCTTGTCTTCAGCTAATTCTCTGTAAAATTTCATCCAATTCCAATGGTCCGATCGTCCGGAATAAAATTTTTAGTGTTTGTATGTGATTAGAGCTCTTTTCTTAATCAAACTCTTAATCCTTTATATATCAACAAATTCGTGGCTTGGCTTTTCAAATCACCTTTTCGCAAACCTTTCAAGAAGAAGAGCTCTTTAGAATTACTCCCTTTCATCTACAAATCATAGCCCCAAACTTATTCAGGATTTCAACCTTAGATTAGAAGGCTTATTTGGTGTTTTTTTCGAGTTTGGGCTGGAACTTGATTGGATTATTTTTGCGAGAGGAACGTGATGGCGTGTTTAGATTTTGAGGCTGAAATTATGTGATGATTCATGTTGGTTCTTTTATGTGGTTTAAGGTATGGGGTTTTACACAATATGCTCCTTAATCTCGCGAGTGTTATTCCCGTTGTTTTCTTGTGATTATTGACTCATATTCAAATTGATAAATTCTTTTGGAGATCTGAAAATATTTGTTGGAATCTAATTTCGATTCATGTGGTATTATATTTGGTGTTGAGCATGTTGTCATGAGATTTTAATATGGCACTGAGGCTGGGCACCCGCCAATATTCCTTTTTCCGGATATGCTGAAAAAATGCATAGGCGCGGTACGGTGGTGAGGCCTGGTGACCCGGTTAATGTGTTGTTGAGAAATTATATTGATATAATTGCTTATGAGATTCATTTTGATTTGAATATTCGTATTCGTATTGTTACGTTTTATTCACCGCTAATATTTGTTGAGCATCTTTCATGTCGTATTGTGTACTTCTCCATATTTTCCTTTAGTGGCAGGTTAACGCGGATTTTGGGCGTTTTGGATTAGATTTTAGAGTGGAATATTTTGGGAAGATTATTCGAGAATACAAGTTGGAAGATTGTCTTTTTTTTATGTATAGAGCATTGAAGATTTGTTTTGTATCGAGATACATAGTTGTTTTAATTCAAGAGATTTGTTGTATTAATTTGAAGATGAGTTTAGTAGTTTCTTTTCTATATTGGGATTTAGATGCTCTATATCTTGTGAATTGTGGAATTGGTTAGATTTATCGATGAGTAGCGCTCCGTTCGCACTCCTCGGGCGGGCGGGGTGTTACAGAATGGTATCACTGTTGCGTTTTTGTGGCTCGTATTTTTGGAGATAGAATCTTTAGATGATCGTTTCGTGTTAGACATCTAGATTAGATGTGAGGAATTTATTTTTGGTGACGAGATTATTTTTGGAGATTGTTGGCCTGATTTTTTAGAGTTAGGTATTCGGCGAATTTCGAGGGCGAAATTCCACTGTTAGTGGGGAAGTGTAACAACCCGCGTAATTTTGAGGTATTTTATAAATATAGAGGAAAATAAAGATTTTGGTAAAATTATTTTTATTGCTCAAATATTTTGAATTTTATTTTTAAAGATGAGTATTTCAAACGGTTTCGAAATCGGAATTAAAATGGAGTTTTAATTGAATTTTTATTATATAAAAGAGTCCTCAAAACATAAAACTCTCTAAGAGTCCTCGGAGCATAAAACTCTCTAGTAAAAATAATATTTAAAAATATTGAACGGTCTGATCGAGTTGAATTTTTTTTCTATAGCTTCCTCTCGTCTTCAGCTAATTCTCTGTAAAATTTCATCAAATTCCAATGGTCCGATCGTCCGGAATAAAATTTTTAGTGTTTGTATCTGATTAGAACTCTTTTCTTAACCAAACTCTTAATCCTTTATATTTCAACAAATTCGTGGCTCGGCTTTTCAAATCACCTTTTCGCAAACCTTTCAAGAAGAAGAGCTCTTTAGAATTACTCCCTTTCATCTACAAACCATAGCCCCAAACTTATTCAGGATTTCAACCTTAGATTAGAAGGCTTATTTGGTGTTTTTTTCGAGTTTGGGCTGGAACTTGATTGGATTATTTTTGCGAGAGGAACGTGAAGGCGTGTTTTGATTTTGAGGCTGAAATTATGTGATGATTCATGTTGGTTCTTTTTTTGGTTTAAGGTATGGGGTTTTACACAATATGCTCCTTAATCTCGCGAGTGTTATTCCCGTTGTTTTCTTGTGATTATTGACTCATATTCGAATTGATGAATTCTTTTGGAGATCTGAAAATATTTGTTGGAATCTAATTTCGATTCATGTGGTATTATATTTGGTGTTGAGCATGTTGTCATGAGATTTTAAGATGGCACTGAGGCTGGGCACCCGCCAATATTCCTTTTTCCGGATATGCTGAAAAAATGCATAGGCGCGGTACGGTGGTGAGGCCTTGTGACCCGGTTAATGTGTTGTTGAGAAATTATATTGATATAATTGCTTATGAGATTCACTTTGATTTGAATATTCGTATTCGTATTGTTACGTTTTATTCACCGCTAATATTTGTTGAGCATCTTTCATGTCGTATTGTGTACTTCCCCATATTTTCTTTTAGTGGCAGGTTAGCGCGGATTTTGGGCACATTGGATTTGATTTTAGCGTGGACTATTTTGGGAAGATTATTCGAGAATACAAGTTGGAAGATTGTATTTTTCTTTATGTATAGAGCATTGAAGATTTGTTTTGTATCGAGATAGATAATTGTTTTAATTCGAGAGATTTGTTGTATTAATTTGAAGATGAGTTTAGTAGTTTCTTTTCTATATTGGGATTTAGATGCTCTATACCTTGTGAATTGTGGAATTGGTTAGATTTATCGATGAGTAGCGCTCCGTTCGCTCTCCCCGGGCGGGCGGGGTGTTACAGAATGGTATCAGAGCTTAGGTATACGACCACCCTCGGGTCTTGAGTTTTGGGTCTGTTGCGTTTTTGTGGCGCGTATTTTTGGAGATAGAATCTTTAGATGATCGTTTCGTGTTAGACATCTAGATTAGATGTGAGGAATTTATTTCTGGTGACGATATTATTTTTGGAGATTGTTGGCCTGATATTTTAGAGTTAGGTATTCGGCGAATTTCGGGGGCGAAATTCCATTGTTAGTGGGGAAGTGTAACAACCCGCGTAATTTTGAGGTATTTTATAAATATAGAGGAAAATAAAGTTTTTGGTAAAATTATTTTTATGGCTCAAATATTTTGAATTTTAGTTTTAAAGATGAGTATTTCAAACGGTTTCGAAATCGGAATTAAAATGGAGTTTTAATTGAATTTTTATTATATAGAAGAGTCCTCAAAACATAAAACTCTCTAAGAGTCCTCGGAGCATAAAACTCTCTAGTAAAAATAATATTTAAAAATATTGAACGGTCTGATCGAGCTGAATTTTTTTTATAGCTTCCTCTCGTCTTCAGTTAATTCTCTGTAAAATTTCATCCAATTCCAAAGGTCCGATCGTCCGGAATAAAATTTTTAGTGTTTGTATCTGATTAGAACTCTTTTCTTAATCAAACTCTTAATCCTTTATATATCAACAAATTCGTGGCTTGGCTTTTCAAATCACCTTTTCGCAAACCTTTCAAGAAGAAGAGCTCTTTAGAATTACTCCCTTTCATCTACAAACCATAGCCCCAAACTTATTCAGGATTTCAACCTTAGATTAGAAGGCTTATTTGGTGTTTTTTTCGAGTTTGGGCGGGAACTTGATTGGATTATTTTTGCGAGAGGAATGTGATGGCGTGTTTAGATTTTGAGGCTGAAATTATGTGATGATTCATGTTGGTTCTTTTTTGTGGTTTAAGGTATGGGGTTTTACACAATATGCTCCTCAATCTCGCGAGTGTTATTCCCGTTGTTTTCTTGTGATTATTGACTCATATTCGAATTGATAAATTCTTTTGGAGATCTGAAAATATTTGTTGGAATCTAATTTCGATTCATGTGGTATTATATTTGGTGTTGAGCATGTTGTCATGAGATTTTAAGATGGCACTGAGGCTGGGCACCCGCCAATATTCCTTTTTCCGGATATGCTGAAAAAATGCATAGGCGCGGTACGGTGGTGAGGCCTGGTGACCCGGTTAATGTGTTGTTGAGAAATTATATTGATATAATTGCTTATGAGATTCACTTTGATTTGAATATTCGTATTCGTATTGTTACGTTTTATTCACCGCTAATATTTGTTGAGTATCTTTCATGTCGTATTGTGTACTTTCCCATATTTTCTTTTAGTGGCTGGTTACCGCGGATTTTGGGCGCTTTGGATTTGATTTTAGCGTGGACTATTTTGGGAAGATTATTCGAGAATACAAGTTGGAAGATTGTATTTTTTTTATGTATAGAGCATTGAAGATTTGTTTTGTATCGAGATAGATAGTTGTTTTAATTCGAGAGATTTGTTGTATTAATTTGAAGATGAGTTTAGTAGTTTCTTTTCCATATTGGGATTTAAATGCTCTATTCCTTGTGAATTGTGGAATTGGTTAGATTTATCGATGAGTAGCGCTCCGTTCGCTCTCCCCGGGCGGGCGGGGTGTTACAGAATGGTATCAGTGCTTAGGTATACGACCACCCTCGGGTCTTGAGTTTTGGGTCTGTTGCGTTTTTGTGGCGCGCATTTTTGGAGATAGAATCTTTAGATGATCATTTCGTGTTAGACATTTAGATTAGATGTGAGGAATTTATTTTTGGTGACGAGATTATTTTTGGAGATTGTTGGCCTGAGTTTTTAGAGTTAGGTATTCGGCGAATTTCGAGGGCGAAATTCCATTGTTAGTGGGGAAGTGTAACAACCCGCGTAATTTTGAGGTATTTTATAAATATAGAGGAAAATAAAGATTTTGGTAAAATTATTTTTATTGCTCAAATATTTTGAATTTTATTTTTAAAGATGAGTATTTCAAACGGTTTCGAAATCGGAATTAAAATGGAGTTTTAATGGAATTTTTATTATTTAGAAGAGTCCTCAAAACATAAAACTCTCTAAGAGTCCTCGGAGCATAAAACTCTCTAGTAAAAACAATATTTAAAAATATTGAACGGTCCGATCTAGCTGAATTTTTTTCTATAGCTTCCTCTTGTCTTCAGCTAATTCTCTGTAAAATTTCATCCAATTCCAATGGTCCGATCGTCCGGAATAAAATTTTTAGTGTTTGTATGTGATTAGAGCTCTTTTCTTAATCAAACTCTTAATCCTTTATATATCAACAAATTCGTGGCTTGGCTTTTCAAATCACCTTTTCGCAAACCTTTCAAGAAGAAGAGCTCTTTAGAATTACTCCCTTTCATCTACAAATCATAGCCCCAAACTTATTCAGGATTTCAACCTTAGATTAGAAGGCTTATTTGGTGTTTTTTTCGAGTTTGGGCTGGAACTTGATTGGATTATTTTTGCGAGAGGAACGTGATGGCGTGTTTAGATTTTGAGGCTGAAATTATGTGATGATTCATGTTGGTTCTTTTATGTGGTTTAAGGTATGGGGTTTTACACAATATGCTCCTTAATCTCGCGAGTGTTATTCCCGTTGTTTTCTTGTGATTATTGACTCATATTCAAATTGATAAATTCTTTTGGAGATCTAAAAATATTTGTTGGAATCTAATTTCGATTCATGTGGTATTATATTTGGTGTTGAGCATGTTGTCATGAGATTTTAATATGGCACTGAGGCTGGGCACCCGCCAATATTCCTTTTTCCGGATATGCTGAAAAAATGCATAGGCGCGGTACGGTGGTGAGGCCTGGTGACCCGGTTAATGTGTTGTTGAGAAATTATATTGATATAATTGCTTATGAGATTCATTTTGATTTGAATATTCGTATTCGTATTGTTACGTTTTATTCACCGCTAATATTTGTTGAGCATCTTTCATGTCGTATTGTGTACTTCTCCATATTTTCCTTTAGTGGCAGGTTAACGCGGATTTTGGGCGTTTTGGATTTGATTTTAGAGTGGAATATTTTGGGAAGATTATTCGAGAATACAAGTTGGAAGATTGTCTTTTTTTTATGTATAGAGCATTGAAGATTTGTTTTGTATCGAGATACATAGTTGTTTTAATTCAAGAGATTTGTTGTATTAATTTGAAGATGAGTTTAGTAGTTTCTTTTCTATATTGGGATTTAGATGCTCTATATCTTGTGAATTGTGGAATTGGTTAGATTTATCGATGAGTAGCGCTCCGTTCGCTCTCCTCGGGCGGGCGGGGTGTTACAGAATGGTATCACTGTTGCGTTTTTGTGGCTCGTATTTTTGGAGATAGAATCTTTAGATGATCGTTTCGTGTTAGACATCTAGATTAGATGTGAGGAATTTATTTTTGGTGACGAGATTATTTTTGGAGATTGTTGGCCTGATTTTTTAGAGTTAGGTATTCGGCGAATTTCGAGGGCGAAATTCCACTGTTAGTGGGGAAGTGTAACAACCCGCGTAATTTTGAGGTATTTTATAAATATAGAGGAAAATAAAGATTTTGGTAAAATTATTTTTATTGCTCAAATATTTTGAATTTTATTTTTAAAGATGAGTATTTCAAACGGTTTCGAAATCGGAATTAAAATGGAGTTTTAATTGAATTTTTATTATATAAAAGAGTCCTCAAAACATAAAACTCTCTAAGAGTCCTCGGAGCATAAAACTCTCTAGTAAAAATAATATTTAAAAATATTGAACGGTCTGATCGAGTTGAATTTTTTTTCTATAGCTTCCTCTCGTCTTCAGCTAATTCTCTGTAAAATTTCATCAAATTCCAATGGTCCGATCGTCCGGAATAAAATTTTTAGTGTTTGTATCTGATTAGAACTCTTTTCTTAACCAAACTCTTAATCCTTTATATTTCAACAAATTCGTGGCTCGGCTTTTCAAATCACCTTTTCGCAAACCTTTCAAGAAGAAGAGCTCTTTAGAATTACTCCCTTTCATCTACAAACCATAGCCCCAAACTTATTCAGGATTTCAACCTTAGATTAGAAGGCTTATTTGGTGTTTTTTTCGAGTTTGGGCTGGAACTTGATTGGATTATTTTTGCGAGAGGAACGTGAAGGCGTGTTTTGATTTTGAGGCTGAAATTATGTGATGATTCATGTTGGTTCTTTTTTTGGTTTAAGGTATGGGGTTTTACACAATATGCTCCTTAATCTCGCGAGTGTTATTCCCGTTGTTTTCTTGTGATTATTGACTCATATTCGAATTGATGAATTCTTTTGGAGATCTGAAAATATTTGTTGGAATCTAATTTCGATTCATGTGGTATTATATTTTGTGTTGAGCATGTTGTCATGAGATTTTAAGATGGCACTGAGGCTGGGCACCCGCCAATATTCCTTTTTCCGGATATGCTGAAAAAATGCATAGGCGCGGTACGGTGGTGAGGCCTTGTGACCCGGTTAATGTGTTGTTGAGAAATTATATTGATATAATTGCTTATGAGATTCACTTTGATTTGAATATTCGTATTCGTATTGTTACGTTTTATTCACCGCTAATATTTGTTGAGCATCTTTCATGTCGTATTGTGTACTTCCCCATATTTTCTTTTAGTGGCAGGTTAGCGCGGATTTTGGGCACATTGGATTTGATTTTAGCGTGGACTATTTTGGGAAGATTATTCGAGAATACAAGTTGGAAGATTGTATTTTTCTTTATGTATAGAGCATTGAAGATTTGTTTTGTATCGAGATAGATAATTGTTTTAATTCGAGAGATTTGTTGTATTAATTTGAAGATGAGTTTAGTAGTTTCTTTTCTATATTGGGATTTAGATGCTCTATACCTTGTGAATTGTGGAATTGGTTAGATTTATCGATGAGTAGCGCTCCGTTCGCTCTCCCCGGGCGGGCGGGGTGTTACAGAATGGTATCAGAGCTTAGGTATACGACCACCCTCGGGTCTTGAGTTTTGGGTCTGTTGCGTTTTTGTGGCGCGTATTTTTGGAGATAGAATCTTTAGATGATCGTTTCGTGTTAGACATCTAGATTAGATGTGAGGAATTTATTTCTGGTGACGATATTATTTTTGGAGATTGTTGGCCTGATATTTTAGAGTTAGGTATTCGGCGAATTTCGGGGGCGAAATTCCATTGTTAGTGGGGAAGTGTAACAACCCGCGTAATTTTGAGGTATTTTATAAATATAGAGGAAAATAAAGTTTTTGGTAAAATTATTTTTATGGCTCAAATATTTTGAATTTTAGTTTTAAAGATGAGTATTTCAAACGGTTTCGAAATCGGAATTAAAATGGAGTTTTAATTGAATTTTTATTATATAGAAGAGTCCTCAAAACATAAAACTCTCTAAGAGTCCTCGGAGCATAAAACTCTCTAGTAAAAATAATATTTAAAAATATTGAACGGTCTGATCGAGCTGAATTTTTTTTATAGCTTCCTCTCGTCTTCAGTTAATTCTCTGTAAAATTTCATCCAATTCCAAAGGTCCGATCGTCCGGAATAAAATTTTTAGTGTTTGTATCTGATTAGAACTCTTTTCTTAATCAAACTCTTAATCCTTTATATATCAACAAATTCATGGCTTGGCTTTTCAAATCACCTTTTCGCAAACCTTTCAAGAAGAAGAGCTCTTTAGAATTACTCCCTTTCATCTACAAACCATAGCCCCAAACTTATTCAGGATTTCAACCTTAGATTAGAAGGCTTATTTGGTGTTTTTTTCGAGTTTGGGCGGGAACTTGATTGGATTATTTTTGCGAGAGGAATGTGATGGCGTGTTTAGATTTTGAGGCTGAAATTATGTGATGATTCATGTTGGTTCTTTTTTGTGGTTTAAGGTATGGGGTTTTACACAATATGCTCCTCAATCTCGCGAGTGTTATTCCCGTTGTTTTCTTGTGATTATTGACTCATATTCGAATTGATAAATTCTTTTGGAGATCTGAAAATATTTGTTGGAATCTAATTTCGATTCATGTGGTATTATATTTGGTGTTGAGCATGTTGTCATGAGATTTTAATATGGCACTGAGGCTGGGCACCTGCCAATATTCCTTTTTCCGGATATGCTGAAAAAATGCATAGGCGCGGTACGGTGGTGAGGCCTGGTGACCCGGTTAATGTGTTGTTGAGAAATTATATTGATATAATTGCTTATGAGATTCACTTTGATTTGAATATTCGTATTCGTATTGTTACGTTTTATTCACCGCTAATATTTGTTGAGTATCTTTCATGTCGTATTGTGTACTTTCCCATATTTTCTTTTAGTGGCTGGTTACCGCGGATTTTGGGCGCTTTGGATTTGATTTTAGCGTGGACTATTTTGGGAAGATTATTCGAGAATACAAGTTGGAAGATTGTATTTTTTTTATGTATAGAGCATTGAAGATTTGTTTTGTATCGAGATAGATAGTTGTTTTAATTCGAGAGATTTGTTGTATTAATTTGAAGATGAGTTTAGTAGTTTCTTTTCCATATTGGGATTTAGATGCTCTATTCCTTGTGAATTGTGGAATTGGTTAGATTTATCGATGAGTAGCGCTCCGTTCGCTCTCCCCGGGCGGGCGGGGTGTTACAGAATGGTATCAGTGCTTAGGTATACGACCACCCTCGGGTCTTGAGTTTTGGGTCTGTTGCGTTTTTGTGGCGCGCATTTTTGGAGATAGAATCTTTAGATGATCGTTTCGTGTTAGACATTTAGATTAGATGTGAGGAATTTATTTTTGGTGACGAGATTATTTTTGGAGATTGTTGGCCTGAGTTTTTAGAGTTAGGTATTCGGTGAATTTCGAGGGCGAAATTCCATTGTCAGTGGGGAAGTGTAACAACCCGCGTAATTTTGAGGTATTTTATAAATATAGAGGAAAATAAAGATTTTGGTAAAATTATTTTTATTGCTCAAATATTTTGAATTTTATTTTTAAAGATGAGTATTTCAAACGGTTTCGAAATCGGAATTAAAATGGAGTTTTAATGGAATTTTTATTATTTAGAAGAGTCCTCAAAACATAAAACTCTCTAAGAGTCCTCGGAGCATAAAACTCTCTAGTAAAAACAATATTTAAAAATATTGAACGGTCCGATCTAGCTGAATTTTTTTCTATAGCTTCCTCTTGTCTTCAGCTAATTCTCTGTAAAATTTCATCCAATTCCAATGGTCCGATCGTCCGGAATAAAATTTTTAGTGTTTGTATGTGATTAGAGCTCTTTTCTTAATCAAACTCTTAATCCTTTATATATCAACAAATTCGTGGCTTGGCTTTTCAAATCACCTTTTCGCAAACCTTTCAAGAAGAAGAGCTCTTTAGAATTACTCCCTTTCATCTACAAATCATAGCCCCAAACTTATTCAGGATTTCAACCTTAGATTAGAAGGCTTATTTGGTGTTTTTTTCGAGTTTGGGCTGGAACTTGATTGGATTATTTTTGCGAGAGGAACGTGATGGCGTGTTTAGATTTTGAGGCTGAAATTATGTGATGATTCATGTTGGTTCTTTTTTGTGGTTTAAGGTATGGGGTTTTACACAATATGCTCCTTAATCTCGCGAGTGTTATTCCCGTTGTTTTCTTGTGATTATTGACTCATATTCGAATTGATAAATTCTTTTGGAGATCTGAAAATATTTGTTGGAATCTAATTTCGATTCATGTGGTATTATATTTGGTGTTGAGCATGTTGTCATGAGATTTTAATATGGCACTGAGGCTGGGCACCCGCCAATATTCCTTTTTCCGGATATGCTGAAAAAATGCATAGGCGCGGTACGGTGGTGAGGCCTGGTGACCCGGTTAATGTGTTGTTGAGAAATTATATTGATATAATTGCTTATGAGATTCATTTTGATTTGAATATTCGTATTCGTATTGTTACGTTTTATTCACCGCTAATATTTGTTGAGCATCTTTCATGTCGTATTGTGTACTTCTCCATATTTTCCTTTAGTGGCAGGTTAGCGCGGATTTTGGGCGTTTTGGATTTGATTTTAGAGTGGAATATTTTGGGAAGATTATTCAAGAATACAAGTTGGAAGATTGTCTTTTTTTTATGTATAAAGCATTGAAGATTTGTTTTGTATCGAGATACATAGTTGTTTTAATTCAAGAGATTTGTTGTATTAATTTGAAGATGAGTTTAGTAGTTTCTTTTCTATATTGGGATTTAGATGCTCTATATCTTGTGAATTGTGGAATTGGTTAGATTTATCGATGAGTAGCGCTCCGTTCGCTCTCCCCGGGCGGGCGGGGTGTTACAGAATGGTATCACTGTTGCGTTTTTGTGGCTCGTATTTTTGGAGATAGAATCTTTAGATGATCGTTTCGTGTTAGACATCTAGATTAGATGTGAGGAATTTATTTTTGGTGACGAGATTATTTTTGGAGATTGTTGGCCTGATTTTTTAGAGTTAGGTATTCGGCGAATTTCGAGGGCGAAATTCCACTGTTAGTGGGGAAGTGTAACAGCCCGCGTAATTTTGAGGTATTTTATAAATATAGAGGAAAATAAAGATTTTGGTAAAATTATTTTTATTGCTCAAATATTTTGAATTTTATTTTTAAAGATGAGTATTTCAAACGGTTTCGAAATCGGAATTAAAATGGAGTTTTAATTGAATTTTTATTATATAGAAGAGTCCTCAAAACATAAAACTCTCTAAGAGTCCTCGGAGCATAAAACTCTCTAGTAAAAATAATATTTAAAAATATTGAACGGTCGGATCGAGTTGAATTTTTTTTCTATAGCTGCCTCTCGTCTTCATCTAATTCTCTGTAAAATTTCATCAAATTCCAATGGTCCGATCGTCCGGAATAAAATTTTTAGTGTTTGTATCTGATTAGAACTCTTTTCTTAACCAAACTCTTAATCCTTTATATATCAACAAATTCGTGGCTCGGCTTTTCAAATCACCTTTTCGCAAACCTTTCAAGAAGAAGAGCTCTTTAGAATTACTCCCTTTCATCTACAAACCATAGCCCCAAACTTATTCAGGATTTCAACCTTAGATTAGAAGGCTTATTTGGTGTTTTTTTCGAGTTTGGGCTGGAACTTGATTGGATTATTTTTGCGAGAGGATTGTAACGACGTGTTTAGACATCTAGATTAGATGTGAGGAATTTATTTTTGGTGACGAGATTATTTTTGGAGATTGTTGGCCTGATTTTTTAGAGTTAGGTATTCGGCGAATTTCGAGGGCGAAATTCCACTGTTAGTGGGGAAGTGTAACAGCCCGCGTAATTTTGAGGTATTTTATAAATATAGAGGAAAATAAAGATTTTGGTAAAATTATTTTTATTGCTAAAATATTTTGAATTTTATTTTTATAGATGAGTATTTCAAACGGTTTCGAAATCGGAATTAAAATGGAGTTTTAATTGAATTTTTATTATATAGAAGAGTCCTCAAAACATAAAACTCTCTATGAGTACTCGGAGCATAAAAATCTCTAGTAAAAACAATATTTAAAAATATAGAACGGTCCGATCGAATTGAATTTTTTTTCTATTGCTTCCTCTCGGCTTCAGCTAATTCTCTGTAAACTTTCATCCAATTCCAATGGTCCGATCGTCCGGAATAAAAATTTTAGTGTTTGTATCTGATTAGAACTCTTTTCTTAACCAAACTCTTAATCCTTTATATTTCAACAAATTCGTGGCTCGGCTTTTCAAATCACCTTTTCGCAAACCTTTCAAGAAGAAGAGCTCTTTAGAATTACTCCCTTTCATCTACAAACCATAGCCCCAAACTTATTCAGGATTTCAACCTTAGATTAGAAGGCTTATTTGGTGTTTTTTTCGAGTTTGGGCTGGAACTTGATTGGATTATTTTTGCGAGAGGAATGTGATGGCGTGTTTAGACATCTAGATTAGATGTGAGGAATTTATTTTTGGTGACGAGATTATTTTTGGAGATTGTTGGCCTGATTTTTTAGAGTTAGGTATTCGGCGAATTTCGAGGGCGAAATTCCACTGTTAGTGGGGAAGTGTAACAGCCCGCGTAATTTTGAGGTATTTTATAAATATAGAGGAAAATAAAGATTTTGGTAAAATTATTTTTATTGCTAAAATATTTTGAATTTTATTTTTATAGATGAGTATTTCAAACGGTTTCGAAATCGGAATTAAAATGGAGTTTTAATTGAATTTTTATTATATAGAAGAGTCCTCAAAACATAAAACTCTCTATGAGTACTCGGAGCATAAAAATCTCTAGTAAAAACAATATTTAAAAATATAGAACGGTCCGATCGAATTGAATTTTTTTTCTATTGCTTCCTCTCGGCTTCAGCTAATTCTCTGTAAACTTTCATCCAATTCCAATGGTCCGATCGTCCGGAATAAAAATTTTAGTGTTTGTATCTGATTAGAACTCTTTTCTTAACCAAACTCTTAATCCTTTATATATCAACAAATTCGTGGCTCGGCTTTTCAAATCACCTTTTCGCAAACCTTTCAAGAAGAAGAGCTCTTTAGAATTACTCCCTTTCATCTACAAACCATAGCCCCAAACTTATTCAGGATTTCAACCTTAGATTAGAAGGCTTATTTGGTGTTTTTTTCGAGTTTGGGCTGGAACTTGATTGGATTATTTTTGCGAGAGGATTGTAACGACGTGTTTAGACATCTAGATTAGATGTGAGGAATTTATTTTTGGTGACGAGATTATTTTTGGAGATTGTTGGCCTGATTTTTTAGAGTTAGGTATTCGGCGAATTTCGAGGGCGAAATTCCACTGTTAGTGGGGAAGTGTAACAGCCCGCGTAATTTTGAGGTATTTTATAAATATAGAGGAAAATAAAGATTTTGGTAAAATTATTTTTATTGCTAAAATATTTTAAATTTTATTTTTATAGATGAGTATTTCAAACGGTTTCGAAATCGGAATTAAAATGGAGTTTTAATTGAATTTTTATTATATAGAAGAGTCCTCAAAACATAAAACTCTCTATGAGTACTCGGAGCATAAAAATCTCTAGTAAAAACAATATTTAAAAATATAGAACGGTCCGATCGAATTGAATTTTTTTTCTATTGCTTCCTCTCGGCTTCAGCTAATTCTCTGTAAACTTTCATCCAATTCCAATGGTCCGATCGTCCGGAATAAAAATTTTAGTGTTTGTATCTGATTAGAACTCTTTTCTTAACCAAACTCTTAATCCTTTATATTTCAACAAATTCGTGGCTCGGCTTTTCAAATCACCTTTTCGCAAACCTTTCAAGAAGAAGAGCTCTTTAGAATTACTCCCTTTCATCTACAAACCATAGCCCCAAACTTATTCAGGATTTCAACCTTAGATTAGAAGGCTTATTTGGTGTTTTTTTCGAGTTTGGGCTGGAACTTGATTGGATTATTTTTGCGAGAGGAACGTGAAGGCGTGTTTTGATTTTGAGGCTGAAATTATGTGATGATTCATGTTGGTTCTTTTTTTGGTTTAAGGTATGGGGTTTTACACAATATGCTCCTTAATCTCGCGAGTGTTATTCCCGTTGTTTTCTTGTGATTATTGACTCATATTCGAATTGATGAATTCTTTTGGAGATCTGAAAATATTTGTTGGAATCTAATTTCGATTCATGTGGTATTATATTTGGTGTTGAGCATGTTGTCATGAGATTTTAAGATGGCACTGAGGCTGGGCACCCGCCAATATTCCTTTTTCCGGATATGCTGAAAAAATGCATAGGCGCGGTACGGTGGTGAGGCCTTGTGACCCGGTTAATGTGTTGTTGAGAAATTATATTGATATAATTGCTTATGAGATTCACTTTGATTTGAATATTCGTATTCGTATTGTTACGTTTTATTCACCGCTAATATTTGTTGAGCATCTTTCATGTCGTATTGTGTACTTCCCCATATTTTCTTTTAGTGGCAGGTTAGCGCGGATTTTGGGCACATTGGATTTGATTTTAGCGTGGACTATTTTGGGAAGATTATTCGAGAATACAAGTTGGAAGATTGTATTTTTCTTTATGTATAGAGCATTGAAGATTTGTTTTGTATCGAGATAGATAATTGTTTTAATTCGAGAGATTTGTTGTATTAATTTGAAGATGAGTTTAGTAGTTTCTTTTCTATATTGGGATTTAGATGCTCTATACCTTGTGAATTGTGGAATTGGTTAGATTTATCGATGAGTAGCGCTCCGTTCGCTCTCCCCGGGCGGGCGGGGTGTTACAGAATGGTATCAGAGCTTAGGTATACGACCACCCTCGGGTCTTGAGTTTTGGGTCTGTTGCGTTTTTGTGGCGCGTATTTTTGGAGATAGAATCTTTAGATGATCGTTTCGTGTTAGACATCTAGATTAGATGTGAGGAATTTATTTCTGGTGACGATATTATTTTTGGAGATTGTTGGCCTGATATTTTAGAGTTAGGTATTCGGCGAATTTCGGGGGCGAAATTCCATTGTTAGTGGGGAAGTGTAACAACCCGCGTAATTTTGAGGTATTTTATAAATATAGAGGAAAATAAAGTTTTTGGTAAAATTATTTTTATGGCTCAAATATTTTGAATTTTAGTTTTAAAGATGAGTATTTCAAACGGTTTCGAAATCGGAATTAAAATGGAGTTTTAATTGAATTTTTATTATATAGAAGAGTCCTCAAAACATAAAACTCTCTAAGAGTCCTCGGAGCATAAAACTCTCTAGTAAAAATAATATTTAAAAATATTGAACGGTCTGATCGAGCTGAATTTTTTTTATAGCTTCCTCTCGTCTTCAGTTAATTCTCTGTAAAATTTCATCCAATTCCAAAGGTCCGATCGTCCGGAATAAAATTTTTAGTGTTTGTATCTGATTAGAACTCTTTTCTTAATCAAACTCTTAATCCTTTATATATCAACAAATTCATGGCTTGGCTTTTCAAATCACCTTTTCGCAAACCTTTCAAGAAGAAGAGCTCTTTAGAATTACTCCCTTTCATCTACAAACCATAGCCCCAAACTTATTCAGGATTTCAACCTTAGATTAGAAGGCTTATTTGGTGTTTTTTTCGAGTTTGGGCGGGAACTTGATTGGATTATTTTTGCGAGAGGAATGTGATGGCGTGTTTAGATTTTGAGGCTGAAATTATGTGATGATTCATGTTGGTTCTTTTTTGTGGTTTAAGGTATGGGGTTTTACACAATATGCTCCTCAATCTCGCGAGTGTTATTCCCGTTGTTTTCTTGTGATTATTGACTCATATTCGAATTGATAAATTCTTTTGGAGATCTGAAAATATTTGTTGGAATCTAATTTCGATTCATGTGGTATTATATTTGGTGTTGAGCATGTTGTCATGAGATTTTAATATGGCACTGAGGCTGGGCACCTGCCAATATTCCTTTTTCCGGATATGCTGAAAAAATGCATAGGCGCGGTACGGTGGTGAGGCCTGGTGACCCGGTTAATGTGTTGTTGAGAAATTATATTGATATAATTGCTTATGAGATTCACTTTGATTTGAATATTCGTATTCGTATTGTTACGTTTTATTCACCGCTAATATTTGTTGAGTATCTTTCATGTCGTATTGTGTACTTTCCCATATTTTCTTTTAGTGGCTGGTTACCGCGGATTTTGGGCGCTTTGGATTTGATTTTAGCGTGGACTATTTTGGGAAGATTATTCGAGAATACAAGTTGGAAGATTGTATTTTTTTTATGTATAGAGCATTGAAGATTTGTTTTGTATCGAGATAGATAGTTGTTTTAATTCGAGAGATTTGTTGTATTAATTTGAAGATGAGTTTAGTAGTTTCTTTTCCATATTGGGATTTAGATGCTCTATTCCTTGTGAATTGTGGAATTGGTTAGATTTATCGATGAGTAGCGCTCCGTTCGCTCTCCCCGGGCGGGCGGGGTGTTACAGAATGGTATCAGTGCTTAGGTATACGACCACCCTCGGGTCTTGAGTTTTGGGTCTGTTGCGTTTTTGTGGCGCGCATTTTTGGAGATAGAATCTTTAGATGATCGTTTCGTGTTAGACATTTAGATTAGATGTGAGGAATTTATTTTTGGTGACGAGATTATTTTTGGAGATTGTTGGCCTGAGTTTTTAGAGTTAGGTATTCGGTGAATTTCGAGGGCGAAATTCCATTGTCAGTGGGGAAGTGTAACAACCCGCGTAATTTTGAGGTATTTTATAAATATAGAGGAAAATAAAGATTTTGGTAAAATTATTTTTATTGCTCAAATATTTTGAATTTTATTTTTAAAGATGAGTATTTCAAACGGTTTCGAAATCGGAATTAAAATGGAGTTTTAATGGAATTTTTATTATTTAGAAGAGTCCTCAAAACATAAAACTCTCTAAGAGTCCTCGGAGCATAAAACTCTCTAGTAAAAACAATATTTAAAAATATTGAACGGTCCGATCTAGCTGAATTTTTTTCTATAGCTTCCTCTTGTCTTCAGCTAATTCTCTGTAAAATTTCATCCAATTCCAATGGTCCGATCGTCCGGAATAAAATTTTTAGTGTTTGTATGTGATTAGAGCTCTTTTCTTAATCAAACTCTTAATCCTTTATATATCAACAAATTCGTGGCTTGGCTTTTCAAATCACCTTTTCGCAAACCTTTCAAGAAGAAGAGCTCTTTAGAATTACTCCCTTTCATCTACAAATCATAGCCCCAAACTTATTCAGGATTTCAACCTTAGATTAGAAGGCTTATTTGGTGTTTTTTTCGAGTTTGGGCTGGAACTTGATTGGATTATTTTTGCGAGAGGAACGTGATGGCGTGTTTAGATTTTGAGGCTGAAATTATGTGATGATTCATGTTGGTTCTTTTTTGTGGTTTAAGGTATGGGGTTTTACACAATATGCTCCTTAATCTCGCGAGTGTTATTCCCGTTGTTTTCTTGTGATTATTGACTCATATTCGAATTGATAAATTCTTTTGGAGATCTGAAAATATTTGTTGGAATCTAATTTCGATTCATGTGGTATTATATTTGGTGTTGAGCATGTTGTCATGAGATTTTAATATGGCACTGAGGCTGGGCACCCGCCAATATTCCTTTTTCCGGATATGCTGAAAAAATGCATAGGCGCGGTACGGTGGTGAGGCCTGGTGACCCGGTTAATGTGTTGTTGAGAAATTATATTGATATAATTGCTTATGAGATTCATTTTGATTTGAATATTCGTATTCGTATTGTTACGTTTTATTCACCGCTAATATTTGTTGAGCATCTTTCATGTCGTATTGTGTACTTCTCCATATTTTCCTTTAGTGGCAGGTTAGCGCGGATTTTGGGCGTTTTGGATTTGATTTTAGAGTGGAATATTTTGGGAAGATTATTCAAGAATACAAGTTGGAAGATTGTCTTTTTTTTATGTATAGAGCATTGAAGATTTGTTTTGTATCGAGATACATAGTTGTTTTAATTCAAGAGATTTGTTGTATTAATTTGAAGATGAGTTTAGTAGTTTCTTTTCTATATTGGGATTTAGATGCTCTATATCTTGCGAATTGTGGAATTGGTTAGATTTATCGATGAGTAGCGCTCCGTTCGCTCTCCCCGGGCGGGCGGGGTGTTACAGAATGGTATCACTGTTGCGTTTTTGTGGCTCGTATTTTTGGAGATAGAATCTTTAGATGATCGTTTCGTGTTAGACATCTAGATTAGATGTGAGGAATTTATTTTTGGTGACGAGATTATTTTTGGAGATTGTTGGCCTGATTTTTTAGAGTTAGGTATTCGGCGAATTTCGAGGGCGAAATTCCACTGTTAGTGGGGAAGTGTAACAGCCCGCGTAATTTTGAGGTATTTTATAAATATAGAGGAAAATAAAGATTTTGGTAAAATTATTTTTATTGCTCAAATATTTTGAATTTTATTTTTAAAGATGAGTATTTCAAACGGTTTCGAAATCGGAATTAAAATGGAGTTTTAATTGAATTTTTATTATATAGAAGAGTCCTCAAAACATAAAACTCTCTAAGAGTCCTCGGAGCATAAAACTCTCTAGTAAAAATAATATTTAAAAATATTGAACGGTCGGATCGAGTTGAATTTTTTTTCTATAGCTGCCTCTCGTCTTCATCTAATTCTCTGTAAAATTTCATCAAATTCCAATGGTCCGATCGTCCGGAATAAAATTTTTAGTGTTTGTATCTGATTAGAACTCTTTTCTTAACCAAACTCTTAATCCTTTATATATCAACAAATTCGTGGCTCGGCTTTTCAAATCACCTTTTCGCAAACCTTTCAAGAAGAAGAGCTCTTTAGAATTACTCCCTTTCATCTACAAACCATAGCCCCAAACTTATTCAGGATTTCAACCTTAGATTAGAAGGCTTATTTGGTGTTTTTTTCGAGTTTGGGCTGGAACTTGATTGGATTATTTTTGCGAGAGGATTGTAACGACGTGTTTAGACATCTAGATTAGATGTGAGGAATTTATTTTTGGTGACGAGATTATTTTTGGAGATTGTTGGCCTGATTTTTTAGAGTTAGGTATTCGGCGAATTTCGAGGGCGAAATTCCACTGTTAGTGGGGAAGTGTAACAGCCCGCGTAATTTTGAGGTATTTTATAAATATAGAGGAAAATAAAGATTTTGGTAAAATTATTTTTATTGCTAAAATATTTTGAATTTTATTTTTATAGATGAGTATTTCAAACGGTTTCGAAATCGGAATTAAAATGGAGTTTTAATTGAATTTTTATTATATAGAAGAGTCCTCAAAACATAAAACTCTCTATGAGTACTCGGAGCATAAAAATCTCTAGTAAAAACAATATTTAAAAATATAGAACGGTCTGATCGAATTGAATTTTTTTTCTATTGCTTCCTCTCGGCTTCAGCTAATTCTCTGTAAACTTTCATCCAATTCCAATGGTCCGATCGTCCGGAATAAAAATTTTAGTGTTTGTATCTGATTAGAACTCTTTTCTTAACCAAACTCTTAATCCTTTATATTTCAACAAATTCGTGGCTCGGCTTTTCAAATCACCTTTTCGCAAACCTTTCAAGAAGAAGAGCTCTTTAGAATTACTCCCTTTCATCTACAAACCATAGCCCCAAACTTATTCAGGATTTCAACCTTAGATTAGAAGGCTTATTTGGTGTTTTTTTCGAGTTTGGGCGGGAACTTGATTGGATTATTTTTGCGAGAGGAATGTGATGGCGTGTTTAGATTTTGAGGCTGAAATTATGTGATGATTCATGTTGGTTCTTTTTTGTGGTTTAAGGTATGGGGTTTTACACAATATGTTCCTTAATCTTGCGAGTGTTATTCCCGTTGTTTTCTTGTGATTATTGACTCATATTCGAATTGATAAATTCTTTTGGAGATCTGAAAATATTTGTTGGAATCTAGTTTCGATTCATGTGGTATTATATTTGGTGTTGAGCATGTTGTCATGAGATTTTAATATGGCACTGTGGCTGGGCACTCGCCAATATTCCTTTTTTCGGATATGCTGAAAAAATGCATAGGCGCGGTACGGTGGTGAGCCCTGGTGACCCGGTTAATGTGTTGTTGAGAAATTATATTGATATAATTGCTTATGAGATTCACTTTGATTTGAATATTCGTATTCGTATTGTTACGTTTTATTCACCGCTAATATTTGTTGAGCATCTTTCATGTCGTATTGTGTACTTCCCCATATTTTCTTTTAGTGGCTGGTTAGCGCGGATTTTGGGCGCTTTGGATTTGATTTTAGCGTGGACTATTTTGGGAAGATTATTCGAGAATACAAGTTGGAAGATTGTATTTTTTTTATGTATAGAGCATTGAAGATTTGTTTTGTATCGAGATAGATAGTTGTTTTAATTCGAGAGATTTGTTGTATTAATTTGAAGATGAGTTTAGTAGTTTCTTTTCTATATTGGGATTTAGATGCTCTATACCTTGTGAATTGTGGAATTGGTTAGATTTATCGATGAGTAGCGCTCCGTTCGCTCTCCCCGGGCGGGCGGGGTGTTACAGAATGGTATCAGAGCTTAGGTATACGACCACCCTCGGGTCTTGAGTTTTGGGTCTGTTGCGTTTTTGTGGCGCGTATTTTTGGAGATAGAATCTTTAGATGATCATTTCGTGTTAGACATCTAGATTAGATGTGAGGAATTTATTTTTGGTGACGAGATTATTTTTGGAGATTGTTGGCCTGATTTTTTAGAGTTAGGTATTCGGCGAATTTCGAGGGCGAAATTCCATTGTTATTGGGGAAGTGTAACAACCCGCGTAATTTTGAGGTATTTTATAAATATAGAGGAAAATAAAGTTTTTGGTAAAATTATTTTTATTACTCAAATATTTTGAATTTTATTTTTAAAGATGAGCATTTCAAACGGTTTCGAAATCGGAATTAAAATGGAGGTTAAATTGAATTTTTATTATATAGAAGACTCCTCAAAACAAAAAACTCTCTAAGAGTCCTCGGAGCATAAAACTCTCTAGTAAAAACAATATTTAAAAATATTGAACTGTCCGATCGAGCTGAATTTTTTTTCTATAGCTTCCTCTCGTCTTCAGCTAATTCTCTGTAAAATTTCATCCAATTCCAATGGTCCGATCGTCCGGAATAAAATTTTTAGTGTTTGTATCTGATTAGAACTCTTTTCTTAATCAAACTCTTAATCCTTTATATATCAACAAATTTGTGTCTTGGCTTTTCAAATCACCTTTTCGCAAACCTTTCAAGAAGAAGAGCTCTTTAGAATTACTCCCTTTCATCTACAAACCATAGCCCCAAACTTATTCAGGATTTCAACCTTAGATTAGAAGGCTTATATGGTGTTTTTTTCGAGTTTGGGATGGAACTTGATTGGATTATTTTTGCGAGAGGAACGTGATGGCGTGTTTAGATTTTGAGGCTGAAATTATGTGATGATTCATGTTGGTTCTTTTTGTGGTTTAAGGTATGGGGTTTTACACAATATGCTCCTTAATCTCGCGAGTGTTATTCCCGTTGTTTTCTTGTGATTATTGACTCATATTCGAATTGATAAATTCTTTTGGAGATCTGAAAATATTTGTTGGAATCAAATGTCGATTCATGTGGTATTATATTTGGTGTTGAGCATGTTGTCATGAGATTTTAATATGGCACTGAGGCTGGGCACCCGCCAATATTCCTTTTTTTGGATATGCTGAAAAAATGCATAGGCGCGGTACGGTGGTGAGGCCTGGTGACCCGGTTAATGTGTTGTTGAGAAATTATATTGATATAATTGCTTATGAGATTCACTTTGATTTGAATATTCGTATTCGTATTGTTACGTTCTATTCACCGCTAATATTTGTTGAGCATCTTTCATGTCGTATTGTGTACTTCCCCATATTTTCTTTTAGTGGCAGGTTAGCGCGGATTTTGGGCGCTTTGGATTTGATTTTAGCGTGGACTATTTTGGGAAGATTATTCGAGAATACAAGTTGGAAGATTGTATTTTTTTTTATGTATAGAGCATTGAATATTTGTTTTGTATCGAGATAGATAGTTGTTTTAATTCGAGAGATTTGTTGTATTAATTTGAAGATGAGTTTAGTAGTTTCTTTTCTATATTGGGATTTAGATGCTCTATACCTTGTGAATTGTGGAATTGGTTAGATTTATCGATGAGTAGCGCTCCGTTCGCTCTCCCTGGGCGGGCGGGGTGTTACAGAATGGTATCAGAGCTTAGGTATACGACCACCCTCGGGTCTTGAGTTTTGGGTCTGTTGCGTTTTTGTGGCGCGTATTTTTGGAGATAGAATCTTTAGATGATCGTTTCGTGTTAGACATCTAGATTAGATGTGAGGAATTTATTTTTGGTGACGAGATTATTTTTGGAGATTGTTGGCCTGATTTTTTAGAGTTAGGTATTCGGCGAATTTCGAGGGCGAAATTCCATTATCAGTGGGGAAGTGTAACACCCCGCGTAATTTTGAGGTATTTTATAAATATAGAGGAAAATAATGTTTTTGGTAAAATTATTTTTATTGCTCAAATATTTTGAATTTTATTTTTATAGATGAGTATTTCAAACGGTTTCGAAATCGGAATTAAAATGGAGTTTTAATTGAATTTTTATTATATAGAAGAGTCCTCAAAACATAAAACTCTCTAAGAGTCCTCGGAGCATAAAACTATCTAGTAAAAACAATATTTAAAAATATTGAACGGTCCGATCGAGCTGAATTTTTTTTTCTATAGCTTCCTCTCGGCTTCAGCTAATTCTCTTTAAAATTTAATCCAATTCCAATGATCCGATCGTCCGGAATAAAATTTTTAGTGTTTGTATCTGATTAGAACACTTTTCTTAATCAAAATCTTAATCCTTTATATATCAACAAATTCGTGGCTTGGCTTTTCAAATCACCTTTTCGCAAACTTTTCAAGAAGAAGAGCTCTTTAGAATTACACCCTTTCATCTACAAACCATAGCCCCAAACTTATTCAAGATTTCAACCTTAGATTATAAGGCTTATTTGGTGTTTTTTTCGAGTTTGGGCTGGAACTTGATTGGATTATTTTTGCGAGAGGAACGTGATGGCGTGTTTAGATTTTGAGGCTGAAATTATGTGATGATTCATGTTGGTTCTTTTTTGTGGTTTAAGGTATGGAGTTTTACAAAATATGCTCCTTAATCTCACGAGTGTTATTCCCGTTGTTTTCTTGTGATTATTGACTCATATTTGAATTGATAAATTCTTTTGGAGATCTGAAAATATTTGTTGGAATCTAATTTCGATTCATGTGGTATTATATTTGGTGTTGAGCATGTTGTCATGAGGTTTTAATATGGCACTGAGGCTGGGCACCCACCAATATTCCTTTTTTTTGATATGCTGAAAAAATGCATAGGCGTGGTACGGTGGTGAGGCTTGGTGACCCGGTTAATGTGTTGTTGAGAAATTATATTGATATAATTGCTTATGAGATTCACTTTGATTTGAATATTCGTATTCGTATTGTTACGTTCTATTCACCGCTAATATTTGTTGAGCATCTTTCATGTCGTATTGTGTACTTCCCCATATTTTCTTTTAGTGGCAGGTTAGCGCGGATTTTGGGCGCTTTGGATTTGATTTTAGCGTGGACTATTTTGGGAAGATTATTCGAGAATAATAGTTGGAAGATTGTATTTTTTTTATGTATAGAGCATTGAAGATTTGTTTTGTATCGAGATAGATAGTTGTTTTAATTCGAGAGATTTGTTGTATTAATTTGACCATAAGTTTAGTAGTTTCTTTTCTATATTGGGATTTAGATGCTCTATACCTTGTGAATTGTGGAATTGGTTTGATTTATCGATGAGTAGCGCTTCGTTCGCTCTCCCCGGGCGGGCGGGGTGTTACAGAATGGTATCAGAGCTTAGGTATACGACCACCCTTGGGTCTTGAGTTTTGGGTCTGTTGCATTTTTTTGGCGCGTATTTTTGGAGATAGAATCTTTAGATGATCGTTTCGTGTTAGACATCTAGATTAGATGTGAGGAATTTATTATTGGTGACGAGATTATTTTTGGAGATTGTTGGCCTGATTTTTTAGAGTTAGGTATTCGGCGAATTTCGAGGGCGAAATTCCATTATTAGTGGGGAAGTGTAACAACCCGCGTAATTTTGAGGTATTTTATAAATATAGAGGAAAATAAAGTTTTTGGTAAAATTATTTTTATTGCTCAAATATTTTGAATTTTATTTTTATAGATGAGTATTTCAAACGGTTTCGAAATCGGAATTAAAATGGAGTTTTAATTGAATTTTTATTATATAGAAGAGTCCTCAAAACATAAAACTCTCTAAGAGTCCCCGGAGCATAAAAATCTCTAGTAAAAACAATATTTAAAAATATAGAACGGTCCGATCGAACTGAATTTTTTTTCTATTGCTTCCTCTCGGCTTCAGCTAATTCTCTGTAAACTTTCATCCAATTCCAATGGTCCGATCGTCCGGAATAAAAATTTTAGTGTTTGTATCTGATTAGAACTCTTTTCTTAATCAAACTCTTAATCCTATATATATCAACAAATTCGTGGCTTGGCTTTTCAAATCACCTTTTCGCAAACTTTTCAAGAAGAAGAGCTCTTTAGAATTACTCCCTTTCATCTACAAACCATAGCCCCAAACTTATTCAAGATTTCAACCTTAGATTAGAAGGCTTATTTGGTGTTTTTTTCGAGTTTGGGCTGGAACTTGATTGGATTGTTTTTGCGAGAGGAACGTGATGGCGTGTTTAGATTTTGAGGCTGAAATTATGTGATGATTCATGTTGGTTCTTTTTTGTGGTTTAAGGTATGGGGTTTTACACAATATGCTCCTTAATCTCGCGAGTGTTATTCCCGTTGTTTTCTTGTGATTATTGACTCACATTCGAATTGATAAATTCTTTTGGAGATCTGAAAATATTTTTTGGAATCTAATTTCGATTCATGTGGTATTATATTTGGTGTTGAGCATGTTGTCATGAGATTTTAATATGGCACTGAGGCTGGGCACTCGCCAATATTCTTTTTTCCGGATATGCTGAAAAAATGCATAGGCGCGGTACGGTGGTGAGGCCTGGTGACCCGGTTAATGTGTTGTTGAGAAATTATATTGATATAATTGCTTATGAGATTCACTTTGATTTGAATATTCGTATTCGTATTGTTACGTTCTATTCAGCGCTAATATTTGTTGAGCATCTTTCATGTCGTATTGTGTACTTCCCCATATTTTCTTTTAGTGGCTGGTTAGCGCGGATTTTGGGCGCTTTGGATTTGATTTTAGCGTGGACTATTTTGGGAAGATTATTCGAGAATACAAGTTGGAAGATTGTATTTTTTTAATGTATAGAGCATTGAAGATTTGTTTTGTATCGAGATAGATAGTTGTTTTAATTCGAGAGATTTGTTGTATTAATTTGAAGATGAGTTTAGTAGTTTCTTTTCTATATTGGGATTTAGATGCTCTATACCTTGTGAATTGTGGAATTGGTTAGATTTATCGATGAGTAGCGCTCCGTTCGCTCTCCCCCGGTGGGCGGGGTGTTACAGAATGGTATCAGAGCTTAAGTATACGACCACCCTCGGGTCTTGAGTTTTGGGTCTGTTGCGTTTTTGTGGCGCGTATTTTTGGAGATAGAATCTTTAGATGATCGTTTCGTGTTAGACATCTAGATTAGATGTGCGGAATTTATTTTTGGTGACGAGATTATTTTTGGAGATTGTTGGCCTGATTTTTTAGAGTTAGGTATTCGGCGAATTTCGAGTGCGAAATTCCATTGTTAGTGGGGAAGTGTAACAACCCGCGTAATTTTGAGGTATTTTATAAATATAGAGGAAAATAAAGTTTTTGGTAAAATTATTTTTATTACTCAAATATTTTGAATTTTATTTTTAAAGATGAGTATTTCAAACGGTTTCGAAATCGGAATTAAAATGGAGTTTAAATTGAATTTTTATTATATAGAAGACTCCTCAAAACAAAAAACTCTCTAAGAGTCCTCGGAGCATAAAACTCTCTAGTAAAAACAATATTTAAAAATATTGAACGGTTCTATCGAGCTGAATTTTTTTTCTATAGCTTTCTCTCGTCTTCAGCTAATTCTCTGTAAAATTTCATCCAATTCCAATGGTCCGATCGTCCGGAATAAAAATTTTAGTGTTTGTATCTGATTAGAACTCTTTTCTTAATCAAACTCTTAATCCTTTATATATCAACAAATTCGTGGCTTGGCTTTTCAAATCACCTTTTCGCAAACTTTTCAAGAAGAAGAGCTCTTTAGAATTACTCCCTTTCATCTACAAACCATAGCCCCAAACTTATTCAAGATTTCAACCTTAGATTAGAAGGCTTATTTGGTGTTTTTTTCGAGTTTGGGCTGGAACTTGATTGGATTATTTTTGCGAGAGGAACGTGATGGCGTGTTTAGATTTTGAGGCTGAAATTATGTGATGATTCATGTTGGTTCTTTTTTGTGGTTTAAGGTATGGGGTTTTACACAATACGCTCCTCAATCTCGCGAGTGTTATTCCCGTTGTTTTCTTGTGATTATTGACTCACATTCGAATTGATAAATTCTTTTGGAGATCTGAAAATATTTGTTGGAATCTAATTTCGATTCATGTGGTATTATATTTGGTGTTGAGCATGTTGTCATGAGATTTTAATATGGCACTGAGGCTGGGCCCTCGCCAATATTCTTTTTTCCGGATATGCTGAAAAAATGCATAGGCGCGGTACGGTGGTGAGGCCTGGTGACCCGGTTAATGTGTTGTTGAGAAATTATATTGATATAATTGCTTATGAGATTCACTTTGATTTGAATATTCGTATTCGTATTGTTACGTTCTATTCAGCGCTAATATTTGTTGAGCATCTTTCATGTCGTATTGTGTACTTCCCCATATTTTCTTTTAGTGGCTGGTTAGCGCGGATTTTGGGCGCTTTGGATTTGATTTTAGCGTGGACTATTTTGGGAAGATTATTCGAGAATACAAGTTGGAAGATTGTATTTTTTTAATGTATAGAGCATTGAAGATTTGTTTTGTATCGAGATAGATAGTTGTTTTAATTCGAGAGATTTGTTGTATTAATTTGAAGATGAGTTTAGTAGTTTCTTTTCTATATTGGGATTTAGATGCTCTATACCTTGTGAATTGTGGAATTGGTTAGATTTATCGATGAGTAGCGCTCCGTTCGCTCTCCCCCGGTGGGCGGGGTGTTACAGAATGGTATCAGAGCTTAAGTATACGACCACCCTCGGGTCTTGAGTTTTGGGTCTGTTGCGTTTTTGTGGCGCGTATTTTTGGAGATAGAATCTTTAGATGATCGTTTCGTGTTAGACATCTAGATTAGATGTGCGGAATTTATTTTTGGTGACGAGATTATTTTTGGAGATTGTTGGCCTGATTTTTTAGAGTTAGGTATTCGGCGAATTTCGAGTGCGAAATTCCATTGTTAGTGGAGAAGTGGAACAACCCGCGTAATTTTGAGGTATTTTATAAATATAGAGGAAAATAAAGTTTTTGGTAAAATTATTTTTATTACTCAAATATTTTGAATTTTATTTTTAAAGATGAGTATTTCAAACGGTTTCGAAATCGGAATTAAAATGGAGTTTAAATTGAATTTTTATTATATAGAAGACTCCTCAAAACAAAAAACTCTCTAAGAGTCCTCGGAGCATAAAACTCTCTAGTAAAAACAATATTTAAAAATATTGAACGGTTCGATCGAGCTGAATTTTTTTTCTATAGCTTTCTCTCGTCTTCAGCTAATTCTCTGTAAAATTTCATCCAATTCCAATGGTCCGATCGTCCGGAATAAATTTTTTAGTGTTTGTATCTGATTAGAACTCTTTTCTTAATCAAACTCTTAATCCTTTATATATCAACAAATTCGTGGCTTGGCTTTTCAAATCACCTTTTCGCAAACCTTTCAAGAAGAAGAGCTCTTTACAATTACTCCCTTTCATCTACAAACCATAGCCCCAAACTTATTCAGGATTTCAACCATAGATTATAAGGCTTATTTGGTGTTTTTTTCGAGTTTGGGCTGGAACTTGATTGGATTATTTTTGCGAGAGGAACGTGATGGCGTGTTTAGATTTTGAGGCTGAAATTATGTGATGATTCATGTTGGTTCTTTTTTTGGTTTAAGGTATGGGGTTTTACACAATATGCTCCTTAATCTCGCGAGTGTTATTCCCGTTGTTTTCTTGTGATTATTAACTCATATTCGAATTGATAAATTCTTTTGGAGATCTGGAAATCTAATTTCGATTCATGTGGTATTATATTTGGTGTTGAGCATGTTGTCATGAGATTTTAATATGGCACTGAGGCTGGGCACCCGCCAATATTCCTTTTTCCGGATATGCTGAAAAAATGCATAGGCGCGGTACGGTGGTGAGGCCAGGTGACCCGGTTAATGTGTTGTTGAGAAATTATATTGATATAATTGCTTATGAGATTCACTTTGATTTGAATTTTCGTATTCGTATTGTTACCTTCTATTCACCGCTAATATTTGTTGAGCATCTTTCATGTCGCATTGTGTACTTCCCCATATTTTCTTTTAGTGGCAGGTTAGCGCGGATTTTGGGCGCTTTGGATTTGATTTTAGCGTGGACTATTTTGGGAAGATTATTCGAGAATACAAGTTGGAAGATTGTATTTTTTTTTATGTATAGAGCATTGAAGATTTGTTTTGTATCGAGATAGATAATTGTTTTAATTCGAGAGATTTGTTGTATTAATTTGAACATGAGTTTAGTAGTTTCTTTTCTATATTGTGATTTAGATGCTCTATACCTTGTGAATTGTGGAATTGGTTAGATTTATCGATGAGTAGCGCTCCGTTCGCTCTCCCCGGGCGGGCGGGGTGTTACAGAATGGTATCAGAGCTTAGGTATACGACCACCCTCGGGTCTTGAGTTTTGGGTCTGTTGCGTTTTTGTGGCGCGTATTTTTGGAGATAGAATCTTTAGATGATCGTTTCGTGTTAGACATCTAGATTAGATGTGAGGAATTTATTTCTGGTGACGAGATTATTTTTGGAGATTGTTGGCCTGATTTTTTAGAGTTAGGTATTTGGCGAATTTCGAGGGCGAAATTCCATTATTAGTGGGGAAGTGTAACAACCCGCGTAATTTTGAGGTATTTTATAAATATAGAGGAAAATAAAGTTTTTGGTAAAATTATTTTTATTGCTCAAATATTTTGAATTTTATTTTTATAGATGATTATTTCAAACGGTTTCGAAATCGGAATTAAAATGGAGTTTTAATTGAATTTTTATTATATAGAAGAGTCCTCAAAACATAAAACTCTCTAAGAGTCCTCGGAGCATAAAACTCTCTAGTAAAAACAATATTTAAAAATATTGAACGGTCCGATCGAGCTGAATTTTTTTCTATAGCTTCCTCTCGGCTTCAGCTAATTCTCTGTAAAATTTCATCCAATTCCAATGGTCCGATCGTCCGGAATAAAATTTTTAGTGTTCGTATCTGATTAGAACTCTTTTCTTAATCAAACTCTTAATCCTTTATATATCAACAAATTCGTGGCTTGGCTTTTCAAATCACCTTTTCGCAAACTTTTCAAGAAGAAGATGTCTTTAGAATTACTCCCTTTCATCTACAAACCATAGCCCCAAACTTATTCAAGATTTCAACCTTAGATTAGAAGGCTTATTTGGTGTTTTTTTCGAGTTTGGGCTGGAACTTGATTGGATTATTTTTGCGAGAGGAACGTGATGGCATGTTTAGATTTTGAGGCTGAAATTACGTGATGATTCATGTTGGTTCTTTTTTGTGGTTTATGGTATGGTGTTTTACATAATATGCTCCTTAATCTCGCGAGTGTTATTTCCGTTGTTTTCTTGTGATTATTGACTCATATTCGAATTGATAAATTCTTCTGGAGATCTGAAAATATTTGTTGGAATCTAATTTCGATTCATGTGGTATTATATTTGGTGTTGAGCATGTTGTCCTGAGATTTTAATATGGCACTGAGGCTGGGCACCCGCCAATATTCATTTTTCCGGATATGCTGAAAAAATGCATAGGCGCGGTACGGTGGTGAGGCCTGGTGACCCGGTTAATGTGTTGTTGAGAAATTATATTGATATAATTGCTTATGAGATTCACTTTGATTTGAATATTCGTATTCGTATTGTTACGTTTTATTCACCGCTAATATTTGTTGAGCATCTTTCATGTCGTATTGTGTACTTCCCCATATTTTCTTTTAGTGGCAGGTTAGCGCGGATTTTGGGCGCTTTGGATTTGATTTTAGCGTGGACTATTTTGGAAAGATTATTCGAGAATACAAGTTGGAAGATTGTATTTTTTTTATGTATAGAGCATTGAAGATTTGTTTTGTATCGAGATAAATAGTTGTTTTAATTCGAGAGATTTGTTGTATTAATTTGAAGATGAGTTTAGTAGTTTCTTTTCTATATTGGGATTTAGATGCTCTATACCTTGTGAATTGTGGAATTGGTTAGATTTATCGATGAGTAGCGCTCCGTTCGCTCTCCCCGGGCGGGGTGTTATAGGGTCCACCTAGAATGCTTGTTGAATGCTGGTTGCCGCGCTTACCTTCTCCCTTAGTTGCTTGCCAGTGCGTTGAGCTAGGTCTGTATAACCATGAATGACAATGACTAATCCTTCCTGTAGGATATCCTCATCCACTTTATGGATTGCATTTATCTTATTTCTACTTTTGGTTTTGATGTGTTGATGCACTCCTTGAGGTGATTTTTATACATCTTTTAGTCTTCTATGAGGTGCCTATGGTCCTAGGGATAGCTGCATCTAAGACTGACATCCCTAGAATTTAGGTCGCTGACCATCTAGGGAGGCCTTATGAATTAAGGCTTGTCTTGGATCACATGAAGGAGCCTAAAAATATGTTCTTTGAAGACTAAATCTATCGCCATATAACTACTCTCGCTAGACTAAGGCTGGGAGTAATTTTTTAGAGGCTTCGTTCCTGGTTGCCTTCGTAGCAGATGATGGATGGTTTCTTTCTTTAGGGGCCTTCTTCGGCTCACTTTCTTTTGGTCGGCTGTATGGTCTGCGCTGGAGAATTCGTCTTCTACCTTGGTGTATTTCTTAATTCGGGACTTAAGATCGTCTATTGAAGATGCTGGCTTCTTTATCAAAGACTGGACTAGAACGTATAATTATTCTAGACCAAACTTGAAGGAAGTGATTGCCAGGTGCTAGTTACAATCGTTAATTTTATTGAATAGCTCTCAGTACCTTTGAGCATACTTCCCAAGGGTTTCTCCCTTCTTCTTTTTAAGAGAGATTTGTGAATCTTCCTCCTTAACCACCCTTTTTCATGTGAGAAATCGGGTTGCGAATTACTTAGCAAGCTCCCTAAAAGTGGATATTGACCTGGGGATAGTTTTTCAAACCATTTTAGGTTGATCTCACCTAGGGTTGATGGAAATACCCTGCACTTTAAAGCATCGTGATGTATCTAAAGGGACAACATCTGTCATTATTACCTGATATGATGAGTTGGGTTTGTCTTCCCTTAATGCGTTGTGACTTTTGGCATAGATAACTTTTTTAGGGGTTCAAAGGATTCTATCTACTTGGTAAATTGTGAGTCTGCACCATGCCCCAATGATTTTCTAGAAATATCCTTGGGGGTCCTTAAAAGTTTTAAGTTCGTCATTTCCTCGAACTCTTTGTGGATGAGTCACTTTAATTCGTCTATCTTGATCTGATTTAACTATTGTTCAGAGCGAGCTAGCCTGCTACTCCAGGACAACTCCAAGGGGAATGGTCGGTGATACCTATTGTTGATGGAGTTCCTTATAGGCAAATAATAATGTTATTGATAGCGGTGAATTAATTGAGGACTCCTTGAATCAGAATCTTCAGAGGGTTAATTTTCTGGGGAGTAAGGTCCCCTCTTGTGGTGCCACCGAATGTACGAATCTGAAGTATTACCCTCAAATTGTAGAGATGGCTATTGAGGTTCCCTCATGTGATGATGTCAAATACGTGAGTCCGAGGTATTACCCTCTGAATGTTGGTTGATCTGTCGCCTCAGATGGGAAATTACCTGGTCATGCCTTTTTTATTTCTCCTAAGAAACACTAGCCAAATAGGAGAAAACTTTCCCTTCAACTCAGTTGATTGGCAGTGTTCGATGCTGCTGACTGGGTTCAGATTTGCCAGGTGAGTGTCCTCTGGATTTTGACGATTTTTTTAGAGGAGGCATTTGCGTAGGAGTTTATTCCCTCCTTATAATTCATATTTCGAACTGCATGCATTTCCTTGATTGGGTGGGGTAAGATTTTTCTACACTCGTGGTGAAGTTTTGAGATTTTCTTGACATTGAGAGTGGTGAGACTTCATTTTCCACAAACGATGCCAATTTGTAGGAAATATTTCCCACATATTTACAGGAATTTCAAGAATACCCCCAAAGTAATATGATTACAGAAAGAGAGAGATAAAGAGTTGTTAACGTGGTTGGACCGTGAGATCGACCTACGTCCATGGGGTAAAAGTGAGTGTTTTTACTAAAGAAGGTATATGACAATAATCAAAGTGCTAATGTTACTAGATGAGAGTCTGGGCTATTGCGTGATGATTACAATTAGTCATTTTTGTTTGCTATGAAACACAATATATAGTTGACTTATTAGGAATCTATGCCATATAAGAGTTTCAACTAGTTTGGATATGAAGACAAAATGTTTTCTAGATAGAATTGAGCCTCCCTTCATCAAGGTACTAGAAAGGAAGCAACAACACACTATAGGAACACATTGCACTCATGTTGCTTTTGGTGTGTTTAAAATTATTTTTAATAATATTTGAGAATTTTTAAAACTTTTTAAAATTAATTTTTAAACAGTTAAATTGATGTGAAAAGTTTGTGCGCTTTATTTGAAATATCAAAACTTCCCTGAAAATACTTTTGGACTGAATTTCAAACCTATACAAAATGTTGTAGTTGAAAATTGGTTTTTCTATAAACTAAAATGCGAGTCTTGTTGGTTTACACGTGGTATACACCTACTTGCATTCGATTGACCCATTTTATGTTTATGTTCTCTTACATATTTGAGATGCATTCCCAGCCTTCGATCTAATCTAATCAATGATCTGCATGTTGTCAAGACTTAATCCCAGTGCATATTAATGCAACCAATACTAGTCTTATTTTAAGCGTTGCATTTATAGCCCTTAGATTTAGATCATTTTTGGAGATGTAATATTAGCCATTCTTTTACTCTTCAAGTTCCAGAACCTTCACCTCGCAGCATAAATAGAACTCTCTTCTCAACCATTCGAGACTTTGCCAGCCTTTATGGAGAGAGAGGAAAAAAAGAGTATAGAGAGGAGAGAGAAAATAAGAGAGAAAAAGTTTTCGTGAGAAATTTTTTTAAGGGGTTGTAAAAAATAAGAATGATCTCCCTTCTGATTTTCAAAATCTCCTTTAAAACCCTTTTTCGTTCTTCATATATAGGTTTCTGTGAGTTGTGATTTTGAATGATTTTTTAATGTCAAAATTGCACACAACCTTCCTCTAAAAGCTTATCTCTCTCAAAACAACCTCACGTTGTTGAATGTTTCATTTCTTTTTAGAAATCTGAGATTTCAACTTTGTGATACATTTCACGTTTAATCTCAGTTGTTTCATATAATTTCTTTTATATAAATTATCTCTCGTTGGATCTTAGTTTAAATTCTTTCAAAGAGTTTAAATCAGTTCTTTTTTGTTTTTAAAATAAAAAAAGAGACGTAAAAACTTTTTGCATGTTTTAGATATGATATTATTTCGTATTTTTACATTTTGTAAAATTTTTGTACATAAATAGCATTTTTATATCTGAGTTTTTCCAGATCTAAAAACACACAAATCGTAAACAGTATCCAGTGTTAAGTCTGATTTTCTTTCATTTAAAACAAAATCAACATACATACTCTCTGTAATTTGTAGGACTGGTTTGTAACATTTAAGTGTGTGTCGGTTAATTATTTGCATATTTTTGACACATGTTACACTACTCTAAAATACTGTACACTTAAATAAAGTGCGTTGTTGAGAGAGAGATTCATTTGATCAAGTCGACACAAAGCTAAAAAGGAGAAGGATCAAGACAACTATCAGGAGAAGTGAAAGCAGAAGTAAACCATTGGAGGTGTGGGTCAATTTAGGTATACTTCTTGATCTTTATTTTGATTTCGTGGTTTAATTGTAATCTTGTAACCTTGTTCATTATTAGGGAATTTTTTGGTTTGTGGCGTAGTGGTCACCGTGGAGGTTTCTCCTAATTTGTGATTTTACCACGTAAAAATCTCGCGTGTACTTTATTGCTTTCAGTTCTTAATTCTTGCTATACTAGTTAGAATTAATAAGGCTTAATAAGGTTTAGTTTTTCTAAAAATTGGTTAACCAAGAATCTTAAATTGGTTTATGTTTTGCTTCTTTACACATCTTGAGTTTATATTCAAAATTAGTTTCCTCATGGAGTTGACCTCATTATTAACTTTTGTTAATAATTTGGTAAGCATTTTTAAAGCTCGATTGTCTCTATTTATTAAATTAGTGTTCCACGCCTATAGGTTACTTCGTTATTATCCTTATCTCATCATTACATTTTATCATATCCAAATCGTTATGAGTTGATTACTCCATATCCATTCTCTTGGCAATCTGCCACGTGACTCAGTTCATATGACTTTAATTAATCTTAATCCTTTAAGATACAAATACAACAAGTAAAAAGAACATATGAATCACATATACCTAAATGAGAGTCGTACTCCACAACTTGATTCTTTTCAGAAAAAGACCGATCCTCTCGTGCTTCCTTTCTTGAAAGTAATCTTCTAGTTTCTCGAGTATACTAGGTGATATAGTGTGTGTAGGTGTTTTGTGTGCCAAAATATGATTAAATCATGCAAAGTAATTAAGTGATGTGTGTTATTAAATTTAAATGGTTTTGTTTTTCCACTTAGCACATTTCCCCCCCTTGTTTCCCTTGTAGAATTCTTAAAGCCTTGAGCTTGAGGATGATGCTAATCTAAGAGTAAAACTCTGAATAAAATGAAAAAAAATGTTTTGTTAAATGACAAAAAGTAAATAAATAAGGGGGTATGCAACCCTCGACACCTATATAAAATGGATGGATAACTAAAAGGATAAAATTTGAATCCTCAATCAAACCCTGAAACCCTGTTGCATTGGACCTGAAAGTTTATAACATAAATAGAGTCACGGTCGAGTAAGAACTTTCTTACATGATCCCAAACAGGGAATATATACCATAATACTAAATAACACCATCCTAATTTGTCTTAATTTGGAGATTATCCCAACCCATATATAGTTATATCGTCCTCACCGATTATTGAATTTTACACTAACTAATTTGGTTCAATCTTAACCTAAGTTATTCCAAATTAATATTTAACTTAACATATAATTTATAAGGACATACTAATAGTCATCCACATAAAAATAATATCGACATAAATCACATATACTATATTGTTCTTACAACTTAACATAAAATATACTTAGGACCTACCCTAATCTTAAAAATATAGAGATCACACACAGAGGTTTATATTAAGACCTTCTCGGTCCCAAAATAAAATATTATACACATATTGAATGTATATTACACGAGGCTTATTTAGCTCAACATATAATAAACATTTGACCTCCCATGGTCCTAAAATCAAAGGAGCATAAAAAAAATCATATATATTACGCATGGCTTGTTCAGCTCAACACTTAATAGACATAAGACCTCATTCAACCCTACAAATCAATATAATATCCATATAGATTAAGCTTAACATATCATAATTTAAATGTTAACTATTGGACTAATTATTTATTTTACAAATGTTTTCACCCCAGTCTCGTTATTTACCATTTATAACCTTTGATTATTCTAGAAACATATATGAATATTATCTAATTCAAAATCGAATTTACCCAATATTTTTAGTCTTTTAATAATCTAATTTTAACTAAAATTTTGATTAACAATGTTCAAGAACTCCCTCAAATGAACCCGAAACCATCCCAACCCAAAATTGGGACCAACCCAATACCTGGAAAAGTTCCAAGGCTAGCTAAAGCTAACTCCAAGTTGGCTCGATCTGATCCTAGGAATTAACCCAAAACTTCTTTGTTTTACTACGAGTTTTACCCTAAATTCCAACCAAATTCAAACCCAATAAATGTGAATTTGTTCCAAAGAGTTTACTAATTGGATAAGGAATTAAAGACAATATTTATATGAGTCTAAATCATAAAATTAACAACTCAATAACAAGCACCAACCAAATTAAGCATAAAAAGGACAGAGAATAATAAGAACTCTAACATATGTATTTAGAACATCATATATGGATCGTTAATTACAATTACATAATTTGAGTACGGATTTCATTTACATATAATTACTTTAACATGGTTAAAATTTCAAGTTCATTATATACATGCAATCCTGCCAATTTTCATTATAACATATGACTGGTTAACAACCGAATTCAACCCGAATTTTAACATAAGTTCTATAACAAAAGAATTCCAACTAACATATGGAATTTTAATTCTTTACATTTTTAATTCAAACTTTTGATTAAGATGAGGTTTGAACCATAATTAAACAAAGAACTAAACATACTCTCTGGTTAGTTTCAATTCTAATCATCAATTAAATTAATCAATTTTAAAAAGCTTTTAAGATTTCAATATAACTAACTCAATTAGGATTATTTATCTTTTATAAAGTATATTTAATCATTATAGGGTAGAATCAAAGGTGAAGGGTGGGACAAAAGTTCTTGCCTTTGATTTTAGATAAAATCCCCTTTTTAAATTATATAAGATGTTGTAGACTCCCATGTTTCTTCCCAGTTAGAACTTAAATCTTCCTCAAGCTCCCTCTTCTAAACTCTTACTTAAGCTTTATCCTTAAATCCACTTCCTCAATTCGCCTTTTCCTCTCTTAAGTATCCACTTTAGGTTTATAGTTTGTCGATGTGTTAAAATGGGATTGGGGTTAGCTTAACTTTCTATTTATACGTTAATGATCATAATTATAATTAAATATAATTTTTAATGGGCCTATGGGCCTTAAAACCCAAATAAAACATGTCCAAACTTACCCCTAATGGGTTACCACAACACTCCCCCATTACTTTGACCTTATTTTTGCCCTTAAATAAACCCCCAAACCCAATAGTATTTTTAGGCACAACTAACATGTTATTATTTTTATCAACCATTTGTTATGTTTTTCATCCTAGAAAAACAATTATTTGCAACAAAAAAACTTTACATAGTCATATATTATAACCTACTATGACAAAATAATTAATTATTTATCTAGTCTAAGATTATTTCATTTTCTTAGTGTGTGTGTGTGTGTGTGTGTGTGTGTGTGTGTGTATATATATATATATATATATATATATATATATATATATATATATATATATATATATATATATCAAATATTTAGGGTATTACATTATTAATGTCATTAAATAACTCCCAATATCATGGATCATACACCCTATGAGTATCCCCTTTCTTCCTCGTGAAGGTGATTAGAGAGTCGACCTCCTTTGCCGTCTTACTACTAGTGATAAAGCAAACTATAAACTTCTCGGCTAATTCCTGAAACAAGGATATCGTGTAACACCTCTTATTTTCCCATGTGCAGTTGATCTGACTGACCCGCTGGACATAAGGCGAGGTAATTAATTTATACCATTCTCCGCATCAATGATAAATAAAAATGACAGTGAATAACAACCATTCGCGATAAAATAGTAATAATGAACAATAAAAGAAATAACCGAGTTGGGATAAAATAAAAAATCCCCAATAAAACTAAATTTACTATAACGAGTTTCCAATTATACAAAAGTCTAAACTGAAATGTAAATGCCACCTCAGTTCAGATTAAAACTTATGAATATAAATGAATACTAAATTAACAACTGAAATGAAAAAAAACTTCTACATTAACAATGATGAACAAGATCTCCAATCGCTGCAACTCTGACTGCCCAGTCTTGCTGGCCCTGTATAATAATAGTGTATGGGAGAAAGAGATTTTGTAGAATTGGGCCACGATTTGGAAGTTGCAAGAAATATATATATATATATATATATATATATATATATATATATATATATATATATATATAGAGAGAGAGAGAGAGAGAGAGAGAGAGATAGGCTGGATCCTATACGGATCCAGTTTACAGACCGAGTTTACGGACCACTACCGTCCAAGAATTATCTAGGGACCGTTTTGTCTTTTTAGGACCACCTTTTGGGACCGCGATGTCTTTTAACTTCTTCTAAGTTTTAGGGAATATCAATTTTTACCCCAATGATTTCTAAGGTCTTTTAAGCTTATTTTAACGCTTAATTAATCTGGAAGTCTAAGTGTGGAAGTTTCAGGGCCACTGCTACTTCTCAAGCTTCTTCTGTCACTATCGTACTGGAATTCTGAATAGCGTGGATTATCTATATAAATAATTTCTTCAGGGAGTCTAGAAACCGAAAGAGGTTTCGATAGAAAATATTCTAGTCTTAAATACCTTATACGGTATCGTGGATTTATCTGTCTAGTTTCTTTATATATTTGATTAACAATATCAATTATATCGTTATCTATAAATTCGTCTAAATTATTATCACCATAAGATGACAAAAATCTACGGTATGTTCTAGGGGCAACTGTCTATACATTTTTAAGGAGAGGACGGATTCCTCCGGCTCTAATTAAAGTAGCCTTTGTTTCAGCTAACCTTTTTCGTCTAATGAATTTTAATACGTCTATACTATCTTTAAGTATCCTAGTGTATTCTTGATATTTTTCAGGTCTTGATAGTTCTTCTGCAAAATCTTCAGTTCTTAGTTTTTGTCTAAAGAGATCTCGGATCCCTGTCCTAATTATTTCTATTCTAGGTACTTCTCTTCCTAACCACTCAATGATCTGGTCTATGTATTTAAAAGTACCACCTGCATATACTAAAGCAGATTCTATAAGTTCTTTATCTTTAGGGTCTGTAAGAGTCCAGTATTGAATTTCTCTAGTTAAGTCTAAACTTGTTTGATTAACAAATTCTAAAAAGTCTTTAGTGATTTGTAAGCTCATATAAGATTCTTCTTAAAAAAATAATATGTAAAATAGTTAAGGGTTTGGTTCGAGTTTATACCTTCCTTCTGGTCTACAATATCTTTATCTTCTTCCCTTTGTCTCTTCAGCCTTGCTACTATTCTTCTCCGGTCTCGGCCTCCTACAACTCTCTCTTTATGTGTTGCACCTCAATCCACTACTTTGGTGGTTTACCCGTTTCCTGCCTGTACGCCTTCACGCCTAACGCCCACCTGGCTAACGGTTCACGGCTAATCGACACCTGACGGCGGTTCACCAGTATAACACCTTGTGTGCTACACCAGAGGTTCCACACAATAGTCCTCTATAAACAGAAAGTTGGAGACAATTTGGAAAATAAAAACAACTCAACATAAGAGATTTCTGGAAAAGAAATTACTTTTATTTCATATCATAAGTAGTTACAACTCTCCCCTCTCCCCTAACTATGAGAGGTTTACTCACTGATATACATATTACTCTCTACAAGTATACTCTCTCTCTAACACTAGAATTCTAGCAATCTCTCACTCTCTAACTCCTCCTCCCTAAAACACAAATGGAAGCTCCCTTTTATAGATCAAGGGAACTACAAAATGACTGGTAACTAGATACCAAAAAACAATCCGGTTGGAAGCATATAATTATTAAAGAAACATTGTCTTCAGAATCTTATCAGATGGGTCTATGAGCTTTTAACCTCTTTTGATAATTGGGGAACCTTTTTCTTTTTGAAAAGAAAGGCCAGCTGATGGGGCGTGCCAAGTCTTCATCATGAGTCCTGTCGTTTTGTGATAATGCAAGAGCATCAAACAAAGTCTTCGTCTTTTCTGGTGGTCCATGTGGGGCAAGGTCTAAGCAAACGATTCTTCCGTCTTCAATAATTCACCCACCACTGAGGGGCCCTTCTTTGTCGTGTCTGTGTCTTCTTCTGCCTTGTCTTGGTTTGGGAAGGTATTATTGAAAAATTCCTCAATGAGGCCCATAGTTCTGAGGCTAGCTAGCAAAGCTATCTCTACCATTTCTTTGGATTCTTTCTTGAGCCTTCCTTTGAATGGCTCATCAGCTTGGATTATCAGGTCTTCTTTGTGGTAGGCAGTGTACCATCTGTCTTCTCCTGTCAATAATTCCATGATTTCAATTGTTTCCATAGCTTGAGCGATCTGGAGTTTGGAATTATCAACGATTAAATCTTTAGTCTCATCTTTTGATAGGATCTCAACATCTTCAAATGTATAATTAGAAAATCTAACAAGTCTAAATCCTTCCACTCTCATTCTCCCACAGGAACTTGGAGCAATTTGATAGATTCTAGCGAATAGAGGAAGGAAATCTTCTACCCTTTTAACATACTCATGGAATATTTTTCCAAGAGCAACAGAGTCTTATATAGTCTTAATATGGATGAGTCCGATGAACCCATAGTTTGCTAAGGTTATCTGGGCAATTTCTGCCTTTCCAGCAAGATAAATCTTTGGAACGTCTTTGAAGAAACTTTTCATTATTAAAGCATCTCCATTAGTCTCGGTTAATAACATATTGAAATGTTCAATAATGCTATTAGATTCTTTCTTATAGTCTTCTGTTAATGGAAGATTATTATGATCAAATGGTATAACAATCTTAGTCTTAAAAGTCTTTTTCTGATAACAGAAATCAGTAGGTCTAGTTTTGGAGATTTCTCCAAGAGTCTGAGCATAGGTCTGAGTCTGAGGTCTAGGCACAGCAGTACCACTAAGCTGGGTGACTGCAAGTCTTTGAGTCCTCATGAATCTGGAAATGGCTACCAAATTTTGTTTGAACTTGATCCATAGTCTATTCTTTACATTCCACCATATGGCGTCTATAAGAGTATTTTCGTCTTCTGAAAATTCTCGTCTAAATTTGATCAAGTCTGGGTATCTTTGATCGGGTCTATATTGGGGAAAATACATCTTCCCAATGAGTCTATTTTGAGAAATAATCTCTTGTCTAGATTTTCTAGGAGTAGCCAAGATATCATCAAAGTTCTCTTGGATTGGTCTTTCTTGAGAGTCTTGAATATGAGTCTGTCTCTGTGTTACACCAGCATTTGGTCTTACGCGTCTAAGATAGTTTGCAACGTCTTCCCTGTTCAGTCTATTCGTTCCAGAGGAACTCATATCTTCTAGGTCTTCTGTTTGCAACATAAAACATGAAATTATATTAGTGTTAGCAAACATTGGCTCTCTTGATATAATGTCTGGAATGGTATTTTTACTTCCCTTAATATGTATAACAGAGAAGTCATAATCATTAAGCAATTGTTGCCATCTAATTAGTCTATTAGTCCTTGATTCGGACAAATCTAAATCTCTAAATTTTACTGCATAAGAAGAGTCAGTATAAACAATAAAATGTTTAGGTCTAAGAAACAATATATATTTTTCTATTGCCCTTACTATGGCTAAAACTTCTTTTTCATGGGCAATGTATCTTATTTCTGGGTCTGTAAAGGTTCCAGAACTATGTCTACAAAGTTTCTTCTTTTTTTCTGATGATCAATGGCAAAGTATACTGCTCCCCATTGTTTATCAGAGGCATCTATTTCTACTATAAATTGGTCTTCTGCATTAGGCAGTTCAAGTAAAGGAATATTCTTGACTGCGTTTTTAATTTTTCTTATTACTTCAAAATCGTCTTTAGTCCAATCAAAGGGATTAGTTTTGTCTGTTCCTTTTAATTTGGCCGTTAAGCTTTGTATTTTTGAAGCAAGGTCTTTAATAAAGTCTGCAGTACAACTAAGCAATCCTAAAAGTGATTGTAATTGTTTTCTATCTTTAAGTTGGTCTGGAAACTCAAGAATCTTCTTAGTTATGTGTTCTGCCAAGGATAATTTTTCTTTATTAATATGCATTCCCACAAAGTCTATCTCAGTCTGAAATAATTGCACTTTTCTTTCGGAAATAACAATACCATGCTTGTCTAATTCTAAAATAATCTTTTTAAGATGGTCTACATGTTCTATCTCAGTCTTACTGGCTACAAGAATATCATCTATGTAAACAAGACAAAATTCTGAATAAGGTCTGAATATATTATCCATTCTTCTTTGAAAAACTTGAGGAGCATTCAAGTATCCAAATAGCATTACTAGCCATTCGTATTTTCCTTGGGGCACACTAAAGGCTGTCCAAGTAATACTGTCTGGATGCATCTTAATTTGCCAGAAGCCTGATTTGCAATCAAACTTACTGAATATAATTCTATCTTCAATTAAATTAATCAAATTATTCTTGTCTCGTATCTTATAAGAATCAAATTCACAATTCTTATTTAATTGTCTATAGTCTATAACCATGCGTCTTTTTCCTCTTTTACGTTCAGATTCATTTTGAACATAGAAGGCTAAACTATTATGTCTACTTTTACTTTCTCTAATAATGCCTAACTTAAGCATTTCATCTATGTCTTTCTTGAATTCTTCCCTATCCTCTTGTGAGTATCCTTTCTTATAGGTTCCACCATTAATAGTGGCGTCTGGGTTAATAGGGATGATTTCACAATAACTTTGGTATTTATCCCACTTAGCGATGGAATTTTCTCCTAAAGTAGGCTCAGATAGTTGCCTAATCTTTTCTTTTTCTACTTCTATATCCATTTTCTTCTGTTTGGTTATAGCTTGAACCTGTAATAAGGTCTGCTGGGCTTGATCTAAAATGTCTTGTTGTATAAGCGCTATTTGCTTATAACACTTTTGGTTTGGACACTTACACTATTTTTGTAAGGGTTTAGTAATTTCTAAGGCTTATTGTTAGGTTGTAGGTCTAGGTCCACCATGCTCAGCTAAAGAACTCTGATGTTTTATGGGTCTATAATTAGGTTTGACCTGCATAAGGTCAAAGGCAGTCTTATGGTCTATTAGAGGAGCTTTAATATTAAATTTCTCTTGGTCACTAATTAATATCTTATCATTATACTGAGTATAAGGATGATATTTACTAATAAAGTCTTATCCTAAAATAATATTTCCCGTGAAACTAGGACAAGGATCCATTATCCAAAACCGATGATTAACGGTTTTGTTGGTCTGATTCCCTAATTTAAAATAAATAGGAATAGTCTAGAAATATAAGGTAAATGGATCTCCATTAGCCACTTTACCATAGATTTCTTGGGTACTTTCTAAAAAATAGTCTTCAGGGAAAGTATTAGCCTTGCAAATACTCTGAGAGCACCTTGTATCTATAAAAGCTGAAAGTCTTTTAGGATAGTCTTTATGTTGAACAAATAATTATACAAAATAAGCATGTGGTTTAGTAGAGATTCTTAAATTGTTCTTTTCTAAAATAGATATTCCTTTCTGAGGTTTATCTACAAAATCTAAAGGTATTTGGTCTTCTGAACTACTATCAGAATGGTATTCTTCTAAATCATATGAGATTCCCTTTTCTTTGAAATCTTCATTTTCTTGCAATCTTTTGGCTATATTCCTATCAATGTCTTGATAATAGGTTTTAATATCTAAGTCTATTTGAGCATCATACTGGCTAGTATAAATTACTCTAAATCCAATTCTCCAACAGTCTTCATGGTAGTGTAATTGACAAACAATACAAACCATAAATAATTCTATTTGTATAGTCTCAAAACATTCTACGCATGTAAAGTTTTTTTTGCAATATTTCATCTCAAATGTGCAATAATGTCTTTCATCAAAGTAGCATCTAGGTATATAGGTTAGTAACTCAGGATTACTAGCTGTCCAACTTTTCTTTAAAAATGGGCTTAATATACATTTATACCAAGCATCTTCAAAGTCTATATATTCATCAGCTAGATCGCCTTGATCAGTCTGCATCATATATAAGTCTAGGGTATCCCGAGAGTCTTCATACTCATCAGTATCACCATAGTCTTCTGAATCACTATCTGTATATGCACTATAGATACTAGTATTATCATCGTCTTCTATGTCTGATATTTCTATAGCGTATAGGATATCTAATTCTTCTTGATCTTCATAGTCTAATATTGTATTAATAATCTTAATACCTTCTTTATCTTTCTTATTAGGGCAGTCTTTAGCAAAGTGTCCTTCTTTGCCTCAAGTCCAACATTCTTTGGTGGCAGTCTTAGATTGAGCTATATCTTTTTCTTTCCTATAGTTAGGAACCTTCTTATACTTACTAGTATTCTTCTTAAAATATCTTCTTTGGTTAAATCTATTTTTCTTAGTCTTAGGATTCTTTTCCCTAAAGGTAGTAGATTGTCTAAATTTATACTTCTTTGGAAATCCTAAAGGTCTAGTCTTAAACTTCCTATGTTTCCATTCTACTTTCTTTTTGAATTTCTTAGATTCACTTCCACATCCCCATTCGATTGGAGCTATGTCTCTTTCGTCTTTGATTGGAGGGATCTGCTTGAAAGTTTCTTCTATCAATTTTCCTTGGGTTATATCACGTCTCTTAGATATGATATAGTCTTTGGCGAAATTGATTCTTTCACCAAGGGAGATGTTCTTAACTCCTGCCACACCTGGCCAATTCCTATATTCATTAATTAGGATTTGTCCTATGGCTGGTATCTTTCTAAAGTATTCGTCTTTTAAGGTTTCTCCAAATTCTTTAATTTGGTAATGTAGTTGTTTGTAATTATTGCTATATTCATTTATCTTATCTAATTTGCAAATGCTAAGGAGGGCTAACTTAGTTTTTGCTAGGTCTTATTCATTGATCTGAGCTGGATGTCCAGCTCCAATGAATTCCGATGTAAACAATTGAATATATTCTTCAATTGATCTTTCTTCTGAGTTTTCTTTCATCTTCTCAACCTTAGCTAAGGAGTCTTCGTCTGTAGCCTTTCTTAAACTATCTAAGTAATCTTTTGCAATACCTCTAATGGATTGCTCAGCGTACTGCTTACATGAACTTGCATCCCATTGTTCATTAGATGCAAAACACATGTTCATCTGGTTACGCCATTCTTCTAAGGCTTTCTTCCTATCTTGAACATTGTCTAAGTTAAGGTATATACCTACTGGATTTATGGCTTGGCTTGCCATAGTCTTAACGGGAGTGAAACTCTTGTCACTAGTTGGGAAGTCTTTTATATAATCAGGTTTAGTCTTAACTACGATGCTTGAGTATATAGGAATATTTATTCCTATTGGTTTACTAAAAAGTATAGGAGCATCTTCTAGCCTACTACTACTTCCTATCTCTGGTTTACTACGTTCTACTTGTGTAGCTGACATTAATCTTCATTCTCCTTCTTCTATTAGTCTTAGGTTTCTAAGAAGTTCCTTTGTGTTCTTAGATTCTTTTAATTTTAATATGAGGTCTTGGGCTATCATATTAAATCTTTCTCTTTCCTGAAACCTAACAAAATGACTTTTCTTAAGGTTATCTTTAAATGTCTTCATATCCAATTCTGAGGGTTCATGACCAAAGTTTTGGATCCTAGCTTTTTCTTTAACTAAGTCTTTTTGTTCAAATGATCTTCTAGGTCTAATTATCGGGGCTTGTCTTAGTAAACTAACACTAGTCTTACTACTACATTCTCCTTCTGAAGGATCATTGATTATGGCTTCTCCCATATTCCTAAATCTAATTTCTTCGGTCTGGATATTCTTATTGACAATCTTAGGAGGACCAAACTGGATGGTAACATTTCCAGTGACGTCGTCTTGATTAATAAATAACGGTTTATTTTGTATAGTCTTAGTTTCTTGAAATTCTGGCAATTACCAGAGAGTCTTGGCTTTTTCTCTCATAGGAACAGTATTCCTAATACTGTAAGTATGATTATAGTCTGACACATTGGTTCTAACTAAGATTTCTTCATTAAGTCTACCGCTAGGAATTCCTGACTGCATTCCTTCATAAGGAAATTGAGAGAACTTCACATAGCTTTGGAATTCTATATTTATATTAGCGTCTGGGATTATATAGTCTTCATAGCCACTAGCATATAAGATTAACTTAAAATGTTTGGCTGTGTCTACGGTTACTGTAAATGTCGGAATGACATTAAAGTATCCTATGTTGTCTGACATTTCCAATTGGGCTATCCCAATAAGGCTTTTCTCAAAATCTTTCCATCTTTTGTCTACTAAACAGCATAATATGTTAATATTATTCTGAGGTCTATGTAATCCTTGGATTCTTGCTTGAAAGAGTCCAAAGGTTAGGAATTGGAACTTCCTATCAGTTCCTCTAGATCTAAGCCATTCCGAGTCAAACACTTGGAGCTCAGTATAGGATTTGTCTAACACATGATTCCTACAATGGTAAGTCATGTTATAATTGGGGGTCTTAGGAGTGGCACCTTCTTTAAACAAGTCTATGTATCTAACGGTTGGAAGTTGTCCATTATGAATGGAATCTTCAACAATCTTCCAGTCCACTTCACCCCATTCTTTCCATTGGAGGGGATTGGTGAAATTTCTTTCTTTCCACCATGTCCTAACATTGGAGGATGAATCCTTAAGTCTTTGGAGCATATGATTACTCTGTCCTATATTTTGGATAGAGCTAACTATCTTACTAGTCTTATCTAATCCATCATTTATGACTCGTCTACCTAAGGTCTTTCCTTCTCTAGTTTCTATAGGAGGGGATTCTCTAAACTTATAGGTGGTTACCTGTTTTGGTTCAAGTCTTTTTTCAATTCTTTCTAAGAAGTCTGAATAATCTTTTTGTCTTTTTATCTGATTAAGGATTTCTTCTTTAAAGTTCTTATTCTCTTTTCTAGTCTTTTCAGAAGTTTCTTCACTATGTCTAGCTAGAGAATTAACAATAGTTTTACCAATATTAGTAATATAGTCTTTAACTTCATTATCTTTTTCTTGTTGTTGCATAGTTCTAACTTCTATGGCTTCTACAGTCTTTTCAATTTTATCTAACCGAGTTAGAATAAAAGGAGACTCTATTTCTGCTTGAGAAGGTTTATTATATACGGCCTTAATTCCATTTATAATTTCTCCGTATTTTTATTCTTCTTGGGCCATGTCTAGTCTAAGTTCATTAATAATATTATCCATTTTGGATAGGTTATGGCTTTCCATATTATTAAGAAAATTTGCTAAATTTTGTTGAAATTTAACGAAGTCTGTATAGAAGGTGATTAATCCTTCTGTCTTAGCTTTTAAGTCTAGATGCAAGTCTTTAACAAAGCTACTGTTATAGTCTTGAGTAGCTACTATGTATGTAGAAATTAAATTCAATCTTTCTAATATAAGTCTAGTTGCTTTAGCCGCGTTGGCAATCTCATTTTCATTTATCTTATAATAAAATCTATCATCATTTATCTTTTCTAAAATTCTTTGATAAAATTCTGAATGGAGAGTTCTCTTGGTACCTCATTCCAGTTCCATCTAACTATCTCCATTAGGAAGATAATTTTCTAGTCTAGGGATAAGCTTAGCTTGTTCTTTGGTAAGTTTAATTAACTCAATGTTTTGATTTTTAATTAAAGTTTTAATTTCTAAAAGGTCTTTGTTAAGGACTTCTATATGATTAGTCTTAATATTTATTTCTTGTAAAATGTGTACTAAGTCTATTGGGATTTGATTATCTATGTCTAATAATCTTTTAGAGATATTTTTTATCTCTGTTTCTAAGGTTCGAGTGCCTTTTATTAATTGTCTTAATATAAGCAGTATACACTTATTTTGGTCTATTATGCTATTAATAGTACTAGCAGTAACTTGTCTACTGTCTGCGTGTTTGGCTGGGATATGTTCAATGTGTGAACAACCGTCTATGTGTGTGGTTAAACAACCTTCTAATTCAGTTATAGGTATGGGTTGGTAGTTTGGATTGGTTCCAAAAATATCTTGGTAAATGGGAGGGATAAATCCTAAGGGCATTCAAGTCTTTTTACTTTTAGTCTAAAAGGAACGTCTTATGGCTCTAATACCAGAATTTGGGTTTTGTTCGGAATTTGGTGAGTTTCTAAAATCTTTAAGGTCTTGATACCAATTTTGGGTTTAAATTATAAATTTTTTAATTATATGGTCTTAAACTAAGGTTTTAGTATAAGACAAGAGGGGGACCATCTATAGTAAATAACAAAAGTCTTTGGGACCACGAGGAGACCACTTTAGGGATAAGGACAAAGTCCGCACGAAAAGTCCGCACGGGAAGTTTGCACCTGATCCTATCTGTATATATATATATATATATATATATAATTTAACAATATTAAATGCGACCATTTATGCCCCATGCCGTCACCACTCGACATTTATGTAATAAATATCTCACATGCCCTCTATATTTATACAGTTCTAAACTAATTGTACCCAATCCATACCTTACCATACTAAGGCTACTTATAGTCATATTAGTAAAACACGTGTATAAAACAATAGTCTAGTGGCCCACCATCTCTTCACTACTAACCTTACTAAGCTTCATGCATGAGATGTATCGAAAGCGAAATCTAAACAAGGAACCCCTAATACGCTATTGGTTAGTTTAGTCATTCATTAAGATCCGTTGGCCCTAGAATTAGTGCATACAAAATTAATCTCCACATAATACAAATATCTATAAATAGTAAGTCTTAAGGATCTCCTACCCAATATCTCTTAAATCCCAATCGAACTAGACGACATGCGTGGAACGTCTCAAGATCAAAATCCAAGCAAGGAACTCCCCCATACACTATATCTAGTTGGATCATTCATTCTAGATAATGGAAAGCGACTCCCTAGAAAATATCCAAATCAAATATATGTACACACCAATCAATATATATATATATATATATATATATATATAAATTTACACTATGCCGACCAAGAGAAATAAAACAACTCGGACCGACCCGATAAAAAGTATTTAGCCAACTCATAAAGTCAATCATAAAATCGATAGATCAAAACGAACATTATTTTCCCAAATCATACCGTCTATAATCGCTACATATGGGCCAAAATATAATCATCGAACGGGTGAGAGATAACCCAAATCAGGTCCCATATTTAATCCATACAAAGATTCTTACTATTATAATAACAAATCCATCACTAAAGATATACCATAGTCACATATTTTTAACCATTATTTACTCATTATGATTAACCCATCCTCGGTGTATTTTAATAATTTCATTAGTTATACACACTTTCGTTAATTACGTTAAACATATACTAATGTATTCCTGAATTATCCTCATAGAAATAATCGAGTCCCATGTCAACCGATACATGTGTACCAATAAATATACCAAAACTTCCCACAACGATTGAAGCACACAATTCCAAATGCCAAACTACCCATGATACCAACGTATAAGTATTTAACATTATTAATAAACTTGTCCTCACTACCGGACCAAATAAACTGATAAGAACCCAAAGTGTTGATCTTAAGCCCTAAATAGATGCATTTTAGTCACTCGTTTTTAATAGAACTGGACTTATGTTTGTATTTAATTATTTCCCATGTCAATAGGCTGTCGCAACATCAAATGGTGCTAAATCAACATAATTGCGATAAAATAGCGGTAAAAAGTGATCAACGAAGAAATCAAAGCGACCATGAAGGGAGGAGTCCATTTTTGAGCTTTCCCCAATGAGTTCTGATGCCCTAAACCCTTGCCCGTACAAAACCTAAGCCTAAACCGAACCTAAGATATCACTCGAGCCTCATGTGTATTTAGTTTGTAATTTTATTATTTTGTACATTTTTATTTGAGTCGTAGATAATTTTTAGGATTTTTATATTTTATTTGTGTGCGTATAGTTATAAATATTAAGGTCCATTAGTTTGCGTTGAAGGTTTTTATATTTGTAATAGGGGTGTGTATTTTATTAGTTTTTTCTTTATATAATTTTATTAGTTTTTAATTTTATTAGGTTGTTATTATTATTATTATTATTATTATTATTATTATTATTATTATTATTATTATTATTATATTTGGGTCTTTCATTTTTAGGTTAGGAATTTAACTATTTTTAAAGTTTTAGTATGTTTCATTTCCTTTCATTTTCTTTATATTATTTTTTATTGTAAATGTTTTAGTAAGTTTTATATTATCTTGTTTTATTTTATTTTTAAGTTACAATTACATACACACAACCAAACACACCATCTCTCCCTCACCTACCCTCCTACACGAGCCACCCCCTTGACCTGAAACTCAGTCAAAATTCGGTTCCAATCCACCTGTCTAAACCTTCCATTCCATCATTACATCTCCACCTTTACACCTCCTAATTCAGTTAAGAACAACAAACCGATCCTACCCGACGATCAACAACCCGTGACATTGACCTCAGCAAAACCAAACCGATCTCCATAGCCGGACAGTTCCGGCTTGACCCAAGAATAGCAACCCATTTTCGCTCAATCCACGAAATCGACATCCAACCCAAACCTCCATCTCAACCCGCTGCCGGCGAGCTCCTCCACTGCTAACTCAAGTGCAACTACCTGCCAACTGACGCGACCACAAATGTGTATCTAGTGTGCCTGCTCATATAGGCTGAAGTGCAAGCCTTTCTCGTTAGTAATAAACCCAGTAAGTAGGGATCGTCTGCATAAGGAGCTAGGGCGAAGAATCGTAACGACGTAGGAACATATGACTAACCCTAAAATTGACTCTCAAAAGAAGTGGAAAAGGTGATTGAGATGAATAGAAAATATACTAACTAGATGTGAATGAAAATTAACTAACAACTACACTAAGTGCAAAGGAACAAATCTACCGAATGAGTTAACTGTGAATAAGGAAAGATAGGTCGGGTTATAATCCCCCAAACCCTAGTACATTTACCATATACAATGCTAGATTTTGAATTGGAAATTTAATTGAACCCAGTCTTTAGTAATCCTAAGCATTATATATATGAGGGTACTACCCCGCATCAAATATAATCAAAGGTAGAAATAAAGCGGTGTTGAATAGCTACACGCCCATCGCATCCTTAAACATCCCAGTTACCTAGGGAAAATGAAGTTAAAAGATCTATAATGGTTGTATGTACTACACAACACGATTCACTTAAAATTCAATTCAAACCCTATTTTCTACATGGGTAAATTACATCGGGTTGGGTTCATGCACCCCAACCCTTAAAAACTTAGTCGGACATGATAAATTAAATGAAAACATAAGTTTTAAAGTGTAGAAATTCATGATTATTTTGGAATTTTTTAGAAGAAAATTTTTGAATTAAGAATTGAAAACTAGGAATTAAGAATTAATATAACTAACTACGAAAGAAATTAAAAGAAGAAATTAATTATTACTTGCAATAAGGAAATCTGGAAATAAACTTTGAATCTTGAAATAAATTCCAATAAATCTTCAAAACTAGGGTTCTTCTATGCCAGAGACCTCTAAAACTAATAATATTCGAACCTCCTAATGTATGACAATAAGTTAAAATAAATACACTACGAAAATTTACAAGAGTTTGAACCAAGTAAAACTCTAAATTAGAAACGAAAAATCTGGCAAAATATCAATCGAACCGGTCTGGAGGGAATTCTTCGGTTCGGTTTGGTAGCATCCGCTTCGATTCGTTTTCTTCTCTAAACGGATCAGTACATCCCTCATTGTGATACAGAGCTCCTAAAGGCATTCAGATTGGTTCATTTTTATCAGTATCCGGATCGATCTGGTGCCTAATTTTTCACAGGGCCTGGATCTCCTTCGAATCGGTTCATTTTTGGGTATGGCCGGTCTGGTCCGATCTTGGAAATTTTCCTCTCTTCCTTTCTCTTGATTTTCCTCTCATATTTGAATCTTCGTAACTTCTGATACAAGGCTCAATTTGGGATGCCGTTTCTTCCTACGCTCTTATACACGTGAGGTCTTCTTTTTTCATATTAGTACCTCGTTCGAACTCTGGATGTGAACTGACTATTTTGCCCTCTGACGTTCCTTTTTTTGTTGATTTCTCAACTTTGGATTCCTATTATCTTCACTTGCATTAAATACTTGTAAAAAGCATGAAAAATACACAAAACTCGAGGCACTATGTGGGAATTGCCAGTAGCATATAAATGAGATAAATCGATACGAATTACATTATTCGAGGTGCTAAAAGCTACTAAATTAAGGGCATAAATTCAAAATAATTTATGCTTAATCAAATCCCCCTAACTTAGAACTTTGCGCGACCCGAGCAATGTAAAAGAACTTAACCAAGTCTCAACTCTTGAAATTTATTTTATTAAGATAAGATAAATCTTTCGTGGGCAAGCGATTGCATTTAGCGTATGCAACAAGCCACTAAATCCCTAGGCTACCCTAGTTGGACGAGTTATGTGTCGTGAGGGTTTATAGTGAACATACCCACAAAATTCAATTTTTAACTCAAAAAAAATTCAAAATACCTAAAAATTTTATAATTCAAATTTTTTGGAAAATAATCACCATATATTTTTATGCTCAAATCTCAATTTTTCGTGTGTGTGTGTGCGATGCCAAAAATTTAATCGCAAATTTCCACCGATTGATCATTACGTTACTTTTTCGAAAAGTCATTTTGATTCAAATGCTCACGGGATACTCTCGCAAACGAATCAATTGGAATGTGGCTATTTCGCTTGGTATGCATGATATAAGGAGTAAATGAATTGGAACACGAATTCACGCACACAAGATTGAAAGATGGAAATTTTGTGGTGAAAAGATCTCTTCATCGGGTTACGATCATTGCGAAACGGGAGTATTGCCTCTTATACACACCTGTGAATCTCTTCTACTATATTTTCATGTTTAAGCTCTCCACGCGGTAATCAATTTCACAATCAGGACTCGGTTAGGACTTTTCTAGGTTTCAGGTGTATTTGGGTAAAAAGGGAAACTTTGGAATTGGAAAATCTTTTATGATGTCCATTATTTCTTTTTTGGGCTTTTGCTCATTTTCTCTTCTTTCTCTCTTTTTTTCTTCGCATTTTTCTTTTATTTCCCCTTTTCATTTTCACACAAATTGGACTTAATTGCTGAATTTTTCGATTTTCTTAATTCCGGGATATATGGATTTTTTGGGTTATCAAACGAAAGGATAAATTTTATTTGGCTCAACTTGGTTTGCAAAGAGGAATTTTTCATAACTTTTTATGGCTAATCTTTTTGAGTAACAAACGAGAGCCTAACTTCATTTATCCAAACTACTAATCATATTACCATACGCGTCTCGAGATTAATTTTAGTTAGAGATATTTCAACGCACTTTCGAGGCAACATCACACACTATTTCTTTACCGATCAAAACAATAAATTAGAGATCGTAATGACTTATTTTAAAGATGAATTGAACTTTGAGTTATTCATTAACTCGGATTGATTTAAAAACTCAGAAAAATCGATAGGCTCGAAATCTCACCGATTTGATTAATCTCTACACTTATTCGTTAAGTCGTTAATTTTCTCTCAATTTCCATCTTTGATCAATTTTGGCTTTGTGCAATTAGATTTTTACCAATTTGAGAATTCAAAAGAAATTTTAGTGATATTTTTGAAAATTTTAAATTCAATTTTTTTTTACTTTGAAGAAAAAAATTTGGATTTTCAAATTGTTTTCAAAATTTTTGGCTTTTTTTGAAATGTTTTTTTCACTTTTTTGGTTTTGGGGCATTTTGAACTTTGTGAAATTTGAAAGCGCATGCGTATCCCCCCTGACTTAGGTTTTTGCATAATCTCGATGTAAAAAGGACTAAAAGCTAAATTAAGGAAAAAAGCAACAAAAATGGAACAAAGTACAAAATGCAATATACAAAAGCAAGCATAAAACACGCATGATAGGTAATCTAATTTCCATTATATATCTAAAGAACATACAAAGACGTGGAAAAAGTAAATGTGAAACATTATATGAGAAGCCTAGAAATAACAAACTACTTAGGGGGAGGCTGAGAAGGTCCAGGGGAATTTGGGTCGTATGGGTAATAGAAATAGGTCGGGGGAGGAGCACCCATGGTCATCTGGTGAATTTCAACTTGGAGGCGATGTATCATGTTCGTATCCCACTCATATTCGCGTCGGTCCTCCTTCCGGTGAGCATTGTATTTATTGATAAACCCATCGAATCGGGCTTCCAGCACTGTGATTCGCATATCAAAGTTGGATCTTGGGGGCTCAAAATCAGAATCGTCATCCTCATTATATTCACCCTCGTCGCCTTCCCCCAGACTTACGTCATCGTCCCCAGCGACTTCCTCCTCGAACTCATCATCCTCCGAATCATCCCTTTTCATATCATCATCATTATCCATCGCCTCCTCCGCTTGTCGGGCGTGGATAATCTCCCGTTGAGGCTCACTCTTGGTACGGGTGCCTTATACAAGAGGATTGGGAAGGCGAAGGGACCCATGGGGAGGGACAATGAGTATGTCGGCTAAAATAGACGTTGTGATCCGGGCATATGGGATATGGGTGACACCCTTTTTGTCCAAGATCGTAAATAATATGTGTTTGCAAATGATATTGGCCAGGTTGATCGGGGTGTTGCGGTAAAAAAAGTGATACATAAGAGTCGCTTGTCGAGGTCGCAGTGCGAAATCTTTCGAGGTTTATGATATGCCCCAAGTGTAACCTCGGCCAAGAGACACCAACCTCGGCCTAGAGACACCAACCTCGGCCCATATTATGGCCGACATTGGGCATGTCTTGGACATGCGATATCACCCCTCGGCCAGACCAAGGTCGGCCCAAGCCGACACTACCATGAGCCTCACCAAGGGACCTCATAAGGATCAACAACACTCGCATATAACTTGAAATGGCAACCTCGGCCATACGTAAGCCGAGCCTGCAGGATGCCACCAGATCAACCTCATATCAGGCAGATCCTTCCCATTATCTCGGCTAGGATCAGGCCGAGACCTCCATGGAGCACTCGGACTGAACAGGTATCAAGACTCACCAACCTCGGCCTCACCAAGGCAGAGGTCATATACCAGGCGTGATGGCCGAGCACCTGCTGGCCTCCAGATAAGGACACGTTGACACAAATCAGTTGTAACAAGATTATTCCCCACATGTGGGGAGAATATTTCATCATCATTCTCTACATGTGACAGTGACAGATGGCACTCCCACATTGGTGAGGTTACCACACACATGCTCATTACATGCATGGGGGTACATTACACCCCCTAGGTACTATATATAGGGGGCATCCCCTACCTTACAAAGGGATCCCGGTTATTCAACCCTATCAAAAACTCTGTCTAGATCCACAGTAGAGAGAGAAAGCTTGAGAGATTGTATCCATGGCCATTAGTGCCACCATTCAGTGATATTACTCACACACACACACACAGTGGACGTAGGCCAATCTAGGCTGAACCACTTATATCCTGGTGTATTCTCATCTTCTCATCATCTCATTCTCTTACTTTTTTACATAATTGTGTTGACATTGTTGTCCTTAGATTGAGCTTGCGAACACCTTATCTGGTGGTGCTAATTCCAGCATCATCATTTTGGCGCCGTCTGTGGGAACGAGAAGCTATCTCTTCCTCTTTTTCTGCTTAATCTCACCGGAGACTCTGGTGGTGAACCAGGCCTCCCCCTAGCACGGAGCTGTTTCACCATTGAAAGAGGTCCTGTGAGGTACTAAGCTCATCTGCTACTCCAGCTCCATAGTGTTAACATATGGCACCAGATTACCACTGCCTCTTCCGTCCCCCCGGGGTGGAGGGCCTAGCTCCAGTCAGGCGCCCCCCCAGTCCAAAATGGCGGAGGTAGCAGCAGCCTTGAGATCTTTAGCTACAACACAACAAGCCATGCAGGAGAAATTTGCTCAGCTCAGTCAAACTATGATGAGGCCACCTGGTGTCTCATCGGACATGATCACTCCGGCGGCAGTTCAGACTCATCCCGACGCCAGGGGACCACCCCAGGCGCCAATGAAGGGCCAGCCTGCACCGCAGCGGAGAAGGGACGTTGCTGACCCTAGGCGCTTGCGCCTGGGGAGGCAGGGAAACCCTTGCCCAGAGGACAGGTATGATGACCTAGAAGCTGAAGAAGCCCCAGAAGACTGCTGGGAGCCGTATGAGGTGTCAAATAACACTGTATGACCTCTTAGGAAAAGTCAAGGATGTGTCGGCCGAAGAGGTGAAGAGGCCCAGCAAAGAGGGTCGGCCTTTGATAGGTTGAGCAGAGGGTCGACCTTTGAGAGACTGGGCCCGGTGAACGACCTAAGACAGAGGCTGTCGAGATCAAGGAGCGTAGCAGGCTCTCAGAGAGGGAACAGGAAGGGTCGGCCAGACCAAAGCCGACCCTGTGAAAGAAGAGGCAGGGAACAGGAAGAGGTCAACAGCCAACGTATCGTGGCAGGGGAACCCTCGGTCCATCGCAGGGAGGTGGAAGGAGATAACCTCGGCCAAGTTGATGATAGAAGACCCTGGAATGATTCCATCCAACGCCTTGAGGAGAGGATAGGAGACCTCATTAAAAGTAGGGACCCATTACAAAGGGGTTACTCAGAGGGCTCCCCATTTGTGGCTAGGATAGTGGGGTTCCCAACCCCAGCTAAGTTCAAGCCTCCTACAGTGTCTCCCAAGTATGATGGCAGCACTAACCCTGTACACCATATCGAGATGTACCAGTCAGCAGCAGACATTTACTCGATACTTGATGAGATGAAGTGTAGGGCCTTCTCGGGGACCTTGACAGGGGCTGCGCACAATTGGTTTACCTCCCTTTCGAAGAACTCAATTGAGAACTTCAAAGGCTCCACAACTTCTGCTTTGGGGTGAGGCCTCAAAAGAAGACTACCCACCTGCTGTATATCAAGAAGGACAAGGGTGAGAGCCTAAGAGACTACATAGCAAGATTCAACAAAGAGAAATTGGAAGTGGAGGATTATGAAAAGAACATAGCCATGATCGCCCTTATAGGAGGCCTCCAGAAGGGGAAGCTATTGTGGAAACTGGCGGAAGACCCCCCTAGGTCTATGGCAGAGCTGCTGGCAATCGCAGGGAAAGTAATGAATGCGGAAGAGGCAATGGCCGCCAAGTATGAGGAGGAGAACCGCGGTGGCACTGGGAGGTCCCAGACCAAGAAAGAGGGGAAGAAGAGGTCAGGAGATGATAAGTTCGCTCACTATGCTCCTCTGACTGTGAGCTGCGAGCACATCCTCAATGAGATTAAAACTGACCGGACTCTGAGATGGACAGAGAAACTGAAGGCCCCACCACATAAGAGGAACAAAAACCTATGGTGCGAGTTCCATCAGGATCATGGCCATGTCACGGATAGATGCTTCGCTTTAAAAGATGAGATTGAGAAAATGTTAAAGTCTGAAAAGCTGAGGAAGTATGTGGATGGTAAGGCTCCAGCAGGTGGAAGAGATGATCCTAAGAAAAGAAGAAATGACAGATGCCGTGGCAATGTCCCGGATAGAAGAAACGATGATTCAGAAGGAGATGGCGAAGATGATCCAGATCTTCCGCCAAAAGATGAAAATACTCCGGTGAAGAGAGTTGGTACGATCTCCTTTGGTGTTAGCACCATATGTGGGGGATTTGCAGGAGGTGGCTCTGAAGTAGCTGATAGGAAGGTTCATGTAGCAGAGGTCAGGTCAGTGGCCAAGCTTGAAGTTGTGAATCTTACGTCTTCCGATACAGTGCAGAAGAGGAAGAAGGTAGACATGGACACCCTCGTAGTGGGGTTTTCAAGACTCGACTTCAAGGGTATCTTAGCCCCCCATGATGACCCACTGGTCATAACAACAAGGGTGCATGGGTGCGAGGTACGGAGGATCCTCATAGACGGGGAGAGCTCAGCAGACGTGATGTTCTGGCCTTGCTTCAAGAGCCTGGGTCTTAGCAGGGCAAGGCTGGTGCCCTACCATCACCCATTGATAGGCTTCAGTGGCGAAAAGGTCCACCCCTTGGGCATGTATGAGATGGACGTACGGATAGGTGATGAGTGGCCTAAGAGGCTGACCAAGAAGATAAAAATTTCGTTATGGACGAGAATGTCTTCTCGGCCTACAACCTAATCATAGGAAGGGTGGACCTTAAAGAGTTTGAAGCTGTGCCGTCGACGGTCCATCAGATGCTAAAATTCCCGACTCCTTATGGAGTAGGGGAAGTGCAAGGGGACCAGACAACGTCGCGAGAATGTTACATCAACTCGGCCAAAGAGAGGGAAGCCCATAAGAGGGCAACCGTTACTTATAGCATTGACACTCTTGACCCAAGAGATGAAACAAAGTTGAAAAAGGGAGAGGCCGCGGATGAGGTAGAATCCATCGTCCTCAATGAGGACGAGCCGGAAAAAACCGTCCAGGTCGGCAAGGCCCTAGAGCCAGGAATCAAGGAAGAGCTGATAAACTTCCTCAGGAGGAGACAGAGTGTCTTCGCATGGAGCCACGCAGACATGCCTGGCATCGACCCTGAGGTCATGAGCCACAAGCTCAACGTGGACAGAGATGCCAAGCCGATCAAGAAGAGACGAAGAGTCTACTCCAGGGAGAAGTACGACGTCATTCGAGAAGAGGTCAAAAAGTTGACAGAGGCCGAGTTCATAAGAGAGGTAACTGTGACACCCCGACTAATTAAATACCGGGTAGCTACTCCTTTATTAAATTAAACCAAAATGCCAAGTTGGCTCAGTTAATAGCATCACTGTCGAAAACATTTTATTATAACTAACCACCTAGTATTTAAAAAGTAAGTTGCCAAATTTTAATTAAAGTCTGATTAACATGCAGTAAATGATTTAATGCAAGAATAATATCACCATACACCATAACGAAGTAATAGATTAACCATCACACGATATAAATAAATCCGGAGGAAAAACTCCTGACAACAAACTCCACAACTGAAATGAATAACTAAATACTGAATACTGAATCAATACATGCCAAAGTCTGAAAAACTGAAATGGAAAAGTCTCTAATAGAATTTGGGCAACATGCCCTACAACTGAAGAATACTGAATATGGAATCCAAATGGTAGAAGCGTCTAAAAGCAAATCCCTGTAGCTTCCACAAACAGCTACAGCTCGTCGCCTGAATGAGTATCCTATGCATGGTGTCCTTGTGGCTGGGCACCTAAAATGGTTTTACAAGAAAAATAGATTTGAAAGCAAACGGGTCAGAGCCCGAATGTGGAGATATTTTAAAAACCTGCAATTGCTTTAAAAACATTTAAAACATTAAATGCAAAGTACATGTTAGGACGTGCACTCACATGAAATTCTCACCTCTCGTCTAATTGTGCACTCCTAACGTAAGTACCCGTCTAAAATGACACAAACCACTAGCTAAGTGACATCATATCTAGCTAGACTGTCATAGGTTCTACCCTTATTACTCGGTTCCCATTAACATTATAACGCTCACAATTAAATAGGGGCTTAACGTAAATTCAGGTTGTCATATAAAAGTAATACCACTCGTTATAGATTATCCCTTTTATGTTATTCCATAGTTATACACACAATACTATATGAAAGTTCTCATTTTACTAAGTGTATATTTTCCACAACATAAATATACAATATAAGCACCCCGAGACTAAGCTGCGGTGCACACATACTCTGCTATCCATCCTGGTACATCACGTACATAAGGATCACATATTCCGAATCTCTCAGGAATAGTTCACAGATAACAACATCACAAATAATGGAGGCGAACACAGTCACATCACATGGGTCACGCACATACCTGCGCTCCCACGATCAGCAGACTTATTAACATCCCAATAAGTCCTTCTCTGACCTATGTTCATCGAGGTAACCAGTCTAAATCCGGGCAACACAAGGATTATAGGGCCCTAAGCGAACGCAAACCTCCCGTGATAGCAAGTATGGTAGGTATGTCATACACACAAATCAGATATCAATACTAAGTAAACACGCATCTTAGTAATCACCGTAGTTTAATAGTAGTACATATCGCCTTCTCGTACTAACTTACAATTTGTACAATTTATAAAATCCCGGTCCATATTTATACGCGCCATAATTTATTCTCACGTCGTAGTAGGCACTCACGTCTCAATCCATAATGTTCATTTGATTCGTTCCACACTTATATAATTTACTCCTCAATATATCCCAAATGTCCCAAGTATACCAATACATCATCAAAGAAATGTTATCTCTATCATCGAACAAGTTTACGGGACTCCCAAAATCAAAACAGGCCAAAAAGGCCTAAACTGTCAGCTCGTTAGAAGTCTCGTTCGAACGAGGCTGTTCGAACGAGATTTTGTTCGAACGAACTGGGCTATCTAACGAGATCTCGTTCGAACGAGATTATCGAACGAACATCCCTCTCGTTAGAACCCCAAACTATCAACTCGTTAGAAGCTCGTTCGAACGAGTTCGTTCGAACGACCTGGGTCGGTCTTCTAACGAGTGACCAGATTCAAGCCCAGAAATCCTATCTCATTTTTTACCAATTTCTACACCTCAAATCTCAACCAAAATTCGTCCCAACAATGTTTTAAGGTCTCCAATCATCCTAAAACATACTAAGGTCATATACTAACATCTTTTAAGGAATTAACACATCTTAAACATCATTAATTCATCAAATCTCTACCCTTTCCCCCAAATTTTCAAGAACATAAACCCTAGAATTTTAAATCCTCAATATGACCATTCTAGATCCGTTTTTGTTACATCCAACATATATTAACATCAGAATAATCATCTCCATACTATTCTACATGCAATTTGTTCTCAAAATTCGAGTTCTAATTCAAATTAAAATGGGTTTTTATTTAACTTCCAAGGACAAATGTAAATCTTTCAATTTATCTAACATGGAAGAAACATTCTCTGAACTAAATAGAATTAAATCACTTGCCTCGAGTGTCTCTGAATTTGGTGTTGATTTGATGAAGCTTTTTCTGCAGGATTCCTTCTCTCTCTCTCTCTCTCCACAAGCCTTCTTCTCCAAAGGTGGCTAGGGTTTGTTTAGGAGACTTAGAAAACCAAATTCTAAACTCCCCGTAGTCTTATGGGTCAATATGGTTTGTAATGGGTTTAGTGGTTAGTTACCCAAATCAGATTATAAATCCTAATTTTCGTCATTATTAAATCCCAAAAATACAATATTACCAAACTACCCTTATAAGATGCCGGTATGGCCTAAAAATACCCCGGGACCCAAACTAAACCCCCGGCTAGTGTTTTCTAACTATCTAGACCCTTCCGGACGCGTTGGCGCACTCAAAACGACCATACGGTTAATAGAATTTAAATTCACTTTTATAGTCAAAATAATTATATCCTGACGCGACTGTCTCACGCGTCCCAATAAAATGTCCAAATTGCCGTATATCAATCTCACGACAATTTCATAATTCAATATTCATATAACATCATATATACTCAATATAGTCAAATACCAACTCACATCTCGCTAGTATTTTATCCGGATTAATTCCCAATTAATTCTCATTTAATTAATTAATCCCAAAAATAAATATTGCCAAAATTACGGGGTATTACATACTCCCCCCTAATAACAGAATTTCGTCCCGAAATTTGGAACTAGAAAGTACCTGATAAAAACAACTCTGGATAACGTTCGCGCATCTCATCCTCGTGTTCCCATGTGGACTCCTCGACATTGTGATGTCGCCACTGAACACGCACTAACGGAACTATCTTTGACCGCAGCTTCCTCTCACTTCGGTCCAAAATAGCAATCGGCCCCTCCTCGTAGGAGCTCTCAGGCTGTAAATCAATCTCCTCCAACGCGATGTGAGAATGAGCCAAATCGTCCCTAAGATATTTCCTTAGCGAGGAAATATGAAACACATCGTGAATCCGGTGTAAATGCTCCGGTAAACCGAGTCTATACGCAACTGGTCCAATCCGCTCAAAAATAGGAAACGGCCCCACATACCTCGGTGCCAACTTCCCCTTCTTCTCGAAACGCATAATCCCCTTCATAGGAGATACTCTGAGCAAAACCTGGTCCCCCACTTGGAACTCCCTGAAAGATCTCTTCGCATCAGCATAACTCTTCTGCCGGTCTTGAGCTACCCGAATGCGATTCCGAATCAACTCAATCCTTGCCGAAGTATCCTGAATCACTTCTGGCCCAAGTAGTTTGTTATCCCCCACTTCTAACCAACATGCTGGGGAACGACAAGGCCTACCGTATAACGCCTCAAACGGAGCCATGCCAATAGTGAACTGGTAGGAGTTATTATAAGCAAACTCTACCAGTGTAAGGTACTGCTCCCATCCACCCCCAAAGTCTATAATGCACATGCGTAGCATATTCTCCAACATCTTATTTGTGCGCTCGGTCTGCCCATCGGTCTGCGGATAATAAGCCGTACTCAACCGCAATTCCGTGCCCATGGCCTCCTGGAAACTCTCCCAAAATTGTGAAACAAATATCTTATCTCTGTCAGACATGACATTTAGGGGTACACCGTGAAGTCTCACAATCTCTGAAATGAAGAGCTGGGCATACTGTCTAGTAGTGTAGTCAGTCCTTACGGGTAAAAAGTGAGCGACTTTGGACAACCTGTCCACAATTACCCAAATGGAGTCGTGAGCCCTCTGCGACGTAGGCAACCCCGTGATAAAGTCCATGGATATGCTCTCCCACATCCACACCGAGACCTCCAACGGCTGTAGAAGTCCTGTCGGTCTCTGATGATCCACTTTTACTAGCTGGCAAGTGGCGCATTTCGAAACAAACTCAGCAATATCTCTCTTCATACCGCTCCACCAATACTGGCATCTCACGTCTTGGTACATTTTGTCCCCTCCGGGATGTACCGCGAACCGTGATCCATGCGACTCTGCCATCACCTCGTGTCATAATTCCTCTCCTTCCGGAACCACCAATCTCCCATTGAAGCGCAATCCCCCGTCTAAGCTAACGGTATAGGATTCGGCTCCCTCTGCTAGTAATCAAACTATCTGCTCCTGACAGAACGAGTCATTAGCCTGTGCCCGTACTACCTTCGTGACAATCTGCGGTGTAACGGTCATCACAGACATGAAAGATCGGTCCACTGCATCCTGGTGTCCCAACTCCTTCCACTTTGCCTTCCACACCCCTGCCACCTCATCTGCTGGCCTACGGCTCAACGCGTCTGCTACCACGTTGGCCTTACTCGGGTGATACTGGATATCGAACTGGTAGTCCTTCACAAACTCAAGCCACCTCCTTTGCCGCATGTTCAACTCCTTCTGCGTGAACAGGTACTATAGGGACTTGTGGTCCGTGAACAATTGGAACTTGTCCCCCAAAAGATAGTGCCTCCAAATCCGTAGGGCAAATACCACCGCCGCCAATTCCAAATCATGCGTGGGGTAATTCTTCTCATGAGTCTTAAGCTTACGGGAAGCATAAGCTATGGCCTGTCTCTCCTGCTGCAATACACCTCCAAGTCCTTGCAAAGACGCATCGGTGTAAACCAAATACTCAACTCCCGGTCTCGGCAATGCTAACACAGGTGCTGAGGTCAATTTATCCTTCAATTCATCGAATGCCAACTGACAGGAATCACTCCAGATGAATGGCACACCCTTACGAGTCAGATGTATCAAAGGACCTGCTATCTTCGAGAAACCCCGAATAAACCTCCTGTAGTAACCTGCTAGACCCAAGAAACTACGAATCTCCGTTGGTGTCGTGGGCTGTCCCCACTCCCTCACCGCGGATACTTTCCCCGGATCAACAGATATCCCCCGGTCGGAAATGATATGTCCCAAAAACTGGACCTCCTTCAGCCAAAACCCGCATTTCTCATATTTTGCATACAACTCGTTCTGACGTAGTGTCTGCAAAACTTGCCTCAAATGCTCGGCATGCTCTTCCTCTGTCTGGGAGTAAACCAGAATATCATCGATGAAGACAATGACAAACTGATCTAGGAAATCCCTGAACACTCTGTTCATCAAGTCCATAAACATAGCTGGAGCGTTGGTCAAACCAAAAGGCATAACCCGAAACTCGTAAGAACCATATCTCGACAAGAACGCAGTCTTCGAGACATCCTCCTCCCTGATACGCAACTGAAGGTATCCCGATCTCAAATCAATATTCGAGAAGAAAGAAGCTCCCCTCAACTGGTCAAATAAGTCATCGATTCGAGGCAACGGATACTTATTCCGTATCGTGACCTTGTTCAACTCCCGGTAATCCACACACAATCTCAGTGAACCGTCCCTCTTCTTCACAAACAAAACTGGAGCGCCCCAAGGTGAGGTACTCCTGGGAATAAAGCCCTGACCTAACAGCTGCTCTATCTGATCTCATAGCTCTCGCATCTCTGCCGGAGCCATACGGTACGGTGCGCGTGCTATAGGTCTCGTATCTGGCAATAGGTCTATAACAAAGTCTATCTCTTGACTGGGGGGTAGGTCTGGTATCTCCTGAAACACATCCGAATACTCCCTGACAACTGGGATCGAATCTAAAGGAATCACAACCTCCTTAGAGGTATCCTCCTCTAAGTAATACAAATGAGCGGTCGAGCCTCCCTCTAGGCGAGGCATCGCCACTACAAACATTTCTTGCCCCGGAATGGCAAAAACAATGCTCCCACCGAAGCAATCAATCATGGCTCTATAATCAGCGAGCCAATCCATACCGATAATCACATCGTGAACATGCATATCTAATACCAACATATCTGCAGGTAATACCAGACTACCAATCTCTACCCCCACTCCCCGGCATATAAAGAATATAAGTGACCCACTCCCCAATGGTGAGTCTACACACGTCACTGTGCTCTCTGCCGTAGCTAACAATCCTAAGGCTTTCGCGAAATGTGTAGCTATAAAATAATGTGTAGCCCCCGTATCAAACAATACCCGACCCATAGTGCCATGGATAGGAAACGTACCCTCAATCGCGGGCGGTGCCTGTGGAACTGCTGCCTGGTGGACGTTGTAGACACGTCCATACTGTAGCTGCCCCTACTGAACTGGGACTGCTGGAATGGGTGGCAATGCTGCCATCTGTGGCGGTACGGGGAGAGCGGCGGGAAACATAGGCCTCTGCGGCTCCTGGCGAGCCCCCTGCTGTTGTTGCTGTGGGGCCCTGCCTCTATCAGGACAATCCTGTCGTTTATGGCCAGTCTTGCCACAAACAAAACACTTCCCTGGGAAGTTCCCTCCTCTCTGCCCCTGCGGTCCCCGATCCTGGTGGCCGTTACCGTTCATCCCTTGGCCCTGCTGGCCCTACTGAAACTGCTGCCCATTCTGCCCCTGTTGGCCCTGATGGCCGTTTGGACCCTGATGGCCCTGACGGAAACCCCCCTGTCCGTGCCTGTAATTCCCTGATCTGAACCTCTTCTGATCCCCCTGCTGGGATCCCTGCTCACCCTGTCTCTGCCCCTGAACAAATTGAGCCCCACTAGCACCATGTCCTCCAGTCCTGCCCTGATGGCTAGACTCTCCAGATCTCTTGCCCTCAGTCATATGAAAGCGGTGATCCTGGCAGTGTAACAAAGCAGCGTTAACCACATCAGAATAAGTGGCTAACGAAAGGTTCCCTAACAGATGCTGACGGATCCTCCATGTCAACCCGTCGGTGAACTTCTCAATCTTCTTCTTTTCTGTCGGTATCTCATCCGGAACGATATTCAACAAATTCGTGAACTCGGCCTCATACTCGGTCACGGTCTTACCCTCCTGCTTCAGATTCATCAGTTTCCTCCTCATTTCTGTGTGAACAGCTGACGGAAAATACTTGCGGTCGAACCGCACCCAAAAGTCCTGAATAGTGAGAGTATCCCTCTCCTCCACGGTGGTAATAGACTCCCACCACTGCAGTGCATATCCAACTAGCTTGAAAGTATCTAGCACCTACTTCTGAACGTCCGTGCACTCATACATCCTCAAGTGCCTCTGTATATCATTCCTCCATTGGCTCGAGACTACCACATCTGAGCTACCTGCAAACTCTGGCGGATGCGCTTTCTGAAAAGCATCACGTACACGTTCCCAAGCAGACGGGAATGCATTTGCCTGTACTGGCGCGGCAACCGGCGCCTGAGGTGGTGCCTACTGAACTACGGCAATTGCGGCATTTACCGCTTGGGCTACAATGGCTGCAACCTCAGCGGCGTTCATTATGCCCTGAACTGGAACGGGCTGGGGTTCGGGCATTGCATCCCTGGGAACTCGTCGTGCACGTCGTGGAGGCATCTGAAATAAGAATGAAGTTTATAAGTTCGCAGTTATAAACTTAAAATAGCTGGAGAATGAAGCATACACAAAAGAGTACAACAGTCCTAAAATATAGGGCTCTATATCAAAGAAAACTTAGCGGAAACATAATAGCCGTACAGATCCTAAAGGACACTAGAACCTGATGAACTGATACCACCTGTGACACCCCGACTAATTAAATACCGGGTAGCTACTCCTTTATTAAATTAAACCAAAATGCCAAGTTGGCTCAGTTATTAGCATCACTGTCGAAAACATTTTATTATAACTAACCACCTAGTATTTAAAAAGTAAGTTGCCAAATTTTAATTAAAGTCTGATTAACATGCAGTAAATGATTTAATGCAAGATAATATCACCATACACCATAACGAAGTAATAGATTAACCATCACACGATATAAATAAATCCGGAGGAAAAACTCCTGACAACAAACTCCACAACTGAAATGAATAACTAAATACTGAATACTGAATCAATACATGCCAAAGTCTGAAAAACTGAAATGGAAAAGTCTCTAATAGAATTTGGGCAACATGCCCTACAACTGAAGAATACTGAATATGGAATCCAAATGGTAGAAGCGTCTAAAAGCAAATCCCTGTAGCTTCCACAAACAGCTACAGCTCGTCGCCTGAATGAGTATCCTATGCATGGTGTCCTTGTGGCTGGGCACCTAAAATGGTTTTACAAGAAAAATAGATTTGAAAGCAAACGGGTCAGAGCCCGAATGTGGAGATATTTTAAAAACCTGCAATTGCTTTAAAAACATTTAAAACATTAAATGCAAAGTACATGTTAGGACGTGCACTCACATGAAATTCTCACCTCTCGTCTAATTGTGCACTCCTAACGTAAGTACCCGTCTAAAATGACACAAACCACTAGCTAAGTGACATCATATCTAGCTAGACTGTCATAGGTTCTACCCTTATTACTCGGTTCCCATTAACATTATAACGCTCACAATTAAATAGGGGCTTAACGTAAATTCAGGTTGTCATATAAAAGTAATACCACTCGTTATAGATTATCCCTTTTATGTTATTCCATAGTTATACACACAATACCATATGAAAGTTCTCATTTTACTAAGTGTATATTTTCCACAACATAAATATACAATATAAGCACCCCGAGACTAAGCTGCGGTGCACACATACTCTGCTATCCATCCCGGTACATCACGTACATAAGGATCACATATTCCGAATCTCTCAGGAATAGTTCACAGATAACAACATCACAAATAATGGAGGCGAACACAGTCACATCACATGGGTCACGCACATACCTGCGCTCCCACGATCAGCAGACTTATTAACATCCCAATAAGTCCTTCTCTGACCTATGTTCATCGAGGTAACCAGTCTAAATCCGGGCAACACAAGGATTATAGGGCCCTAAGCGAACGCAAACCTCCCGTGATAGCAAGTATGGTAGGTATGTCATACACACAAATCAGATATCAATACTAAGTAAACACGCATCTTAGTAATCACCGTAGTTTAATAGTAGTACATATCGCCTTCTCGTACTAACTTACAATTTGTACAATTTATAAAATCCCGGTCCATATTTATACGCGCCATAATTTATTCTCACGTCGTAGTAGGCACTCACGTCTCAATCCATAATGTTCATTTGATTCGTTCCACACTTATATAATTTACTCCTCAATATATCCCAAATGTCCCAAGTATACCAATACATCATCAAAGAAATGTTATCTCTATCATCGAACAAGTTTACGGGACTCCCAAAATCAAAACAGGCCAAAAAGGCCTAAACTGTCAGCTCGTTAGAAGTCTCGTTCGAACGAGGCTGTTCGAACGAGATTTTGTTCGAACGAACTGGGCTATCTAACGAGATCTCGTTCGAACGAGATTATCGAACGAACATCCCTCTCGTTAGAACCCCAAACTATCAACTCGTTAGAAGCTCGTTCGAACGAGTTCGTTCGAACGACCTGGGTAGGTCTTCTAACGAGTGACCAGATTCAAGCCCAGAAATCCTATCTCATTTTTCACCAATTTCTACACCTCAAATCTCAACCAAAATTCGTCCCAACAATGTTTTAAGGTCTCCAATCATCCTAAAACATACTAAGGTCATATACTAACATCTTTTAAGGAATTAACACATCTTAAACATCATTAATTCATCAAATCTCTACCCTTTCCCCCAAGTTTTCAAGAACATAAACCCTAGAATTTTAAATCCTCAATATGACCATTCTAGATCCGTTTTTGTTACATCCAACATATATTAACATCAGAATAATCATCTCCATACTATTCTACATGCAATTTGTTCTCAAAATTCGAGTTCTAATTCAAATGGGTTTTTATTTAACTTCCAAGGACAAATGTAAATCTTTCAATTTATCTAACATGGAAGAAACATTCTCTGAACTAAATAGAATTAAATCACTTGCCTCGAGTGTCTCTGAATTTGGTGTTGATTTGATGAAGCTTTTTCTGCAGGATTCCTTCTCTCTCTCTCTCTCTCTCCACAAGCCTTCTTCTCCAAAGGTGGCTAGGGTTTGTTTAGGAGACTTAGAAAACCAAATTCTAAACTCCCCGTAGTCTTATGGGTCAATATGGTTTGTAATGGGTTTAGTGGTTAGTTACCCAAATCAGATTATAAATCCTAATTTTCGTCATTATTAAATCCCAAAAATACAATATTACCAAACTACCCTTTTAAGATGCCGATATGGCCTAAAAATACCCCGGGACCCAAACTAAACCCCCGGCTAGTGTTTTCTGACTATCTAGACCCTTCCGGACGCGTTGGCGCACTCAAAACGACCATACGGTTAATAGAATTTAAATTCACTTTTATAGTCAAAATAATTATATCCTGACGCGACTGTCTCACGCATCCCAATAAAATGTCCAAATTGCCGTATATCAATCTCACGACAATTTCATAATTCAATATTCATATAACATCATATATACTCAATATAGTCAAATACCAACTCACATCTCGCTAGTATTTTATCCGGATTAATTCCCAATTAATTCTCATTTAATTAATTATTCCCAAAAATACGGGGTATTACAGTAACTTATCCGGAGTGGCTCTCAAATGCAGTCATCGTGCCTAAGGCCAATGGGAAGTGGCGAATGTGTGTGGATTTCACTGTCCTGAACAGGTCTTGCCTAAAAGACAGCTATCCCTTACCTCGGATAGACCAGATGGTGGACGCAACGGCGGGGCACGAGCTCATGAGCTTCATGGACGCTTATTCAAGCTATAACCAAATCTTCATGGACGCCGAAGACTCTAAGAAGACAGCCTTCATTACTGATAAAGGGACGTACTGCTACAAAGTGATGCCCTTCGGTCTGAAAAATGCAGGGGAAACGTATCAACGTCTTGTCAATAAGATGTTCGAAGAGCAAATAGGTAAGACCATGGAGGTATCTGTAGACGATATGCTAACGAAGATCTTGAGAGCATGTACTCACATAGCGGACCTTGAGAAGACCTTCGATGTCATGGACTCGTACAGAGTGAAACTCAACCCAACAAAGTGTGTCTTCGGAGTAAGTGCTGGGAAGTTCCTGGGGTTCATCGTTAACCAGAGGGGAATCAAAGTGAACCCTGAAAAAATCAAGGCATTACTTGACATGAAGACTCCTAGGAGTATCAAGGATGTCCAAAGACTTACGGGAAGAGTGGCTGCCCTTAACAGGTTTGTTTTTAGGGCAACGGACAAGTGTCTTCCCTTCTTTAAAGTTCTAAGAAAGGCCTTCCAATGGGACGAAGAGTGTGAAAAAGCCTTCAACCAACTCAAGTCCTACTTAGGGTCTCCCTTATTGCTGTCTCGGCCCATCACGGGGGAAAGGTTGTTTGTGTATCTGGCAGTCTCTGAATCAGCCATCAGCGCGGCCATCATACGGGAAGAGGATGGGATTAAAAGGCCTGTATACTTCAACAGGAAGGCCCTTCAAGGGTCTGAACAAAATTATCCCCGAATGGAGAAGTTGGCTTATGCCCTAATACATGCCTCAAGAAAAATGAAGCCTTACTTCCAAGCTCACTCCATGGTAGTTCTCACTAACTCCTCACTAAGGCAGGTTCTTCATAAACCTGAGAAGTCCGGAAGATTGATGATCTGGGCCATCGAACTAGGAGAATATGATCTTACCTACCAGCCTAGGACAGCCATCAAGGGGCAGGCCCTCGAAGACTTTGTCGCAGAATTCACCTAGGAAGAGGCCGATAGAAGTTTGGAAGAGGCCGAGACAGAGAAAGGCTTAGATGACGGCGAAGAGACGAACCGTAGTGTCTTCCAAAATTCGGAAGAGACGGCACCAAACGTCTTCCGAGATCGGGAAGAAGTCATCTCAGGCAAAACTCAGAGCAGAATAGAAGAGAACGAAGGGGATCGATACCTCTTCAAGAAAGGGGTTATGAGAGAAGGGGTCTTCTCATCAGATACAGACGTCTGGAGCCTCTTCGTTGATGGCTCTTCCTGTGATAGTGGAAGCGGTGCGGGGCTAATACTCTCGGCTCCAGATGGTGCCAACATTGAATACGCCTTGAGATTCAACTTCCAGGCCTCAAACAACGAGTCCGAGTATGAGGCCATGATAGTAGGTCTCTTATTGGCAATAATTCTTCGAGTAAAGCGACTCCTACTCCATAGCGACTCAAGGTTGGTTGTTAATCAATTATTGGGGATATACGAGGCCAAAGACGAAAGGATGGCCAAGTACTTCAAGAAGGTAAGAAGGTTGTTAGAATATTTTGAAGAAGTAAAACTGAAGAGAGTGCCTCGACTGAGCAACAATCACGCTGATGCATTGGCAAGGCTGGCCTCGGTAATGAAGACAGATATGGGAAGGACCATTCCAATCGAGGTCTTAGGAAAGGCAACCATCGAGGAGGATGAGGCATGTAGCCCTTGTCACAATGTGAACCTAGGAGACTCATGGATCGACCCGCTCGTCAGATACCTAAGAGAGGGAGAGCTTCCTGAGTCCAAGCTAGAAAGGAGAAAGTTGAGATACAGGGCTACCAAGTTCTCAATGGTAGGAGACGTCTTGTACAAAAAGGGGTTTCTATTGCCTCTCCTCAGATGTGTGCATCCCATGGAAGTACCCCGGGTCTTACAGGAGGTTCACGAGGGTTCTTGCTCTAGCCACATAGGGGGAAGGCCCTTAGCCAAGAGGATCATCACTAAGGGATACTGGTGGCCTACCTTGTCTAAGGACGCTGCAGACTATGTGAAGAGGTGCGACAAATATCAAAGGTTCGCCACTATCCCTCATCAACCCCATCAGCCTATGACGTCAATCTCTTCTCCATGGCCATTTGTGGTATGGGGAATTGACTTGGTAGGACCTTTGCCAAAAGCTGTCAACAACTATAGATTCTTAATAGTTGCCATTGACTACTTTTCAAAGTGGGTGGAGGCAGAACCGATGATAACAATCACAGAGCAGAAGACCTTCCAGTTCATTTGGAAGAACATCATATGCATATATGGCCTCCCAAACACTCTCATCTCGGATAATGGGACCCAGTTCAAGAACTCCTCCTTAGAAAAGTATTGCCTAAGATTGGGGATTAAACAGTTCTTCTCATCTCCTGGTCGACCTCAGGCAAATGGTCAAACCGAGGTCACAAACAGAAATATCTTGGACGGAATCAAGAAGAGGTTAGAAGATGCGAAGGGGAGATGTACAAAAGAGTTCTACGCTGTGTTATGGGCCTACAGAACTACAGAAAGGACTCCAACAGGAGAAACCCCATTCATGCTGGCACATGGCTCAGAGGCCGTCATACCAACGGAAGTAGGACTCCCAACTCATCGGATTCAGACCTACGACCCTGACAGCAACGGGGAAGAGAGGAGGCTAGACCTGGATCTTATCGAAGAAAGAAGAGAATACGCAGAGGTCAGAAAAGCAGCCTACCAGCAGAGGGCAGCGAAATTCTATGACCAGAGGGTGAAGTCAAGACCCATTGCAGTGGGAGACCTAGTGCTAAAGAAGACCCTGCAGAAAGCAAATAAGCCACACCCAAACTGGCATGCCCCCTACAAAGTAACAGAAGAGGTTGTGCCTGGCACTTACAGGCTAGAAAACCTAGAAGGAGAACCTTTCACTAACCCATGGAATGCCGACAACCTAAAGAGATATTACATATGATGTTGCATAGAAGTTTTGTAAATGTACCATCTTATTGAGAAGAGTTTATTAATAAAGATCAGTTTCCATGACAGTTCTTGCTTCATTCTTAGATCAAAGATATATTATGAGGCTATCTTAGGTGATGACCTCAGACCTTCATAACACCATTCAGTGGTGACGAGGTCTGAGCTCAGACACCATAATGAGATGACCTCAGACCCTTAACATCATTAATTTGGTGAAATTTATTATGAGGGTAACATCTTAGGTGATGACCTCAGACCCTCATAACACCATTGTGGTGACGAGGTTTGAGATCAGACACCATAATGAGATGACCTCAGACCCTTAACATCATTAATTTGGTAAAATTTATTATGAGGCTAACATATTAGGTGATTACCTCAGACCCTCATAACACCATTCAATGGTGACGAGGTTTGAGCTCAGACACCATAATGAGATGACCTCAGACCCTTAACATCATTAATTTGGTGAAATTTATTATGAGACTAACATCTTAGGTGATGACCTCAGACCCTCATAACACCATTCAGTGGTGACGAGGTCTGAGCTCAGACACCATAATGAGATGACCTCAGACCCTTAACATCATTAATTTGGTGAAATTTATTATGAGGCTAACATCTTAGGTGATGACCTCAGACCCTCATAACACCATTAAGTGGTGACGAGGTCTGAGCTCAGACACCATAATGAGATGACCTCAGACCCTTAACATCATAAATTTGGTGAAATTTATTATGAGGCTAACATCTTAGGTGATGACCTCAGACCCTCATAACACCATTCAGTGGTGACGAGGTCTGAGCTCAGACACCATAATGATGGAACTAAGAATGAAAAGCATCACATGGCATTCAATGAAAAGAAAGTGAAGAGGGTCCTCATCAGAGGTTGATATATATATTCAGAAATTTGATGTTCAATTATTACAGACAAAAGTTCCATAATACAGATAAATTACAAACAGAAATCAAAAATATCCTAAGAGTCTGAGGGGGGAACGTTGACACCCTCGGCTTGGTTAGAAACCTCGGCTGCATCATCACAAGGGTCTGCCCCTCTAACCTCGGTGACCTCCAGAGTAGCAGTCTCAGCAGGAGCAGGAGCCACTTCCTCAACCTCTTGAAGAGCTTGGGCAAATTGTGGATCAGCAAAGCCGAGACCCATGAAGTCAGAGGCCTTCAGAGTTCCGGCCTCTCTCTCTCATGTCATCCCATTTAGTAGTGGCTTTGATACCTCTTTCAAGGTATTCAAAGCCAAACCCCATGAACTCATCAGAGGATTTGTAGTCAGCAATAATCTTCTCAGAGGCATCCTCAATAGCGGCCCTGACAGCCGAGTTGACCTTTTGCTGAAGAACATCGTCTTTAGCCTTCAGTGCGGCAGCATGGTCCTTGCCGAGCTGAGAGATGTCCTTCTCCAACCCCTTCACCTTTTCCTCAGAGCCCTTCAGCTCAGACTTGAGGCGCTCTATCTTTGCATTCAGAGCACCCTGGACTTTCTCGTCCTCTTTCCCCTTTTGGATGAGAGGCAACTTACTCAGAGCCCAGTTTGATAGATGGTGCATAGCGGTCAAGCCCTGCATGATTAGTGAACATGAGTAAAGTTGAAGAAGAGTCAGATGTTACACTTTAAAGAATTTGTATTGAAGGACCAAATTATGCCTGAACGTCTCTGTGAAGGCCGAACTCAACCAGCAGGGGGTGTCCATAGCCCTGTAGAGGCGCTTGTCAGCCTCGGTCATTACAGAGCCAATGGCATCCACGGCCTGCATACTGTGGCCGACCACACTATCAGTTAACTTCAACTGATCCAGACGAGCCGTCAGGATGTCGGCCGAAGAGATAGGGATAGCAGCTTCAGTGGTCTTCTTCTTCGGCCTCTGATCCTCAAGGGCGTGATCTTCAGGAGCCCTCTTCTTTTTGGCCGGGGGCTTAGAGGCCGAGGGAGCTGGGGGAGGAGCATTAAGCCCTGCTCTCTTGGCAAGTCTTGTCAAGCTCGGTGCAGCCATATCCCACAGCTCGTTGGGAATATCCCTTGGTCGCTCTGTAAAAAATTAGTAGACCCGAGTTAGATAATCAGATATGAATAAACTCAGAGGTTAAACTTTAAAAACAAAAATTCTTACCAAGCTCGGCAAGGGGAGTTCCACCCAGACCTGTCCCAGAGAGGAAGTGGGGAGTCATCAGATGTTCAAACCTGACAAATAGACCATTTACCCCCTGATCCTGAAGGGCTTTCACCTTCTGAAGGTTTTGGAGACTTAGGCCAGGGTCGTCCCTGGAAGACATGGTGACCTTACCCCACCTAAGGGGCATCCTCTGCTCCAGATGAGACGTGGGAACACATGGGCCAAACTCCCATGGCCCTGAGGCAAAGAAGTACCGAGGCTTCCAGTTATGGTTGGAAGTCTGGGTCACCTGAAGCAACTTCTTCTCAGGCCTCCGAGCTACAAAATGGTAGTAGCTCGGATGATTTTTGGCCGAGGAGGGGACGTAACAACCCACGAATACTTGAATTGGAAGGTCTGAATGGTGGACGGCCTTCCATAACACTATAGTCCCTATTAGGATTCTCCATGCATTAGGAGAGAGCTGGGAGGGGGCCAAATTAATGTAAGAGAGGATGGATCTGATGATGGGGTGAATGGGCAGACGGAAACCCAACTTTAACATCTGCTTGTACAAGCAGATCTCCCCGTCTCGGCCGTGATAAGCCCTCTCTTCCCTCAGAGGTCTCCTAAGTTTAATAGAGGGGCTAATAGAATAAAAATATCTAAAGCAGAGAAGGTCTACCTCAGTAATAGTACTCTCGTGCTCTGTCGCCTCAGAGACGTCGACATCAGACTCAACCTCATCATCATCCAGCTCAACGTCGGCCGGAGCAGATGTTGATGGGTTATCAGAAAACCTCTGAGCAAATTCTGCCCCGGTAACAACCGACATAGGGATGGCGTCAATTGGTGGTGGTATGGCCACACTCGGCTCAAGAATCTCAACCTCTGAGGAAGACCCTGAGGTGCTTGAGTGGTTATGGGACGAGGCTCGGCTGGAGACCTCGGCCTGATCAGGGGCCTGATCAGGCCTAGGTGTGAAGTCCATGGCCTCTTGAAAGGAGTCCACGGACATGGGGTCTGAGGTAGAAGATTCAGACTCAGACATAGGTATGGGATCAACAGGAACCCCTGTCTGATAGAAGTTCTCCGGGGGTCGGGATATATCACCCTCAGAGGTGGTGGAAACAAGGGTCTAATGGGAAACTCTTGTGACCTACGAGCCTCCTCCTGAGCTCTCTCTATTTGCCTAATCTTTTCTAAAGTCTTATCTCTAAGAGAAGGGAACTCCTCAAGAAGCTGATATAAAGGTCTGAGCATCAGAGAATAACACTACACTTGGGGATTTTCCTAAACTCCAAAAGTTACAAAAAAGACTGGCTAGTAAGCAAAGGAATTTAAAGATCAAACTGCTTAAACTTGGCAAGAAAAACTCACCTAAAACTATGGTGGTGACGCCGAAAAACTAAGAAGGTCGCCGAAAAGTACGAAAATAAGGGTGCTTGCAGGTAAAATGAAGGAAAAAGTATAGAAAGCCTTACCTGAGGAGGAGATGGTAAGGAGGTGAGGAGAAAACGCGAGAGATCACCACCCAAAAGCCTTGAATCAAAATCTTTCTAGAGAGAGAGAATTGCAGAAACGCTGGCGGCAGAAATGGAAGAAATGGAGAAGAAAGAGAGAAAGAAGGGTTCAAAACCCTTATATATTCATGCACGACTCCCAAGGCCTATCATTGCCTTGGGAGCCCCAAAGGACGGCTGACAGCACACGCCTACCAAGTAAGCATGTTCTAGCATTGGATAGGTGTCAGGCAGGTATTGGCTTGGAACAGATAAGCCTCGGAGGTGTAGTAATCCCCTAGCCACTTGCTCTCACATATGACTAAGGGCTGGGGGTGATTGATATGCCCCAAGTGTAACCTCGGCCGAAGAGACACCAACCTCGGCCTAGAGACACCAACCTCAGCCGATATTATGGCCGACATTGGGCATGTCTTGGACATGCGATATCACCCCTCGGCCAGACCAAGGTCGGCCCAGGCCGACACTACCATGAGCCTCTCCAAGGGACCTCATAAGGATCAACAACACTCGCATATAACTTAAAATGGAAACCTCGGCCATACGTAAGCCGAGCCTGCAGGATTCCACCAGATCAACCTCATATCAGGCAGATCCTGCCCATTGTCTCGGCTAGGATCAGGTCGAGACCTCCATGGAGCACTCGGACTGAACAGGTATCAAGACTCACCAACCTCGGCCTCACCAAGGCCGAGGTCATATACCAGGCGCGATGGCCGAGCACCTGCTGGCATCCAGATAAGGACATGTTGACACAAATCAGTTGTAACAAGATTATTCCCCACACGTGGGGAGAATATTGCATCATCATTCTCTACATGTGACAGTGAGAGATGGCACTCCCACATTGGTGAGGTTACCACACACATGCTCATTACATGCATGGGGGGTACATTACACCCCCTAGGTACTATATATAGGGGGCATCCCCTACCTTACAAAGGGATCCCAGTTATTCAACCCTAGAAAAAACTCTGTCTAGATCCACAGTAGAGAGAGAAAGCTTGAGAGATTGTATCCATGGCCATTATTGCCACCATTCAGTGATATTACTCACACACACACACAGTGGATTTAGGCCAATCTAGGCTGAACCACTTATATCCTGGTGTATTCTCCTCTTCTCCTCATCTCATTCTCTTACTTTTTTACATAATTGTGTTGCCATTGTTGTCCTTAGATTGAGCTTGCGAACACCTTATCTGGAGGTGCTAATTCCAGCATCATCAGTTTATAAGATATTAGCGCAGATAATTTGAAACGTGATATGCACCTTGTCGCTCATCCGCCCTACCAAAAATGTTTCGGTAGCCCAAACCTTATCGGGTGCTATACGGGAAATGTAACCGGCTTTGTTGATAGGGGCAAGAGCGTTAGGGTAAGTGAAGTCGCTGGGTTTTGTGACATCCATTTTTGCTAGTTTTTGGGCGAGAATCTCGAAGGATAAAGGGATGCATTGTCCATCCACACGTGCCTCGAAAACAAAATCGCTAGTGCGAGCAAGGGTTCCATAGAAGGCTCGCACTTCGGTTGCCTAAACTGCATCGTAGGGCTTGTTAAGGTACCGACATTAACCCATAAGAAGGAAGAGGTTAGTGATAGAATTTAGCAGCTCGTTCCATCTCACTTGGCGGTCTAATTACAGTTTCTGAGACTCGCCAATAAAACGTTCACACCATCGTTGTTCTTGATCGGAGCGGTATGAATCGTTGTCGTCGATGAACGCGATGGAGTTGTATTTTTTAGGGCGGGCTTGGTTGGCCATGTGTAGCAGCAGTGGTTGGACACTAGAAATTTGGAAGAGAGAGAGTATGAGATTAAGGATGAGTGGTGGTGGAAAAGAGTAGGGTTGAGGGTGTATTTATAGGTGGGTATAGTGGAGGGAAAGGTTGGTTTTTGAGGGAATTTGGGAGGGAAATGGTGGAGGGAAAACGTATGGGGAGGGAAGGAAATGGATTGGGAGATGGGGGTTGGACCTTAGGAATGATCAAAGAAAGACCAAAAGCCAAACCGATCCGGGTGTAAAGGATGAGACCAGCCCGATCCCTTTTTTATTTAACTTTTCCCCAAAATAAACCGGTCCGGGTATCCAGGGGTGGACCGATCCGGTTCCCAAAATTATGCAGAATCCCCTATGTAAAAAATAACTGATCTCTCTCAATCTCTGGATGCTCGCACCACTATACCGACTTGTAATCGACCTAACTTCACTCAATGTGTGCTCCGAAATGCTAGGCTCGCTTTCAATGTGTGTTCTCCCGCACCTATCCTGTGTGTCCTCTACCCATCGCCTCCAACTAACCTAATCAACTCACGTCTACTGTACACAAGAATCACCCCATACGCGTCAGGGGTGCGACGACCTTCTCTTACTTCTCAATCAGTCCCCATAGATGGGGTTCGACAACCAAATGGTGTTGTCTTCTTCGATACACGCCTCGTAGTACGGCTTGAGGCGTTGTCCATTCACTTTAAAAGTAGTTACCCTTTTCGAATCTTCTAACTCTATAGTTCCGTGGGGGAATACTTCTCGAACCACAAATGGACCCATCTACCTTAAATGCAACTTACCGAGAAACAAGTGTAATCGAGAGTTATAGAGAAGAACTTTTTAGCTCGGATGAAACTCTTTTCGGTGAATTATCTCGTCATGCGCGAGTTTCATTCGTTCTTTTGAAATTTTAGCATTCTCATATGCATTATTGCGCATTTCTTCCAACTCGTTCAATTGAAGCTTGCGAGCTTCACCGGATTATTGAGATGGTATTTTAACCTCTTGATGGTCCAATAAGCTTTGTGCTCTATCTCCACGGGGAAATGGCAAGGCTTGCCATAGATAAAACGAAATGGGGATATCCCGAGGGGTTTCTTATAGGTGGTACGATAAGCTCATAGCGCATTATTTAATCGAAGTGAGCAATATTTCCGGGTAAGATCGATGGTCTTTTCAAGGATGGTTTTGATCTCACGATTTACTAGCTCGAGTTGCCAAATTGTTTGAGGGTGATAAGTCATCCCAACCTTGTGAACGACCCCATACTTTCTCATTAACTTTTTAAACGGCTTATTGTAAAAATGTGTGCCGTTATCACTTATAATCACCTTCGGAGCACCGAAGTGAGAAATTATATGTTCTTGTAGGAACTTAATGACCACCTTATTGTCATTCGTCCAGGTAGCTATTGCGTCCACCCATTTAGAGATGTAGTTGTAACACCCCGTATTTTTAGTACATTTAAAATTTAATTAATTCGGAAATTCTAAATTACTAGTGTGTTGTAATTTAATGAATTAATTATGATAGAATAATACATAAATATTAATCTGGGATTGAATGGTTAATATTTAGGGAAAATTATTTACTGAGTGAATAGTAATAATGTAATTTCATCGTTTCGAGTATTAATGACGAGATATGTACTTATCACATCCGGAAGTCGGTATAGACTATAGTGGGTGGGGGATAAGTATTTTTATAAATTAATTCGGATACAAATTCTGAGTGTACAGTTGAGTCCGGATGGGCCGAGATAGTCGGAAAAGTGTACCCAGGGGTAGTAAACGGGTCACGGGACGTTTTTAGACATAGTCGGGCCCACTCGGGGGCATTTTGGTCACTTGGGCTTGGCCCATTAGTCAAAAAACGGGAATGGATTAATTATCTTAATAAAAAGAAAATTTAGGATGGTTGAGCTTAATTAGAAAGAGGAACTAAAGGGTTAGGAAACCCTAACAGCAGCCAAGCCATTTTGGGGATCTCAAAATACCAACAAGGTCGTCTTCAACCTTGGAATCCATCACAAATTCAGACACTACGAAACCTAAGGCAAGTGAATAACTTGCAATTAGCATTAAATCTGTTTTTTTAAATTCATATTTGTGTGCTGTTATGAATTAAAAATCCGTTTTGGGGTTCATGGTATAAACATGGGGTTTTGATAATTCAAAAGAAAACATGAATCTGTTTTGGGCCGAAATTTATGAGGAGTTATGAAATATCTGATATTGGATTACTGATGTATACTTGTTAGGATGATATTCAATTAAACCAGAACGAATTAGATGAAGAAATTCGGAGTAATATGTGTTTAAGCAAAGAAATGGATTTTTCCCCAAATCTATGAATCAGTGGTTTATGGACGAATTAATGATTGTTGTAGGCTTTCTGTGTAATCCTAATAAGGTTTTTAATATACTCTGGTGATAAGAAGGCTTAAAACTCATGTTAGAAGAAGTTAGGGTTTGAGGAACTCTGTCCATGGCTGCCCTGCCTCCGCGAGGAAGACGCAGACCTGTACGATCGATCGATCGACGGTCTGGGGTCGATCGATCGACGGTCGCCAGAATCTGGCAGTGTCGCCAGTTTGTTATATAAGAGGAAAAATTTATATAAAAACCCCTATGTAATTAATTATGGAGAAATTAAATACATAAGTTGAATCTAATTAATTATAGATGAATTAATTAGGGTTTGAGGCAAACAAATTAGAGTCGGAAATTTTGACTCGGGTAAATTTTGGGTTACGAGTGTAAAGTCCAAATTTATGGTGGGGGCGACACCAAAATAACTGAATTAATTAAAGTGAAATTTAATTAATATTTAGAGTTGGACCATAAACTCTTAATAATTTTATAGGCTCATATTACGGATTTAGCAAAAGATATAGCCGGGACTTTTATATGTATATATATATACGGAGGCGATTGTATATATATGTGATGCGTACTATTAATATCGGTGATTAGATATTTTGTACTATAGTGCTATAGGGGGAGGTTGCGCGTAGTGGATGAATCCCCTAGCTTGAGGAGTAGGGTGAGTATATTCCCAAGGTCATAGCGTCCGTTATATGGGTGAGGGACAACTCACTTTCAGGGAAGGAATATGACCGCCTCCAGTATATTATTTTTATCAAGTTGGTGTGAGAATTCTGACTTGGGATAACTAGGCTACGTGATGTTTACCTAGTGGGTTAGCACTGTATAGAATTTATATTCCGGGAGTATTCTGCTCGGGAGGTTGCAATTTGTTATAATTACAGTATGAATGTGAATGCTGAAATATGATTATAAGTATATAATGAAATAATTAATTATATACGGGTTATTAATGAAAAGGGAGTTTTTATTTTTTTTTCGTATAACAAGTGTAGAAGTTATATAAATATAAAAAGGGAAATGATATAGTTAAGTTGATGTTACTAATAACTTATGCATCATAATCACTACACACTCAGTTAGAGTAGGGTGGGTATGAAGACACTTTGTTAAATATCTAGTCATGAGATGAATAACTAGGTAATTTAATTAAAGCGTTAATAACGTATATTAGAGGAAGGGGTAAGGAAGTCCTCAAGAGAGTGCGACATTTACTGAAAATATGAAGAGCATGCATATTTAATTTATCACTGCAAGTTAATCATTTGTTAAATGTTTTCAAATGTTTTGGGTACTAACCCTTGCTATAAAAACTTTTTTTAAAAACCTTTTAGGTGTCCAGCCACAGGGACGCCAGCCTTGACTATATTCCAGGAATCCGATGCTGCAGCATATGTGGATGTTGCGGGGTTTTGATAGATGCCTCATTCTTCATTCTTAATGTAGAAGTTCGTGATTAGTATTCGAGCATGTCGCTCACTTTCCATTTAAATGTTTTTAGACTTGTTGGGATTTTATTCTTGTCTTTATGGGATTTATTATTTGGACCGTTGGTTTACTCGGTCAACTATATTCTTACTTGTGGACGATAAATTCAGCTATCTGTGATTGTTTATAGTTTTTATTGTCTGCATGGGTTTTGTTTAAATTATGAAAGATAAAAATGGCACCAGTCTACTTTTCTCACTTAGGTGGTTAGTAATTTAATATGACGACAGTGATGCTAAGAATGGACCAAATGAGAATCCTGTTCTAACTTGATTTAGGACTGATCACCCGGGATTAATTAGGCGGGGTGTCACAGATGGTATCAGAGCATCAGGTTCTAGTGTCCTTAGGATCTGTACGGCTTTCTACGTTTCAGCGTAGCGTTCGGTTGTTATAGAGCCCTATTATTAGGACTGTTGATTATATTTTCCGCTTGTGAGATATCGTATTCCTGCTATTAGTTTTTGTATAAATTGTGTACTTATACAATTCAATCTATTTCAGATGCCGCCAAAGAGACAGAGAGCGGAGAGGGCTGAGGCTAGAGATGAGGTGAGGGAGGCTCGCCAGGAGCCACAGGTACCGCCACCACCGCCCCCACCCGAGTTGATTTCTACCACTCAGGTGGCAGTGATAGTGGCCCAAGCGGTCGAGACAGCGATGCGAGCTATGGCAGCTCATTTTCCACAGCCCCAGGCACCGACTCCATTGGCTCCAGCAGTTCAGGCACCAGTGGGGCCACCATCTTGGCAGCGAGTGAGGGAGACCTTTCAGAAGGGTCACCCACCTGAGTTTCGAGGTAGCACCAATATGGTCGAGGCTTGTGACTGGAAGAAGAACATTCAGCGCCATCTGCGCATGTTAGAGGGTACAAAGGTGCAGAAACATATGCTGGCTACCTTTCGTCTGTCGGGGGCAGCCTTACAGTGGTGGGAGTCCGTAACCACCGCTGAGGAGCGGGATTTGATGCCGATTTCTGAATTCTGGGTGCGGTTTGACCGCAAGTACTTCCCTCCAGCAGTAGAGTCTGAGATGAGAAAGAAATTCAGCGAATTGGTACAGGGTGACAGGTCAGTAGCAGAATATGAGGAGGAGTTCACCCGTTTGGCAAACTTTGTGCCAAATGAGGTGAGCGATGAGGAGCGGAAGAAGTCAAAGTTCATGGATGGCCTAGCCTGGAGAATCAGGCAACACTTGATTGGGAATCCGGCGTTAGTGACTTATACAGATGTCGTTAATGACGCACTTGTACATTGCCAGGATCATCGTTTCCATGCTAAGGGGAACAAGAAGGCAGGTGAGCCGAGCCAGCAGGGCAAGGTGGTTACTAGTAGTGAGGCAAGTGGCACACAGCAACAGGTTATCATTCAGCAAGGGAATCAGGCTAAGAAGTTTAAGCCTGGTGGGTTCCGACCGGGAGGACAGGGGTTCAGGCAGGGGCAACCAGGCCCTAATCAGCAACAGCAGGTTCCTCAGGGCCGTCAGGGCCAAGGGAACAACGGGGGAGGCCACCCGGGGCAGCAACGTCAGGGCCAGCAGGGCCAATGACAGGGTGACGACCAGAAACGCTGTTTCTCCTGTGGCCAACCAGGACACTTCAAGAGGGAGTGCCCGCAGAGGGGCAGAGGCCAGCAGCAGGCTGCCCAGCAGGGGCAACAGGGTCAGATGCCGCCAGCAGCAGCAGCCCCACCCGCCCCACAGCAGCAGGGGCAGATGCACTACGGACGTGTGTATAACGTTCGGGACGTTCCCAATCCTCCAGCACAGCATGCGCCGTCCGCGATTGAGGGTACGTTCTCCATCCATGGAACTATGGATCGGGTATTGTTTGATATGGGGGCTACTCATTGTTTTATAGCTACACATTTCGCGAAGGCTTTAGGGTTGTTAGCCACCGCAGAGAGCACTGTTACGTGTGTCGACTCACCTTTGGGGAGTGGGTCGCTTATATTCTTTATATGTCGGGGAGTAGGAGTAGAGATTGGCGGTTTAGTATTACCTGCGGACATGTTGGTATTAGATATGCATGTTCATGATGTGATCATCGGTATGGATTAGCTCGCTGACTATAGAGCCATGATTGATTGCTTCGGTGGGAGCATTATTTTTGCCATTCCGGGGCAAGAGATGTTTGTTGTGGAGATGCCTCGCCCAGAGGGAGGCTCGACCACTCATCTATATTACATTGAGGAGGAAACCTCACAGGAAGTGGTAGTTCCTTTAGAATCTATTCCGGTAGTGAGGGACTTTGAGGATGTATTCCAGGAAATACCAGGATTACCACCCAGCATAGAAATCGAATTTGTTATCGATTTAGCTCCGGGGACGAGACCGATTGCTCGGGCACCTTACCGAATGGCCCCTTCAGAGATGCGAGAATTGAGGGAACAGATTCAGCAACTACTGGGCCAGGGTTTTATTCGGCGGAGTACATCGCCGTGGGGTGTGCCGGTATTGTTTGTGAAGAAGCGAGATGGTTCACTCCGCTTGTGCGTGGATTATAGGGAGCTGAACAAGGTGACGATACGGAATAAATATCCGTTGCCTCGGATCGATGATTTATTTGACCAATTGAGAGGGGCGTCTTACTTCTCCAAGGTCGACTTGAGGTCAGGGTATCATCAACTGCGTATCCGAGAGGGGGATGTTCCTAAGACTGCTTTCTTGTCGCGGTATGGATCATATGAGTTCAGGGTGATGCCCTTCGGGCTCACCAATGCACCAACAGTGTTCACGGACCTCATGAACAGGGTCTTCAGAGAGTACTTAGATCAGTTTTTCATCGTGTTCATTGATGACATCCTAATCTACTCGCGCACCGAGGAGGAGCACGCAGAGCATTTGCGCATGGTTTTGCAGACACTGAAGGATCATCAGCTCTATGCCAAATTAGGGAAGTGTGGATTCTGGCTTCGGGAGGTACAGTTCCTTGGTCACGTCGTGTCAGATCAGGGTATTGCAGTAGATCCGAATAAGGTGTCGGTGGTGAGGGAGTGGGGACAGCCCACGACACCGACCGAGGTGCGCAGTTTTCTGGGTTTGGCCGGTTACTACAGGCGATTCATTAAAGGATTCTCTAAGATTGCAGGACCTTTGACGAATCTGACTCGGAAAGGAGTACCCTTCAAGTGGGATGATAGTTGTCAATTAGCGTTCGACGAGCTAAAGGACAAGTTGACATCTGCACCCGTGCTTGCCTTGCCAAAGGGAGGGCTAGAGTATCGGGTTTACATAGACGCATCCTTACGGGGTCTTGGGGGTGTGCTCCAGGAGGAGGAAAGGGCTATAGCTTATGCCTCCAGGAAGCTGAAGCCCCACGAGAGGAATTACCCCACTCACGACCTAGAGTTGGCAGCGGTCGTTTTTGCTTTGAGGATATGGAGGCATTATCTTCTAGGAGAGCAGTTTACTTTATTCACGGATCACAAGTCACTTCAGTATCTCTTCACACAGAAGGATCTGAATATGAGGCAGAGGCGGTGGCTAGAATTCGTGAAGGACTACCAGTTTGATATTCAGTATCATCCTGGTAAGGCCAATGTGGTAGCAGACGCATTGAGCCGAAGGCCGACTGGGGAGATAGCAGAGGTATGGAAAGCGAAGTGGAGAGAACTTCGATATGAGGATGACGTAGCCAGGGCTTGCATGTCAGCTTTATCCATCACACCCGAGATCATTATGCGAGTTGTGAAGGCTCAGGCGGAGGATCAGATTTGCCGGGATAGGGTGGGCCAGTTGTTAGCTGAGGGAGAAAGGGTTACTCGATTAGCTCAGAAGGAGCCCTACGCTTTAATGGGAGGATAGTTGTGCCAGAGGATGAGGATTTGAAGCACGCTGTTATGACAGAATCCCATGGTTCGAAATTTGCGGTACATCCCGGTGGGGATAAAATGTACCAGGATATGAGAAGGCAGTATTGGTGGGCAGGGATGAAACGGGACATAGCGGAGTTTGTTTCGAAATGTGCCATGTGTCAGCTTGTGAAAGTTGACCACCAGAGACCATCAGGGATGCTACAGCCGTTAGAAATTCCCGTGTGGAAGTGGGAGAGCATCTCCATGGACTTCATCACAGGGTTACCGGTATCGCAGAGGGGTCACGACTCCATATGGGTTATTGTGGATCGGTTGACTAAGGTGGCCCACTTTTTACCGGTACGCACAGACTTTGAGACGATGCGTTATGCACAGCTATTCATAGCAGAGATTTTTAAGCTGCATGGAGTGCCTATAAATATTATATCCGACCGAGACAAAATTTTTGTCGCCCACTTTTGGCAGAGCTTTCAGGAGGCAATGGGCACGGAGTTGCGCTTGAGTACATCATATCACCCACAGACTGACGGACAGACTGAGAGAGTTAATCAGATGCTGGAGGACATGCTCAGAATGTGCATTTGGACTTCGGGGGAGGATGGGAGAAATATCTTCCTTTGGTAGAGTTTGCGTATAACAACTCTTACCAATTCACGATTGGCATGGAACCGATTGAGGCACTGTACGGGAGACCTTGTCGTTCACCCGTTTGTTGGTTAGAGGTGGGGGACAACAAACTCTTGGGGCCGGAGATTGTTCAAGAGACATCTTCCAAGATAGAGCTGATTCGAGGAAGAATTCGGATAGCTCAGGACAGGCAAAAGAGTTATGCTGACGCTTCTCGACGACATGTGGAGCTAGAAATTGGGGACCAGGTTTTAGTCCGGTTATCCCCAATGAAAGGGGTGATGAGGTTCGGCAAGAAGGGTAAGTTAGCACCGCGATACGTAGGACCTTTCCCTATTATTGAGAGGGTGGGACTGGTGGCGTATAAGCTTGGGTTACCAGAACATCTTCAGCGGATACACGATGTATTCCATGTGGCATCGCTGAAGAAATATCGAAGGAGCGAGAGAGCCTTTTGGCACATTCCACTCGAGGAGATCGACTTACAGCCAGACATCTCGTATGAGGAAAGGCCGGTAGCTATTCTAGATCATAGTGAGCGGAAATTACGATCCAAGGTTGTTCCATTGGTTAGAGTACGGTGGGGTCATCACAATGTTGACGAGTCTACCTGGGAGCGAGAGGAGGATATGCGGGAACAATATCCAGAGCTTTTCAACGCAGGTACAATCTAATTTCGGGGACGAAATTCCTTTATAAGGGGGGGAGTATGTAACACCCCGTATTTTTAGTACATTTAAAATTTAATTAATTCGGAAATTCTAAATTACTAGTGTGTTGTAATTTAATGAATTAATTATGATAGAATAATATATAAATATTAATCTGGGATTGAATGATTAATATTTAGGGAAAATTATTTACTGAGTGAATAGTAATAATGTAATTTCATCGTTTCGAGTATTAATGACGAGATATGTACTTAACACATCCGGAAGTCGGTATAGACTATAGTGGGTGGGGGATAAGTATTTTTATAAATTAATTCGGATGCAAATTCTGAGTGTACAGTTGAGTCCGGATGGGCCGAGATAGTCGGAAAAGTGTACTCAGGGGTAGTAAACGGGTCACGGGACGTTTTTAGACATAGTCGGGCCCACTCGGGGGCATTTTGGTCACTTGGGCTTGGCCCATTAGTCAAAAAACGGGAATGGATTAATTATCTTAATAAAAAGAAAATTTAGGATGGTTGAGCTTAATTATAAAGGGGAACTAAAGGGTTAGGAAACCCTAACAGCAGCCAAGCCATTTTGGGGATCTCAAAATACCAACAAGGTCGTCTTTAACCTTGGAATCCATCACAAATTCAGACACTACGAAACCTAAGGCAAGTGAATAACTTGCGATTAGCATTAAATCTATTTTTTTAAATTCATATTTGTGTGCTGTTATGAATTAAAAATCCGTTTTGGGGTTCATGGTATAAACATGGGGTTTTGATAATTCAAAAGAAAACATGAATCTGTTTTGGGCCGAAATTTATGAGGACATATGAAATATCTGATATTGGATTATTGATGTATACTTGTTAGGATGATATTCAATTAAACCAGAACGAATTAGATGAAGAAATTAGGAGTAATATGTGTTTAAGAAAAGAAATGGATTTTTCCCCAAATCTATGAATCAGTGGTTTATGGACGAATTAATGATTGTTGTAGGCTTTCTGTGTAATCCTAATAAGGTTTTTAATATACTCTAGTGATAAGAAGGCTTAAAACTCATGTTAGAAGAAGTTAGGGTTTGAGGAACTCCGTCCATGGCTGCCCTGCCTCCGCGAGGAAGACGCAGACCTGTACGATCGATCGATCGACGGTCTGGGGTCGATCGATCGACGGTCGCCAGAATCTGGCAGTTTCGCCAGTTTGTTATATAAGAGGAAAAATTTATATAAAAACCCCTATGTAATTAATTATGGAGAAATTAAATACATAAGTTGAATCTAATTAATTATAGATGAATTAATTAGGGTTTGAGGCAAACAAATTAGAGTCGGAAATTTTGACTCGGGTAAATTTTGGGTTACGAGTGTAAAGTCCAAATTTATGGTGGGGGCGACACCAAAATAACTGAATTAATTAAAGTGAAATTTAATTAATATTTAGAGTTGGACCATAAACTCTTAATAATTTTATAGGCTCATATTACGGATTTAGCAAAGGATATAGCCGGGACTTTTATATGTATATATATATACGGAGACGATTGTATATATATGTGATGTGTACTATTAATATCGGTGATTAGATATTTTGTACTATAGTGCTATAGGGGGAGGTTGCGCGTAGTGGATGAATCCCCTAGCTTGAGGAGTAGGGTGAGTATATTCCCAAGGTCAGAGCGTTCGTTATATGGGTGAGGGACAACTCACTTTCAGGGAAGGAATATGACCGCCTCCAGTATATTATTTTTATCAAGTTGGTGTGAGAATTCTGACTTGGGATAACTAGGCTACGTGATGTTTACCTAGTGGGTTAGCACTGTATAGAATTTATATTCCGGGAGTATTCTGCTCGGGAGGATGCAAATTGTTATATATTACAGTATGAATGTGAATGCTGAAATATGATTATAAGTATATAATGAAATAATTAATTATATACGGGTTATTAATGAAAAGGGAGTTTTTATTTTTTTTCGTATAACAAGTGTAGAAGTTATATAAATATAAAAAGGGAAATGATATAGTTAAGTTGATGTTACTAATAACTTATGCATCATAATCACTACACACTCAGTTAGAGTAGGGTGGGTATGAAGACACTTTGTTAAATATCTAGTCATGAGATGAATAACTAGGTAATTTAATTAAAGCGTTAATAACGTATATTAGAGGAAGGGGTAAGGAAGTCCTCAAGAGAGTGCGACATTTACTGAAAATATGAAGAGCATGCATATTTAATTTATCACTGCAAGTTAATCATTTGTTAAATGTTTTCAAATGTTTTGGGTACTAACCCTTGCTATAAAAACTTTTTTTAAAAACCTTTTAGGTGTCCAGCCACAGGGACGCCAGCCTTGACTATATTCCAGGAATCCGATGCTGCAGCATATGTGGATGTTGCGGGGTTTTGATAGACGCCTCATTCTTCATTCTTAATGTAGAAGTTCGTGATTAGTATTCGAGCATGTCGCTCACTTTCCATTTAAATGTTTTTAGACTTGTTGGGATTTTATTCTTGTCTTTATGGGATTTATTATTTGGACCGTTGGTTTACTCGGTCAACTATATTCTTACTTGTGGACGATAAATTCAGCTATCTGTGATTGTTTATAGTTTTTATTGTCTGCATGGGTTTTGTTTAAATTATGAAAGATAAAAATGGCACCAGTCTACTTTTCTCACTTAGGTGGTTAGTAATTTAATATGACGACAGTGATGCTAAGAATGGACCAAATGAGAATCCTGTTCTAACTTGATTTAGGACTGATCACCCGGGATTAATTAGGCGGGGTGTCACAGTAGTCTACTGCGATGAGGATGTATAAGAAGTCGAAGGAGGTAGGTAATGGTCCTATGAAGTCAATATCCCAGCAATCAAATAACTCAATAACTAGTATAGGGGTTAGAGGCATCATGTTGCGGTGGGTGATACCTCCCATCCTTTGGCATCTATCGCAAGATTTGCAATAGGCGTTCACATCTCTGAATATTGTTAGCCAATAGAGACCGCTTCTCATTCTTAGAGAAGTGGCCTCCACAAGATTCTGTATGACAAAACATGATCACATCTTGAATTTCTTAATCCAATACGCATCTTCGGATGAGTTGGTCTGCACAATATTTAAATAGGAATGGGTCTTCATAAAAGAACATGTGAGACCAAGTGATGAATTTCTTCTTCTCTTGCGATGTCCATTCGGGAGGAACAGCTCCCCTGACAAGATAGTTAACGATATCTACAAACCAAGGTAGAGAGAAAGTAGCAAAGAGTTGCTCATCCAGAAAATACTCGTCTATGGGTATCAGATCGCTAGGCATGTCGAACGAGAGACATGACAAATGGTCGGCAACGAAATTTTCTACCCCTTTCTTATCTTTTATAAAGAGATTGAAATCTTGTAGGAGTAGGATACACATTATGAGGCATGGCTTAACATCCTTCTTAGTAAGGAGATATTTAAGGTCCGCGTGGTCAGTAAAGCAAGTGATGGGTGACCCAACAAGGTATGAGCGTAATTTGTCCAAAGCAAAATAACCGTTAAAATCTCTTTCCCCGTGGTGGAGTAGTTCAGTTGTGTCCCGTTAACATCTATCTAGCGTAATAGATGACATGAGATTTTTTATTTTTTTTGCCCCAAAACAACCCCAATCGCATAATCACTAGCATCACACATAAGCTCGAATGGAAGAGACCCAATCCAAAGCTTGTATGATGAGAACGAAAATTAGCATGCTTTTGAATTTATCGAAAGCCTCTTGGCATGCGTTATTCCACTCAAATGGTGCATCCTTCATAAGGAGTTTACTCAAGGGCCTAGCGATGGCGCTAAAATCCTTAATAAACCGTCTATAAAAACCTGCATGGCCCAAGAAGGAGCGCACACCCTTTAGTGATTTAGGTGGGGGAAGCTCGGTTATGACATCTATTTTTGCTCTATTAACTTCTATTACCTTAGATGAGACTATGTGGCCTAGAACTATGCCTTCGGTAACCATTAAGTGGAGTTTTTCCCCATTAAGGACTAAGTTCTTCTCCACACATCGGGATAAAACTTTTTCAAGATTCTCTAAGCATGATAAAAATGCTGAAATCGTCCATGAAAACCTCAAGTCCTCTTTCTACCATGTCGCTAAAGAGACTTAACATGCACCTTTGAAAGGTTGCGGGTGCATTACACAATCCAAAAGGCATACGTTTCTAGGCAAATGTATCGAATGGACATGTAAAAGTCGTTTTCTCTTGATCAAGTATATCTATCTCGATTTGGTTATATTAAGAATAATCACCATAAAAGCAATAATAAGGGTGACCCCACTATGCGTTCAAGCATTTGATCGATAAAGGGTAAGGGAAAATGGTATTTTCTTATTTTGGCATTGAGTTTCCAATAATTAATGCAAACACGCCACCTAGTGGTGGTGCGTTGATGAATTAATTCTCCCTTAGCGTTTTTGACCATTGTCATTCCCGAATTCTTCGGGACGACTTGAATTGGGCTCACCCATTTACTGTCCGAGATAGGGTAGATAATCCTGGCATCTAACAAATTCATAATTTCCTCTCTAACGACTTCTTTTATAGTTGGGTTTAGTCGTCTTTGCATTTCCCTCAAGGGCTTCACGTCCTCCTCGAGGTAGATTTTGTGGGTACAAATTAGGGGACTTATACCTTTCAAATTCGCTATAAACCAACCAAAAATACCTTTGTGCTTTCTCAGAATTTCCAGCAACTTACCCTCTTGCTCTTTATCTAGGCTAGAGGAGACAACAACAGGAAATGTCTCATCCTCTCCTGGAAAATAATATTTCACAATATAGGGTAGTTTCTTCAATTCGAGGGTAGGGAATTTATCTTCGGAAGGTATCAATCATGACTCCTTCAAGGGTAATTCCTCGAATCTAGAAACCCAATGATCATCTCTCAACTCCTCTAACGATGCTCCCACGTCTAATATGGCTTTCAACTCCTCTACCTCTCGCTCATACTCAGTGTATGGGATCTCACTTTCATCACCTCTCACTAGGCATGCTTCTAACGCGTCCCCACCCATGGTTCTCTCGATGTGCTCTTCTACTACCTCCTCTATGAGGTTTAGCATATGGATTTCATCTTTGTCGCCCATTTAATTGGCAACATTGAAGATGTTTATCTCGAGGGTCATCTTCCCAAAAATGAGCTATATTTGCCCATTTCGTATATTGATTAAGGCATTAGCCGTAGCTAAGAATGGGCAAACTAGAATGATGGGAACATAATTGCTAGAATGGATGGAGGGCTCCGTGTCCCAAATGACAAAGTCTATCGAGAAGTAGAAAGTTTCCACTTGGACTATCACGTCCTCAATAATCCCTCGAGGCACCTTCACTGTGTGATCCTCTAATTGGAGAGTGATTCATGTGGGATTAAGGTCACCCAACTCAAGTTGCCTATAAATGGAGTATGGAAGGCTATTAACACTCCCACCTAAGTCCAACAAGGCTCTCTCAATTTTATGTTCTCCAATTACACATGAGATCACGGGTGCACCCGGATATTTAAACTTGGGTAGAAGGTCGTTAAGTAGAACGAAGCTAACATTATGTGCTAGGAAGACATTCTTCTTCACCTTTAATCGTGTTTTCACAGTCAAAAGATCTTTAATGACCTTGGCATAGGTAGGAATTTGCTGGATGGCATCAAGAAATGGAAAATTCAGCTTCACTTGCTTAAGAACATCTAACACATCTGCATGAGAAGCTCCCTTTTGAAATGGGGCCAACAATTGAGGGAATGGAGCAGCGGTGGGAGGTTTCACAACAATTTCCAGCTCGATAATGTCTTCCTTGTCACTCTCATTCAAGGGGGCATATTTGGCCTCTTTTGTGCCAAGCGAAACCTCTTTGTCTTTTGGTTTCTCTTTGGGGGAGGTGATAAATCAATGACTCACCCACTACGTAGAGTGGTGACAGCTTGGCATTTCTCTTGCTGATCAGAACATGTAGAGATAACATTAGCTTGATCTTAAGGATACCTTTAACCTTGAGCCAAAAATTTGCCTTTCTCTTGGACACTCAATTAAGATTGCAACTTAGATAAGCTCGTATGCATCTTGGTGAACATATGCTCAAACCTGGAATTGGTTGCATTTTGAGACTAAATAAACTAGGTTAAGTTGTCATCAAGAGTCCTTCGCGGTAGGGTAATGTATGGGCCTAGAGGTGGAGTTTACATATGTGCTTGCGTAGGCGGAGCTTGCTGAAATTGAGGAGGGGGTGGAGGTAGGGCAACATGTGAATGTGGATTCAATGTGGCTTGTTGTTACCCGACGCTAAAACCAGGATGGTTTCTCCATGAAGGGTTATATGAGTTCCCATGAGGGGCGTTAAAATTTCCTTCAACCCTCATATAGCTTCCACTTGCTCGATAGGCATAGCTTTGTAGGCGGGTATCGTGGGACATACCTTTATTGAATGGCCCGCCTCACAAATAGCGAACACTTTTTCTTTCACAGTATGGGTAGATCCGGTAGCTTCTCTCAGTCATACCTCAAGTAGGTCCCTCATACTCTTCTCAAATTGATCAAGTCGTCGGTCTACCACGGTATCATAATTCAATTGATATAAACTGGATGCAACAGGAGTATTGTACACTTATCGAGGTCGGTTTTAGGCATTAGGATCGGATGTGTCCCATTCTTGAGTAGTCTTGATGACATACTTAAGATGAGCCTCAACGTCACTCGCATCTAATTCCCAAAATGGTCTTTCACACATTGTTTTAACAAGTTGTTTAGATGCTATTGTAAGCCCGTGATGGAAGAAAGAAATAAGGTGATATTTCTCAAATCCATGATGGGGGCAAGCATTAACCAAATCTTGGAATCATTCCCAACACTTGTCAAACGACATATTATCTTATTGTAAAAAGGCTTGGATTTGAGCCTTGACGGAGTTGGTTTTATGTGGTGGAAAGAACTTTGAAAGAAACTTGGATTGCATATCCTTCCATGATATGATCGAGTTCGAGGGTAAAGACCAAATCCAGGTCTTAGCTTTATCCTTTAGGTGAACGACATCTTGCGTGCAAGCTTGATCACTAAAGGTTTCACACGCCTCTTCGAACTCTCTGATATAGAGATATGGTTTCTTCAAATCCATGCCGTGAAATTTTGGAAGAATTTGTATCATCCCATTACGGAAGTGGAACTAACCGGCATTATACGAGAGTAAAATGCAACCAGGGGTGACAGTTAGCTCAAGAAATAGGAGTTCCTTCATGGGACGATACAGTCGATTTCCCTCACCCGTACCGAAACTAGAGATATTCGACATGTCTTTCTCTCCAATGGACTAAGAATCCTCACTTAGTGTTCTAAACGTGTGACTTAGTGTGTGCCTCGTGATGGAGTTTGGAGGGGTAGGAGGTGGGGCCCAGAATTGTGGAACGCGAGGGGTATGGGGCAACGATGGGATTTTTGTGAATTCTTATTGGAGTATTCTGAGGAGTTTGTTCTTGATTTTGCATGAAAGGGATTTTGAGAGATGATTTCTTTTTGGCTTTTTTATTTTCTGAATTATTATGGATTTTTTATTTTTTATTTTATTTTTTTTTCTTTTTAATTTTTGGAATCAAATTTAGGATTAAATCTACTAACCTAAAGTCTACCTAAATCCCCGGCAACAGCGCTAAAAACTTGACGCGAACACAAATGTGTATCTAGTGTGCGTGCTGATATAGACTCAAGTGCAAGCCTGTCCTGTTAGTAATAAACCCAGTAAGCAGGGATCGTCTCCACAGGGAACTAGGACGAAGAATCGTAATAATGTAGGAACAAATGACTAACCCTAACATTGACTCTCGAAAGAAATGGAAAAGGCGATCAAGATGAATAGAAAATCTACTAACTAGATGTGAATGCAAATTAACTTACAACTAATTTAAGTGCAAAGGAACAAATCTAGTAAATGAATTAACTATAAATAAGGAAAGATAGGTCGGGTTAGAATCCCCCAAACCCTAGTACATTTACTGTGTAAAATGATAGATTTTGAATTAAAAATTTAATTGAACCCAGTCTTTAGTAATCCTAAGCATTACATATATGAGGGTACTAGCCCCCATCATACATAATCAAAGGTAAAAATAAAGTGGTGTTGAATAGCTACACGCGCATCGCATCCTTAAACACCCTTGTTACTTAGGACAAACGAGGTTAAAAGATCTACAATGGTTGTATGTACTACACAACACGATTCACTTAAAATTCAATTCTAACCCTGTTTTCTACATGGGGAAATTACATCGAGTTGGGTTCATGCACCCCAACCCTTAAAAACTTAGTCGGACGTGATTAAATTAAATGAAAACACAAGTTTTAAAGTGCAGGAATTCATTACTATTTTGGAAATTTTGAGAAGAAATTTTTTGAATTAAGAATTGAAAACTAGGAATTAAAAATTAATCTAACTAACTACAAAAGAAATTGAACGCAAAAATTAATTGTTACTTGCAATGAGGATATTTGGAAATAAAATTTGAATCTCGAATTAATTGCAACAAATCTTCAAAACTAGGGTTCTTCTACACAAGATCCCTCTTAAACTAATAATATTCGAACCTCCTAATGTCTGACAATAAGTTAAAATAAATATACTACGAAATTTATAAGAGTTTGAACCAAGTAAAACTCAAAATTAGAAACAAAAAATGTAGCAAAATCTCAACCGAACTGGTTCGGTTCGATTTGGTAGCATTCAGATTGGTTCATTTTCTTCTCTAAACGGATAGGTCCATCCCTCATTTTGATACAGAGCTCCTAAAGGCATGCAAACCGGTTCATTTTTATTAGTATCCGGATCGATCCAGTGTTTATTTTTTTCACAGGGCTTGGATCTCCTCCGAATTGGTTCATTTTTGGGCATGGCCGGTCCGGTCTTGGAAATTTTCCTTTCTTTTTTATTTTTGTTTTTCCTCTCATCTTTGAATCTCCATAACTTTTGATCCAGCGTTCGATTTTGGATGTCGTTTCTTCCTACACGCTTGTAGAAGCGAGGTCTTCATTTTTCATGTTGGTCCCTCGTCCGAACTCTAGACGTGAAATGACTATTTTACCCTCTGGCTTTCCTTCCTTTGTTGATTTCTCGACTTTGGATTCCTCTTCTCTACACTTGCATTAAATACATATAAAACGCATGAAAAATACATAGAACACGAGGAAATATGTGGGAATTGTCAGTAGCATATAAATGAGATAAATCAATACAAATTACGTTATTCGAGGTGCTAAAATATACTAAATTAAGGGGATAAATTCAGAAGAATTTACGCCTAATCACCAACTCCGATCGTGAACCAACAACCCATATCCGACTAACCTGACCCATTCAAGCTTTGAACCAAAAATCTCACCTGTCAAACACCCAAAAAAAATCGGGAGATTGTACCTACCTTTGACCAAACCCATACCCATTATCCTACGTACATATCTTGACTTGGCAATCGGAAATCTCTAAAATCTCTCCAAACAACCAAATTATAGGGTATAAAATACACAAAGGGGTGACTCATCTGAGAATCCTAGCATAGATTGCAAAAAAAAAAAGAGGAAGCAATTTTGTTTTGTACAGTGTAGGAAAATAAAAAGAAATCTGAAAAGTACAAAAAAAAATAATTTAACTTTAGAATAATATTTAGGATTAATTACTTTTATTTTTATTGTAATCATGTGCAAATATTTGTGGAAGAAGTTGGACGCAATTCAAAAAATGCGATTCCAAAGGAGACTTTATGTATCGTATTCTTTCGCTCTTATTTCAATTTTTATTGATGCTTTTATGATTGTGCATGCTTATTTAAATATGTTTGGCTAATCACCTCGTTCAAGGGGTGGGATGAAACGCTTGTGATGTTAAGTTAATTAAATAATTTATTTAATTACTATATTTCTAGGCTAATTAATTTAGAATTGTCACAAATTAATTTATGTAACGAGAATTAGTAAATTAATTTTAAAAGTTAATATTTGATTTTGGGAATCAAACTAGAGATAGGTTTTTTCTAAAATTAAATATGAATTCAGAGTTGAAATTCGAGAATTCATACATTTTTTATTAAATTGATCCTAGCGGATAATTTTCTTGAAAAGGGTATAAATCTTAAATTTTCATAGTGTGACATCTTTAAATTAGTTTTTTGAAAAATATACTATTAAATTTACAATTGTAATGAAAGTTAGATTATGAATTTAATATTATGTCGAAACATTTCAAATTAATAGATTAAGAAATTAAAAATAATTGAACATGCAGAGTAATCCCATCTCATGAATCTTCTCACATTTATCACCCTTGGTTACGTGTCATTTTAAGTTATTTAGTCACTTCAGGTTTTGGCATTAAGTTGTTAATTCTCCATTGATTTTATATATATATATATATATATATATATATATATATATATATATATATATATATATATATATATATATAAAAGAAGGTTTTAATAAAAAAATTGGAATTACAGTTGTCCACGCTATTTTTTTCACCTTGAAAGTTGGATTGATACCCGTACTTACCACGATATGAGTTGTTTAAACAAGTTTTGTGGGTATTCAAGGGATTTTCAGACTAGGCTTTTGAAGACAACGACCACACACAAAAAAAACTCTTACCAAATGACGTCGTTGCCACTTTCTTGAAGATTGGAACAAAGTGAAGATTTGTAATTAATAGTTGTAGTTATTCCTTCTCCCTCCTCATTATATTGGTTGTATAGGATTATTGAGGCCTTGTATTTATTTGGGTGCATTTTGACACCGATCTATTTGTAATAATTATTCATTAAAATAAAAAACAAAAAGGCGAAAAGGGAAACGAGACAAAATAGAGAGAGAACTCCCTTGGAGTGTAATTTTGAAGCCTCTCTATTTTGGATCCGTAGGAATGCCAGGGACGACTGAAGTTAAGAGAATTTCCCTCCGGTCGACTCCACTTGGTCTTCATCCCACGTGTGCAAAATCCATGGGAGGTAAATTTCTTTATCACTCGTGAATCTCCTGCATTCGAGTTCAGTTTTTATGTGATTATTTGCTCCTGTGTGCTTTTTATTTTTGCATCGCACTTAATTTGAATGGTTTGATGAATTAATCTACCTAAGACTTACCCCCGGTCATTGCAACGAGTTGGGATTTTATCACCCACTCAATCAATTTGTCCTATTTTCTTGTTACTCGTGGTATCACTTAAATAAAAATCAATCAGCTAGCAAGCCAAGTAGGATCGGTGTTCATTGGTACCCTTTTGGAATGAGACACTCGAAGGATACTCTAGTCAGTCCTCTCAACCCCTGCCAATCTTCAATCGACTTTCTTAAGACTAATGTCTTTAAAAACTGGGTTTTAAGTGAGTCCGACTAGTAAAACGAGTTTGTGCTTTCCCCAGCGTGGTACCGGAAGGTTGATCGTTGTAGTAGCTAGTCTGGTGAGCCTTAACTAGTAAGCCTCTTGTTCTCTCAGGAATAAATTAGGAGAACAATTTTTTCAAAGGTGACGTACGTCTCTGTGTTTTTCTCGCCCGCGGATTAGTTAAAAATTTGACTACCCTATCACTTAATTGAGGATAATAATTGGCCACATGCTCGTTAGGATGTTTCATTTAATCGTATGTGTCTAATTCGACTATTTTGGTTGTCGATTTTATGATCATCCTTTTGAGTTTAAAAAAGAGTTCATCTCATCCCCTTTTTAAAAAAATCCCCAAAATATTTTCGTCCTTTTTAAAAATATTTTCAAAACCAAAACATCAAAAAAAAAAAAATCAAAATTCAAAATGCCAAAAATATTTTCCTTTTTCTTATATTCAAAATCCCCAAAAGATTTTCCTTTCTTTTGAAATATATTTAAAAATCCAAAAATATTCCTCTCGTCATGGCCGAAGAATGTCCTTTATGGTAATGCTTTGGCCATTTCCCATTCTTTCGAAGCATGTTTGACATTGAGCCCGAGTCGAACCTCCATACATTAATGCATGACTTTAACTCTTCCACACATACTGTTGATACTCTTGCGTCGTTCACGCACACATTTCATACTCCACCGCCTTCGGTGTTGAGAGTCAACCCATCTAATGCTTCGTCGTGCACCCACTACTTTCACGTCAATCACTTATCCCATGAGTATCCTTATCTTCCCTATCCATCCAAACCATCCATGACCCAGGTGTATCCATGTGACATTGTTTCAGAACCACCTTCGGCGTATTGTCATGACATATCCAATGACGAGGGGTGTGATCACCCTAGGTATTCATCGAGACCTGACCACCCTCATCTACAATATGAATCCCAAACCTATGTTGTGGATTCTCACACGTTCCAACAGTCATCATGGCAACCTAGTGAACCTCATCCCGATCATTCCCCTTACTATGGTCCCCATGATTATCATCCTTTTGTGTCGCACGGAGACACTTCTCTCGTGTATGAAGACCTTATCTATGTCCTTCCCACTTCATACGAGTATTCTCCCCATCCTAGTGTCCATAGTGCGTTGTGTCCACCTCAACCACCGCCTCCACCCGCCAATAATTTACCACCACCTTGCACATTCGCTCTTGAAAGCATCTTGAAAAAGTTCATACTCGAACAAGCGCACACTCTCCAATCTCAATATGATGCCCTTCAATGACTTGAACAACGATTAAATGAATTTGAGTATGCGAACGAGTTGGATTTTACCCCAAGTTAACCCATTGTTGTACTAACATGGAATGATTATGAGTCATCTTATGGCACTGATTTTGAGTGTCACTAACCCTATCATCCCGAGAATCTCGAAGTTGAGACCACCCAGTGGTCCGGGCCCCAAGTTGACTTATCCATCCATTGTGAGACTGATTCTGACCTTATCGCATTCAAGGAACCCACCATTAAGGTTCATATTTCCCTTCCCGACGAATCCAAAATATGCCCGAGTCTACACCTATTGAGCCCATTGTGTGTGTTCTCGAGGAACGACTTCATTATAGGTTAGCTCCGGTTACGTCCTAAGATTGCATCTGAGATAATTCCCACCTCTCTGGATATGGATCATGCCCTCACATGCTTGGCTCACTTTGAGTCATCTATTAATGTTGATTCTTCTATCTCGTATTTGAATACCTCGTTAGATTTTCCCACCACCTTGGATGATGACTTACGAGTGGATAGGTTGATCAATCAATCGTTTACTTCCACACCTCCTCTTACGAGTGACCTTGAGGATCACTCCGAGTTGCATGAGGAGTGTGTATCTCCTACTCTTGCATTGGTAAATCTTTCCCCACCCTTTATCCCACCCAATCCACCCTCTATCCCACCTGATCTACCCATTGTCCCTCCCAACTCCCCATCTATTTTGGGCCTTGCTATTATGCTTTCCCTATTCCCATCTAAGCATTTAGGTCTTCACCTGAACCCTCCTTCCACCCTAGTTCTCCATGATCCCACTCTTGAATTTTTCCTCCCTCCCTCCATCTATGAAAGTATTTTTGGTGGTACTCTCAACTTACGTGACACCGAGCTTATTTCCTCATGCACACCACTCATGTATTGTGATGATTTTTCTTTCCTTCAACTCATTGTTGTAACACAGCATGACCATTATCATTGCCCATTTATTAAACGATTGTGTGCTTTCAATGAGGCCTACACCATAACTATTGCTAAACCATTTTGTCTCCTAATCCAATTAGTGCATCATGTTTATAGGCCTCTATTTTTCCTTACATTTACGCTCAATAAGGCCCATTATAGGTGCCTCTTTACCCTAACGCTTAGCTATCTTCGCCCTACCCTTCTCCCTACCCATCATTGGTCCACCGATGCTTTGCATCGCGTGAAGCACTTTGCCATACAAGTGCATTGACCTTATCGCCTTTATCCAACAAGATTGACTGTTCAGTCTTGTTTGGGGGTGATTCACATCACCCAATTTTTCTGCCACCCCGTTCTTTCATCGTTCTTATCTTTAGGGTGAGAATAGTTTGATTTGTCTGAAGACGTTAAACTTAGCGCTACCGGGAGGCAGCCCATCGTATATTATTTCTGAGCATGAGTCTTACCTTGTTTGGGGGTAGTGTTTGATCCTCCCCCAATGATTTTCACATTATAGACATGTGCATATTTTTGTGCTGCATCTTTACTTCAGGTTCCACCTCTGCTTCTTCATATGCTACATGTTCATTAATGGTAATCTCTTTCCTCCCTTGTGCTTTCCATTTTTATATATAGTTTTAACCATCGAGGATGAAGTTTTCTTTTGTTTAGGGGTGGAAAATTTATCAAAATCGTACCTTTTTTGAAAAAATAAATCATTTTAAACTCTTTTTGTGTGCAGTTTAACTCAATTTTTTATGACATGAACTGTCTATCATCCCTCTTTTAGATGTCTCGGAATATCTTTGTTCAATCCTAAAATTACGTTTTTATCATAAAATTAATTAATACCTCTTCAAGCGTACTTAAATATGAATTCCTAAACTTGGCAATGTGCAGTATCACGTTTTATGATCAAAAGTTCAAGAGTAACAACATTCTCACAAGAGCCTTAAAAGATCAATAGTGGAGACTTAAAACCCGCGAGACTTGAGCCATTCACCTTTTTGAGGGTTTTTACGTAATCTCCGAGTCACAAGTTGACTCAACTTTCTCTGGTTACCACACCTAGTCATTGCATGGTCTCATTATTTTTTAATTTTGGCATAATCACTGAGAATGGCATCCCTTTCGAGTTATAAAATACACGTGTCTTATAGTTTGTCCCGAGGACTAAACCATTTCTGACCATATACTTTCCAAATTTTATATCACATTTTCTGTCCATGTTTCCCTTATCCATATATATTGCAGATACCAACCATATATCATTTCCCATCACTACCATCATCTTTGAGAAAAAGATTGTTTGAAATTTTTAAATGTAAATTGTCTTCATTTGTGTTATGAAAAGAAAAATGCATCGCAATAAAAAAAGAGAAAAAAAATAATAACAAAGAGAAAAAATAGAAAAAACAATAAGGGGAAAAGATAAAAAAAAAATAGAAAAGAAGAAAAAGAAAGCATGCGATCATAGTGAAATGAAGACATTAGTTATTCAAATTATGTTCCACTCTTCTCAAAAACCTTACCATTATATCTTCTTCATTTCATTTTCCCATCCTCCGTTACATAAACCTAATTTTCACCCTTGGTAACGTGTTCAGGCAAACGAGAAGTCTATATGGTGAATAACTCGACATTCTCAATATAGTGGTTAGCATTCCTTCATGGGATCAAATTTTTTCATGTATCCGTCATTTCTTATAAGTGTGTGAGCCGTTTGACCTTGTTTATAGTTACCCACCTCCTCACACACTAGAGAGATACACTTATCCAATTCTCGGAGAGCTCGATTCAGAGAGATATATTCAGTGAGAATTGAAGTCAAAGCCTTGATTCTATAAAGGCGATCTGCGAATTACTCTAATGATACTTAAGATTGTTTCACTCTAACACATGCTGAGTTTTAGGAAGAACTCGCTTTTGGTATTAAGTAATTTTATGCCATTTTTTTATAGTTAAAGACGGTGTTCCTTAATGACTTTTTAGTTAGGTAGTATAGCTCTTCATCGCCAAATAAAAGACTGCCTTTCAATGAAATTTTTGAATTTTGAGGGTACATTGACTGTAAACCCTCACGAGACACCACTCATCCTGTAGGGCAACCTATATGTTTAACGTTTTTTTGCACATGCGAAGTGCAATCGCAAGTTCCTGCGAAAGTGGCGCACTTTTGGTCGTTTATCTCAATTTCTCTATTTTTGCTCGAGGACTAGCAATGTTTTATTTGGGTGTGGTGTGATAAGCACCAAAAAGTGTTGATTTTATGCCCCAAATAGATGAATTTTAGTCACTCATTTTTAATAAAAATGACCTTATGTTCGTGTTTAATTATTTCGCAGGTCAATAGGCTGTCACAACATCCAATTGTGCTAATTCGACATAATTGCAAAAAAGTAGCGGTAAAAAGCGATCAGCGAATAAATCAAACCGGTCGTGAAGAGAGGAGTCCGTTTTGAAGCTTGCCCCGATGAATTCCGATGCCCTAAACCCTTGCCCGTACCAAACCTAAGCCCAAATCAAGCCTAAGCTATCACCCGAGCTTCATGTGTATTTAGTTTGTTATTTTATTATTTTGTAATTTTTTTTTTTAGTCATAGATAATTTTTAGAATTTTTATATTTTATTTGCGTGCGTATAGTTATAAATATTAGGGTCCATTACTTTGTGTTGAATGTTTTTATATTTGTAACAGGGGTGTGTATTTTATTAGGTTTTTCTTTAGATAATTTCATTTGTTTTTAATTTTATTAGGTTGTTGTTATTATTATTATTATTATTATTGAGTCTTTCTTTTTTAGGTTAGGAATTTAACTGTATTTAAAGTTTTAGTAGGTTTCATTTCCTTTAATTTTTCTTTATATTTTTTTTTTATTGTTAATATTTTAGTAAGTTTTATTTTATCTTGTTTTATTTTTTTTTAATTTACAATTTACACACACAATCAAACACACCGTCTCTCCCCTCACCTACCTCATACATGAACCAACCCCCTTGACTCGAAACCCTGCCAAAATTCGGTTCCAATCTACCTGGCTAAACCTTCCATTCCATCATCTTATATCTCCACCTTTACACCTCCTAATCCGGCCAAGAACAACAACCTGATCCTACCCAGCGATCAACAGCCCGTGACCTTGACCTAAGCAAAACCAAACCCATCTCCATAGCCAGACAGTTCCGGCTTCACCCAAGAACAGCAACCCATTTTCGCTCAATCCATGAAACTGCCATCCAACCCGAAACTCCATCTCAACTAGTTAATCCCTGCCGCCGGCGAGCTACTCCACTCCTAATTCTGACGCAAATACCTTCCAACTCCGGTCGTGAACTAACAACCCATATCCGACCAACCCGACCCATTCAAGCTTTGAACCGAAAATCTCAACTGTCAAACACCTAATAAAATCGGGAGACTATACCTACCTTTGACCAAACCCAAACCCATTATCCCACGTACATATCTTGACTTGGCTAAAGGAAATCTCTAAGATCTCTCCAAACAACCAAATTTTGGGGTATAAAATACAGAAAGGGGCGACTCATCTGAGAACCCTCACATAGATAGCCAAAAAAAAGTGAGGAAGCAATTTAGTTTTGTACAGTGTAGGAAAATAAAAAGAAATCTGAAAAATACAAAAAAAATTAGTTTAGTTTTAGAATAATATTTAAGATTAGTTAGTTTTATTTTTATTGTAATCCTGTGCAAATATTTGTGGAAGAAGTTGAACGCAATTCAAAAATGCGGTTCGAAAGGAGACTTTGCGTATCATATTCTTTCTCTCTTATTTCAATTTTTATTGATGCCTTTGTAATTGTGCACACTTATTTGAATATGTTCGGCTAATCACCCCGTTCAAGGGGAGGGATGAAATGCGTATGATGTCAAGTTAATTAAATAATTTATTTAATTGCTATATTTCTAGGCTCATTAATTTAGAATTGTCACAAATTAATTTATGTAACGAGAGTTAGTAAATTAATTTTAAAAGTAAATATTTAATTTTGGGAATCGAACTAGAGATAGGTTTTTTCTAAAATTAAATATTAATTCGGAGTTAAAATTCGAATATTCATACAATTTTTATTAAATTGATCCTAGCGTGTAATATTCTTGAAAAGAGTCGAAATCTTAAATTTTCATAGTTTGACATCTTTAAATTAGTTTTCTGAAAAGATACTATTAAATATATAATTGTAATGAGATTTAAATTCTGAGTTTAATATTATCTCGAAAAATTTCAAATTAATAAATTAAGAAGTTAATAATAACCGAACACGTGGAGTAATCCCATCTCTTGAATCTTCTCACATTTATCACACTTGGTTACGTGTCATTTTAAGTTATTTAGTCACTTCAGATTTTTGCATTAAGTAGTTAATTCTCCACTGAAATTGTTTTTTAAAAAATATATATAAAAAAAAAAAAAAAGGTTTTAATAAAAAAATTGGAATTACAATTGTTTACGCTATTTTTTTAACCTTGAAAGTTAGATTGATACCCGTACTTATCACGATACGAGTTGTTTAAACAAGTTTTGTAGGTATTCAAGGGATTTTGAGACTAGGCTTTTGAAGACAACGACATATACAAAAAAAATCTTTTATCATAAACACACATGCGCACAAAGATATATATATATATATATATATATATATATAATGGAGACGGATATACTAATGGGTTGGTTAAAAAAACACCTAACACAATTGAACTAAAACCATGTAGGCCCCTTTTCTTTCGAATGTATTTTAAGGATGTAAAAAATAAACTTTCATTTTGAAAAACCTTTTTTCAAATTTTATACGCACCAAGTATGTGAACTAATTTCAATTAAGCCCCATTTCATCTTGTTTAATACTAAACATGCATCAAGGTGATTAAAGCAAGTAAAATAAATAAGTTCACAAAAGCGACACCGGATCTTGTTTAATACTAAACATGCTCTTTCATTGTTATGACTTTATTGGTTTGTAGAATCATCTATATACTAGGCTTGTATGCATTGTGTTTGTTTGTTCATAGAGTTCAATTTATCTTGTCACATAAGGCTAAATCTTAAGTTGATAAAGTTTTGCAAGCAAATGAGAACTCCGTGAACATGTTTAAGTGATTGGGTTTTAATTCATTGGTATCTTGTTCACACCCCTTCACTTCCATTTTCATATGACACATTTATGCCATAAGAGTGTGAAAAACTCAAACTATAATATTTTGTGTCATTTGTGTATTTATATATATATATATATGTGTGCTTGTGCATCTTTTTATATCTATTGTGTATACATATATGATATTTTTTTTTTATTTAAGCCTTTGCCAAATTAGCTAGTCCATTTATGCCTTTTACTTCATAATTGGTATCTATTGTGTTGCATATTTAGTTTGATATCACATGCTTAGTCTCTTATATTATCCAAATTGATATCATTTTTGTCGCATCATAGTTGGTATCCATTAATATCTGTTTTGGATTAGTTACTTTTATTGTTGCCCATATGCTTTCATGTTATTATCTCCTTATGCACATTCATGATTTACTTGATATCCGAATAAAATGAATATTTTATTAATTGTATCACCTTTGTCTATTCCTGAACAAAAAGGGGGAGAATGATAGGGGGAGAAATGGTATCTATTCCTATTATTATCTTCTCTAAGTTTAGGAGATTTAACTTAGGGGGAGAGCACTATCTTCTTAGGTTGATCATAGTTGATAAAGGAGAATTAATTTAGGGGTACATGCATTTAATATTTTTGATATTCCCTATGCGTTTGATAGTTTGCTTAAGTGTGCAGTAATTCTTCTAAGTGGCATCTTTCATCGGCAAAATTATTGATCTTTGGGTTTTGAGTCAAGTTTTCTATTTTTGGGTGGGATGTTTTTGAGTCTAGTTGAGCTTGACGGACATTTAGGATTTTGTTTTGGTTTTTATCCCGCAATAGCCAAAGGGGGAGATTTGTAAGGATACAAGTCTCCAATTGAGTCTTATGTAGTGTTAGATCAATTACGGATAAAAACATTTGAATCATAGGATAGTGTTCTTGTGTATCCTTCAAGCCTATGTCATGTTGAAGTTGAAGACATAACGGCGAAATTTATAAATCTTCATCATTGCCGAGTTTCTAGTGCCTCATTTCTATGTCATCAACTTGAAGATTCCATAGTCTTCAAAAGGTATGAAAGCATTGTTATATATATAGGGAGACTTGGAATAAATAATTTTATAATGGGTGTAATTTCATTTTAAACAAATTTTATTTTCAGAAAGTTATTTAAGATCTTTGAATAAAAAGTTTTTAGAGTTAAAATGTAATTTTGAACTTTTTGACATTTCGTTCGAAATTGTCGTTCGAACGAAAATCTCGTCCGAACGAGTTTTTCGAAGGGAAAATATTTTGGCAGTTTTCTCCATCTTCCCACTACTTTTGTTCCCTCTATCTTTTGCCAGTTTTATCATGTGCGGAAACCAATCTTTTCAAAAGAACTTTTTCATCTTCTACAACATCTAAGAGAGAGTTTTGAGAGTTTAATTCCTCAATGAAAAAGTTTAAGTTTTGAGTGTTTTGTTTTTCAAGAAAATCATTCTTAAACACTTTTATTTACACCCATATTAGTTTATTCCAAGTACCATATATATATATATATATATATATATATATATATATATATATATATATATATATATATATATATATATATATTGCTTGGAGCGTTTGGCATCGGGTTAGTTCTCAACCCATAAAAGAATTGTTTTGGTCTTATCTATTCCAAATTCCAAGATTCTGGTGGATTCCGGTAGGGCTGGCAATTTTTGACACGATAACCCGTTTATGGTAATAACCCGAACATGACCCGAATATGACACGATTAGCTTGTATAGATTTAAGATTACCTAAAACTTATAATAAAAGCAAAATCATCATGACCCGAAAATGACACGACTAACCCGAATTGCCACCCCTAGATTCCGGGATTGTCGACTAGGCGAAGGTTGGTACAAGAAGACGCGTCAGGGGTTTGAAGGGAGTCGAATCGAGTTGAGTAAGTCATTTGTCTTCTACTTTTAAAAATACCGTACTTAGTGGACTTAAGGCTATGGTCGTCCGAGATTTTTCCCATTTGGATTTTCCTCGTACATCGCGGTGTAGTGGTTGTGAATTTATTTTATCTTGCAAAATCCACCTTAGATGCATGCTTAGATAAAAAGATAAAATTTGGTTTAATTCACAATCTTGATTAAAATGGTGCTTGTTTAATTATTTGGGTAAGTTTATTTTAAGTTAAATTAATGTGGTTTGAGTGAATTTAAAATGTGTGTGTATTTACTTTAATTCACTTTATAGTGTTTAAATTTTAATTTATTAAAATTTTTGTTCACCATAATTTTCCATCTTTTAAAGAAAAGAAAATTAAATAAATTTTGAAAAATTAAATTTTGTCAGTAACCATCTTTATTCCGCATCTTAAAAAGGAAATTATATTTAATTTGAAAGAGGAATTTTTTTAATTTGGGGTCTTATGTTTCCAACAAATTATAAACTTATTTAACTGGAGTCAATTTTAAACCAAATTAATTTAACCCCTAAACATACAACTACATGTGTGCGTGTGTCAAACCATCATAAACACAAATATGCTAACTCACAGATTTCAAGAAAATTTCTTGAAGGGCAAAACCTTTTATTTCACTATGAATTAAATCGTAATTTACAATCACAATGAAATCTGTAATAAGTTTACCTTAGTCAACCTACAGAGACACGCAGCCTAGAGTCAACAATGGATTCTATGCAGCGAACCCACATAAACCGCACTAATCTTCAGCAAAGGAACGCCCTCAAGTAATCCTCAATGACACGCAGTCAACAACCGAGTACCATAAAAGGCACCTAAATCAGCAACATAAAATTCCAGCAAAATACGTCTTGGGTTCTAAAAAATAACTCACATAGAAGTAATTGGGATTGTGAATTGAAAACAACCTTTGAACCCTTAAATGGGAGAAGAAACGATTCCGCTCATAGCAGTTATCGAACCAAACAAATTTTCTCTTAAAAAATTTTCTGATAAAAACAAACTTCTCCTCCTTTTAAAACTTCTGTGAGCCCATTATATAGCAATCATTGAGGCGGTGGCATGGTTGACAAAAAAACAACGTCGTTCGAACGAAATCCATCTCGCTCGAATGAGATACGTGTCGCTCGAATGACATTGTGATCTCATTTGAACGAACAAAACGTTAATCCCGAGGTTCACCTTCATACTTAGAAAAATTCTGAAACTTTTTCAAAATCAAAACTTTCTATACGAAACAGTTTATAAAACCTTTTTATAAAAGACATTTATAAAACATTTTTATATTTAGGAAAACTTTTCTAATCTCTTATAAAAATATCCTAACACTTTTAATATGAAATGTAAATGGAACTTAAACATATTTTTATCGAAATCATCTCGTTGGGCTTGAATGTTGAAGACCTCTTGATACCGTCGTGTTGTAGCTTTAAACTCGACCTTTTCTTGGATGACTTGTAGCGGTATACAACATATCAAATTGTAACAGAACTCACAAGATAATGTCCTTACAAATCCCCCCTATGTCTTTGCCCGTACAAAATAAAAACTTAAGAATTATCAAATCAAATATGACCTATACAAATCTACCCTCCCATGAACCCAAAAGTGAAAAGGTACTAAACATGTAGGTCTCAAAACTTTTCTTCAAAATCTTCAACTTCAAGATTTTCAAGTCTTCAAGCTTTTCTCATCAGGGTGTGCAAAATATGATCTTCAATTTTTGTACCTACACACGTGAGATAAAGAAAATACCTTCGTGACGCATCGAGATTGAAATGATAAGAATAAATCAATCAATATAATCAAATCTCCTCCATAATGCAAAAATTCTCCATAATTCGTTCTCTCCCTTTTTATTTGTCTGAAATAGACAAGGAAACGAAGAAACAAAATAAACACGGAGTTGTCACGATAAAAAATAACACCCAATATAAATCAAACTGCGCTCATGCAAAAAGTAACTCAAAAGATTCCACAAACTATTTTTGATTTTTTCAATTTTTCATATAAAAATACAAAAATAATTTTACAAAAATCACACACCATGAATTTAGACTAAGACAACCAAATCATGGATACAAAATGAATAGGTGTGAACATATTCAATAGGAAAATCAACGTAATCAAACATAGCATATGTGCACAATGTATACACGTACTCCTAACGAATGAATCTCAAAATCGTCCTTAGGTGTTGAAAGTGTTGAATTTAAATGACATCGACTCAATCCATCAACACATCAAAGTCAAAAGTGATTCCCATGCCAATAACGTCTAAAACTATGAATGCTCTTTCAAGACGCTGTTAGGACGTGCAAACCCATTTTTTTATTTCTTTCCATCCAAACTCCCTAATAAATAATAATCATTATATTATTTTTTTGAAGTGCCCCCTTTTTGTCATATTTATCTTTTCATTTCCTTTAAAAAATTTCGGGCTCTTTTAAACGGTGGATTTCACGACGAGTTAATTTTGACCTCTCGCAACCCTTTCCCGTGAATCACTCATCATATTTTGTTGTAATTAAATTTCTCACGGTAAACGGTTTCTATATGTAGTACTTCCATTGCCAAGTTTTATCGCATATGGTTCGTTTTAAAGACATAATTGAGATGACAACACTCCAACCAATATGTGATAAACAAGTACAATAATCAAACAAATCCATGTAAGTGTGAATTAAAGGAACTTACAAGTCAAACATGTAGGTAGTATCAACTAATCACATCTCAATGACTCCAAACATTGTAAAATATAAAAATAAAGTGATAACGCATATCAAAACACTATCAAATCGTCACATAAATATGGAATGATATTGTGACCCGGTCATCCTAAATGTCCATTCATATACGGTGTAAAACAAAATACAAAACTTATTTTTTCTTTTTCAAAAATTTTATCAAAATAAAATCTTTTTGGCTTTTTCAAAATTTTCAAAAGAAAAAATCTAATATCAAAATAAATACATACTAGCAATAGAAAAAATATCATCATGCAAATCAACCCACTCTAGCAAACAAGTCTAGACCTCAACCGTTAGGTGCGGTGTGAGTTTTCGGCATCCTATGAAAAACCTCCATCAAATCATGTGAAGTCTTGACTAAAAACTTTACCTGCTCCCTAATATGTGCAAACTCTATCGTGTAATCATCCGGAGCATCAGGTCTGGGTGCGAGAGTGTGAACTCGTGTAGTAGCAAAACATGACACATGACCCAACTTAAAATAAAACTCTCTAAGATGTCCTCACTTCTTGCAGTGTGTGCAAACATAAATAGGCCTACGCACACCTCTTTCAAAACATCTTCTATGCGCTTTCCTATCAGTTACAGGATGCCTAGGTGGGTTGGGTTGAGAGCAATGTGAATCTAACACTGTAGTGGGAACCGACTCGGGTGCAATATGTGAAGTGGATGCACCATCATGACTTATTCATAAACTCTCACATCTTCCCAAAATGGGATTGAGAACCATTTTTTCAACCTTCTTATATGAGTTATCTAAATGGAATTTGACCTTCCGGGCATGTTCCAGATCACTCTCAAGTTCTGATACACGGTTCGTCAGACTATACACCATGTTAGTCAAATCACTCTTTTCTCGGCCTAAAGCTATCAATTGTTCACTCAAAAAAACCTTAACCTTCTCGAGTTGACTCGCTTTCACCTCAAATTCTCTCAAATTTTCTAACTCTGTCTCCAAATCTCGCAATCTAAGACTTAACTCCTTATTCAATTTTTTAATCTTTAAAGTCTCGGCGTACAAATATCTAAATGCGATCTGGAGCTCACTATCACCCTCACTAGCACACTCACTCTCAGACTTGCTAGAAACACTCAAATCATCCTCGGGGGTCTCACGTGCACCAGTATCCTCATCGTCGTGGGACAAACTAGGTGTGCTCACGTGACTAGCAGAAAAAGTTACAAACTTTCCTCGTGAAGTCTCATCCCCGAAATCTTTCACATCATCCTCACTATCACTAAGGGTGACTGGCATAGAAAATTTCTTTCCCTATCTCCTAATTCTAGTGGGACACTCAAATGACTTATGCCCTTTACCCTCACACTTAAAAACATATTACTTTTTCTATCTCTCCCTCACCCTCTTTCTCTTTCTCACCACTTTCTCTAGCCTTGTCTTTCTTTTTCTTCAAAAACTTTTTATTGGAAGAATTTTGTTTTAAAAACTTGAGAAACTTTTTAAAATTATTTGCAAGCATGGTCATATCAAAATCAGACTCGTCCTCAGACTCGAACTCATAAAAACTCACTTTCCTTTTCTTCTTAAACATGTCAATCTCATATGTCTGGAGGTCTCCTACCAGCTTTTCTAATTTCAGACAACTCAAATTACCTAAGGTATTTAAAATAATAACTTTAGAGATAAAACATTTTGGGGGGAATCTTAAAATATTTTTAACCACTCGTGCATCAGGTATAAGCTCACCAAGGTTGAAACTAGTGTTGACAATGTCAGTCAAACGTGCATAAAAATATCAAAACACTTATCCTCAAGCATGGTTATCATTTCAAATTGAATAGTTAAATTTTGAATTTTAGAATCTTTGATCGCGTTAGTGCCTTCGTGGGTGAGTTGTAAAACATACCACACTTCTTTAGACGTGGTGCATGTCATAATACGTCGAAACTCGTCGGGGGTGACGTGTTCGAAAATTGCACTAAGCCCTTGAAAATTAAAAGTGCTCCACTTAAACTCATCCTCGGTCCAGTCTGACACATGTTTTAGATTCGTGACATGGTTCACAGTGACAGTGGGAGGAGTCCAGCCTCTTTCACAAATTAACGAAACTCCCTCATTGATTGCTTTTAAATGTGATTTCATGTGAGCTTTCCATCAAGCATAATTAGACCTGTAAAAAATTGGCAATCGATTATATAAGTTTTCACTTGGAAACATTGCGACAATTTTTAAAAATATGATTTAAAAAAAAATCAACATCACACAAATTTCGCAGAAAAAAAAGGAATACTCGGTAAATTTGAGTAACCTGCTCTGATACCAATTTGTAGAAGCATCGTGCGATATTAATTCAAATAAATGTGAAAATTCTAATTATAAACTTATTTAACTGGAGTTAATTCTAAACCAAGTTAATTCAACCCCTAAGAAAACAACTACGTGCGTGCGTGTGTCAAATCATCATAAACACAAATATGCTAACTCACATATTTCAGAAAAAAAATTCGAAGGGCAAAACCTTTTATTTCACTATGAATTAAATCGCAATTTACAATCACAAGAAAATCTGCAATAAGTTTACCTCAGCAAACCTACATAGACACGTAACATAGAGTCAGCAATGGATTCCACATAGCGAACCCACATGAACCATAGTCCGATCTTCAGGAAAGGAACACCTTTAATTAATCCTCAATGGCACGCAGTCAATAACCCAGTACCATAAAAGGCATCTAAATCATCAGCATAAATTCCATCAAAATACGTCTTGGGTTCTACAAAATAACTCACATAAAAGTTATTGGGATTGTGAATTAAAAACAACCTTTGAACCCTTAAATGGGAGAAGAAACGATTCAGCTCGTAGGACTTATCGAACCAAATAAATTCTCTCAAAAAAATTTCTGATAAAAACGAGATTCTCCTCCTTTTAAAACTTCAGTCAGCCCATTATATATCAATCATTGAGGCGGTGGCGTGGTTGAAAAAAAAACAGAGTCGCTCGAACGAGACACGTGTCGCTCGAACGACATTGTGATCTCGTTTGAATGAACAAAACGTCAATCCCGAGGTTCGCCATTAGACTTAGAAAAATTCTGAAAACTTTTTCAAAACCAAAACTTTCTATACGAAATAGTTTATAAAACTTTTTTATTAAATACATTTATAAAAACAATTTTATATTTAGAAAAACTTTTCTAATCCCTTATAAAACTATCCCAACACTTTTAATATGAAATGTAAATGGAACTTAAACATATTTTTACCGAAATCATCTCATTGGGCTTGAATGTTATAGACCTATTGATATTCGGATCCGTCGTGTTGTAGCTTTAAACTCGACCTTTTCTAGATGACTTGTAGAGGTATACGACATATAAAATTGTAATTGGACTCACAAGGTAATCTCTTTACAACACGCCTTAAATAGAAAAGTTAAGTCAGCGCATCGTTTGAATGAGATCAGCATGTCGCTCGAACGAAATGACCATGTCGCTCAAACGACGTGTTCTTCTCTCTTGAACGACCTTGCAATTTCTCTTGAACGACTGCAAGTGTCGTTTGATCCTTCTAAACACAAGTAAAGGTTCAATACGACTCTAAACAATCCTTATATCGGAATGAACGAAGTTAAACTCTTTTAAAAACATTTTTTAATAAAATTAACATCTTGAAAATATTTTTCGAGTTCCATAAACATTACGCATTCACACCTGAGAGATCGAAATGCAATGAAGCCGTGAAATGTTCACCAAATTAATCTCGACATGATAAATCTTTGAAGTTTGGTTGCAACATCTTCAATAAACTTTGTCTCATAGACTGTGTGGGATTGTGCAATAAAAAATCTATCTATGACTCAAAAATAATGTTTTGTTCCGGGAAAAAGTCAATACTTACAATGGACTAAATTTGGAAATTTTGTCCCTACAAATTTCCCCTTTTTACTATTCCAGGATAAAACCCAAACAGTGAAATGCCTAAGCCCGACCGTCAAGCCGTATGATGCTTAAATCCCATCCCATAAAATCCAAAATAAAAGATTATAGGACAAGAATAGTAAATGTTGGTCTAGCAAGCATGAGCTGTCTGAATGTGATGTAGTCATGAAATCTTAACTTGTTGAAGAATAACTACACAAATGAAATAAAAAAATACCCAGTGAAGTATGGAGGAACAAAATATATCAAATTAATAGCTAGCAAGCTGAAGTCACATGAAAGAAATCATTAAAATCAGTATTGATGTGACTAAATGAAATCAATACAATATAACAATTAAGCATGGATAATCAAGAAGAATTGCATAAGAACTATTTAGAAGTACCAAAACTGATGAAAATCAACATATGAAGAAGTAGGTACGAAACATAAGAACCCAAAATTTTCTCCAGGGGTGGCTCGAAAGATAATGCTTGGTTGTTTGAACGACTTTGCATGTCGTTTGAACTAGCCATCAAACGACCTTAAAAACACAAACCACCCTTCTCGCGGCCAATACCAGACACTTTTAGCCATCTCGCTTAAATCTCGTGAGATCAATTCATCAAGCGAAATGGACTTGTCGCTCAAACGAGGTCCAATTGTCGTTCAAACGACATCAAAATTTCTCCATTCCAAGTCTAAAACCAAGAAGTTTTGACCAGTGAAAAAAATTCCTGAAAATGGCAACTGGGAATACCAAATAGTAGCAAAACGGACTCAAAACAGAAAAAATAAATAAAACAAATAAACAATATGAGTTTCATGATGTAAAGACTCAATAAATGAAAATCTTTTTGTAGTTCACGCCCATGTTTGTAAAGACTCAGTAAAGACTCAATAAATGAAAATCTTTTTGTAAAGACTCAATCAATGTGAGTTCACACCCAAAAATAGTTTTGTAATTTTCAACTAAGACTCAATAAATGAAAAAAAATAACACAAAAGATACACATTTCATAATACTAACAAGATATAAATCATGATGTAAAGACTAGCGTATGACAAATATGGCAACACAATCATCCTTTAGATCTAACATGGAAAGAATAAAGTGCAACCAAATAAGAACCATGAAGTTTAATTCCTAAAGCCTCTAACTCCGATTTCCTAACCCAAGAAAGTATGAAACGACGCATGGGGGTTTTGGGAACCGAACCGACTTTATTCCGAAACTTCCTAGGAGCATTCCTAAGGTCATAGCAAAAACATATAAGATGACCTTTCCTACCGAAATTAGTTCAAGAATAAACTCGGCGGGAATGATTACCAAAATGTCGATCTCTCTGCACGTTCTTAGTGGGATCTCTCACACAATTGGTATTGGCATTGGGAATAGGAACAACTCTATCATTGTAGCCTATACCAAACCTATCTCCCTTAATTTGGACGGTGCCTAACATCCTATCCAACTTCTTCGATCTAGCCTCCAAATGAAACTTCACCTTACTCGAGTCTTTCAAAATCTCTTATAGCTCACTAATCCTAATCTCAAGCAAACGCCTGGACTCGTCAAACTCTAGAATCTCCTTTTTTAAAGCCTCCATCAAACCACAAAGACAATCTCTTTCCTTTTCCATATATTCTAGTTTTTCCCTAAGAGTCTTCTCCCATGCCCTAAGATCCTCAATCAAAGCATCATTATTCTTTGCGACACTGCCATTCAACTTAGCTTACAATTTTAAGTTGGAATTTTTCACCTTTACCCCTTTCGCATACAACTCACTAAAGGCAACTTGTCACTCTCCTACATCAATATCCTAATCCTCACTAGCTTCAACCTCACTCAATTGGGATTCATACTCAACGGCCTCATAAATGTCACGCACATGAGAATATTCATGGGAAGATTTATCATCGTCACTCACATGACATTCCATGAATGCTAGAAAGTTACGATCAATGGGGGAACTCTCTCCCTCTTCCGGTTCACTATCACTTAAGGTGGCGTTATATGCTATCGATTTCTTTCCCTCCTTATTAAGTTTAGTGGGACACTCAACAACCTTGTGACCATAACCTTCACACCCAAAACACCTATCTGACCCAACTCTCTTGACATTCTCACTTTTATCCTTAGGGAAGGGATCTACCTTATTGTTCTTTAAATTCTCAAGTCTTTTGGCTTCTTTCGATTACTTTTATAACTTAAGAAAGTTTTTGAACTTCTTTGCCAACAAGGCTACATCCTCAAAATTGGAATCGAAATCATCATCTGAAACTTTATCCTCCTCTTTCCTGGCTTTCAAAGCAATGTCCTTTTTTTTATTTGGCATTTTCTTGGAGGTAAACATATCGAGTTCAAATGTTTTTAAGTCACCTACAATCTCTTCAAGTTTCGTCGATTCAAGCATACCCAAGGAGTTTAAAATGGTCACTTTTGCATCAAATCTACTCGGCAACGATCTTAAAATTTTCTTTGTAACTCTATTATTGAGTATTTTCTCTCCTAAGTTAAACAACGAGTTGTCAATATTTGATAACCTAGCATAAAAATCATCAAACGACTCACTCTCTAGCATCTTAATCGTCTCAAACTGTGTAGTGAGACTTTGAAGTTTATATTCTCCCACCGTGCTGGTGCCCTCGTGAGTAAGTGAAAGTGTATCCCAAGCTTATTTTGAAGTTTCACATGTCATGATTCTAGTATACTCTTTCGGTGTGACATATGAGGAAATAACGTGAAGACCTTTAGTGTTCAAAAGTCCAATTTTATGTTCGGCTTTTAACCAAGACTTAACGAGTTTTAAAGTAGTAGCCTCACCCTCTCGTGTAACCGATGGAGTCCAACCTTTTTCGATCGCTAACCACACACGCTCATCAATTGATTTCAAAGCACTTCTCATTCTCATTTTCCAATAACCATAGTTAGTGCCATAAAAAATAGGAGCTCTAAAACTTTCAAAATTTTCGAAATCATCCTTAAAAAACACAAGGGATCAACAAAATAAAAAATACGTTTCTAGCTCTGATACCAATTTGTAGGCCCCTTTTTCTTTTGAATGTATTTTAAGGATGTAAAAAAAACTTTCTTTTTGAAAACCCTTTTTCTAAATTTTATACGGACCAAGTATGTGAACTAATTTAAATTAAGCATAATTTTATCTTGTTTAATCCTAAACATGCATTTAGGTGATTAAATCAAGTAAAATAACTTCCCAAAAGCGACGCCGAATGTACGAGAAAACCACTAAGGGAAAAAACCTTGGACTACCCAAGCCAAACAATCACTATGATGTGGTATTACAAAGTACAGACAATAGACTTACTCAACGACTCGATCCCCCACAAGTCTTGACGGGCCTCTGATCCTTCAACCACTCCTCCAGAGTGCCCACGCAGAAGTCCTTCTACGATCCTCATCCATAACACATGCGTCCACGTATATTTCGGTGTCCACCGATATAGCTTGGCAACATCTATGATGTTAAACATGAAATCCTTCACTTCTTCCCCGCAAAACCCAATGTTCAAAGTGATGAACAAACTCCAATGGTGAAACTAAGATCTCTATAGAATAAGAATATAAATTCTTAGATCTTGAAACTCTAAAGATGTTTTAGACTTTGAAAACCTTAGAAAACTTGTGCAAAAAACGTATTGTATGTAAATTAATTTTCTGGTTCTGCAACTTTTGAAATTCTGACTGAAGCACGCCTTAAATAGAAAAGTTAAGTCGACGCATCATTTGAACCAGATTAGCATGTGGCTCGAACGAAATGGCCATGTCTCTCGAACGATATTTTCATTTCTCCTGAACGACCTTATAATATCGCTTAAACGACTGCAAGTTTCGTTTGATCCTTCTAAACACAAGGAAAGGTTCAATACGATTCTGAACAATCCTTATCTCAGAATAAACGAAGTTAAACTCTTTTAAAGCATTTTTTAAATAAAATTAACATCGTAAAAACATTTTTTGAGTCCCATAAACATTACGCATTCACACCTAAGAGATCGGAATGCAATAAAGACATGAAATGTGCACCAAATTAATCCCGTCATGATAAAACTTTGAAGCTTGGCCGCAATGTCTTCAATTAACTTTTTTTCATAGACTGTGTGGGATCGTGACAATAAAAAGTCTATCTATAGCTCAAAAATAATGTTTTGTTTCAGGAATAAGTCAAATACTTACAATGGACTCAATTTGAAAATTGTCCTTACAACCCACATGTATGATGACCAACACCACTAATTGAACACCTTTTATCTCCATTGTGTTGAAGAGACCCATGCATTTTAACCTTTCCCCCCTCTCTTTCTTAACTTTATAACTTATTTTGGAAGAAATTTGTAATTTTAGTTTTTTATATGTTGTTTCTGTTCGAATACGACTTAGTTAAAGTTTCTTTTTTAAACAATAAATTTTGTTAAATTTTAATTGTTCAAATACGACTCAATTGACACCCTAAAATATCTATTGCCTTGTCTTTGCTCCATTTATGTTGGGATCGAATACGATACAATACCAGACAAACATGTTGAGATGTCACCCAAAATGTGTCTATTTAGGGTGTCGACTGAGTATTACTCTCTATAATACGTGTTGTTTAAAAACAAATAAATGTTTGAAATGTAATTTACAAAAATAAATTGATATTTCTTTGTATGACTGTAATACCCCGGGTAATTAAACATTTAGGTTGATCAAATCTAAATATACAATTATGAGTAATATTTAAAACAAATCAAATATCATTCTTAGCATGAAGAGATCAAATGAAACAATCGAAAAATAATTTGGAAGCGATATCAAAATCCATAATGAAAAATCATAATGTCTAAGGTCCAAAAACTATAAACAATAGTGCTTCAATAATAGTACTTCAATAAAATCCCAAAAGAGCTTTAAATAAAACAATCCAACTAAGTCTCAACATACGAACTAGAACATCTAATAAAAACTAGACTAAAAAGAAAATATGATAACTTGATAAGATAGAGGTCCACAATGTCTCTAGAACTGATACCCTGAGTAAGAGAGATGAATAACACATGTTGACTGGATCGAAAAATCTAAGTGGGAGGTCCAGACCAAGCATCCGGGTTCCACATAAAAAGATGGGTCATAACCCTAACAAGTAACTTAGCTATGCAACTCAAAGTAGTTATATGTGTCGATGATAAAATCATAATTTAATAATTTAATAAGCGGCCTAATTAAAAAACATAATTTCATAATGTATTAAAATTATCTTATATCATAGCATTAATTAATCATCCTCATTGATTAATCAATGCGTAACCCACATGCGCCCCATTCCTCTCGGCCATCTCATAAACATGTGGTACGTCAAATCAGACTAACACAATATATCAGAATTAATCTCAATTAATTTTATTAATTAATTATACTCGTTAATTAATTAAGACGTAATCGACATTCGTCCCTTCCTATCGGCCATCCCATAAACATGCAGTACTTCAAATTTAAATAATCGCATTTCACGGTTGGTAATTTACATATCAGATTCTTGGGGTGTCCCTCCACGGTGCCCACCCATTCATTTTCATTTAATCATCACAATTCATGCCCCGATGCCATCTAGTATTCTCATGGCCAGGAAATCACATATCATAACTTCGGGGTGTCCCTCCATGGTGCCCACCCATTCATTTTCATTTCACATGTTCAACGTTACATTGATATTTTAACACATATTTATTCACTCTGAGCAATTTACTCAAACACCCATTATCCTAACTCGGGTTGTATCATTTTGAATTCATTATACATTTTAATTGATCTCATAAAGAGCTAAAAGGGGCAATCATCATATAAGTGATTCCTCATAATGGAAAGCATCAAATCGAAAGTATAAATTTTATTAATGATTCAATTTGTCACCCCTAACCATCTCAAAACTTCATGCGTGGGACGTCTCACCGAAGTGAAATCCAAACAAGGAACCCCCCCAATACACTTACGTTTAGATCGGGTTGTTGTTAAGACGAATCTATTTAGGGTCTATTATGAGAGAGTATGATAAGAGTTTAAATATCTATTTGTGCCAAGTCAACTAAATCAATATCATTATCCAACAACCAAGACAAAAACCAACAATTATCTTGTACTCCTTCTAGCGTCTACATGATAAAATATATACTAATAACAATAATATCTCAAGTAAGGGTTGATACATGTTCTTGAAAAAAAGACATGTAATTAACTTGCAAGTGTATTACATCATAAGAGGTACATTAATGCATATCAAGTGTCCCATATCAAATTATAAAATTAATATATTGGTTGACACAATATAAATAAGGTCCTCATGACAAATTTCATCAAAGTTAGTGCATGCGTGTCAAAATCACTACTATTAAAGTGCGAGGTACAATCCTACTAAGAATGAGAAATTCTAGAATTTATTAACTCTAAATTAAATTCAGTATAGTATAATATCAAGTCTCAATTGTCAAATCCTACAAAAGAAATGGGGTCCAAACCCTAAATATCAATTATTTTTGCTTTAGGGTCTATAAATAATTTTCACCAAGTAATAGTACTCAACAAGTAATTTTGAGCATATTAAATGTTTTAAATTCACCTATTCATAATAAAATTTGGAATACGCAACTTCCTAGGGGTTACTAACTAATGTTTAACATTAAAATTAATTTAGGTGGATTTAACAACTACGCATATAAAAGGAGAAGAGTAGAAAGTCACTTGCCTCATACGCACGCCCCGAAAGTTTAGTTCCTCTTTGGTGAAGAAGGACTCTCTTAAAGATACTCGAAAAATAGTCCTAGAAAAATAATCTTTAACCCTCCCTTCTTCAAAGTTTAAAACCGTATATTTAAATGTATATATACGAGTTAGGGTATTGGTTTGTAATTTAAAAATAGTTGGGTGGTATGTTGAGTTGGGTATTTTTAAGAAAACTATAAGGGCGAAATTGTTTTCTTAGAAAATAATGAAGGAAACAATCTAGAACCCTCTGCCTAAAACTTTATCAACCGGCAATATATATAAGTAAACAAAGGCCTTACAGTGCCAATCCTAATTGAAACCCACCAGCTTCCATTCCCAGTTATCAAAGCTGACTAACGCCTCTATTACTGTATATATATATATAGGCAGGCTCCTGTGCACACTAAGTTTGCACAGTGCTGGTGCACACCAGTTTTTTTAAAGCATTAAAAAAATATTTTTGAATTGATTTTTTTATGTGATATTTAAACATTTTAACGGACTCCTGTAAAAAAATCAGCTAAAGAAAACTTTTTTTGCTATTTTTAAAAAATCGGTCAAACTTTCGCAGGTTTTAAAGTGCTTAAAAGCAGCGAAAGTTTGACCGATTTTTAAAAATAGCAAAAAAAAGTTTTTTTAGCTGATTTTTTTTACATGGGGCCTTCGAAATGTTTAAATATCACACAAAAAATCAACTCAAAAATATTTTTTTTACTATTTAAAAAAAATGATGTGCAAACTTAGTGTGCACATGAGCTTGGCTCTCTCTCTCTCTCTCTCTCTCTCTCTCTATATATATATATATATATATATATATATTACCTATATTAATGTTTATAAACATACTTTTCCCTAACAACCATTTCATTATATCATGAAATGCCTCCGCAAATCATTTGTCATTAAATACTTCTTTTTCTATTAAAACCTTCCAACTTGCACTATACCAAAACGCGCCTTTAGTTTACACAATTTTATAGTTAAAGGTCCCACATATATCTATGCTAGCTTCCCCTTCTTGTCGAACCTCATAACCCCCTTCATGGGAGACACCCGCACCAAAACCTGGTCACCAACCTTTAACTCTATGTGCCTCCTATGTTCGTCAGCGTAGTTCTTCTGCCTGTTCTGAGCTATCCGAATGCGCCCTCAGATTAGCTCAATCTTGGCAGTGATGTCCTGAATCATCTCTGGACCCAATAACTTGTTGTTCCCCACATCTAACTAGCAAGCGGTAGAACGATTAGGCCGTCCATACAGTGCCTCAAATGGTGCCATACCAATGGTGAATTTTTTAGAGCTGTTATACGTAAACTCCACCAAAGGAAGATACTGCTCCCATCCTCCCCTAAAGTCAAGTATGCACATCCGCAGCATATCCTCTAACATCTGATTGACTCTCTTTGTCCACCCATCTTTCTATGGGTGATACGCTATACTCAAATGTAAATTCGTGTCCCGATCAGACACAATATTAATCGAAACCCCATATAGTCGTACAATCTCAACAATAAAAAACCGTGCATACTACTAATCTTAAAATCCATCCGAACCAAAAGAAAATGGGTTACCTTCATCAATCGATCCACTATCACCCATATGGAGTCGTGACCCCGCTGCGATGTCGGTAGCCTAATAATAAAATCCATGAAGATACTCTCCCACTTACACACCAGAATCTCGATTGGTTGTAGCATCCCTGTCGATCTCTAGTGGTATACCTTCACTAGATGATTGGTAAAACACTTCAAGACAGACTTCGCTATATCCCACTTTATCCCCGACCATAATACTGCCTGAACATATCCTGTTACATCTTATCCCCACCGAAATGTATCACAAATTCGGACCTATGAGATTCTGACATCACTTCATCTCTCAAATCCTCATCCTATGGAACCATGAGTCTCTCATTAAAATATAAACCACCCTATAAACTGATTGAGTATGACTCTTCCCTACTAGCTAACAACTGGCAAACCCTGTCCTAGCAACACTGATCCCCTGCTTGTGCTTTCACTACCCTCATAACAATCTCGAGTATGACAGATAATACATACATGCAAGCTCTGGAAACCTCATCATCGTTTCAAATCTCTCTCCACTTTTCCTTCTATATCTCCACTATCTCCCCTGCAGGCCATCGGCTCAATGCGTCTGCCACCATGTTTGCCTTTCCAGGATGATACTAAATATCAAACTTCTTATACTCACAAACTCCAACCAACTCCTCTGCCTTATACTCAGATCTTTCTGTGTGAAAAGATACTGAAGAGATTTATGGTCCATGAATAGGATAAAATGTTCCCCCAACAGATAGTGCCTCCAAATCCTCAAGGCAAATACAATTGTAACTAGCTCTAAGTCATGCGAGGGGCAATTCCTCTCGCGGGGACTAAGCTTACGCGATGTATAAGCTATAACCCTCTCCTCCTACTGTAATACACCCCCAAGTCCCTACAAGGATGCATCAGTGTAGACCCTATTCTCCACTCCTCACCTGGGCAGTGTAAGTTGTGACACCCCGACTAATTAAATACCGGGTAGCTACTCCTTTATTAAATTAATACAAAATGTCAAGTTGGTCCAGTTAATAGCATCACTGTCGAAAACATTTTAATGATTACTAACCACCTAGTATTTAAAAAGTAAGTTGCCAAATTTTAAGTTAAGCCTGGTTAACATGCAATAAAAGAATAATGGAAGAACAACATAAATCCATTCACCATAAATAAGTAATCAAATAACCAACAAATAGTAATAAGTCCGGAGGAAAGCTCCTCACAACAATCTCACAACTGAAAATAATATGACAAGTCTGAAACCTGGATTAATTACATGTCCGAAGTCTGAATAACTGAAATAAATGAAATATCTCTAAAAGAAATGGGCGACATGCCCTACAACTGATAAATGATGGATATAGAGTCAAGATAGATGAAGCGTCTATAATCAAGGTCCTGTAACTTCCACAAACAGCTACAGCTCGTCACCTGAATGAGGATCCTAAGCATGGTGTCCTTGTGGCGGGGCACCTAAAATGGTTTTTACAAAAAAAATATATTTGAAAGCAAACGGGTCAGAGCCCGAAAGTGGAGAGTATTTTGAAAACAGCAAGTGCTTTAATAACATTTAAAACAATAAATGCACGATACATGTTAGGATGTGCTCTTACATGAAATACTCACCTCTCGTCTAACTGTGCACTCCTAACGTTCCTGTACCCATTCATGTGTTTTCTCATAACTATCTAGTTCAAAAGAGTTTCTAACACTTCTACTCAGTTCGCGTTTTAATTCCATCCTTAATAATTAAATAGAGAGTTCTACTTAAATTCTCGGATTTCCAATTATTAACAAAACCATTTATTGATATATGTCCCCTTTTATCTTTTCATAACGTTACAATAACTACTCACAGTTTAACATAATAAATTCCTTTCCATATAACCGTATATTATTCACATCATAAATATACAATATAAGTACCCCGAGGCTAAGCTGCGGTGCACACATACTCTGCTATCCATCCCGATACATCACGTACATAAGGATTACAAATTCCGAATCTCTCAGAAATTGTTAGAATAATCACCACACACAAAAATGGAGGCGAACATAATTCAACATATCCATGGTCACGTACATACCTACGCTCCATAGTCAGCTGGCTTAATAACTCACAATTAAGTCGTTCCCTTGAACTATGTCCTCTAGGTACCACTCTAAATCCGGGCACACAAGGAATAGATGGCCCTAAGCGAACATAAACCTCCCGTGATAGCAAGTATGGTAGGTATGTCATACACGTAAAAATCATACACTAAGCATACACACATCTTAGATATCTTAATATTAATAAAGGTATACTCTACATCCTTATACCATTATTCTAATTTACATATTTTAAGTCTCCCGGTAATATGGAGTTTAAACTGTCGACACGTCCCACGTCATAATTTCTTATACTTAAAACCTATCTCAGATAGATTATTAAATTCCTATTATTCCCACATATAACATCTTTATTCCTAAGGTCCTTACTTCTGCCCCAAACCTCATTAAATTATTCAAATTTACACTTTTAACCCAAATATTGTCTCACTTATCGAATTTCATTAAAGTAGAATAATTCCTCGAATCGAATTCTAATAAAGGTCCAAATTTCATAGCCATGCCTACTGGTCCTCCTTAAGTTTAAGGGCATTCATAAGGTCACCAATAATATTTTCCAAGGGTTAACTTCATTAAAATTTAAATAGGGAAAAACTTTACTCATTCTAGGAAGGTCGATCGATCGACCTTTTCCTTCGATCGATCGATGGTGGTCGATCGATCGACTAATGAACATCGATCGATCGAACGCACCAGGTATGGCTACGGACTGCTTCGTTTTGCAGTTTCCAAATCATCCCAAAACACCATTAACATGCATGAAATTCTATTCTAACGTTATAATATCATCATATAACCATCCTACAACATTGTTAACGTTCTAAAACCAATAATTCATCAACCAAGGGCTATGTTTGGATCAAATCTTCATCAAGAACCCTAATTTCCTATTTCTTTCAAGAACACTAATAAATATCTTCTTAAATCCGTTTTTAGATCATCAAGGGTCATAATTTTGAATTCATAGTTCGTCCAGAATGTTACTACATGCAGTCCCTAACATAATTCATAGTTTTAAACTTTCAATTCATGGGTCTATATCATCTTCCAAGATAAATTCGATAATTCCTAAACATGGAAAAGCATAGCATTGAATCAATTGTAATTAAACCACTTGCCTCTAATCTTTCTCTGAATTTGAGGTTGAATCTTGAAGGTTGAATTGCCTTCTCTCTCTCTCTGCAGAATTCTTCTCTTCCTCTCTTTCTCTACAAGTTCTTCTCAATGTGTTAATGGAGGCGGGGTTAGTTTTTTGCCAAGCTTTAAGGTTTCTAACTTCTCCCGTAGCCCACTACCTAAATTGGGGTTGGAAAGTGGCTTAGTGGGTTAATACTAAGTCAGATTTTTAACTCTAATTTTCGTGGGTTTTAATTACCCAATTTCTGAAATTACCAAAATGCCCTTATAAGTTACCGGTATGGCCCAATAATGCCCCGGGACCCAAACTTAACCCCCGGCTAGTGTTTTCTGACTATTTCGACCCTTTCGGACGCGTTGGCGCACTCAAAATGACCATACGGGTGATAAAAATAAAATTTACTTTTTAATTCAAATACTTATTTTCCTGACGCGACCGTCACGCGCGTCCCAACAAAATTTCCCAAATTTTCGTATTTCAATCTCGCGACAATTTCAATATTTCCAATATTCATATATTGCCATATATACACATTATAATCAATTACTAACTCACATCTCGTTAATATTTTATCCGGATTAATTTTCAATTAATACACATTTAATTCAATTAATCCCAAAAATAAATATCACAGAAAATACTGGGTATTACATACTTCCCCCCTAATAACTGAATTTCGTCCCGAAATTCGGAACTAGAAAATACCCGGTAAGAACAACTCTGGATAACGTTCGCGCATCTCATCCTCGCGCTCCCATGTGGACTCATCGACATTATGATGTCGCCACTGAACACGCACTAACGGAACTATCTTTGACCGCAGTTTCCGCTCACTTCGGTCCAAAATAGCAATCGGCCCCTCCTCGTAGGAGCTATCAGGATGGAGATCAATGTCCTCCAAGGCAATGTGAGAATGAGCCAAATCGTCTCTAAGATATTTCCTTAGCGAGGAAATATGAAACACATCGTGAATCCGATGCAAATGCTCCGGTAACCCAAGCCTATACGCAACCGGTCCAATCCGCTCAATAATAGGAAATGGTCCCACATATCTCGGTGACAACTTCCCTTTCTTCCCGAAATGCATAATCCCCTTCATAGGAGATACTCTGAGCAAAACCTGGTCCCCCACTTGGAACTCCCTGAAGAACCTCTTCGCATCAGCATAGCTCTTCTGCCGATCCTGAGCTACCCGAATGCGACTCTGAATCAACTCTATCCTCGCCGAAGTATCCTGAATCACTTCCGGCCCAAGTAGCTTGTTGTCCCCCACTTCCAACCAACATGTTGGGGAACGACAAGGTCTACCGTACAACGCCTAAAATGGAGCCATGCCAATGGTGAACTGGTAGGAGTTGTTGTAAGCAAACTCCACCAGTGGAAGATACTGCTCCCATCCACCCTCAAAATCAATGGTGCACATACGTAGCATGTCCTCCAACATCTGATTTGTACGCTCGGTCTGCCCATCGGTCTGCGGGTGGTACGCCGTACTCAACCACAACTCCGTGCCCATGGACTGCTAAAAACTTTCCCAAAACCGTGAAACAAATATCTTGTCTCTGTCAGACACGATATTTAGGGGTACACCGTGAAGTCTCACTATCTCTGCAATAAAGCGCTGGGCATACTGTCCCGCAGTGTAATCTGTCCTTACGGGTAGAAAATGAGCGACTTTGGTCAACCTGTCCACAATTACCTAAATGGAGTCGTGACCTCTCTGTGACGTAGGCAACCCTGTGATAAAGTCCATGGATATGCTCTCCCACATCCACATCGGGACCTCCAATAGCTGTAGAAGTCCTGTCGGTCTCTGATGATCCACTTTTACTAGCTGACAAGTGGCGCATTTCGAAAAAAACACGGCAATATCTCTCTTCATCCCGCTCCACCAATACTGTCGTCTCATGTCTTGGTACATTTTGTCCCCACCGGGATGTACCGCGAATCGTGAGCCGTGCGACTCTGCTATTACCTCATGTCGCAATTCCTCCCCTTCCGGAACTACCAATCTCCCATTGAAGCGTAATCCCCCGTCTGAGCTAACGGTATAGGACTCGGCTCCCTCTGCTAATAATCGAACTATCTGCTCCTGACAGAACGAGTCATTTGCTTGTGCCCTTACTACCTTCGTGACAATCTGTGGTGTAACGGTCATCACAGACATGAACGATCGGGTCACTGCATCCTGGTGTCCCAATTCCTTCCACTTTGCCTTCCACACATCTGCCACCTCATCTAATGGTCTACGGCTCAACGCGTCTGCTACCACGTTAGCCTTCCCCGGGTGATATTGGATATCAAACTGATAGTCCTTCACAAACTCAAGCCACCTTCCCTGCCGCATATTCAACTCCTTCTGCGTGAATAGGTACTGTAGGGACTTGTGGTCTGTGAACAATCGAAACTTCTCCTCCAAAAGGTAATGTCTCCAAATCCGAAGGGCAAATACCACTGCCGCCAACTCCAAGTCATGGGTGGGGTAGTTCTTCTCGTGAGGCTTAAGCTTACGGGAAGCATAAGCTATGGCCTGACTCTCCTGTTGTAACACACCTCCAAGTCCTTGCAAGGACGCATCGGTGTAAACTAGATACTCAACTCCCGATCTCGGCAATGCTAACACAGGTGCTGAGGTCAACTTTTCCTTCAACTCATCGAATGCCAACTGACAGGCATCACTCCAAATGTACGGCACACCTTTACGAGTCAGATGTGTCAAAGGACCTACTATCTTCGAAAATCCTCGAATAAACCTCCTGTAATATCCTTCTAAACCCAAGAAACTACGGATCTCTGTCGGTGTCGTGGGCTATCCCCACTCCCTCACCGCGGATACCTTCCCCGGATCAACAGATATCCCTCGGTCGGAAATAATATGCCCCCAAAACTGAACCTCCTTCAGCCAAAACCCGCACTTCTCATATTTTGCATACAGCTCGTTTTGACGTAGCGTCTGCAAAACTTGTCTCAAGTGCTCAGCGTGCTCCTCCTCTATCTAGGAGTAAACCAGAATATCATCAATGAAGACAATGACAAACTGATCTAGGAAATCTCTGAACACTCTATTCATCAAGTCCATAAACACGGCTGGAGCATTGGTCAAACCAAAAGGCATAACCCGAAACTCGTAAGAACCATATCTCGATAAGAACGCAGTCTTCGAGACGTCCTCTTCCCTGATACGCAACTGATGGTATCCCGATCGCAAATCAATCTTCAAGAAGAAGGAAGCTCCTCTCAACTGGTTGAATAGGTCATCGATTCGAGGCAACGGATATTTATTCCGTATCGTGACCTTGTTCAACTCTCGGTAGTCCACACACAATCTCAGTGAACCATCTCTCTTCTTCACGAACAATACAGGGGAACCCCAGGGCGAAGTACTCCTCCGTATAAACCCCTGACCCAATAACTGCTCAATCTGATCTCGTAGCTCTCGCATCTCTGCCGGAGCCATACGGTACGGTGCGCGTGCTATAGGTCTCGTATATGGTAGTAAGTCTATGACAAAGTCTATCTCTCGACTGGGGGGTAATCTAGGTATATCCTGAAATACATAGGCAAACTCTCTAACAACCGGAATCAAATCAAGTGGTATCACCACCTCCTTAGAGGTCTCCTCCTCTATATAGTACAAATGAGTGGACGATCCTCCCTCGGAACGAGGCATCGCCACCAAAAACATCTCCCGCCCGGGAATGGCAAAGATAATACTCCTACTGAAACAGTCAATCATGGCTCAGTACGCGACAAGACAATCCATACCAATAATGGCATCATACTCGGTCATCTCTAATACTAACATATCTGCAGGTAATACCAAACTAACAATCTCTACCCCCACTCCCCGGCATATAAAGAAAATAAGTGACCCACTCCCCAATGGTGAGTCTACACACGTCACTGTGCTCTATGCTGTGGCTAACAACCCTAAGGCTTTCGCAAAATGTGTAGCTATAAAGCAATGTGTTTCCCCCGTATCAAACAAAACCCAACCCATAGTACCATGGATAGGAAACATACCCTCAATCGCGGGTGGTGCCTGTGGAGCTGCTGCCTGGTGGACGTTATAGACACGTCCATACTGTAACTACCCCTGCTGCACAGGAACTGCTGGAATGGCTGGTAGTGCTGGCACCTGGGCTGGAGCTGGGAGAGCAGGTGGAAAAAGTAGCCTTTGTGGCTCATGTCGAGCACCCTGCTGCTGCTGCGGGGCCCTGCCCCTATCAGGACAGTCCTAGAATTTATGGCCAGTCTTGCCACAAATGAAACACTTCCTCGGGAAGTTCCCCCCTCTCTGTCCCTGCTGCCCCCGGCCCTGGTGGCCGTTACCGTTCCTCCACTGGCCCTGCTGAAACTGCTGTTGACCATTCTGACCCTGCTGGTTCTGATGGCCGTTCGGACCCTGATGGCCCTGTCGGAAACCTCCATGTCCGTGCCTAAAATTTCCCGACCTGAACCTCTTATGATCCCCCTGCTGGGAACCCTGATCACCCTGCCTCTGTCCCTGAACAGAATGTGCCCCACTGGCACCATTTCCCCCAGTCATGCCCTGATGGCTGGACTCTCCTGACCTCTTGCCTTCAGCCATGTGAAAGCGATGATCCTGGCAGTGTAACAGTGCAGCGTTAACCACATCAGAATAAGTGGCCAACGATAGGTTCCCCAACAAATGCTGACGGATCCTCCAAGTCAACCCGTCCGTAAATTTCTGTATTTTCTTCTCCTCTGTAGGTATCTCATCTGGGATAATATTCAGCAAATTGGTGAATTCAGCCTCATACTCGGCCACAGTCTTACCCTTTTGTCGAAGGTTCATCAACTTCCTCCTCATTTCCGTGTGAACAGCAGACAAAAAGTACTTGCGGTCGAACCGCACCCAGAACTCCTGAATCGTGAGAGTATCTCTCTCCTCCACGGTGGTAATAGACTCCCACCACTGTAGTGCAGATCCCACTAGCTTAAAAGTAGCTAGTACCTACCTCTGAACATCAGTGCACTCATACATCCTCAAGTGCCTCTGTATATCCTTCCTCCACTGACTCGAAACTACCACATCGGAGCTACCTGCAAACTCCGGTGGGTGTGCTTTTTGAAAAGCATCACGTACACGTTCCCAAGCAGACGGGAATGCAAATGCCTGAACTGGCACGGCTACTGGCGCCTGGGGTGGTGCCTGCTGTACAACGGTAAGAGCGGTATTTACCGCCTAGGCTACAATGGCTGCAACCTCAGCGGCATTCATAGTGCCCTGTATTGGAGCTGGCTGTGGCTCGGGCTGTGCATCCCTGGGAACTCGCTGCGCACGTCGTGGAGGCATCTGAAATAAGAATGAAGTTTATAAGTTCGCAGTTATAAACTTAAAATAGCTGAAGAACGTAGCATATACAAAAGAATACAACAGTCCTAAAATATAGGGCTCTACATCAAAGAAAGTTCAGCGAAAACATAATAAGCCGTTCAGATCCTAAAGGACACTAGAACCTGATGCTCTGATACCACCTGTGACACCCCGACTAATTAAATACCGGGTAGCTACTCCTTTATTAAATTAATACAAAATGTCAAGTTGGTCCAGTTAATAGCATCACTGTCGAAAACATTTTAATGATTACTAACCACCTAGTATTTAAAAAGTAAGTTGCCAAATTTTAAGTTAAGTCTGGTTAACATACAATAAAAGAATAATGGAAGAACAACATAAATCCATTCACCATAAATAAGTAATCAAATAACCAACAAATAGTAATAAGTCCGGAGGAAAGCTCCTCACAACAATCTCATAACTGAAAATAATATGACAAGTCTGAAACCTGAATTAATTACATGCCCGAAGTCTGAATAACTGAAATAAATGAAATATCTCTAAAAGAAATGGGCGACATGCCCTACAACTGATAAATGATGGATATAGAGTCAAGATAGATGAAGCGTCTATAATCAAAGTCCTGTAACTTCCACAAACAGCTACAGCTCGTCACCTGAATGAGGATCCTAAGCATGGTGTCCTTGTGGCTGGGCACCTAAAATGGTTTTTACAAAAAAAATATATTTGAAAGCAAATGGGTCAGAGCCCGAAAGTGGAGAGTATTTTGAAAACAGCAAGTGCTTTAATAACATTAAAAACAATAAATGCACGATACATGTTAGGACGTGCTCTCACATGAAATACTCACCTCTCGTCGAACTGTGCACTCCTAACGTTCATGTACCCATTCATGTGTTTTCTCATAACTATCTAGTTCAAAAGAGTTTCTAACACTTCTACTCAGTTCGCGTTTTAATTCCATCCTTAATAATTAAATAGAGAGTTCTACTTAAATTCTCGGATTCCCAATTATTAACAAAACCATTTATTGATATCTGTCCCCTTTTATCTTTTCATAACGTTACAATAACTGCTCACAGTTTAACATAATAAATTCCTTTCCATATAACCGTATATTATTCACATCATAAATATACAATATAAGTACCCCGAGGCTAAGTTGCGGTGCACACATACTCTGCTATCCATCCCGGTGCATCACATACATATGGATTACAAATTCCGAATCTCTCAGAAATTGTTAGAATAATCACCACACACAAAAATGGAGGCGAACATAATTCAACATATCCATAGTCACGTACATACCTACGCTCCATAGTCAGCTGGCTTAATAACTCACAATTAAGTCGTTCCCTTGAACTATGTCCTCTAGGTACCACTCTAAATCCGGGCACACAAGGAATAGATGGCCCTAAGCGAACGTAAACCTCCCGTGATAACAAGTATGGTAGGTATGTCATACACGTAAAAATCATACACTAAGCATACACACATCTTAGATATCTCAATATTAATAAAGGTATACTCTACATCCTTATACCATTATTCCAATTCACATATTTTAAGTCTCCCGGTAATATGGAGTGTAAACTGTCGACACGTCCCACGTCATAATTTCTTATACTTAAAACCTATCTCAGATAGATTATTAAATTCCTATTATTCCCACATATAACATCTTTATTCCTAAGGTCCTTACTTCTGCCCCAAACCTCATTAAATTATTCAAATTTACACTTTTAACCCAAATATTATCTCACTTATCGAATTTCATTAAAGTAGAATAATTCCTCGAATCGAATTCTAATAAAGGTCCAAATTTCATAGCCATGCCTACTGGTCCTCCTTAAGTTTAAGGGCATTCATAAGGTCACCAATAATATTTTCTAAGGGTTAACTTCATTAAAATTTAAATAGGGAAAAACTTTACTCATTCTGGGAAGGTCGATCGATCGACCTTTTCCTTTGATCGATCGATGGTGGTCGATCGATCGACTGATGAACATCGATCGATCGAACGCACCAGGTATGGCTACGGACTGCTTCGTTTTGCAGTTTCTAAATCATCCCAAAACACCATTAACATGCATGAAATTCTATTCTAACGTTATAATGTCATCATATAACCATCCTACAACATTGTTAACGTTCTAAAACCAATAATTCATCAACCAATGGCTATGTTTGGATCAAATCTTCATCAAGAACCCTAGTTTCCTATTTCTTTCAAGAACACTAATAAATCTCTTCTTAAATCCGTTTTTAGATCATCAAGGGTCATAATTTTGAATTCATAGTTCGTCCAGAATGTTACTACATGCAGTCCCTAACATAATTCATAGTTTTAAACTTCCAATTCATGGGTCTATATCATCTTCCAAGATAAATTCGATAATTCCTAAATATGGAAACGCATAGCATTGAATCAATTGTAATTAAACCACTTGCCTCTAATCTTTCTCTGAATTTGAGGTTGAATCTTGAAGGTTGAATTGCCTTCTCTCTCTCTCTGCAGAATTCTTCTCTTCCTCTCTTTCTCTACAAGTTCTTCTTAATGTGTTAATGGAGGTGGGGTTAGTTTTTTGCCAAGCTTTAAGGTTTCTAACTTCTCCCGTAGCCCACTACCTAAATTGGGGTTGGAAAGTGGCTTAGTGGGTTAATACTAAGTCAGATTTTTAACTCTAATTTTCGTGGGTTTTAATTACCCAATTTCTGAAATTACCAAAATGCCCTTATAAGTTACCGGTATGGCCCAATAATGCCCCGGGACCCAAACTTAACCCCCGGCTAGTGTTTTCTGACTATTTCGACCCTTCTGGACGCGTTGGCGCACTCAAAATGACCATACGGGTGATAAAAATAAAATTTACTTTTTAATTCCAATACTTATTTTCCTGACGCGACCGTCACGCGCGTCCCAACAAAATTTCCCAAATTGCCGTATTTCAATCTCGCGACAATTTCAATATTTCCAATATTCATATATTGCCATATATACACATTATAATCCAATACTAACTCACATCTCGTTAATATTTTATCCGGATTAATTTTCAATTAATACACATTTAATTCAATTAATCCCAAAAATAAATATCACAGAAAATACGGGGTATTACATAAGTATGGTCATACTGAACAAACGACACCCACTTGCGAGGCAGATTTATCATCGGACTCGTAATCTTTGTGAAACCTCGAATGAATCACCTATAGTATCTGTCCAAGCCTAGGAAATTGTGAACCTTGGTAGGAGTTATGGGTTGTCCCCACTCCCTGACCACCGATACCATACTCGAATCAACTACTATACCCCATTCAGACACAATATGGCCAAAAAACTGCACCTCCCGAAGCTAAAACCCACATTTCTCATATTTGGCATACAATTGGCGATCCCGTAGTGTTTGTAAAACCATCCGCAAATATTAGGCATGTTCATCCTAAGAGCGAGAGTAAACCAGAATATCCTTGATGAACACGATTACAAACTGGTCAAGGAATTCTCTAAAAACCTAGTTCATCAAATTTATGAATACTTCTGGCGCATTAGTGAGCCCAAATGACATCACCCTAAACTCTTATAACCTATACCATGTCAGAAAAGTATTCTTAGGAATGTCCTCCTCCCTGACCCACAACTGATGATAGCTGGATCTCATATCTATCTTGGAAAAATAAGATGCCCCCTCAGCTGGTCGAACAGATCATCGATCCGAGGCAGTGGATACTTATTACGGATCGTGACCTTGTTCAAATCCTTGTAATCGATACACAACTAAAGCGATTTGTCCTACTTCTTGACGAACAACATCAGCGCACCCCACGGTGATGTACTCCACTTGATGAAACCATTCCCTAGGAGCTGATGAATATTCTCCCTCAACTCTCGCATCTTGAATGGGGCCATACGATAAGGTGCTCGGGAGGTAGGTCTCTTACCCGACGCTAAATCCATAACAAACTCAATTTCCTGACTAGGCGATAAACCGGGTATCTCCTGAAATATATCCTCAATCTGCCTCACCACTGGAATTGAGTCTAAGGATACAACCACCTCCCGTGAGGTATCCTCCTTAGTGTAGTACAAATGAGTGCTTGACCCTCCCTCAGGAAGAGGCATCTACAATAAAAACATCTCATGTGCTGGAATTGAGAACACAATAGTTCTCCAGAAAGAATCCACCATCGCTCGATATCCAGCCAACCAATCCATACCTAGAATGACATCGTACCCCTCCATGTCTAACAGAAGAAGGTTAGCGGCTCAACACAATCTACCCATATCAATATCCACACCCCTACAGATCGAATGTATAAGTGACCCACTACCTAACAGTGACTCCACACACCTAAGAAGATTACCAGCTGTCTATAATAGACCGAAAAGTCATGTGCAAATCTAGTCTATACGAAAGATGTGATGCCATAGTATAAAAAAAATCCTACCCTCAAGTTCGTGAATAGGAAATGTACGCTCTACTGCTGGCGGTGCCTATGGGGCCTGTTGTATGATGGCTTATCAGATGTTATAAACATGTCCGAACTGTAATTGCCCCTGCTGTAGTGGGAAAATGGGTGTGATGCTGCAGATGGCCTCTGTGCCTGCTGCTCTTGCGGGTACCCTGTTGCTTTGGTACTCTACCCTACAGTGGGCAATCTATCCTCTTGTGTCTTGTATGTCCACAAATAAAGCACTGGCATGGGAAATCTCTTTTCCTTTTGCCCAAATGGCCCTGACGATGCAGACCCTGCTGTTGGCCCTAATAGCCTCGACCTTGTTAGCCTCCCCCATTGTTCCCTTAGCTCAGATGGCCTTGAGGAACCTTTTAATGCTGAGGACCCTGTTGGCCCTGTCTGTAACCTCCATCGGGTCGATATCCCCCAGATCCCCATGTGGGGGATCTCTCCCCTGATGTTTTCCTGACTACTATTGCTGTGGTGCTCTACTAGCACCGCTCCCTCCTGCCTTTTCCGACTAGCTAGGCTCACCTCGTCTCTTTTTTACCTTCACATGGAAGCAATGGTCCTGGAAGTGTAAAAGTGTGGCATTGACGACATTTGTGTAAGTTATCAATGCAGGGTTACTAATCAAGTGCTGCCTGATCCTCATCTTCTTCCTTTCCTCATTATTCACCTTGTCTGATACAAAATTAGCCAAACGAGTGAACTCATTTTTGCACTCGACTACTGAGCGGTCACCATGAGTTACCTCACTGAAATTCTTTCGCATCTCTGTCTTAAATGTTGGTGGAAAGTATTTGTGGTCAAATCGCACCAAGAAATCTACAATAGATATCATGTGTAAGAGGGTACTTTAGATTATAGATGGATGCGTAACCCCTTTGAAGTATAGTGATGATAAGTTAATTAGCCAAAACCTTGGATTAGTGATAGAACATGCAAATACAAACCTAATGAAGATAAGACTCAGTCTAAACTCACAAATATCTCGCGTATAATCAGGAAAGTAGTAAAGAAACGTAGAATTTAACTAGAGGGAGAGATAAGTAAGCACCCTAGATACACCTTAGTAGGCAGGTAGAAACACACCAACCACCCTCAAGATATCTGTCAAGTATTAAAAGCTTCATAATAAATAACATTGGTGAGTGAGTAAACCCTCTGGTTTGCAATAACTCTTTCTGATGTGTATTCTCTCTAGCAATAACTCCTAAGCTCTAAAAAGATCATCCTCTCCTCAGGGGTGGTTGGGGTCTTTAAACAACCCCCCACACTATCCCCGAGGCAACTCAGTCATTAAAGACTATGAAAGACATCCCTCATACTTTATGTCACAACATATGCCTGATGCCCTAGTTATCTCCACGCCATAAACATTAAATGCCAAGACATGCCTTTTGCCTAACCACTGTGGGTTAGGGGGATGATATCGCAGAGTTAGCTCACCAACTGACTGACAGTCCCAAATACCACGGTGGTTTACTCGAGTGTAGGTCTGATATTATTTAGCTGGCTAGTGACATCACCTACCATAGATGTGACCTTAAGTAGAGGGCTGTTTGGTTCATAACTCAATGCCCGATGGAGCTAAAAGCTGCTCCTTCCGAGGTTCCACGATCAGGATCCTTCGATATTTTACCAGGTAGATCTAAGATGGTCACGACCATCCCCAACGGTGCCTTACTTCTCAATCCTCCAAACCAAGTCCCTCTAAAGTTCCCCCGGTGAGGTCATTCGATAGGGCATGAAATCTCTCCCAGGCCTTGCCAAGCCTGGTCTCTCGCGAGTACCGTTTGACCTCACATTAAAACTCTTTATTATTCTCGTTACATGATTACAACCGTTATAGCTTACAGTAAATATAAACAAAGGTACAATATGACTAATACAATAAGCTAAAATACAGGTTATCATGCTAAGCTGCCTCGTTTGAGCTACCACGCTGAGATGCCACGTCAAGCTGCCATGGTGACTTAATCCCCAAAACACTATTACTAATGTGGAATTACTTCTAATCTCAGAATTACCTTCAAGCCCCCTCTACATTTTCCCCTTCTTGGAGAGATTTGTTGGAGCAAGAAATGTCTGTACGAAATTTCTCAATCCGATGAACCCTCTCTATGTGAAAAATTCTGGCCTCCTCTATTCGTTAGAACCGCAACCTTATAGTCTCTCTGAAAAAGTAAAATTCTCCCCGATGTACCTGAGCCGGAGCTCCACTTTTTCCTCATGCTGGGCCTCAACCATTCTAGCTTTATTATTTGAAATTCTCCCGAAAGGCCTACAAAGCTTCTCAAATACTCGTTTGGACTTTTGGCAAGTGAAATTCTCCCTTGTAATGCTTTGCTATCTTCAAAAAAGCAGAAACTCTCCCCGATGTAACTGAGTCACGAATTAAACAACGTTCGAACTTGTGGTGAGGGACATAGTAGCTTTTTGGAATAGTTGGGACATGTTTTTCATTGGGCCTTATTGGATATGTCAGATAAAAATTCTGGTGCCAAAACTGAAACTTGTTAAGAAGGCAACCTCTTTTATTTCCTAGGCGTCGCTTCGTAAGTGAGGTGGCGCTGTCTTTTTAACTGTCAGAACACTTCCCGAAGTGCCACCTGTTAATTTGAAATGATTATAGGCGGCTGTGCACGAGCGATGGTAGGAAACCCAAAGGACAAGTTTCAAGAACTTCAAACGTCTTTTTAAACTTCAAAACCCTTCTCTTTTCCTTTATCTTCTTTAAGCTCCCCGCTTTCTTAGAGAGAGAAACTATGCGCAAACTCCATTGTCTCCCAAGCTTTTACCTATCTTCTTCCTTGTCTCCTCCTTTACGCCACCTACTGTGGTTGTGCATCTCCCTCTTTATTCCCAACTCTTCTTTTAATGAGCTTTTTTATATTTCTGTTATCTGTAATGTCCTCATCCAGTAATACTACCACGTCTGCCACCAGTGCGCCACCTTCCATCTCTGGCACTACCGCCGTCTCAAGCGTCGCTGCTCTGAGTGTTTCTCGTCAGGAGCAACTGCATTTCTATCACCGGGCACCTATCTTTGGTGAAGACAATAAATTTTCTGACGCATGCATAACTTGCCATTTTTCGTCCAAGTTAGACCCTTTACTGCTGGGTGATGAGGAAATAGATTCATCGAAGTGGGGCTATCTACCCCCAGAGGGGACTCTGCATTTCCGTTTAGACTGTGGTGACTTCCTCTATTCTCAAATTGACTTCGAGGCACCTGGGGGGTCACCAGCTCATTTCAGTACCTGGCACACACATATGCAGAGTTCTCATGCTGATTCTCTTGCCAAAGTTGGGCTTCATCGCACATTCTGGTTCGATGAGTTCACACTCTCTATGCACAACGCTGCGCTCTAAGTGCTAGTCTCCCAATGGAACATCACAACCCACACCTTCTTCACTGCGTGGGGTGAGTTTACTGTTACACTGGAGTACGTCTGTAAACTCCTTGGGTTTGAACCCATGGGTGAATCACCTATGATGATGAGGCTCTGAATGCCGAAGAGGCTGTTGATCGAGCTGAGTTGGACCGAATCTATCGCAGTTGCACTAGTTCCTCGAACAAAGCCACGTTTACTCCCCTCATTAACTATTTTTTTGAAGCTCCAACTTCGAAGGATGTGAGTGCCATAACGGGCAAAGGTAGAGGTACATCTTTGGAATTACCGACCTATATACTTGTGTTGCTCTCACGGTTCTTCCTAATCGGGAAGCCCAACGATCAACCCAGGAGGGACCTGATAAATATCTCTGTCTGTTTGGCCAGGGGATTCAACCTTCCTTTGGCCGCCATCGCCTTGGGTTCCTTCTACACCTGGTTGGATCATACCCATATTAACGTGGAACGATCACTGGGCCATTACAACTTATCTAACTTTTCCAACACCATTATCCTGATGGGCTTCCTTTACACCCACTTTCCTGCTATTGCTGCAAAGTCAGTTTCTCTACCCGTGAGTGAAGGTATCAATCCCCCACGCCTCCTATGTTTCCACAAGAAGCAAAGTCGAAAGGAGATAATGGAGGTTTTTGATCGCTTAGAATCCTTCGTGATGAGGCCATATAGTGAGTCTACCTTTGTCCATAGTTGGGACTTCTTTCCTACTGAAGCCATCATGGTCAGGTTCAATCCCATTGTAAAAGATCCCTCGCAAGCCGTAGTACTTCTTTTCACTCCGGGGGTTCTCCCCTCCTACACTGAATAGGGATACGCTTCAGAGCCTTATAACCCTGATAGATGCAGCAGGCAGTTTGAGTTTGATCAGGGGGCCCCTCGACCTATGTTCCAGGATAACCACCCAAAGGCCACCTTTGCTGAAGCCTGCACTTTCTACACTGTGGCCGCGATTCTTGGTGTGATATCCACCATTGATGGGCGTGTCACCCTTCCTAATGCTACTAGAAAGGGAGACGTATCCACTTCTTTTGCCACTAAGTTCCACTTGGAGCAGTTGGCCATGATCCGTGAGTACATCCAGTCCCCCCTTCAATATCCCCCAGTCCTTTCCTTCTCTTCTTCTGAACTGGGTCTAAAGGGGAACTCCGTGCTTGGGGTTGAGTTACCCCTAAGCCAGACCCCCAAAGAGCCTCCCAGTGAACTTCCCCGTACTACCCCATAATCCCTGTTGCCACGCCTAAACCCAAGGCCGCTGCGACCCCCAAACCATCTGCTCTCACGGCCGAAGCTGCCACGGGAGAAGGGCCTTCTCATCCACTTGCTAAGAAGGATAAGAAATCTAAGTCCAAGGCCCAAGGTCAAATGCAAACTCCATTGGAGGCATTCCCTATTGCCTCCGTTCCCCCTCCCATGTCTCTAAAAGTAGCTGAAGAGCTGAGGAGGTGGGTGTAAGCTGAGGTCAGCAGAATACAGGCCGAGTTCCAACGGCGTGCTATTGTCGTTCCTCCTCCAGGTGCATTTCCCACGATCGTGGTTGATCACAGTGAGCCACCAGTAAAAAGGAGAAGAAGGTAGAGGGTTCCTGAAAGTGGTGGGGCAACGAGCTCAAGGAATAAAACACTGGGTACCAAGTCCCAGAAGAAGCAAACACGTGAGAAACCTGCATCACCCGCTCCTTCTGCTGCTGCTTCTTTACCACCTTCACCAGTGGTCATTCCATCTCGTTCTTCCTCTAGATCCGAGGTATGTGTGTTAGTTTTGTTCTTATTCCTCTTTTCTTAAGTTAGCGCCTTTACTTATTGCCTGATACCTTTGATGCAGGGAGTTGAAGAAGCGAGGGTCAGTCCCCCCAGTCCCCCAGTGAGCAATTTCGTGGGGGAACGTTGCAGTGCCCCTCTATCCACTGCCGCTTTTCCACGTTCTCCCTTAATAGGCCTCACCTATTCTCACCGTTCATCCCCCCATCGAGCAAGAGATGTCACCATGGGTGTTGCTGAGATGTCTGACCAACCCAAGGTAACTGTTCCAGCCTCCTCTGAATTACCCTCGGAGCGAGAGGTTCCTCTGCCCCTTGTTGTGGTCGAGGAAAGTGTCTCTTTGGTAAATTTCTTATCAAGTCTCCCATCTTTTATTTATTTATCCCCTTTCTTTGTTTATCATTTCTAACATGTTGGGATGCTTTAGGTGGAGGTGGCATCGCTGATAGTTAACATTCTCCTTCCTCCTGTATTGACACGACCCCTTACTACGGTTCCTCTTTTCGGTGCCATAACGGGGGTAAGTTAGGTGCATTCTGGCTCATATTCTTGTGTTTACTCCTTGTGTCTAACATTTGGATTTACATTTGCAGCTTTCTCCAAATCTCTCTCCACCTTTTGCTTTGAGTGTCCTTTTACTTTTCCAGCCCCAAGTTGGTGCTACTACTCTCGTTGGGGCATCTCTTGAAGGTCCAACATCTCCTTCCGATGATGCGCCCATGTTGTCCTTAGTACCATATGCTGGCGGGGGGAGTGTGCCTACCGTTGAGGCTTCTACATACAAGGGCCCCGTTGAGGCTGCTGAGGTACTGAGCCTTCCTCCCATGGTTTCTATTCTTATGGCCCCTGTGGTGACTCCGAATCTCGCTCCTACTGCTGCTGAGGTACTTCACTAATTTTGTCTGTATTTTTCAGTTTCTCGAACTTCAACTGTGTTTATGACTTAACAATGAAAACACTTGTTAAGTTTTTTTTTATAAATTCCACCTATAACGGTGACTTAACAATGAAAACACTTGTTAAGATTTTTCCATAAACTCCACCTACAATGGTGACTTAACGACGAAAACACTTGTTAAGATTTTTCCATAAACTCCACCTATAACGGTGACTTAACAACGAAAACACTTGTTAAGATTTTTCCATAAACTCCACTTATAACGATGACTTAACAACGAAAACACTTGTTAAGATTTTTTCATAAACTCCACCTATAACGATGACTTAACAACGCAAACACTTGTTAAGATTTTTTCACAAACTCATTGTTTCTCCTACCTGTTCTCAGGTTGCTCGGGAGGATTCTCCACCAGTTCCTTCGCCCATTGCCTCGCCACATCGTGAACCTGTCTCCTCCAAAGAATCTAGCTATAATGATCATGGTTCCACGACAGGTGCTGCTGCGAAGAGCGAATCTGGGTGCGAGCTTCCTCTGCCTGACTTATCTCCTCCCGCCTTCTGCCTAATGGTACTCTAACGTTCTCCCCAAATTCTTGCCAACCACCATTTGGTCATCGAGCAACTTATGAGCTATTATCCTGAGACCTTCATGGTGGACTGCCTACATTTAAACATCTCAGTTATAAATCGTAAGCTTCAAGGCATGGCCACTGTTATTGCTAAAATTGCCAATACTCTAACTGTGAACGTGACCAGACCCCTCCTCAACCAGTTCTTGGGCTATCTGAGGGAGTTGGGTCATGATGGGCTCCTTTTTGACTGGCTCATTGCACATTTGAAGACTTTGAAGAGCCAGTAGTTGGACAGCCAGAGGGAGCTCTTACAAAAACATCAGGAGGATCAGAGGTCAGAGGAAGCCAAGTTATCGAGCTTGCACCTCTTTTTAAAACCATTGACAAAGAGGTGGATTACCTCGAAGAGGATCTACGCGCGGCAAAGTCGAAATGAGAAAAACTCCTGATTGAGCGCAAACATGAGCAGACAAGGTTGGAGGTTTCTGTCAATGCCCAACGGTCCTGCCAAGCAGGTTCTTCGGGCTTTCCTGAAGATTTTTTCTCTTCTCCGGATCTGTGGTTTCTCCTGGGCCAATGAGTTTTTGTATATGTATTTTCTTCTTCTTCTCCTGTAATTCTTGGGCGATAGCTCCTAATTTTGTAATGCACCAAAGTTCATAAATGGAAAAAGATACTTATTTTTTTATGTCATTTATGTGTTACAACTGTTTACTTTGATTGTGAAGTTCTATAATTCTTTCATCTTTTCTTAAGTTATAGTATAAAGAACTTGTTCACACATCATAATAAAAATAAAGAACTTATGCATTCGTAACAGCCAATTACATCAGTGGTCAAACATAACTGCCTACACATGATAGACTATAACCATTTATTGTTAATCTTGAATGGTTTGTCCTCTTCCATCTTAGAGATTAAGCAATAACCTGATTCATGAGCCTATTTTACAATAAAGGGTCCTTCCCAATTTGCTGCAAACTTGGAAAGAGGAAGCCCCCTAATGCGTTTCACTGTCGCTTTCAATACGAGTTCTCCCTCCACGAACTTCCTTGGTCTCACTAAGTTATCATATGCCCTGGAGAGTTGCTTCGTATACATTTGAAAGTGTTGCATCGCATTATCTCTGTGTTCGTCCAACGCTTCTAATTGCACGTGTGTATTCTGGGGAAGCATGCTAATTCGTAAGAGATATCAAGCAGAGGGAACTTCTAACTCTACTGGAAGAATTGTCTCGGACCCATAAATAAGAGAGAACGGTGTATATCCTGTGGGATTCCTCTTAGTTGTCCGATAGGCCCATAAAACGACCGGTATCTTGTCATCCCATGATCCTGGGAAGTCCGCCATCGTTTTAGCCAAGATATTGACCAGAGTTTTGTTAGTCGCTTCGACCTCACCGTTTCCCTTTGGGTATGCCACCGTCGAAGTGTGATGGACAATGGAGTATTTTTCTGTAAGCATCGTTACTTCTGAATTGACGAAAGGGGTTTCATTGTCCGAAACGATAACCTTTGGGATCCCAAAATAATAAATGATGTATTCCCCGATGAATTTGCTCACCACTCCTACCATTTCCCTTCTCAGTGGTATCGCTTCGGCCTAATTTATGAAGCACTCCATTGCTACTAGTATCCATATCTTCCCACTCGAAGAAGGATGTATCGTCCCAACCAGGTCAAACACCTAAGTGTGAAAAGGATAAGGCGTTTCCAGGGAGTGTAAGTCCACCGATGGGGCATAGATTATATATCCATGGAGTTGGCAAGCCTTTCACTTTCTAACGAACTCAGCTGAATCTTTCTCTATCATTGGCTAATAGTATCCCAAAGTCATCAATTGGTCATATAACTTGGCCCCTCCTATGTGAGCTGGATCATGCGCCTGCTTGAGGAATTTCAATGCCTTTTCTCTTATGATACAACGCAAAGGCCTGTTGAAGTATCCCCTTCGATAAAGCTATCCCTCTTGAACGTAGAATCTCGGGGACCTTCGTCAAAGTCCCATCGTATCAATTTTCTTCGTCGGGATAACTCCATCTTTAATGAAATCAATATAAGGCTATCTCCAATTCGGTTGAGCCTCCATGAAGTAACATTCAGCTGCTTCGAAGAATAACTGGCATTTGTCGCACTTTTGTTGTAGCTCTGTCGCATCCTATTTCATCTTAGGCCAAAAATACCCCTCTCTTTGCATTCTTCGGTAGAGTGGTATCTCAGTTATTTCGCAGTGTGCTTCGTACGTTTTCTTCAATCTTTGCCTTGCCTCCTTTGGACCGATGCATCTCGACAGTCATCCTCCTGTATTTATGAAGTAAAGGTTTCCCTGGTTCGTGAAGTACTGGGCTAATTCTCTCAGCCCCATCCCTCCTTCCCCGTATTCTAATTGTCTTTTGATATCTCCCCTCCAGTCCGCGTCCTCCTCCATCGGCAATATCGATTATACTACCGAAGGAGCTGTTCTTCATTGGATTACGACGGCAGTTGTATCACTCCTCATGACCATCTTTTGGATAATGGTGGCATAGGCATATGGATGACGATTTATCGTTCTGGGCTGCCTCCTGATCTTGGTTTGATGGAACTGGCAAAGAAGTCTCTGGATGATTGTTCTATATGGTGCCAGGATCATATGTTTCAACGCGCACTCTCCATTCACTTAGTGAACCACCAAGTTTGAATCTCCCTTGATGCAAAGTAAATGAATCCCTCTTCGAAGAGCCTCTAGTAATCCCAACACCAATGCCTCATATTCTTCTTCATCGTCGGAACTAGGGAAATTTAACTTGTAGGAAAGGCAAATCTCCTTCATTCCTTTCGAAAGAATAACCCCTACTCCTCCTTTCTTTTTTGTCGATGACCCATCGAACTACATGGTCCATTCCTCGTCCATTGCATCTAGATGGTTGTCCTGCAAATCATCTCCTGGGATATCTTCTTTGGTTGGCTCGAAGGTTCTTGAGGGGAAGATAGCCAATAGATCATCGTATGCCTGACTTTTGATTGCGCGAGGCATCACTCACTTCAAGTCATATTCCGATAGGATGAGGAACCACCTAGCTGCCCTACCAATCAAAATCGTTCTTGCTAGCAAATACTTAATAGGATCACATCTAGTTACAATATGAATTGTAAAAGACAATATATAATGCCTAAGTTTTTGCGTTATAAAGACTAAGGCTAAACAATACCTTTCCAAGCTACTGTATCTGACTTCTGGTCCACGGATGATCCTGCTGAGGTAGTAGGCTGGCCGTTCTTACCCGTCGATCTCTTGTGCTAACAAAGCTCCCACGAACCTCATGGTGGATGTGAGGTCTAGCTGCAACGGTATTGTTGCCTTTGGGGGAACTATGATCTGTGGTGAAATGAGCAGTTTCTTCAGCCCATCGAGAGACTCCTGGTGAATTTCCTCCCACTTGAACTTTGCGTTCTTTCACAATAGCTGCATCAATGGATGTGTTACTTCGTCTAACCCAAACACAAATCTCCTAAGGTAGGAGACTTTTTTGATAAAACTCTTCAGTTCTTTTGCCGTTCTTGGGCATGGCATTTCCAAGATCGCCCGCTGTTTGTCCTGGTCCATCTGCACCCCTTGTCGATCAACCACAAAGCCAAGGAACTTCCCACTTGTCACCCCCAAAACACAATTTAATGGATTCATCCTCAATTTAAACTTCCTATAACGAGAAAACACCTTCCTCAAGTTATTTAGATGGGACTCCTCCTTCCTTGATTTGATGAATAAATCATCCACATAGAATTCCACAAATTTGTTGAAGAAGTCATGGAAAATGGCCATCATTGTCCTTTGGTAAGTTGCCCCAGCGTTCTTGAGTCCAAACGGCATCACCTTGTACATGAAGTTGCCCAATGGGGTTCTGAACGCTATTTTCTCTGCATCCACGGGGTCCATCTTGATCTGGTTATACCCTACATACCTATCCATGAAGCTGTACATTTTATGACTTGCCGTTGCATCTATTATGCTATCAATGAAGGGCAGAGGGAACTCATCTTTGGGACAAGATCTATTCAAATCTCTAAAATCCACGCAGATCCTTATTTGATTTTTGTCTTTCTTCCCCACTGGGATAATACTGGATAGCCAAAGTGGGTGCTGTATCAGTGTTATAAACCCTGCCGTTAGTAAGCGTTGAACCTCCTTTTTGATCTTAAAATCTAGCTCAGGCTTGTACGTTCTCATCACTTGTTTCACTAGAATGGCTAAAGGCATTACGTTCAACTTGTGGCAGCTTACTTCCTCATCCAGCCCCTTTATTTTCATGTATTTCCACACGAAGACATCTATAAACTCTCGAATTAATTCGAGAAAGGTCTCTCATTTCTGATTACTGAGATCTTTCGAGATGAATATCGGTCTTGGGTCTTCTCCTTCTTTTGCCAAGTTCAATTGCTCCAACTCTTGTGCCTGGGGCTTTGGCTGATTTTCCATGTAATCTGGTTCCTCGGCGACTGCTTTCACGAATTCCTGTATGCTAGAATTGTCTATCACCATGCACTACCCTCGTTGATATACCAAAAAGCATTCATATATCGGTTAAACCTCATCATCATCTTCTTCGATCGCCCTCTCTCACTGTTAAAATTGATACACCACCCTTCCTTCCTCGGTAATGACCTTCTTGCATTGCTTGCTGGTAGTGGCGATTCCCTTCCTCTTCTTCTCTCTAGAAGCTTCGACCACTCTTTCTCCTGATAACCGACTCAGCACGCTCTGCCGTTGAGCCTCACGTTCCATCGGGTCCACCCTGGGCCTCATTATGTCTTTGAGCTGCTTCAAAATGCCTTGGGGACGAGGGACCACCTGGTGAGCTTCTTCGGCTATTTCCCTTATGCTACTCACAACCTCCTTCTTCTGTTTGTTTAAGGCCCCATTCTTTCCCTGATCGAGGGAACCCATGTCCCTCCATTCTTTTGGTTAGGACCCGAACATCTTCCTCTAACTTTATGTAAAATGCTGCATCCACCAAGTGAGCCTCCTCAACAGCGAAGGGCCTTTTCATAGCCCTAATGGTCACCTCTGTCCCCTTGACATTCGCTTCAGCACATTGGTGGTATGTAGAAGGAACTAAGCATTGGTTGTGGATCCACACCCTTCCTATTATCAGATGATAGGAAGTTTTACTCTCTATAACGTGAAACTTGATATGGGAGCTCAAATTTCCCATTACGATCCCAACATTAACGTACCCAATGGATTTGGAAGATTGGTTATCATACCCCGAAATCACCAAAGGCATGGGGACCAACCTTTCTAATGGAATATTGGTTGCGTGGAAGGAGTTTATTGATATGATATTTATGAAAGCTCCCCCATCCATAAGAGTCCGTGAAAAGCTAACTCCGTTAACACTGGCAGTCACATACAACGGCCTATTGTGAGGGAATCTTACAGCCCTATCTGCATCACTGAAGGTTACCTCTAACAAAAACCTCCTTACCAACCTGGTCATGGGTCCCTTCCATCTCAACGAAGGGACTGTGTTCTTTCTCATAATGTCAATTATTACCTGGGTCATCTCCAACCTACTCTCCTTCGGTACCCCTACCTGGTCGAAGAACCAGGTGAACTTCGGGGATTTCAAAATTGCAGAGTATTTTAGAATTGCGTCTACTTCTTCACCTTCAATACCGTACATTTCCTACATATCCTTGGCACTTGCTTCGTCATAAGCCAACACCACGTTAGCCATTCCCCTCGTACAATCTTCCAGAGCCTCTTCGTACTCTTTTGGCCTCATCATTGACTCTCTTTCTCCTCTCTCAGCCTCTTCATCGTAGGCCATCACGAGATTGGACCCATGTGCCGGTAGGGGGTTGTTATTGACGTTCTGTGGAGGGATTTGCAATGTCCCTGCCTTTACATACTTATCGATGATTCTTCTCAGTGTGAAACAACTCTCGGTTGGATGCTGGATCCTCTGATGCACCTGGCAGTACTTTGGATCCGCCTTCGTTGCCGTATCGGGCTCCCCAGCAAGAACGTCCTTTGGCTCATAGACCATTCCCCTTGGACCATCGCGTTGTAACAGCTAACAGCTTCTTCCACTGTACAAGGCAATGGTGGTGGGTCCTCCCTATCTCTTCCGAACTTCCTCTTTTTGTCCTTCTTCGGTGCTTTGCCCCTATCTCCCCCTTCGGTGTACCCTACCCATGGGGGCTGAGACCTCCCCCCCCCCCCCCGTGGGTTGCATCGGCTACCTAAACATCACGGGCACCACCACCGTATTGGGCCGCACTACCAAGGAGATATTCCTCGCTGCCTTTAAGAACGCGAAGAAAGTCCCCTCGCGCGTCTCATTGATAAGATGGCAGATATACTCCGGAAGCAGCCCCTCGGCACAGATCTACAATAACTTTGATTCTTTCGTCTCCTCCCTCACATCGAGGGATCTTTCCCCGAACCTTCAAACATAGGCTACCACTTCTTCCCCAGGTCTTTGCTTCTCCCTACCCAGTTGGGTCAAAGTGAATTCATCCTCTGCCAGAAAGAACTTCTGGACAAACAATACATGCATCTCCTCCCATGTAAAAACGTTGTTAGGAGTGAAATGGAGTACTAGGTGTATGCTTTATCGGTTAAGGATTTGGAAAACTCCCTCAACCTAAGCTTCTTGTTATTACAATACGCTCCCAAGTGTTCAACAAAGCGCTTAATATGCTCCTTCGGGTTCTCACATTTCCCCGTATAATTTTTAAAAATAGGAGAAATATAGTCCTTTGGATAAGGCTCATCGTCGTATTCCTGAGGATAGGGTGTTCGAAAGTCATCATAAATCGAAGATACCTCGCCAATATATTTCTGTATCTCTTTTCTCATTTCCTCCATGGGTGATGCTACTGGGACAACAACCAGTGGCACCATGGGCTGGGCGCCCATTGCAACTGGCACAAACGTCACAGCAGGGGACATTGAAACTCTTGAGGTTCCCACTGCTGGATTCACAACAGAGGGCATACTTGCTGGGATCGTTCCCGCCACACCTGCACCTGGTGGGGCCGTTGGAGCTACCCCTGGTGTTACGAAGGCATTAGCCTCCAATGCTCCCAGCATAGTTGAAGCTACCGGAGTTTGCAAAAAACTCATAAAACTTAATCATGAGGAGCGCCACCTGAGTGGGTACCAACCCCGCACTCGTGGATGCTTGTGTCACCCCTGGAATGCTTGTCATTGCCTGAACCGGAGGTACCTCAATTCGAGGAATCCCATCCCTTAGAGCCTCCAGTTCTCTCGCAGCCTGTTCTTCATTATGCTGGATGTCATCAAAGTTGAGCCTTCGAGTAGAATTATCTTGCGCCATACTCCTTACTTAGAAGAATGCCTCCCCTGCAGAGTCGCCAAATGTAAGAGGGTACTTTAGATTATAGATGGAGGCGTAACCTCTTTGAAGTATGGTGATGATAAGTTAATTAGCCAAAACCTTGGATTAGTGATAGAACATGTAAATACAAACCTAATGAAGATAAGACTTAGTTTAAACTCATAAATCTCTCATGTATAACTCAGGAAAGTAGTAAAGAAACTTAGAACTAACTTAACTAGAGGGAGAGAGAAGTAAGCACCCCAGATACACCTTGGTAGGCAGGTGGAAACACACCAACCACCCTCAATAATATCTGTCAAGTATTAAAAGCTTCGTAATAAATAACAATGGTGAGTGAGTAAACCATCTGGTTTGCAATAACTCCCTCTGATGCGTATTCTCTCTAGCAATAACTCTTGAGATCTCAAAAGATCATCCTATCCTCAGGGGTGGTTGGGGTCCTTTAATAACCCCCCACACCATCCTCGAGGCAACTCAGTCATTAAACACGATAAAAGACATCCCTCATACTTTATGTCACAACATTAAATGCCTGATGCCCTAGTTGTCTCCACATCATAAACATTAAATGCCAAGACATGCCTTTTGCCTAACCACTGTGTGTCAGGGGGTTGTTGTCACAGAGGTGGCTCACTAACTGACTGACAGTCCCAAATACCATGGTGGTTTACTCGAGTGCAGGTATGATATTATTTAGCTAGCTAGTGACATCACCTACAGTAGATGTGACCTTAAGTAGAGGGCTTTTTGATTCATAACTCAATGTCCGATGGAACACGAAGCTGCTCCGTCCGAGGTTCCTCGGTCAGGGTCCTTCGGAATTTTACCATGTGTATCTAAGATGGTCAGGACCATCCCCAACGGTGCCTAACTTCTCAATCCTCCAAACCAAGTCCCTCTAAAGTTCCCACGGTGAGGTCATTCGATAGAGCATGAAAGCTCTCCCAGGCCCTGCCAAGCCTGGTCTCTCGCGAGTACCGTTTAACCTCACACTAGAACTCTTTTTTATTCTCGTTGAAAACAAAGGTACAATATGACTAATTCAATAAGCTAAAATATAGGTTATCACGCTGAGCTGCCTTGCTTGAGCTGCCACGCTGAGCTGTCACGGTGCCTTAATCCCCAAAACATTGATATTATTGTGGAATTACTTCTAATCTCAGAATTACCTTCAAGACCCCTCTACATCGTGTCCCTCTCCTCAATGGTGGTAACCGACTCCCACTACTATAACGCTGTTCCGACCAATCTGAATTTGGACAACATATATTTCTTCACATCGCTGCAGTCGACTATGCGCAAGTGGCGTTGTATATCTTTCTTCTACTAGCATGCCGTAATCACATCTAAACTCCCTTAAAAATCTGGCGGGTGGACCTTCTGAAAAGCCTCCCTAACCCTCTGCTAATTTGAAGGCCCCGAATAGGGCTGAACAACTGGCGCCACTAGTTGTGGTGGCTGCTGGGCCAGTAGAAAATGGAGATCCATGGTAGTCATCGTTGCATTAAATTACTGTGCCACTATCACTACCACCTCTATTGCTAACACTGTTCCTTGTTGTGGTGGTGGCTGTGGTGCTTGTGGCTCTTGCTGAACCTCCCTCACATCGGCTCTAGCCACTGCCCTTGCCGGTTGCCCACTCTTGGGTGGCATCTGGAAATAGATCAAATTGTATAAGTTTACAGTCAATACAAATACAATAGCAGAAGAACGTAATCTCCAATGCATAATTATGAATGCAACAGTCCTAATAATAGGGCTATACGTCAAAGAACGCTACGCTGAAATCGTAGTAAGCCGTACAGATCCTATAGACATGAGAACCTGATGCTTTGATAGCATCTGTGACACCTCGCCTATTTTAATCACGGTTGATCAGTCCTGTATAAAAATAACCACGAATCTCATATGGTCCATTCTTAGCATCACTGTCAAAAAACTTTTTTAATTACTATCCACTTATGTTAAAAAAAGCCGGTGCCAAATTTCATCTTTCATTATTACAACATCATGCGAAAATAAATTAATTTAACCAAACCATCCACATTAATAATAATTTGAACAATCACACGACTGGTATATAAATGAATAATACCGAATAAACCATCGGTTCCCAAAATAAACAAATCAACTACAATCTAAAGTAAATAAAACTAAATCTGAATACAGTCTGATGAACTGAAAAACTAAATAGTCTGAGGGGCAACACGCCCAAATAAAATACTGAGCGAAATCCTATCTAGAATGAATAAGTTGAAGCGTCTAAAGCAATTCATATAATCCTCCACAAGTTCTGTAGCTACGCATCCCTGGATAAAATCATTAAGCTTGGCGTCCTTGTGTATGGACACCTAAAAGGTTTTGAAAATATTTTGACACGGGTAGAGCCCAAGAAAACAGATTGAAAATATTTCATAAGTGTTTAAATCACAAGTTAAATCAGTTATTAAATACACATGTTAGATACACACACACCTCTTGAGATCCTCACCTCTCAACTAATGTGTATGCCTAACGTAGCTTATCTAGCTATGCTACCCATACCAACTAGATAAAGTATCTAAATAATCTTAATAGTTTTAGCTCACTCGTATTACCCATACGATACGTAACCATAGTCTCAATAAACAATTTATTTATCCACCTATTATTATTGAGTCGATTAATTAAGTTACTCTACTAAAATTAATTTTAGATATACACAATCTATTAGTTCTACTATCTCATATAAGTAGATATATCAAACTTGTACATATTTAACACACATATAATATATACAACTATAGCATCCTCGGAATGGTCCCTCGTGATGTTGGCATACTTTTTTATCAAGTCCATATACCTCTCGTACTAAATCAAGGACAATCGGTTCGACATATCTCCTCGAACCCAAATCAATCAACACAATGGAGGCGAACATGGTTCTAAGCCTTTGGGATGCGCACATACCTAATGTACCCAAACGACACACCAGTTCCATCTATACATTGCACATAGTGGACCACCCTAAGTTCCATGCTCTGGGGCACACATCCAGACCTCACTAAAATCGTCAAGGTGGGATCGCCCTCTATGCTCGAAAACCTCCTGATAGTAAGAAGCGTAGGCATGTTCACACACATAATCAAATCACGACAATAGGTATTCACACAACTTATATACACATATTATTCAGTGGGTATACACACATTCCAATCATATAAGTCCGTTTGCAGTATATATCTCTCGCATATCCAACGTACTAAAATAATTCTCACATATTATTTATTTCATGAAATTTTTTAGCATTACGCACTACCCAAAGGGGCCTATCTATCCCTTAAGTAAATTCATTAATTGGACATGTCTAAACTACTAAATCTTCGATTATCATTCACACTTCCCGAAACCTAAATCGCACATTCCTGATACGTCTCTCAATCGGTTAAGCATTGTCGGTTCAAGGATTAATTTACTCTCACCAAGTATCGTCGAGTCGCAATTTCATATCTACCGACCTTCTCTAGTCCTTGTACCATTATTGAACTTATCTCAAAGACTTTCCATAATTTAACCCCTAAAAATAAATAATTAAAGTTTTGGAAATAACATGTCATCTTAACCGTTTCTAGTGTACAGGCGAACCAGTTCCAGTGTACAGCCGAACTGGTTTGAGGGGTGGGCCAGCCCGTTTAAGGTACCTGACAGCCTATCTTCTTTACTAGTACTGTTTCCACCATTTTTAACCCATAATTTCTTCATGCAACCCACCCAAACTCAAATATAATTTATCCCAACATCATACAAGAGCATATATATCAGTTCTATCAATTCTCTAACGTTAAAACATCATTTAGTTCATAAATCTCAATTTTATCAAGGTATTAAACACAAGACCCTAGCTATATTGTTCTTCATATAAGTTCATCAAAGCCCATATTTATTTCATTTTCTTTATCCCATAATTTTTCATTTCAATTTGTCTACACAAAGGGATTCATTGTATATACAAATCCTAATCGTAATTATGGTTTTATTCATCAATCTTCCAAGAACAATTATAAATTACATTAAATCAAGAACCCTACACTACATGGGTATTATAACTCAAAAATCTTACAAGATAAACACTTGCCTTAATCAGCAGGTTTGATTTCATTTTTTGTAAGTGATGAAAGCATTCCTCCCTTTCTTCTGATCACGATTCTAACAATAACTTTGAAGAAAGATATATTGCACCTCCAAGAGCTCTCATTTCTTCCTCTCTAATGGCCTCTCCTCTATTCTCTTTTGATTCTTAGGGTTTAAGATATGTTATGATGCTATCCCAAATGACTAACCTTAGGTTTTAAATCCTAATCCATAGAATTAGGCTAACGGGCCAAGCTCAAGTGACCCGAACACTCCCCTGTAGGCTCGATTATGACTAAAATGGCCCCGAAACCCAATTACAACCCCCGGGTCCACTATTCTGACTATCTCGATCGATTCGGAGTCAACCGTGACCTCAAAATTGCCACTCGAGTTACTATATAATAAAGTTCTATCCCGACCCCCAATTAGTCTACATACGACTCTCGGTTGGGATATAATGCTATCACGTCACCATCGCTCGCTAGGATGTAAAATAATTATTTACTATTCACTTAATGATCTTATTCCACAAATATTAACCATTATCTCTCTCGATTACTATTTTTAATTTACACATAATAATTCATTCAATTAAATTACGGCACACGTGTAATTTAAAAATACCACCACCCTATGGCCTAGGCACAGTCACAATATACGTCTCCTGACCCGAAATAGTGAACATATTATCTTGATAATATTAAAATCTATATGAGCTATATTTGACCAAGCAGTCCATACCCAAGATCACATTGTAAGAGCGGGTATTTAAAACCAACCAATCATCTTCAAAACATAATCTACCGATGTAATTCCCCACATCATCACGAATCTCCAAAATACGAGTAAACACACCCAACAGAGTATATGTCACTAAAGATCTATCAAAAGGTCCAGAAAATAAGCCAGGAATCTCCGCAAAACTACGTGATATGAATGAGTGTGTGGCGCTAATGTCTAATAAAACACTAGCTAAAGTGACAAAAATGTAAAATGTACCGTCCACCACTTGGACATGTCCCTAGCCCTCCTGTTGGGGCTGCACAATATGATAAACTCTACCGTACTAGAGTTAGGGTTGATGTTGCACAATTGGTAATGCGGGTAGCACTGCTATCGAATGTGGCTCCGTCACTGAATACTACTATTATTATAGTCGAAGGACACATTAAAACTGCCCCTGAAACTGCCCATAATGGACATGCTCTTGCTCTTGATGGCCCTAATATTATTTCCCCTGAATCATAACACTAGGGAAAACCTGGAATTTATTTCCTCTTCCTCCACATCTAAAACATATTATGGGACTAATGCACCCCTTGTTGACTTTGTTATTGACGCTTCTCCTGCCTAGGTCTGAAATGCCTTTACTTAATCTTTCTCCTCATGTAATGATCAGGGTTGCACGCAGAGGTACCACGGGTCCTACCTCATGCTTGGGTTCCACCGAGCATGCCTTGACTGTCTGGCTAATCAATTCTGACATCTATTGTGACCCAAAGTGGTACTGTTCCTAGCATCAGGGTTAGAATACCCGGTATAACTAGTGAGGGGACTGCGAAATCGGCCTACCTCATTGCTTCTAGCTAAATGAAAGTTTTCTCCTTAGAAGAGTCTAAAATTTAAGATGAACATCCTATTGGTAATGAAAAATAAATTAGAGTGCAAGGAAAGGCACAAATTAAATAACGCTACGCAGAAGTATAGAGAACCTATAACCCTCGAGGCCTAAGACCATGCTCTGATACCAACTGTAATACCCCGTGTAATTAAACATTTAGGTTGATCAAGTCTAAATAATTTTTTTTATGAAGTATTTAAAACAAATCAAATATCATTCTCAGTAAGAAGAGATCAAACAAAATATTCGATAAGTAACTTGGAAGCGATATAAGAATCCTCAATGAAATAATGTCCAAGGTCCAAAAACTATAAACAATAGTGTCTTAATAATAATACTTCAATACGATCCCAAAAGAGCCTCTGAATAATACAAGCCAACTGAGTCTCAACATACATACTAGAACATCTCAAAATAAACTAGACTAAAAAGAAAAGATGATAAGTTGATAATATATAGGTCCACAAACTCTTTGGAATTTATATTTGGGTAAGAGAGATGAATAACATATGTTGATTGGATCAGAAAAGATAAGTGGGAGGTCCAAACCTAGCACCTAGGTTCCACATAAAAAGATGGGTCGAAACCTTAGTAAGTAACTTAGCTCTGCAACTCAAAGCAGTTATATGTATAGATAATAAAGTCACAGTTTAATAAGTTAATGAGAGGTATAACCCATTAATTTAATCTCACGGTGTATTAGAATTATCTCATTTCATATCACTAATTAATCAATACGTAACCCACATGTGCCCCTTCCTCTCGGCCATCTCATAAACATGCGGTATGTCAAATCAACTAATCACAACATATTAGAATGAATCTCAATTACTTCAATTAATTAATTATACTCGTTAATTAATTAACATATAACCCACATGCTCCCCTTCCTCTCGACCATCATATAAACATGCGGTACGCCAAATTTAAATGATCGCATTTCCCGCCCTGATACCACTGATATTCGCATGGCTGGGAATTTGCATATCACAATATCGGGGTGTCCCACCATTGTGCTCATCCATTCATTTTCGTTTAATCATCATATTTCATGCCTTGATGCCACCTAGTATTCGCTTGGCTAGGAAATCACATATCACAACATTAAGGTGTCCCTCCACGGTGCCCGCCCATTCATTTCCATTTCACATGTTCAATTAACATGACATTTTAACACATATTTATTCACTCTGAGCAATTTACTCAAGCCCCCATTATCCCAACTTGGGTTGTATCATTTATAATTCCTTATACATTTTAATCGATTTCATAAAGAGCTAAAAAAGGCAATCATCATACAAGTGATTCCTCGTAACGAAAAGCATCACATCGAAAGTATAAATTTCATTGATGATTTAATTTATCACTCCTAATCATCTCAAAACTCCATGTGAGAACACACTATATATTGACTTACTTGAGTATATATATATAGGAGTTCCAACTAGTTTGGATATCTAGACAAAATAGATTATTTTTTTTAGAACTCCATCTTCTCAAAGGTACAAGCTCAAAGAAGAAATCTTGTCCAAGAAAATCTTCAAAGGGTAGTTAATTCTATCCTTAAAACCACAAAAACGACACTTGCACTGCATCATACATATCACCTATTTGCTTCAATGGTTTTTTAACACTTCAGATCTTTTTAAATATCAATTTAATTCAATTCAAATCATTTTATATAATTTTAAATAATTTTCAAATGATTTTTTAATTTAATTAAAATATGGTTTTCAAAGTGTTGTGGGTATAAATTAAATTTCAGAAACTTATTTTCTTTACTGATTATTTGCCTGGGTAGAATCCAGAAGCGCTTGAGAGTTGGAGGTGCGCTTTGTAATTACTTTCATACATGAATTTTTGCCTTCATCCTGTGCGTACACGTGTTGGTAGCCTATCGACTGGATTTGTGCTTTCTCTTAGACACAATCTGTTTAACCAATCTCAACTCTTGGATCAACATTATCAACATCCTGCATGTGTTGAGAGTCAATCCACGTTAACACAGTTTAAACAAATCACCAAACGTTTAACCCACCGCTTTTGTTGAACTGTTGGATTAAAGTGAATCAGTCAAGATTCAATCACAACCATAGGATTGAGTTCAAGGTTCTGGATCCTTCTATGTCTAGTATAAAAAGGAACCAAGCCTCAGCATTTTGAGACTTTATCCATTTCGTAAAATCTGAGAGAAAAGAGAAAGTAGAGAGAATAGAGAGAAAAGAGAGAAGGGAGAAGAGAGGAAAGAAAGAGAGAGAGAGAGATTAGAAGAAGAAACCCTAGTTTTCTTCGTAGTTCAAACCTCTGTGTGTTTTCTCCAAAACCAAACATCAAAACCTAAAAGTCCCATACACAAGAAAACCTATCTTTTTTAGAGTTAGATCCTTCTAGGGTTCCTGTGTTTTTGGTGTCGTGTTTTCATTTGAAGACCTCTTCAAATCTTTGATTCTCTCAGCACATCTCTAAGAGAGACTTAAGTTTAATTATTGAAACTGAGTTTTTCTAAAATAGAACATCACACGATTTATTTTATGTTCTCTTTTTAGATCCGGCATTTTAGATCTATTCTGTTTCAACAAATTTTGAAATAAAAACTTTTAAGTTTTTAAAATATTTTTTAAATCTAGTGAGTTGTTTGTTTCTAGTTTTCAATTTCATGTTTTATGAAATACTGGTGTACAAAAATAAATAGAACACAAAGAACTCTTTCTAAAGTTTTAAGGCATATCCATAGATCTGAAAAGAAGTTTTATCACAAAATATGTTGAATCAGTCTCTGCATGTTAAGTCTGAATCTGTTTTAATAAAGTAGACTTTTAGTCTAGTTTGGATCTCAATTGGAGGTTTACAATTTCAAAAATATTTTCAAAACACTAAAATTGTTTAAGACCTTGAACCATCTTCTAAGCAAAGTATCCTTGAGATGTGTGGATAAATAAAAGATCAAGAAGTCTTGGCTAGAAAAATCAAGATTAAGAAATAAATTTCATTTCAGAAGTATTGTAATTTGTTAGGAAAGTTTGTATAAATCTTGAGAGGGTGAGTTGCATGTTTGCATATAGTAGCACATCACAAACACTATCTCACGCGAACACTTAGATACTGAGGTTCTGTCTGAGAATCTTAGATTTTGAAAGAGTTACTGGAATTAGAATTCAAAGAGAAGGAGATCATGGAAAAAGCAAAGAAGCAGCAAGAAAAGATCAGTCCAATTCAGATTACCTTTGGAGTGGAAAATCTCAAGTAGGTTCATTCTGAACTTAGGTTAGGATCTTTGTGGTTTCCTTAAGTGTTGTAACTTGATTATTTATTCTAGAGAATTTTTTGTTTTGTACTGTAGAGGGCACCGTGGATGTTTCCCTTGTTTAAGGGTTTTACCACGTTAAAATTTCCTGTGTCTATTTCTTTGAATGTTCTTAATTGTTATTGTGATTGGGACTACATGGTAACTTTAGTATATGTTTATTAAAAATTAAAAATAAGGTAACCAACTATCAAATTCAAACCATACATTCAGAAAAGATTTTTATAACACATCTTGTGTTTTTCGAAAAGAGTTTTTCCCAAACAGTTTATTCGGAGTTTACACAATTTATAACATTTTGTTATTATCCTTGTAAACAAGCTTTTAGTATTAAAGCCTTTCTTCACCGTGCGTGGGATGTCTCACCGAAGTTAAATACAAACAAGGACCCCCCGATACACTTACGTTTAGATAAGGTAGTTGTTAAGACAAATTTATTTAGGGTCTATTATGAGAGAGTATGACAAGAGTTTAAATGTCTATTTGTGCCATCAAGTCAACTAAACTAGTATAATTATCCAACAACCAAACCAAGAACTAAGAATTATCCCATACTTCATCTATCGTCTACATGATAAATATATACTAATAACAATAATATCTCAAGTAAGGGCTTATACGTGTTCGTGCATAAAAGAGACACATAATTAACTTACAAGTGTATTACATCATAAGAGGTATATCAATGAATATCAAGTGTCCCATGTTAAATTATAATATTATAATATTGGTTCACATATCATAAATAAGGTCCTTGTGACAAATTTCATCAAGTTGGGGCATGCGTTCTAAAATTAGTACTATTAAAGTGCAAGTTACAGTCCTACTAAGCATGAAATTTTTTAGAATTTATTAACCCAAAATTAAATTCCGTATAGTATAATATTAAATCTCGATTGTGAAATCCTACAAAGAAAATGGGGTCCAACCCCTAAGTATTAATTATTTTTTATTTAGGGTCTATAGATAATTTTCAAAAAGTAATAGTACTCAATAAGTAATTTTGATCATACTAAACGTATCTAAATTCACCTCTTCATAATAAAATTTGGAATACGCAACTACCTAGGGCTACTAACTAATGTTTAATACTAAAATTAATCTATGTGAATTTAACAACTACACATATAAAAGGAGAAGAGTAGAAAGTCACTTGCCTCATATGCCCGTCCCGAAAATTTAGTTCCTGGTTGGTGAAGGACCCTATTCAATATACTAACAAAATAGTCCTAACAAAACAACCTTGTAACCCTACCTTATTCAAAGTTTAAAACCCTCTTTTCAATGTATATGTATGAGCCAGGGTTATTTTTATAATTTAAAAACAGTTAGGTGGTATGTTAAGTTGGGTATTTTTAAGAAAACAAAAAGGGCGAAGTTGTTTACTTAGAAAATAATGAAGGAATAATGGTGACGAGTACCAATAATAACCCAAAATAATAAAAAATAGCTGAGCTCCTTTGGTCCCCTCAACTGCCAATAAACACCCCTTCATAATGCATCAGCCGCCCCGTTAGGCGCAATCCAATATATTTTTGATCAAATCCCTACAAACACAACCTAATATCTTTTTTTTTTCTGGGCGCCGCCTTTTTTCTTAAATCCTAATGTCAGTTCCTTTGTCCCTTACTAAATCAATAGAACCGATAACGTTTACCCCCTTTTATTCCTAACACCGATCAACAAGCTAGAACCCTATGCCTAAACTTTTATTAGTCGCTAATATATATAAGGAAAGAAAGACCTTACAACTCCAATCATAATTAAAACCCACCAGTTTCCATTCCCAGTTATCAAACTTGACCGCCTCTGTTACTATATATATATACACTAGGGTATGCCCGTGCCTGAAGGCACGCAAATAATTTTGAAAAATATTAAGTCGTGTAAAATGTAAATAATAAACGTTTTGTATATTACAAATGTAAAAATTTAAAGTATTAGATCATGTAAATATAAGTCATAAAGAGTCTTTTACAACACAAATGAGTAAAAAATTTAAAAAATTTGGGCAAAATTTCTTTTATTTATAGGACTATCCACCATGTTTAACAAATAAAAATACTCAAATAATAATAATAGTAATAGTCCTTCTTGGAGCTCATATAAACATCATCAATATAACTCAACTTGTCGAAATACAACTAATACCTTAATAAATAAATAAAATTTAGAAAAAAATTAATTTGCTTATAGGACTATGGACCCTCTTTAAGAAATAAAAAAGACCATTACTAATACATAAATAGTCAATTTAGCTTAATTAGTGAAAAAACACCCATGCATAAATAAATATTAATTCGAGTATAAGTTTGTAAATATAATTGAAAAATGAGAATTTTAAATACCACAATGCTTTATTTAACACGCTTACAAAATGGTGAGTGTTTATTGACAAACTCTCAAATTTAAAAATATTATACATATTACTAAAAACCATACAAAATGAGAATAAAACCTTATAAACCTTATGTGAACCTAACTTAATATCAACTATAAAATGCACTAAAAATAGTGAAACAACATTTGACCCAATTGATTCATATTCAACTCGAGTCCGTTTATTGAATGGAGCCAAACATAATAAAAATTTAAAGTCCATTCTGGAGGCCTGGACTTCAGGTTGATGATGACAACACACATTGTAGAAGGAACTAAGATTGTTCATATTAATGATGACAACACACATTGTATAAGAACAACATAATGAATCCTCAAACATAACGAATCCTCAAGCAAACAAATAAATAAAAGGAAGTTTACTCAAATAAACAAAAAGGCAGTTTACTGAAAAGATCAATCACTTCCTTGTGAACTCGTATCTCAAATCTATCAAATGTGTATATTCTTTCACCACAAGGAGACATTTTAGTAGAGTGATTTTGAGAATCTTAGTAAGAATCCTAACAGGTCTTTTCACCCTCAATTTATTATTTTTGGCACGACGAACCAAATCAGCATATACTTTCTCGAAATTTGGCTTGGTTGGCTTCATGGATGTGCACGCCGTGATTGCTGGTTTTCCTGAGGTTGAGTTAACGAGTGCAGTGTCTTCAACCAAGAGCAAAAGCAACTGGGATATATAACTACATAATAGACATCGTATGTGGTATAATGTTAAAACTTTAGGATACCTAAAATTCACTGCGAAAAAAGTGAAGTGGTCATACCGAATGCAAAAATTATACCATATAAAGATTTAAAATGTAGAATTAAGGTTGAGCATGATGCTGATTACTCGCTATTTTCTTACAGGATAATACTAACCGGCTTAATCTTGAGCATACCACAACAAATATACCATATTTTGGCTTGGAGTTTCTTAGTATACGTTGCTTCTTAATCAACTCAGGCTCCTGCTTTGAAGATGAATGTGCAATGCTGATCATTTATACATTGAGCCTGCTTTGCTGATAAATAAATCTATATGCTCAATAGTTCCCCAAGTATAGATGTGGATCCAGTCTGCCTAGTAGAATATTCCTATAAATCATTATAAAAGATGGTAGTAAATTAGGATTTATTTGAAACAAAGGCTTAGTAGAATATTCCTATGCTTCTACGTTGGGACGACTCCTCTTAGATCAACCACCATCTTCTTTCTTAATAGTGAAATAGTTCTTTTTGCTATTTTTGTTTATCTAATACTTTCTTTCTTCTCCTTAAGACTTTATTGCTTTTTATGCATTTGTACAATTTTGTATATAATCCATGCTCTCTCTCTCTCTCTCTCTCTCTCTCTCTTATGGATATAGTAGAAATAATCTTAATTCATGACAGCTAACCGTTTGTGATTCAGTTCAGAAGTTTTCCAATTCAACTCTGATGGTAGATTGGGATAGGTTGTCAGCCACTGCAGCTGCCACATCTCTTCATCTCCTTTAAAGCGGACACCCTCAAATAGTAGTGCTTCACTCTCTAGGTCATCCATTGGAGCTCAACGCAGACACCAAACATCTGACACCCCAGAGAGAGAGTTGCTCTAAAAAATAACAACAAAATGAAACATTTATTAAATTTTTACACCAGCTATAATAAAACATTTATTACATTAAGTTGAGAGAAAATGGAAATATAGCCTCGACCTAAGCCCTTGATAGAAGATTTAACCATTTGTCACATGTCATAGGATATATGCCCTGTGACAAAACCATTTGCCCCCAATAAAATACAAAATCGTCGATGCTAAGGTAGAACAGAATCTGTGTTAAGATTACTTCACACGATGACAATGGAAGACTACTTCGCATGCCTAAGACTCTAAAACAGATTAGAGAAAAATCATAACCGGTAGATTAACACACAAATTATACAGCAGTTGGCGATTTATACATTTTTCCTGATAAAATCGAGGTTATTTTGTGCCTAATAAGAATACAAAATAACTAAGTGCCTTCAGTTATAGCACGGTGTAATACATTAACATTGTGCCTAATAAGAAATTATCAAAATACTCACTTCGTCCCCAATTAAGAGTACTATGATCACTCATGATGTCTTCTTCAAGGTTCAATAACGCCTTTTGTCCAGCTTTTCCAACACGAATAGAAGAAGGTTTTTGTCTTGTTTAACTACACGCCAAAATTATTGCACAACTGTAGAGAAACAACACAACAGTAGTTCATTGAATACACCTACAACGCACATAAGAACACAAATAAATAAATAAAATATGAAGAGATGGAGGTATAAGACTTTGAAATAAAAAAGGAAAAAACAATTCAAACATCCTTTCAACCTATAAGACATAGATCAAATTCCTAAAAACCGAATCCATGAGTTTGATCCCAATTAGATTTGAAATCAAATCCGAACAAATAGATATAGAAATGGATGATAAACAATCAACCGTAAGAGATAAGTGTCATATAAACAATCAACCGTAAGAGATAAATGTTTTTAATAACTCTCCAAACTAGAAAGTAAATTTTAAGAGGCATTTTCCTATGTCATATAAACTTTGAAGAACATGATGAAATTTTGATTTGTCTAATACAGTTCCAAGGTAAGTTTAGGGAGAATATACCATAATGATTTCCTTTCCAAATTATCTGATCGGAAGCCCAATTACTCAATTTTTGGATTCTTGCATACTGCATTTGAATTCAAGGAAAAAATTCTTACATGCTGCATCTTCATACACATTCTAGCCTTTTCTAATTCCCTAGCCAAATTCAAGGAAACAATTCTTGAAGTCAGTTACTTTTTGAATTGCAAGGCACAAGTGGAATCTTGTGGAGTAGTTGGTTTATCCCCAGCATTAGCAGTAGCATTAGGATATTTCTCTGCCATCGCTTTCCCTGCTTGTTTCTTTTGGTTTAAGATCAATAGATAAAAAATTCATCTTTTTTGTGCCTATATAGACATGTGTATTTTTCCTCGGAGGTATTCAACATGTGTATTTTAGTTCAAAATATTTACTAAGAAATCATAACTGAATTCTTTATCGCCTTATAAATACGGAGGAAACCAAAATGAATATGCAAAATACAGTATCATTGCCATATCATTTGGAGAGTGGCAGAGCTTTTACATACATGCTCAAAAGGAAAATTCAAAATAGGAGATCAACCTATACATATTACAATAAAATATTGCTATACTAAGAATAGAAAACCTATTAGCACAAATAGGTTAGTTTATAATCTCAAAACTAATAATAAAATAGTAGATAACCAAATCAAATAAACAACAACTAATTAATGTTTACCATGGAGAGTGACAATCCTTACTAATAAGTTAACTAGTCAGATAAGCTTTACTCTACACCCAAACCACGAAATCTTGAAGAAATAAAAAATAGTGTACATAATCTGCCTTACTAAAACCTAGCCTTGCCCTCATTTTGGCCAGACATTCAAGGAGATGTGGCAGCATATTCTAGAGAGAGATATTACCTTGTGGTGACGCCTTCAATGGTTTGAAATGAGACAGAGCTACAATACTTCCCTGTTGTTTAAAAACACTGCAAAATAAAACACAAAAAAATATATAAACCATTGCAAAAACAAAGATAAAGTTGCATTGCAAAAACATTGCAAAAATAAAAATAATTATAAGTGTCATTAAATATTTTTTTCCCATTAAAACCCTACAACCCGTAAACCCTTAAGTCCCATGGCGCACTAGCAATTTAACCCATTAAGTGAGCCGTTATTTATTTGAACCATTAAGTAAATAAACTCAATAAATCAATTAAGTCTGTAACATTTAAATCAATTGGACCAATTAACAATTTTAACAAAATAATATTAAGCCAATTTAGTTAGACCAATTTAAATAATTGATAAACCTATTATTGAATCCATTTAATAATTTAAATCATAAATAAAATCGTTTAATAAACAAACCGATTAAATAATTAATAATTTACATTCAATATTCACCACCTAAATCCATTATAACTAAAATAACACCCGAGGCACTCAAATATTCCAATTAAATTTCTCACTTAATTAATTGAATATCTATTAGTTAATTAAAATTCTTCAAATATAATGAGGTATTACAATGACATAAATTATGAATTTTCTTTTTTAAACTGTTGTTGGAAATTCAAAAACAGACAAACAAACCATAATTCAAGCTTTTTCAAAGGATATAAATAATTTAATTAATTATTTCAGTAGCTACTTTCAACCCATACTTATTGGTCCAAAACCCAGACTCATTATAACAAGTCCGGATTATATTTTAATTCCCAACAATTCTTTTTCTCGATAAAGTTACATTCTGCCCAAAAATATCAAATTACAATTTGAGGCCTTTCTGATCCGATTTTAAAAAAACTTACAACTACAAAGTTGTGTCGAACATGATTTTATACATGAACTCGCAAGCACACTACCAATTTCCTCTTAAAAATGTCCTAAAATTATCATACAATGTTCGTCCTTTTTCTCAAATAATTCTCCATGCGTTTTCTCCACTATTTTTTATGTTCAATCTTTCATTCTACAACTCCAAACTCCCAAACGAATATCCCAAACAATATATTCATCAAATCATCAAAAACTTAACTTCAATTGGAATTAATTCATGGTTATTCTCTAAAACATTATTTTAAAATTTATCATCAAGAACAGATGTAAAACCCATATATATCCCAATTGTAATTGTTAGAATTTCATCAATATTCATCTTCTAACATAAGAATTATATACTACTATCAATTATCCCAAAAATATAATTTTCAATTCCTCAATTTATCATAACTGTTGATACCAAAATTAATATGCTGATGTGGACGAATAATACGAAGACACGTGTCAATCTACGTGGCACGATAGCAGCGAGGAAGTTCATTTCCCAACCAACCATGCTTCTTTCCAAGCAACGAGGATACACCGAGGAACTCTAGTGCACCGAGGAAGTCTAGCGCACCGAGGAACTCTAGCGCTCCGAGGTACTCTAATACTCCGAGGAACTCCTGATCAACGAGCAACTATGGCGGTCCGAGCTGCACCTCGGTCGTATCATTAATTGCCAGATAATCAACAGCTCAAATATTCATTGAATGCTTATATTCTTGACGCGCACGCTGTATTAAATGTATTACCCTTTCACATGTATACCATTTAATGTATCGAACCTTTCATGTACAGCCTCAAGGCTATAAATACCTTGTATCAAACCCATTCAAGGGAGGGGAATTTCTTGAGAGAATTTGTAATCAAGAATTCTGCAAACACTCTGCAATAACATAACAGTGGACGTAGGCTTTATTCCTAGCCGAACCACTTTAAAAATCTTTGTCTTATTTATTTATCTGTGATTGAATAATTAGAGCAATCTAGTTTTTTACATCAACAGATTGGCGCCGTCTGTGGGAAACGACTGTTGCAATCGTTTTTCACAAAAAATCATTTGTTATCAATGGCAGATAATCCAGAATCCAGTAATCGAAATGCTGGAAATGCCGGAAATCTTCCAAGTCCATCTGCAACTCCAGATCTGGCTGGAATTATGACAAATCTGGCTCAAGGACAAACCGCCATGCAAGAATCTATGAGGCAACTCATTCAAACTCTTCAAGGCGGTGCACCTACCTATTCAGGACAACGGAGTGATCATGGGCAATCAAGATCCAGGCGTACTGCGTCATATCGCAATGGGGAATCTAATGATTCTTCTTATCAACCTGGGCAAACTTCATCGATATGGGCTACGGATACAAATCAACCTATATCTCTCTCTCCGGAGAGAACCAGCGCTTTGGAAAGATTAAGCAGGGCGTCTCCTTTCAGTCGATTAGGACCAAGGAGGAATATGAGTCCACCTAGAGCTCCATCGAGAAGTTTTCGGCCACCATCAGGTTTGAGAGAAGGATCAGCACAATCACGACCAGCTACTCGTCGAGATAAATCTCAGGAAGCTACGTCAGCACAATCAGTTGCTCGGACTAAGCGGCCTGAGGAAGGAAATGAGGCATGGAAAGGTTCCATTCAGCGGTTGGAGGATAGATTGGGCGAAATGGCTAAGGCAAGAAACCCCTTACAGAGAACTTTTGTTCAAGGTACACCTTTTGTGCAAGCCATTGTGGATTTTCCTACACCATCGAAATTCAAAGCACCTGTGGTGACCCCCAAGTATGATGGAAAGACAGATCCTGTACTCCATATAGAACAATACCAAGCTGCCGCCGACATATATGCCGTCCCCGACGAGATGAGGTGTAGAGAATTCTCGGGAACTCTTACCGGATCTGCACAGATATGGTATAACAATCTTCCTCGGGGTAAGATTTCAACTTTTATTCAATTAGCAGAGTTGTTCATTGGGAATTTTTGTTTTGGGGCGAAGCCGATAAAGCGAGTAGCACATTTATTAAGTGTTAGACAAAAATCAGGTGAAAGTACTAGAGACTACATAACTCGTTTTAATAACGAGAAGTTGGAAGTCGTAGATTACGAAGAAAAGACAGCAATCACTGCTATGATGAGTGGTTTGCTGCCTAATAAGCTGTACTACACCTTGGCCAAAGATCCACCTAAAACTATGTCCGAGTTGATGTCAAAAGCAGCCAAAATTATGAATGCCGAGGAGGCTATGGCTGCGAAGAAGAATATGGATAAAGAAGTAAAAGTGGAGGTCGACAAGTCTAAGAAGAAAGATCAGAAAGGTAATGGTGGTGACAAGCATTACAGGAATAATAGGACAACGTTGGAAGTCCTAAAGAAGTACGATAATTATACCCCATTAAAAATGGGTATTAATCATGTTTTGGAAGAAATCAAGAACAACGAGGAAATCAAGTGGCCAGAGAAACTGAAGACAAATCCCGATCTAAGGAATAAGGCCAAATATTGCAAGTTTCACAAAGATCACGACCACATGACTAAAAACTGCATAGCCCTTCAGAACGAGATTGAAACACTCATATGAAGAGGAAAGTTGTCAAATTATGTAGATCGTAGAGGTGAAAGGAAGAATGATGACAGAACTAGAGAGAGGTCTAGATCTCCTCGTCGTGCAGAGGAGAAAAAGAAGAGGGATCATGAAGATGATCCAGATGATGACCCTGATCTTCCCAAGAAGCCAAGGCAGCCTAAACGAGAGGTATTTTCCATTCGTTTTGGGTCATTTGATTGTAATGTTATTACAGGAGGAGATGCAGGAGGAGGAGACCTTACTGCAGAAAGAAAAGCTTACCTCGGAAAGGCTCAAGCTTGTTCATATATTCAGCGAATAAATCTGGCCGAGGATGATCGTCCGAGGAAGGTAAACAAAGAAAAGCTAGTGATTGGTTTTTCAAAAAATGACCTGGCAGGTGTTCTTTACCCCCATGATGATCCTTTGGTGATCAAAATGAGGATGAAGGATGTGGTCATTTCAAGGGTGTTAGTAGACAATGGTAGCTCGGCAGACATCATGTACTATTCATGCTTTGATAGCTTGAATTTAAAATTATCTCAATTGGAACCTTATCACAGACCCCTTCTGGGTTTTGCTGGCGAGAAAGTTTTTCCACTTGGGACGATCAAGTTGGATATACTCATTGGAACTTGGCCTGCTTGTCGAACAGAAAGAATACGCTTCTTTGTGATGGATAAGAATGTGCAGTCAGCCTACAACATCATCATGGGAAGAGTTGGATTGAAGAAGTTCGAGGCAGTTCCATCTACAGTACATCAGTGTTTGAAATTCCCAACGAATTTCGGAGTTGGAAATATGAAAGGTGATCAAAAAGTAGCTCGGGAATGTTATTATTCATCTGCCGAGCAAGAAGAACTTGAAGAATCAAGGAAAAAGACTACTACTTACCAAGTGGAGGAAGGTACAGAAATTGAAACTCTAGACCCTAGAGATGAATCTCAACTCGTAAAAGGGCAGGTAGTGGAAACTACAGAAAATGTTATTCTGGACGACGAGCATCCTGAACGAGTAACCCAGATAGGATCATCGTTGGATGTTTCAATAAAACAGGAGTTGATAACTTTCTTGAGAAACAGGAAAAATACTTTTGCTTGGAGTCATGAAGACATGCCAGGAATAGATCCAAACTTCTTATGTCATGAGCTTAATGTGAATAAGGAGATCAAGCCTGTGAAGCAGAGAAGAAGGGTGTTTAGTCCCGAGAAGAACCAGGCCATACAAGAGGAGGTCGAGAAACTCCAGAAAGCCCAATTCATTGATGATGTGAAATATCCAGATTGGTTGGCAAATGTGGTGATGGTAAAGAAGAAGAACAACAAATGGAGAATGTGTGTTGATTTCACTTATCTTAACAAGGCATGCCCAAAAGATCATTTTCCATTGCCCAGAATTGATCAACTAGTGGATGCTACCTCGGGACATGAGCTACTCAGCTTTATGGACGCATATTCTGGCTACAATCAGATCAAAATGAAGCCTGAATACAGGGAAAGTACTTCTTTTATTACCCCAAGGGGAACTTATTGTTATAATGTTATGCCTTTTGGTTTAAAAAATGCAGGTGCAACATATCAGCGGCTGATGAACAAGGTTTTTGCCGAACAAATCAGTTGCAATATGGAAGTCTATGTCGACGACATGCTCACCAAAAGTAAGAGAGCTATTGATCATCTAGTTGACTTAGGCCAGACCTTTGATCAACTGGATAAATACCAAATGAAGCTCAACCCGACGAAGTGTACCTTTGGAGTACGAGAAGGAATGTTCCTCGGATACATCGTCAATCAACGAGGTATTGAGGCAAATCCAGAAAAGATCAAAGCTCTTTTAGGGCTGAGATCCCCAACGACGAGGAAAGAAGTACAGAGTCTTACCGGGCGAGTTGCAGCGCTCAATAGATTTGTATCCCGAGCAACTGATAAATGCCTCCCATTCTTCAAAACACTGCGAAAAAGTTTTGAGTGGACTGATGAATGTGAGAAGGCTTTTCAAGATTTGAAGAAGTATTTGGGAGCCCCACCATTGTTGTCTAGGCCAATAACTGGAGAGAAGCTGTACTTGTATTTGGCAGTATCAGAAAATGCAGTTAGTTCAGCATTGATCAGATTGGAGAATGGAGTCCAGAAACCTATCTATTACACAAGTAAAGCTTTCCGAGGTGCAGAATTCAGGTACCCAAAGCTAGAAAAATTGGCACTGGCACTAATTGAAGAAAGTAGAAGAATGAGGCCATACTTCCAAGCCCATACAATCATTGTGTATACCGACATGCCATTAAGACAAGCCCTTCACACGCCAGAAAAGTCAGGAAGATTGATGTATTGGGCAATAGAACTCGGTGAATATGACATTGTGTATGAACCTAGATCATCATTGAAGGGGCAAGCTGTAGCAGATTTTATAGCAGAGTTCACATACCCTGATACCCCCGAGGAACAAAAGGTACTTGCTGACCTACCTGTGGACGATATAGTATCAACAGACACAAATCCAGACCAACTAAGGTTGGTAAAAGGACTTGTGGATGTAGAAAAATCATCATATTCAAACCCAGACCAACTAAGGTTGGTAAAAGGGTGCGAACAGATGACCGATGAGGAGCGAAAGATACCAGGGGATGATGGAAGAAAACAACAGATATTTTACCGAGGAACTCTGATAGATAAGAAATTTGAAGACGACGTACCTACATGGAGATTATATGTAGATGGATCATCATGCACAGCTGGATGTGGAGCAGGGATTGTTTTAAACACTCCAGACGATATTGACATGGAGTATGCCTTGAGATTCCAATTCAAAGCTTCCAATAATGAAGCTGAGTATGAGGCCATAATAGCAGGTTTTCATTTGGCAAAAGTTATGGAGGCACGGCAAATAATTGTTTTCAGTGATTCTCAATTAATTGTGAATCAAATGATGGGAGTATATGCAGTTAAGGGAGAATTAATGGTGAAATACCATGCAACGGCGATGGAGTTATCGGCAGAATTTGATGCTATTCAATTGGTGAGAATACCGAGGATGGAGAATGCTAGAGCAGACGCATTGGTCCGATTAGCGTCAGCTACGCGCATCGAGCTGCGAAGAACGATACCAATTGAAGTATTAGAAAATCGGAGTATAGAGGAAGATCTGATGGTAAATATAATTACCCTTGATTTGGGACCATCTTGGATGGATCCTATCAGGGCATACATTGAAGAAGGAGCATTACCGGAGGACAAACTAGCTGCCAAGAAATTGAAGTATAAAGTTGCTCGATATGTGTTAACTAATGGTGTTTTGTATAGACGAGGAATTATGGCAGGTTTACAGAGATGTGTGCATCCATCAGAAGTCAAAGAATTGATTGAGGAAATCCATGAAGGATCTTGTGGAGCTCATGTAGCAGGTCGGACACTTTTGCAAAGGGTAATGACACAGGGATATTACGGGCCGACGATGAGGGCTGATTGTATAGCCTATGCTAAGAAGTGTGACAAATGCCAACGTTTTTCATCCATCCGAAGAACTCCACAAGCATTGTTGACACCCATAACTTCACCTTGGCCATTTGCCATGTGGGGGGTTGATCTGGTTGGACCACTGCCGATGACCCGAGGAAGGTTCAAGTATCTCGTCGTGGCAGTAGATTATTTTACTAAGTGGGTGGAAGCTGAACCACTAATTGATATGACGTATGAGAAGGTATATCAGTTCATTTGGAAGAACATCATTTGTCGATATGGTCTCCCCCATGCTTTCATCACAGACCATGGAACACAATTCGATAATGAAGAATTTGCTGCCTATTGTCATCAGTCGAACATTTTGAAGTATCATTCAGCACCAGGCCATCCCCAAAGCAATGGACAGACTGAGGTGACAAACAGAACATTACTAAATGGTTTGAAGAAGAGGTTAAGTGAAGCTAAAACAAATTGGATCAATGAGCTCCAATCGGTACTATGGGCTTACCGAACAACGCCCCGAGCAACAACTGGAGAATCACCATATATGTTAGCATTTGGAAGTGAAGCCGTGATACCTGCCGAATTGGGTCTCCCAACTCATAGAGTGCTGAATTTCAACTCCCCAGTCAGCGATTTGATGAAAAGTCTGGATTTGGATATGCTCGAGGAGGTTAGAGAAGAGGCAGCCATTAGGAATGCTGCTTATCAACAACGTACAGCTCTGTTCTACAATAAAAAGGTGAAGAAATGTGACTTAAAAGAAAGGGATTATGTGCTAAAGAAAGTTATTCAGAAGCAAAATAAGTTGGAAGCAAACTGGCATGGACCTTACCGAGTTACAGAGGTTGTTCGTCCAGGAACTTACAGAATAGCAACTCTAGAAGGAGAAGAATTTAAGAATGCGTGGAATGCTGAACACCTACGCAAGTATTATCAGTAATGTAAAATGTAAAGCTTTTCCTTCAGTATGAATAAAACGAGGACATTTTCACCATTTTCTTTCTGTTAAACGTTTTTCGGGGAATACTAGTGTAATACACTACCAACACAAAAAAGTGCTCTAAGGAGCCAAAAAGTGCTCTAAGGAGCCAAAAATTGCTCTAAGGAGCCAAAAGCTCTAAGGAGCCAAAAAGTGCTCTAAGGAGCCGTAACTCCTTTGGTTAGGAGGCGCTCTAAGGAGCAAAAAGTGCTCTAAGGAGCCAAAAGCTCTAAGGAGCCAAAACTCCTTTGGTTAGGAGGCGCTCTAAGGAGCAAAAAGTGCTCCAAGGAGCCAAAAGCTCTAAAGAGCCAAAACTCCTTTGGTTAGGAGGCGCTCTAAGGAGCAAAAAGTGCTCTAAGGAGCCAAAACGCGCTCTAAGGAGCCAAAAGCTCTAAGGAGCCAAAAAATACTCCTTTGGTTAGGAAAAACAAAATATTCCAAAATACACCAAGTATAGTTGGTCGGGGATAAAGACCCACTAACTATAGTTGGTCGACAAGGACAAATTATTGACTTTAGTTGGTCGGACACATTTTATGAAAATATTTGAAATTGAACCAAGTATGGCTGGTCGGGGATAAAAATCCATCAACTGTAGTTGGTCGACAAACATTATTTATCCACCTTGGTTGGTTGGAAACAGTTGGAACAATTTATACTCATTACTTTATTGAATAACCGATACTTGTAACTTTTTGTTAAGTTGCTCAATGAACAATATTATTGTTATCTTTTTAACAGATACATATGCATAAGTGTAAAGTGTTTGATAAGCACGAGATAATACCAATACAGATTTACAAACAAAAATGAAGTCTTTCATTAAAAATTCAAAATAAATTACAAGTTACATGAATGTACTAACTGTTACATTGAAAACCTATTCTATTGGTTTCTTTCCTTTATTTTTTGAAACAGGCTCCTCGCCAGCAGGAGGATCCTCTATGCAAAGAGGAGAATTAATGAAATTAACATTCCTGAGCATTCTAACGTTCATCACAGAAGGTGTATCCAAGAGATGCTCAGGACGAGACAGTTCAACCTGAGAATGAAGGCTATAATCACCAAGGTACTTTGAAATCAAGCTACGAGGAATGGAACGAGCTGGGATCCATGCCATGTCCAATTTGAAAGGTGGTACAGGCAAGTCTAATAATGATGGGGCATGATAATCCCATAAATAATTCCCTTGCTCCAATTTTAACACACCCAGTGCGTTCAACCATCCTTGCTTGTAACCTTCATTGTTGGCATGTTCAATACGAGCATCCAGATGAACAAGAGCTTCATTATATCCTGCCATCCAGAATTCCCTTGGCTGTTTATGGAATTGGAAGGTTAATCTATCCAATTGTTCATGAAGGCTTTTGGCAAAAAGATCCTTATTATGCAGAGCAGATTTCATCGATGTAAGTTGATCTTCCAAGGATAGATTCTTCTTGGACATTTCTGACAGAGCACGATCCTTAGCATTCAATTGAAATGCTTGAGTTTCCAAAGTGGACTGAGTACGAGCCTCTTCAACATTGCGACTAAGAACTCTTGATCGGCTCCGAGAAGCGACTGGAGAACTTTGCTCCTCGGCAACATTTTGAGCAGCTCTTCCTCGCCCCCGAGAACCTCTTCCTCGTCCACGAGCAGTCCCAGAAACAGCAGATCTTCTTAAATTATCCAGTTCTTGCCTTAATTTGGCATTTTCGACCTCTAAGAAAGAGAAACCTTCATCGGTAACGGGCACTAGAGCAGTGGAAGATGACGCTGCAGATTCATATTGAGCCAACTTTTTCTGTAAATTATTATTTTCTTGCTCCAGGATCTCGGCAATCAGCCTGCAAGCTTCAACTTCACCTTTTAGGGTCCTTTCCCTAATATCATATCCAGCAATGATCTTCTTATGGCCTGTTTCAGAAGAAAGTTGTTGGTATCTATTTTCATAATCTTTGTGTAACAAAGCCATTGATTCATTGTGCTGACCTTGGAGATCCTCTATGGAACCATAAAGTTCCTCGATCAATTCGTAGTATGCCACATTGTTGGCCACAGATCTATCAAGTAAATCTTTCAGGTACCGGTAAGCCTCAACTGCTTGTTCTGAGGCATCGTGACCAAGAATGTCAACAATCTCTGATACACTTAGGTCTGTATGACCAGCTTTATAATAGCCATTGCATTGTCGCATCAACTCAGTATCAGGAGCAGATATCAATTCCATTCTGGCCAAAAACTAATAACGAAGAGAAAGCAGCAGTTAAATAAAAGTAAACAGAGGAGCAACAATGAAGAGAAGCAAAGATGTGTTTTATTAGATCATCAAAAGATTACATTGTTCGATTACAAGAATTGAAATATAGAAATGATACCGAACAACTTCACACCTTTTCCTTGTCCCCCAAGACTTTCTCGGGAGGCTGGGACGAGGAGCTCGGTTGCTCGGTGGTATCAACGGGTTGATCAGCAGGAATCTTCTCGACAGGAGGAGGCATAGAAGAAACGTCCTCAACTACCGAGGGTTGAGAAGCAGAGACTGGGTCACCCATAGCCATAGAAGACTCATCTGAGGCAGGCTCATCTTCTTCTTCTTCCACGATTGGTGGAGGAGGACCAGGGAGATGTTGTTGGAATAGCTCAGAATCGTTTTGGACCTTCAACTCTTGTAGAGAAGCTACCCAGCCATCGTGGAAGTATTTCAACTTCCCATATTGGACTTGGGATGTCATTGCAGCTATCCCTCTCTCCCATCCTTTCTCCCAACCAGCACTGAAATGTTTCTTGATTGCGACCTTTCTCCTCAACTTCTCCGAGGAGAGCTTCACATCCAATTCTTCTTTTTTGACCTTGATATCTCGCAGGGTAGATAACTCTTCCTCTGCCTTTTTCAGTTGACCATCATATTCTTGATGTTTAACCTCTAAACCTTTTACTTTCTCCTCCAAATTCTTGGAGGTTTCGGCCATTTTCACTTTCTCAGCTTCAGCCTCAGCTAATTTCTTCTCCCAAACAGCTTTTTCATCAACATACTGTTGACGAGATTCCTTTAAAGACTGGGTCAACCCAACAGAGCATCCTCTACACCTGACGAGGAGCTTGAAGCTTTAATAGCTTCATCCTTCTTCACAATATTATTAAAGCAGTTCACCAACTGAAAGATGAGAAAAATAGCAAAGTCAATACAAAATGCAAGCTTTCAGAGAAAGAAAGAAAAACCAGAAGTATAAGAAATTTACTGAAGCAAGGTGACGAGCAGCTAAGGATGTTAGCATATCCCTAGGAATTTTTTCATCAATACCATGGACCTCGGGTACAACCGAGTTCATTGCAGAACTTAGAAGAATGATGTTTGGAACATCAGTACCACCAGCAGGTAGGGAGGAGGCAGTTTCAGCCGGAGTAACTAAGGATGATTTCCTCAATCTCTTCAATGGGCGGTCAGAACCTTCAACCAAAGGGGTCTTGGTCGGAGAGATCGTAATTACATCTGCAGGAGCATTTTTCTTGCTCGGAACTACTGGAGGCTTCTCGGTAGCCTTAGAAGACCCAGCATCCACTTTCTTAGTCCCCTCTGGGACATCGGCTTTGTTTTTCTTGGCCCCAGCAGCAGAAGTAACATCATCAAAGAGAGCAGGAGGAGCTCTTTTCTTACCCATCCTTTGACTTAAAGGAAGATGAGAATCTGAAGATGAACCTTCTGGAGTTGAAGCTGGTTCAACAGGGCGAGCAGTATAAGAGGTTGTGTAACTCTTATACTGTAGCAGATATGAGGCAGACCTGATGTGTTCGTCTGCAATATTCTTGTGCAAACCCCAGATAAGTTTCAGATGTTTGATATTAACCTCTGATTCTTTTGGAGTTCTTCTTTTGTTATCAACTGCAAATAAATACATAATGAAATATCAGTCATACATTTTGTCAAACATGATGAAAGCATAATTTCATAAGTAAAATAAAATGAAAAATAAACCTATCCCATTGCCATATGGGGGACATCTGGGACCGTCGTATACTTCATTTCCAACTAAAGGGGCATATTGCCAATTTTTTATAACCAACCCATGTTCAAAATAATCTCTATTTGAGTCAGGGAGGTTAACTACAAGGGCTCTATTTAAAAACCTAGTTTTTAAGTAATAAATATTATCTAGAGTGGCCCACTTATAGCAATACATAATCTCAGGGATCCCAATACGAGTTCCATGAGTTAGATTTAATTTGTGTACCCCATTAATTATTCTCCATGAATTGGGGGCTATTTTTGCAGGGACAAGATCGAAATACTGACAAAACTCAAGACACAATGGATTTGGTGGAAAGGAAAAACCACATTCAACGATAAAAAGACTGGGGAACCAATGTCCCTCAGGCAATCGGAAGTAATCTAAAGGCTCAGAAAGAACCTCTAGATTTACCCACGAAGGAATGGAAAAATCAGAACGAAATTTTTCAACAGATTCTACAATATAAACCATATTGAATAAAAGAGATACAGAAGAAAGGAAGAAGATCTTACAGGAAGAAAGGAGGAATGTTGACAACGAACGAAAACAAGGATGAACGTACAAGAGAGAAGGAGAGAATAGAAAGCTTGAATGCAGAAAATTGGAAAACGTAGAAGACGAAATGATTACCCAAGAAGTTTAAATACTTTGCATTGGGAAGCGGTGAAAGAAATGATTACCAAAAAGAAACTACTGAACTTCCGGCGGCGAAAAGGACAAAAACTGCACGGAGATCGAAATGCTTATAAAAAATTCAAAAAAGGGCGGAAGCTGCGAAATGAGAAGGAAATTTGAACACAATGTTCCTGAAACCCAGGAAAAGTCATTTAATATTGCCATATACCGAGAAAGAATGTTCCATACTCCTCAAAGTTCGAAATATGAAACATTGGGGGCTTCTGTTGATACCAAAATTAATATGCTGATGTGGACGAATAATACGAAGACACGTGTCAATCTACGTGGCACGATAGCAGCGAGGAAGTTCATTTCCCAACCAACCATGCTTCTTTCCGAGCAACGAGGATACACCGAGGAACTCTAGTGCACCGAGGAAGTCTAGCGCACCGAGGAACTCTAGCGCTCCGAGGTACTCTAATACTCCGAGGAACTCCTGATCAACGAGCAACTATGGCGGTCCGAGCTGTACCTCGGTCGTATCATTAATTGCCAGATAATCAACAGCTCAAATATTCATTGAATGCTTATATTCTTGACGCGCACGCTGCATTAAATGTATTACCCTTTCACATGTATACCATTTAATGTATCGAACCTTTCATGTACAACCTCAAGGCTATAAATACCTTGTATCAAACCCATTCAAGGGAGGGGAATTTCTTGAGAGAATTTGTAATCAAGAATTCTGCAAACACTCTGCAATAACATAACAATGGACGTAGGCTTTATTCCTAGCCGAACCACTTTAAAAATCTTTGTCTTATTTATTTATCTGTGATTGAATAATTAGAGCAATCTAGTTTTTTACATCAACAATAACCTTTCATGATTTTCAAAATAGTAAACATCCTATTCTAATGTGAATACGACATTCAACTAAAATTCAGCAAGATAAACACTTGCCTTTTATGGTAGGTTTGATCCATTGAAGAAAAAATATATGGTTGTAGTCTCCTCCTATTTGATTTATACTTTGATGATGATACTCCATGTATATTCTTGTACTTCCCTTAGACTCTTAAAATTCCCTCTCAATTCTCTTCACTGTCTCTCTAACTCTTTGTATAACTCTCCTAACCTTTGGTTTTATGAAAATAACTCTTCTCTAAGCCCAAACCTTTCATTTTATAAGTGTAATCCCATTTTTGCCTTTTTCATATACCATTAAAAATTCCAAAAGTCACCTAAATAAGTCCCAATTACTCTAAAAAGTCCTCGAGACCTAAACATAACCCTCGGGTACTCAATTTTGACTATTTTAACCCTCTCGAACACACCGGTGCACTCAAAATGACCATATGAACTACAAAAATGATAATATATTTTATTTCCTAATTTAAGTCCCGACACAACTGACACGCGCGTCCCGATTAGATTTATTATAATTGTCGTAATTGTCACTCACGACAAGTTTAATCTTCTCACATCATTATTATTACTCATTCGCTAAGTAATATTCAATATAAATAAATATTAACCCTTATCTCACTAATTAATATTTATTTTAATCCGGATTAATCTCCAATTAAATTTTTTTCATTATTTAAATTAATCCCACATTTAAAAATCCTTAAAAATTACGGGATATTACAGATATCCCAAGCTTCCTTAGATGTGGTACACGTCATAACGCGACGAAATTCGTCAAGGGTGACGGCACCAGAAATGTTCTTAAACTGCGTGAGTTAAATTAACTTCATTTTAGTTCATCCTCCGTCCAAGTAGTGACGGGTTTAGGGCATATAACATCGCCACTGGTCACAGTGGGTGGTGTCCACCCTATTTCACATACAAGCCAAACACGCTTGTCAATCGTTTTCAAAGATGATCTCATTCGAGCTTTTCAATACGCATAATTATACCCATCAAAAATTGGTAGCGTATTATACAAATTATCCACAAAGCCCAAATTTTTAAAGGATCACACAAACTTTTAGTGTAACCAACACTGATATCAATTTAAGAAAATTAGTATCCCAAAATAAAATTTTGTATAAATCATGATAACACGATAGTTTAGTGCAATTGGCTCTGATACCAATTTCAGAAAATTGGTATCCCAAAAAAAATTAGTAAAAATCAGGATCACACGATATTTTAGTGCAACCGCCTTTAAAACCAATATGATAAAGTGGATTTGTATGGATAGTCCGTATCTTAGGCCAAACACACAAATTCACTTTTTAAGCATATTTTATCTTGATTAAATTTAGTGAACAAGCAATATGAATTATAAAGCCAATTTCTAAACCAAACAAGCAGAAGAAGAAAACTGAGAAAAAAAAACTTTCGGGCAAGACCTTTAATTTCAACACTGTAAAGAGTTTGACAAACACAATCGACTTACAGACTACTTAGCTCCACCAAACATAAATCATATGGTCTTCAAATCTTCTACAGAATACGACACAGTCCATCACCATCGACAGCAAGTACCTCTTGCCTCGGTATCCGTCGATCAGCCTCAAGAATCTTCAATTGCTTTCTTATTCAGCAGTAGAGCCTCAGCTCCACAAGTTAGTAATAGAGAAAATCCTTACAAGAGTTCTTGAACTTGGAATATGTTCTTATTGATTTAGAAAAGTGATCATTAAAGATCCAAGGGGTTTAAATGAAAAAAGAAATCTAGTTTGGTCATAAAACGAACTCTGAAACGGCTTAGAGAAAAGTCTAATCCAGTATTTCTATTTATAGCAAAAGTTGTTGCAAATAGATAAGTATTAGAGACTTACATTTAGATAAGATTTGTTTAAAAAATAAAAACTCGCGTACTCATTCAAACAACCTGGTACCTCGTTCGAATGAGGTAACTTATCTCGTTTGATCGCATTTTCGGTGAAACTTCGAACGACATTCCAGAGCTTGCCAAAAAGTGTCGCTTCAGATTTCGTTCGAACTTGGGAAACTCGTTCTAACGACATCCCTAATCTCATTCGAACGACATCCAGCAAAACTTCCAACGACATTCCAGAACTGACCAAAAAGACGACATTTCAGATTTCGTTCGAACGAAGGAACCTCGTTCTAACAACACTATGTAACTCGTTCAAACGACCTATCAAACTCGGTCTAATAAGTTAGTGAGTTTTTTTAAAAAAAACTTTTAAAAAATATTTTAAACATTTTGAAATTTTTTAATGCAAACTTTGATTTTAAGATATCCCGTGGATAATTAAAGACTTACCAAACCTCCTCATAACTCTTCTGAAATTTGTTGTGACGAACGATCTTCAATCTTCTAAATGTCATCAACTTCTTGTCTTTGAATACGTGAAAGTAGTCACGAAGGTGCAGTGGGGTATAATGGTATAAGCAAAAAAAAAACTAAATTGAGCAATTATAAAACTTACCCTTATAATGGAAATGCTTATGGAGTGGTACTTACCCAGATTCACAAGAGTCGAGTTGTTGACAATGATGGTGTTTTTGCAAAGAGAATGTAAAATAAGTAGGATGATTTTTGAAATTCGGACATACGATGCCAAATTGGAAGGGGATTAATCTAAGTACCATTAAGTCTTCCAAAAACATAATGAATGTCACTCTGCTAACAATATATTGAAAAAATAAAAGAAATAATAACTATTTTGACAAAAATGTCTCGCCTATATCCTCTTGTGAAAGTGAGTAATCTTCTTAATTAAATTGGGGATTATTGGGGATTCTTATATATAAGTATTGCTAGTTGAAAGCGAAAAATCCAATTCTAACATTGCAAAATGTCTTCTCCAATACTAAAAAATTAAATAGATGTAAACGAAGTACAATCCATATACTAATCTAAAATGCTATACAAGTTAGTAAATGATATATTTTGTGAGAGTTGTCCACGTAGCAATAAAAATTAAAATATGGCCATCTCTCCCTTTCTCTACGTTTTCACTACTAGAAGTTCGGGAGACTTTCTCATCTTAACACTTTATATCACCGTCTCTCTACATTCTATACATAGCATAACCGCTCCTCTCTCTCCAATCTCAACAACTCATCAATCCCCACTCGAGGCAAATTGTGTACAATAACTACACAATAACTTATAACTAAAATCTTCTCTCCATCTTCCATTAATCAAATGGTATACAATTTTAGAAGATTAAAGATAAATCTAAAATTATACGAGAGGGGTGGCTCCAATTTGGAAGCAGGTGTCTCACTTTTGCACTAATGGTTCAATCTTTCTTGCGTTTCAGGCATTCTAACTCTTAAAATTTTCATTTTCTTTTCTTATTCAAAGATGTATTTTATTTCTCAAATACAGGTAAATTCTACTACTGCCCAAACACGAGGAAATTATCCTCGCACTACAAGGTAAATTCCATAATCTTGGGGCGAAACAGGTTGAAGGATCATGAGTTGGGTGCGGTGGGGTATAGGTGGTTGGGGTGGGTTATTGTCTCGATTTAGGTAGCAAGTAGGTCGGGGTGGGTTTTGCAGCAGGTAGACGAGACGCGAACAGGGCGCAGAGGGTTACCATCCCAAAACAACTATATAAACCAAAGTTACGCACCTAAGGTTTTAGATTTCGTTGAGAAAGGTATGCTTATGAACATTTTGACTTGGTTCCATTTTTCTGATTATCATTTTAACGGAATGCTTATTGAAATATCTCTTTGAACTTCAATTGATTTATCTTTTCTTTTCCCCTTCATTTTTTTAAGAATGCTTTTAATTTCATAGAGAAAATGACATACAGTTTTGTGGTTAAGTTGAGGTTTATATTAAAATTCTTACCTGTAGATTTTCATATGTTTTTTTTCCCATTTATTTGGCACTTTGTTAATTTAATTGAGTTTCATTATTGCTTATAGAATTTCAACTATTTGGTTTTGTTTTAAACGCTTCGAGTTGATTTTAGTTTTGTTATATAAAAAATTGATTTGATTAGATATTGAGTTATATCATTTTGTTTGACTGCTTCGAACAACATTTCATATGTTTAAGCCTAAACTCGGCTCATAAATATTACGGGCTTCAGACCCAATTTTAATTTTTTTTGTTAAAAAGTTTGAATTAATGTTTTTTTCTTCTATTTCCATCATGGACAACTATACACTCTGAAATTTAATTGATATTTCATAAAATATAATATATAATTATGAAATGTAGTAAATTAAAAAAAAAAGTGAAATAAGAGTGAAAACCTACAAAATTAAAAAACATATGTTATACGAAACAATGTTAACATAAATATGTTGTATTATATAAAATTATTTATTTATTTATTAATATATTCAAAGTTCGTGCTTTGGGCCCAATTCGGGCTTGGTAAGGTTTTACTCAAGCTCGGCCCGAAATTCATTCGGAATTGTAATTTTGATTCAAACTCGGCTCAGCTCAAGGTCAAATAAAGCTCGACCCAAAAATAGTGGGCCGAATGGGCGGGCTTCGGGCCTGCTCGACTCAATTTATTGGCCTAGGAGTGAGGGAAGAGCTAAGCAGTATACTGGGAAGTAGGATTGTGGCTCGGGGTAGCTGGTAGGTGTAGAGGAGTTTTGGTGGAGTAAGAATTGGGTTGGGGATTGGCTCGAGAGTTGGGTGTGGTGTGCGTGGGTTTGTGGGATTAAAAGCAGCGGGTTGGTGTACGAGGGTATGTGGAGCAGCAGGTAGAGGATCGCCAGTGTTACGAGTTGGGGGTAAGGGGTTTGGGATGTCAGATATTGTTAGACAGTTGGTTTGGTGAGGTTGGGTTATGCAATTTTAGGTAGAAGTGGGGTTGAGGTGTGTGTGTTAGAAGTTTGGTTGGGGACACAAGAAGTGAGACCAAAATCTATTCTGTCAAGTGAGAATAGATTTTCATACTCACTGTTTTGAGCATGTTAAAAGTGTGAAAACAACATAAATTTATACAAAAAATATTTATCACCTTAAAAATTTGCATGTATTCTCAATACAAAGATAAAAATTGCAATTGAGTCCTCCCAAAAAATGATTCACCCCCCAGATTATCATTTTTAACCAATTTTTTGCAATTTTTTTTATTCGAAGTTCTAAAATGACTAAAATGACCCTCAACACTCAAAGATCTCCAAAGCATCCAAAATTGAAAGATTTTCAAAAATTGATTTAATCACCCCAAAAATTTGTAGTACGTCAAAAATTCAAATTTCATCACATGACTTTGAAAATGAGCCCAAATAGGTATTGATGAACTATATTTGCTTATAAGTTGTTATTCGATTTTTCTTTAAGAGAAATTATGTATATTATAAAGACTTGACGCTTCTAATTTTTTTTTATCTCCATATCCTATCATCTTTTGTGAAATAGGATAAAACCGCTTAACTGCATATTGGATTTCCTTATGGACTGTTGCCTCAATAATAGTATACACAAACCGAACAACCATGGTTGTCTTGGAACTTTCCTTATCTCTATTTTTCTTTTGGATTAATTATCACTCATTTAGGGCTCTTGATATATTTTTTTATTTCCTATAATTAACACATTTTGTGTTTTATTAGGTCGATTAGTTACTAACGATTATATAACGTTACCTCCAACAATGGTATTCACTTCAATCTTTCTATTTTACTATTGTTTTACAGATCTAAACCTTGAATATAATCAAACATTTTGCTTCTGGCCCATAAGATGGGCCTGAGCCAATCGTACCTGAAACCAATGTTTTGATATCTCAAAATTTAGTTCTTTTATTATAGGTGTTGATCAGTTCAAGATAAATGTGTTTACAGATTTATAGATGAAGGTACTATTTGCGTTTCAATGTTAAGTTTGATATTGTTTTTCCAGCTATTGGGTTGTTTGAGGCTCAGTTGAGTAGTAGTGCTTATCAACTTTTGGGCATAGGGTATTTAGAAATTTCGCCTAAGTTTTTGGGTTAAGAGATAAAAGGTTTAAGACTCCCTGGATGGGAATATTGTTGTCCACTGTTATTACTTTTAGGATTTCTTTTATGAATTTTATAGACATTATTTCATCAGCTAATTTTTTGTATAGTTTGGGGATGTTATTGGAGTCTGCTTCTTTTATTTGGTTGATATCTTTTTATTAAGGTATGTAAAGAAAAGAAGTGGCTTGAGTTCAATGATGCTGTTGATGGTGAGGATGACTGATGCTGATGATACGGATGGACTTGCTTTAGTCATATAAGTGATACTTTTTCAATGTTGAATTACTATTGTTTAATTGTGAAAATATTATATTATTGCGAAAAAAAAAGTTAAGTTTATTCCTTTTGTAGTTTCTTTTATAAGGTACACATGTGAAGATACTCATACTCCCAATGTTTTGATATCTAAATCTCAAATGGGTTGTGTTTCAACTATAAGCATTTTCTCTATTGTACTATGTTCTCTTATAGTCACTTTTATAATTTCACCCTTATGACAAAAAGTTTAATTGTTTTTAGATTTAAATTTATTTAAGGAATTGTTCTTTTTTTGTGTGTGATTTGGGATGTGACGTGATATGGTGGCTTGAGTATAATGGCAATATGATTTATGCGCATTACAGGCTTTTTAGATTTTTATGATTAACTAATGTGATGCTTTATTTTCATAAAAAGGTGTAGAAATTATTATATTTTACAATGCTATGAGTTATTCTTTCTTATTGTTCATTACTAAATATACAAAAAATATCAAAGACAAAAGTATATACTTTATGTGCGTATTGACTATCAAAATCGTTTACCCCGCACATCGCGTGGGTTTACAATTAGTTACACTTGATAAGTACTTCGAGTCATCATAAATTGCTATGATTATTTCAGGTCACGTTTACGCTGAATCATACTTCTTCTTCACTATTATATTTAGGGTCATTTACTATTAGGGGTACATTTGTTTATAATATTTTGTGTCTGGAGTATGCTAGTTTCCATTATTGTTGGATGAGTGTTTTTTTAACGATTGATCTTAACTTCCGTTTGCCAACTCAGCGTATACACTCAATTATCAATAATACTCTCGTTTAAAATGACTCATGTACCCTTATATCAAATCAATACATTTGAGCTTCCTTTTCTCCCCCTCACCATCATTTCCAAACTTGAGATCCCCTTCACTACACCAAATCTGCCCATTTGTCAAGGTCATTGACCTTGACAAATCCAACTTGTCAAGGTCAATGACCGTGACATTTTCGAGGCTAGACAACTTTTTTTGTCACGGTCATTGACCTTGACAAAAAACTCGCGTTTTGTGTCACGATCGTGTCAAGGTCAATGACCGTGACACGTTTGTCACGGTTATAAACCGTGACAAAGTCGTGACCCCTCTTACCCATAATTGTCACGGTCATTGACCGTGACACGTCCGTGATAATTTTGTCACGGGCGTGTCACGGGCAATGACCGTGACAATTCTGGGCAGAATTTAAAAAAAATCTGCTGGGCAGTATGGCCACTGCCACTGCCCAGCAGTATATTTGTACCTGTTATAGCAACGTTGTACTTGTTCCAAACATCATATATCCAACACAAACTAAAGATAATGCAAATATATATTCATGATGATATAATCCAAATATTCAAAGTAAAAATAATATACATGACGATATAATCCAAATATAATTAAAATGGACAAACTTAAAAATAATGTTACTACATGTCTTGGATAAAACTGAGGAGGTGAGTAGGCCACACGACATACGAATTGACGCACCCACTAATATACGTCGTGCCGCATTGTTCGCGCAACCACAATAGGGAGTTCTCCTTCTCGGGTATGACATGCGTGACGAGCACCCTGGACTCCATCTCTTGAAGCACACGTCCATGGACTATTTCACCCTCGACGATATTCGGGTCCCTCAACCCCCGCCCTATCCGCTGGCCATCAAATACGTCCAATATGAACACGCTCGGCCAACCAATTGTCGACAATGGTCTGTTGGAGGGCGTCAAATAGGGAAGTGGATCGTCGAAGTACGAACGTGTCGGTGATGAAGCAGCGAGGTCCACATCCTCGTCATCCTGCGCCTCGCCCTCCCGCACCTCCTCCTCCACCGCCTTCTCCTTCTCCTTCCCTTTCCCTTTCCCTTTACGGTCTCCACCCAACGTACGCTTCATGAATGCGTACATATCTTGGACCGTCGCCTCCAAACGGGACAGCTTCGCGTCGTGTGAATCCACCGTTCGAGCCAATACGGTGTCGCTCGTCTCCAATCCGATGATCCTAGATTTTGCCACCCGCGAGCTCACTCCCCTTGTCCTCCCCTTGCGATCAGAGCCAAGCACTTGGCTGAGTGCGTCTGTGGACAAAGATGCCTTGTCGGCATCAGACTGCGACTCATGCACTTCCTTAAGCTTTTCCTGAAACGACAAAAAGCACATGATTAGTAAAATAAGTAAACTAAAAAATTATAACGTAATTAACAATAATTAAACTGTCGGATTACTTACAATCGTGGCCGCGACGCTCGGGGACACCTCCTTGTCCTTCCCCTTCTTCGTCCGAAGAGCCACATAAGTATCCAGCCTATGTGGCTTACCCCCTGGCCCACTCCCTACCCCCTGAAATAAAATAAAGTAAAGTAAAATTAGTATCGGCCCCGCAAAGTAAAATAATATCCAATAATATATTTCTGTAGTTATAGATAAATTAAATCTTACCTGCATCCTATGCTCCACCTCAGCGTAAGAGGTCCGGCCGGAGTAGTGCACGTCTGTCTTTTTAGCCCGATTTTCCCTCCCCGATTGGCGAGATGCCAATTGTCGATCCTCGATCTCATTGTCAATGAACTTTTGCCATTGTGCCAATGAGATCGGCTCCTTGGGCGGGACGGATCCGCGCCATTGTAAAATGGACTCTCGTGTTTTTCCAAAGTACCGTGTCCGCATATTTTTCTTCCACGTCTTGTGTTGCTCCCTCAACTGCTCCAAGATGGAATCGCGTAGCTTTGGATCCAAGTTGAATTGTTCCTGTCCAACAAATACAATGTTAGTTGCGAATAAATATAAATATAAATATAAATATAAATATAAATATAAATATAAATATAAATATAAATATGAAATTGAAATTGAAATTGAAATATTCATATAAATATTACCTGTAGTGCCGCCCAAACAGCTAACTTGAGCTCATATGACACCTCCTTCCAACTCATAAATCCAGGCCGATGACCGTCTTTAGCAGCTCGAGGGATCTCGCTAATAGCTCCGACTTGTTCTCGACGGTAATCCCAAATTTTCCATATTTGGGGAGCCTAGGGGCGGAGGAGCCCTCGTCGCCTCCGCTACCACCGAACCCAGACGACATCATCATAAACATCATCATCATCTTCGCCTTAACATCTGAAGGAGACATTTTTGCTGTAAAAAAAATATTATTAGTACAGATAAAAAAAAATGTTAATAGTACAATTATCTAGGGTTAAAAAATTATCTAGGGTTTTACCTAATTGAATTAATTTCATGAATAAAATTATTATTAATTTAAATGAAAATATCAATTATTATCCAATATTTTTGAATGAAATATTTATTTTGAATGAAAATTTCAATTATTATCCAATATTTATATTTTTCTATCTAATAATTTTCAACGTAAAGGCACAGTACATAACGTATGTGTAAGTTCCGTCAATACCATTTCGTTTCAATTTTGTAATATTATGTTTTTTCCAAATATTTTAAAAGTTATTAAATGGGTGCCCCACCCCCACCCCCTGCCCCCCTCCCCCCGTCACACACACACGCACACCTACGCACCTACGCGCACACACACACACACACACACACACCACCCCCACCCACCCCACCCCCACCCCCTCCCCCTCCCCCCACCACGACAACTACATATATTGTTTATCAATAAAAATATGACATGAGATAATTATAATTGGAGCATAAATTTCATTATCATAAAGGGATAAATCCAACCAAGTACAGAGATTCTACAAATTAAAGTGAGAATTAAATTTAAGACTTTCTAACAACATGCATGTATATGGATTCTAAGTAATGATATTCGTAAAAACATACAATTGGCAACATTTTGTGAATTTACTAAACTTTATATAATATTATCAAATTCTGTTAAAAAATTATATAGGGTTTTACCTAATTGAATTAATTTTATGAATAAAATTATTATCAATTTAAATGAAAATATCAATTATTATCCAATATTTTTGAATGAAATATTTATTTTGAATGAAAATTTCAATTATTATCCAATATCTATATTTTTCTTTTTCTATCTAATAATTTTCAACGTAAGAGCACAGTACATAACGTATGTGTAAGTTCCGTCAATACCATTTCGTTTCAATTTTGTAATATTATGTTTTTTCCAAATATTTTAAAAGTTATTAAATGGATGCCACACCCCCACCCTTTGCCCTCTTCCCCCTGCCACACACACACGCACACCTACGCACACACACACACACACACACACACACACACACACACACACACACACACCCCCACTACGACTGTGACAACTACATATATTGTTTATCAATAAAATTATGACATGAGATAATTATAATTGGAGCATAAATTTCATTATCATAAAGGGATAAATCCAACCAAGTACAGAGATTCTACAAATTAAAGTGAGAATTAAATTTAAGACTTTCTAACAACATGCATGTATATGGATTCTAACTAATGATATTCCTAAAAACATACAATTGGCAACATTTTGTGAATTTACTAAACTTTATATAATATTATCAAATTCTGTTAAAAAATTATCTAGGGTTTTACCTAATTGAATTAATTTCATGAATAAAATTATTATCAATTTAAATGAAAATATCAATTATTATCCAATATTTTTGAATGAAATATTTATTTTGAATGAAAATATCAATTATTATCCAATTATTATCCAACTATTATCAATTATTTATTTTGAATGTATATAATATCCAAAAATATAAATGTAAATAATATTCAAAACCCCACCCACCCCCACCCCCACCCCCACCCCCTCCCGATGTTTATTATCCAATTATTATCCAACTATTATCAATTATTTATAAAATTGATGTCTACTTTTAGTGTTGTGTATATATGTTAGTTGATGCCATTATATTTTTAGCCTAATTAGATTCTAAGGTTATCTCAATTTATATTTTTCTTTTTCTATCTAATAATTTCCAACGTAAGAGCACAGTACATAACGTATGTGTAAGTTCCGTCAATACCATTTCGTTTCAATTTTGTAATATTATGTTTTTTTCAAATATTTTAAAAGTTATTAAATGGGTGCCCCACCCCCACCCCCTCCCCCCGCCACACACACACGCACACCTACGCACCTACGCACACACACATACACACACACACATACCCCACCCCACCCCCTGCCCCCCTCCCCCACCCCCTCCCCCACCACACACCACACACACACACATTTATACACACACATACACACACATATACACATACATACACATACATATACACACGCACACACCCCGCCCTGCCCCCAGCCTGCCCCACCCCCCACACATGCACACACACGCACATATATACACACATACACACATATATATACACACAAACATATATATAAATGGAAGAGAGAGAGAGAGAGAGAGCAGCGTCGAGAGAGAGAGAGAGACAGGGAACGGCGCGGGAGGGAAAAAAGAAGGGGGAAAGGGTTTTTGCTATTAACATTGTCACGGTCGTGTCAAGGTCATTGACCGTGACAATTATTTAAAGAATTGTCACGGTCAATGACCGTGACAAGTAAATTTATCACGGTCTTGTCACGGTCAATGACCGTGACAATTAGTTGTCACGGTCGTGTCAAGGTCAATGACCGTGACAAAAAACGCGTGTTTTTTGTCACGGTCAATGACCTTGACAAGGCTGGTCGGCTGAACGGTGACAATTTGACCATTTTGGTGTAGTGCTTTCTCTCTCCCCCAGCCATGGTTACACCTTAAATCCCCAACCCTTAAAACTCCCCTCACCCCCTTCTGCCTCTCCACCCCGCCCCCACCTCGCTACACCGCCCTCTAACAGTTATGGTCACAGGCCACGGGGATTTTTGAGACATCGGTTTAAGATGGTGGGTTTTCTGTGTTTTTCATTTTTCGTTTTCTCTGTTCTTCTCCTTCTCGTTTTCTCTGTTTTGGGTTTGGATTTGATGGCCGGAGCTTTGGGTTGGGTTTGATGGCTGGAAGTTTGGAGTTTGGCTTTGATGGCCGGAGGTTGTGTTTCATGGCCGGAGATATCTTTGAAAAACGTTTTTTTTCTAAAAATAAATTTTTTGAATGAAAACAATTTTTTCTAAATTCATTTTTATTTTCATATCTTTCCACTGATTTTTTTTTTTTTTGTAATTGGAAATCATTTTTTGGGTGGAAAACAATTTTTTTTGTGTTGATAATCATTTTAAATGGCGGCTGAAATTAGTTTCTTGGGAAATATATATTTTTTAACGGGTGGAAAATGAAAACAATGTTTTTTTTTGGGAAATATATTTTTGTTGGAAAAAATTTTGTTTTGTTTAAAATCAATTTAATTTTTTGCTGGAATTATTTTTTTTTATCATTGGGCAAGCTTTTTTTGGGTAGAAAATAAATTTCTTTTGTTGAAAATCAATTTTTTTGGTTGAAAACGTTTATTTTTCCTAAAATATTTTTTTAACTGAAATCAGTTTTATTTTTTAATTTTTTTTGCTGGGAATATTTTTTTTTGTATTTTTTCTTGGAATGTATTTTTTTTAATTGAAATTAGTTTTATTTTTTAATTTTTTGCTGGAAATATTTTTTTTTTTTGTAGTTAGCAAGCTTTTTTGGGGGTAGAACACAAATTTCTTTTGTTGTTAACAATTTTTTTGGTTGAAAACTTTTTTTTTCTTGGAATATATTTTTTTTAACTGAAATAAGTTTTATTTTTTTATTTTTTGCTGGAAATATTTTTTTTTTGTAGTTAGCAAGCTTTTTTTTGGGTAGAAAACAAATTTCTTTTTTTGAAAATCAATTTTTTTGGTTGAAAACTTTTTTTCTTGGAATGCATTTTTTTTAACTGAAATTAGTTTTATTTTTTAATTTTTTGCTGGAAATATTTTATTTTTTGTAGTTAGCAAGCTTTTTTTGGGTAGAAACCAAATTTCTTTTGTTGTTAGTCAATTTTTTTGGTTGAAAACTTTTATTTTCTTGGAATATGTTTTTTTTTTGTAGTTGGAAAATGGAAAATACATTTCTTTTGCTGAAAATTATTTTTTTCAAAACATTTTTATTTCAGGAAATAATTTCTTAAACTGAAAATTAGTTTTCTTTTTTTGAGAGTTACCTTCAATTTGTTGATTGAGATGAAAAGTATGGACAAATAAGTCATTTGATAATTGAATGATACTTGTCAAACAAAAGTTTAATTACTTTCGTTAAAATAACACTTATGCAATAATACTATAAACAAACGTATTTCAAGAATCAAATCGTGTATACATTGCACTCCCAAAACTAAATGACCCTTATATTTATCTATTCAAAATTTTTGGAATTTTGAGCATACTCATACAATTTTTGAGATTTTAATTAATAAATAGTGCTTAATTTATAGGACAATTAATGTTTCGTCCCAAAGAGTTAATATACTCGAGTCTCCTTTTTTTTTTTTCCCTTAATTTTCTTCTAAGGATAATTAAAAATAAGTAGGGGGATACGTGGACGGTTGTAAAAATTCTCATCCGGTGAATTTTGACCTTTCTACTATTACACGTGTTGCTAAGGGATCAGAATCTGATTGATGTCTTAAATTTCAACCGATTCTTATGATTCACTAGCTGACTACGTACATATACGTGGTTGTCGTTTCCCACAAATATCACAACTGACAGTTACTGGTTTTCCACTTAACACTATCCAAATTAAAAAAAAAAAAAAAACTCACACTGAACATATAAAATTCTCCATATAATTTTCAGTTGTGCAATTTCATGCCGGAGAAATGAAACCCATTAGAGCCATGTTGTCAACCACAAAACCATGTGGTCCATTACTTATCAGAATATCCAAATTGCCCCCAAATTTTCGAAGAGTCTATCATTTTTGCCCCGCCGGTGTTAGATTTCCGGTAGCCATCAACACAAGCAAGAAAAACAATACCCTTTCATCGCCGGTGCACGTGTCATCGCCGGCGGTAGAGGCGGATGTTGGGTATGGAGAGAATTTTGAACAGTCAACAGGGAAGTTACAATTTTTGGAGGAGATGATAGAGAAGGTGGGAAAATTTACTTTACAATTGTTGTATATTTTTAGGGGACATATACCAAATAGTCCCTCGGATATTTTTTAATACCCATTTAGTCCAAACTTTTTTATTTTGCCTCAAAAAGTCCTTTGCCACATATTTTGGAGAGTGAGTGCCGCTGGCGCGGACCTCTAAAAATAAGAGGATATTGAGTGCTTGAGGGACTAAATGGGTTAAACTAAAAATATGTGTCCTTTTTAAAAAATATATATTTATAGTAGGGACTATTTAATAATTGACCCTATTTTTAGATGTGATTATTATATATTTTTTTGACTTTATTCCCATCTCTTAATATTTGTTAGGAGAGTCCTTCCACGCCCGCTCATGGTTTTGATGTGTCCGCTGACACACGCTAGTTCGACAATTGATTAGTGCCATTGACGTAGATCTGCATCCATAAGACAATCTCAACACGCCAACACATGAAAATCATGAGTCGGACTAGACTTATTGTTGTTAGGATCCTATTACATGTGTTTTTAAAATTGTAGTAAGTCTCGTAACTATCCAAAACCCCCATAACTACTCTGTAGCTCGTAAAGAATGACACTTATATCATACTGATTATAATAGGATCAACAACTAAAAAAATAAAATTATGGAAGTGTCTACAAATAAATCTTAAAAAATGGGACTAAATACTTGATTTTATTGGGACTTATTTTTTATGGCTAGGTGACGTGTCAAAATTGCGATGTTTAATGTATGTACTTATGTTTTTAACGGGTATATTGCAAATAAATGTGATATTTTAGGAGATAAATATATTTTGCATTTAGTTCCTTTTTTTAAAAGTCCTCGTTTATTTTGTGATAATTTTTTAGGGGCATATACCAAATAGTCCCTTGAACTTCTTTTAATACATGTATAGTCCAAGCCTTTTTATTTTGTACCAAAAAGACCTTTAAAAATAAGAGAATAAGGGACTTTTTGGTACAAAATAAAACGCTTGGACTAAATGTGTATTAAAAAAATGTTTGAGGGACTTTTTGATACTTGATACAATTTTTTTATGAGAAAAAGGTTTTAGGGTTAATTATTATTTATTTTTTGGTTTAGGGTTTAGTTTTTTTTTTTTTTTTGGGTAATTGTTTATTTATTTATTGGCTTAGGGATTAGTTTTTTTTTTGTCTATTTTGTTTTTTATTTTGTTTAGTGTTTAGGTAAAAGTTTAAGAGAATGTTCGTGAGTGTTTAATGTGGTGAGGCACATTTTGGAAGAAAGAAGAGCTTGGATTAAACGTCAAATAAAAAAATGTTGAGGGACTTTTTTCGAATGATATATAAAAAAATGTGGGGGTGGTTTATTTTTTGATTCGTAAGTTTGAATCTAAACCATTCTTAGGTATCCAATAGTGTTTTTTAGATGATTAAGAGGTTAACGACTATATTTGCAATGGTTACTCATAACTCTGAACTTGTCTAAATAAATCCATTCTAAACAAACATTTTCCAGATTCAAATGTCAAACTTTAAATTTAAGATGAAAAGAAAAAGCAACCTAGGTTTGTTTAACTTTGAAGTTGTTGCATTTATGTTCATATGTATTACTAAACACGTCATTGAAAAATTGATTCTTTGGTAGAGATTTTTTTGCAGCGGATAGTTTAGAGAGTTTTGTTTTGTATAATTGATAGTTTAGGATTGTTATAAACAACCTTGTAGTTTAAGCGGTTATCTACAATTTACCCTTTTTTTATTTATGAAAGTAATTGTGGATTTTATTATGCTTTGTTGTAGGTTGTTTATGGGTGTCGCTTCTTGACTATTCTCGCAGTTTGGGGGTCTTTGGTGGGATCTTTTCTATGCTTTATCAAGGTATATTACTTATAAGATTGTCATTTTGTTGGTTTATTCTTGTAAGGAATATTACTAGTATCAAAACCGACCATGGTTTGTTTAAGCAATTTTTTAAAAAAGCCCGTGTGGAGAGTACCATTGTCTATGCTCAACACCAATAAAGACATGACATGTTACACATTTAAAACTATTGTCTTTATAATGGGGAACATGTGAGACATGTATTGCATTCGTGTTGTATCCGTATTGTATTGGTGTTGAGCACATATGGTACACTCCACACAAGATACTTTTTCTATCTTGTTGATCAACTATTGATATTGTCAACTTAACCATTTGGGTTGGGCTATATCTCAAATGACTAGGTGCTAGTGCTAGTGTTAGGAAATTAGACGCAACTAATTCCGCCAATAATTTTGCTAGTACCTTGGGAATCAATGGATCAAGAAAATTACAAGAATATACCGCAGGCATAAATAACACAGATAATAGTGTAAGAAAAAAAGCTCACGCACATGAGACAATGATTTACGTGGTTCATTAATTTGGCTACGTCCACTGCTCACACCCACTGTCACTATAATAATGTTGTTTACAAAACACAATGTGTATCACTAGCACTTTGGAAATACGCACTCTGTAGTTTTTGGCTCACACTTACAAACACTTATAACACTAGTCTGAAAATACTCTTTGCTGAACATTTATGTGTTTCACCGCTACCTTTATTGTTATTACAACTTTTGGTTGATGTTTGGTGTTGGTGTATTTTATCTTTATTACAAGGGTCCTATTTATAAGCAAGTAAATATGAGACATGTGGTGGAGAATGAAGCAACAATATGTGATGGAGAATGAACCAATAAATATGTGGCTAATTATGGTTAACTAACTTGTGGCTAAAAAAGGTCCATACAATATGTGGCTAAAATGCTTCCACTTGTCCTGCAATGCATGGCTCAAATTGGTCTATCCAATTTATGGCTCAAATTGGTTCCATTTGTCCCCACTTGGAGGTAATTTGAGATGCATTGCCACCAATTTGTATGTCAGTGAAATGGGTGTGAGACTTGACTTTAAGCTTGAAGACCTATGCAGATAACTTCAGTTTATCTGTATTCATCGTTTTGGTTATCATGTTAGCTGAATTCTTGCTTCCCTAGATCTTCTCAAGTGTTAACACCCCATCATTCAAAAGTGACCTGACGAAATGATAACGACGTCCGATGTGCTTGGTCCTTAAATGAAATGTTGAATTCTTTGCCGGATGCATAACACTCTGACTGTCATCGTGCCTGTGTGAATCCCAATTTTGTTAACAATCCTTGTGACCAGATCATTGTGACACCCTGCCTAATTAAATACCGGGTGATCAGTCCTTTATTAAATTAAAAGAGGTTTCTCATTTGGTTCATTCTCAACATCACTGTCGAAAACCATATTAATTACTAACCACCTATTAGTTAATTAGTCGGTGCCAACATTTATTATTTTTCATTAGCAATTGATAATAATATGCTGAAAATTAAATTAAAACATTTACACCATTAATACAGTCTAAACCATCACAAGGAATAAATAAATGAATAACAATCTTGTTGAATAAACTATCGGCTACAAAATCCAAATCCAAATAATAAGTCCAACAAGTAGTAAATAAATCCCACTATAAGTCTGAAATAAATAACTGAAATAAATGAAGTCTAAATGGGGCAACATGCCCAGCTGAGACACTGAAACGAAATCCTACACTAGGAATGAAAGGTGGAAACGTCTAATCAAGTCCTGCAAGCCTCCATAGTGCTGCAGCTAATCGTCGAATAGATCGTTAAGTTTGGCGTCCTGTGGCTAGACACCTAAAAGGTTTTGGAAAATATTTATAGCAATGGTTAGAACTCAAAACATTTTGAAAACATTTTACAAGTATTTATCACAATTTAAAAATCAGTTATTGATTACACATGTTAGGTTCACGTACACTCCCTTAAGTTTCCTCCTCTCTCAACTATTGTGCACGCCTAACGTTTTCTACTTAGCCCACCTAGTCATGCTACCCAAGCTAACTAGACGTAAGTATCCATCTGGACTATCGACACCTATAAGTCTCCGTACAGTCCATACAGTACGCTATCATGATTAATCTCTCATATACTATTGATATCATAAGTAACATTCTCCATCACTTATCATTTAATCATTTAATTAAGTTTCACTACTTAATTCATTATTTTTATACACCCTACCAATCTATCTACTATCACATGTAAATAGAATTATTCAAATGGTTATGTATATTTATCTCACTAATATATATAATTACGGTGTCTCTCAAAATGACCACCGTGAAAGTAGGCATACTCTGCTATCAGTCCATATACTGCTCGTACTAAAAAAAGACTATTGGTTCGACATGTCTTCTCGAACCCAAAAATCAAATAACAAGCAATGGAGGCGAACATAGTTCTAAGCGTTTGGGCTACGCACATACCTAACGTATCCAAACGACCTGTCAGTCTCACTAATACACGGTACATAGTGAGCCGCCCTAAGTTCTTTGTCCCGGGGAACAAATCCAAACCTCCTTGGAATCGGAAAGGTGGGATCGCCCACTGCGCGGGAACCTCCGTCATAGCAGACAGCGTAGGTATGTTCATATTTCACACCAATCATATAATAGTTATACACATAACCTATATATATACATTAAATTAGTAGGTATACTCATAACCTAATTATCATACTTCGTACGTAGTATTTATCACTCGAATACTCACCGTACTATGTATTACTCCGAGTATCGTTCTCTACTCTAAGGCTCCTAGTTACCTCTTAAATAAAATTCAGCAGCTAGCTCTATCATATACTACGGGTCTATAAAATAAATTTACTTAAATTCCCCGTAACTCATTCTCATTCTCTCGAATTAATTACGCCTCGATTTTAAGGATATTAAACCTCGCCTTCATCCCTTCATTAAGACTAAGTCATAATCCCATCACAAGCCTACTGTAATATAACAAATCTCTCATTATATTTTAACAAGGTCCCAAAAGGTCTCGGTAGTCATCCAATTTTGACCTTCACCGTGATACACTTTAACTCGGTCTTGAGTCTAGCTACTGCATGATCCACCTCAGATGTGCTATTTGGTGGCCCCCGGATTGAAACTCGGGTGCCACCTGTCAACGGTCCTGATCGAACCATCGACTCTTATACTATTGTCCCTGGTTCGGGCGGTGAAACCTAAGTAGCCAACGGGATAATAACCACCTGGTCACATCCATGTTGTGGGCTTTCAACTCAAAAAGGCTCGGTGTTATTTAGAGAGTGCATCGCACTTAAGTACATTGCACGCATGTCGTCCAATTTACTGCATCAGGATGTATGCGTAAAAAACACATGTTTTAGCGACTAAATGGTGAAACCCTGTTATTAATATTTGGAGGTTTTTTTTTTGTCTGGAATTTGTTATTTCAGTTAGGAATCTATTGTTATTGGTTTGTTTACAGTGTTATATGAATTGTTTTTCATTATTGGCAGATATCATCTGGAACCTTGAAGTTCCAATGTTGTGGTGGCTAGTATTTATCATACATCCTTGTCTGTACACTTTCTTCCGTAGTTTGCTAACCCCACATGTTTGCTGGAGCTGAACAGTTTAATTCTGTTCTTTTTAATCCCTTCATCTAACATTAATTTTAAATTGAAAATAGTCAACATCTTTTACTTCAGGTTCTAAGATTTTGTAAATTGTGGATTAAAAATTGATTGATGGGTGATCTTTGGTGTAAAAATTGTCTTCACACTATACAAATTTGATTACACTATTTGCTTTTGCATGCAGGGTTGCACATATGTTGCTGCAGCTTACCAAGAATACCTCCTGAACCGTGGGAAGATGATTTTATTGCTGGTTGAGTCCATTGGTGAGTTTCTACACCATCCTCTATATTCATCTTACCTTTTGCTTCTTGTTCATCTAATTGAAATTTGAAAAATCTGGATTAGTTTTTATAATTATTTAAATTTGTGTATATATTTTGTCATGAAGTTGCATTCATTGAGAGATGTAGATATGCAAAAATGAATTTTATGTTATTGATTTGGTGGATCAATTTATTCTTTTCATATTGACTATATATCTCCACAATGTACAGGAAACATCTCTGATTTTAAATTGAATTTGGATATGCTAAAATAAAATGGTTATCAGTAAGACAACCTTGAAACATGTGGATGATATGGTTATCAGTACGATAACCTTGAAACATAACTTGTTGAAGATAGAAAACAACAATAGAGTATGAAATTGATCTCTATATCTTTGTGGAATAGTATGTTATCCAGGTTAACGCTAGTCTTTTACAAGAGTCATACAAATTCAAGACAGAAAAGAAGGAAACAATTTTCATGTGAAAGATAAGGGGTAACTATGCATGGGTGAATGAGATATATGTTTACTTGATCTCCGAAAAGCGTCATTTTTTGCAGATTAAGGATTTTAGACTCATTATTTGGTACAAGCTGAAACAAAATTTTGTTGAAGGTTCTTCCTTTGGAGACGACGTTTTGGAGAAAACAACTTCAAGGATCCAAGGGGCTTTGGTTAGTGGAACATAACTTTTGGATCATAATTTGATTGGAAATGGAGCGGTGGAGTAATATATAGTGAAGAAAAGGAGGGGGGTCTATTTAAATTTGATTTTGAAGAACTTCTGATCTCGTGGATTGCGAATTTTGAGAACTAGTTTTTGAAAGAAAGGGTAAGGAGAAGTGGAATAAGTGAATATGCAATAGGTGGATGTTTGAAGCCAGTTTCTCTCTTTCTTTCTTCTTAAAAAAATCTAGTTAGAAAATAATTCCCAATTGGAGTTATAGTTTTTAGTAAAAAAAAAAAAGATGAGCTACACGACTAGGGGCAACCATCCTCATTTTGAATCATCTCCAAAGGGGTGTGAAACTGTCCCTAGCGGATTTGAACCCTGCCCACCTCTATAAAAGGTGGGCAGTCTTACCATGTAAGCTATATAGGCCATTGGTTTGAAACCAGGTGTGATGGAAATAGGCCCTATTTTAGGGTTTTATTAGTCCTTTTTTATTTTTTTTATTATTTGTATTTTCATTTGTTTTGCTTTAGCATTTAAAGGTAAGGAGTAGTAATGGCATTTTTGTAATTAGTGCCTTAGCTTGGAGCCTAAGTTACTCCTCTCTTTAAATACCCATGTAGTCTTCATTTGAAGACATTCCTCCATTTTTAAATATAAGAAATCACTTGATTCTCTCTCTAAAGTTAGGGTTTGGTATTTCTTTCTAGTCTTTTGACGTGTAGTTTACGTCAAATTGGTATCAGAACGGGTGTCTCTCCAATATTGGTGTTTGGTGTATCGGTGTTTATTTTATCAAATCGTGCATTACTCTTCAATGGCTCCCAAGAAATCCAAACAACTAACCGAGGAGATTCAAAGACGAACGAGAGAGTGGGTACAATCAAAACAACAAATCTATACCCATTTTCAAAACCCTACCCTAACACTAGAAATCTCAACCTTCAACTTCTACTCTCATTAAAGCCTAGCCCCTACCCTACCCTCCACGCATTTTGCCCGACCCCTATCCATCACCCTTTACCCCACCCCGCCGCCCTAGAAAAACCCACCCCACCCTTGAAACCCTAGATTCCCCCTTCCCCAACCTCTACCCAGCAATCGCTCCTCCCCAAAACCCTATATCTGCTGCCACAAACAAACCCCCTCGCATGATGACCCTTCTTCCATTTGAGAAACTCTTTGAGGGTTGCCTTGCTCGCTTACCGTTCATCTCCTACGCTCAAGGACGAGCTTTTCGAAGCCAGAGAGAGTGATGGAAATAGGCCACATTTTAGGGTTTTATTAGTCATTTTATTTTCTTTTCTTTTATTATTTGTATTTTCATTTGTTTTTCTTTAGTATTTAAAGGTAAGGAGTAGTAATGCCATTTTTGTAATTAGTGCCTTAGCTTGGAGTCTAAGCTCCTCCTCCCTTTGAAATACCCATGTAGTCTTCATTTGAAGACATTCCTCCATTTTGAAATATAAGAAATCACTTGATGTTCTCTCTAAAGTTAGGGTTTGGTATTTCTTTCTAGTCTTTTGACGTGTAGTTTACGTCAAGTTAACTTTTCAATTTTTGTTAACTGTAGGGGGTCCAAGGAGCAAGATTATAGCATTGAGGAGATCAGACTATAAGACTTACTTTCCTCCTTTTTGTTTTTGTTAATATTATGTGTTCAGTATGCTTAAACGTGGAGGGGAGTGTTTGGGGTAATGGAGGAATTTCATGTAGGGAGAGAGTGGTGGTATTACACCTCCAATTTGCAACACTATTCTTTTTAGTTTTTGATATGAGGGAAAATTCGGGAAATATTGTGAATATTTGAGTTAATATGTCCAAAAGCATGGTTACGGGTAGTAATTTGTAGGTGAAAATGTTAGTTACTCTACTATGGGGGTGGGGTGACGAGAAACAATAGGAACTTCAGTTGAAAACTGCAAACTCATCTCCGAGTCCTTTACAATCTCGAACATGGAAAGAGCACAATGTGGATACCAATAAAATGAAGAAGATTCGTGAACAATCTAAAGGTTGTAATTTGTAAAGAGGTTCAACATGTCGATTTAGTTATTCTGGGCTACTTCTATGAAATTACCACTGATGACGCCAAGATTTGACAGAGTAATAAGATAAAAAATGTAGGAGATATGATTTATAGTGGTCCACCCAATATTGTCCTAACTTTTATGTTGACTTGATGCAGGAGCATAGGGACATGAGCATCCTTTAGTCGTTCTTTTTTAGCCATTTTATATCTTTAGTATAAATAGCCAAAGGGCCCTCCTTTATACCACTTTTGCCATTTTGATATTGAGAGACTAGAGAGAGAAATAACAAACCCTTCTCCATTTCCATGTTGTTGTTATTGTGTAGATAATAATTATTTTACGCATCCGCATCTTTAATTACATCAAATTGGTATCAGAGTCAGGTTTGTTCTTGGATTAATCAGGTTTATTGAAGATTGGGACTCGAATTGGGTTCACCCGAATGATACCCGAATCATCCACAAAAGTATCCAACAAATCCTAACTCAGGACAAGAACCTAAATTCATTCTTAATGCACACAGGTTGCTGCGATTGGTTGCTGAAATCTACTGTTGCCGCTGGTGTCCTAGAACGGATTAGCGATGAACACCTCTGCCCGAAATCCTGCCGGAATTTTTCGGCATCCTTAGCCGGAATTGCTGTTACGCCGGGGACAACCTGGCTGGACTGTTGGTGCCTCTCCTCAACACACCCGACCTCTGCGATTGGTCACCGGAATGCTGCTGTTATAGCCGTTGCCACTGAACAGACCAACATGCCTCTAAATTCATCGGATTCCAGTCGGAATTCATCGGACACGATGGACCGAACCGCTGCAACCTCCCTACGGCGACTAGGGGTCAAACTGAACCTTGTCGCTAGGCAGAATATCCTAGATTAGATTACCGCGACGTCGCCAGAGCCTTTTCTTGTTTGCCATACCTCCGATACAGGGAATACACCACCGAAAATTCAAGGAAAGGTTACCGACGATCAAGAAATGAATTTTTCTACCACCAATCAACCCAAGATTCATTCCCACATAAACCTTAACCATCCCAAACCCTATTTACCCCATTCCAAAGAAACCCCAACATCCGGTCCATCTAAAACCCTAATCCCTTATACAAAGGATGCGCTTGGACATCCTCCCCATCCCTACTGATGTACCCTTCACCCACCGCTCAATCCATTTGCCGACAACATGACTCTTTTTTCCGTGCTTAAGCAAGGCTTGCCGATATTTCTACCGCCATTACGATTTCGGTGGACACTCAATCACCTCCTCCTAGTGATGACATGTTGATCTGTATGAGTATCTTCTTTACTCGTTGCACTGCAAGAAGGAGGCTTTGCACGGTGATCATTGACGGCAGAGCTAGCGACAATTTGGTGGCTCAAGAAATGGTAGAAAAGTTGAAACTTCCCAAGGAATCATTGGCCTCTCCGTGCCTAATTGGGAGGTTAGGTAGTGGAGCCACACTTACCCCTAACCGATAATTCCAGGCAACTTTTTCTATTGGGGACTACCATGATGAGGTTTTGTGCACCGTGGTGGATATGCGGGTATGTCACCTCCTTTTGGGGAGATCGTGGCAATTTGCTCATCATAGTATGCATGACGGTCGAGCTAATACCTATTCGTTTATGCACGAGGGGAGGAACTTTATCCTCCGCCCCATGCGACCATTCCCGATGTCACGGCCCTCCGCCCTAGTAGTCTCACATGAGGAGTTAGTCACATAGGCCGCAGAGACAGGGTTATGCTATGCTCTCATTAGTCCCATTATCACCCTAGAGGAGTCCGTTCTTCCACGCGTCCAGAGTTTGTTGGATTCTTTTGTCGACGTGTATACGCTTCCAGATGATCTTCCCACTTTTCGGGATATACAACATGCTATTGATTTTTCCATGGGACACAGCTCCTCAATCTCCTCCATTATCGCATGTCGCCCATGGAGCACATAGAGTTGCAGAGACAGGCCACAAAGCTATGTGACAAGGTATATTTCGGAGAGTATGTCTCTTTATGCAGTACCCGCCCTGTTAGTACCAAAGAAGGATGGGAGTTGGCGTATGTGTGTTGATAGACGAGCTATTAACTAGATCACCGTGAAGTATAGGTTTCTTATCCCCAGATTAGAGGATATGCTAGACCAACTCCATGGTGCGAGGGTTTTCTCCAAGCTAGACTTGAAGAGCGGTTATCACTAAGTTCGCATGAAACTAGGGGTTGAGTAGAAGACTGCCTTCAAGACGAAGGACGGGCTATTTGAGTGGACGGTGATGCCTTTCGGCCTCTCCAATCCCCCATCTACCTTTATGAGGGTGATGACACATATTGTGCTCTTTTATGGGCAAATTTGTGGTGGTTTATTTTGATGATATTCTGATTTACAGTCAGAGGAGGATCACCTTAACCATGTGGCTCAGGTGTTGGAGGCCTTACGAGCCGAGTGATTCTTCCTCACGTTGAAGAAGTGTGCTTTTATGGTACCATTGGTGACATTCTTGGGTTATGTGGTTTTCGGCGAAGGCATTAGGGTGGATGATGCCAAGGTTCAGGCTATAGTGGATTGGCCTCCACCCACATCGGTATCCAGGTCCGCAGTTTTCATGGCCTAGTCGGGTTTTATCGGCGCTTTATAGCCGAATTCAGCACTGTCATGGCACCTATCACAGACTTGATGAGTGTTTCCTCAAGCGCTGAGTTTCGGTGGACTCCAGAGGCGGATAAAGCCTTCACACGCGTCAAGGAGTTGATGACGACAACATCTATTTTAGCATACCAGATTTCGATCAACTATTTGAGTTGTCTTGCGATGTTTACAAGATAGGGGTGGGTGCTGTTTTGAGCCAGAATAGGAAACCGATCGCTTTCTTTGGTCAGAAGCTGACAAGAGCCGCTCTCAATTATTTGACATATGATCTCGAGTTCAATGCGGTTGTAAAGGCGGTGAAGTTTTAGTTGCCCTACCTCCTCCATAAGGAGTTTGTCATCAAGTCCGATCACGAAGTTCTACGTTTCCTACATAGTCAGCGGCGTGTTAATGACAAGCACGCCAAGCTGACCACTTACTTCCAGCGCTACACTTTTTATTCGGAATACAAGTCGGGAAAGGTGAATCAGGTGGCGGATGCCTTTAGTAGTAGAGCACATGCGTTGGTGACTCTTAAGAGTAAAGTGTTTGAGTTTGATGAAGTCCGTGATCTTTGTAGCTGTCCAGCAGGGCAATGGTACTTCGGGTGAGTATCTATTACATAATGGGTTTTTTCATCGAGGGATGACCTTATGTATTCCATCTTCTTCTTTACAGGATAAGATCACTTCTGAGATCTACGGAGGAGGATTGTCAGGCCATTTGGGATAGGCGCGTACTCACGCGATGCTACAGGACTGATTTTAATGGCCTACGATGAGGAGGGATGCCAACGCCTTCATAAGGCATTGCTACACTTTCCAGACGGCCAAGGGCCAGCACACTAATGCGGGCCTATATACTCCGTTGCCAATTCCTGAGAGACCATGGCAAGATGTTTCGATGAATTTTATTGTACAGATGCCCCGTACATCTAGCGGCCATGATTCTATCCTTGTTGTCATGGATAGGTTCTCCAAGATGTCGCACTTCATCCATTGCACTCGCACGGTGTATGCATTCCTTGTCGCTTTCTTATATTTTCGTGAGATCGTCTATCTACGCGGAGTTCCAAGTAGTGTCACCTTCGACAGAAACGTACGATTTACAGGATATTTCTGGCATACACTTTGGCGTCTTTACGGACAAAGTTATAGTTCTCGATCGCGTTCCACTCCCAGACGGATGGCCAGACTGAGGTGGTCAACCGGAGTGTGGGTGACCTATTGAGATGTTTATATTCTGAGCATCCCCGTAGGTGGACCGTAGTGATAGCACAAGCCGAGTTCGCCTTTAACAATGCCGTCAACCGTTCTACCGGCCTTTCTCCGTTCCAGATTGTATTGGGGCAATCACCTAGTATGCCCATAGACCTCGCCGAGCTTCCCTCGACGGTGCTTACATGCCCTTCAGCTGAGGAGTTCGCTGCTTGCTTGACTTCCATTCAGGCTGATAAGTGCGCTCGACTACAGACCACGTATGCGTCTTATAAGGAGGCCGCTGATGAGAACCATTGCCTTTGTCTCCTTCCAATCGAGTGATCTAGTCATGGTATACCTCCAGAAGGCGCGTCGACAGGGCAAGGGTACCAAACTTTTTATGTGCCGATTTGGGTTTTTTCGTATTATCCGAGCTTGTGGACGGCATGCTTATGAGGTTGATCTCTCCGATGAATTCCGCATGCACCGCACGTTCAACGTGGCGGACCTTTCTCCATTCTGAGGCCCTCATGCTCCGCCGATTCCCATTCCACCGACCACGGCCCACCTGGTTCGCTCTCACATAGATCGCGTTCAGGAAATTCTAGGCTCCGATCTAGTATCTTCATCTTCGGGCGATTATACGCATTACCTGGTTCGTTGGGTCGGACGTCCTGAAGCTGAAGATTCATGGATCACAGAGGTCACCCTGCAGCACGTCGACTCTGATTTCTATCTGCAATATACCAAGTATATGGAGTTTTCCCAAGGGAGGGAGAGTGATGCAGGAGCATAGGGACATGAGCGCCATTTTTTTTAATTTTTTTAATTTTTTTCTTTTTTAGCCTTTTTTATATCTTTAGTATAAATAGCTAAAGGGCCCTCCTTTGTACTACTTTTGCCATTTTGATATTGAGAGACTAGAGAGAGAAATAAGAAACCCTTCTCCATTTTCCAAGTTGTTGTTGTGTAGATAATGATTCTTTTATGCCTACGCACCTTTAATTATATCATGACTACTTTACATCAGACGGAATGATTTCTCCAAGCATAGTTCACTCTTGGATGATTTTTTGTTGTGGGTACGAGCTATGAGTAAAGCATAGAGAAATCATCGTTGATCAGTGCCTTTAAACCTCTCTTGGCATCTGTGAGATTCTCTTACACCATTGTCGTTGTTGACTCAATTTGCGAGTCTTCTTCACTTGAGGCAGCCGTTGGCGACAACCCTAAGAGGAGATGGCCACCAAGGCTCGATGTGGCAGCCTGCATCTTCACCCCCGCCTCACTGGAAATCTCCAACCATCGTGCTCCTCCCCTCCAGATGCTTCAGCCTCCACACCCTCATTAAAGGGTTGTTCTTCACTACCCATTGCAAAGGAGTACAGGGAGATCATGGAATACTCTCGGCAGCCCTAAAATAATTTGAGGGAAAAATCAATCAATGGGAGAATGACCACTTCTATTGGTACACTAAGGCGCCAGGATACATGTATGAATGTATCATTGCGGATCTCTACTAAATATGCCTTCTGAAAGTTGACGAGTGTGGTGAGGAAACTCTGTAGTGGAAGTCAAGACTATAAAGTTGTCGAGCTCACTTCTAGAGTTTGCATATCCGAAATCCGCTGAATCATTGCCGCTAAAGCCACTGTTGTCCAACTTGTCCTTGCATTGCATTCCTCCAATTTGTCAAACACTACTGACATTGATAAAAAATGTTAAGGGCGGTGGCTGGTTGTCACCTACGAGGATCCCTTGCAAGTGGATTATGATTCCGAGTTGGCCCAGAAAGTTGTTTGATAAGGGATCTTCCAAAGGTCAAATGACCGAGTTTGTAGTGAGGTTCAATACTTTTTGGCCGACTTCTCTCCTAAATTTTACGAAGAAAGTTGCATTATCTTACCAAGTTCTCTGATGCTGAGGTCTTTGAGATTAGTGACTTTTTATACAATAATTGAGGAGATTTAAGAACTTTTGAATATTTAAGATTCCTTCAATATTTTTGCTGAGGATTTGTGAGTGACGTGTACTGAATGCAAGAGTATGGTGAGTTTCCACGTTATGGCTTCTTTGCAATCTTTGGGAAGGCTGCTGCTGCTGCTGTGTTTGGGTCTTATGAGTTTGGTTTACCAGATTGTGGGTGTAGCTTGGCAGGATTATGTGTATACGATTTGGGAAGAGTTTGAGTCCTTTGCTCGTTTAGTGTTGAACTTTGGTGCTTCTCTGTAGTTATGGGATGGCTCATCTCTGTTGGTGGTCTGTATTTGTATTCCTTGTCATGGCAAGTTTTGAGGAAGAGTTTGTGTTTTTGGCTCTGGCTTGGAATGTCGACAGGCTGTGCTTGTGCTTTTTATAAGTGGGCATGCCGGGAGATTTCGTGGAAGATTCCCTACGCAAATGGGGGATCACGAGGTGCTGTTTTCCTCCTAAGCTGAAAATTCACGCTTAAAAGCTCGAGGTAAGCTATCACAAGCTGAGGAGAATCATGTACACACAGATGATGGGTCCTTATGGGCAGGTTGAATATATTGAGATGGGGTGGGGGGGTATTGATCATATTCTTAATTTTGGATTATTATTTGGAAATACTCTAGGTAGTATTTAAGAAATCTATTATCAGTTACCTTTTTATTTATTAACCTATTTAGGTATCTTGGTGGATAGTAGTTGTGAGCCTGTAAATAAAGGCCTTCCCATGCCCATGTAATTGCTTACCTATTGAATATGAATGAATGAGAGTGAGAGTGAAAGTGAGAAACCTATTTTTAAGTTATTATTATTGTTATGTAAATTGCTTCTGCTAGTTCACATAATGTATCCTCTTTGATTTCATTAAATAGTTACAGGTATTCTTTTTTAATTAAGTATTCTTGTCCTAGAGTTATGGGGTAACTTCTCCTATAAATAAATTGTAATCCCCATTGACTAGGCACCTATGAATGACTTGAGAGTTTGGCTCAATTATTGAGTTTTGAGTTGAAATTAGTTTCTTTTTCTTTTGTTCTTCGGTCCCACACCATGGGGTATTGGGTCAGGTGTTTTGTTGTTGAGATACTAAGGTCTACCTCTCAGGGAGATTTAGCCTTTAGAGTTTTGGAACCTCACCGATCATAGATACTTGCAAAAAGGCTTTGTTGTGTTGAGTTTTGGTATTTGGTTCTTGAGAAAATTACAAAAAGTTTGAAAACTAATGTAAAAAGTGTAGTTTGTCGGAGAGAAACTCGTTCTTGTGCAAGCGGTGGTACATAGCATTCTGATTTATTTTTATCTATTTTCAAAATTTTGTTTAGAGGAGAAAAATTGATTGAGAAAAAAATTGATAGAATTACTTGTTGAAAGGTGGGGAAAAAGGGAAAAAAGATAATTTAGTGAAGTGGAAAACTAGTGTTGAGACCAAAGATGATATAGGGATATTTGAGATTTATAACTCAATAAATATTACTAAGGTGTTTTTGATAAAGAGGTTATGGAGATTCTCTCCCAAACAAAATACTCAATCGTATATCATTAGAAGAAATTATGGATTGAGGGACAACAAGTGGTACTTCAAGGTGGTAGAAAACTGGTTCCTTCTAAAGTTTTTGAAAATTCATCTCTCATGGTTAAGACTACTGTTTGCTACAATTTTCTCCTTTGAAGTTGGGGATGAACACAGCATTTGTGTTTTTGGCACACACTTGGTTAGGGAGTTGTTCTTCCAAAATTATTTTCATCATGTATCGAATAATCGTGAATCAAGTAGCCTTGCTTCTTGAGCATGACCGAGTTCCTCTAAATCACATCTTTGAACTTCTCATTAAAAAGAATTCTGAAAGATAATGAATTCTTGGAACTTCCTTTTCAGATTGAATTGATGGAATCTGTTTGTACCCAGGACATAGTGTTCATAAAACGGGTCTTGGATGGAAAAGAATTATTGTGTAACTCATTCTCTCTTGTATTGATTGATCTCTTTCGAACTGTTCTTCCAATTCACATTTGCACCATTTATGTTGATACATACAACCAGTATACTAACAAAGGTGCACTTCTTTTAGGCTTATGGCACATGGTAAAGTCAATACTTGTGACTTGATACAAAGAAGGTGGGGAAAAGTGTTTCTCGTGCACCAATGGTGTATTTTATATAAGTATGCAGAAGAGTTTTGGACCACCTTCTATTACATTGTTCAGCTGGGTAATAACACTAAGAATTACAAAACCCACGAAGGAAATAATCTCAATCTCAACTCAATTACACCCAATAGTCAGTAGGGATTACAAGAGGCCCTTTAAATAGCCAACTAACTAGAGTCCCAAACAAATATAAAACACAACGATAATTGGGGAAAATTAACAAAAATGATCCTTCTAAAAAATCCTAGGTACTCTCTTGAATCTTCTCTATGGCCGTCCGGATTCATCACTTCAAATAGATTCCTACTAAATCCAAATAATATGAAATACATTTAAGAAAAAAAACTAAAATTAAATGCTCCCTTTGGAGTTCTCATCACGTCACCCCCCCCCCCCCCCCTTCCCTCTTCTTAGAAAAGGTTGTCCACGAGCTTCAAAGTGGAATGCCTTCGGTTTCAAGTGGATTACGAACTCAGGCTGAAAGAAAATTGGCTTTTTGTACTTCACTTACTACTTCTTCAACCTTTGACCTATTCGTTATCAACAGCAGCTGCTTCCTTTTTGGGCAATCTGTTACCTTGTGTCCTATTGTGCCACACTCGAAGCACTTGAACTTAGAAGTGGTGGTTGTCTTGGTAACCAGCCGTGGGAATAGTTGTAGCTCATTCTTACTCATTGACGCTGCTTCCCTGAAATATTCTTCTACTTTCAATGTCAACTCCGTTTGGTAGTTGTCTTGTTTCAACTACTCCTTTTCTCTCATCAAGCCTTGCTTCAAATCTTTGATCTTCGTGAATTTATCACACTCGCAAGATTCCGGGTTAAGGGCGACCTTGAGTTGTTCCTTCATTTCCGTCTTAACTTTAAATGGGGATCTGATTTCTTGCTTCTCGATGGTAAAACTAATTTATTTCATCGTACTTTTGCTGTTTTGCATACCTTCAAGTTTAGTTGCCACAATTTTCACACACTTTCCATTGGTGTTGTTTTTGTAATGACCATTCTACAAATGCACCGGGGTTCATATTTCCATTAAATGTGGGAACATCAATTTGGATGTCACCATGGATAGCTTCTAACACTCGCGACATTAAACTCATATTTCCCTCGCCCACACCAACGTCATCACCTCGGGCCTCATTCTCATCACAGCCCCCCAAACAAATAGCACCATTCTCAGCCTCTAGAGGCTGCTGCCTGGACTTTCTTCCATGCCAGGGAGGCTGGCTGTCCTTCTTTACTAGGGTATCTCGTCCTCCTAGAACAATCAAGGATTTATTCACAAAGTGTGGTATTCGGTACATTCATCCTTCGTTGCCTACACTTTATGGTTGTTGCTGTACAAGAATGACACATAAGTGGAATTGGCCTCGTAGTCCCGTCATCTACATGATCCATTCTCAGGGGCTCGGCTTGAACTTGTTTAATCCACTTGCTCACTTGGCACCATTGTCGATCCTCCGGGGAACGGTGCAGACTTATACGATTGTGCGTCACATGGAGCCTTGTTAACTTTTTGAGGAGGGAACCCTAAATAATGACCACCCATTCAGTAGAATGCATGGGTTGTTTCCCAAAATCCTTCTCCACTTTAGCCCTCTCACGGGATTTAATCTTGGTAGAGATCTTCACTTGATTGCACTCTCTCTCCCCCCTCACACTCACAGCTGCAAGTGTTGAGAGTTCTTATTCTCGTTCTATTTGGGATTTTGGGAAATCATTTTCTTTAGATCAGTCTGAAGAGCTACTGCCATATCTATCGGATTTTATCGTTATATATTTTTTGGGCATCCTTATATAAGTTCAGATTCACTTGCCAATGTCTGTTCCAAATTATTCCTTGTCAAACTATAGAGTTCCATGCTAATGTACCCGAGAATCCATGGAGGTCGATATTGATGCTTCTGAAAGGTTGGGTGGAAATGATAATGATGTGGGTAATGTGAAGGTTTCAATGATTCAATTGCTACCATGTGATTAGGCACAATTTAAAATAAAAACAAAAGGACCGAAAAATCCAAAGATCACAATTAAAAAAGGGTTTATTAGTTGAAGATAGTGTGGTACAGGCTAGGAAACATGGATTCCACACCCAATACGGGATACGACACAGTTCGGAAAATAGGATACGTGATTTTTCCGAAATGTAGGATACGGATACGCTAGGATACGTTAATATGTTAAATATTTTTTAGCTTTATTTTATATATTTAAATGACAAAATTGAATAAAATGAAAGGAGATACCAAAATTGTCCCAAGTAGTCAAATATGATACCTGCCACCAATCAACATTACATGAAAACATCCTTGACATGACATTGTTCCAACAAAAACACAAACTAAAAATAAAGATAAAATCCGTCGAATAAAGATTTGCCAAAATCCCCAAAAGAGAGAAGCTTCTCATATCTCAATCAGTAAGTAGACCCAACTTCACCCGCTTCATTACCTCCTTCAACCTCATCCTCAACTCCTACCTTGGTCTCCAACTCCGGCTCATCAAGGGAGATCTAAAAATTGAAAACTTCCCAACATCATCAAATGTGCCATCGTAGGGTCCTCCTTAATAGTAGGCGGAGGTACTATCCAACTTGATCGCGTTCTTCAAGACTCGGAGCTTTCGAAGCATTCCACTCTTCCATTTGAAATCTCCACATCTCTTTGGGGAGCTACTACATTATTTATGGAAAGGAAAAATTAATAACTACTTCAAACTCAAAAGTAAGGTACTTGTGAAAAATTTAATTACAAAAGTTGAGTACTTACCTTGGAGTCAAGGAGTGTGTCAAATAATAAAGTGGGGTGTTGTTCTTGTCCCAACAAGCTACAAGTAATTTATGCACCACTTCATTAAAGGGTAAATAGTCTTCATCTCTTAAGTTTTCGTGTTGATATATACCCTTCTTCACTCTTCAATCATCGTATCCTACATGTCATATACTAAGTGAAGGCAAGAACTATTTGTGTCACAAAACCTAAGCATATCATAGATGGGATCCGTAAAAGAGAGAATATAGTTGATGGAATCCCACAATTTTACATCCAACACCTTGTCTATAAAGAAACATGACTTTTTCTTGATCACCCTTGTGATAGCAATCCCATTTATCTTTTATTACCATTGATTGGAGACCCCCTTTATGAGCTTAAACCTTCTAAGCATCACCACAACCTAAGTGGTCGACAAGATGAGGAGATTAGTTGTAGTAGGCGACGATGAGTAAATTAGCTTGAAGAGGAGATAGAACGAGTCGCAATAGGTCGACCTTCTTCTTCTTAAACCCAAGCCTAATCAATTTACCCAATGTGTTTTGAAAAAAGGTTGCGATGTTGTTTTAATAACTCTTGTTTTAAAACTAGCAACTTTTTGTTATTTGACATTCGACATTGAACCTCAATTTTAAAATATCAAAAGGATCCCCGCGTGTCCAAAAACGAGTCTAAAAACTAGTCCCGACGAGTCCTAATGTATCCCAACATGTCCATTGTAATTTTGATAGATAAATAAAAAATGGGATACTCTCCTAGTTGCATGTCAGAGCGTATCCGTGCGAATTCGAGTCTGACTCGAGTCTAAAAAAATTCGTGGCCTTGGGAGGGTATTCATGCTTCATAGGCTATAGGATGAAACCTTAAGAAGGGTAACCGATGTTGCTTACGATCAGATAATGACGAGCTAGGGTTTTAATGTTATGTTTATGGTTAAGCAGATTGGATTAGGGTTAGATTTAGTGACATTTTGTAACAAATTACCGTTAAGTAAAAAAAAAAACAGAAAGTATTCCTTTGCCAAATGCTATTTTTGTGGCATCACTTAATGCACGCAATCCATACTTCAAAAGAAAGAAGAGTCACGTGGTCTTATTTGTGTAATTCTGAGGCTCATGAAGTTAGAGGAAAGTTCTAGGCACCCCTAGTCATCCATACTATGGCTTTGAATCAATTGAAATTATTTTACATGATATGAAGTTTTGATATTTTGGTTGCTACTTCAACTGAAAGCCAATAGAGAGAATAATAGAAATGAGCAATGCATTGGATGATGAGTTCTAGTTTCTCTTGACAATCTGTTTTTGACAGCATTGTATGAAGTATCGTTGCAATTGTAATGCTTATTTGTGTAAGATGCTCATAACCAGTATTCTATTTAGAAATTAAATACCAACTAAACTTTCACCTCTATAAACTTGAAATCTTCATTGTTATTCACTTTTTATTCTCCGACATAAAAGGTCCCTATTAATCTTAGATTTATTAAGCATTATCAATCTTAGTTGAAGTTGGTAGATAACAATAGATATTTCTCTTGTAGATATTTATCTTCTAGGAACAGTCATGTTGGTGTTCGGCATGGGTCTCTATGAGCTCTTCATCAGCAATCTTGACATCGCAAAGTCGTTATCAGAGAAAAAAATTCCACACAGATCCAATCTCTTTGGCTTATTCACTCTAAAGGTGAGTCGGCATCATTTTATTTATTTGTTTTTTCCCCCTTCATAGAATGTGTTTATGATCTATTCTTTACTGTAAGTTGCACTCACTACCCATAAGATTTTGCAAAAATACATTTTCTACCCGTGTTTCTGAATGGGTCAGGGACCTCCCTCGAGGTTTGATTCTTAACGATATATTCTCCACCATCTGTGATAAAGCTGATAATGAGAGGACTAAATTTGATGGTGTCATGCTCTGATTTTTAGCTTCACAAATAGAAAATACTTGCAAATTAGAAAGAAAGAGATAGAAGATAGTCTCAAACTGCATATCCAAAAGGGTAACTCCAACTAAAGAGACTCGCAGAATTCCTTGAGAATTACAGAGAAAACGCGTCTTTTTTATTGAGCAAGACATTATTGTAGAAATTCTTATTTTACATGCTAGCACTTGTATTGAAGGCCTATATGAGGGATCCTAATACCTGTTTAGTTGTGGACAACATGGCCGTTATCTGAAAAAAAATCCATGCAGAACAGGAAAATAAGAAACACGTTCAAATGTTTATTTTCTCCAACTTAACTTTTTCTCCATTTTTTCAGTTCTCAAATTATCCTTAATATTGGCAAATAGAAATACAACTAGAATATTTTCTATAAATTTTTCTTTAAATTGAAGTTTATTTTAATAACACAAAGTTCATTGCCCTGCCACCACCAACCCACCCACCCCGCCACCGCCATGACAACCACCTCCCTACAACCATCACAGCCACCGCTGCCTCTATTACCGTTCACTGCCCTCACCACCACCGGACCCATGACCACCATGGTTGGGTTGTGAGGTTGCACTGGTGGTGGTGATTGTGGATAAAATAAATAAAACGGGATTTATTTTCAATAATTAAACCGGTCTTCTAATTTTCTAAAATCCTCCATGGAAAATGAAAATTTGAAATGGAGATGAAAACAGAAAATATAATATTTGAAAATGTTTCTCACAACTAAACAGGCCCCTAAAGGCTGACAGGGGTTAGTGTATTTTCTGAAATTACAGGGTAGTTGTGTGTGCTATCACTTTATGACCACTTGGAGGTGTAATTTATTTGTTTTTAGTTTTTTTCCCCTTGACTTACCTCCATAATATGGGCATTTAGACTTTAGTACCTTTCATGAATCTTTATTGACGATGGTACCTTTTCCATTGGAGTTATGTTCAACTTAACGTGCCTAGAATGTGACATTTCATAAAAAAGAAATGATTAAATATAATAAAAATTAGTTTAAATACTACAAAGAACCCCGAAATAGAATAAACCCAAAAAATTCTCCTTTCCCTACCACCATCGGCGGAAAATCTAAAACCCACCGCCACCCCATTAGTTCCAAACACCGGCCATCACCAACGCACTATGAAGCACGGACACTCTCCCAAAAGTCACGAGTCAGCTTTGACTCGAGTCGGACACGCGACACGCTGGGACACTCAAGTCTTTTTTTTAGATTGAACACGCTGGGACTAGCACTGGCAAAATTATGGGTTGGGCCTAATTTGGGCGGGTCAAATATGGGTTGGGTTAAATGTGGGTTGGGCCAAATGTGGGTTGGATTAAATGTGGGCCGGGCCAAATATGGGCGGACCAAATATGGGTTGGGCCAACCCATTATTTTTCTACTAAATTAAGTATTACAATTCGAGTATATACAAAAAAAACTCATATTTTACTCATAACTTTTTAAAATGAGTATTATATTTGATTTGTATCTTTTAAAATTGAGCTCCATATTTGATTTTTTGCTTTCAAATATGGGCCCCATATTTAACTCATACCTTTGAAATATGGGCCCCATATTTAACTCATACCTTTTAAACATGGGCCCCATATTTAGATGCTTGGGCTAATATGGGTTGTTTTATTATTTGGGCCATATTTTGCCACTACTAGCTGGGACATGTAAAAGGACACGTGATTTTTTTCTTTAATTTTTAATTTTTTTTTAATTTTGTTTTTCTAATGTGATGGTAATTTTGATTTATTTATGATTTTAATGTTAAAGTGTGTTTGTATTTTGTTTTGTATGGTCCATTTTCTCAATTAAATATTAAGAATGCTCTAATATTCTATTTTATGGAAAAAAATATGTTTTATTTCATTAATATATATATAGTACTGCTCTTGTGCGGACCAGCCCGCATTTTAAGAGTGCAGACTGGACATGTGTTACCTGGCGGTGAGCCCAAAAAAGAGAGAGAGTACCTATAATTTAGCCGATAATTTCTAGGGTCACCGCCGGGTGACATATGTCCGGTTCGTACTCTTAAAATGCAGAGTGGTCCGCACAAGAGCATATATATATATATATATATATATATATATATATATTATATGTATCCTAGTGTGTCGTATCCTAATTTTTGAAAACATCATGTGTCGTGTCGAAGCACGTATTACGTGTCGAGTCCGTGCTTCATAGCCAACCCACCACCATTCACAGGAATACCAAACCCACCGCTCCCTTGTTAGTTCCAAACACCGATCACCACCAGTCACAGGTATACCAAACCCACCGCCACCGGAAATTATGAGGTCCATTTTCTCAATTAAATGTTAAGAATGCTCTAAAATTAAGGGAGTTTTGGGGAAAGGTCCTCATAATTCTCAAAGTGTATAAAAATAGGATACTCCACATAATTTTATAAATTTAGTCCCTCTACTAAAAACACCATGAAAAATGGTGCCGCTGGCGGGGACCAAAAAAATGAACTCCTAACTCTATAGGGATCACACAAATAAATGTTATTGTACAACAGGGACTAGATATATAAACTTGAAAAACATTGTCCTAAAAATCTAAATATAGGAAGGAACATGACCTTTACCTTAATTCTCTATTGAATCGAACCACCGAAGCAAAACAATCTTAAAATCGAACCCAGCCAAACATAGCTCTTATAATTTTGTTGGATTTAAATGGTTTCAAACCACCAAATTACCATGCTATTCCTCTTAAACATTTGTATCCTGACTAAACCTCATCTTACCGGTATATTACCGAGTTAAACCTCAAATCTGAGCAACTAAGATCAATTTATACATACCTGTATATTATAGATATGATGTAAAATTTTGAGTAATAATAATGATTCAATTTTGAGTAATAATAATGATTCAATACCCAACTTTTTTCATTTTATCCAATTTATAAAATGTAAAATTAAAAGGGGCTGAAAAAAATTTGCAACGACCTTGTTTGAACTCATAGCTATAGAGTGTTCCAAATCATAGTTTTCATTGTTGTCTAATTTTTAATATCTATTTTTCTGAGTTGTTTTCCCCTCTACTTTAAACATTTCCAGGAACGGCCAAAATGGTTAGAAATAAAATCGGTGAATGAGCTGAAAACAAAACTTGGGCATGTAATAGTAATGCTTCTTCTTATCGGGTTATTCGACAAGAGTAAAAAGGCGATTATACTCACGTCCACGGATCTGCTTTGCTTCTCAGCTTCAGTATTCCTCTCTTCTGCTTGCTTATATCTGCTATCAAGGCTCAAAGCCGAAAAATAAATCTCTTTCTATTGATAAGGTAAAATTCCCTAGAAATTATTGTCGGGTTATTTCTATGTTAATGTTCAGTAGTTATTCATATTTACTTTAAGGTTTAAAATTGTATATATACTTGGGGGTCTATTTTCACTTTTTGCGACACTTACTAACATTTTGGTGACACGTTGAACATCATTCATATGTATGTATTCGAAATACATCACTTTACGAGTGATAATTTTTTACACCATAAGCTAAAAACAGATATGAGTACAAACGGTTAGTGGCTACTCTAAGACACGTTTACACAAATGTGTGACACGATTATGCTATACACAAACAACAATTCTCTATATTCGCACCCCGGGGGGGGGGGGGGGGGGGGGGGGGAGGGGGGAACGACATATTATACACGATATTAGAATAATTATGCATTCCTACCTTAATTATACAAGGGCCTCTTTCATAGGAAGTATTTTGCATGGAAAATATGAAAGATTTCATATTTTAACATTTGCTTGTTTCCTTGTTTCAAAACTTTCCAAAGAAAAAATTTCTTTGGGGGAGGTAAGAATTTTTTTTCCATTTACACCCCCTCCAATAAAATACATCCAAAGTCTAAAACATGTTTTAGGGTAATTATGCAAGTCAAAACCTCAATTTTATGTCTTGCATCAATACACCAGTTGTGATAAGCTTTTGCTGGAAGTTGAATATAAATGAAATACACATTGGAATGTGAAATTCAAAGTGATATAATAAGGATGTTGAAATAATTACAAAGTAACTCTCAATATGAATATGTTACTTTGTTAATATGTATTTGGAAGAAGTGAGAGTAGTGAATGATTTGGTTGTATAGTTGAAAAGTATTTGACTTATACGATGATTATTTTGTTTTCATGCACTATTATTTACTGGGATTTTTGCTCACCTCAATATATATTTTATGTATTTTTAGGGGCTGACTTAAGCAAGAACATGGAGAAGGTTTGGGTGGCGCCCGACTAGCGTCGCTTTGATCTTGTTGTCTTGTATATGATTCTCTTTTTTGGGACATGTATACTTTGAAACATTTGTATTTTATATTTTTGAGATTTAGTTGTTATCTCAAAAGAAAATTTCTGAAACCTTTTATAATCTCTAACTAACGTGAAACACTTCAATGATACCAAAAGAAATTAGTAGTTTTTATGGTCTAGTCCTTTGACTAAATATTTTGGACAAAAAAATCGGTGAAACAAATTTTAAACGAATAGGTCCAACATATTGATACTGCCAATCTAAAAAAATCATAAACCTAATCGGCTATTAGAGGTTTCTCTGCAACTAACCAATATTCTCCGAAATCGAAAATAAGATCAATCTTGATGCTTTTTTCGTCTGTCGAATAATCGATTACAGTGTTCTTAATCGATTCTAATCGATTCTAGCTGTATCACTTGGCTCTATCATTTGTAAGTTTATCTTTATCAGCAGTTGGTTTTTCTATTTTCGGTTGATTGCAATAGGTCAATGTACTTTGTTTTGATTCAAGAGACTCATTGTAATTTCGTAATTCATGTGATTGAATAGCTTTTTATATGTTTTATATGTATATGTTTTGATTTTGTGTTTTTCATGCATTTATGTTTGGATTCTTCATATATAAGTTATATTTATCAATATTTGTAATTGTTAGTTGAATGTGTCGAATGAATATTATTGAAGTTTCATTCTAATTTTCAGAGTACTTGATTTTGAGTTGGTATTGAATCACTTATTGATATAGGTCCGCGTTAGCGGAATTAACTAGTTCGACATCAGTTTTCAAAGTACACGCAGTGTTTATAAAGTAGATGTGATTGTTTTGTTGTAAATATGCGTCTACTTTATTACTTCATGTAAAGGTTTATAAATAGTGCTTGTAATTTTATATTAATTATATATAAACATTTTGATATTTCATGCATTAAATTATTGCACACATTTTTTAGAATTGTTGACCTTGAAGTAAATATTTTTTGTCTCTCTTTTACTGCAGAACATTATGGTAAGTAGTATAATAACAAGGTGTTGTTATTGAGATAATATGACTTGTATTGAAATATTTGAAGATAGCTCATTAGATTTTATATGCAATGAGTTGTGTATTAGGTTTACTATTTTGAGAAGTGGGAGTTTTTTATTGAGGTATTCATTTGGTGATGAATGTCGGTTCATGTTAGCTTGTGACAACGATGTTTGTTGTATGTTGCGCACCCAATTGATCGTGAAAGTTAATTTCATTTGGATATATGTGATTAATTCATTAGCATTGTCAAGTAATATATGTCGTGAACGGGTTGAATGATCTAATCGAATTTTTTAAGGGGTTGACTGCAGTAATACAAGTTCTGAGAGGGTTGACAGTGGTGATACAAATACAAGAGGTTTGAGTCTTTATCATCAGGCACTGCAAATGATTTTAATAGTTGCATTGAAAATGACTTTTATCTTGGAGGTGTGGAGCCAAGTAAGTCGAAAGTCTATCTTTCGAATGATTGGAAGACATATATAAGTCATGAGCAGCAGTGTTTTGAAGGAGGTGTAGTGAAATTTCGAGATAAATTGTGAAAGTATGCCGTTGAGGTTCGGTTCAAGTATGTGTATTTGAAGAATGATAAAAGTCGAGTGACGGTTGAATGCTCTAAAAAGACTACTGAGAATTGCATGTGGAGAATTCATGATTCATTATCTACAATAAATGGATACTTTTACATACGTGCAATGAACACTACACCAAAACTGGCGATTGGTCACGGTCAAAATCCCTGACCAAAACTGTGGGTCGCGGACTTGGGCTGTGACCATTTCGGGCGTGACCAATTTTGTGGGTCGCGGCCCAAGTCCGTGATCAAAAAATGGTCATGGCCCAGAGAGGTCACGACAGATGGTCGCGGACTTGGGCCGTGACCCATGCCGTGACTGGTTGCGGCCCTCATCCGTGACCCACAACCGTGACAAATTGGTCGCGGCCAAAGTCCGCGACCCACGATCGTGACCAAAAAATATAAAAAAATTAGTCGGGGCCCTCATCCGTGACCCACAACCGTGAAAAATTGGTCGCGGCCAAAGTCCGCGACCCACAACCGTGACGAAAAAAAGGAAAAAAAAATGGTCGCGGACTTTGACCGCGACCATTTTTATGCGCGACGAAAAAAATAAAAATGGTCATGGACAAAGTCCATGACCATATTTAACTATAATTTTTAAAAAAATGTATTTTTTTGGTTCAATCCTAAAATTAGGGGTCCTGTGAGGTGTTACAAATATTTATTATTGGCAAGATAATAAAAAAAATCACAAATTGTGAATCGAGAACGTTGTCAATAAACAAATATATGTACAAACTTAAAAATATTACACTTCTTAATAATTCACAGACCAAAAAAAATTGGACAGAGTTTTCCCTATTTTCTTGACATTCCAAACCCTGTGAATGTAAAACCAACTTATTATAAAGCCCGCACGACCATAAAATTCAGCAATAAATTATAAAAGCCCGCACGGCCATAAAATTCAACAATCAAATTATAAAAGCCCGCACGACCATAAAACTAAACAATAAAAGTCCGCACGGCTGTAACACATAAAAAAGATAATCCTGAATGTCCACAACATATAAACAATCTTCATGTTGTAAACCATTGCCTCATTCATTTGTTCCACGTGCAAAAATCCTACAGATGATAGGGTATAAAAAAAAAATATCAGTAATCAAGTAGATTTACAAAAAAATTAATCAAGCTGAAAAATTGCATATATGAGTTAAAATTATCAACATATCAATGTTTTTATGCATACGTCTAAAAATATGCAAATTACCGTCGTATTCTCAAATCGGGAGTCCCGTGGCTGCCCGGTCAGTTCCTACGAGTTACATTGGTCCCATGGTAGTTCCAACGAGTTACATGGTCGCGTGGGAGGTGTTGGTGCCACCCACGGCACCGTACGGGGGTTGTTTCAGGCTTTTCCCTTTAAACGAAATGTTTTTATGCCTAAGTCTAGAAATATGAAAATTACCGTCGTATTCTCAAATCGGGAGTCCCGTGGCTGCGCGGTCAGTTCCTACGAGTTACATTGGTCTCGTGGGAGGTGTTGGTTTCACCCTCTAACGCCATATTTTTAAGCCTAAGTCTAGAAATATGCAAATTTCAGTTGTATTCTAAAATCGGGAGTCCCGCGGCTGCGCGGTCAGTTCCTACGAGCAACATTGGTCTCGTGGGAGGTGTTGGTGCCTCCCACGGGGACGTTCGGGGGTTGTTTTGGATTTTCACCCTCTAACCCATGTTTTTATGCATAAGTCTAGAAATATGCAAATTATCGTCGTATTCTCAAACCGAGAGTCCCGTGGCTGCGCGGATAGCTCCAAAGAGTTACATTGGTCTCGTGGGAGGTATTGGTGCCACCCAAGGGGCCGTACGGGGGCCGTTTCAGGGTTTTCCCTTTAAACGCCATGTTTTTATGCCTAAGTCTCGAAATATGCAAATTACTGTCGTATTTTCAAACCGGGAGTCCCGTGGCTACGCGGTCAGTTCTTACGAGTTACATTGGTCCCGTGGGAGGTGTTGGTGCCTCCCACGGGGTCGTTCGGGGGGATGTTTTGGGTTTTCACCCTCTAACGCCATGTTTTTAAGCCTAAGCCTAGAAATATGCAAATTACCGTCGTATTCTAAAACCGAGAGTCCCGCGGCTACGGGGTCTGTTCCTACGAGCTACATTGGTCCCGTGGGAGGTGTTGGTGCCACCCACTGGGCCGTTCGAGGGTTGTTATGGGTTTTCACCCTTTAATAACATGTTTTTAAGCCTAAGTCTATAAATATGCAAATTATCATCGTATTCTAGAACCGGAAGTCACGCGGCTGCGTGGTCAGTTTCTACGAGTTACATTGGTCCCGTAGGAGGTATTTATGCCTCCCACGGGATGGTTCGGGGGCTGTTTCGACTTTTCCCCCACTAACGTCATCTTTTGCCTAAGTCTAGAAATATTCAAATTATCGTCCTATTCTCAAACCTGGAGTCCCGTGATCGCACGGTAATTTCTTACGAGTCACATTGGACCCGTGCGAGGTGTTAGTGCCACTCACGGGTCCGTTCGGGGGCTGTTTCGGGTTTTCACCCACTAATGTCATTCAAATTACCCTCGTATTCTCAAACCGGGAGTCCCGTGGCTGCGCGGGCAGTTCCAACGAGTTATATTCGTTCCGTGGAAGGTGTTGGTGCCACCCACGGGGCCATATGGAGGCTGTTTCGGGTTTTTCCCTTTAAACGCCACGTTTTTATACCTGAGTCTTGAAATATGCAAATTATTGTCGTATTCTCAAACCGGGAGTCCCGTGGCTGCGCGGTCAGTTCCTACGAGTTACATTGGTCCCGTGGGAGGTGTTGGTGCCTCCCACGGGGCCGTTGGAGGGCTATTTTAGGTTTTCACCCTCTAACGCCTTGTTTTTAAGCCTCAGTCTAAAAATATGCAAATTACCATCGTATTCTAAAATCGGGAGTCCCGCGGCTGTGCGGTCAGTTCTTACGGGTTACATTGGTCCCGTGGGAGGTGTTGGTAGCTCCCACGGGGCCGTTCGGGGGCTGTTTTGGATTTTCACCCTTTAACACAATGTTTTTAAGCCTAAGTCTATAAATATGCAAATTATCGTCGTATTCTCAAACCGGGAGTCCCGCAACTGCGTGGTCGGTTTCTATGAGTTACATTGGTCCCATGGGAGGTGTTGGTGCCACCCACGGGGCTATTTTGGGTTTTCATCCTCTAACGATATGTTTTTAACCTAAGTCTAGAAATATACAAATTATCATCGTATTCTCAAACCGGCAGTCCCGCGGCTGCGTGGTCAGTTCCTACGAGTTATATTGATCCCGTGGGAGGTGTTGGTGCCTCTCACGGGGACGTTCGGGAGCTGTTTCGAGTTTTCCCTCACTAATGTCATGTTTTGCCTAAGTCTAGAAATATACAAATTATCGTCGTATTCTCAAATCGGGAGTCCCGTGATCGCGCGGTAAGTTCCTACGAGTTACATTGGACCCGTGCGAGGTGTTGGTGCTACTCACGGGGTCGTTCCGGGACTGTTTCGGGTTTTCACCCACTAACGCCACGTTTTTAAGCCTAAGTCTAGAAATATTCAAATTACTGTCGTATTCTCAAACCTGGAGTCCCGTGGCTGCACGGTCAGTTCCTACGAGCTACATTCGTCCCATGGGAGGTGTTGGTGCCACGCACAGGGCCGTTCGGGGGCTTCTATGGATTTTCACCCTCTAACACCATGTTTTTAAGCCTGTCTATAAATATGAAAATTATTGTCGTATTCTCAAACCGGGAGTCTTGCGGCTGCGTGGTCAGGTTCGGGGGCTGTTTTGGATTTTTTCATCCTCTAACGCCATGTTTATAAGTCTAAGTGCTCATTTTTTCAAATTCTCGGTCTTATTCTCAAACCGGGGGTCGTGTGATCGCGCGGTCAGTTCCTACGAGTTACATTGGTCCCGTGCGTGGTATTGGTGCCACTCACGGGGCTGTTCGGGGGCTGTTTCGGGTTTTCACCCACTAACGCCATATTTTGCCTAAGTCCTGATATTTTTAAATTATCGTCGTATTCTCAAACCGGGAGTCCCGTGATCGCGCGGTAAGTTCCTACGAGCTACATTGGTCCCGTGCGAGGTATTGGTGCCACTCATGGGGTTGTTCAGGGGCTGTTTCAGGTTTTCACCCACTAATGCCATATTTTTAAGTCTAAGTCTAGAAATATTCAAATTATCGTCAGATTCGCAAACCGGGAGTCCCGTGGTTGCGCGGTCAAATATTACAAGATACATTAGTCCTGTGGGTGGTGTTGGTGACTCGCACGGGACCGTTCGGGGGCTGTTTTGGATTTTCACCCTCTAATGCCATGTTTTTAAGACTAAGTCCACATATTTTCAAATTCTCGTCGTATTCTCAAACCATTGGTCCAGTGATCGCGCGATTAGTTCCTATGATTTACATTGGTTCCGTGCGTGGTGTTGGTGCCACTCACGGGGGCGTTCGGGGGATGTTTCGGGTTTTCACCCACTAACGCCATCTTTTGCCCAAGTCCTGATATTTTTAAATTATCATCGTATTCTCAAATCGAGAGTCCCGTGATCGTGCGATAAGTTCTGACGAGTTACATTGGTCTCGTGCGAGGTGTTGGTGCCACTCACGGGGCCGTTCGGGCGATGTTTCGGGTTTGCACCCACTAACGCCATGTTTTTAAGCCTAAGTCAAGAAATATTCAAGTTATATTCATATTCTCAAATCGGGAGTCCCGTGGCTGCGCGGTCAGTTATTACGAGTTACACTGGTCCCGTGCGAGGTGTTGGTGCCACCCACGGGACTGTACGGAGGCTGTTTCGGGTTTTTATCTTTAAACGCCATGTTTTTAACCCTAAGCCTAGAAATATTCAAATTACCGTCGTATTCTCAAACCGAGAGTCCCGTGGCTACGCGGTCAGTTTCTACAAGTTACATTGGTCCCGTGGGAGGTGTTGTTGCCTCCCACGGGGCCATTTGGGGGATTTTTTTTATTTTCACCCTCTAACGCCATGTTTTTAAGCCTAAGTGCTCATATTTTCAAATTCTCGTTGTATTCTCAAACCACGAGTCGCGTGATTGCTCGGTCAGTTCCTACGAGTTACATAGGCCCCGTGCGTGGTGTTGGTGCCACTCACGCGGCCGTTCGGGGGCTGTTTTGGATTTTCACCCACTAACGTCATGTTTTGCCTAAGTCCTGATATTTTTAAATTATCTTCGTATTCTCAAACCGGGTGTATCGTGATCACGCGGTAAGTTTCAACGAGTTACTTTAGTCCTGTGCGAGGTGTTGGTGCCACTCACGGGGCCATTCAGGGGTTGTTTCGGGTTTTCACCCACTAATGCCTTATTTTTAAGACCAAGTCTAGAAATATTCAAATTATCGTTGTATTCTCAAATAGGGAGACCCGTGGTTTCACAGACAGATCCTACGAGTTACATTCGTCCCGTGGGAGGTGTTGGTGCCACCCACGGGGCCTAGGGGCTGTTTCGGGTTTTTATCTTTAAACGCCATGTTTTTAACCCTAAGTCTAGAAATATTCAAATTATCGTCGTATTCTCAAACCGGGAGTCCCATGGCTGCGTGGTCAAATTCGACGAGTTACATTGGTCCCGTGGGTGGTGATGGTGCCTCCCACGGGATCGTTCGGGGGCTGTTTTGGGTTTTCACCCTCTAACGCCATGTTTTTAAGACTAAGTCCTCGTATTTTCAAATTCTTGTCGTATTCTCAAACCGAAGGTCCCGTGATCGCGCGATCAGTTCTTACGAGTTACATTGGTCCCGTGCGCGGTGTTGGTGCCACTCATGGGGTCGTTCGGGGGTTGTTTCTGGTTTTCACCCATTAACGCCATGTTTTGCCCAAGTCCTGATATTTTTAAATTATCATTGTATTCTCAAACCGAGAGTCTCGTGATCGCGCGGTAAGTTCCGACGAGTTACATTGGTCCCGTACGAGGTGTTGGTGCTACTCACGGCGCCGTTCGGGAGCTGTTTTGAGTTTTCACCCACTAACGCCATGTTTTTAAGCCTAAGTCTAGAAATATTCAAATTACCGTCGTATTCTCAAATGGGGAGTCCCATGCTGCGCGGGCAGTTCCAACGAGTTACATTGGTCCCATGGGAGGTGTTGGTGCCATCTACGGGCCGTATATGGGCTATTTCGGGTTTGTACCTTTAAACGCCATGTTTTTAAGCCTAAGTCTAAAAATATTCAAATTATCGTCGTATTATCAAACCGAGAGTCCTGTGGTTGTGTGGCTAGTTCCTACGAGTTACATTGGTCCCGAGGGAGGTGTTGGTGCCTTCAACGAGGCTGTTCGGGGGTTGTTTTGGATTTTCACCCTTTAACACTATGCTTTTAAGCCTAAGCCCTCATATTTTCAAATTCTCGTTGTATTCTCAAACCGGGGGTCCCGTGATTGCACGGTCAGTCCTACGAGTTACATTAGTCCCATGCGTGATGTTGGTGCCACTCATGGGGCCGTTCGGGGGCTGTTTCGAGTTTTCACCCACTAACGCCATGTTTTTAGGGCTAAGTCTAGAAATATTCAAATTATCATTGTATTCTCAAACCGATAGTCCCGTGTCTGCACGTGTAGTTGCAACGAGTTACATTGGTCCCGTGGGAGGTGTTGGTGCCACCCACGGGGCCGTACGGGGGCTGTTTCGAATTTTTACCTTTAAACGCCATGTTTTTTAGCCGAAGTCTAGAAATATTCAAATTACCGTCGTATTCTCAAACCGGGAGTCCCGTGGCTGCACGGGTAGTTCCAACGAGTTACATTGGTCCCGTGGGATGTGTTGGTTCCACCCACGGCGCCGTACGGGGGATGTTTCAGATTTTTACCTTTAAACGCCATGCTTTTAAGCCTAAATCTAGAAAGATTCAAATTACCTTCGTATTCTCAAATCGGGAGTTTCGTGGCTGCGCGGTTAGTTCCAACGAGTTACATTGGTCCCGTGGGAAGTGTTGGTGCAACCCACGGGGCCGTACGGGGGTTGTTTCGAATTTTTACCTTTAAACGTCATGTTTTTAAGCTTAAGTATGAAAATATGGAAATTACCGTCGTATTCTCAAACCGGGAGTCCCGTGGTTGCGCTGTCAGTTCCTACGAGTTACATCGGTCCCGTGGGAGGTGTTGGTGCCTCCCACGGGGCCATTCGGGGGCTGTTTTGAGTTTTCACCCCCTAACGTCATGTTTTTAAGTCTAAGTGCTCATATTTTCAATTTCTCATCATATTCTCAAACTGGGGGTTGCATGATCGCGCGGTCAGTTCCTATGAGTTACATTGGTCCCGTGCGTGGTGTTAGTGACACTCACGGGACCGTTCAGGGGCTATTTCGAGTTTTCACCCATTAACGTCATGTTTTGCCTACGTTATAATATTTTTAAATTATCGTCGTATTCTCTAACCAAGAGTCCCGTGATCGCGCGATAAGTTCCTACGAGTTACATTAGTCCCGTACGAGGTGTTGGTGCCAGTCACGGGGCCGTTCGGGGACTGTTTCGGGTTTTCACCCACTGACGCCATGTTTTTAAGCCTAAGTCTAGAAATATTCAAATTATTTTCGTACTCTCAAACCGGGAGTCCCGTGGCTGCGCGATCAAATCCTACAAGTTACATTGATCCCGTGCGAGGTGTTGATGCCTCTCACGGGGTCCTTCAGGGGTTGTTTCGGGGTTTCACCCTCTAATGCCATTTTTTTATGTAACCTATTAGGGTTTATTGTGAGAGAGTTTAAAAGTATATGTGTATTATCAATCAAAGAAATCCAACTTAGTATCCAACAACAACCAAACCAACAACCAATAATTATCCCGTACTCATTCTATCATCTACGTGATAAAACACGTGCCCATAATCACAATATCTCACTGTAGTTGGATCATTTCTCATTTTAGACATGATAAGTTCATAAACGATACAATTATTAATGTGCACACGTGTTTGCGACTCATATTTAAAGTAGCGAAGTGAAGACATGACTAACACAAAAATATAAGTAAAACATGAATAACACGATGACAAGACACGATAAGACGATTGATGTGACTCTTAATTGTAACACAAACACATCATGGGAACAATATTATAGTTCTTTTACCATCTATTTACAGAATTGAACAATTGTCCCATATATCTCACATAAAATAACAACACAAATTTTTATACCGTTAGTATGTTATTCACCCCCTTCCCCCACCCAAAACTTTGGTATGTTAATTCGGAACACGATTATTAATTTCTATACAGCCTTTGGGAGACTGCGTCTATGGGGTAGGTATGGTGAAAATTGAAAATGTTATTGAAATACACATACAAATAAGATGAATAAAGCATACCAGATTCAAATGTTTTTCACATTTCCCCTTTATTATCTGCAACCAAAAGAGAAAAAATTATTAAAACTGATATATATGAACTCATAATAAAAGCGAAAGGAAAATTAAATTCACCATTAAACACATTCTCATACAAGTTATGTGATACCCCGCCCTATAAAATAAATATTGAATAATAAATTGATAATTTGTTCGAAGAAATTTTTTTAGGAATAAATATATAAAAGAATTACGCCAAAATGGCACAAAAAGTAATTAAGGAGAAAAAGAATCTCCACGTTGCATGGTTCGCATGGATGCGCATTTAAATCCTAATAGTACTAGTAAGTATGTTGGTTAAGTTTGATGCAAAAATTCCAATGAGTGATTGTGACACGGTCGTGGTTAATATAACATGATTTTTGTTAGCGCGTGTCGCGCAGGACGCGGACTTGCGCGATTTTTGTAGGACAATTGGATAAGGATACATATAGTATGACTATATATTTGGGACCCTAAAAATACATATAAAAATACCATGAGGTCAAATGTCAAAAAATAAATAAAAAATAACTTAAAATTATTTTTCGTCAAAAAAAAAATAAACGCGCTCAGAAAATTCTGAAAATCATCATACCGACTTAAAATTTAATTTTGAGCAACTTTCTCTTCTTATATATCACCAAAATAATTAATCTAATACCCTTTTTGAGGCATTTCTACTCGAACAGATTGTATAATTTTAGGTTGTTTTTCATTCTTTTTGTTTTCCTTGGATTCTTTTCGTTGGATTCTTATTCCCTCAATCCTAGTGTTGTCCCACCACCTTATCATATGTTGGTTGTAAAGTTTGGCATACTTGAGTGGTGGGGAAGGCTTCACATGGGTTATGTGGGTCTTTTGAGTTGACATTTGCTATTATAAGAGAGAATTGCAATTGACATTCATTCCCATCAGATTATGATCATTTTTCTCACTCCCTTAAGCTCCCCAGTACCAGTAGCCATGTTCAAATTCGTAGGTGCCCCTATACCACCCTTAAACCACCATGAAACAACCATGTTTTGGCCTAGAAACACCTTATTTCCTCAAGTATAATCATAGACATTATGTTGGGTTATTGGAGATATTATTCTTGGAGATTTGTGGGGGATTATGGAGCTCTTTGGAGACTTAAAGATGAAAGAAATAGAAGAGCTTGGAAGGAAGCTCTAATGGAGGGCTTTTATTGTAATCCCTTTGAGGCCACCTTTGGAGGTGGGGGTTACTCCTCCTACACCACCATTCAACCACCATTTTGGAGTCTTAAGAGGTGGGAAAAATCTTACTTTGATTGAGGTTTAGAGTTTGATAATTTTTAGAATGATATTTACATATATTAGACTTGATATATGTAGTATTTTATCTAATTTATAACTTCATGTTATTTAGTCATCATATCATCACTTGGTGTGTAGAAATGAGTTTTTAAGAAGTAATTTTGATGGGTTTAAAAGGTGGAGAATTTCAGAATATTAGCCTTGAACATTTTATGAAATAAAATGTGTCAAATTGATGTTTTAAAGGTAAATAATATAATTTCATGTTTAGAAAAATATTAGGCTATTGTAGGCTATTTTTACGAAATAAAAATGGGGCTTTCTTACCAAAATGATGAAGTAGAAAAAGAAATTAGACTTTTACTTAAATGGGTGTTTTTGAGATGCATAAACTCATAATAAGAAATATTTGGGGTTGATATGTAAATAATCAAAGTATAAAATGCTTACTTTTAAATTGACGCTTAAGTTTAATTAAAGAAAGTAAAGCAGGCCAAATGTGTTGATAGTGGCCAAATGGGTATTTAAAGTGTGTACAACTTATTTTGGAAACATAAATGGAAATAAAGTCTTTTTATAAAATTTGGAATTTATTACTGAAATTATGTTGGAAATATCATAAATACACTTTGAGATGTTATAAATTGGTTTTTGGCAAAATTAGTATGTTTAAACCGATTTAAAAGTATAATATTTGTGTGAAACAAATAGTAGTGGCATTGTCGTAAATACAGTGAATAGTGTGCTGTCAAGAAAATATTTGGCAATTAAATGTATTAATTAAGTTTGATAAAAGGAGATTAATGATATATTTTTGTTAAGTGAAAATAATGAGTTTCACCAAAATAATAAGTGTGGAATATGGGTAAAAATATAGTTTTTGACAAGTGTTAAGTGGTTAAAAGTGTTTTGAGAATTAAGTTGGAAAGTTAGTAACTATTTTGGAAACAACACTTGTTAAATGGTTAAATGCGTATTTGACAAGAAATGGGTAAATTGGTAAATTTACGTAAAGCGGAACATTTTTATGAAATAAAAATGTCAATGAATAGTTTGGAAGAAAAAGGAAAGAATTGATTTTTCAAGTATGAATAAATGTGACCATTGACAATAATGTTGAAACACATGAAACAAAGATAAGAAAGGATACTTGCATGATGTCAAGAATTAAGGAGGGAATGACGTCCCTAGTGGTGAAAGACCCCAAAGCCTGTACAGATGAGCATATGGCGACTAGAGACCGGTGGTGTAGAGCCCGTGAAATTCAGGAATAATGGCTAGACTCCAAGGCAAAGATTCATTATTTTGTAATAAGAAATGAAGAATGAGAATATTCTTAAAATTAATACGAATAAATCTTTGAGATTTGAAAAAGGTTGAAAAAGGGAAATAAACAAGTTTTCGTGAAACAATAAATATTTTGTTTCGTGTGAAGTATAAGTTTCTCAATGAAAATGAATATTTTCCAAACACGAGGTGTGCGTGTCATAAAGATTGTTTTAATGAGAATATTAAAATAATGGCAAAGTAATTCTAGAGTGAGTTAATAAATGTTGAATAGATGAATATTTTCGAGAAAAGAAAGGTTTTTCCTATAAATGATTAACCGTGTGCGTTAATAGGAAAGAATGTGATTTTAAAGAAAGATTATCCGAAATGACTATTTTGGGAAAGAAAAAGAGGATGAACGGGGATAAATTATATTTTTGGAATAAAATGATTTAATACATCGGAGCATGTATTTTCAAGTATATATGTAGATATATACATATTTTCATGAGCATATAGTGAGTGAGTATTCTTTTCAGCCGTTCGTTTCTATGTTGCATTTGTATAAATTCCACTGAGCCTTTCGCTCACTCCCTCCTCTTTGTTACGGCAGGTTATATGTGGTTTCGTACTTTGAGAGCGTTATACAAGCAATATTTACTTGCATTAACGTTAGTAGCTCTGTTTACTTGGCCTTTGGGGCACTTCCCTTTGGTCCCGCCGGAGTTTATTTTATATTGAAATCGCATGATAAGCAAAGCGTAATCTTATTTAATAATAAAACTGGAATAGTAACATTATTTAGGTTGTTCATTGCACCCCACACTTGACACTCGAATCGGATCAGGGTCGATCCTATAATAACCCTTAAATCCGATTCGGGGCGTCACAAGTTATCTAAGACAATTACCTGGAGAACCTTGTACATACACACTTTTGGGCCACCGAAAAAAGATGCAAAGACAACTGGGCATGGTCTAAACTTTATCTCATTTGTATACAAATGAAAGAAGAGTTATTAGTAACCTTAAAAATCAATCTACTTTCACCCACAATCTACTTTAGTTTCAACAAATAAAAAATGGAAATAAGAGTGCCAAAATGATTTCAGATATTGCATTACTGTTTACCTACTACCAAAAAAATTATACCAAATTTGCTCTGGTAGGGAGGGAGCGAAAACATGTGATGAAAACCTAAACAACAACCTTGAAATAATATTCAACTCTCTATTTCTTTGTTAATTTTTAGGATTCTAAATGGAAGACTGTTAAAAGGGGAGCCACCCCAATGTAGCTAGTGAAGTGTTATAGGGCTAACCTTAACAAGCTCATTGAGAATTTTTGAAGCCAATTATACTGCTTTGTCGGGAAAGAATCTATAAAAATGGAAAATCGCACGAAATAGCAACACAAAACACCAATCAATCAGTCATACGCCAAAATCATCTGCCCAAAACACCAATCAATCAGTCAAAAGAACCAAAATCCAACAAAGTCAAAGCATTTATATGCAAATAAACAAAAAAATAGAGCGAACCCAAAGATAACATCGACACATTTCTCCTTCAAATTCGCCTTCAAAACCTACGGAGATGACACCGTATCGTCAGTCGAAGATGACACCTCAACAGACTAATCAGAAATTCACATAAAATCCCTAATTGAAAAGGATCAAACGAAAATAAGGAAAAAGAAGATAACGCCTGAACCTTCGATCATTTTCTGTTGGAGAGAGACTAACATGGAGAAGATAAGAGACATTTTGAAGAAGATTTTGTTAGAATTGGAATAATTTTTAAAAAAATATTCATTACTGATTTTTTGCCCAGTAATATCCCCATTCGCTACTGATTTTTTGTCCAACAACGACTTAATATTCATAACTTATGAATAGCTTCACAAGCATATTTGGAAATAATTGGCATATCCTAATATATAAATCAATTGACAAACGAATAAAACTAAAGAATTAGGCGAATTAGGCAAACCTAAAGCGCAACAAACCATAAGCAAAACAAAATAAATAAACGCAAACTTATTGGTTCGAAATAAAGACGTAAAAAATGTTTACCCAGGTGGCATCAAAATGTATTTGTCACAAGCAGATCTGGAAAAAAAGAGGAGATATGATGAACCAACACATATCCAAACCCGCGAAATCGTTGTAAGCCCAGAACCACCAGTAGCGACCCAATCCAGCTTGAACCCGCGAGCTATAACTCCGAACCAAGACACTCAATACTTGCTACACCTATAGAAACCAAAGACCCGAATCTCGACCCGAGAACCCATATAACCATAGACCCATTTCCCAAACCCCCAAATCTGCTCGAGCCAATCAAACCTTACCAACTTCGACCCAGACCCAGAACTACCCACACCCGAGCGAAACCCACAATAAACCTCTTAACCCGATACTTATCCACCCAAATTCAACCCGATTTGAACCGGCGCAAACCTAATATCCAGCAACCCCAACCCGATTTCAAACCAATACTTACCAAACCCAGCTGAGAACCAAAAGCCAATCGAACCCGGAGCACCACCCGTCGCCACCTGCTCATTCTAATATAAACCCAGCTGAGAACCCAAAGCCAATCTAACTCGGAGCACCACCCGTCGCCACCTGCTCATTCCCATACAAACCATCAAAAACCAAAATCCATAACAAACATTTGGTGACGTGTTTATTCAAAATGTTTACAGTGTATTGGAATATGCCATCAGCGAAGACAGAATGATAAAGAAGATGAGATATGAGGCGAGGAAATGAAAATATGAGGCGCTTATTTTATTATTAGGATTGACAGTGGTCATGGCCTAGAGCCGTGATCGAGAAAGTGTGACCCATAAATAAAGCCAACTAACATGGACGAGTGACTATTGGTCACGACCCATAGCCGTGACCCACACCAGGAAATGGTCACGGCCCCAAGCCGTGACTCCATATGTGTATGTTTTGTGTTTCGTTATGCCTATGATCACGGATCAAGTCCGTGACCCACACCAGGAAATGGTCACAGCCCCAAGCCGTAACCCCATATGTGTATGTTTTGTGCTTCGTCATGCCTATGGTCATGACCCAAGTCCGTGACCCATCCGCGACCAATTTTAGAGGGAATTTTGGGGAAAATATGGTCACGACTAAAAAATGCGTTACTAAAGCCGTTTATTGAAAATAAACTATTCAAGTAACTCCGAGTTGTTTTTTGAAGAAACTCTTTTCTTAAATCAAAAAGGATTAATCACAAGAAGTGTTTAATAAAACAGCATGTACGAGATCTTATTCAAAATTTGGGCAACAAGTTTAAAAGATAGTTTAATCAAGTTTTAAACACAACACAACCAAGAATGAGATGAGAAAAGGTAAGAAGATTCTGTTCACAATTTTTTAAGTGGTAAAACCTCACCAATTGAGGAAACATCCACGACTCCCTCTACGGAGTAAAATGAAAAATCCACTAAAACAAATTTATGAGTTACAAACTATATAACTAACATGCAAACAACTCAGACCTATATAAGTTTAGGAATGTACCCTCTGGTCTCCTTATAACTTCTCTGCAGTTCTGATTGTAGATGTAGTCCTCTCAGTTTGTCAACTTCTTATTTGTTCCAGCACTTTACGTCGACTTATGTTCAAAAGATCTTATTACCAACACTTTTCGTGTTGTAGGGTGTAAGTGTTTGTGGAGGTGCTTTCTAACACATGCATGCACACACACACACTTATTAAGTACAAACAGTCCTAACAAATTACAGTTACACTATATGCTGTGATCTTTTCTTTTCTTTCTTCTTACAAAACCTTGAACCTTATTTGACCTTTCAATTAATCCCAGAATCCACGGATATCTTGCTTAGAAATAAGCCAAGATCTTAATCAATCTGAGTTTTGAAAAGATTTTCGAGATTGAAAACCTCCAAGTGAGATTCCAAACTAGGTCAAAGGTTTAGTTTTACAAGAACAAGAAACATAAAGCATTTATTATTGATTTCAAAGTAAGAAAACATTTTAGAGAAAATAATCAACAATATATTTCTCAAGATGAGAAATAAAGAATGAAACTAAGTGTAATGTAACATGAATAACTCAAATCTGAGATTTCTATGAAATCAGAAACTAGATCTAAGTAAAAGTCTAAGTTGGAAACAAGATCTCACGAACACAAGGTTACAACAACAAAAATAACTCAACTCAAACTCTCAAACACTCAAGAACACTCAGGGTAGTGTTTTTGGATATGGTGTTTTAAAGAGGTGTTTGGTTCAGGTTTGAAGAGGATTTAGACGAGTGAAGTTAGGGTTTCTAACTTTCTTTCTCTCTCTCTCTGGTTTCTCTCTTATCTCTTCTCTCTTCTCTCTCTACTCTCTCTTCTCTCAGAAACAATGAAATGGCTAAAGTCTTCGAAGTCTGAGAATAGAGTCCCTTTTATAGTGAGAGGAGAAGGTTCGAGATGCTGGTTCAAAAATAAGGGTCAGGATTAAGTCAATTTAAATTGACTTGAATCTAAGGGCTCAAACAAGGCGGTGGTTAAACGAAAGCTGATTGGTTTAGAAGGTTACACAGGGATTCATCAAGAAGACATGCAGACCATTGATAACAAATGATCCAAGGGTTGATAACACTCGCGTTGTTATCTCAGTAAAGAAACACACTTCCAACCAATCAGAGGTAGACAGATGTAGGGCAAATACAGGATCTGAAACGCGCGTCTAAAATAATTAAAACCATAACCCTCATGTTTATGCCACTTTCAGTTTCTACCCAAGGTAACATTAGGCCATAATACACAACAAAGTATATTTAGAGTTTGACCCCAAAAACTTATAAATCAAGTTTTAATTAATAAAACATGGTTTAAAAATTGTTTAAAAAATTCCCAAAAAATTAGTAAAAATCAAACTTAGGGATTTAAACACACTCAACATATGTACACACATTATTATGCAGTATGACATGTATGAATTGAATTCTACTGTGTGTGAGAGTTGGCAATAGTCTCTTGGTCATTACAAGTAAGAGAGATGAATAGGCAATCCAACTTCTGTGGCTCTTTGGTTTCTAGGATGGACATAATTTTGTCACAATTTCAAAACTTGACGAACACTTATACAATATAGACTTAAGTGAGTCAAAGGTATAAGAGCTTCAATCTCCCTCTTTGGAAATATAAGACAAAATCTCCTTGGAATCAACTAGGACTCGTAGGGCAACAAAAATAAGAAAAACTTAGTCCTATCAAAATTCTATCTACCCAAATCCTAGAAATCAAAAAGTACATAACTCAACTATTTATAATTTAATACCCTAATACATCAGTTGAGAATGACAGTACAAAAAGGAATACCTGCAATGAATCACTAAGATCAAGCTGTTTAGTATATGTAAGAGATTAGTAGACTCAAATTTCTCCCCCATTTTGTCTCAAATGGACAAAGGGAAAAACTTGGACAAGTAGCATAGGTATTACTCGGGACAAACCATACCAATAGATTTACGTAATGAAATGAATCTATTATAATCTAGAGGTTTGGTAAATATATCTGCGAGTTGTAGATCAGTAGGAAGATAATTGATTTCTAATTCCTTAGATTCAACTAATTCGCGTATAAAATGATGTCTTATTTTTATATGCTTTGTTCGCGAGTGTTGAACAGGGTTTTTAGAAATATTAATCGCACTTTGATTATCACAATAGAGATGCAATTGGTTTTCTTGAATACCATAATCACTTAGCATTTGTTTAAGCCACAATAATTGAGCACAACAGCTACCAACGGCTATGTATTCAGATTCAGCTGTCGAGAGTGATGTGCAGTTTTGTTTTTTACTATTCCATCCTACCAAGTTATTACCAATATAATAATATGCTCCTGAAGTGCTTTTACTATCATCAGTACATCCAGCCCAGTCAGCATCAGTGTACCCAATAATAGTTCTTGGTGTGTCATTAGTGTACCAAAGTCCTAGATTCAGAGTGCCTTTAACATATTTAATTATACGTTTAACAGAATTCAAATGGCTCTCTTTAGGGTTGTTTTGATAACGAGCACATACACACACAGCATACATGATATCAGGATGTGAGGCAGTAAGATAGAGTAGTGTGCCAATCATACTACGATATAGAGTATGATCTACAGATTTTCCATTTTCATCTTTTGACAATTTTACCGTAGTACTCATAGGTGTTTTAGCATCTTTAGCACTCTCGAGGCCGAATTTCTTAACAATCTCTAAAGAGTATTTAGATTGCGAAACAAATAGTCCTTCTGGATTTTGTTTGATTTGGAGACTTAGGAAGAACTGCAACTCCCCTATAAGGGACATCTTAAATTCCTTACTCATAATTTCAGAAAAGGATTTTACTTCCGAGGAAGAAGTTGATCCAAATATAATATCGTCTACATATACTTGTGCAATAGTAATGTGTTTGTCAAAATGTTTGACAAATAGAGTTTGGTCATTTCCACCTCTTTTGAAACCGTTATCCAAAAGAAAACTGGAAAGACGCTCATACCAAGCTCTAGGAGCTTGTTTAAGGCCATATAAATCCTTTTTTAGACGATATACATGATTTGGATATTTAGGGTCAATGAACTCTTTAGGTTGTTCTACATAGGTTTCCTCAACCAGTATTCCATTAAGGAACGCAGATTTGACATCCATTTGATATAATGTAAAACACATGTGACAAGCTATAGCGGAAAGCAGACGAACTGATTCTAAATGAGTAACAGGGGCAAAGGTCTCGTTAAAATCAATTCCTTCTATTTGGGAGTATCCTTGAGCAACTAATCTAGCTTTATTTCTAATTATTATCCCATTTTCATCAGTTTTATTTTTAAAAATCCAACGAGTACCAACAACCTTTTTGTGATCAGGACGTGGAACAAGATACCATACATCATGAATGACAAATTGTAAAAGTCCATCCTGCATAGTAGAAATCCAGTGAGAGTCATTCAATGCCTCATTTACATTCTTTGGTTCCACAATGGAAACAAAACATGCATAATGTGAATAATTTCTAAGTTGGGATCTTGTACGCACTGGCTCACTAGGGTTGCCAACTATGTTGTTTATGGGATGATCTTTAGAAACCCAGTTAGGTACTTCAGGTGTCTCAATAGGTAATGAATTATCTATTTCAGAAGGGTAATTTTCTAAAATATTTGAAGACTCTTCTTCAATTGGTAATTCACCAGTCTTGCTTTCTATAGTAGTGTAAAAAACAATTACATTTATGGATTCCATAATGGTTTTACTGCGAAGATTATACACTCGATAAGCTCTACTGTTAGGTGAGTATCCTAGAAATATGCTTTTATCTCCCCGGCTCTCTAATTTAGATAAGTGTTCCCTATCTTTGCATACATAACAAGTACTGCCAAAGGTTCTAAGATATTTGAGATTAGGCTTTTTATTGTACCAAAGTTCATAAGGGGTTTGTTTGGAATTCTTTCGAAGATAGACCCTATTAATGATGTGACACGCAGTACGAATAGATTCTACCCAAAAATATTTAGGTAAATTCTTGGCATGTAACATGACACATGCCATCTCTTACAAGGTACGATTCTTTCTCTCGGCGATTCCATTTTGTTGAGGAGTCTTAGGAGCACTGAACTCGTGTTTGTCCATTATAGTCACAGTATTATATAATACCAGTGTCTTTGAATCACCACCTCTATCACTACGGATTCTATTTACTTGAGTGTCCTTTTCATTTTCAATCCTAAGAAGAATTTTTAGGAAGGTTTGAAAAGTGTCAGACTTTTGTTTTAAAAAGGCTACCCAAGTAAATCTGGTGAAGTCATCAACCATAACTAAGATATAACTGTGTCCACAAAGGCTAACAGTTTGGGAAGGACCCATTAGGTCCATATGGATGAGTTCTAAGGGATTAGAGGTGAGAATATCTTTGACTTTCTTATGAGGGGCCTTAACAATTTTACCTTCTTGATAGGAACTACAAACAATATTATGAATGGGTTTAATTTTTGGAATTCCTCTTACTATGTCGTGAGTAGACAATTTACTAAGATTATCGTAATTTATGTGACCCATTCTGTTATGCCATATCTCGTTGTCATCCATTCTGGCAACATTACAAATTTCAGAATTGTTCTTGACAGTGTAGCAGTTGTCAGGAGTTCTGAATCCATTAATTATGCGTTCACATTTTTCATTTAAAATCTTGCAATTGTTCTCTGAAAAGGTAACAGTATGGTCTGAGTCACAAAATTGCGAAATACTAAGTAAGTTGGCCTTTAGACCTTTAACTAGAAGAACATCTTTAAGAATAGGAAGCCCATCTTCTTGGAGAGTTCCTTTGCCTATGATTTGAGATGAAACTCCATCACCAAAAATGACTTTACCACCAGCAAATCTGGTTTTGTTTAAAAGTTTAGATTCATCTCCAGTCATGTGCTTAGATTATCCAGAGTCTAAATACCAACCAGATGATGTGTGTTCGGCTTTTAAAGCAGTAACAACAATATTACACTTCATCTGAGGCAATAGATCATCTTTTCTAATCCAAATTGCAATAGTTTTCATCTTGCGCTTATTAGCTCTCAACTGATAAAATTTGCGAGCATTAGATTTTTGTTGAAAAATATTTTGCGCATGATTTTGAATTTTGTGAAAGACTTGAGCATTTGGTTTAGGAAAGTGCTTAGGATTCCTTCTAGTAAATGTTCTTTTAGGTTTGGTCTTTCTCTTTCTATAGTTAGAGTTTTTATCTGGATGTCTAGGAAGTATATAATTGTTTCGACTCCTCCTAGAATAGTTAAAGTTCTGGTAAGTACGAGGATTATAGATAGGTTTAACAAGTCTCCTAACATAGCAACCATCGAAAGAGTGACCATATATGTCATAGTAGGAGCAATAAAGATTTCTCAAGATGGGGGTCTCCTTAGGAAAGTCTCTAAACAAAGGTTTTGAAAAGTTTTCAGTCTAAACTTTATTCCTGGGTAGTACAGGTTTGAAAGTAGGTTCACTCTTTCTGATAAAAGGGCAGACGTATTTAGCCTTAGGTGAACTTTCATGCTTAGAGAAACTTGATTCCCCAATTTTGAAGTTTTGATGTTTTAAATCAAACTCAGTTTTTAGGGAATGAAAATTTGGGCATGTTTCAATAGGTCTTTTACCTCATGACACAAACTTGATAGGTTCAAAAGGTTTTGTTTGTGTTTTCAAATTGGGACAAAATCCTATACCAGTTCGATCATCAGAATTGGTTTTAGATTCAGCAACAAATTCATCAAAACAGTTAGAATTATTTTCAAATTTTGTAAATTTTTTGAAAACAGTTGCTGTCTTTTCTTTGGTTTGTTCCAATTCTAACAATGTCCCTTTGTACGTTTTCTCCAGAATTTCATTTGTTTCAGTCAAATTTTTTAGTTTTTCATCAAAAACTTTAATTTCACTTTCATGAGTTAAACATTGGGTAGTGTACTCTTCAGCATTCAGTTTAACCATCAGGCTTAGATCTTCCAATTTCTTGGTAAGATCTTTAACAGTCTTTTCTTGTCTAGCGCTTTTCTTGAGAGTCTTAGTGTAAAGTGTGTGAATGTCTGGGAGGTCTTCATTGTCCGAGTCACTAAGTGTGGTGTGTGAAGTGACCCCTAAGGATTCATTCTTAGAACTCACACACCCATTAACATCGTCATTATTGCATTCCCTTTGACTCACACACCCCGAGGTAGAACATGCAACATTCTCAGTAATCAAAGCATCTAAACTAGTAATAACCACATTCGAAGTATCAGTCATAGAATTATTTTGTTCATCCTCATTAACAAACATAGGCATGTCATCATTATAAATAATCTTGGCAAAGAAAGACATGCAAGGATCAAAAGCATCTGATGACTCAGGTTCCTCATTTTCAGAGTCACTTGAATCATCCCATGTTTTGCAGATGTTAGCTCTAGTGTGTTTGTTTTGAGTGTTCAAATTAACTCTACAGTCTTGTGCAATGTGCCCCAGTTTACCACAGCTATAGCATTCAGTCTTCTTAAGGTCTCTATTAGGTCTGATATGAGAGTCCTTGTGATTTTTGTCATTGTTTTTCTCATGAGGTCTGTGACTAGAGGGAGTTGGATAATTTGACTTGCCTTGTTTATTTGCCACTTTTTTTCTAAACTTAATGATTTTCTTAAACTGTTTTGTCATTAAAGCAATCTGATTGTCCAAACTCTCTATATCGCAGTCCTCATCAGATTCATCATTAGAAGTATTAAACTCAGGCTTAATCAATTTAGAAGAGAAGCGTAGATTGGAACTAGTCTGTTTCCGATGGGATTGGGTTAATTGCTTCTTAAATTCCAGTTCCATTTCCAAAGTTCTTAATTTACTACTGAGTAATTCAGGAGTGAGATTTATATCACACATTTCCTCAATAGCATATCTTTTGTTATCAAACTTCTGTGGTAATGATCTCAGAATTTTAGATACAATTTCTTGTCTATTATAGGTTATACCATTAGCATGCAGTTTGGTCACAATATCAGTCAGGTTCATATAGAAGTCATCAAATGATTCAGTCTCAGACATAATTAAGGAGTTATACTACTGGATAAGCATTTGGGTTTTAGCAGCCTTAACTCTAGTGTCTCCTTCATGAGCAGTAACCAAGGTGTCCCAAGCTTCCTTAGAGTGGTACAGGATGAGATTCTTTTGAACTCATGTTCATTTATGGACATAAATATGGCATTCTTTCCTTTGTTATTATTTCGAGAAACTTGTTTCTCTTCTTGAGTGAACTCACCTAAAGCTTTCTTAACTCTCTCATTACTTCCTTCGTTGGCTGGTTTAGTAGGAAAAGTATAACCATTTTCAACAATGTCCCAGACATCATCTCCCAAAGTTCCTTGAATGAAAGCAATCATCCTTACTTTCCAGTAAGCAAAATTGGTTCCATCAAAGATTGGAGGTCTGGTTAAGTTACCAAATCTTTCATTTTTCTCATCCATATTTGATTTTCAGAAAACAATTTCAGAAACACAGGATCTCTTTAAAAACAGTTTTACCAAGCTTTGATACCAATTGAAAAATGCGTTACTAAAGCCGTTTATCGAAAATAAACTATTTAAGTAACTCCGAGTTATTTTTTTGCAGAAACTCTTTTCTTAAATAAAAAAGGATTAATCACAAGAAGTGTTTAATAAAACAGTATGTACGAGATCTTATTCAAGATTTGGGCAACAAGTTTAAAAGATAGTTTAAGCAAGTTTTAAACACAGCACAACCAAGAATGAGATGAGAAAAGGTAGAAGGATTCTGTTAACTTTTTTTTACGTGGTACAACCTCACCAATTGAGAAAACATCCACGACTCCCTCTACGGAGTAAAATGAAAAATCCACTAAAACAAATTTATGAGTTACAAACTATATAACTAACATGCAAACAACTCAGACCTATATAAGTTTAGGAATGTACCCTCTGGTGTCCTTGTAACTTCTCTGCAGTTCTGATTGTAGATGTAGTTCTCTCAGTTTGTCAACTTCTTATTTATTCCAGCACTTTACGTCGACTTATGTTCACAAGATCTTATTACCAACACTTTTCGTGTTGTAGGGTGTAAGTGTTTGTGGAGGTGCTTTCTAACACATGCATGCACACACACACACACACTTATTAAGTACAAACAGTCCTAACAAATTACAGTTACACTATATGCTGTGATCTTTTCTTTTCTTTCTTCTTACAAAACCTTGAACCTTATTTGACCTTTCAATTAATCCCAGAATCCACGGATATCTTTCTTAGAAATCAGCCAAGATCTTAATCAATCTCAGTTTTGAAAAGATTTTCGAGATTGAAAACCTCCAAGTGAGATTCCAAACTAGGTCAAAGGTTTAGTTTTACAAGAACAAGAAACAGAAAGCATTTATTATTGATTTTAAAGTAAGAAAACGTTTTAGAGAAAATAATCAACAATATATTTCTCAAGATGAGAAATAAAGAATGAAACTAAGTGTAATGTAACATGAATAACTCAGATCTGAGATTTCTATGAAGTCAGAAACTAGATCTAAGTAAAAGTCTAAGTTGGAAACAAGATCTCACGAACATAAGGTTACAGCAATAAAAATAACTCAACTCAAACTCTCAAACACTCAAGAACACTCAGGGTAGTGTTTTTGGTTATGGTGTTTTAAAGAGGTGTTTGGGTTAGGTTTGAAGAGGATTTACACGAGTGAAGTTAGGGTTTCTAACTTTCTTTCTCTCTCTGGTTTCTCTCTTCTCTCTCTACTCTCTCTTCTCTCAGAAACAATGAAATGGTAAAAGTCTTCGAAGTCTGAGAATAGAGTCCCTTTTATAGTGAGAGGAGAAGGTTCGAGACGCTGGTTCAAAAATAAGGGTCAGGATTAAGTCAATTTAAATTGACTTGAATCTAAGGGCTCAAACAAGGCGGTGGTTAAACGAAAGCTGATTAGTTTAGAAGGTTACACAGGGATTCATCAAGAAGACATGCAGACCATTGATAACAAATGATCCAAGGGTTGATAACACACGCGTTGTTATCTCAGTAAAGAAACACACTTCCAACCAATCAGAGGTAGACAGATGTAGGGAAAATACAGGATCTGAAACGCGCGTCTAAAATAATTAAAACCATAACCCTCATGTTTATGCCGCTTTCGGTTTCTACCCAAGGTAACATTAGGCCATAATACTTAACAAATTATATTTAGAGTTTGACCCCAAAAACTTATAAATCAAGTTTTAATTAATAAAACATGGTTTAAAAATTGTTTAAAAAATCCCAAAAAATTAGTAAAAATCAAACTTAGGGATTTAAACACACTCAACATATGTACACACATTATTATGCAGTATGACATGTATGAATTGAATTCTACTGTGTGTGAGAGTTGGCAATAGTCTCTTGATCACTACAAGTAAGAGAGATGAATAGGCAATCCAACTTCTGAGACTCTTTGGTTTCTAGGATGGCCATAGTTTTGTCACAATTTCCAAACTAGATGAGCACTTATACAATATAGACTTAAGTGAGTCAAAGGTATAAGGGCTTCAACGACCTGGTCAAGGCCCAAGTCCGTGACCCACAGTGGTCAGGGATTTGGTCCGTGACCACTTCCAGAGTATCCATGACTTAGTATAGTAATGAATATGGTCACGCCAAAAATTGAGATGGTCACGGCCCAAGTCCGCGATCAGCTGGTCTGGTACTTGGGCCGTGACCAACCGGGAGTGACCATTCACAAGATTTGGTGTTGTGGAATGATGAGCATACATGTAGAGGTGTCTTTCATAGTCCGTCAGCCAAAATGATAGCCTCCCAATTGGTTTCAACAGTGGTAGACGATGATCTAGAGATAAACCTCTATTGAGACCAATTGATGTAATTTGAGATATAAAGAAGAATTATGGTCTTGATATAGCTTATCAACATGCAAGGCATGCGAAAGAGATGGCTGCTATTGACATACATGGTGATGAAAAGGTTTCTTATGCATTAATGAATAATTATCGTGACCTTCTATTACAGTATAATCCTGGGTCGCATTGCATCCTTGACGTGGAACATGAGTAAAAAATTCAAGAGAATATTTGTAATGTTTAGATGATGTGTTTATGGATTTCAATACCGCAGACCTGTTTTATTTCTTGATGGTGCCTTTTTAAAGAGCCGTTACCGTGGAACAATATTGTCAGCAACTGCAAGGAATGGGAACAATGATAAATTAATTCTAAATAGTTTATTTTGTGTATTGCATTGACATTTTGTTTGTTCCATTCCAGATCATCAAAATACAAGCATAAAAATATAAAGTACCTTTGAATGTCTTTGTTTTAATTCACGTGTACCTTTTATTATTTTTCTGCGTGTATTTTGATGATATGTCTTATTATGTGTAATACTAACTAAAGTACATGCATAGTATATGTCAAGTACATGTGAATGTTTTTGTTAATTTCACGTGTAATTTTCATTATTATGCGTTTACTTTGATGATGATGTTGTTATGTTGAATACAAACTAAAGTATACGCATAGTACATGTCAAGTACACGTGAATGTTTTTATTAATTTCACGTGCACTTTTCATTTTTATACGTGTACTTTAATGATGATCTTGTTATAATGAATACAAGCTAAGGTACATACATAGTACATGTCAAATACACGTGAATGTTTCTGTTAATTTCATGTGTACTTTTCATTTTTATCTTTATCACGTGTACTGTACATTTGTAAGTTTTGTCTTGTTATTTATAAATAATTTAAATTAAACACATAATATATTTTCCATGTGTTTTAAGGTCTGCGCCAACAACATCAATTTATGATGTGTTCTATATGGCTATGTTATTTATTTTAATTTTGATATATTTTTATATTTCAGGCCTTTTTCCTGTTGCATATGCTGTTATTGATTCTGAAATCGAAGATAACTGGATGTGGTTTCTTGTCAATTTTTATAGTGAAGTAGTTGAGCAATATCGAAACATAACATTTATATCAGATCAATACAATGGATTACTTGAAGCTGTTTCGAGGGTCTTACCGTTGTCTGCACATTCCTACTGTATACATCATTTACAAGGGAATATAAAAAAGAAAATTCGTGGGAATTGTGCTAGATTTCGAAAGAAAATTGTTAAAGATTTTTTATTTTGTGCATATGCTGTCTCAGTAGATGTATTTCATAAGAATATGATAGTATACCTCCCGAGAATTGGTCATGTGCATATTTCCCTAGTAAACAGTATGGTGACATGACATCTAGTGTTGCGGAGTTGTTCAATTCATGGATATTGGAGGAAAGACATTTACCAGTAATGAATATGCTTGATAAATTGAGAATGAAGATTATGAATTTCAATGCAAACAAAGTTGTTGAGTCTGGCACTTGAACAAATGAGCTATGTCCTTTTTTTCAAAACTTACTGAATGAAAATTGGAATAAAAGACGACATTGGACTATTAGTCTCTCAAGTCAAAACGTATTTGAAGTTCATTCAGAAGTGTGAACAACAGTTGACTTACGAGAGAGGACTTGTTCTTCTAAGAGTTGGCAGATTAGATGTTTTCCATGTTCTCATCCTGTTTGTGTTGTACGGAGGAAAGGGACCAGTATTTATGATTATATTAAGGAGTACTATAAGGTATATTTCTATACAAAATCTATTTCTTGAACTTTGATTTTCCTGACAATTACCATTGTTGATTAGTATCTTGCTAAGAAGATTTTTCTAAGAAGAGAGATGCAGTTGGTGGGGATGAGTGCCATGCTTATGATGGCCTCAAAATCCCTTAGAAGAAAATCAAAGTTCAAGAAATAGATTTCAGCAGATTTAACATAAAATGGCATTTTACTAGTAAGTTCTATATCTACAAAATAGAACTGAAATCAAGGAAACACCGCTACCTTCAAAATTGAAACAAATTTGAAATTGACAACATCAGTAAATTTATCGATTTGTATAGTAGTGCATAATAAGAGGTATTCAACTTACAAATAGATGAAATTATGCCAATACAACAACTTGTGCTAGGGAAAATATTACCTCAAATCATAAAAAACTGAAGAATTATCATAGTTTGGTTACCTTGTGAAAACAACTAGTCCCAAACGGGCAACTCCCATATCCATAGTCAAAGTGCTTACAATCAATAGACCTGGAACCGGAAGATGTGGCCATTTATGCAACTTTCATGTATTTCTTCTTCATTTCTTTTATGCTAGTTGCTTGTACATCACTTGTGATCTCCTCTCTAATATAGATTGGCAATTTGAAGTGCAAGGTTTGTGAAACATATACAGCTCCAGGCTAGAAAGTTCCCAAATGAAACCACCTAATTTTTCATGGTGCTTATTTTCCTTATTAAAAGAATAAGCAATATACCCCCTACTGTTATATCTCTTCCTTCTTTACGTTCTCGTGTTTTTTATCATAGTAATAGCACATATACGAGCATATATATATATATATATATATATAAAATCATGAAATCTACACACATATGGCACAACACATTCTGAAAACTCAAAAAATTATTAATAGCCTGATATTGGTCTTATTTAAACGTAGAACTATCGTTTTAAACATACAAACTTGTCGACAAATTTTAGAATCAGTTGCACTAGCCGAAACTATGGTTTTCATAAGGCTATGTGGTGTAATACATTTAAATTGTTGGCCCATACATAAGGATACAAAAAAAGTGAAGATTCCAAGAGTGCCTCAACATATTTGGGACTCTATTTAGGCATGGTTTAGAGATACGATTTCAATTTAGGACTACGTAGTCCAATGTTTTTACTCGGTTATAATTTTGGGGAGAGAAAAAATGGATTAATTAAAGAATTAAAAGAAATGAAAAGGAGATAATAGAACTCAGAGACTCAGCGAATGAAGTTGGTGACCTGGCGATATTTTAGTATCAAACTCAACGAGTTGAGTCGAGTCAAGTAGAGTCAAGTAGCGTCAAATTGAATTGATTCCACTAACATATCAACACAAGCAACGGTTTTGGACCAGGTAGAAAAAATAAATTGAACTTATCGTATCATGTCAGCTTTAACCTTTACTTTCAGCCATTTCAGTATCAAACTCAACAAGTTGATGTAAGTTGATTTCACTAACTTATCGACACAGACAATTGATCGGATCAGGTAACCAAAATCAAGTCAACTTACTATATTGAGTTAGTTTCGGACTTTACTTTGAATCGTGTATCTAGATTTGGCTTCACAGCAACTTGGATCAGTTGCTATAGGATCAAATGTAGTAAAAGTGGCATTCATAACAGAAAATGAATTTAGAATAAGTCGAATACACAAAGTGAATTTAGAATACAATTAAAAAAACATTAAAATAAGAGAACTAATAGACGAAAACAATATCAAACATATAACTTCATCAATTTCAGAACCTGTAAATGATGTCATATGTGTATTAACAGTTGCAGTTGTGCATTAATAGTTGCTTAGTATGTTCATATGTGCATCAGAACCTGTAAATGACGTCATATGTGCATCAGAACCTGTAAATGACGTGTATACATGATACGGATCTAGGTGATGAATTTATCGGTTAGGAACAATTACACAGTGACGTGAACTCTAGGTGATGAATTTACGATGTATACATGATACGAATCCGACCATTAACAATCATAGACCGAGTTTGCGTGTACCAACTCTTAACACATCACGATTTAAACATAACATTGAACAGAAATGTCACAATCCATTGTAACCTTTAATCACAATTACCATCACACATTATATTAATTCTCCAATTAATAGAATGTGAAGATCACAACAAGGATAAACAAACTCATCAAGGAATCAAACTAATAAATATCAAATTACAAAATCAAAATTGGAAGTAATAATAAGGTGAAAAAGCTTACACTCCAAGAAGAAATGGCAAAACCTCTACTCTAATAGTTGAATCAACACCCAACAAACAAAATTCAATAATTAATTTAACTATTAATTTTGAATAACATAGACTACATGTTTACACACACACATCCAATATTTTTACACACACACACACACACACACACACACACACACACACACACATACACACACACACACACACACACACACACACACACATATATATATATATATATATATATATATATATATATATATATATATATATAGAGAGAGAGAGAGAGAGAGAGAGAGTTTAGCACAGTTTAGCCATTTCTTTCCGCACTGAAGCAGCATTGTCCTTTGATAAGTAACCATACCGGAGAAATGCAGCATCTTCTTCCTAGGTGATCAATGCATACATGGATCTCAATTGACCTAATATGTTCTTTAACAACCAACATTTATAATGTCCCCGGCTTCTATAAAGGTTTGCAAAATTGCCTTATTTGAGAAGGCTCTTCCTAAGTCGTCAGTAATGACCCCTCCCATCCTCCTTTATCCGGGCTTGGGACCGAAAATTCAAAGATAAAACATTGCATTGGCGGAGTTAAAAAGGTTTTACTTAACATATCAAGCGAGATTAATGAGAAAAACAAGCATATATAAAATTTAACAATTGTCATCCAAATCATTAACCCAAAAGTGTCTTTTACCTAACATGGCAAGCGAGATTAATGAGAAAAACAAGCATATATAAAATTTAATAATTCTCATCCAAATCATTAATCCAAAAGTATCTTTCCTGCACTAAAATTTAAGAACTATTATCCAAAACATTAATCCAAAAGTATCTTTCCTACACTAAAATGTGTCAAACTAAGATAAACATTCTAAACATACTTCAACCAACTTTCCATACAAATAACAAATCCTCCATCTATAAAGCCTGCCAAAGTTTCAAAACCATTTTGACGAGCACTATACAGAGAAGCATCATGTTGAAGCACTATCTCAACCCAAACTACCTTTTCCCCAAGTCCATGGCGTTTGAAGTGACACATGTCACCATTATGTATCCCAACATGCCCCTTTGCCAATTCTGCACCAACCTATCAAGTATAATGACGGGGGATTTTTTTGAAAGTGGGGGAGGGGGAGGGGGGTTAGGAGTATGAGTGGGATTGAGAGTTGGAGTGGGAGTGTTGACAAGATTACTCAAATTCTGAGATATAGTGATATGACGATGATCTGAAGTGAAACCAAACTCGCTCTGTGGAGTCACCCCTATAGGGGAGTTCTCCTTTCCATTTTCCAATTTTAACATAAACATATGCAAAATACTAGTAACCTCTTTTAACTGTGAGTGAACATTAGAGATCTTATTCTTCATCGAGGCGATTTCTTCATTTCCTTTCAAATGTTGTACAAATTTTGCCTTCGCCACCCCCGTTTGAATTAATTATTTCTTAGAGACGCAGGATCCCACTCCACGCATTCGGCCTTTAACATCCTTTCCAAACACTTGTGTTAATGCATCGTTGTCATAATTCTCAAAGGTATTGATACTACCCTCTCCAATCATACTTATGGCTTTTCTTTTCTCTTTCGCATCCTTCACTTCCTCCTATATTATTATAAATAAATTTGTTAATCATTTGATAAAAGTCCAACTAAAAATTAAAATATTCAACAATAAAAATATTAAACTCACATAGAAACTCTTGTCACTCTCCAACACAGTTTTATCACTGCGTATATGTCCTGGAAACCAATTGTCTACCCTCCCAATTTCTACGTCAGGCTTAGTTTTTTACTGTACATTGTTAAAATTAACAAATTAGCTAAGAACATTTTTAATGTTAAAAGGAAAAAAAAATGATACACACTAACAAGTATTTGTTTGGGGCATAGGTACGATGCCCGAGACAATGGGTATACTTCAACTTAGAGCCATTCTCAACATTTTTTAGTTTTTATTGCCTTTTTTTCTCGCCATTTTCCTTTTCTATAAATTTCTTCCATATTTCTGGGTCAACACTTTCAGGCTCAGCGCCATCATCCTGCAAATGAGATCGCAATGTATTTTTGAATGTCCTGAATTTTTGGGACCATGACTTATCCACTAATGGGCGAGCCACTTCCGATGGAACATTAAGTTCAAATTCTCTCTGTTATTATTGAGAAAAACAAAAAGAATTAACAGAATAACAAATAGCAAAAGAATAAAAATAGAAATAGTAGAATAAAAAATGAAGTATAAGATCATATTTACCATCAAAGCATTCCAAACATCATCTTTACATTTCTTTGGCACTTGTCTCCAGTCCGAGAAGTGAATCGGGAAATTAGTTCTCACAAAATCCTCGGTACGAGAACTCCGCAGCTTTGCATTATCACCGACTATAGACCCATCATCTTAAATAATGAATTTGATTTTCTCCTTTGGGTTTTGGGCCATTGAGGAGGAAGGTTGTGCTGAACTTGTACCTTATGAGATTTTAACTTTCCTAAATTTCAAAAGAAAACATTAGTTCGATGGTAATATTATAGTAAAATAAAAGATAAACAATATTACTCATTGAATTAAAAGCATATAACAACTAATTCATCATTTCTTCTTATTAACATATTACTAATCATGATATAAAGACAACAATTATGGCAAGAACAGTTGAATTTAAAGTATCAGTCTAAACTAATAAAAAAACATGGCAATAATTTATGTGAAAATTCCACTTGATTGAATTAAAAATGTTATAATTCACCAAGAACAACACATTAACACCAATTCACCAACAAATTCACCAACAAAAACACATTAACACTAATTCACCAATAAAAACACATTAACAACTAGTGAAAAAATAATAGCTAACTTTGTCATATTGCTTTAGTAGGTTCTCCAAATGAGTAGGGGTGTGCAAAAAAACCGACCAAATCGACAAAACCGAGCCGAATCGAAAATTTTCGGGCCGGGTTTTTTTGAGGGTCGGTTCGATTCGGTTTGATCAGGTATAAAACCGACAGGGTCGGTTCAGTTTTCGGTTTTGGCATAAAAAAACCGATTTTGAACCGAACCGAACCGAATTAATTTTTATACTTTTTAATTGTTAATTTTATATTATATTTATATTAGTGTTGACATATTATATTATATTTTTTAATTTTATATTTATATTAGGTATTAAAAAAAAGTATTTTGTTATTAAAATAAAGGAAAAAATCGAACCGGCCCTCTCAAAAACTGACCCTTTTCAGTTTGGTTCGGTTCTTCAACAGTTTCGATTCTGTTCGGTTCTTCTCCTCCAAAAATTTACATGATCAGTTCGGCTAATAAAACCCGGCCAAAATCGGACCGACCGACCTGTGAACACCCCTACAAATGAGGTTCATCTTCAAGAGTAGATTGGAACACAGTTGGTATCCCTAGCTCGTCTACTCGAGTTGTTAATCTATTCGGGGAATGTATAACAACCCACCAATTAGGAGTGTTTAGATCTTTTGAGTAGAAGACTTGATTGGCATTAAAAGCGATAATTGCAGGCTCATCAAGCTCATTATTGGTACTCTTGAACTTATCCAAATTAACTATCAGCAAATTAGAGTCTGGACAATGTTTACAGCCATTGATCTTGTCCTACACCCTCACCCAATCACAATAAAACACTACCTCCTTAAATAGTGTATAGTCCAACTCAATTATTTGCCTGATAACTCCGTAATACATTATCCAAGCATCTTTAAGATTTTTATCACTTTTCCTTGCCCTAAATTGAGTCCAAACCTTCATGCAAACACCACTGTCTTGTGTCACAACAGTATCATCATGATGCTTGGGAGAGAATACAAAGACATTGGTGCGGTGTTTTTTATATGTTTTAACCTTATGTTTTATCCCTTGTACTAACTTCCACAACATAGCATTTGTCTGTGTCTCTCCGGAAGTGACTAGCTGTGCAATATAAATAAAATAATAGTTATAAAGTGAGTCTGGATAATAAAGAATATAACTTAATATACTATTAAAATCAAGAGAACCTTATAATATAACCACAGAATGAAAGAAGTTTTCCTCTCTACTTTGGTCAATTGGCTCCCATTTCCTTTACCACGCCAAGTGGATTTTTATAACATTTTATACTCACTGCAATTTATTCACATAAGTTCGCATATTAGTATTTAAATGTGAATTTTGAGAAATACTTATTAAATTGCTCAAACCTGTAGAATTCTTCAAGACCATCAACGTCAAGTCGAAATAGGACCCATCGACATATTTGTTGAAACTGTTTAGGTTCCAACATCACAATCTTATCATCGAACAACTGTCCTTCATTAGAAAACTCTACATATTCATCTAGAAACGCTTCACGAGTACGTCTGTGGTTTTCGTCAAGAGAATTGGGCATGTACTCCATTCAATACCTAACGGATTCAGCAACAACATGGGACTCAGCAATTAAACCTTCAATGTACCGCTTATTTCTAGGTATATCTTTAAAATCCTGCATCTTCCTATTCGTGTGAATAAGAAAAAAGTATATGTGACATATTCATTAACAATGATCTATACCTATATGCTTGTGTTTGTGTTTGTGTTCGTGTGAAAATAAAAATTAATATAAAGAGTTTACCGTTCAAACGGATACATCTAATGCGTTCTTGTAGGACCACAAGTCAATGCTTCAATGGCTAAATGAATAGTAAGGTGGATACTAATATCAAAAAATGCCGTCGAAAAGTGTTTCTCCAACACACACAATGCCTCTGCAACCATAAACTTGTCCCTTTGCATATCATCACGAATTAAGACTTTTGAGCACAATATTTTGAAAAATAAGCTCAACTGTTGAATAGCTCTTCACAAATTTTTGTATTTCAAAAATGAATGTTGAAGTAATACAGGCAACAAATACTCCATAATAATGTGATAGTCATGTGACTTCATTGAGTGCAAACCAGGTGGGTTAAGGGTGATGATATTGCTCAGTTTGGAAGAAAAGCTGGAAGGTAGCTTTAACTCTTTCAAAATTTGACAAAACTATCATTTCTCTTCTTTATCCAATATAAATGATGCTTTCAGTTTCATCCCTTTTCCAGTTTGCTCATCTTCTCGCATCCATTGACCAATATGTATGCCCAAGTCTTTCATATCCTTCTGCGCATTTATTGTATCTTTAGTTTTCATTTTATCATCGAGGATTGTACTTATTAAATGCTCTACAACATTCTTCTTGTTGTGCATCACATTAAGAACTTGCCAAATTTTATGAGTGCTCCAATATTCCAAGTCAAATAAAATTTACTTTTTATACCATGCCTCCTTAACTTCAACATTATAATTATCATTTGCATCACCCACCTTTCGCTTCTTACTGGAAACTTTTGAAGACTTTCCCGGTATATACTCGATGCAACGTAACTTCTTTAAAAGTGCTTAACCATTAAATCGACGTGGAGGAGGTGTATATTCTATTGACCTAATCCCCAAACTCCCATATTTCCGAAAAGGGTGATCCATATCAAGGAAAATACGATAGTTTGTATAAACTATCTTACTACAATGCGTTAGTCGGATGGATGGAGTATCGTCCCCATAAACAGGGAAAGATTTATAACCATGTGTAATACACCTGGATAAATTCCCACATGCAGGGAAATCGTGAAACCCCCACATTAACATAGCTTTCAATGTAAAAGGTTGCATCTCATACATGTCATAAGCCGAAACACCTACTTCCCACAATTCCTTCAACTCATCAACTAATGACTGAAGAAAAACGTTGATGTCTTGAACCGGTGCCTTCGGACCAGGTATTAATAAAGACAACATTTGAAACTCGCTCTTCATGCACAATGAAGGTGAAAGATTATTCAGCACCGTGATAACAGGCCAACAGCTATAACTGGCAGACTGAATGCCACGAGGATTAAACCCATCGGTTGCTATTAAGAGCCAAACATTGCGTCCTTCTTTAGCAAATTTAGGCCATTTTGATTTGAAACTCCTCCATTGGGATGAATCACATGGATGTCGCTGGTAATACCATGAAGTGGTTTCCCTATGGTGCCATGTCATTTCTCGGGCTATCCATGGAATAGTATAAAATCTCACCAACCTTGGAATCAGAGAAAAATGTCTCAATACCTTTTTAAGTTTGTTGGAAATCCTTCCCCTGTTCCTCACAGTGACTGAATACCTTGATTATCCACATTAGGGACATTCATCCATATATTCATTCTCCTTCCAATATAAAACACAATTATTGACTCATGCATGAATGTAATTGGCCTTCATCCCTAAGTCTTTCATCATACTCGTCATCTTTGGATATTTTTCTGATAGTGTATTACTTTTTGGGAGCCACCTTTTTAAGATAGACAAGAGTGACGTGACACTATTTCCTGACCAACCAAATTTCTTCTTTAACTTGTGAAGTTCCACAATTGAAGAAAGAGTTGTTTCAAGACCCTCGCATGAAAGATGTAATTTCTCAACTGATAATCTCTTATATTCATTGTACTTATCATTTTCGACATGATCTTCTTTGGAAACTCCCGACTGGCCGCATTCAACATCTACATAAGGTTCCCCATGCACTCCATAACAAACATCAACAGGATTTTCCACCCCAACACCTTGCTCCTCGATGTTTTCTTCTACTATGTTCTCCTCAACTTGTTCTATCGGTGGGGGATCAATAGTGTTCACAGATGTCTTTTCACCATGAAAAAACCATACAGTGTACAATTGATGCATACCGTTCCTCCACAGATGCATTTCTACTTCTTTCGATTTCAGACGCAATTTATTGCGACACTTTGAATATGGACAAGGTATCGTTGTCAACCCCTGATCATTGTTCTCTTTCGCAAATTTAATATACTCTTCAATGCCCTTTAAATATGATAAGCTGCCTTTATTCTCTTCGGTCATCCAATCTTTGTTAATCAGTCATGACTTTATATAAAACGTGATAAAACACACATTAACATTAAGTTGCAACTGTAATCTTCGATAATGGTTGGTGTTTATTTATGGCAACTAATTATACCACGACTTATGCTAAATTCATGATTTATAAATTCTAAACAAACTTTTGATGAATAAAAAGAAAATTTGACCATATTCATCATATCAAGTAATTAAAATGCATAATTCATCATGATTTCTATTTACAACCATAAAACTTAATATATGTATCGCAATAAGTGCATTGAGCAAAACTAAATATTAATCAACTTAAGATACATAGATAAGAAAATGACCCTCCTCGTAACGTCTCAACCTAAAATGGATACTTATCCTAAAGCCCATGTTTGTAACACCAAATAAGTATCAACAACTTCGGTGAATAAATACATACACATTATAACTATTTGCATGGATAAAAATATTAACCTTAAATTTTCACTTTGTCACTAACATTAGCTACCATAAGTTAATATTAAATACCTAATAATTTTGGAAAAGTATAACATATTACAATTAGAGAAATACATTTTTTTAGTAAAACAACATGTATCAAACTAATCAATATTATTAGTGGTCATAATATGAAATCAACACAATAAACAATGGTTACATAATTTGAAAATAAAAAGTAAAACTCTTAATATAGAAACAAAGTTTAATTTGACGAATTAAACAAATTTATATAGATACATACACAGAGAAGAAAAAAACATAACAATTTCAATGTTATCTTCTAAAAAAATCCATGGAATCAATAACAGGACTTTGTATATTGCAAGGAATTCTTCCTACTCTTAATTTTGTAAATGAGTAACATATGTGCTCTCAATTTTGTAAATTGGGATGAATTTCAATAACACGCTATGAAACGTGCTGTGAATTTCACCACGGGGCAAAGATGAGCTTTGAGCGACTTGTTAGGGATGCCAAAGAGAAAAAAATAAATTCACTCGAACTAAGGCTGATCAAAACGATCCCAGGCATCCCAGGCAGACACGAGTCAATGGAAATTGAATCACAACATCGTTTGTTCGTTGTGTAAGCATAATATAAATTAGAAGAGAAGAAAATTGAACAAAAAGAAAAAGCTTACCCGATTGAATAGTGAGAGACTAGGCGAGAGAAACCGACTGTGTAACCTGGAGAGATAGAGAGAGCGCGAGGGGCAGGTATGGGGAGGAGGTATAGAGAAAGAGACGGGCGAGAGTTGGGAGAGTGGGATATCCCACATTTTTTTTTTCTTTTTTTAAATGATTTTGCATATAATTCTAATATATTTGTAATGGTTTTTTACATTACTAACAGATTTTTTCCATTATAAATGTGCAATGGATAAAATCCGTTATAAATGGGAAAAAAATTCGTTACAATTTTCCTCTTTTGGTGTAGTGCATATTCTTTGGATTTTTATCGCTTTTGCCAGCGATACAGGTGGTCAAGGCAGAAATTGATATTCCACTATTTTGCATCAAAAGTTTTTCCTCATATGGATATGAAATAAAATCAAAATCAATGGTGCAGAATTTCTTGAACTCGTTCGCACGAAAATTAGGGCCTTTTGCTAGGCGTGCAAGCCTGGAAGAGACATCACCTCTTTTTAGAAGCTACATTTATTAATGAATTTGTATTAAGGCATATTTTTATCACACAAAAATAAATAATCGCACATATAAGATGTGAAGTTTACCTCTCTTGATACCCATGCCCTAAAATCAGTTGTCATGCAATTTCTCCTTTGATTTTGAGCAATTTCATTCTCGTACTTCCTACGGGTAAATTATAGAGTTTAGATCGTAAAATATAAAATACATATAATCAAAGAAGAAGAATTCAATATATACTCACTCTCTCCATTCTTCGACTTCATCTTGCGATTAAAAGACATAGCGAGTTGCTTAGTCGTATTGTATTTTTGTTAGTTTCACCTCTTTAGGGTTCCCAAATAGTACTTCATCCTCAAACTCGCCAGGTTCCTCGATCACACCTCCTCTACTAGGATTGAACCTCCTCACCTCTTATTCTGGCATATATTCCCTAGCATATAATGATGATTCCATAGTTACGTATTCTTCAGCAATTGACCCTCCAATATACCATGTATTCTTTACATAATCTTTGAATGTTTTTATCAAGCGATCAAAAGGATACATCCAACGATACCTAACGGGACCACGTAATAAAGATTCATCGCATAAATGCATAAGCAAGTGGATGCTAATATCACTGCCTCGGCTAAAGTTGATTTTGTAGCTCTAATGTGCCTTATGTTTACCACTTTTGCACAAACTAGGGTAAAACACAAACTAATTTGCATAATTTCCGATGAATATCTTTGTGTTCAGAGAAGCAATGCCGAAATAACAGAGAGATTAATTGGATGATTACATGCCAGTCATGAGACTTGCATTGTTTTAATTTATTTCCTTGGTAGTTAACGACCCCACGTTAATACCAGTTGGAGTCTTCAAGTTGAACAACGTGTCTAAGAGGATCGTCTTCTCACTAGTAGTCAAAGTGAAAGCAGCCGTAGGGGTAGAAATTCTTCCTGTTTTAGGATCATTTTTTAACCAGAGTTTTTTCTTTAGCTTCATATCCTATAGATCTCGGTGGTCCCTCTCTCCATCTTTGTAATGAGATCCACCCATACATGTGCCTATCAGATGTTCTGCAACATTCTTCTTTGTGTGCATCACATCAATTACATGCCTTACACAATGATCTTTCCAATATGATAAATAAAAAAATTATTGATCGCTTGAACCATGCTTTTTCTTTAGTAGGGCCGTTAGGATCTCCTCTTGCTTTACGCTTAAGGTTTACAAACTTGGGGTGTTTTCCTACGTACCTATTCCTCATAGTCGCAGCCTTCTCCTCTATCTGCTGACCAAAAAGCCAAGCAGGTTGCATCTGATGCTCGTGACCAATAGGATACAAGTTAGACTTGTCATTCCTGAAAGGGTGACTGGTCAGCAGAAATCTACGATGATTCGTGTAACTCATATTACTACTATATTGTGTCAAAATGGATTCAGTTTCCTCCCCACATATGGGACATCCATAATAACCATGAACATTACAACCAGACAAGGTCCCATAAGTAGAAAGGTCGTGGATCACCCACATCACCATTGCTTTAAGTGTGAACTCTTCACTATTGCGAGAGTCAAACGCCATCACGCCTTTATCCCACAACTCTTTAAGTTCATCAATTAATGGGGCTAAGAATATATCAATATCATCACCCGGAGCCTTTGGCCCAGGTATTAATAAAGATAATAATGTGAACTCCTTTCTCATGCACAATGTCGGAGGGAGACTTAAAGGCACCATTAGAACTGGCCAATAACTTTGACTAGTACTTGAATTACCGAAAGGGTTAAACCCATCAGTTGATATTGCAAGATGAACGTTGCATGGTTCTTTTACAAATTCAAGGTGTCATACATTTGAAAATTTTCAAACGAGTGAATAAATCGGATGACGCATCATATTCCCACCCACCTCGCATCGAGCGTGCCATGTCATGGCCTCCTCTATCCACGGTACACTAAAAAATTGTTTTAACTATGACCCAAGTACGAAACACTTCAAAACCTTTTGTGGGACTTGCGAGCTCTTTTGACAAATGACATATCTAGGCTCACCGCATACTGGACATTCATCCTTCTCTCCGTGTTCATTGCGATACAATATGCAATCATACTTGCATGTATGAATAGATTTGTAATTTAATCCCAAACCCTTCAAGCTCTTATTAATGGTAGGATAATTGTCTGGTAACATGTTCTCTTTTGGGAGAATTTCTTTAACCCACTTAAGAATTTCGATTACGCTGTTCCCAGAAAAACCAGATTGACTCTTCAAGTTATGCAAACCAATCATTGCATATAATACCGAATGATCTTCATCGCATTCTTTATACAACGGTCTAGCGACATCGGCTTTCAACCGTATATATTCTCGGTCTCCTAGTAGTTTAGTATCAAATTGTTCATTTTTCGCATTATCTGTCTCCATAGGTTGGCGGTTTTAGTCGTGGTGGAATCCGTAAGTGTCATTAATTAGGTAGGTCAATGGACAATGTGTTATGTAAGGACATTTTTCTCATGTCCAACATGTTACATTTGTGTATGTCGTACGCCGCTACATTTGGCACGTCACCTCACGATCTCACATGAAGGCCTCTATCTGAATTCTGGGAATCAAGCATTCAACATCTCCATTAATATGTCCCACATCTGCCTCAACGACTTCACGGTCCACGATTTTAGGGACTTAATGCAAGTGGTACGCAAGGGAAGTCAAAATAGTGAAAAAAGGCACGATAGGAGTGTTCAAGGGAATTTTCGTAATTTCACATCCATAGGTCGGAGGTCTGATCAACTGGAATGTTGAAGAGCTTGCCGCAACGAAGATACTGGAAAAAATGGCACCTCAATCCGAGATACGGTGAAGGAGTTATGACCTTTTGAAGTTGGAGAAAATTTCTTGAAGAATGCTGTTTTTTTTTTTAACTCCAAACCAGAGATGTACCCCAAACCGATGTACCCCAAATCGCATGAGGTACCCTAAACCGGTTTGGGGTACCTGTACGCTGGATAGAATTTCAGTGTTTTTATTTTACAAAACTCTTCATATGTTTTGCTATTTAAACCACCTTCGGGGGAGAAGTTTTGCAAGACTTTAGAAGACGTTTTTTAGAGTCCAAATTACTCTAGTCTTCATATTTTTTGAGTCCCAAGACTCATGTTTTGATTCACACAATTTCCAAACCTTTGTGAATCTTTTTGGTAACCCAAGAAGACAACTTTGGTTTGTTCAGCCCTTGTGGAGAAGCCGTTCTCTTCTTCATTGCTGCCCTCCTGGAAAGGGAAACTTCCAGCCGCCGACATAGGAATCGACACCTACGGGTATTTTTGTGTCACACTGTTTTTAGCCGTTGCTTTGAAGGTTTACCGAAGACACCGTGCGTTACACTTGTGGGCGATTATCAGGTTGTATGTAAGTCAATGGTCTTGTAAATTCTTTAAAGTTCTAGAAATAAAAGGTTTTGCCCTTCGGGGATTTTTCCTTAACTTTGTGTCGCATGCTTTATATTTGATGGGTTGATTTAGATGCATGATTAGGGGCTGATTTTATTTGGTTTAAAAGTAGACGCTAATTAAATAAGGGTTCTTGGAAACTTGCGAATTTAATTTAAATCGATATTACACGTGTTCTCAAATTGGTATCAGAGCGGGTTACGCTAATTTATCGCGTGATCTAGATTTTTCAAGGATTTATTTTTTATACAATTTGACTTCTCACGTCGTTAAATTGGTATCAGAGCAGGTTGCGCTAATTTATTGCGTATTCCTATTTTCCGCAAAATCGTGTGATATTGATTTTTTTTGAAAAAACTGTTTTATGAAAAAGCGCAATTTTTCAATGGAACGCCCATTTAATGAGGAACCTATTTTCGAAAAAGTTCACGACCGTGCTGAAAAATTAAAAAATTTGAATTTGAAACTTTGCAAAAGAATTAAAGTTTTGGAAAAAGAAAATTCTCTCTTTCAAAGTAAGATTGAATATTTGCAAGCGTTTCAAACTCAAAGTGATATTTGTCGTGAGCACTTTGGTAATTTGTGTATTGATTTTGATTCTTTAAAAATTTCCAAAAAGAAGAGTGATGAGAAAGTTCTTGTTTTAGAGAAGTAATTGAAGGACTTAAAAAATTCTAGGGTTCCCGTTTGTGCCGTCGAGGATAAAAAATTAATCGATGATTTTACGGCACGTGAAAAGACTCTTAGGGATAAGTTTGTTTTAATTGAGGGGGAGCGTGATAAACTGTTAAGTTTAATTGAAAATTTGAAAAAGAAATCCCTGTCTTTGGAAGAATCTAATTCTTTGCTTGAGTAAAAAATTTTGAAGTTAAAAAATGATTTGAATGATTCAAGTAGGTTTGATAGTGATGGTAATGGCTCATTTTGTTCTCATTCTTCTAGTGCTAAAGCCAAAACCATTATTTGTTTTAGAGGGTCAATTAATCCCAAGGATGTTAGAAAAGATCACACTTTAGGTAACATTCCTCCCGTTTACACATGTTCACATTGTGGTAGGAAAGGTCACCTTAGGCTTTTTTATTTTGATCTTGAAAAATGTCCTAGGAAGTGTATGTCTAGTGTTCCCGTGGTTTCCAAAGTCCCCACACGTCGTTTCACATCTATTTGGGTTAGGAAAACTTTGTTACAAGCACTAGATTTTAGACAAGTTGATTCTCGTTTGCTTGCACATGATTCTTCTCTTGCCATATCATATAGATGATTGTGTTTGCATGTTTGTCATACGCTAGTTATGCCTTTTGATATATTTTTGCTAGCGTTGTGACATGTACTTTTTGAATATATATTTTTAAAAAATTTTGAAAAATACAAAAAGATTTTTATTCTTTTTGGTTGCACCATTTATGGATGAACACTTTGGATGACCAAGTCACAACATCTTTCCATTATTTTCATGTGACTATTTGATAGTATTTTGAGACAATAGGTCAATTCATCCATGTGCTTTATAATGTTTGGAGTAATTAAGATGTAATTAAGTGTTACTTCCTACATGTTTGACTCATGAATCCTTTATTGCACACATCCACGGATTTGATTGATTATTGTGATTGTCTTATCACATGTTGGTTGGGTGTTTTCACTTCAATCCTGTCTTTAAAACGAACCAAGCGCGATATATTTTGATAAGGAAATTGTGCATATAAAAACCGTTTTGTGAGTTTGTGTGATTTGTTTGATAACGGGGAGGGGCTGCGAAAGGTAATAATCTATCCTTTGCGCAAAAGACACCGTTAAAAAGGACCTAAAAAATTGAGGAATTTTATTATCCGAGGTCCAAAGAGGTTAAAAGAGCCCGAAAAAAATTGAAAGGCAATAAAAAGATATTCATGCCAATAAGGGGCCATTTAGGTTTTTTCACCAATTCTCCAAAGTTTGAGAATTTAGATTACCTCTAAAAGAATATATATATGAGGGAGTTTGGTTGGAGATTTAAAACGGGTTTGCACGTCCTTGAAATTCTTGAAAATGCGCTATATAGTTTTAGACGTTATTGGTGTGGAAATCATTTTGACTTTGATTTGTTGATTTACATAAGACGATGTCATCTAAATTCAACAAATTTTTACACCTAAGGATACCTTTGATGTTCATTCGTTAGGAGTACACGTATGCATCGTGCACATACGATTGATTGAGTTGATTTACCTATCGAATGTGTTCACACCCATTCATTCCATTTCCATGACTTGGTTGTTTGAGTCTAAATCCATGATGTGATTTTTGTATCATATTTGTTCATATTGGTATCCTATCTTTGTATGAAAAATTTTATTAATTCAAAAATAGTTTCTGTTTTTCTATATACCGTGACACCCCGATTTTGCTTGTTTGATTCATTCTTCTTATTTGTCTATTTGGGGACATCATAAAAAGGGGGAGAAAGAATTATCATTTTATGGGGGAGTTTGAGTTTGGGAGTGTTTTGAGACTTAACTTATGCTTATCATATATTGGTATCTATGTTTATCTCATTTCAAGCTCGATACGTCACTTGGTATTTTTTCTTTATCTCATGTGTGTAGGTACTTCATTGATGATCTCTGAATTGCACACCCTGATGAGAAAAGATTTGAGATTCCTGAAGATTTGAAGAACAAACGATGAAGACTATTCATTTGTACCTTTTCCAGTTTTGGGTTCATGGGAGGGTAGATTTGTATAGGCATTTCATATTTGATAATTCGAATTTTTTATGTATGTATCGGCATAGACATAGGGGGAGATTTGTAAGGACATTTTTCTCATGTCCAACATGTTACATTGGTGTATGTCGTACGCCGCTACATTTGGCACGCCACCTCACGATCTCACATGATGACCTCTATCCGAATTTCGGGAATCAAGCATTCAACATCTCCATTAATATGTCCCACATCTGCCTCAACGACTTCACGGTCCACGATTTTAGGGACTTAATGCAAGTGGTACGTAAGGGAAGTCAAAACAGTGAAAAAAGGCACGATAGGAGTGTTCAAGGGCATTTTCCTAATTTCACATCCATAGTTCGGAGGTCTGGTCAACTGGAATGTTGAAGAGCTCGCCACAACGAAGATACTGGAAAAAACGTCACCTCAATCCGAGCTACGGTGAAGGAGTTATGACCTTTTGAAGTTGGAGAAAATTCCTTGAAGAATGATGTTTTTTTTAACCCCAAACCAGAGATGTACCCCAAACCGATGTACCCCAAACCGCATGAGGTACCCCAAACCGGTTCGGGGTACCTGTACGCTGGATAGAATTTCAGTGTTTTTATTTTACAAAACTCTTCAGATGTTTTGCTATTTAAACCACCTTCGGGGGAGCAGTTTTGCAAGACTTTAGAAGACATTTTTGAGAGTCCAAATTACTCTAGTCTTCATATTTTTTGAGTCCTAAGACTCATGTTTTGATTCACACAATTGCCAAACCTTTGTGAATCTTTTTGGTAACCCAAGAACACAACATTGGTTTGTTCAACCCTTGTAAAGAAGCTGTTCTCTTCTTCATTGCTGCCCTCCTGTAAAGGGAAACTTCCAGCCGCCGACATAAGAACCGACACCTGCGGGTATTTCTGTGTCACACTGTTTCTAGCCGTTGCTTTGAAGGTTTACCGAAGACACCGCGCGTTACACTTGTGGGCGATTATCAGTTGGTATGTAAGTCAATGGTCTTGTAAATTCTTTAAACTCCTAGAAATAAAAGGTTTTGCCCTTCGGGGATTTTTCCTTAACTTTGTGTCGCATGCTTTATATTTGATGGGTTGATTTAGATGCATGATTAGGGGCTGATTTTATTTGGTTTAAAAGTAGACGCTATTTAAATAAGGGTTCTTGGAAACTTGCGAATTTAATTTAAATCGATATTACACGCGTTCTCATGTTAGGATATCATTTACCACTTCCACTCGTTGGTGTTATGTTACGTGGTCGGTTATTGATAATTCTTCGGGAACGTAAGGTAAATATTTTTCACCATGGTATGTCCCCTTGTTATAATCTTGACAAATTCCTCACATTATTAAATGTAACTCAACATCTTCTAAATATTTATATTTTTCGTTTATACTATGGGTGCACAGACACGAAATCTTCTCACTTTTAAGGTTCTTAAAAGCATATCTAATAAATTCTTGAACGTCTTTAACATAACTATTAGCTATTCGGTCAGTCCCCCCCATCCACTCTTTGTATTGTGGAAAATCTATTTAATAATCTTCAAATTATAGTCCTGTGTTAACATGATAAAATAAATATCATGTTGCATAGTAAAGCACTAATATATTATCAAAGCAAAGCACTAATATAGTCAACAATGCACCAACCAATTAAACTATGCAATAACTTAAATACAAGAACATGCCAATCAACGATACTACAAAACCACTTAAACTCAAATTAAATAAAGTTGTCTACTGATATTATTATAACATAAGAAAAATATTACTACACCTTCATCAAGTGATACACTAGCCAAGTGGTAACAGAGTCTACATAATTTTTTAAAAACTCCCTTCTCCACTGTTGACGTGCGCAGGAATAGATTCACAATCCTCATAAACAGTATCAACCATGAATTGACACTCACCCTCCTATAAAGGTCGATTATGTACTAAAGTTCCTATGATAGTGGACATGAGTGTGCAGATCCCAAAGACAAATTTACCGCTCAGGTCCTGTATGTAGTATTTCTCGCCATAGTCACCATGGGCTGTTGACGATGATCCAAGACCTGTGCCATGCTGAGGCACTAAGAAAGGGAATGTTGAAGGAAGAACTAAAATGCGTGGGGGGAATGGAGAACGAGGAAACTTTTGAGGAATCCCTGGCATCTATGGAGGGAAATCGGGAAGTATTGGGGGCTGCAGGGGCATACAACCGGTTAAAAGGGACACAATCTGTGCAAGTTTATCATTCACACCTCCCAATTCATTTTGAAGCCCCATTATATCCCCTTCAGTCCTAGATTAACGTTCACCGTTGGATGCAAACCACTTATCAACAGAAGAAAGCTCGTCCACGAGAGGTGCGGTGTGTTTGAATTTTATTTTTGACATATGCGACCCCAAACGTCTCGTCCTCCCTCTGTGATCCTTCCCAAAGGTTTATGCGATGGCATCACTGTCAATATTATCGATCGATCTTAAATCTGACTGACTAGTGATAGACTCTATTGATTCTAAAGTCTTGGCCAAGTGAGAAGGGAATTTATTATCTCTGTCTCGTCTAGCATGCACGTACAAGTTGGCCCTATTCGGTGTCGTTCCTTCATCCGGGATACCTTTCATAATGGTCATCCACTCGTTCTTCAAATCTTCATAAGATTTCGAGCCAAGCCGATGGACATCAATTTTTTTGGCCCTATTCTGCTAGTTTTTCTCCCTTTGCAGCAATTTGGAGTCCTTCACCTCATTATCCAGAATATCATTCCATTGAGAGACTGACATCTCAACTTTCAAAGGGATTTTGTCTTTAAGAGCCAAAATATCAGAGCTTGATTCCCCCTTAGGGAAATGCTTCTGCCTAAGATTTCTCTGATATGTTCGGAGTTGTTCAGCAACCCAAGAAAGCACCTTATTTTTTGAGTTAGGGGAAAATGAAAATCGTTTGCTGAGTTGCTCGTAGATGTCATCTTTGATAGATATATCTATGAGGTTCTAATTATCAGATCGTCCCACTCCCACATTCATTTTTTCCAAGGACAAATACTGGGCTTTAAACTGTTGAACGTAATTATTATCCCCCGTGGGGTTATTTCCCAAAAAAGATAACCCAATGGTCTTCTTCTCAACTGATCCAACAGTTTCAGGAGCGTTGGGCGTGTCTGTTAGATTAGTGGGAGCAACTTGCCTATTGTAACTTGGAGTAGGGGAGCGAACAGTTTGTGGAGTAGGGGACACTACACCAAAATGGCCAAATTATCACCTTTCAGTCGGCCACCCTTGTCACGGTCATTGACCATGACAACAAACACGCGTTTTGAGTCACGGTTATTGACCGTGACAAGACCGTGACAATATTTTGTCATGGTCACTGGCTGTGAAAATCCTTATAATATTGTCACGGTCAATGACCGTGACACGATCGTGACAATTTATACAGAAAAAATGCCCTACGCTTTCTTTTTTTCCCTCTCTTTCTCTCTTTAAGCGATTTCGGGTCTCTCTCTCTAAGGTATGTTTTTCCTCTCTTTCTCTTTCATTTCTATATGTGTGTGTATGTTTGTATATATATGTGTGTATTGTATGTGTATATGTGTGTGTATATATGTGTGTGGTCGTGTGTGGTGGGGCAGGGGGTGGTGGGGGTGGGGTGGGATGTGTGTGTACGTGTGTGTGTGTGTGCAGGTGTGGTGGGGGTGGGGTGAGGGGGGCAGGGGGTGTGGTGGGGGGAGGGGGTGGGGTGGTGTGTGTGTGTGCAGGTGTGTGTGGCGGGGGGCAAGGGGTGGGGTGGTGGTGGTGTGTGTGTGTGGTGGGGCAATCTTAACAATTGTATAGCTTTAATTAAAAAATTGTATAGCTTTAATTGTAATTTTAATTATATAGTTTTAGATGAAAGTAAATTAATAATTAGTGCCCATTTCATATGAAAGTAGGATTGCCCCTCATTGTAAATTAGTAAATTGATAATTGTATACTTTAATTATTAGTTTAATTGATGAAATGAATTAATTGAGTAGATGAATTAGAAGGAGTACGAGATACACATTTGTTGTTGACATTGCTGTTGGATTATTTTGTTTAGTAAATGTTGGGTTGGTTAGTTTTAAAAGTGGCATGACCACTGGATTATTGTCCATATAGGGGTGGAATTTTTCAACTTTTTTTGAAAATTACTTTGTATATCGAACAATATATATATAGTATGATAATTAAATGAAACATACTTGAAATTAAATATAGTTTGCATAGATACTAGCCTTCTAGTTCTTATGCGTACGCATTCAATAGCCCTTAGACCTGTTCGAGAGTCATTACCCCTGTAATGAGATCTGTCGAATTGTCCCGTCTGGACAGTTTGAGACTATATAATTTCTATATAATATTCTTAGTGACTTATAGTTGTTTCTGCAGTCGTATCTTAATATTCTCTGGGTACATACTAGATTGACAAAGGTGACTGTTATTTCAATTGATCAATTGAAATAACACTCACCTTTGTCAATCTACGTCGTGTACTTGGAGAACTACGGGAATATGCTGTCGAATTTTTTTCAAATCGTAACAATGTGCATGAGCCGTTAAGTATATTACAGAAAAATGCGGCCTTGAATGGGATAGGACCACTCACCCTTTAGAGGAGATGGAGGAAATAGAAATTTCTATTATAAATTGAATTTGAATATAAATAAGACATAATTAAATGAAACATACTATAAATCTAAGTTTTGTTTACCTTTAATAGGTGATTAGATGTGGTAGCAGTGATGGGATATCCGAAATACAAAGAGTGGATGGGTGAGACAAATAGAATGGGGGATGTGTTTCGCAGAGGTGCTAATAAATTTGTGAAATATGTAAAGAGATGTCATAGTAAATGAAGAGTTTTCGTGTCCGTGTGCTAGGTGTAAGAATGGTAAGGTGTTTGAGTGGAAAACAGTTGAACTACGTTTGTTAAGATCGGGTATGCAAGATAGTTATCGATTTTGGAGTTTTCACGGTGAATTGAAAGTTCCTTTTGTCCCCGACCAACCTTCACAACAACCTTCAACAAGTAGAATAGATGTAGAAGGAGACGACGTAGATCATAATATGTTAGAGGATTTAGCAGATGATGCGTACGGAGTTTATGAAGCAGAGTAGAATGAGGTTACTGATGATGTAGAAGATTCAAGTGCTCGAGAAGATGACACGATAAAACTTAACGATGACTACCAAAGTTTAAAATTTAAGGCGACCCAACAGTTATACTCTGGCTGTGAGAAAGATCAAATAACTTTACATGCCATGGTTGGTTTGTACAGTTTGAAGACGCAGTACGATTTGTCTGGAAATAGCGTGACGGGAATTCTGAAATGGGTTAAGGGATTATTACCCAAGGTGAATACACTTCCAAATCGCTATCCTGTTATTAAGAACAGTTTGAAAGGTTTGGTAATGAAGTATAAATCGATTCATGCTTGTGTGTATGACTGCATACTATACCAAAAGGAGTATGAAAATCTCGATCGTTGTCCGGTATGCGATGAACCTAGATATGTCCAATCTACTAGTAAGGAAGGAACAAGCTTAAAAGTGCCTCAAAAAGTATTGAAATATTTTCCCGTTGGGCCTAGATTAAAGTGATTTTTCACAGTACCATGGATTGCAGAGGCAATGACTTGGCATGCTAGGGCATAAGTAGGGGGTAATATCATGCGTCATCCTATTGATTCTACTGCCTCGAGGAGGATGAATTTTGAGTATCTCAATTTTGCAAAAATTTTGCAACATTCATTTGGATATATCAATAGATGGTTTCAATCCAATTGGAAATCTAAGAAACAATCAGAGTGTATGACCAATGATCCTAGCCCTACTCAACCTCCCTCCTTCACAGTGTATGATACTGAATTTTTGATGATGGATTTATTGATACCTGGGACAAAGGCACCAAGTGATGACATCGATGTCTACCTGGATCCTTTGGTAGAAGAATTAAATGAGTTGTGGGAAGAGGGTGTGAAATCATTTGACTCTTTTAGAAAAGAAGAGTTTACGTTGAAAGCTATGTTAATATGGGAAATTCATGATTTTTCAGCTTATGGGACATTATCCGGTTGTGTAGTACATGGTTATTTGGGTTGTCCTATTTGTGGAGAGAAGACCGAATCTCTTCGGATATCCTCTATCTTAAAAAATATATACCATTGCCACAGGAGGTTTCTACCCCCAGCTCATAGTTTCAGATCTGAGAACGGTTTTAATTTTTTATTGGGCGGGGTTGAACATAAGCTACCGCCGAGACAACTTTCGGGTTCACAAATTGAAAGTAAATCTTCTGAATGTGGCCCTAATATGCCAGGTAAGAATCCCAAATTTAAGAACGTCAAGCATAAGAAGACCCTAACTGGGAATGAAACTGAGACAAGAAAGGCATGGTCTCGGAGGTTAATTTTATTTGACTTGCCTTATTAGAAGAATAACCCGGTGCGCCATGTATTGGATGTGATGCATGCAGAGAAGAACTTCGCTGAACATATTGTGGGAACTTGCCTTGGGGGGAGTCATTCGAAGGATGGAGAAAATGCACGAAAAGACCTTAAATCGTTAAAACTTAAGCCACAACAATGGTTGAAAGAAGATAGTAGGGGAAGGGCAATAATTCCCCGTGGTGCGTTTACTTTGACGAGTGGGGAAAGAAAGGTGCTTCTAGACACAATATGTAATTTGAAGGCCCTATCTACTTTTTCGTCCAACTTGCAAAGGATTGTGAATTATGCTACTTATGATTTACATAAGTGAAGTCCCACGATTGGCATGTGATCATGCAATTGGTTCCTCTATTGTTTAAGCATTGTTTCTCCAAGCACAAGGATTTGCATAGGGATATTATGCAAATTTGTATTACCTTCTCCCTCTTATGTGAGAAGGTAGTCAATCGAGAACACACAATGGCCGCAAAATTGGCAGTGATCGAAGTAATTTGTTTATTGGAGAAGTACTTTCCCCCAACATTCTTTGACATAAGTGTTCACTTGTTGGTACACCTATGTGACGAGGCACTTCTTTGTGGTCCAGTTAGATAAGTGTTCGATTATTATAATGTTTAAAATTATTTTAGATTATTTTATACATGATTAATTTTGTAATATGCAGAAAATATGAAGCCTGTGAGAACAATAAAAGACGAAAAATAATGGTACAATCAGACAGCGAATTTAGGCTGTGGTTGACACAAGAGGTAATTATAATGAAAATAGTCGTTATATAACGTTACATTACACTCAAATTTTACCAGTAATATAATTAATTTATCTATATTCTCAGCTCCTAAAGACGGGTGATGCGACATCAAGGCTTGCTCGTCTAGCCACTGGACCCTTGTTCGTGGCACAAGAGTACAAAAAGTATCGATTGAACGGTTACATTTTCGGTGCTAAAGTGTACGAGGAAAGTACAAATGTACAGAACTCGAGAATTTCACACAAGGCTCTTACTTTCTTTCGAGCGAGTGCAAAAGATAAAAACCTCGTTGAAGCTGAAATGACTTACTATTGTGTAATCCAAAATATATTTGAATTGGATTATATAAGCTTCGAAGAGGTTGTATTTTACTATGACGGGGTAAGAGTTGAGGATAAAAATGCCTGTAAAGTTGATCTTGTCACCAATTTGATCATGGTTGACTTGTCCAAGTTGAAGAGCAATGACCACATGAGCGATGAGCCATTTGTTTGTGCATTTCAAAAGGTTAAACAAGTGTTTTACTTGGAGTATATCAACAAAGAGTCGTGGTCAATTGTCCAACATGTGCCAAAGAGTCTAAACAGTAGTGTGGATGACTTGGCTGCTCCTACCGAATATCAATCCATTTTTTATGACAACCTAAATTTGAAATAATTTTTCAATTTGTAATAAATATTCCAATTTGTACCAAAACATCAGTTTTTAATTGCTTTGAAGTTTATCATTTTCACTCTTGTGTAGTGTGCGTGTGTGGAGAGGAGATTAATACATAAATATTCCAACTACATCTAAGTTTTGTTTATACTAATCCATGAATATATGCTTCTTACCTTTAATAGGTGATTAGTACATAGTTATTTGGGTTGTCCTATTTGTGGAGAGGAGACTGAATCTCTTCATCTATCCGAACACTAAGAAATGCCATAATCCTATGGAGTGATGCTCTGTAAATTCCTCCCAACCGTTGTGTAGCTAAACATTACCAGTTGAAGTTATCAATTCCACCTTTCATATCCCACAACTTGGAACCTCTAGAAAAACATGGGAAAATATGGAAGGTGGAGTTGACAACTTCAATTGGTGATTTTTGGCTACACAACGGTTGGAAGGAATTTGCAGAGCATAACTCCATAAGATTATGGAATTTCTTAGTGTTCAGATATGAAGGGAATTATATTTGACACAATTTCCCGGGGTACATTAGTTGGGAGGAGGTGCCATATGAGATCAAGTTAGCTGTTTGGGTGGCACTACAGGTAATGTATTTATATTTATATTTATATGAATATTTCAATTTCAATTTCGATTTATATTTATATTTATATTTATATTTATCTATATTTGCGGGGTGGATACTAATTTTACTTTATTTTATTTCAGGGGACAAGGAGTGGCCCTGGGGGTAGGCCACATAGGCTCGATACTTATATGGCTCTTCGGACGAGAAGGGAAGGATAAGGAGGTGTTCCCTAGCATCGCGATACAAAATCTCTTTTCCAACTAAATAGTTTGTAGATTTGGTGATGTTGTTTCTTATTAAATAGTTTCTATTTTGAATGTATATTTTCATTATCTCTAGTTTATTTGGATATATGATGTTTGAACAGGTACAACGTTGCTATAACAGGTACAAATATACTGCTGGGCATTAGTAGTGGCCATACTGCCCAACAGATTTTTTTTCAATTCTGCCCAGAATTGTCACGATCATTGACCGTGATAATTTTTTTAAAAAGGGTCACGACTTTGTCACGGTTATTAACCGTGACTAAACGTGTCACGGTCAGGGACAGTGACACGACCGTGACAATTCTAACGAACTTGTCACGGTCATTGACCGTGACGAAAAACGTTGTCTCGCCCCAAATTGTCACTGACATTGACCATGACAAGTTGAACTTGTCAAGGTCAATGACCGTGACAATTAGGCAGATTTGGTATAGTGGGAGTTCTCACCAATTGGTGATGAGAATTCTCCTTGTGGTTGTTGTTGGTTGGAGCGTTGCTTCCATTACCGATCGACATTATCTATAAAAATAATAAAAGTTAAATGTGTATCTATAATAATATATGCATAATTTCAAAGTTCAATATGAAAATATAAATAACAAAATAAAATTTTGACCATTTATTATAATCTACCTGCTCATGGTAAGACTTTAACAAAAGTTCAATGTGTCTGATCCTCCATCCATTCTAGATTTGTTTTTAAAAACCTACGGATTTTTGTACGTGGCCAATTAGGAGGAAGTGTATCTATAATGGATGCATAGATGTCAGCGACATGAACTCGAAATCTCATCCTCTTCAGCCTATTGGCAAGATCGAGTTTAACGTGCATATGTCCTCAGACATCACAGTCTTCGTCAATGCTCTTTATACGTAATTCTATCCATAATGGATGAATTTTTTTCGACCTTCTCTAACAGAATAAGCAAGGTTAGTGCTCTATCGAGATTATGTATGCGATATATATATTGTACAACTTCATCCTAACATTGTGACAGGGAAAACAGACAAGTACTCTTGCTCGAAATGAACTCCACAGTTTACAAGGTAGTTAAATTGTTCCATCTTCCTATTCCCATACCAATAAATTGGAGTACCCACTTTATGAGGATCATTACTGAAAGAGGTATGAGTGTGGACCAATTGCAACCTTCTATACTCTTGTTGCCATCGATTATCACCGTGGCTCATTTTTCCTGAGAATAATGAACGAGGGCGTGAATATGATTCCTATAAATAATGGCTCTAATGAATCATGAACTAGTTATTATGTATGAGGGCATGGATATGATTCTTATAAATGATGGCTCTAATGAATCATCAACCGTTCATTTATTATGTTTTGAATACCTAGTTTTGTCATTTAAGCTAACAATCCTTAAAATTAACCCTTATGTTTGGTATTTTTTTAATGGAGCGGTATTTTTTTAATGGTTCGGTATTTTTTTTAATGGAGAGTTATTTTTTTATATTTCAGCCCCAAACTTAAACCAACAATATCCATTTAATGAAAATTTTCTTTTGTTTGAAAATTAAACCAACAATATCCATTAAATTAAAATTTTCCCTATTTTGAAACTTAAACCAACATTAGTCATATATATATATATATATATGTATTTTTTGTAGAATACACGCACAATATACACAAGGATAATGTATACACACCTACGTACACAATACACACGCGTATACACACACACACACATACACACACACACAGAAATACACACACAAAAATACATTCAGAATGAAATAAATTACAAGGGTTTGGAAATACACACACAAAATGAAATAATTAATAAGGGTTTGAGATTATACACACACGTATACATGCACATATACACACACAGAAATACACACACGTATACACACACATATACACACACACAGAAATACACACACGTATATACACAGAAATATATACAAGTATACACACACATACGCATATATACACACACACACAGAAATACACACACACGATGAAATAAATAACAAGGTTTTGAGATTACCTTTGAGATTGAGAGAATGAGAGAGATTAAGATTACGAGAATGAGAGCCGAAATCGTCGGAGAGAGGAAGGAAAAAGGGTTTGGAAATTTTTGAGGGAAATAAAAATTTGTTCTGCGAATTTTAAGTATAAAGACACTGGTCACGGACCTAAGTCGTGATCAAACGACGTGACCCCTTTATTTTTAACACATCAGCATGGAAACATTACCATGGTCACGGTCGAAAGTCGTGACTCACTCCCAAGAATGGTCACGGTCCTAAGCCGTGACTATATTGGTGTGCATATATGTTTCTGGTCACGGCTATGAGCCGCGACCCCATCCATGACCACATTTAAAGGGAAACTTGGAACCATAATGGTCACGGCTGGGTCACGGTTGTGAGCCGTGACCCACACGAGTCATGGTTAAAGGCCGTGACCACATACAAGATGATCCATGACCACACTGAGTCTTGGAATTGGTCATGCTTATTTTGGATATAGTCACAAGTTTGGGCCGTGACCAACTGGTCACGGATATGGGCCATGACCCCTTTTTTGTGACCATTTTCGGTGTGTAGTGAGCACTAGTTAAGATAAGTTGCCTAAAAAATGTCTAGTACCTCAAATTAAAGTTTAAAAATATTTGACATCTTAAACTTTGTTAGAATTCAGTGATAAAGAGCGGAGTACAGAAAAAAATTACTCTTCTATAGAGCACAATAACTTTAAGAGGGATAAAGGATCACTGTCACACTAGTTAATAAGATAATTGATCACTACTTAGTGATTCGTGCCGATAGTGTATTATGAAAATAAGGAACATTGAGAGAATTTAGAGGGAGAGATAATTTTTTTTATTTCAATGTGTGTATAAAACTCAATGGGTATCATCCTATTTAGAATATAATGGGAGGTATCCCAAAAAATATATATTGGGAATATGTGTTGACGCCCATACAGAATACACATTTTCAACAATATTTACTTTATTTAGGGTTGATATTGTTTATAAGATAATGAAGCTCCGATTGATGGTGAACCTGGAAAGTGGGTTGTGCTTTGGTTATATATTTAAGTCCCAAATATGATTGTTATTGTAAATACAAAAAACAATCATTGTGTTATTTATTTGGTTTGGATTGAGAAATAGTTATACAAATTTTTTGGAATAAAAATGGGAATATTATTTTAATATTAGGGTTCAGAAGATTGAATAGAGTTATGTATCTATTCAATAACATGGATTGATGGTGTATGCATTATTTTATTTGTGATCTGATGGTACTCTGATTGAGCTTTTAGTTATAATTTGGTTGAGACTCTGGATTAAGTTGGTTGAACTTAGTTCATTTAGTTGAAATTTATGTTCAAATTGGTACAACTTAGGTTAAGATTTATATTTTTACAAATCCTGAATATGGAATTGGCTAGAAAATAGTAAAAGATATTTACTAATTCGGTCGTATTGTGTTTTTAAGAGTTTTGTATTCACTGTAACTGGATTAAAACATAACTGGATTATAACTGGATTCACTGTAACTGGATACAACACAAAATTTTAACTAGATAATAAGTAGTTAAAATTTTGTGTCGTATCATACAAATTACAGTGAATACAATTAAAACATAACTGGATTATAATTTTGTATCGTATCTTATAAACGTCTCATGCTATAGTGTTTACTTATTTCTTTTCTTATTAGATATGTTTTGGTTGATTGAAGTAATATATTTTTGTCTCCTTTAGTATTTATCCTCATTTGTAAATTTATTTTTGGGGTTATCATAAACTAATCCTATATCTCGGGTCAAACCTTACTTTATTCCTATTGACTTTTATTTATAGTTTATTAGGCATATTTATAAAACATCGTAAGTTAAAATGTCTTAACCACCCATACAAACCCTAACTCCGCAAAATTACCATAGTCATTTCCTCTCTCTCTCTCTCTCTCTCTCTCTCTCTCCCCCCCCATTTGATCCAAACCACTATTGTACTCTCTCTCTCTTCATCTCCGACTCTATCGATCTTTCTATTTTCTCTCGATAGTCATCTCTATTTGGATTATATATGTGTGTGAGTGAATTTATATGTATATACGTGTGCATTTTGTGTGAATATACATGTGCGATTGTGTGTATATATTTATATCATGCGGGACTGTGTATGTATATGTATATTTGTATATTTGTGTGAAGGTGTGTGTTTATGTCTGTATATATGTGTGGATGTCAATATATACATATATATATCTGTGTGTGTGTGTGTGTGTGTGTGTTTGTGTGCATGTGTGTGTGTGTTTATATACGTGCGATTGTGTGTGTTTGTATCTGTATGTTAGCATAAGAGAAAGAAATGAAGAATCAAAAAGAGTTACTGATTTTTTTGTGTTTCGTGACTGATATGCACTCTAAGTAAATATTTACTTAGAGTGTGAATATGTATCTTTGAACTGAAAGAGTGAATTGTCACACTCCAGGTAAATATTTACTAAGAAGAGAAGACGATGAAGAACAAAGTGGATAATAAGAACATTTATAGTTAAGTAGTTAGTGTTGATTTATTGTTATGGTAAAGATATTGATAGTAAATATTGACTTTCATTTGATTTTTAGGGTTATTATAAATTAGTTCTATATCTTTGGCCAAACTTTATTTTAGTCCTGTTGATGATTCAACTATTAAATACATCTTATTATGTCAAATCAATAATTAAATATGATCAAAGTAGCCCTAATATTTTAAACATAACTAAAACCTAAAAATAACTAGCAAGGATGACACCACCTGCCACCCCCACCCCACCACCTGCCACCGCCACCACCTATTGCAGTCGACACCATCACTGCCAATGCCACCTCCGCCACCTGCCCTTGCCCCTTATTCCACCACCTTTTCTGCACCCACTTTACAACCATAAGAAGAAGTACAAGAAGAATATTTACTATAAATATTTACTCTGAGTGAAAATATTTGTTATCACAAACACGGAATAAAGAAGGGAGAAAAACTGAAACTGAAACTTTACTTCCACTAAATATATACATAAAATAAATATTTACACTTACAAAAAACCTTTTAGTAATAAGGGAGAATAATGAACTCACAATAAAATTTATTATGAGTTTAACTACTTATTATCACAACATAATCCAGTTACAGTGAATATTTACAGTAAGTGTAAATAAATACTATTAAAACATGAGTTCACTCAATATGAATATTTAGTTTAATGTAAATATTGGTTATCACGAAATATTATCATTTGCATCACACCCGTTGATTTGCTCATTTTTCTCCTCGCTGTTCTTCTTTTTCTCCATATTCTTCTCATTCTTAGTAAATATCTACTTTAGAGTGTATATATTCACTCTCTTAGCACTACACCAAAAATTGGAATCTAGCACGGTTTAAAACTGTGCCAGATCAAATCTGGCATGGTTTTGAACTGTGCCAGAATTAGGTGTTACAAAATGGCCATTTTTTCTGGCACGGTTTAAAAGTGTGCCAGATTTAACCAAACAGGAACACTTCTGGCACACTTTTAAATCGTGCCAGAATTTGATATTTCTGGCACAGTTTTGGCACAGCTTTGAACTGTGCCAGATTGAGTACATTTTCATAAAAAATTGTCACAGTTCAAAACCATGCCATAATTTGATACACTTTTGACTTGGTTTTGAACTGTGCCAAATTTTTGGATGAAAGAAAAAAAAATTAATTATTTAAAAACAAGAAAATTCACAAATTGCAAATATTGCACGTTGCTGATAAACTAATGTTCATACAAACTTCAAAATATTATAAGTCTTTAGTAGTTCACAGACAAAAAAAAATAGGCAGAGTTTCCTCTATTTTCTGAACATTCTAAAACCTGCTAATATAAAATCTGCGTAATATAAATCCCGCATGGCCACAAAATATAACAATAAACTTATAAAAGCCCGCATGGCCATAAAAGTTAATAATAAAACTACAAAAGCCCGCACGGCCATAAAACAAAAAAATAGAATCATGAATATTAACGACATTAAATAAATAAATTCCTTGTTGTAAACCATTGACTTCTCCGTATGTTCCATGTGAATAAATGCTAACGATAAAATGTTATCCTGGAAAAAAAAAATCGGATACAAAAAAGAGACGATATTAGTAACCAAGTAATTTATAAAAAAAGCTTACTCAAGCTAAAAAAATTACATATAGGAGTTGCAATTATTATTATATTCTAAAATTGAAAATCTTAAGCAAGTTATGACTACCTGATCAGTTCCTATGAGTTACATTGGTGCCGTGCGAGGTGTTCCTGCCACTTACGGGGCCGTTTGGGGGACTGGTTTGAGTTTTCACCCTTTAACTGATTGTTTTTAAGCCTAATTTAGATATTTTAAAATTATCGTCATATTCTCAAACCGGGAGACCCGCGATTATGCGGTCAGTTCCTATAAGTTACATTGGTCCCGTGCGAGGTGTTCGTGCCTCTTACGGGGCCGTTGGTGGCTGGTTTACGTTTTAACCCTGTAACGACTTGTTTTTAATCCTAATCTAGATATTTCCAAATTATCATCATATTCTCAAGCCGAGAGACCCACGACTACGCGGTCAGTTCCTATAAGTTACATGGGTCCCGTGCGAGGTGTTCGTGCCTCTTGCGGGGCCATTTGGAGACTCGTTTGGGTTTTCATCCTGTAACGACTTGTTTTTAAGCCTAATCTAGATATTTCCAAATTATCACTATATTCTCAAACCGGGAGATCCACGACTACACGATCAGTTCTTTCAAGTTACATTGATCCCCTGCGAGGTGTTCGTGCCTCTTACGGGGCCATTTGGCCGCTAGTTTGGGGTTTCACCCTTTAACTGCTTTTTTTTAAGCCTAATTTAGATATTTTTAAATTATCATCATATTCTCAGACCGGGAGACCCGCGACTACGCGGTCAGTTCTTACAAGTTACATTGGTCCCGTGCGAGGTATTCGTGCCTCTTATGGGGCCGTTTGGCGGCGGGTTTGAGTTTTCACCCTCAAACAACTTATTTTTAAGCCAAATCTAGATATTTCCAAATTATCGTCATATTCTCAAATTGGGAGACCCGCAATTACACGGTCAGTTCTTATAAGTTACATTGGTCCCGTGTGAGGTGGTCGTGCCTCTTACGGGGCCGTTTAGCGGTTGGTTTGAATTTTTACCCTCAAACGGCTTATTTTTAAGCATAATATAGATATTTCTATATTATCGTCATATTCTCAAACCGGGAGACCCGCGACTAGGTGGTCAGTTCCCACAAGTTACATTGGCCCCGTATGAGGTGTTCGTGCCTCTTTCGGGGCCGTTTGGTAGCTGGTTTGGGTTTTCACCCTCAAACGACTTGTTTTTAAGCCTAATCTAGATATTTCCAAATTATCATCATATTTTCAAACCGGGAGACCCGTGACTATGCGGTCTGTTCCTATAAGTTACATTGGTCTCGTGAGAGATGTTCGTGCCTCTTACGGGGCAGTTTGGCGGCTGGTTTGGGTTTTCATCCTCAAACGGCTTATTTTTTAGCCTAATGTAGATATTTTAAAATTATCATCATATTCTCAAACCGGGAGACCCATGACTACACGGTCAATTCCTATAAGTTACATTGGTCCCATGTGAGGTGTTCGTGCCTCTTATGGGGCCGTTTGGCAGCTAGTTTGGGTTTTCACCCTCAAATGGCTTATTTTTAAGTCTAATCTAGATATTTCTAAATTATCATCATATTCTCAAATCGGGAGACCCGCGACTACGCGATCAGTTCCTATAAGTTACATTGGTCCCTTGCGAGGTGTTCGTGCCTCTTACGGGGCCATTTGGCGACTGGTTTGGATTTTCACCCTCAAACGACTTGTTTTTAAGCCTAATCTAGATATTTCCACGGGAGGAAAGAGAACACGAAGGAGTTCAAACGCCTAAAGTAGGTAACTCCTGAATGTTGTGTCCAACACGTGAAAATTTCTCGATTTTAAAGTTAGTAATTAATTCTGATAGTGAGGACTTTATCCTCTCTATGTCACTCCTAAGGTGATCAACATGATCCTTCCAATTTTTGATGTCCTCTTTCACCTCTTCAAGCATTTCTCTAGCAAATGCTGACCCTAATATAGCGGTTCTTGAAATTGTGGACCCAACACAATGAACACATCCCCGCGTATCTTTTTCGAAGACCTCCAAAATAGGCCCGACATCCAAGGTCTCCTCCTGACCACTCGCTTTTAATACATCCAGAAGCAATTGAATTTGGTCCTGTACAAAAATATATTAACATTAGGTTTGATGATACGATACTATTTTTAGACAAAACGAACATTAAAAAATTTCAAATTACCGTAAATATTTTATCATAAGGGGCATAACCACTCGCTTTCAATGCATCCAACACGAGTGGGTGCATGCCCATGCTCCTTTCTCCAATTCTCTAAAGTTCGGGCATAACCATGATGACCTGTGTTATGAGTTGTCTTTCTCATACAATTTTTTTTTAGTCTCTTTGTTCTTTATTCGCAAAGTTTTTTGAACCTCTAAAGCATCATTATTGCAAAACACCTCATAGTCCTCAAATTTGACATTTCGTGGAACTTTCTCCTTCCACTTTCCAACATCACCATCCTTCAAATTAACCCTTAGCTTTGACTTCAACTTTTTCCAAGCATCGTTCGCTTTTTTCATAAAAAATTGCTTCTGACTTTCGCACACATCTGGGAACTCTTTCTACAATATATGAAGAAATAAAATTAAAACATCACATAATTGAATTTACTAACTATTACATTCTTTGGAATAGAAAGGAATAGTATACCATTAATGATGACCAAACTGAGTTCTTATATCGCACATCCACTTGTTTTCAACTCGTATAAGAAATAGGAACATGTGTCCTTGCTAAGTCTCCCAACCTGGTTGAGAGTGTATATGAATCTTCACCAACTGGAAGGCCGTGCTCATTAAATTTTAATTTCTTAGCGAAAGAGTCATCACCTACTCTTGAAGCACCCGAAGTAACCTTAGAGCAGGAGGTTGATATAGGTGTCGTCCCATTTATTGATGGTTGCGAAGTATCACCCATATGAGACATTTATCTGGAAAAAAAGACTATTGGACACCAAAATAATCAGAATAAACATTTACAAGAATATTACATGTTCAAATAGCAATATAAAGAAGATTACATCTTCAAATAGACACCAGTATATTACATGTTCAAACATCAGTAAACATAGAATTACAAGTTCAAAAAGCAATACATGTATTAAATGTTTAAACAATAATAAACTATTAAATATTTACAACAACAACAAATGGAATAAATAGAATATTACTCGTTCAACATAACAAAAAATATAATATTGCATATTCAAAGACAAGTTCAGAACTAAATCATTGCACTAGAAATCCGTGTCCAAAAGTTCTAGCCATTTATCATTTTCCTCGAGAATGGAGTCATACATCGTACGGTCAATATCAATTGCATCTATTTCTTTTGTCAGTCTCTTGGGAGAGTATATAACAACTGAACGCCCCTTCAACTTTACATCTTGGCAATAAAATACTTGACTGGCTTGAGATGCAAGGATGAACGGATCATCGTGAATGGTATTTTTACTCACGAGCTTACTAAGATTCACCATCACCAATTTTGTGGTGGGTTCAACTTTGCAAACATTCTTATCATCAACATCCACCCAGTCATAATAAAAGACAGTATGTGTGAACTCAATGTAATTGAGGTCGAGTATTTGTCTAATGACTCCATAAAAGGTTGTCATAATCCCCTTCTTATTAAAGGCCTTAGTGGATACACCACTACTCTGAAAGTTACGATTCTCTTCATGTATAGAAGTACAAAAGGTGTACCCATTGCATTGAAATTTCTCATAACTGGTATCCCTATGGAGCGGACCATCGGCATATGGCAAAATTACCGTATCATTAAATCTTAAGGCTTGTAAGGAATTGATAATTTTTTAGAGTTTCATTAAAAATAATCACGATTTATAAAAAAGTACATCTATAAATAAAGGCTTTCCTCATTCCTTAGACAAGGTATGAAATCATCAATTCTATGCCTCGATTGAGTCTCAGTTACCATAAATTTTCTACAAGAAATTAGTTTCAAAATTAAGAAATATCACATTACAATCAATTAATATGAATTAACATAGAACTAAGTGTGTACCTTGTCCATTCATCAACACCGTCGCATTGAGATAAAACCCATCTTCGCACTTGCTCATATTGTACATTATTTAAGATCAATTCTTTACTTTTACCCAATGCTCTTTGGCATTCCGAGTCATCAAACTCATCATCAAGAAAATCCTCAAGATTCCTCTTATGAGTTCCTTCACCTCTTTTCGATATGTACTCCATGGCATACAAAGAAGCTTCATGTAATAAATATGCATTAGCGATTCTCCCTTCAATGTACCTCTTGTTTTGTGATAACTTTTTATATCTTCCTATTTCTCTCTCAAACAACCACATCGCTCGATATCTTGGTGTCCCAGCTATCAAAGCTTCATCGGCTAAATGGTGCATGAGGTGGATCATCACCACAAAAAAGACAGGTGGAAAATAAATTTTAAAGACACAAAGTGCCTCTACCAATGCGTTTTTAGCCTACAAAAGATGTTCCCTAAATATCACTTTGGCACATAAAACATTAAAGAATATGCTTATCCGTTGTATAGATTTAAACAAAGGCTTATGATCCGAAAATGAATGTATAAGCAACGCAGGAATCAACCATTGCATAATGACGTGATAATCGTGGAACTTGAGATTGGTAAATCCAAGTGGATTGAGGTTAACATTGTTGCTGAAATTTGATGAAAATCCAATCAGTACCTTTAATGTTTTTAGTGTACGAAAAAAGGCTTCTTTCTCTTCCTTTCCTAATGCGAACTTCAACATCTTTCATCCATAATTTTCTTTTAAGATTCAAATGAACTTTTAAGTCTTCACGAGCTTTAACCGTATATTTATTTGATGAACCTTTTAGCGAGAGTATTGTACCTAAAAGAGTCTCTATGACATTATTTTCAACATGCATAACATCTAAATTATGTCTAATATCATGATCCTTCCAGTACTCTAAGTCAAAGAAAATTGACCTCCTTGAAAAACCCTCGGTACCCGCTAGATTCTCATCGTCACCCTCACTTGGATAATCATCATCTTCCATTACGACATCCTCCTTCTCCTTTCCCTTACCCTTCCCCTTTCCTTTTCCCTTTCCCTTTCCCTTTACCTTTGACTTTCCCTTTTTATCTCCATCTCCCCCTCTTTGAACACCTTCTCGAGCGATAAGTGACACTATCTGCTCAACTTCTACACTTGTTAATGTCACACCCCGCCTAATTCTGGCGTCGGCCGCCACCAAAACTAAGCCGGGCGTGAACTAAATAAATATCATTCTTAGCATGAGACATATATGAGACATAACTAAATCAGTCCATAAGATAAATAATTGGTCAATATCAAATGATCACAAATAACTAAGCAATAAAAGATCCATCACATGCTAACTCCAAAAATCCAATCTCCAATAATGATTAAAAAAAATTTGAAATAATCCCAAAATAAATCCTCTAAACAACTTTGGAACCGAATGGCCCAATAAAACTCAAATGAAGTCTCATAATACGACTGGAAAAGAAAGTCTAACTAAACTATGCCATAAAGTAAATAACTTCAGCTGCATCTCCAATGATAACTCCGATAAACTTCTACAGCTTCTCCAAATTTTAATCCTGAAAAATATTAGTCAACGCATGGGTCAGAGACAAAGCCCCGAGCAAGAATACACACTACTCCCCTCAAATAGGATCCTTGAATCCAGACAGTCGCATTATACGCAATAAATATCACAATATAATATTTTAAATTAAACGGGATAATTAAACGCGATAGATATAAATCACTAACTACCCTCATAAATCCCCACACACCAATATGATTGTAATTTCCCAAGTCTCATGATGTTAATTTCATTAAATTAACCAGCTTTTATTATATCCTCATATTATTATGGCGGTCCTCCCGCCTCGGGTGATTTCTCCACCAAAAATACACATCCCCTCGTCAAAACGCCGGCTGGCCCGTTTAAACTGTCGGCCCTCGCTGATTGACGAGGTTCCACACACGACACGATATAAAACGCCGGCTGACCCGTTTAAACTGTTGGCCCTCGCTGATTATGTCGCCAATATATTTTAATACATGTCTTATTATCTTAGGTATTAGTTCTCAATTTCTCAATTCACAATTTATAATTTACCCCACCTTTTTATCGATGTGAGATCCTCAAAATACCCCTTAGTCCCATACCTAAGGGTTAGCAAGTCATCAATACGTACTAACTTATGTATAGGAGGATTTTCTAACATAAATCATAACCTAGTCTCATACTCAGACAAGTGTAACGACGATAAAGTAATAAAAATTAGCCCACCCTCAAGGTGATAAAAACACAATAATCTTCCGTCACTAGTCCCATTCCTAGAAGGCATTCTAAAAATATAAGGGGAGCAAAAATACCCAACAACCCATCGTCACAAGGAAATATAATAATACCAAAAAGTCACACAACCATGCATGATTAATCAACGTATAAAACTACGCATGATAGTCCAATTCAATTAAATCTTTAATTTAATTATTACAACGTCAACAATACCCAAATAATCTCATTTAATTATTTTAAATTAAATATACCAATTTTTCATCATATATACATCAAAAATCAAATTTCATTATCTCTACATGTATTACATGAGTTATACGCACCCAAAAATTATTTATTTTAAAACTAGGGTTTTTTCTATATGTAACCTACACCAATAAAACCCAAAATCACTCATCAATCCTACGTACCCAAAGGATTATGAATATTATTCAGACTAAAAGATTTTATAAAAACATCCCCATAATTAGTATTCACTTTTTCTAATTAAGTTACTAATTATTTTTAAGAAAACATGTAATTAAGTGTTTAGGTGACACTTAAAACGCATAATACTAAAGGAAAAGAATAGAGTATTCATGCCTGAATAAAATTTGGTTTAGAAATCTGATCTTGAATGTGTATTCCTCTCAAAAATTTGACAAAGATTCGTTCTTGACGCATCTTGAGAAAATCCGGTTAATCTTGACAAAACTTGAGTTGAAAGTTTTGTAGTATGGGGCTAGGGTTTTGAGGTTGAAGAAGATGAGAGGATTCTGATTTTTGAGAAGGCTAAAGTGTGTTTTAAAAGATCTAAACTCGTCACTTTATGTTTATATACCAAAAATAATTAGAGTCCTAATCAAATACAAATACTTGAAAAAATAATTACGGACGATCGGACCGTTAGATTTGCTTGAAATTTTAGTATGTTAAAGCGAACGGTGAGACAGGACTGCTGAGAAAAATTCAGCTTGATCGAAAGGGCGGCTTTCTAAAAATATTATTTTTACTAGAAAGTTTTATGTTTTGAGGACTCTTAGAGAGTTTTATATTTTGAGGACTCTTCTAAATAATAAAAATTCAATTAAAACTCCATTTTAAATTCCGATTCCAATTCCGTTTGAAAATTTATTTTTCAAATATAAAATCAACACTTTAAATTATAAAATTTATAAAATCCAAAATTTCATTTTTCTCCGATTTCCAAAATTAATTTAAAAATTCCCATTTAAAAAAAATCCGGGTTGATACAGTTAACTTTCTTGGAGCCATAGCATCCTCTATTTTACCATTAAATGTTTGCTTAGATGTGTCAAACCTGTAAGGATGGTCTTTATGAAGGAACATATGATATCGTTGGTTACAACATTTCGTTGACTTAGGAAGATATTGAGAAGGTATATTTGTAGAACAAATAGGACACCCATTGTAACCTTGAGTTGAACAACTTGCTAACATCCCATAAGCTGGAAAATCATGTATACCCCACATTAATATGGCTTTTAACTGAAATTTCTCATTTTTGTACGAATCCCAAGCCTCAACTGCAGACCATAAGATCTTTAACTCATCAACCAATGGTTAGAGTAAGACATCAATATTACTTGATTGTGACTTTGGTCCGGGAATCAATATAGACAACATTAAAAACTCACTTTTCATACACATTGATGGAGGAGGGTTGAGAGGTTGAATTATCACTGGCCAACAACTATACTTATGTCCAAACATATTATTCAGGTTGAAACCATCAGTTGCTATTGTAAGTCAAATATTTTGTGAATCTTTTGCAAAATCTCTTCACATAATGTTTGAATTTACCCATTCTGCTGAATCTCGGGGATGACCCAAGAATTCCATACAAGAGCTTGAACGAGCGTGCCAAGTCATTTTCTCTGTTATCCATTTTATGGTATACAACCGTTTTAGCCTAGGGATTAGAGGGAAATGTCGCATTACCTTCTTAGGAACCCTAGAGTACTTTTTTTCCACTAGTATTCGGAATTTCTACCCCGTACTCATCTAGACAAGTAAACTTGTAGCCTAAAGAACCATATTTTATACATCTAATAGTTTTTTCATGCTCTTTCCAAAATAGCATACAGTTGTTAATGCATACGTCATACTTAACATAATCTATACCGAGATCTCTAACGGTGTTTTTCATTTCTGTATAACTAGTTGTCAAGTTATTCTCTTCAGGAAGTAGTTCATTTAATAATCTAAGAATTCCACCTGTAGCACCATCCAATAAATTGAATTTTGTTTTCAAATCATTCAACTTTATAAGAGCATACATTGCGGTATGACGCGAAGAACCAGTAGCTGGGTGCAATGCTCCTGTGCGAGTTGATGTAAACGATCATACTTCTTGCCTTTGTATTTATGTGTGTGCGAATCATTGGGAACCTCAAAAGTTGGGGGGGGGGGGGGGGGGCTTCATCACTGCCTACACAATTAGGTTCACTAGATTCCGCTTCACCCATAAACATCTCGCAAGCATCATTCACAAGATCATTCAAAATTGGAATATTGTGCACATCAGCATGTTCTGTCGGTGTCACAGATTGTGGTGGTGGTTGGACTTGATCAACAACTAATGTCTCACCATAAAAATGTCATAAGGTATAGTTCATGTCCATACCACATGTCATTAAATGAACGAATATATCATCTATAACAACATGTCCTTTCCCATTTCGACAACGTCAACAGGGACATGAATGTTGAACATTCGAACCATTGCTTCACACATAATGTAGAAACTGTAACACCCCATCTCTAGATGTATCGGTCTCGATATTTTTCTCATTTATCCACTCTTTGTTGATTCCCGACGACATCCTGATAAGTTTAAAGAACACACATTATAATATAAATGCTTACTGTAAATATATTTAAGTTTATTCAAGTGTAAATATGTATATATTTGAGCTCCTATATTTCCTCCATCTCCTCTATAGGGTAAGGGTCCTATCCCATTCGAAAATGCATATTTTGTATTGTCCATAATGTCTCATGCCATGTCCTAATCTGAAAATTTTCGCCAGCATCTCCCTACAGTTCTTCAAGTACCTAACTTAAATTGGGAGTGTTCATGTGTTACTTAAGTTTTTCAACCAAGAAAATACAAAATACTACATCAATCTAGTATGCACCCAAAGAACATAAAGAGATACCACCGAATTTTTCAAAATAGGACATGCATAAACATTATGTACAATACAAACTTTTGCATTTTCAAACTGTCCAAAAATGGGGCAATTCAAAAGTTCTCACCACAGTCATAGTGAGACCTCTTGAACGGGCCTAAGGTTTTTCTACATGTGTAACATCATTATTGAATGTTTAGTATTAATGTCTACTTACTATTTAAATAGTTTTTTTTTGCTTTTTCTAAAATTTTCAACGCATAATCTCATTTATCCATTTAATTAGTGGGGTGTCTACTTTTTAATTTGTTATTTTTACATTATTACTGAATATTTAGCACTTAAATTTTCTTAAAACTCCGTAACCTATATGAATCAGATCAAATATGCGTTTTTAAATAGAAGGGTAAGAACATAAAAACATAGATTACCACTAAAAGATTCTAAGGTCCATCTAAAAATCAATGATTTTTTTTTCATTATCAACATTCAATTTGCACCAAAAACTCACACATTAAAAAAAAATAATAAATATTAAAAAATGTATATATAAAACCCTAAAAAGCAAACACGAATCAAATCACGCTTATAATAAACTCTAGGATCAAATCTTATACCTAACTTAGGTTAAAAAAATACAGATGCTTAAAACAATTACCTGATTAGGATGAGTGGAGTGAGAGAACAATGCAGTGACCGGAGAAAGAGAGAATGGGCCGAAAAGAGAGAGCGCCGGTCATAGGGAGAGAGATTGTCGACCGCCGACCTAGAGAGAGATTGACTGCCGGCCTAGAGAGAGAGATTGACCGCCGACCGCCGACCTAGAGAGAGAGAGTGAGCTCCGACCACTGTGATAGTGAGCGGGAACGAGGAGAGAGTGAGCGTGAACCGTGATATAATGGGTGGGAACGAGGAGAGAGAGTGGGCACCGTGAGAGCAAGAATGAAAAGTGAGTGTAATGTTGTTTTTGGGGGTATTATAAATTTTAGTAAGTGTACTCAATTTTGGCAGTGTTTTAAAGTGTGCCAAATTGCTATTAAACCGTGCCAAAATCTGGCAGAGTTTTAAATTGTGCCAATTTTTTTAATATCAAGGTGTGCCAGATTGCTATTTTTGGTGTAGTGTAGAGTGAAGTAGATATTTAAACTCTAAAGTAAGTATTTATTGAAAATGCTTTTAATCCACAACACAATATCAAACCTAACAAAACGCACACATATACTCACCAAACATGCACAACAAATATTTACTGACTGTAAATGTTTATTAACATAAGAAAAATCTAGTCAAAGTAAATATTTACTTTCAATATAAATATTTACTATCGCACCAAACTAACACTAACTATAATCCTGAAAATATTCTTACTCAGAGTCCATCTCAATCACGCGAAACAAAAAAATCATCAATACTAAAAAAAATCACTAACACTCTTTACTTTCTTCTCTCTCTTCCATTAAAATACATAATCACACATACATACATACACAATCGTGCGTACACACACATACATACACACATATATACACACACACACACACACACACACACACACACTCTTATACATGTACATACACTCATACATGTATATAAACATATACACACACTCGCACATACATACATGCATACAAATATACACATACACACTCGCATACAAATATACACACACTCAAATACACACACACACACACACATACACAACCATGCACATATATACATGACTCACACACATATCCACACACATGCACTCTCACATACACATACAATAAATCAGAGATCGAAATGTCCGGAGAGAAATATAGAGAGAGTATAAGTGAGTCGGACACGGAGATAGAGAGTTACGAGATGTGGGAGTTAGGGTTTATAATGAGTACTTTAGACATTTTAGTTTAAGATATTTTAAAAATAGAACTAATATAATTAAATAAAAGTCAATAGGACTTAAATGAGGACTGACTAAGTAAATATGACTACAATATAATAACCCCTTGATGTTTTTACGTTCATAAACATTTAGACTTATAGTAAATATTTACTATGATTTTATTATTCATTTGTTCTTATCTTTCCATTATTCTTCTTCAATTTTTTTTGCAAGTGTAAATTTTACTTTACATGTAAGTTTTGTTTCCCTTCTTATTTTTTATTTATTCTTATTTTTATTGTAAGTGTAAATATTTACACTCATAGTAAATATTTACTTCAAATACCATTTACTTCTTCTTAGTAAATATTAACTACGACAGTGAAAATGGCGGTAGTGGTCGTGGTGGTGACAGTATTGTGGTGATGGTGGCAGTGGTAACACATTAGTGGTGATGGTGGTAGCAGTATTATGGTAATGGCGAGGGAAATAGGTGGTGGTGATGCTAACGACAGATGTTGGTGGTGGAAACCTTGCTGGATATTATTAGGGTTTAATTCTTTTAAAATTTGAAGGGGTAGTTTTGTCATATATTTTTATTTTATTTTAGGTTAATATGACTTATTTAAAAATTGACTAATTAATAAGACTAGAATAAGATTTGACCTAAGATATAGGACTAATTTATAATAACCCCTTTATTTTTCAGTCAAGTAGAAATTCTAAAAGAGATGACAAAGAGAAAATTATAGGTAATGTTGCTCCGATTTCATATTCATACATATAGATATATTTAAAAGTTCTATATTTGGACATGAATGTATGTAGTTGACTTGGGAGAACTTTGGAGTGATTTTGGGTGATCCACGGTTTGAAATGGGGATTCATACACTCCTCAAATATGAAATTATCCATAAATTCGATTCATAATAAGTATAATTTAATCTCGTATTTATTGGTACTAGTAAGTTTTAGAGTGTTTCATATTTGTTCAATTTGTATGATGTTACATTGAATTTATTTTATTTGTGTTGGTAAAAAAAATCATAAAAAGGTGTCATGTATGCCGTGTCATACTAGGGTACTACCTTTTCTCCAGTTAAATTTGTGGCGAAGTACCATAACCTTAGGTCATTAAGCCTTGGGAGCCCAAATTGGTTTCCTCTATTACATTTTAACACTTACAATCACAATTGGTGTAAGTGTTATGTTTTGAATATGTTGTGTTGTGGTTATGTAGAAAAAATATGATATCAGGCCGCGTCATGTCGACATTATTTTGTGTCCAGTATTCAATGTTTCAAATTTGTTTTACAAAGGTTTTATTCTTATTAAGTAAAAAATAAGATATCATGACGTGTTGTGTAAGTGTGTCATGTTAGGGTATTACACTTGGTATTTTAGTTAACATTTAGATTTAGATTTCTGCAAATAGATAAAACTAATAGAATTTTTGGACATTTATTTCACCATAGTAATTAAGAATTTTTCTTTTTAAACTATTATTTATATCTTATTTTTAGGTTATTTCCTTATAGTTTTCAATGACACTTGGTTATTACACCTTTTTAGGGTACTCAAGTGAGACTTTGAAACGTGGTACTCATCATTTGTAAAATCATATGTTTATTATTGTAATTTTTTTGGTAATTTAGGATTGATTGACGATGAATTATACAAGATCTATTTTAGCGTATAAGCCAAAACAAATAGAGCGTGGACGTGTGACATTTATGCGTTAGTAAGGTGGAGATGTTCCATGATGCTATGGTTATTTTAGTTAACATTTAGATTTGTGGGTTATCCCCAAAAGGCAATTTTCTTGAACTGTGGTTCCACTTATATTGACATGTTGAATAAAACATACCATGTCATGAGTGTCGAGAAACATTAAGATTACATTTTGATGCGTTACGATGTTCTGTGTCGGAATAATTACATCACAACGGTTGTTGATAGGGATAAATTGGTGGTGTAGTGTATGGTCGATCATATATTGGCCAATAATGGCATTATGAGCCTTAGTTTGTACTCAGATTCCCAACCTTATGAAAGATTGACACATGGGCATTGATATTGTGAAGAACCTAAGGCAGTGAAGGATTCTTAGGGAATCTACACTAAGTGGGTACTTTCATTTGACTTATTTGTGCCAAAACTTTTGAAGTAGAGAAGCCAACTCTGAAATGAAGACATCCACGACTCTAACAATAACCAACCAAACAATGATAAAAGGCACAACATATACTAAAGGTTAAAAGGTAAAATTGGTAGTTGGACAGTTACACACATTGTTTGCACAGTAATTATTCACAAATACACGGCACAAAACTCACATATGCATGCTTAAAAATTTCTTAAAATACCAAATTGGTCTAACATTGGTCAAAATATTTTTCCACATTTTAAAAATATTTATTTTTATTTTTATGATTTTTTAATGGTTAATTAAGAAATAATTAAACATTTTATAGGAAAATATGGTTTTCTAGAATAATGGCATGGCCTAATCTCAGTTTTTAGTAAAGTCTAGTCAAGATTTAATCTCAACCGCTAGTTTTGTTTAACACTGTTCATTTAATATCAAAACCTTACCGGGAGAGAGATTTAAGAGAAAATAAAGAGAAAAGAGAGGAGAAAGAAGAGAGAGAAAGATTAGAGTGCATGATGAAAAAGAAGAAGAGAGAAACAAAGTGAAAAGAAAGAAAAAAGTGTTTCAAGTTATACTTTGTGGTCTTTCGCTTCTCTATTGGTATTCACGATTTTTGGATACAAGTAATCAGACCAAAAAAATATTTATAATCTGAGATAGTTGATCTAAAATTCTCACACACCTCAAGATATGAACTTTTAGTCTCTCAAAGTATATATCTACATATTATTGTTTCAAGACGTGTTAAAAACCCTTTGCATGTGTAGATATATACTATATTGTAGATATATACTATATTTTAGTTAGATTTTCATATCCTTATTGTAATCTTAAAGATCAGGTTGTTTTATCTTTAAATATAGAAATTATAATGATTCTCTAAGAAATGTCTCATTAGATTAAAACTTTTAAAGATAAAGTTTTAAATTAGTTAAAATGTTTTAGATTTAATCATTTTCAAGTTAGATCGAAAAAGTTTATCTTAAAATCTTTCTAAATTAGATTTAACACTAGTATCTGAATCATATGAGCCTTCTTGATGTTCATTATAAAGTCTGAATTTATTGTATAGAGTTTAAGATATGTTAAAAATTTTGTATTTCTTATAATTTAGATCTAGTACCTCTCTCGGTCTCATTAGGACAAAATTGTATTTCATTATTCATTATCTGTAATACGTCATGTTTGAGTTATTGGTTAGGTTTTAATTCCACAGAACAAAAAAATAAACACAACACAATCTTGAATCCACTTGTCACCAGAGTGATTCCGGTTTGTTGTGAAAAGGAGCTACATTTGATATACAATCAAGTGGTGGACTGATTCGTCAAAAAGTACCGGAGTTGATTCTCTACTTAGATAAATCTTTTTTATTATTTGGTACTTTATGTCTACATTTTTAATCCTTTCATATTCTTATGGATTTTTTTTTAGTTTAGTAACCTCACTGTGATTTTTCGTTGCAAAGTTTTTCTCAGTATAAATCTCATGTTGTGGTTGTTCTTGATGCATTCTATACGATCTTATTTGCCTTAATAGCCATCTCACATAATCACGCATGACAAAATATATAACAATTAGAGTTTCAAATCTAAAACCAACTTAAGATTTTTAGATAATAAACTTGAGTACACATCTTATGTAATTTCTATATTCATCTGTAATTGTTTGGGGTTTCTCACCCGAAAAAATCGAAGTCAGTTAAGATTATTTGACTTAATTTAACCTTTCCAAAATTTTCTTATAGTCAAACATTCTATCTTCCTATGAATTTTTCTAGTGGTATCTGTAGACTCCCCATTTTGCTACACAAAGGTAACAATACCTACCATGAACTTCTAAAGTGCCAAAAGCTAACCTAAGCTCATGGGCACCTTTCTAAAGGTCCACAAACCTCAAATGACCCATGAAATTATCGAATATAATCAAACCAATCCAGAATGGGCCCAGAGTGAAATGCTGTTCACCGATCTATTAAGCGTGTATAGTACCATAACCGATCGGTCATTAACCCTAGATTTTGGTCTAGAAAAGGAGACATTCACCTACCAGCTGAAGGCATTAACTCTGCCCTCTTAAATAAAGATAATTCTATCAAGAAACCTTTTGCCTTTAAAAAAGTCTTAAAAATCTCTCCATTTATCATCAAAACCCTCTTTAAGCTTAGATCTAATGTCTCTGCCTCTATCCCTAGATTCTCTCTCATCATCCAAATCCAGAAACAACCTAAAAACCCATTTACATTTTTTCCTTACTTTTTTCTTCTTTAAGGTACTTTTCTTTAAAAGTATCCTTAGATCCATTCTAAAAAAGGTTGATCCCAAGATGTAATTTTGCCGAAATGAAAAAGAGCTCGAATAACTTTGCAAGTACGTGGTTTCACTATTTTGTTTTGAAGTTTGATATAAAAGAAGTGGTGTTGTGCTGTAACACCACCCCAACCTAATTTATCTATGTTTTTTGTCATGTAAATCTTGATCTTGCTTTAAGGGTCATTTTCGAACTAAGTTGACTTTGATTATGTCAATGGTAGATATGTAAGCATATTAGAGAAGCCCGATCTCTAAAATTCAAGTCGAATCTTATACTATTTCCATCTTTCTACCTCTTTATTCTAAAAATGTTCAAAAACTAAACAAAAAGCTTGAAAATCATGAAATACTTTCAAGTAGATTAGAGGATCACTAGATCTAAGGATTTTACCTACTATTTTTTGCTTACTGTTGGAAGTTTGGTCATTCCTTCATCATTGAGCGATCTTATGAGTGAACCAAGCTTGTTGAAGATCCCTCGTGAACTCAAATCACACATATATGTAGATTTGTTTATGTTTCACTCTCATAACATTTTAAATGATCAAGGAAAGACTAGATATCTCCCATCGAGACTCTATATGAGGTAAAACTCTTATTTATTTGTTGACGAACTGCGTGGACTTTGAATCGCTCCGTGCGAGTATGTAGGCTCCCTTGGACTACCGTCCGAGTGAACAAGTCCAACTTTGTACATATTTATGATTTGAATATATGATCAATACACACATCTGATATTGCACCGCAAAACTATGTATATACTAACTATTTACATTTCCTTATTTATTTTACACAGTAATATGCTAGCGCGCATACTATAGATCTACGTTTGAGATCGAAAGGGTAGAGCGGGTGCCTAACACCTTTCCAATCCGTAAACCAGTCCTCGGACCTTAAAATCTCTATTTAAACACCAAATCACTTGCCTTCAATAGGTCTCTACAGAGGCCTACCCCTTTATTTGTCTATTTTTAGTAAAATAGATCGACGACTCCAAAATTTTTCCTTTGAAAAAAGAGATAACAAAAGAGGCGACAAGCCCGACTTTCACAGTGGCGAATCTACCGGGGACATTTTTTTGTTGAGAGGACTGAACTTAACTCAATGTGGATCTATATTTATTTCATCATATTATTCTTATAAATTCATATATATTAAGCTTCTTTTTCTATTTATGCTTTTTCTTTCTAGATACATGCCTAATTAGAAAAACACTGGTATTGCATTATCCCATAGGTATAAGGTTACACCCTAGGTGTACCTTGAACCTTCCTTGTGACATCTGTGCCAAGATTCATAATAATCTGAAGAGAGAATATCACTTGCTGATAAATAAAAGACTTTCTAAAAGATGCACACTAGTTCACAAGCATAACACCTGCATATCACTGCATACCCCATTACCCTAGGAAATCTAGCCATGGGCTTGGGTCTAACCAATGAAGGTCCCTATTGACAGTTTCGACTACTCTTAGTCTCGTACCCTTGGCGTATATAAAGTGTTATGTTCTCGGTGAACATCATTCATGTACCTCTAGTATATCGAGTTAACTCTCTCATGTGCTATACCCATGAGGTTTATCGATAGGCTCGTAACATGTACAGTTGGGTATATAAGAATGACCTTTTCACACGTACCCCTGAGGTTTATCGTTAGGAGTCATAGACAAAGAAGGGAGCCTTTAGCCTCGTGTAAAGCATTACAAAACCTCATGCAGTTATTATTCTTGGACACAACCAAATAATTAAGCCAAGTGATTTGCCAAATGGTGACATCTCCCAAAAATGGTTTTGTATCCTCTAGAAAGATTTCTCAACATAGGATTGCACTCTAGGACTTGAAGAATCCACTCACTCCAACACCGAACTAGGGGATACAAGAAGAGGTGAGGAGTACCGTGAGAAATGGGTTATCACCCGAGCTTACCCCAAAATAAAAAATTATATGCTTGCTTAAAACTCGTGTTTGTTCCTTTATAAACTTAAGGAAAATAATCATAATTCGACAATTTTGTGTAACTTTGTATTCACCATTTTGGACAAGGACCCAAAAAGATTTCTCAACATAGGATTGTACTCCATGACTCTAAGAATCAACTCACTCTTCGCAGCACCAAACTAGGGGATTCAAGACGAAATAAGGAGTACCATGAGAAATGGGTTATCACCTGAGCTTACCCCAAAACAAAAAAATATATGCTTGCTAAAAAATCATGTTTGTTCCTTTTATAAACCTAAGGCAAACAGTCTTAATTGTATAATTTTGCGTAACTTTGTAGTTACCGTCTTGGACAAGGGATAAAAGTTGTATCTCCCGAACTCTGTCATCTCATAATCCCATCAACATGTAGAACGAAGATACCATATAAGTGATTGATATACTTTATAGATTAACATCTGTAAGGGGTAAAATGTCAACCCTAGGCCATGACCAGACCTCCCTCCAAAGAAAATTGGATAACACCGATGGCCAAGGATAAAATTCGCACCTTGATAATATGATACCCCCACCAGCTATGATACAAGCTACCAATAACCCCCCAAACAGAACTACCGAAAGCATAATTACGGCCAACATGTATTGGGTTCCAACAGATCTTTGATGTCTCAAAATGGAGTTCCAAACACTCCAACATAATTTCTTACAACTCCGACCTGTCGATGACCTCACAGACATCCAACGTCTATCTCTACGCCCCAATGTCAGGCTAACTAATAAGTTCAAGAAGCCAGATGTCAAAAAGTTCACATGAATAAGAGAACCGACAGTCCACCTCAAAATTTTCATCCAAGCCATGCAAGCACTAGGGGATTCTGAAGAAGTTATAGCGCACCTTATCAGGAGGAGCACTCAAATCGTTTTTATCCATTAACGAGGGAAAAACCACTATCTGGAATGATATCTATCGAGAATTTGTGAATCAGTTAAAATATAACGATGAGTTATACATTTCTCATTGAGACCTAGATATGACAAAGCAAGAGACTAATGATCACTTGGGCACCTTCGTAGCCCGTTGGAGATACAAGGTCGCTCAAATGGTGAATCGACCCTCAAAGGAAGAACAAATGGACATTATGAATAAGAACCTGATTCAACCTTATCAGGACCAGTTATAGACACAATACTTACCCCATTTCAAATCATTAATGGATGTAGGATCACAACTAGAAGACGATGTCATGAATTGACCGCACAAGGACGAGACCGAAAGTAGCAGAAATATCCCGTCGTTCACAAATAGGAGGAGTGATAAGCCAAGCACCATCATTTTCAATGATATTCAAACCCCAACCTATGCACCTGTATCATCACACTAGAATACTGAGAGGGTCTAATGCCCATTCCATCCCCTGTATGCTCATATAGGTACAATATGCTAAGCTCTCAAGAAGAAGTGGATCCTCAAACCCCAAGATCCCAAAACCTTAACTTTTCCCTTGCCTGAAGGCTTCAGGAATGATTTTTATTACGAATTCCACCAGATGATGGGACATAATAAAGGGGTGTTGATCCGTGAAGTTTTCCATCCAAGACCTAATCGACCAAGGGAAAATCACGGTGTTAACTAAACCAAAATCCCAATATAAATAGTAACCGTTTGCATGAGTGAAGACTCTTACTAAGGAAGATGAGTCTGAAGACCCATCCCTCTTAATCAAGCTAATCAACTTAGCAACAAAAGAAAAACAAGTAATCTTGGGGAGCCTTGTTAATCGACATTGAGATCATATGGTGAGAACATAAGACTACATGGATCTTATTGTCTATACACTAGAGGCTTTAAAAGGTGATGGTCAAGATCCTTTGGAGGTGGGCCTATAATTGTTGACGCCACTAAAATGGCAGTGGGCATCAACAATAATAGATAATGTACTTGGTATTCCAGGAGAACTTAGATCTTTTTCTATTAAACACAGTGCATAAATGTAAGAACCTCTATGAATATTAGGAGGTAATGTACGATGAAGCATAACAAGACGGAGGATATATTAGAGGATCGACATAATGAGAATCATCCCGACCGACTGGGGTGAGGACTTTGAAACCGAGGATAACCAAGATTCACGGCCATAATTATCTGTAAATAACTCAACAACTGAGCTATCTATTGAAGAAAACATGCTATTTCACTTCGATGATCTACTTATTCCCCCCATGGGAATATGATGACTATATCTGCACCTTGAACTTTGATGAAATGATGGCCAAATTCCTCATTCTCATGGAAGTTGACAACGTAACCCACCTTTGATGATTCTACAAGGACCCTATCCTGAACCCCATTCTTATCAGGGAAAGGCATAAGGCAAAAGAGGCACTCAAAGAAGACACCGTAAAAAAGGTCGAGGAAAATTGAGTCCTAGAACAGCTGAAGAAAACAAAAGCCAAAATTTTCATATGGGGACTTCTCACATCCTTCCAAGCTTATCAGGATTTCATCCTCAAATAATTTTTCCAAAAATTTGTACCCATATCTGCTAGTGCAACAGAGCTCATGAACACTGTCGGCAGTCCAAAACATCGCAAAAAGTATTTCCTTTTCCAACAGTGAGCTAAACAAATAGGATCGTGTCATAACATGGCCCTAAATGTTATCATAAATATCCAAGGATAATTAATCCCCATGGAACTTGTGGACAATCAATCTACTCTCAATGTCTGCCCGCTAAGGACTGCTAAATGTCTAGGTATCAAACCCAAAGATCTCATGCCTACTACTTAGGTTATGAGGGCATATGATAATACCCGATTGGAATTAATGGTCTCCATAAGACCTAACCATGAACCCTAAGGCCCTATTTATAGGTTTCCAAAAGTATTACGGCGTTGACACGTGTCTAATGACTAGCCTTTTTGGAGTAGTGATTCAACGCTGATGTGTCGCATTCCAGAGTGGTCTTAAAGTGTTAATATCACCAAATGATGACAAGTGTTTTGACTTTCTCTCTGGAGATGACAAGTGTAAGGTGGAGGTGACCAGCATGTGGTAGAAAGGTGATAAGGGTATAAGGTTCGTTTTACAGATGAAGGGTATTTTGGTAATTTCACACTATATATTTTCAATATTTCTTAGAGGTCCTTGAAAATATTTTATTTACACAATAGCCCTTTTTATATTTTTATTTTATTCCCTTAAGTTTCATAAAATTATATTTTCTACCCCAAAACTTTTTATTTACGTTAAGATATGTTATAAGACTTTGATTTGATCCAATTTATAGTTGATTCTTCATATTTAAAAAATGGGGTTTGCTATATTGATAGTCAATAATACCACATATCTAATAATACAACATCTATAAGATAATAAGTAACACATGAGTGTAAAAGCAAATTATATACATATGAGCATATAAGAGTGGTGTCATTACATGATCGGTTCAAGATGAAAGTCAAGATAAGATAGGGTGGCAATCTGTTCCTAAAACACCTATCCCTTGACCTTGAGTCTGACTACTTTTGATATTAGTGTCATCTGGGGCTGGCACTCTACAATTGGTATGAGCGAGGTTGGTCTCCACTCTAAGAGGAGACTGTAGTGGTTAGCTATCTCGGTATATTAGGTTTAGGTGAGAAGGTTGGTCTAGTCTGTAAGATGATATTGTGGTACGATTAGTTACCTGAGTGCTATTTGGACTATACTATACTTATATATCAATCACCCCTTGACCTTAGCCTTCTGCGACAGTATGAGGATGAGGTTTAAACTTAGTCCTAATTAGTTTCAAGATGAATCCTCCTAGTGCCTCATATGATGATTGTCTTGCAGATCATGACTTTTGTGGATTATCTATCTATTACCTATTTGTCGTTTCTTAGGGATATAATGGTCATATCATCAGATGTAACGATCATATCAACCCAATGTGCTTTCAGGTCACTTCCCATTATAAAATATCTACCAGATATTGGTCATAGCTTGGCTATGTCATAAGTAACATGATTTCGAAGAGGTTTGGCGCACTATTCAAGGCACGTTTGTCCCACGCACGTAACTCTCACGTCATCCCAGGCTTTGAAAATCATGACTCATCATTATCCATTTCGAGAGACGAAAATCGTTTTGGGTGGGCTTCTCTCTCATTTCTGCCATTTTTATAAAATATTTAAACGAGAGAAAAATAAATCTTTCTTTCTCTCTCTAGGATTTTATCTCCTTTGTTTCCTCATATTATCTTCTTCGGCGTGTCCCATCATTTTCCAGTCTACTTCTTCTTCTAAGTAGCTCTGAATCACTCCTTCCTAACTTTTTATTATTATAATCTTCAATTTCTTTGTTTCATTTTTTTCCAATAATTTTGTAGACTTTACACCTTCGTCTATGGTGGTTCTAGGGTATTGAATCTATGGGTTTTAGGTTTTGTTTTGGCTTTTGGTCGAGATTGAGTGATTTTAGGAGGAAACTAGTCCCATTTTGGGTTTTCCAGTGATATTTCTACTAGTGTAGGGTTTATAGTCCATTAGAGTGTTCTTCCCCAAAAGGATTCAGTTTTCATGTTCAATTTTCTAAACCTTAGAAACCTTTTAGTTAGAAGTTTGTAAATATACCAAAATATGTATGAGACATGGCTTGAGATGTGTCGTCTTCGCGATCACGTTAGCTGAAAGAGGGAAAAGACCGAGGCCCAACTCAATCAAGATAGATCTCAATGAGGGGGAGTCCCCCCGACACCTCTGAATCCAACACTATTATTTGTAGTACCCCCTCCCTTGTGTTTGACCAACCTTTCAAACCAATACATTTCATTTGAAGTTAATTATCTAAGTTTTGTTATTATTAATAGTGACAATATGTATTCCTCTAATGGTTGTAGCCCGTATGAGAGTTTGAAACCTCTGTCTAAAACTATGAACTTCGATTCCTTTAACGAAGCCATGAGAGTGACTATTTCTCATCATGGCATGGACGAGACTACTGATTTCGCTAAATTAAGTAACATAGGTCATTCCATCACCTCGTCTCGTTAGCATAGGTATCTTGATCCCCCAATTTATGATATCTCTAATGAAGAGGTTGGACATAACATTACTTTCCCTTTCAAGCCCCAACCTTTAACTACAATGACAGAGAAAACTTATCTAGGCTGAGATGAATATGGTAAGGAGCTTGTTATTGAAGTGGAAGAGGGGGAAATTTTTGAGGTTGACATAAGTGTTGCCTCATCTTATAAAAGTGATGTCCAAGAGACTAATCGCATTATCTAGAAACACTTTTATAGTATTAACCAAACACTACATATTAGACCGAGGACAAGAGGACTTATGACCTTAGGAACAATGTCGATATTTATGTTTATGAGCAAATTTCTAAGGTAGGTTTTTGGCTTCCATTTGGATAGGGAATTAGGGGAATTATTTCTATTATCGGCGTTGCCCTAACCTAACTAGACCCCAGTGCTTCGGGTATTGTTATAGGGTTAGTCATTTTTTGGAGTCTTGCCTAGGAGGAAGATTTACCCCCATACGTATTCTGAGCATTCTATTTAATTGTTACCACAAAATTCAAACCTTGACATTATCATTACGTCACCCGAAACCAAACCAAAAACTTCTGGATGTGAACTAGACTTCTATCAATGACTGGAAGTCTCAGTATTTTTCCATATCGGGCTTATGGGAGTTTGGCAATGACACGTCGCTGATGCATATGGAAATCAAGGTGCCCCTAAAATAGGATAAGATTACAATCTCAGCCAAAGTTGACCCTAGGGTGAGTATGATCAATAGGGAGATGATTGACCAATTAAGAGGACCTGATGGTCTCATACTATTTGAGGAGATGATCAAGCCCCAAATCCTTCAATTTGTTAGAATGGGGTCAGCCCCATTAGAGTCTCTTCATAATATTATCTGATATTTGAAGTTTTAATTACTTTTATTATTTATCAATTTTTAGTTGATACTGATAGTTATTGATCTCTTTCATTTTGCAGATCGTCTTGAGCATACACCTGACCATATTTGGGAATGGCAGTTGCCATTACTGGAAATATTTTAGCCAAGCGTAAGGGAAATACTACTACCCAACCGACATACCATAAGCAAAGAGCTACAATGTTGGCCCAAATGAAGAGGACTCGCAAAAAAGTAAAGAGGCCACTGGGTCAGGGACTTTCTCTCAATAATAAAAGAAAACAAAACCTCTAAGATGACTAACTTCTCTTAGTGTTACAATTTCTAATGACGTGTCGATGGCCTTTCATCTCACTTAACTCTCCTTGAATCCTTAGTCTCTTCTTGGGAGCCAAACTAAGGATGAAGAAGTCATGTCGTTACTGATTCCTCCTTGTGAAAATCGTTTCTTTGATGCTCATAGCAACACCAAAGTTTTCATCGTTTCTATTCATAGGGTGACTCAGGTAAGAATTTTACTTCATATTGTTAAAAAGTGTCTTTTCGTCGCATACTGACTTTTATTTTTGTGTCTGCCTTGTTTTAGTCTGTCATTACTCTTCAATACCTTCGCTAGTGGGTTGGGAAGTTTGAGCTAAAAATAAAAATGGCTAGGAAGACCGAGCAGGAGATGGTCGGCATGTAGAAAAAGATGACGAACTAAACCATCTGAAGTAGATGATATATTCAAACTCCGAGACCAATATATGACTCTCCTTATTACTTTGAGTGAAATCCATAGGAAACCTTAAAGAAGAAGGATGGGGCCAAGAAGGAGATTCTAAAGACTAGTTGTGAGGTGGATGTGAGAAAGTATAAGGAGTATAAGGAGTTCTCCAGTTATACTATCGAATACTTGGAGAAGGGGTCCAAGTCAACTTGTAGGCGAGTGGTCACATAATTTTTTGACCCCGTCACAAAATACCTCGATGTGGTCGAGACTTTCAACTCCCTAAGCTTTTCTAATCCTAAGACCATCTATGCTTTGGAGGAGATTCAGGATGATGGTGCCAATGAAGAGACTATTGAGGCCGATGCTGGAGGTGATGAGATGATTCATATTATTGAAAAAGAGAGTCAGGTTGGTGACCAAGATTCCATCACTATTTAGGCTGAGTCATCCGTCCAGGAAGATACAATTGATGGTGACTTGGTGGGTCGAGACTTATCTTGCTTTATTTCTAATTTTTGGGCGACCGTTTGTGGTCTCTAATGCCCAACTCTTTTTGAGTAAACATTAATCTCACCCTACATTTTTGGATTTAAAAAATGTCACCTTATGCCTCTTTATTGGGGGTGTTTTCGTCTATTGATGATATGTGAATGATGTTGTGCTTTGTTTTCATCATCATGTCTATACACTTGTGCAGTTTTTTTCTTTTCTATTCACCATAAAATAATGATGTTTTATTTTCACCGTAAAATAATGATGTTAAGTTTTCCATCTCTTAGGATTTATATTCAGACATGCCTAGGGGAAGAGACTCCTAGTATTTTCGTGTCACTGAGATAGATATTTTATTTTATTTTCACCATACAAATACTGATGTTAAGTTTCACCATAAGAATAATGATGTTAAGTTTTCCACCTCTCATGGTTTGTGTTGATACATACCTAATAAATGAGACTCCCAAGTGTTCTCACACCACCAAGAGAGAGATTTTAAGAGTATACGATAACCAGAAATAAAATTACACAATATATGACAACACTTAATTTCATTCAGATTTCTCCCAATAATATTCTTTTTAGATAACCCTTTTTAGTAAGACATCGTCAATTTTAATCGGACGAGGTTTGACTCTCTTGTTATAAAACTTTGCGGCCCTCTGTTGGTAGATCGATTGTTGTAAGACTGCATCTTCTCGGTGATATTCAATAATGAGGTCCAAATCAAGTCTCCTCTCTTCAAAGTTTAGCTCTGGATCGCACGTCTAGACATTGTGACTCGGTAGACAAATTTCACTTGGGTTGACTACTTTTTACCCATATGCTGACATAAAAGGCATCTCTCCCGTCGGTGTTCTCTCGGTGGTCTGATATGCTCATAGAATGATTTATAGTTCATCAACCCACTTTCCTTTGTCATCTTCCAATTTCTTTTTTATCCCATCTAATATCGTCCGGTTAGTCACCTCAATTTGACCATTTTCTTGAGGTCGGCCTCGTGCCGATAAAAATTATTTTATGTCGACCCTACTACAGTAGGCATCCAGGGATTTATTCTTAAATTACTTTATGTTATTTGAGATCAGAGTGTTTGGGAGTCCATATCGGCAGATGATATTTTTCGAAATAAATCTAAAACACATCTCTTCTGGGATAGCTACCATGGCCTTTGCCTCTTCCCACTTTGAAAAATAATTAATCATGAAGATAAGGAAGCAAAAGTTCCCTTTAGCCCTTAGTAGTGGTTCGACTAACTCGATCCCCCATATTGCAAAGGGTCATGGGGCCGAGATAAGAGATAATGGTTGGTGAGGTTAATAAGGTATGATATCACAGTACTGACACTTATTAGATTTAAGAACATACTCAAATGAATCATTAGCCAAGTTCAGCCAATAGTACCCTTGCATTTTAATTCTCTTTGTCAACTACCTTCCTTCAATATGGATCGTACACCTATGCTCGTGAAAATCTCTAAACACATAACTTACCTCTGTTGGATGCACACACTTAATTATTGGGATAAGATAACCCCCTTTGTACAGCACATTCCCTATAATAGCAAATTTAGCAGATCGTTAGCATATCTTACTTTTTCGAGCTTTACCCTCTGGCAGTTTTTCATCCCTTAAGTAATCAATAATTGGGTTAATCAAAGATGTCACCAAGTTCAAGTTAAAACATTATGTAAGATCATTTTAACATCAAACAAACTCATGTGGAGATTACTTTTAATTACCCTAGGTTTAGCTGGGAGATCAGGGTCATCCTCCTCATCATCGTCTGATTCTTTGTCATTCTGTTTCACTTAAACTTCCTTCTTTTTTGATCTGTCATCTTTTGATGAGGAATATCTCTTCATGTGTTCATCATGGATCCCGATTTTATTGACATACTTTTGTAGCTTTCGCTACTTTATCAACTTCTCAATCTCATCTTTTATAATGTATCATTTATTTGTTATGTGGACGTGATCTTGGTGGAACTCACACCACTTTCTCTGATCTGTTTTGGGGGCAAGAACCCTCAGTTTCTTAGGCCAATAAAGTTATTTATCGTCCTTGATCTCGTTTAGTGATTGGGGCTAATAGTGAGAGGGGTATACTTTGCAAATTTTTCATCATTTATCTTCTTCTTATCTTTCTCCTTATCTTTATCTCAGCTCTGCCTGGACTCGATATTGCCCGACTCTTTATGGTCTTCTCTTTTAGTCGCCATGGCCTCCTCCGAATTCATGATTCTCCTCGACTTATCAAGAATTGATGTCATGGATTTTGGAAGATCTTTGGAGAGGTTCTAATCTAGTTTTCTCGGTTGAAGCCCGCTAATGAGGGTTGTCAACATGATGCTTTCATTATAATATTCAACCTCCAACTTCTCTTTATTGAGCTGAGATATGAAATCTCTCAATGATTCATTCTTCCCCGACCTCACGTTCAATAAGAGAGTCACACATTTTTTAGGCTTCATACCGAAATAAAAGTTGTGAATAAAATTTCCAGCCAGCTATTTAAAATTTTCTATCCTTCCTCTCGGTACATCGGTATACCATACGTGGGAAGCCCTAGTGAGAGTGATAAAAAATTCCTGACATCTCATCTCGTCTAAAGTGGAGTAGACGTCGTTTGCCAATTGGTATATTTCTATGTGATGAATAAGAGCATTCTCCCCTCATATTTTGACGTCACCACTAGTTACTTGAACTTTCTAGGTATCAGATAACCAATAAAGCTTTGAACGAAGGGGAAACCTTCCATATATCCCCTGTGATTGAGGTCTCGAATTTTTATGATGAAAATGATTTTATCCTCCAACCTATGAAGAGATCTGTTCCAAGTCTTCTCATCAACATCATGATTGCCTTCGAACCTTCCACCTTCGAGAAAACTCTATCGGATGTTCCTCTATCTGGGTCCCCTTTTGCACTAGTTTCCTCTCGACATTCTCTTTGGACCCTATTAGTGCTTTAGACAAGCTGGTCTAAGACGATTAGTGATCCTTATCCTACATATGCTATTTGAGACAATTTATTGATTATAATATCCTTTTGGGTCGAGATGGTAAAATGATGGCCCTCTGCTCAGTCTTGTCAACGTACTATTCCTGTGCTGACTATGTGGAGTATATTAACCATTTTTACTTTATTATGTAAGAGGGGGAGTTTTACCTGGTCAGTATGACGTGTTAGTCATCTCATATAATTTTTCGTAGTCCCAATTATGGTCCCCCTCATACGCTACGTCCTTAAGTATACGTTCTTAAATATGTGTTTTGCCTCCTTATTAAGGTGGAGACGATAGGGGTCAGCAACCTCTTTTCTCCTTAGGCCATAATGAACCTCTTTGGTTCCCCTACTATTGGTGGTGCATCTCCTCTTGCGACAATCGTTGTGATAAGATTTATGGTCAGGTCCTCTGGGATTTGGTTCAATATGTATTGGCTAAAAGATAGCAACTTGTTTTGTATGACCTATTGACTAGCCACTAAAGATTTCAGTGTTGTCACTACATCAGCCATCTTAGACTAAGTAGGTGGTTGGATGGAACTAACCCAGACATTTGATGGCAGATCAAAGGACATCGTTGATAGAAGAAATCAAGCAGTAATAATAGGGGTGCAAAAACCCAGAAAATAGGATGGATTAAATAGGAAGCTAATGAACTTCTACACCCAAGCTCTTTCAACGGTGATTTAGATCCTACAATGGTGGACTTGAATTACAACCAAAGATGAGATAGAAATCCAAGTTAAAGGTGAGAATGATAAAAACATTCCCACAGAGGATGCCAAATTAATGATACTAAGAGAATACAATGGATTCACCTTGGATGTAGGTATTGCAGAGATGTAATAAAATAGCATTTAAAAAGAAATTTAACAAAAAATATGAGACAAATAGAGATGAACACAAGAGTTTAAGTGGTTCGGCCATTGACCTACATCCAAAGTGAAAAGTATGAGTGTGTTTTCACTAAAATATGGCATAAATAGCCATTGGAGACAAGTACAAGCTCTCTCTCTGTCTACATTTGATTCTGCAGAGTAACATTAGGGTTTCTAATAGCTGATCTAATTAAAGAAGACATAGTGTGCCCTTTATAGGATGAGGGGTTATGCAACGTCAGCCCATCACGTATCCTATGCCCAACTGAGGTCGTGTCCTGAGAGAGAGTTCCAGTTTTCTATACATAAAGCAAGGTTATCATGGTGAATATTCCCTCACGTGGGTTCTTCAATAATGGTTTTATGTAGATATGACTGAAATGCCCCTGTCATGCTTTCCTTTTCTGGATGAACATATTTGTAAGATGTATTGTCTGAGGTGATACGGGAGGTATCATCCTGATCAAGAGTTTATGCGGTACTCGATTCCATGTTGAAAGTTGAGAAGAGATAAGGTGGTCGTTTGTGCCTGCCACACCTATCCCTTTAACTTTAGAGTCTAATGTCTTGTGATATGAGTGTCATTTGGGGACAACACTCTATAACTGGCACGAGTGAGGTTGGTCTCCACTGTGATGAAACTGTAATGTTAACTACCTCGATATATGAGGTGTAGGTGAGAAGGTTGGTCTCGTAAGTGAAATGAGACTATGGTGTGGTTAGTTACCTAGGAGCCTATGGACGAGAATATACTTATGCATATGAACAATGATTAACTACATCATATACCACTTTGATTTTAAAGTTATTGAGTTTAACCCATCACTTGGGTAGCCAAGTGTCACCTACACTCAACAATAGGGTGTAAATGGCATCTACGAGATAGGAAGGTACAAAGGAAAAACAACTATGAAATTATAAAGTGTAACAAACCTCATATATGTGCATTTTTTACTATGAGAATGACCACCAAGATCTAAGATGTTCCAACATAGTCGGTCTTATCTAGTGCCTAGTATAGGTTGATCCTTACATAAATATTTGTGTGATGTTCTCATATATCGATAAATTATACCGTCTTATAAGCAAAAATTCCAAATGTGAAGAAAAAGATAATTATAGAACATTTTAAGGATTGGTATATGTTGTACAAAGTGTTATTATAACTAATTTCCGCTCTAAAGCAATATGCTCCTATAATGTTCATGGAGATAGTGGCACCCCCTCATCTGGAACGTAGGTGTGTAGAAATATATTTTGGGCATTTAAGGCATCAAAAGATGGGTTTGTCCATTGTTTCCTAGTTATTAGTGTTCAAGATACCGATATGTACAGTAAATATAGCGAGAAAATCTTGCTTGTTATGAGTCATGATGGTAACAACTAATTATTCTTCGCATCATTTGCTATATTGTAAAAAAAGGATGAAGATAACTAAAGTTGGTTTCTTTACCATATAAAAGTAAAAATAATCTTGGGCCGTGATCAGATTTGTCTAATCTCAAATGGGCATGGTGGTATTAAAGAGACTTTCTGTAAATAACAAGATTTATATGATTGTTGGAAAAGTGATAATAGATTTTACATGCCTAATATGTTTTCCAGGTATACATCAATTATTTTAACAAAGGTAGTGATGTTCAATTAAAGATACTAATTTAGGCTGCTAATAACACATAACTAAAATATTGGAAGTGTTAAACGGTGTGATAAAAGGTGAAAGGATCATCCCCATTACAAATTTCATGGAATTCACTTTACACAAAATCGTAAAATATATTTGCATTCACCTGGAAAAAGGTTGAAAATAATGCGATTAATCTTTACAATTGAAAAAACCCACACCTTTTTTCCTTTATAAAGAGTGAAAATGGAAAAATAAGAGGAAACGTCATTTATGTCGGGTATAAAACTGAATCGAGGGAAAAGTCTCAATCTTAATCGGTAATGGAGATCCTTATATGGTGCACTTAAGGGGAATGATGTACACTTATGATAAGTGCTCCCTTTAAGTATACCTAGCTTACAAACTCTTGATGCATGTTCTAAAATGACACTTGACCAACTGTAGTTTTTTATTGAGTATTTCACAATGCGTAATTATGCAAACACCTGGGGTCCCTAAGTATATCCCCTAGGCCATGTTAACAACTAGCAACCGGTACTTTGCATAACAATGAAGCGAAAACCTAACATATATGTAACAAGATGCCCATCTACTCGCTAGAAGAATGATATGGATCTTGTTGAGAAATGGACTCAAAAACATTGTCTAAGGACACATTGTCAACTGAGTCAATTTTTTTATATTGGATTAATTTTAGGAAAAGCATTTTACGTAATAGGTTAGGACTTGAGTTAGTGGTCTTTCAAGCCTATGACATAATCATTGAAGATGTAGCGACCAAGGTGAAGACAACATATCATCATACCGGGTTTTGTGAAATTTTCCGTCAAGGATCTCTAAGGTATGCTTTCATATTTTACGTTGAGCCTTGGATATTTTATTTTTGGTTGTTAGTATTTTTTATATATCTTTTAAAATGACTTTATATTTTTTAGAGAAAAATATTTTATTTTTCGCAGGTCGTTATAACGACCTTCCATATATCGTTCGAACGAGGTTCCTATCTTGTTCGAATGAGGTATCAAACGTGGTTATTTTCGAACTCTTTGGCCGAATATCATTAGTAAACTCGTTCAAAGGTCATTCCAATGAGATTGGTACCCTCGTTTGAATGAACTTCAAACGAGGTACATCTAACGTCCTTTTAGACTTCTTTGATAACTCATTCGATTTATGTTCGAATGAGAAAGGTTACGCCGTTCTAACTAGGTCCCATATCGTTTAAATGAGGTCCCATATCGTTCGAACGACCGAGTGCATTTTTAAAAAAATGGTAGTTTATTTTTCATCTCCCAACTACTTACTTTTCTATCCATTTAAGTGGTGCAGAGAAGAAATTTCAAAACTGACTTTTTCCATCCTTTTGAGAGCAAGAACTCTTCCATTAAAAAGTCCTTAATATTTTTAATCATTCATGATTAGTTTTTCCAAACACAAACCCTTTTTTACACCCAATTAGTTTATGATCCAAGATTCTTCATATATATGTTTTGAGATCAAGTTTTTGGCACCGTTGTTTATTCTCTACATTATTGAGAATTATTTCTTGTGGAGGATTCTATACCCGTTGGTTGACATACAATGGACTCCGTGTGCGTAACGATCGCGGAACCTTATCAATGGATTCTGAGGAGTGTGTGGATCCACACGTTGTTACAGCTTAGTAGGTGGACTCCTGCGTATAACTAAAAATATTTTCAAGGAACAAAGAGTGCCAAGGCTTGCGAGGGCATCGAGTCTGTGTTGTAACTCTTGTGTCATGTCCTTTTATAATTTCTTACTTATTGGACTTTGTGTGGATGGGACGTCCGAGGTTTTTCCCATTTGGATTTTTCTAATATATCTGGCATTATGGTTAAATTATTTTATTTTGTTATATTCACCTAGATGTATGCTTTGGTTTAAGATAAAATTGGTTAACCAAAAAATTGCTTAATTGGTGCTTAATTAATTTGAATTGATTTTATTTAAAGAATAAGTTAACTTTAAAAATTATTTTTAAAACGTATTTTATGTATTTTTTGAAACCATCCCATCAAAATATAGTATTCTATTCTCAGATTAGTATTAGAGCGAGTACACTAAACTATCTTGTTAGATCCTATTTAGGCTTGAATATGGAAAATTTATCCTTTTCGATGTTTCCAGTTTTTTATGGTGCTAACTACGTGTATGTGGTCAGAATTTAAGTTGTTAGATGAGCGGGTTTGGCAAGCGATTGTTAGAAGGTGGTCCCCACCCACATGTTTAGTAGGTGAAGTTTATGTTTCTAAACCCGTAGAAAGATAGAGAATGTTAGCAACAATTCGGGTGGTTCAAATACTATTTTTATTACTGTCACGCCGGAGGAGTTCCACCGTATTATGACATGTGAACTGTCTAAAGAGGCTTGACACATACTCCAACTCATCCATTAAGGTACAAGTGTTGTCAAGGTTTCTAAATTCCAAAACCTCACCACTCAGTTTGAAATCATCAAAATGGATGAGACTGAATCCTTCGATGAATTATATGTTAGATTGTTCGATATTGTGAACTCCTCGTTTAACTTGGGAGTGAAAATACCCGAAAGTCTTGTTATTAAGAAAATCTTAAGGTCCTTACCTTATAGATTTTATCCTAAAGTAACGTTGTTAAACTCTTTAGGCACTTTAGACTCTAAGAAACTCAAGGAACTTATAGGTACTCTTCAAACCTATGAACTCAACATGTTTGCCCCCTAAAATACTACAAAAGATAAGGGCATTACTTTGAAAGTTGAGAAGGAGGAAACATGATTCTCGGATGATGAGTCTGACATCGACTCTATTAATATAGCTATGTTTGCTAAGAAGTTCAGAAAATTTCTTATGTCTAATAAAGAGAAATTTAAGAATGATTATAAGAAATTTGAGAAGTCTAAGTATAATAAGTTGATAAATTCCCTAATAATCGTAATGATAATCTTAAGATGGATGCGTCGAATAAGTGTTATGGGTGCGAAGGGTATGTCCATAGGGAAACCGAGTGTCGTAATAAACTAAGGAAGGAGAGAAAGAAACATATTCCATACAATGTCACCCTTAGTAATAGTGAACCGAAAGGGGGACCCGATTCCCCCATTAAGCGTAACTTCACCACGTTCATGACTAGTCATATACAGTTTGAAGGGAGTGAGGATGAAAAAGAGGATAATGAGAGTGAGCTCCAAGTTGCCTTCCGTGAGTTGTATATGGAATCGTTGAAATTGAAAAATGCAAACTTGAAGTTGGAAGCTAGGATGAAAGAACGTGCCATAGGAAATGATAAGAGTGTTTTGACTGAGGATATTAGGTCACGTGAGAGGACTCTTTGGAAAAAGGCTAGAGTATGTTAAGGGTGAGAAATATAGTATTCTAGGTTTAATGGAGGCTATGAAGAAAGAGCTTCTTAAATTTGAGGAGTCTAGTTTTTTACTTAAGTCTAGGATAGTGGAGCTTGAAAAGAGATTAAGAGAATCGAGTCGTGTCAAATTTGATTTGGAGTCTAGGTTCAAAAAGTTGGATAAGATGTCAGGCACTGTTCAAATCAGAAATGACAAATGTGGTATTGAATTCACTATTCAAAATGCATTCCCTAATAAAGCCAACACCATGATTATAAGTGAATCAACCATTTCTAGGAACATTAAAAGAGGTCAACCCTTGGTAACATTCCACGTGTCTTTACATGCACACATTGTAACAGAAAGGGTCATCTTGGGCATTTTTTCTTTGATCTAAAAAATGGTCCTGAAAAGTCTAAATCTAGAGTCACCAACGTTTTCAAAGACTAAGAACATAACGTTTCACCTGTGTGGGTTAGGAAATTTAATTTAGAGGCATTACTTAATAAACTTCTTGATTCTCGAATGATTGCACCTGATAATTTCCATGATAAATCTAATGGTTGAATGTGTTCGCATGATATATGTGTTTGCTAGTTGTATATGTTTTGAGTCTTTTGTATTTTATTTTTTTCCCCATGTATTGAGTCCTATTGAAAAATACAAGAATATTTTTTTTAAGTTGTCCCTGTTTTAAAATTGGTTTTAAAAATTTAAAAACTTTAAAAGATTTCTTTTGTTTATGTATAGTTTAGTTTTACACATATCGTGTGGTAGATCCATGTGTTTGAATCCAATATTATTCCATGTATTCATGTTGCTGGAACTTTTGGTTATGAATGTCGATGCTTAAGTAGTTCTTTATCAGGCTTGCATAGATTTGTTTGACTGTAATTTTCTTAATGGATTCTCTTTGTATAATCCTCCTTACACACATGCACGATATCTTTTGAACATTAACTTCACCTATTATATTTGATCTAAATGAGGTGTTTTCCATTAATCTTGTCATCTACATATCTTTAGACTATATGGGATTTATGCATGTAAGAACCATTGACCGTGAGTTTTATTTTTTCGTTGAAATACATGAGTGTGTGCTAGACATGGCTACAAAAGGAGCAAATCTCCTTTACGGGAAAGCCACTATTGACAAGATCCTTAAAAAACTAAGAGGCTAAAGAAAAGAATAAATTTCCAAGTCCATGTGTGTATTATTGAACATCAAGATTGCTATCTTTAAAAGATTTGAGTAAAAAAATGATATATGTTTAGTTTTGTGGGTGATAAAGTTGAAGATCAATGGGTTTGCACAATGATTACTAATTATGCTTAACATATCATGAATCTATTGATTTGTAGAATCATCAAAACTCTACGCTTGTGTGCATTGTGCTTGTTTGTTATTTGAGTATACTTTATCTTGTCACTTGAGTCTAAATCTAAGTTTAATGAAATTTTACGATCAAATAGAACTTCTTAACAATGTTTAAGTGATTGGGTCATAAGTTTCTTGTATCTAGTTCACACCCATTAACTCCGTTTACTACATGTTTATTTAGACACATTTTTGCCATTCGAATGTGCTTATTGTGTAGTGTCTTGTGTGGTGTTTGCACCTATATATATGCCTATTCTTCATTTGTAACTTTTGGATGTATACACCCAAACACAAACACACACACACACACACACACACACACACACACACACACACACACACACACACACACACACATATATATATATATATATATATATATATATATATATATATATAAATAATAAGGAGTAATGGGGTTTTTACTATTCCATAAGTTTATAAGATAATTGATGGCTGAGATTGAATGTGGATTGAGTGTGGAGTGTTTGAATCTAATGGCTGAAAATTATGGACAGAAATATGGTGCGGATTATGGTTCACTTGGATAGAGTTCTCATTGGGACTCACAATCATAGAGTGTGGCTGAAGTACAACCTAAGACTCACAATCACTTACACAAGCTTTCTCCATATCTTCACCTTAAAGCATGTACTTTATGCCATCTATTCCATAACCCAAGAGAACAAAGCTACCGAGAAAAAAAAACTTCATTTCCTTAGTGTGAGTTTCTCCAAACTGCTCCATAAACCAACATAACAAAGCTGCCAAGAAAAACAGGGTGAGTTTGTGCTATTCGCATTTCTGCTTCAGTTTTTGGGTTTTACGGTTACGTGTGTTAAACCTGGCTCATGAAAAATAGGTGGGAACTCTCTAGTATCACACTTGTTTCTACTATCTGCATTTACGTATAGCACCATTTCCTCAGGGTGAGTTTCTACTATCTGCATTTCTGAACTGTCTAATATCACACCTCTGTTCATATATTAGTTTAAGGTTGTACCTCCGCCATTTGAGAAATTTTTGGGCACTTCCATATATCTGTATACCTACAGCAACTGATATATACCTACACATGTCTCTCTAATATCACAGCGTGTAAACCCAGAGTGTAAACCCAGCGTGTCTCTTATATATAAACAACTGATATACCTACAGCGTGTGATCAAGAATTAAAGCAACTGATATATCAACTGTGTATATACCTACAGCAACTGTGTATATATCAACTGATATATACCTAAAGCAACTGATCAAGAATTAAAAGGACTACATGAAAAAACCTTGAAAATCCACTTTTACGCAGAGATGAACAACAAAAACCACATATCAAATAATGCATGAAATAAAGACTCTTGCTCGACAATCTTAAACCAAAATAACTGCGTCAGTTCCCAAAAAACAACAACGAAGTTTTACACAATAGCTTCAGTTCCTTCAGTTTTCGTTTCTTTTAAAATGGTTACACAAAGCAACACTGGCGATATTTGTTCAGGTATACACAATTATGACCCACGGACTGTGTATATATAAACTGATATATACCTAAAGCAACTGATGTATACACAACTGATATACACAATTTGTACCTCTGCCATTTGAAATATTTTTTGGCACTTTCGTATATTTGTATACACATCCGTATGTATATGTATATATACACAACTGATATATACCTACAGCAACTGATGTATACACAACTGATATATACCCAGCGTGTAAACCCAAGTGTAAACCCAGCGTATCTCTTATATATACACAACTGATATCAACTGTGTATATACCTACAGCAACTGTGTATATATCAACTGATATATACCTAAAGCAACTGTGTATATATCAACTGATATATACCTACAGCAACTGATATATATATATACACAACTGATATACATATCAACGCTGTATATATCAACTGATATATACCTACAGCCTACAGCGTGTGATATCAACTGTGTATATACCTACATCAACTGTGTATATATCAACTGATGTATATATCAACTGATATATACCTACAGCGCGTGATGTGTAAACCTGTTAACCCAACGTGTCTCTCTCTTTATATACAGATGTCTATCTCTATAATATCACAACTGATATATACAAAGTGTGTTCATGAATATTAGAGAGAGAGAGAGACAGCGTGTAAACCCAAAGTGTGTTCATGAATATTAGAGAGAGGGAGAGCGTGACCTAGCGTGTAAACCAACTGTTCATATACTATAAAAACACAACTGTTCATGAATATGAGAGAGAGAGAGAGAGACAGCGTGACCCAGCGTGTGTTCATCAATATTAGAGAGAGAGAGACATCGTGCGTGATATTAGAGAGAGAGACAACGTATTTGATACTTATGGATGAACTGTTCATAATATACCCAACGTGTATAAATACACAACTGTTCATATACTGTATTAGAACGTTGTGTTATGTTTTCACACAACTCAAAAACAAAAAAATAAGTAGAGTTGTTTGTGTTCATATCTTCATCTAAAAGCACTTAATACGGACATAACTAAGTAGAGTTGTTTTGAATGGATGGATTTACACTGACAGTAAACTGGGTTTTAATGGGTTTAATTTAAGGGGGTTTTGGGAAAAGGTATTTATAATGGTCAAAGTGTATAAAAATGGACACTATATAATTTTATAAATTTAGTCCCTCTACCAAAAACTTCATGAAAAATAGTGAAAATAGCGCCGCTGGCGCGGACCAAAAAAATAAATGATATTGTACCACAGTGACTAGATTTATAAATACTATTGTACCACAGGGACTACATTTATAAACTTGAAAAGCATTGTCCTAAAAATCCAAATATAGGAAGGAACATGACATTTACCTTAATTCTCTATTAATTTAATTCTATCCCTCTTATATTGGGTTTGGAATTTATTTTTGAGGATTTTTAAATTTAGGATATATTATAATAAATTTTTAAAAATAGGATAACATATATAAATTATGTACTTTTTGGATTTAAAATAATATTGATTATGGATATAGGATAATAAACATTTTCTTTTCATTTTTAGTCCCAATTTTCAAATTAAAGGGACACGTGGCATGCTGTGATTGCTTAACGTTTTATGAATATGGGTCCGCGCCAGTGGCTTTATTTAAAAATATGAACTAAAACTATTATAATATATATTTTAGAAATAGGATAACACATATAGATTATGTACTTTTAGGATTTAAAATAATATTGATTATGGATATAGGATAATAAACATTGTGTTTTCATTTTTAGTCTCTATTTTCAAATTAAAGGGACACATGACATGCTGTGATTGGTTGACGTTTTATGAATATGTGTCCGCGCCACCGACTTTATTTAAAAATAAGAACTAAAACTATAAACATTTTGTTGTCATTTTTAGTCCCTATTTTCAAATTAAAGGGACACGTGACATGCTGTGATTGGTTGATGTTTTATGAATATGGGTCCGTGCCAGCGGCTTTGAGTTAATGGAAATGAAATATTTGTTGTCCTATATCCATAATCAATATTATTTTAAGTTCTAAAATTACATAATCTAATTTTTCTATACATTAGAGGATTTGAGATATCAGATAAGAGTAATCCGAACAATCTGACATCATATCACGAGAGGTTTTGAGATATTTTTTATGAGTAATCCGAACCAGTTGAAGGTGTACTCTGACGTCATATCATTAGTAGTTTTTACTATAAAGAATGTATGCCGCTTTGTATTAGTAGCATTTTTATTGTGTTTCAGGATATGTACGACGTTGCATTTCAAATTATGTTATGTTTTAGACCCATTTAATAATTACACCTAATTTTTTTCATTTTGTAGTTGACTTCTTTGTTCACATGGAGAACGCTACCGTATTTGGCAAGGTATGTTACTTTTAATTACACCCTCTTTCACTTAAATGATATCATTTCCTTATACATTTTCATTCTTTACTTATAGGTGGATGCTGATGTAACAATTGCTGTAACAATCGAACTCCTCTCGTCAATTTTTATTATCCTCACCTATATGTTTATATGTTTGATTCCATCCGTTGCCTTTTTAATTATAGATTCAAAGACTGCGCCAAAATAATATCAGTGTTGATGTCCTCGATGAATCTCATCTAAATAGTGTTCATTCCATGATAAAAAAATGCACTTTAGTTTACTAATAGTACTTATAAGAAATTTCTCCATTCTTAATCAATATCCTTATTTCTTATCTTTGGTATAGCCTGTTAACATTTCACAACTTCAATATGACGTGGGAAGGAAAAAGAAAACTTGACACCCACTAAGGTTGAAAATTTTCTATTCTCATCTATTATAATATATAACATATTTCTTTATCCAATTATATACATTTAACCTTATAATGTAAGATATACGGAAAGGGAAAGGGAAAGAAACTGCCCCTCTAAGTGTGGTATGTTTAACTAATTATAGGTTTGCTTTGATATTATATTTACTATTTTCTCATTTTTTACTTATTGTGTTCTTCATTTCTCTATAATCTACTTAATTTGTTTTGAGTTTATTTTCAACATTTCTTTCTTTTTTCATAGATTCAAAGGCCGCGTGGAAATAACATTGGTATTGTTATACGTTATGATGTTACACCAAATGTTGTGCATATTGGGGTAAATATTACCTACTAAATTCTTTTGTCTTTTGAACTTCATATTTACAACTTCTTCACTCCCCATTTATAGTATCAATCTTACAATTAACAGCCTCAAACTATACTTAATAATGCAAATGAGAAAGGCAAGGGAAAGGAGAAAGAAGTTCCCACACGTAAAAGGGTAAACACACCTCAAGAACTTTTATGTTTTTTATATACTCATATTTCTTTTTATATATAATATTCTTCATGACATTATGTAATACTCTTTTTATGTTCTTATATTTCTTTTATAGGCAGCATGGATGATGAAATCCAACAATATTTAGATGCAAGGTATATTGGACCTCCCGAAGCAACTTGGCGAATTTATGGTAATCACATGCATCAGGAGAAACCGCCTGTTACACGATTAGATTTACATTTACCTGGCATGCATCATGTTGTGTTTGATCCTTCAAATTCATCTGCTACGATCGCTCAAAGAGCCAGTGGTCAAATGAGTTCGTTAACCGGGTTTTTTGCTTTTTGCTCATTAAATCCTTCTGCACGAGTGTATACCTACCAGGAGTTTCCCCAACATTATGTTTGGAGCTCTAAAACGAAGCTCTGGACTACACGAAAATCATCTGAGTTTGCTATTAGGCGAATGTACTATGCTAGCCCAAATTCTGGAGAAAGGTTTTATTTGCGATTGCTTTTGACCGTTGTTAAAGGGCCCACATCGTTTGAGTGCTTACGCACGGTGAATTGTGTATTACACGAGACTTTCAAATCGGCATGTATAGCGAGGGGATTGCTTGAAGACGATAATGAGTGGGTTCAATGTTTACAAGAGGCATCTATTATGCGCACCGGATATCAGCTTCAACGTCTGTTTGGTGTTATACTTACACAATCTTTTCCTTTGCATCCGGAGTTATTATGGAATCAATTTTCCATTCATATATGTGATGATCTAATTCATAAGTTACGCACATTATTTTACATTCCAAATCCAACCGACATCCTAATTGAGGATTATGGTTTGTATCTTCTAAATTAGGTGCTTCAAGAGTCTGGTAAGAGTTTAAGTGACTTCCCTCCAATGCCTCTGCCAACTTTTAATTGGACAACTATGAGTGGGAATAGATTACTCTCAGAACATCACCAGTTACAATCGTTAGCAGAGCAAGGTGATGCACAGTTAGATGTTGATCGCCTTAATGATGGACAACGTATAGCTTACTCAGCGATAACATCGTTTGTTTTCGAGAATAAGGGGACTACATATTTTTTGAATAGGGGTGCTGGCACCGGAAAGACATTTTTGTACAATACAATTGCAACCTTCCGTCGTAGTTTGGGTCATATGGTTATTACAGTCGCTTCATCTGGCATTGCTTCTTTATTATTGGTTGGTGGTCGGACCACACATTCAACATTTTGCATACCTTTGGACATTCTTGAGAACTCAAACTATGGATTTACAAAGCAGTCAATACATGCAGAGTTGTTTAAATCAGCTAAACTTATAATATGGGATGAAGTTCCTATGCAACATAGGCATTGTGTTGAGGCTGTAGATAGGACACTACAAGATATTTTTGATGTTAAAAATCCATTCGGAGGAATTACAGTAGTTCTTGGCAGTGATTTTTGACAAATCTTACCTGTTATCCCCAGAGGAGTTAGAGAAGAAATTGTTTCTGCCTCATTAAGGGGATCTGAGCTTTGGAGGCACATCCATGTTTTGACCTTACATATAAACACGCGACTAAACCCATTGGAGCCTGAGACAATTCAATTCTCTTCATTCTTGGATCAGGTACCGTTATTTACTCTTTTATACTTTTAATAAACTTTGTTCAACCTACTACATGCATTTGACTTTTTTTTGTAGATTGGATATAATCCTCTTGAAATTGTATCATTGCCTTCCTCAATACAAAAGTCTAATGACGTCCATGATTTAATTGCGAAAGTGTATCCATTGTTGAATGTGGGTGGTACCGTTACACTAACCTTCCTCACCGAACGAACAATTCTTTCAGCGCGGAATGACGATGTGACGGCTATAAATAATTTGGCATTGAATATCTTCCCAGGTGATACAAAAACTTATTTTGGTACCGGAAAAATGTGTGATGACGAGTCTGGAAGAGACATACATAGTCAATACCCAAATGAGTTTTTGAATTCTCTCAGTCCTTCTGGTTTACCCCTTTTTAAGTTGGAGTTAAAGGTGGGTTCTTCGATAATGCTTTTGAGAAACATTGCTCCGAAGGATGGTCTTTGTAATGGCACCCGATTGGTCATTACAAAATGTGGAGAGCATGTTATTGAGGCCCAAATATTAACTGGTGATAAGTGTGGAAATTTAGTATTCATTCCTAGAGTCTCATTATCTCCTTCATCTGCGGAGATCCCAATAAAAATGATGAGACGCCAATTCCCAATTCGATTGGCATATGCAATGACCATCAACAAATCACAGGGGCAATCTGTAAAGTTTGTGGGAATTGACTTGCGCACACCAGTTTTTAGTCATGGCCAGTTATATGTAGCATTATCTCGATGCACAAGTGGAAATCGCATTACCCTACTTTCTAATGATTGTTCGCTTTCGATAATAAACATTGTGTATCCGGAAGTCCTCTTATAAAGTAAGTAGTGTCATTTTTCCTATAAACTACACATTTGACCCATTTGTATCATTTTTTGATTTTTTTTAACTATTCTTAGGATTAGGAGCCAATGGCAAGGCATCAAGAGCGGATAAATACCCGCAGGTTGCTTACATGGGGTTCTCGCAACAAGGTACTTCGTCTTTAAAATGTTTTTTCTTTTCATTCATTTTAAAAAATTAGTCTTAACTATTAATATTTGTTATAGGTGGTTGTAAATTGTGCCAATCTTCATATCAAGTACGTCGAGCTAGATACGTGGACATTTCGTAGAGTTATTACGAGGATGTTTCCTGTGAATCCATGATTGACTTTCAGAAGGCCAGTTTTTTTGTAAAGCTTAGGCTTAGAGTTACTACACGTTGTTGGATGATTGCTAAGGATCTTTTTGTATAGTCTGCTAAGGCTTTTCTTTGTATATTATGCTAAGTCTTTTTTGCTAAGGATGATTATTACATGTTGTTGGATGATTCACAATGTAAGGTTGTTTGATGAATTTAAACTATTTGAATGTTGTTCAACTATTTATTATTATTTAAACAGCGAATAGTCCTAAAAATGAAGGACATTATGACCATTTTTTTAAAAGTAAATTTTGTTTTGTTGGGGAACACAATTTTTTTCTTTTTGTAATTACGTACTTTAAATTTTTTTGCATTTTTGCGACTAGCAGCGTGCCTTCAGGCACGGGCATACCCTAGTATATATAATAAGGAGTAGAATAGTTTTACTATTCCATAAGATGATAAGCTATGTAGAGGTGAGGATTGAGCCACCAATGCATTGGATCAATGGTGAGATCACAATTCACATCATAAGCACTACAACTCACCACACTTGATTTTATAATTTATATGGCATTTACAAGTTTAACCTACTAAAATATACTTTTCCCCCCCATTTTCCTTATCAAAATTCACTATGATTAAAATACAAAGGGTATATTAGTAATACATGAAAAGGAGAATATTTTGGGACATTCAATGACACTCTCTCTACGGTTCATCCACCCAAAGTTTCACTTTAATTCAAAACCCCAAAACTCACCCACCATTCCAACAACACCTCTTCTCTTCTCCAAGCTACAACCATCGATCCATCTTCTCTACAGCCAACACCCCAATGTTTTTCACCATCGCTCCATCATCTCTTCTCGATGCTACAACCATCAATCGATCTATCGGAGGTAGTCCCTATTTCTAGGGTTTTTACATTGCATTTTCTTATTTTCATCCCCATTATTTTTGTGTTAATATTTACCTATCCTTCTACAGTTCCGATCTTGCAATATAATCACTGTTCTAAAGGTAATCAATGTCTCCCTCTTTTTCTCTACTTGTACACGCACACACACTCCCCTCCATTTGTACCATACCCACTAATAGTTTGGGTTTTTCTTGAAATTTTGGGGTTTCAATTTAGTTTTGGGGTTTTTGGGACATTTATTATATAGAATAATTTTTTTCAACTTTTTATTTGAGTTATTTTGATAAACCATGTAACTTTTTGTGTTTGTCTTTGACAGTTTGAGGAGTCTGCGATATGTATCTTTAGAAACCCATTGCACTGGTTATTGAAATGCCTCAATGAAATTTTCACATTCTGTAAATATTTGTTTTTGGAATCAGATTTGTTCAAGGACTAAAGGTTTTGCTAATTTTGGTCCTGCTCATTTATCTTACATTTGTGAAGTGCTGACTGCCTACACAAATTTTTGGACTATTGATTGAAAATTTGGATTATTCCCATTATCCCCGTCTCCTCCTATATTACATTGTCCATACCTTATTTTGAAAAGGGGAATATACATGTTATATATACTATTATTCTTTTCCACATATTACTTTTATTCCAAGGTTTGGGTGCTATTGCCTTTTGAACATCTTTAAGAAGATATTTTATTCCTAATTCAATTATGTAAATTTTATATGTATTTGTTCGAATGTATGGTACCTTGAATCTAAGTCAAGTTATTTTTGTAAATCAAATTAATGAATTTATCTTTTTAATACGTGTTTTAACTATGAATTTATGGTCTGTTATAGGTAGAGATTTCAGTAATGTGATTTTGATGGGGTTGATGAAGAGAATTTACCTTCTTATGTTTTTATTGATAACAAATTGAACTAAGTATTCTCATTATGATGTATAGATTGAGTACTATGTAATTTCTATTTATTTACCTTTAAAGGTTGCTTTAAAGACCAATCATATCATTTTCTCCCTGCTTTTCATCGAACAGTTATGCATTACAGTCTTCCGTAGTAGCCATTGGTTACGTGTTGTTTGTAATTCACGATTGTCATGAACTTCATGTTCAGTTTTGATTGTTAGCATCAACACTTTATTGTTTGGTTCGATTTATGATTTTCGCTTTCTAACTTAAAATGAGTTTCTGATTCATTTATACAACTCCAACTATTTTCTGTGGTCGAAAATAGCTGTGGTATCAAACTTCTTTATGCTTATTTTTACTAAAGGTTTTGTTTCACATTAATTGTGCTTAATTCCTCGGCATGTACTTTTTCACAGACACCCTTTAAGCCTGTGCGAACTCCAAGACAAGATGGGAGAACAAAACAAGTTTAGATCCACGCAAATATCCATGGTTTGGCGTAAAGATGTTCGATACCTGTAGAGTGCTTTCTTCGTGTGGGTCAGCTTCAAATGTTGAGGAAGTCCATATGGGTCTGTACCGCTTCTTGAAAGTAAGTGATGAATTATGGGTTATCGAAAATTGTGCTACGATAATTTTGGAAACTACGTTTTGAAATATCATCCCTCAGATTACTCCATTTTTTTACTCTTATTGGATGTGGAGGGCGTAAGGTAGCGATAAGGATGGTTGTTGTGTAGTTCGAGTTGTTGAATGGCTATCTCCGGTGGCCAAACTTCGATTGCACCATTTCTCCCTGTTCGATTGACCAAAGGGTTACCTGCCAATTTATCAAAACATCATTGAAAATTAAAATTTGTTTGAAAAATAATTCATGAATTCAATTCTTTACGGTTGGATAAGAATTGGATTATGTAGAAAACCAAAAAAGTAAGAGAACTGCACGAAGTAACTCTTATCTTCTTTCACACTTTTTTTTTCTTTTGATTAAAATGATATGTTTTTTAGTTTCTTTCCAACTTTGTAATCAAATGCATTGGTATGTGAAAATAAAATGGTGAATGTTTTTTTCTATTTTTATTATTGTAATACCCCGTATTTTTATGCTATATTAATTTGGGGATTTATTAATATTAATGTGAATTAATTATTTAATAAAAATCCAGAAATTAATTATGTTATAATTATTAACGTGATGAGAGTTAGTAATTATGGGAAAATTTGTTGAATATTACTAATGGGCAAAGTAATATATAATAGTGGCCATATTAAATGTCACGAGTGAATAAAATGACAATTTTAGAAATTTGAGTCGGGACGCGCCCGTGTCGCGTTGGTACTAAATATTGATAAATAAAAGTAAATATTGTATAAGTTGTTCGTATGGTCGTTTTGAGTGCGCCAACGCATCCGTAAGGGTCGAGATAGTCAGAAAAGTATACCCGAGAGTTTGATTTGGGTCTCGGGGCGTTTTTAGGCCTAATTAGTACCCCGGGAGGGCATTTTAGTCATTTTGTATTTTTGGATAATTAAACCCACGAAAATTAAAGGGTTTATATCAGATGTTTAGGTTATCTCCTAGGGTTAGATAACTCAAAACACTAGAACGGCCATTGGAGAGGAGAGGAGAGAGCTCTCAAGGCATTCCAAGGCTCAAAACTCACCCGTTTGCACCGCCGCCACCGCCAACGCGTAGATCGCGAGACGGGGAACGCAACCACACCAAATTCAACACCAAACAAGATTTCTGAAAATACCAGGCAAGTGTTTATCTTGCTTATTTCGTTGATGCATCATCCATATTAGTTTAGGAGTTATTAGGATGAGATTTATGGAAGAAAAACCCAATTTGAGATGGGAAATTTTCATGTAGTGATGATTTATATGATATTCTGGAAACCCTTTGTCATATAAAGGATTAAGAGTTTGATTAAGAAAAGAGCTCTAATCAGATACAAACACTAAAAAAAAATTTATTTCGGACCATCGGACCGTTGGAATTGGATGAAATTTTACAGAGATTTAGCTGAAGACGAGAGGAAGCTACAGAACAAAATTCAGCTCGATCGGACCGTTAAATATTTTGTAATATTTTTTTTGCGAGACAGTTTTATGTTTTGAGGACTCTTAGAGAAAAAAAAATTCAATTAAAACTCCATTTAAATTCCGATTTCGAAACCGTTTGAAATTCTCATCTTTTAAAATAAAATTCAAAATCCTTTAATGTAAGGTGAAATCTATAATTTTGGGATATTTTGCATAAGGGATAATGTAAGTATATATTAAAGGGGAGAGACACGTAAGAGAGAGTTACGTTGGAACATAAATGGATATCTACTGAATTGTACATTTGGAAGAATAGAGTCCATGAGGGTTACGTAGTAAGTTGGAAAAACTCTTCGAATTAAAGTTAGAAACGAACCATTATACTTGATAAATAATAATGGGAAAATAAGGATAAATGTTGTGAATGTGGGTTATTGGATAAACCTAAATTGATATAATAAAAGTGGTATATTTATATGATTGTGTATGCATATATTATATACTTGTGAAAATCATGCCCGCGCTACTTGCTATCCCTGAGGTTTCTACGCTGGGACAATCTTATCTCGTGTGCCTTATGGGGGATATTGACTCGTACCCTAGAAGATAGAAATCCTAGGTAGAGGCTATCGAATCGGTAGTCACGGTCCTAAGAGACGTGAGGGTATGTACTGACCTCTTGGACTTGGAAACTATGCTTCGCCTCAATATTGTTTGTGTATGTATTTATACAGTTCGAGAGTGATTCCGAACTTGTATTCCCTTTAGTACGATTGATACGAGGATTGGATAGCAGAGTATGCCCGCACCATCAAATTTTATGTGGGGTGCTGTTAGAATATATATATATTATACGAGTATTTAATATATATATGAACTTCTGAAATATGGGAAACTGCCTACTGTGTTATGGTAAGTAAGACATGTATAATGACTCAAATTGGAAATACTTGTTTTGAAAAGTATAATATGATATTGAAAAACTTTATGAATCAATAAAGTTAAAATGAACGTTTTGTACTAAATGAAATTATCCTTTTTAAACCATGATGTTGTTAAATCTAAAATTTTGAGACTCACCTAAGATAAGTTAAATCCTTGGGGAAGGATAGTGTGATATATGATGAGATAAACCATTTAGAAGGTTAGTGCGATAGGAGTGCACATTAGAAGAGAGGCGAGAATTTCTCAAGAGAGTGTCGCACTAATATGTTGTTGCATTGACCTGTATCAATTTAAATATTTGCTAAACGAATTTTAGATCATATACACTATCGGGCTCTGACCCGTTTCTATTCCTCTTTCTCTCTTGTATACATATGTATATATTACAGGTGCCCATCCACAGGGGCGTCTTGTTTAGGATCCCTTGGAAGGAACGTACTGCAGCTTAGGTGAGAGTTACAGGCCACTTGCTTAGAAGATTTCATTTACTTGATTCCACTTCTATCATTCTCCTTATTGGGCATGTGTCGCCCTTTCCACTATTTTTCTGTTTTATTGGGACATTTGTATTTCAGTTATTTCTAGTATTGTTACTTTGGGATTTATTCAGCATGTATGTTTTACTTTAAGTTTTAAATGCTGGGGTTTAGTTGTTGAATGTTTAAATTAAATGGATTATATGTTCCAGGATTATTGTGGTGTGATTCTTTAAATATTGAATTATTGTAGATAATTAAATCTTTATTTTTAAAATAAAATTTGGAAAGTAATGTTAAAAAATGGTTTTGACACTTAGCTTAATTAGATAGGGTGTTAAATTTGGAAAAGTTATTTTTATGACAGTGATGCTAAGAATGAACCAACTGTTCACCTTGATTTTAATTTAATAAAAGAGTGATCTCCCGGTATTTAATTAGGCGGGGTGTCACAGGTGGTATCAGAGCATCAGGTTCTAGTGTCCATAGGATCTGTACGGCTTATTTTTCGCTTTCAGCTTAACGTTTTTGCTATAGAGCCCTATTTTTAGGAATGTTGTATTTCTGCTTTTACGTTACGTCTTCAGCTATTTGAGATTAGATAATGACTGTAGACTAATAAACTTCTTCACGTTTCAGATGCCTCCGAGACGTGAACCGAAGGATAGGAGTGCCCAGGCCGAGCAGCCAGCATCTCCGGCACAAGGCACTATGAATGCTAATGAAGTAGCCGCCATTATTGCTCAGGCAGTGAATGCCGCGCTAGCGTTGGTTCAGCAGGCTCCACCCCAGATTCAGGCAGTGGCGCCAGTACCCGCACAACTTCCATCTACATGGGAGAGGGTCAGGGATGCTTTTCAGAAGGCACATCCCCCTGAGTTCTCTGGTAGCTCAGATATCGTCACAGTCAGCCAATGGAAGAAAGACATCCAGCGGCATCTTCGTATGTATGAGTGCACCGACGTGCAAAGGCAGCTATTTGCTTCCTTTAAGCTGGTGGGGGACGCTTTGCAGTGGTGGGAGTCCACTACCACCTTGGAGGAGAGGGACACGGTCCCTATTCAGTCGTTTTGGGAGCGGTTTGACGACAAGTACTTTCCACCCGCTGTACAGACTGAGATGAGGCGGAAATTACTGAATTTGAAACAGGAGAACTCTACCGTTGCTGAGTATGAGGAGGAGTTCACGAGACTTATCACCATAGTGCCAGATGAGGCACCTACTGATAGTAAGAAGATAATGTTGTTTGTGGACGGGTTAGCTTGGAGGATCCGTCAGCATCTTATAGGGAATCTATCTCTGAGTACTTTCACTGATGTACTCAATGCTGCGTTAGTACATTGCCAGGATCACCGCTTCCATCTGCAGGGAAGCAGGAGAGCAGGAAAGTCCAGCCAGCAGGGCAGGACCGGGGGTAGTAGTGCTAGTGGGGCACCATCTCATGGACAGACTCGTCAACACGAGCAGAGTTTCCATCAGGGGGACCCTGCTAACTGATTATGTTCAGGTGATTCCAGGTAGGGATTTGGGGGTTATAGGCAGGGCCAGCCTAATCAAGAGGGCCAACAGCGTGCTAATCAGGGCCAACAGGGCCAGTGGCGGGGAGGTAACGGCCAGCAGGGTCAGAAGGGAGCTAACTTCAGAGGCCGGTGATTTGTATGTGACAAGCATGGTCATAAGTGCCAGGATTTCCCAGAGGGTAATAGGGCCCCACAGCAGCAGGGTTCCCGTAATGAGCCACAGAGACCACTTTTCGAGCTGCCCTCCCAGCTCCAGCCCAGGTGCCAGCCCTACCAGCCATTCCAACAACTCCAGTGCAGCAGGGGCAGTTACAGTACGGACGTGTCTATAACGTCCACCAGGCAGCAGCTCCACAGGCAACACCCGCGATTGAGGGTATGTTTCCTATCCATGGTACTATGGGTAGAGTTTTGTTTGATACTGGGCCAACACATTGTTTTATAGCTACGCATTTTGCGAAGGCCTTAGGGTTGTTAGCCATAGCAGAGAGCACAGTGACGTGTGTAGACTCACCACTGGGGAGTGGGTCGCTTATCTTCTTTATATGCCGGGGAGTGGGGGTAGAGATTGGTAGTTTGGTATTACCTGCAGACATGTTAGTCTTAGATATTCATGAGCATGATGTTATTATCGGTATGGATTGGCTCGTAGCTTATAGAGCCATAATTGATTGCTTCGATGGGAGCATTATTTTTTCCATTCCGGGGCAAGAGATGTTTGTAGTGGTGATGCCTCTCCCAGAGGGAGGTTCGACCGCTCATTTGTATTATATAGAGGAGGATGCCTCTAAGGAGGTTGTGATTCCTTTAGACTCGATCCCAGTCGTTCATGAGTATTCTGATGTATTCCAGGAGATACCAGGCCTACCCCCCAATCGAGAGATAGATTTTGTCATAGATTTATTGCCAGATACGAGACCTATAGCACGCGCTCCATACCGTATGGCTCCGGCGGAGATGCGAGAGTTACGAGATCAGATAGAGCAGCTGTTAGGTCAGGGCTTCATTCGCAGGAGTACCTCACCTTGGGGCTCTCCAGTCTTGTTTGTGAAGAAGAGAGATGGTTCACTAATGTTATGTGTGGACTACCGGGAGTTGAACAAGGTCACGATACGGAATAAGTATCCGTTGCCTCGAATCGATGATCTGTTCGACCAGCTGAGGGGAGAAACTTTCTTTTCGAAGATAGATCTGAGGTCGGGATACCATCAGATACGTATTAGAGAGCATGATGTTTCAAAGACTGCCTTCTTGATGAGATATGGGTCTTACGAGTTCAGAGTGATTCCATTTGGTCTCACAAATGCTCCAGCCGTATTCATGGACTTAATGAACTGAGTATTCTGAGAGTTCTTGGATCAGTTTGTCATCGTCTTCATAGATGACATTTTGATATATTCACACTCCGAGGAGGAGCATGCCGATCACTTGAGGCAGGTTCTTCAGACTTTACGAGAGCATCAGTTGTATGCTAAGTACGAGAAGTGTGGATTCTGGTTGCGAGAAGTACAATTCTTGGGACATGTTATTTCTGAACAGGGGATAGCCGTTGACCCGAGTAAAGTGTCAGCGGTGAGGGAGTGGGGACAGCCCACGACACCGACAGAGGTGCGTAGTTTCTTAAGGTTAGACGGATACTACAGGAGATTCATTCGGGTATTCTCCAAAATAGCGGGACCATTGACGAACCTGACTCGCAAAGGGGTACCATATGTTTGGGATGATGCTTGTCAATTAGCTTTCGGCGAACTGAAAGACAAGCTTACTTCAGCACCAATCCTTGCTTTACCGAAGCCGGGTATGGAGTACCTGGTTTATACCGATGCCTCTTTACGGGGACTTAGGGGAGTACTTCAGCAGGAAGAGAAGTCTATAGCTTTTGCCTCCCACAAGCTTAAGCCGCATGAGAAGAATTACCCCACCCATGACCTGGAGTTAGCAGTGGTCGTCTTTGCATTGAGGATATGGAGACACTATTTATTGGGGGAGAAGTTTCGTTTGTTCACAGATCACAAATCACTACAATACCTGTTCACTCAGCGAGAGATGAATATGCGTCAGTGCAGATGGTTAGAGTTTGTGAAGGACTATCAGTTCGACATACAGTATCATCCGGGGAAAGCCAACGTAGTTGCTGATGCGTTGAGTCGAAGACCGGTAAATGAGGTAGCAGACGTCTGGCAAGCGAAGTGGAAGGAGTTGGGTCACCAGGACGCAGTAGCCCGTTCCTTCATATCTGTTATGACAGTCAAACCCGAGATTGTTACGAGGGTAATACAGGCCCAAACCACAGACCCGTTTTTCCAGGAGCAGATTGTACGACTTTTAGCCGAGGGTGCTGAGTCCTATTCTGTTAGTTCTGATGGGGGTTTGAGGTTTAATGGGAGGTTAGTGGTTCCAGAAGGGGCAGAATTGCGTCATGCAGTGATGACCCAATCTCACGGGTTCCAATTTGCGGTACATCCTCGAGGAGATAAGATGTACTAGCATATGAGGAGGCAATACTGGTGGAGTGGGATGAAGAAGGACATTGCTGAGTTCGTGTCCAAGTGTTCTACCTGCCAGCTGGTGAAGGTGGACCATCAGAAACTGTCAGGATTTCTTCAGCCATTGGAAGTACCCACGTGGAAGTGGGAGAGTATTTCCATGGATTTTATTACAGGGTTGCCTACATCACAGTGGGGCCACGACTCTATCTGGGTGATTGTAGACCGTTTGACCAAGGTGGCTCATTTTCTGCCGTGCGGACAGATTATACCACGGGTCAGTATGCTCAGTTGTTCATTTATGAGATTGTCAGATTACATGGGGTGCCCCTGAATATTGTGTCAGATAGAGACAAGATTTTCATGTCACGTTTCTCGGAAAGCTTTCAGGAGGCTATGGGTACTGAGTTGCGGCTGAGTTCAACTTATCACCCACAGACAGATGGACAGACAGAGCGTACTAATCAGATATTAGAGGATATGCTACGCATGTGTGTTCTTGATTTTGGAGGAGGTTGGGAACCACATCTTCCACTGGTAGAGTTTGCTTATAATAACTCTTATCAGTTTACGATTGGTATGGCTCCATTTGAGGCTTTGTATGACCGGCCTTGTCGTTCTTCAACTTGTTGGCTCAAGGTGGGGGATAACAAGTTGCTAGGACCAGAGGTAATTCAGGAAACCTCCGCGAGGATTGAAATGATTAGGAGTCGCATTCGAGTAGCCCAGGACAGGCAGAAGAGCTACGCCGATGCGAAACGGTTCTTCCTGGAGTTTAATGTGGGGGACCAAGTGTTACAGCTTGTATCTCCTATGAAAGGAGTGATGAGGTTCGGGAAGAAAGGGAAATTGGCCCCGAGGTACGTGGGACCATTTCCCATTATCGAGAGTATTGGGCCTGTAGCATACAGATTGGGACAACCAGAGCATTTACATAACATTCACGATGTATTCCACATCTCGTCGTTGAGACAGTATCTTCGGGATGATATGGCCCATACTCACATCGCGATAGATGAGATAGACTTACAACCTGACAACTCTTACGAGGAGAGACCGGTGGCTATCCTAGACTATAGTGAGAGGAGATTGAGGTCGAAGATAGTTCCACTTGTACGGGTCCAGTGGGAGCGTCATAACGTGGAGGAATCTACTTGGGAGCACGAGGCCGATATGCGCGAGAGATATCCAGATTTGTTCTTACTAGGTATGCCTTATTTTACGAATTTCGGGACAAAATTCCGTTATTAGGGGGGAAGTATGTAATACCCCGTATTTTTATGCTATATTAATTTGGGGATTTATTAATATTAATGTGAGTTAATTATTTAATAAAAATCCAGAAATTAATTATGTTATAATTATTAACGTGATGAGAGTTAGTAATTATGGGAAAATTTGTTGAATATTACTAATGAGCAAAGTAATATATAATAGTGGCCATATTAAATGTCACGAGTGAATAAAATGATAATTTTAGAAATTTGAGTCGGGACGCGCCCGTGTCGCGTCGGGACTAAATATTGATAAATAAAAGTTAATATTTTACAAGTTGTTCGTATGGTCATTTTGAGTGCGCCAACGCATCCGGAAGGGTCTAGATAGTCAGAAAAGTATACCCGGGAGTTTGATTTGGGTCTCGGGGCATTTTTAGGCCTAATTAGTACCCCGGGAGGGCATTTTAGTCATTTTGTATTTTTGGGTAATTAAACCCACGAAAATTAAAGGGGTTATATCAGATGTTTAGGTTATCTCCTAGGGTTAGATAACTCAAAATACTAGAACGACCATTGGAGAGGAGAGGAGAGAGCTCTCAAGACATTCCAAGGCTCAAAACTCACCCGTTTGCACCACCGCCACCGCCAACGCGTAGATCGCGAGACGGGGAACGCAACCACACCAAATTCAACACCAAACCAGATTTTTGAAAATCCAAGGCAACTGTTTATCTTGCTTATTTCATTGATGCATCATCCATATTAGTTTAGGAGTTATTAGGATGAGATTTATGGAAGAAAAACCCAATTTGAGATGGGAAATTTTCATGTAGTGATGATTTATATGATATTCTGGAAACCCTTTGTCATGTAAAGGATTAAGAATTTGATTAAGAAAAGAGTTCTAATCAGATATAAACACTAAAAAAAATTATTTCGGACGATCGGACCGTTGGAATTGGATGAAATTTTACAGAAATTTAGCTGAAGACGAGAGGAAGCTACAGAAAAAAATTCAACTCGATCGAACCGTTCAATATTTTTTAATATTTTTTTTGCAAGACAGTTTTATGTTTTGAGGACTCTTAGCGAAAAAAAAAATTCAATTAAAACTCCATTTAAATTTCGATTTCGAAATCGTTTGAAATTCTCATCTTTGAAAATAAAATTCAAAATCTTTTAATGTAAGGCGAAATCTATATTTTTGGGATATTTTGCATAAGGGATAATGTAAGTATATATTAAAGGGGAGAGACACGTAAGAGAGAGTTACGTTGGAACATAAATGGATATCTACTGAATTGTACATTTGGAAGAATAGAGTCCATGAGGGTTACGTAGTAAGTTGGAAAAACCCTTCCAATTAAAGTTAGAAACGAACCATTATACTTGATAAATAATAATGGGAAAATAAGGATAAATATTGTGAATGTGGGTTATTGGATAAACCTAAATTGATATAATAAAAATGGTATATTTTTATGATTGTGTATGCATATATTATATACTTGTGAAAATCATGCCCGCGCTACTTGCTATCCCTGAGGTTTCTGCGATGGGACAATCTTATCTCGTGTGCCTTATGGGGGATATTGACTCGTACCCTAGAAGATAGAAATCCTAGGTACAGGTTATCGAATCGGTAGTCACGGTCCTAAGAGACGTGAGGGTATGTACTGACCTCTTGGACTTGGAAACTATGCTTCGCCTCAATATTGTTTGTGTATGTATTTATACAGTTCGAGAGTGATTCCGAACTTGTATTCCCTTTAGTACGATTGATACGGGGATTGGATAGCAGAGTATGCTCGCACCATCAAATTTTATGTGGGGTGCTGTTAGAATATATATATTATACGAGTATTTAATATATATATGAACTTCTGAAATATGGGAAACTACCTACTGTGTTATGGTAAGTAAGACATGTATAATTACTCAAATTGGAAATACTTGTTTTGAAAAGTATAATATGATATTGAAAAACTTTATGAATCAATAAAGTTAAAATGAGCATTTTGTACTAAATGAAATTATCCTTTTTAAACCATGATGTTGTTAAATCTTAAATTTTAAGACTCACCTAACATAAGTTAAATCCTTGGGGAAGGATAGTGTGATATATGATGAGATAAACCATTGGGAAGGTTAGTGCGATAGGAGTGCACATTAGAAGAGATGCAAGAATTTCTCAAGAGAGTGTCGCACTAATATGTTGTTGCATTGGCATGTATCAATTTAAATACTTGCTAAACGAATTTTAAATCATATACACTATCGGGCTCTGACCCGTTTCTATTCCTCTTTCTCTCTTGTATACATATGTATATATTACAGGTGCCCAGCCACATGGGCGTCTTGTTTAGGATCCCTTGGAAGGAACGTGTTGCAGCTTAGGTGGGAGTTGCAGGCCACTTGCTTAGAAGATTTCATTTACTTGATTCCACTTCTATCATTCTCCTTATTGGGCATGTGTCGCCCTTTCCACTATTTTTCTGTTTTATTGGGACATTTGTATTTCAGTTATTTCTAGTACTGTTACTTTGGGATTTATTCAGCATGTATGTTTTACTTTAAGTTTTAAATGCTGGGGTTTAGTTGTTGAATGTTTAAATTAATTGGATTATATGTTCCGGGATTATTGTGGTGTGATTCTTTAAATATTGAATTGTTGTAAATAATTAAATCTTTATTTTCAAAATAAAATTTGGAAAGTAATGTTAAAAAATGGTTTTGACACTTAGCTTAATTAAATAGGGTGTTAAATTTGGAAAAGTTATTTTTACGATAGTGATGCTAAGAATGAACCAACTGTTCACCTTGATTTTAATTTAATAAATGAGTGATCGCCCGGTATTTAATTAGGAGGGGTGTCACAATTATGTTAGTTGAACTATTTCCTTTTAAGAAATGGGTACTGGATTTTATTAGTTTATATTCATGAAAGATTGTTTAAAGATGGGGGACTGTTAAGTAGTAGCTTTATTGTAAGTTTATCTTTGTAGTGTTTATACTAGGTACATTTGGAACAAACATAATAAGAGAAGTTTTTCTTTTGGTCCAGATCATGTATTCAATGTCTCTCTTATATCTTTAGGTTGAGTGAAGATTTGTCATTCAATAACATGTAAATTTTAAACAATTCCTAAGAGTTTATTGTGTTATGATGAAGTTTTTTGGAGCAAAGGAAGAAAAACATGGAGGCTAATAATGGAACAAGTAACGAGAGTTCTAAACTGTACAAGAACCCTATTGTGTGTATAGTGTAGCTTTTAAGTATAATATTTCAGATTTATTGTGAGGTAACTCAAGTCGTTCCTTTAATTGTCTTTCACAAATGTTTTTTTAAATATAATCCGTTTCCATTTCCAAAAGTTAAACTCATAACACAACTTTTGGATAAGGTAAATAGGAAAAGGAAAGAGAACCAACTTCGTACCTCGGCATAATTCTTCTTTATTTTCTAATTTAATTCATATTGTTAACTATTTAATGCAATTATTTATTTTCTAATGAGAAAAAGGGCATACTATGCCTCATTTCACAATTGTGCAACAACTATGGATCCACATCGGCAGCTTATAAAGTTGTTCTAAAATATTCAACATATGGATTGCATCATCTCTGTTCAGCTTGTAAAATCGTTCTTTTATTGTTTTACACTAATTCTTTTATTGTTTTACACTAATTCTGGGAGTTTTGCCTTTTGGTTTGATGATGGGATGTACGGAGGAAATCATAGGCGAGAGGGGGTGGTATAGTGGAAGTATGCGAAATCATGACACTGGGGGTGAAATCAGGACACCGAGTTTTACTCTTGGATTCACGGCACGGGGCCGAAATCAGGTATATTTATAATTTTTTTTACTTTTTGTCCAATCCTTTGCATTTCTATTTGCATTTTATATGCGAGTAATAACACTTTATTGGTTTGCAACTCCATCATTGAAATTCAGACTCCATATTTGGAACTTTATTTTGTAATGTGGCAAATGTTATAATTTTTTATTTTAATACATGCCCACTAAAACCATAGTAACAGTCATTCGGCACCATCTAATTTGTCATATGTCAAGCACTAAACAATGGACAAAGAAACAATGGTTGGCCGCTTGAAAACAAGCCCCTTCGTTGTTTAAATTGGAATATTCAAACAAAAAAATTTAATATTTAAATATATTTTACTATTACAGGGTACTCTATCTGTTTTTTACTATTACATGGTACTCTCTATGTTTACAATACATTTCAGTTGCATCAGATTCACTTCCATTACTGAGCACCATTGTAGGTACTCTCTCTGTTTTTTCTATTACAGGGTTATTTTTAATGTTTAAATATATTTTAATTACAACTTTGTTTTTATTAAATACATCTTTTCGTATTTGTTTACAATGTTTTACTCTTTGTTAGTCATCAATTGGTTTTATAGTTTAGGTTACGATTGACTATTAACTCTGCTTTTCTTTATCTGACATATTTTTGAAGGTACATGTCTACTTTTTATACTATCCAATAACTATAAATTATATGCAACTTAAAAACATAATAAAAGTTATTGAACTTTTTAAAAATTTTACAAGAACCTTAACATGATAACAAGGATTGGTGCATAACCATTTTATTCTGAATTTTCATGTACAGTTGAGTTTGTAGGAGGGTAAAACTAGCCACTCATGTTCTCATCTCTTTTATAGGAAAGATAAGGGAATAATCAGTATCACAAGTATAAGCTTTATAATTAGTTTTATAATCAAAACTGTCTACAGACAGTATCACAAAGTATAAGCTTATAATTAGTATCACAAGTGATTATAATCAGTATCACAACTGACAAGGCTTATAATCAGTATCAGTATCACAAGTGATTTTAAAGTTTAACTAATTTTGGATGGATTTTAAAGACAAATTGTAAAGCCAAATACCTGCTTTATTTTTTTATTTTTTTTAAAAGGAAAGACCTGCTCTCTTTTGTAAAGTTAAAGACTTGCTCTCTTTTTGTATAACCAGCTCCCATTTCGTATTAAAGACACGCTTGCCCTTTTTTTTAAAACCCGCTTCACCTATTTGGGCAACGACTTGCTTCTTATCTGAATCACATGTTTGCAACTCCATGTTCAAATCCAATATAAGGTTACCCCTTTAAAAATTAAATGCATTCTTACGTTTTCATTTTACTTTTCCATTTTATTTTACCCTCCCCGCCCCATTGTAACTGTCATGAGACAACCGACTATTCCTACCATCGGATCGGTCAAGAATCACCAATCCCACGTTGTTTCGATTACACTTTGCCATGTATTATCAAAACCTTATTATGTTACCTGCATTGTCACCAAAACTAATAACAAATGTTTGCACAATATTTTTGTTAGAGAAGCGTCATGGTTAGATGCATTTGATGAAGAAACCATCCCAACTGCTGCTTACATTAAAAAGCAAGACTTTCAGTGGTTTGCATCGCCACATGTGAGTTATTGTGTAATTTACTGACACTGTTTTATTTTCAAGGTATTTTGAACTTATTATACTCTCTCACACATCTAAATCTATATCTCTATAGGTAGGTAAGACATCGATGAATTATTTAGGTGATCTTGGACAAACAGTGGGCGAGATCCAACCTTCAATACTTTTCAAACTTAAACCATGATTTGTTTCTACTTCCAGGAGAATTAGGATGTGTCGATACAATGCAGTCACTATAGGACTCATTCGACCCCCGGATTGAGCCACTAACGAGTAGACGGTCGTGGATGGTGACGCAAGGCATCCACGAGATCGAGAAAATCCCAGTACTCCACTAGCATCCATTTACATCCTACAATGCAATATGTCATATGAGCTTTGAGGAGAGTGGTTCTAACTCAATAATATCAATATATGCAATTTTCATATCAATTTTAGACAGTAAATTTGCTATTTTTAAAAAATGTTTTTGGTGTTCAAATTGGGGCCTGATTTTATGTGCTATTATGGACTGTCTTTTACTTGAAAGTTTTTATTGTTTATTGAGATTATTGGATGTTATTGGCTTTGATACACCTTATTAAGAAATTATAAGCTTTTGATTTATTTGACATGTATCAGAATAATCCTATGTATTTTTTTTTAATTTCAAATTCATTCCCATTGTTTTCTTTCATAGAAAATGAGGATCAAGTGTAATTAGGAATATGATTACCATTACACCAATCATTGTTTTTATTTCATAAGTACTAATAAAATGGAGGCCTTCAAAGCACTAAGAAAAAGTACTATTTTGTTAATTAACTTCTTCTTTATCCTAATGTTTTTCTTTTGCACGAATAAAATATGGTGTAAATGTTGATACTATGGGGATACGCATACATTCAAGGCACATGTGAACCCTTAAAAAGTGATTCAAATTCACGCAACATTTCTCTGTTTTAAAAATTCCATGGTATTCTGTATATTGTTGATACTATGTGTATTGTTAGTTAGATTGTGGTATTATGCTTGATGCGAACAAATAGCATGATGTTATATATATGTTATTGTCAATTGGTGGAAGTAATGGGTATGCGCCGAAACTACCCCGACCTTTAGACTGGAATTAAAAACAACTGTTCATCACACTTGCTCCTGCTTTTGCGGAGGTACACTGGGCGCTGCTGATGCTATTGCGAAATGCAGAGCCCTGCTTTGCCTTGATTGTTCTACAAATGCAACCTTTTCTCCACTCCATCTCTGCTTTCTCTCCACTCCGATTGTTCTTTTCTTCTCTCTAAACTCCGGCGACTCAGGTATTTATCTTTTTTTATTTTTTTTATTCTACCTATTTCTCAACTCCTACTTATATTTTTTTTCTTTTTTTTCTATCGAAATGTATTTTTTCTGCCTTTTTTTTTTGCCCATTTCTTTCTTCCTTTTCCTTTTTCTTTGTTCCCTGTTATACCTATTTGAGTATAGCAGGTACCTGTTATACCTTTCTTTCTTCTCCGTTATATACCTGTAAAACTGAAAAAATATCAGTTGAAATATAATAAAAGGAAAGAAAATTTTGGAAAAGGCAGTTGAAATATAATATGTTATATTTTGGAATCTTAATTATTCCACTAAGTTTATCATTGATGTCATGACATTATTATAACATCAATATATTGCTTTAAATGTTTTTTAAAAGTGCGCCGAGCTTCAATCTGGTGCGCGCCTAGGCTACAGAGACACCTTTGCGACTTAACCAACAATGTTAATGATAGAAAAATAAGCTGCTAAAATTCCCTCTGTTCATTTTTGTATTGAGATGGACATGTGGGTTACTCATGAATTTCCTCCCCTTTCGTAGCAAATCTGTTAATGGAATAAATAAAAGAGGAAGAACAAAGAAAACAAAGAGGAAGAATACGTGAAGAAATGAGGGAAATTAAGGATGGATGGAAGACATTACTATTGCGGTCAACACCAAGTATAGAAGGACTTCATGAACTAAATCTAACTATGGAAATCTTACTCATGTTTTCATTTTATATGTAGTTTTGTTAATAGATATTGTGATTGATTTAATTGAGCAGAATCTCTTTAATTGTTTTCGCTATTTCCTCTATTCACCTTCATTTTGCTAACAACTATTTTCACTTCTCTCGGATCATGCTCTCTCACACAATATTTCTTAGTCAATTGTTATTTGTTTTATAATTTTATTTTTTTTGTTTTGCTTCTCTGTTTTGGGGGAAAATAGGGAACTGGAGAGGTGACTAACATTTTTATTTATTTGTGTTGGAAATCTCTCTATTTCTATTGCATTCACCTGTAAACGTCCTAAATCTGCCTTTTGTTTATAAATTACAACGATTATGTTTTTGTTGGTTTGAGAATGACCTATGTTACAAAAAGGGGTGGGGTCAAAACTTGGCATAATGGTTGTGCTCTGCGAGCAGACTCATTATTGCCTGTAGGTTGAAGCAAGACTATTTGAAACAATTGAATATTGATATAATAAAATGATGTTATAACATAATTTTTTTTAACTATTTTGAATTTTTTTTTGACATACTTTGAAATTTTTTTCCGTTTCGCATTTACGTAGTTTATAAGTTTTTGCTGTTTTGCTTTTACATACTTTTAGAAATTTTTACCGTGCCTTCAGGCACGGGCATTCCGCTAGTATATATATATGATATGGTTTCATTTCTTTTGAGTCTTTGCGGTTGAATCTATTCCATGTATACCATCAGTTTAAAGTTATAGTTCATTTTGGTATGCAATTTGTTCATATAGGTATCTTTCTTGTTGCATGTTTTACATTTGTATGCCATGCTTCTCGTATTACATTCTATTTGGTATCATCTAGTTATTGCATCAATGTTAGTTTCCATTATTCATTATTTGGATCAGCTGTACTTGTGATGCCAAGTCAATTTATTGTTACTTGTATTACTATACAACATTGCATGATATATATATTTTTCATTTATGATTATCCCTTGTTTCATTTAGGGGGAGAATTGGTTTAACTTGGGAGAAATTAGTTACTTTATGCACTTTAATTTTTTTGTATTCCTGAACAGAAAGGGGCGGTAATATTAACTAAGTCTTTTCATTTAGGGGATATCTTTTTACTTAGGGGAAGACGTCCTTACTTAGGTAGATATTAATAGAAAAATTGGAGGATTCTATTATGCAAATTTGTATTGTTATACTCTCTCGGCACTTGATGGTGTGTTTGTGTGCAATTTGGCATCCATGCAATAAAGTTTAAAGTTTACACAAGAGCAAACCTACTCAGAGTATGTGCCTATCAAGAGTTTATACTGTTTCCTTTTGGGGTGGCGATTGAGTGTTTTAGATGAGCTTGATGGCCCATAGTTTTTTTTTGTTTTGTCTTGGAATAGCCAAAGTGGGAGATTTGGAAGGAAAAATTTCAAATTAAGTAATTTTTTTTGCATTGGCTTAGTTCTAGACAAAACATTTTGAGTCATAGGATAGGACTTGCGTTAGTGACCTTTTAAGCCTATGACATAATTTTTGAAGAAGTAGCGACGAAGCTAAAGAGAACACATGATCATGTTGTGTTTTGTGTCCTATTTTATCATCAACGTTAAAAGGATCTCTCAGGTATAAATGAAAATTTTTTGTTGAGCCTTGAATATTTTATTTTTGGGTGTTTGGAGTTTATTAAACTCTTTTTAAAATGCCTTTATATTTTTTAGAGAAAATATTTTATTTTTTTCAGGTCGTTAGAATGACTTTACATATATCCTTTGAACGAGTTCCTTTCTCATTTGAACGAGAAATTAAACGAGGTTATTTTTTGAAAACTTTAGCCTCTCTAGAATCTTGTTAGATAACTCGTTTGAAGGTCCTTATAACGAGATTGGTACCCTCGTTTGAACGAACTTCAAATGAGGTACATCTAACATCCTTTTAGACTCGTTTGATAACTCGTTCGATTTATATTCAAACGAAAAAGGGTATGTCATTCAAATGAGGTCCCATGTCGTTTAAACGATTGGGCGCGTATTTTAAAAAATGGCAATTGATTTTTCACCTCCCTACTACTTCCTTTTCCATCTATTTTAAGTAGTGCGGAGCGAAAGTTTCAAAATTGACTTTTTCGTCCTTTTGAGAGTAAAAACTCTTCCAAAAAAGTCCTTAATGTTTTTAATCATTCATGATTAATTTTTTCAAACACAAACCCTGTTTCCACCCAATTAGTTTATGACCTAAGATTATTCATATATGTTTTGAGATCCAGTTTTTGGCATTGTTGTTTATTATCTACATTGTTGAGAATTTTTTCTTGCGGAGGATTTCGTGATCGCTGGTTTACATACGGCTTCCGTGTGAGTGACGGTGAGTGAGCGTTATCGGTAGATTCTGAGGCGTGTCTAGACCCACATGTTGTTATAGCTTTTTGAGTGGACTCCTGGAAGTCATTAAGCAGAGGTTGAAGGAACGAAGATCGTCAAGACTTGCGAGGGCATTGAGTCTGTATTGCAAGTTTTCTATCATGTCCTTTTCTAATTCCGTACTTAGTGGACTTTATGTGTTGGACTGGCCGAGGTTTTATTTATTTGAGTTTTTCTCATACATCAAACATTGTTGTTGAATTATTTTATCTTGCTATACTTACCTAGATGCATGCTTAGGTTTCGGATAAAACTGGTTAACCACAAAATTGTTTAATTGGTGCATAATTAATTTGAATTAATATTGTTTAAAAAACTTTAATTTGAAAAATTATTTTTAAAACTTGGTTTGTATATTTTTTGGAACTATCCATCAAAATATATTATTCTATTTTGATTTTGGTATCAGAGTGAGTACATTCAACTATCGTGTTAGATCCTATTTAGGTTTAAATATGAAAAAAATTTCCTTTTCGAGGTTTTTAGTTTTTTATGGTTCTAACTACGTGTTCTGGAAAGTGTGTATGAGGTTATCACTTAAGTCATTAGATAAGCGAATTTGGAAAGAGGTTGTTAGAGGGTGGTCCCTACCCAAATGTTTGGTAGGTGAAGTTCGTGTTTCTAAACTCGTAGAAATATGGAGTGAGGATGAGCATAGGTTAGCAAATTACAATTCGCATGGTTTAAATGCTCTTTTTAGTGCCATCACATCGTAGGAGTTCACCCGTATTATTACATGTGGAACATCTAATAAGGCTTGGGACATGCTCCAACTAACCCATGAAGGTATAAGTTATGTCAAGTCTTGCAAACTCCAAAACCTCACAATTCAGTTTGAAATCATTATAATGGATGACAGTGAATCCTTCGATGAGTTATATTCTAGATTGCATGATATTGTGAACTCATCTTTTAAATTGGGAAAGTAAATAGCCAAAAACCTTATTATCAAGAAAATCTTAAGGTCCTTATTTGACAAATTTTATCCTAAAGTAATGGTGTTAAACTCTTTAGGCACTTTAGACTATATGAAACTCAAGGAACTTGTAGGTGATCTTCAAACCTATGAACTCGACATGTTTGCCTCCAAAAAACCTAAGAAAGATAAGAACATTTCTTTGAATGTCCAGAAGGAGGAAACACAAGTCTCAAATGATGAGTCTGGCATCAACTCTATTAATATGGCTATATTTGCTAAGAAGTTCAAAATATTTCTTATGTTTAATAAAGAGAAATTTAAAAATGATTATAAGAAATTTGAGAGGTCTAAGTAAAATAAGGATGATAAATTCTCTAAGAATTATAATGAAAATCTTAAGAGGAATGAGTCAAATAGGTTTTATGGGTGCGAAGGGTATGACCATAGGGTAGTTGAGTGTCCAACTAAAATAAGGAATGAGTACAAGAAACCTATTGCATACAATGTTGCCTTTAGTCATAGTAAACTAAAAGAGGGAATAGATTCCCCCATTGAGCGTAACTTCACCACGTTCATAGCTAGTCATGTAAGTTTTGATGAGAATAGTTTTTTACATGGCACTTCTAAGGCCATCATTTGTGAATCCCAAGTGTATTATGGTAGAGAGAGTGGAGAAGAGAGTGAGGATTAAGAAGAGGATGAGTAGAGTGAGCTCCAAATTGCCCTCCGCGAGTTGTATGATGAATTATTAACATTGAAAAAGACAAAATTGAAGTTGAAACCTAGGATAAAAGAACGTACCATAGGAAATAATGAGAGTGTTTTAACTTAAAGATCTTATTGCACGTGAGAGGACTCTTAGAGAGAAGCTTAAGTATGTTGAGGGTAAGAGAGATAATCTTCGAGGTTTAATGGAGGCTCTGAAGAAAGATCTTCTTGAGTTTGAGGAGTATAGGCATTTACTTGAGTCTAGGATAGTGGATCTTGAAGAGAGATTGAGAGACTTGAGTCATGTCAAATTTGATTTGGAGTTTAGGTCCGAAAAATTGAATAAGATGTTAGGCACCCTTCAAATAAAAAATGATAAATGTGGTATTGGCTTCGATATTCAAAATGCTTCCACTAATAAAGACAAAAGCATGATTTTGAGAGAATCAACCATTGCTAGGAACGTTAAAAGAGGTCAACCCTTAGGTAACATTCCACGTGTCATTACATGCACACATTGTAATAGGAAGGTCCACCTTAGGCCTTTTGCTTTGATTTAGAAAATGGTCGTAGGAAGTCTAAATCTAGAATCACCAATATTTACAAAGCCCAAGAACATCACGTCTCACCTATGTGGATTAAGAAATTCGATTTAGAAGCTTTACATGATAAACGTCTTGATTCTCGAATGCTTGCACTTGATAATTTTCATGTTAAATCTGATGTTTGAATGTATTCGTATGTTTACATTCACTATCATTTGTACTTCATGATATATGTGTTTCGAGTCTTTTGTATTTTTTTTTCCATTTATTGAGTCTAATTGAAAAATACAAAAATATTTTTTTAGTTGTCCTTGTTTTAAAATTGGTTTTAAAAATTTTAAAATTAAAAAATATTTTTTTATTTATCTATAATATAGTTATATACATTTTTTGTGGCATATCCTTGTGTTTGAATCTAATATCCTTCCTTGTATCCATGTGGCTAGAACTTTTGGTTATAAATGCCAATGCTTAAATAGTTCTTTATCATGCTTGCATAGAGTAGTTTGACTTTGATTTGCTTAACGGATTCTCTTTGTATAGGCCTCCTTACACACATGCATGAGCTTTTTTGAACTTTAACTTCACATGTTATTGTGACACCCCGCTTATTAAAATAAGAGGTGGCCAATCCGATACTCCAATAATTACAGGAATCATCGATGATCCATTCTTAACATCAACACATCATAAGTAGTATACGAGATAACCACCAACTATTTTAGAAAACGGATTGTCAAAATTTACTTGGTAAGTTAATGAAAAACATTAAAATAATCCAATTGAAAATAAGATTGATAGAGATACAGACAGATAATGAAACAGTAACTATATACAACAAAATAACCGAATAAGTTGTTGGTTAACAGACATAAACAATTAGGTTACACTGAGTATTAAAGTGCAATATCACATTATATAGTACAAGTACAAAACTGGGGCAACACGCCCGGAAGTGTAACCGATCATAACTAGAATACAAAAAGATGGAAACGTCTACATAAAAATATCTCGTAACATCCGCAAGGTGTTACAGCTCCAAGACACTGGGGTAGAAAAGTCAATACGGGCGTCCTTGGGGCGGAGCACCTGGGCGAATATAAGATTCATGCAAAACAAAGAGATATAAACGGGTTAGGGCCCGGTTTGATATGATCACCATGTGAATAATGTGCATGAAAGTTATGAACAGTTAAATCATCAAGAATAAGCTTGTTTCGTTCACCATAAGAAATGATAGGAATCTAATTTCTCAATCTAAAAGCATAACCTAACGCAATATCAATAACAATGATCACAATTCAAATATGCCTGAGAATATTGATAATATACTACTTAAAGAGATTCCATTTTACACAATTTCATTTCACTGTTCCTTTTCTCATTAGGAAACGTATTCAAAGCAATTTATTTCATAAAGTGCTTTGCCATCAATAATATCCCACTTTATTTTGAATAGTTATATTTCGCAACATATAACGATTCTAAGACCGTCCTTCCGAGTTTCCCCACTGGACGCCCCCTAAATAGCTATCATCTTCCAGGGCCTATCACCAAGACAACCTGGGCATCCTACATCGCTTAACGTCGGGAAGCAGCCATATACATTCGACAATGAGTCATAACCACACCCGAAATTACCTCACTTCGAATAATAATCACGCAATACATAATAACTAGTCCTATGACCGAGGACTATATTCACCCTGCATTCACTAGCCAGGGGACTTCACCTTGTAATACCCCGTATTTTTGTGTTATTTAAATTATGGGATTAATTGAATTAAATGAGCATTAATTGGAAATTAATCCGGATTAAAATACTAGAGAAATGCGAGTTGGTATTTGATTATAATGTGCATATATGCTTATATATGAATATTGAATTATGAAATTTGTCGTGAGATTGAAATACGGCAATTTGGAATTTTGTTGAGACGCGTGTGACAGTCGCGTCTGGAATATTATTATTTAATTAAAAAGTGAATTTTAATTCTATTAACCGTATGGTCGTTTTGAGTGCGCCAACGCGTCCAGAAGGATCGAGATAGTCAGAAAACACTAGCCGGGGGTTTAGTTTGGGTCCCGGGGCATTTTTAGGCCATGCAGGCATCGTATAAGGGCATTTTGGTAATTTCGGAATTTTGGGAATTAAAACCCACGAAAATTAGAGTTACAAATCTGACTTAGTCTTAACCCACTAAGCCATTTCCAACCCCATTCTAGGCAGTGGTCTACGGGGGAAGTTTAGAAAGCTTAAACTTGCCAAAAACCAACCTTAACCACCAGTGTCATCTTGTGAGAAGAGCTTGGAGAAAGAGAGAGAGGGAGGAGAATTCTGCAGAGAGAGAGAGAGAGAGGAACTCATCAATTCATCATCAATTTCAGAGATATATCAAAGGCAAGTGGCTTAATTTCGTTTATTACAAAGAATGCTTCTTCCATGCGTAGGAAATTGTAAATTTGTACTATTTTTGGGAGATTTATGAAAACCCATTAATTTGGAATTAGAAACTTGTATTTTGATGAGGACTTGCATGTAGAACTGTATGTAGGTGATTAATCTGATGATAATACATTTTGGATGAAACAAAAACGGATTTAATTAGGCTCATTGGGGATTTAAAAATTTCTAGGGTTCATGTTCTTGAAATTGGGGAAAAAGGTTTAGATTTGATATTTTGATGATGGTTAAAATGAATTAACCCCACAAAACATGTCAGTATGTGACCTAAGTATGTTTAGGAACGATTAGAAACCTTGAAAATTTTTTGGATTGATGTTTAAATGAGGTTAGAAAGGAAGAAAAGTTAGAAAAACGAAATAAGGAAAATCTGCGCTTGAAACTGGCCTCTCGTTAGAAGACCTGCCCAGGTCGTTCGAACGAGCTCGTTCGAACGAGCTTCTAACGAGTTGACCTTTGACTTCTAACGAGGGTGATGTTCGTTAGATGACTTCGTTCGAACGAAATCTCGTTAGAAGGCCCACTTCGTTCGAACGAACTCTCGTTCGAACCAGCCTCGTTCGAACGAGACTTCTAACGAGTTGACAGTTTAGGCTTTTTGGCCTGTTTTGATTTCGCGTGTCCCGTAACCTTGTTTAATTATAGAGATAACATTCCCTTAGTGATGAATTGATATATTTGGGATATTTGAGGCATATTGAGGAGTAAAACATAGAAGTGTAATTTGAATTGAATGGAGATTATGGATTAGGACGTGAGTGTCTATTACGATGTGAGAATTATTTACGGCTTAAATAATTGAATTAATCGGGAACTTATGAATTGTGTAACATTATATGTCGGTATGAGAATGAGAAGTGTACCACAAATAAATTATGGTGATTACTAAGATGTGTGCATACTTAGTATATGTATATGATTTTATGTGTGTGACATACCTACCATACTTGCTATCACGGGAGGTTTACGTTCGCTTAGGGCCATCTACTCCTTGTGTGCCCGGATTTAAAGTGGTACCTAGAGGACATAGTTCAAGAGAATGACTTAATTGTGAGTTATTAAGCCAGCTGACTATGGAGCGTAGGTATGTACGTGACCATGGATATGTTGAATTATGTTCGCCTCCATTTTTGTGTGTGGTGTTTATTATAGCAATTCCTGAGAGATTCGAAATTTGTAATCCTTATGTACGTGATGTACCGGGATGGATAGCAGAGTATGTGTGCACCACAGCTTAGTCTCGGGGTGCTTGTATTGTATATTTATGACGTGAATATATACACTAAATTAATGGGAACTTTCATGTTGGTTTTGTGAATATAATTATGGTAATGTTTTGAGAAAACATAACGGGTTAACCGATAGTGAATTGTATACAAATTGAGAATCTGAGTTTAAGTAAAGCCCTCTATTTAATTGATAATGCTAGAATGTAATATGGGAATCGATTAGTAAGGGGTAGAACTTATTACGGTTTGGTTAGTTATATATGTCAATTAGATGGGTACGGTACGTTAGGAGTGCACATGTAGTCGAGAGGTGAGAATTTCATGTGAGTGCACGTCCTAACATGTATTTTGCATTTAATGTTTTAATGTTACTAAAACACTTGCTGTTTTTAAAATGATTTCCACTTTCGGGCTCTGACCCATTTGCTTTCAAATCTATTTTTGTAAAAACCATTTTAGGTGCCCAGTCACAAGGACACCATGCTTAGGATCCTCATTCAGGTGACGAGCTGTAGCTGTTTGTGGAAGTTACAGGACTTTGCTTGTAGACGCTTCATCTACCTTGACTCTATATTCAGCATTTTATCAGTTGTAGGGCATGTCGCCCAATCCTTTTAGAGACATTTCATTTATTTTAGTTATTCAGACTTTTGGCATGTAATTAATTCAGGATTCAGACTTGTCATATTATTTTTCAGTTGTGGGATTGTTGTGAGGAGTTTTCCTCCGGACTTATTATTATTTGTTGGTCATTTCATTACTTCGTTATGGTGAATGGATTATGTTGTTCTTCCATTATTCTTTTATTGCATGTTAATCAGACTTAATTTAAAATTTGGCAACTTACATTTTTAAATACTAGGTGGTTAGTAATCATAAAAATGTATTTCGACAGTGATGCTATTAACTGAACCAACTTGGCATTTTGTATTAATTTAATAAAGGATTAGCTACCCGGTATTTAATTAGTCGGGGTGTCAGACACCTCATGCGCGTAACTTCCCCTTATGATAGAATTTTGAGAGGTGTGTATATACAATTTATCATTCACAATTTGATGTCATTTTTTGAAATATACATTACGTTTTATCCGGAGCCATAAGCGTTTAATGCCATCAATATAAATCTCAATGTTTAATTATCTCCAATAAAAATCTCCCTTAATTAACATTCCATCTATAACCCCTCTTGTATGATATTCTTCAACACAATTCTAAAAGTCGACATTAACTCACTCTAATTCTCCTTAGGTATAGACTAGTTCATTCTAATAAAGAATCATTTATCTTCCTCTAATTTAACTAACTAAATTGATTCCCGAACTAAGCCCCAACTCTCATTTCTACTTAGGTTCTTAAATACATTTCTACTGGCCTCTAATACTCTAGTTTTACTTCATTCAAGAAGGTTCCTAAGTCCCTATCTTAAAAGAAAAAAGCTAGAGGAAACTAAAAATTTTAGGGTGAAAAATAGAGGAACGGTTGACCGGTCATAGGATCGCGGTCGATCGCGCCTCTTTGGTTTTTCCTAGAAAGAAAAGCAGTAAGTTCATTTTGGAAGGCACGGTTGACCAGTCCTAGGACTGCGGTCGATCGCGCTCTAAATTTATACTTATCGAAGAAAGCAGTATGCCGACCCACGATTATCTCTTCTTATACAATGCTAAATCCGAAACCTCAACCCTTTATTCCCACAATTCTTTCATTCTCATCATCTAACAACACAACTAAAACCTCTCTACACCACAACAAACTCTCATGACCAACTTAAATCATACCAACAACAAGATCCAAGGGTTAAAAATTAATATTTATCAAAACCTACTATTTGTCCTAATTTTCCAACTACACAACTATCACAACAAATTATTCACATTAAATCGTATACTAGCAAGTAAGAAACTTGCCTTAAGCTGAAATCTCGAATTCCTTTCCGGTAGAAGCAAGATCAAACCCCAATTTCTTCTTTTCTTCTTCTTTCTCTTCTTTTCCCCAAATTCACTTTCTTTCTCTCTCTCTCTCTCTCTCTCTCTCTCTCTTTCTAGGTTTAGGAACATATAAGATGAATAAAAGGATTGGAAGACTTAAATCGTGCCTTTAGCATCAATTCCCATCTTTAAATGTTAATACACCATTAAAATGACTCATAACTACATAATTAAGTCATAACCTGTCAAAAGTGCCTGGAACCCAAAAATACAATATGACACTTATTTTGACTATCTCGACTATTTCGGGACTAATCGTGCCCTCTAAATTGGCATCTGTAATAATCTAAATCATTTCAAGTTCCAACTTCATTTAAACCATAAATATCGTTTAAAGCACAACGATGCCATGTAACATAATGCTATTTACATTCACATAACAATAAATAAGCAAAAAATCTAGTAAATATTATCTTTTACTCACTTAGATATTATTTACTCCATCCTCCAATATTTTATATTATTACCTCTCATGGAAAATTAATATAAAATTAATTACTCAAAATAAGGGTTATTACAGTTATATTTGAGCTAAGTGATATGTTCTCTCATCAATCTTCTCATCCACATATCTTTAAACTATGGGGATCTGTGCATGTAAGAACCATTTCCTTTGAGTTTGTTTTTTACTAAAATATATGAATTAGCATGGGAAATGACTATAGAAGGAGCAAATCTCCTTTGAGAAAATGCCACTATTGGCAAGAGCAAAAAAAAAACTAAAAGAAAAGAATAAATTTCCAAGGCCATGTTTGTGATATTGATCATCAAGATTGGTATCTTCAAAAGATTTGAGTTAATAATGATATATATTTATTTTTGAGGGGGTTAAAGTTGAAGATCAATTTGTTTGCACAATCAATCCTAGTTATGCTTAACATGTCATGACTCAATTGATTTGTAGATTCATCAAAATTCCAGGCTTGTGTTCATTGTGCTAGTTTGTTCTTTGAGTTTATATTACCTTGTCACTTAAGGCTAAATTTAGGTTTGAAAAAGTTTTGCGAGCAAATAAAACTCCTTGAATATGTTTATGTGATTGAGTCATAATTCTTTTGTCTCTATTTCATACCACTCCATTTACCACATATTTATTTAGACACATTTATGCCATTCGAGTGTGTAAAACGTATTGTTTTTAGTGTCTTGTGCACTGTTTGTATCTATATATATGTGCCTATGCTTCATTGGTATCTTTTGTGTGTGTGCGCGCGCGCACACACACACACACACACACACACACACACACACACACAGATATATATATATATATATATATATATATGGTATCGTTAGTTTTGAGTCTATTTTGGTTGCATCTGGTCCATGTATACCATCGGTTTAAAACTATATTTTATTTTGGTATATTATTTGTTCATATAGGTATCTTTCTTATTGCACGTTTTACATTGGCACCCTATGCCTCTCGTATTACATTTCATTTGGTATCATTTAGTTATTGCATCAATGTTAGTATCTATTGTTCCTTATTTAGATTAATTGTACTTGTGTTGTCAAGTTGATTAGTTGTTACTTGTATCACTGTATACCATCACATGATATACTTGTTTTTCCATTATGATTATCCCTCATTTCATTTAGGGGGATAATTTGTTTAACTGGGGAGAAATTTGTTTTTTTATTCACATTAATCTTTGTCTATTCCAGAATGGGGGGGGGGGGGGGGGGGATGGTATGTAACTCTTTTTATTTGGGGGAAATCTTTTTATTTAGGGGGATATGTCCTTACTTAGGTAGATACTGATCGACAAAAGGGAGGGTTTTCTTATCAAAATTTATAGTGTCATATTATCTTCGAATTCGATGGTGTATTCAAGTGTGCAGGTTTGAATTCATGAGGTAAAGTTTAAAGTTTACACAAAAGTAAAGATACTCAGAGTATGTTCCTATCAAGCATCTGTACTTTTTTTAGGGTGGAGATTTAGTGTTTTATATGAACTTGACGACCCATAGGTTTTTTTATTTTTTTGGTTTTGTCTTGAAATAGCCAAAGGGATAGATTTATAAGGAGAAATTTCTAATTGCGTCAATTTATTTGTATTGGCTTAATTCCGAACAGAATAATTTGATTCATAGGTTAGGACTTGAGTTAGTGACCTTTCAAGCCTATGACATAATTGTTGAAGACGTAACGTCCAAGCTAAAGAGAACACATCATCATGTTATGTTTTGTGCCATGTTTCTTCATCAACATTCCAAGGATCTCTCAGGTATAAATGCATATATAATGTTGAGCCTTGGATATTTTATTTTTAGGTGTTCGGATTTTTTTTAACCCGCCTTTAAAATGATCTTATATTTTTTAAAGAAAAATATTTTATTTTTCGCTGGTGTTAGAACGACTTTACATATGGCGGTTGAATGAGGTTCCTATCTCGTTGAGATATCAAACGAGCTTATTTCTTAAAAGATTTGACCCCTATGGAATCTCATTAGATAACTCATTCGAATGTCATTTCAACTCGATTGGTATCCTTGTTCAAATGAACATCAAACGAGATACATCTAACATTAATTTAAACTCATTTGATACCTCATTCGATTTCTGTTCGAATGAGAAAGGATACATCATTCGAACGATGTCTCATGTCGTTAGAATGACCAGATGCGCTTTTCAAAAAATGGCAGTTTATTTTTTACCTCCCCACTACTTCCTTTTCCATCCATCTAATGTAGTGCGGAGCAGCAGTTTCAAAACCGACTTTTCCATCCTTTTTAAAACAAAAACTCTTCCGAAAAAAAGTCTTTAATGTTTTTAATCATTCATGATTAATTTTTCCAAACACAAACCCTTTTTTACTCCCAATTAGTTTATGATCCAAGATTCTTTATATATATGTTTTTTGATCGAGTTTTTGGCGTCGTTGTTTATTGTTTACAATATTGAGAATTTTTTCTTACGGAGGATTCCGTGATCGTTGGTTTACATATGGTGAGATCCATGTGCATGACGGTCGTTGAGCCTTATCGGTGGATTCGGAGGCGCGTGTGGACTCACACGTTGTTGTAACTTTGCGAGTGGACTCCCGCATGCCATGTAGCAGAGGTTGAAGGAACGAAGAGCATTAAGGCTTAAGAGGCCATCGAGTATGTGCTGTAAGTCTTCTATCGTGTCCTTTCGTAATTCCTTACTTGGTGGACTTTGTGTGGTTGAGCCGTCTGATTTCTTTTGAATTTTTCTCCTATATTGGGCATTGTGGTTAAATTATTTTATCTTTCTATACTCACCTAGGTGCATGCTTAGGTTTAAGATAAAATTTGTTAACCACAACATTGTTTAATTAATGCTTAATTAATTTGAATTAATTTTATTTAATGAAAAAGTCAATTTGAAAAATTATTTTTAAAAATTATTTTGTGTAATTTTCGGAACCATCCCATCAAAATATAGTATTATATTCTCAATATTCAAATCAACAACTTGATAATTATTAAAGTTTTTTCATTTTTATCACATATTTACTTCATGTCATTTAATAAGATACACTTCGTACATCTCTCCCTTAAGTTTGATGGATATTGCAGATCTGCATATGTGGATGGAGCGTCTATTACAAACTTTATAATGTTCTACCATCTCTCCCCCATGTTCAATGCATTTTCAATTAAAAAATATTGTAATGTGCTACCCTATTCATGAAGGTGCTAATATACGTGAGATCGTGAGTGATGTCGCCCATGTGTGACATCCCTCATGATAACACTAATATTATTTCTAAATTTTCTAATAGTTAACTACTTTCATAAAATAAAGGATAGAACACAAATAAGAGAAAAACAATTATGACCCTTGTATTCTTAATTCACACAAACTAACTTGTGAAGTGTGATTGCATTGTGGGTTTGTCACTAGAAAGTTTGAAATTTAGTTGGTATTGTGAAGACTAAGGATTAATTTAGGCATCCAATGTGTTTCCTTGGTTTAATTTTTATGACAAAACAATACGCTTTGTCGCAACTAGGGTTTATTGAAAGTATGAGAAATAAAGAGAGAGAGGTTCACAAGTGAACCAAAATAATGAATTTTTTAGCGAACCTAATAAGACATTAATAAATACCCCGTTAAGTACACATACACGCATTTTTTAATACATACGTGAATGAGAGATGTGAAGTATGATTGTGACACCCCGCCTATTAAAATACCGCGTGGCCAACCCATTACTAAAATAAAATGTTGGCCTCCTATGGATCATTCTTAGCATAACTATCGAAAGCATTTTTAAAGTTATTACCTAGTAATTAAATAGACTGGTGTGAAATTTTATCTTACATTAATTAACAACATGCGAAAATCAATCATAATTAAACCATCCACACCAACTGATAACCGAATCCAACACAGATAAATAATATGAATAAAGAAGACCGAATTAACTATCGGTTCAACAATAAAATCCAATAATAAATCAGAAATAATAAATTGAATACACAAATTCTACGGAATAAAATGAAATACTAAATCTAAGGGGTGACATGTCCGAATAAATACATAATGAAAATTCCTAAACTAGGAATGAATAAAAGAAGCGTCTATAACAAGATCCTTCAAACCTCCACATGTGTTGCAGCTAAGCATCCCTGAATAGAATCCTCAAATCGGGCGTCCCTGTGGCTGGATACCTAAAATGGGTTTGGAAAGTATATTTTTACACGGGTCAGAGCCCAAGTAAAATATTTTGAAAATATTTAGCAAGCAATTAAAATGCAATGATTAAATATGCATGAACACTTTCCACATTTAAGATGGTGTTGCACTCTCTTTAGAAATACCTCATCCCTCATCTAATGTGCGTACCTATTGCTTACCTTATAACCCAACTAATTATGCTATCCGACCTAACTAGCATTGTTACACTTCTTTCTATCACGCTACTCTAACTCTAGTATTTCTTAGCTTGATTTATAAGTTATCTACTCATTAACTTACATAATCATTTTAACTTTGATTATTTATATAACATTCACACTAGTTATATATGAAGTACCAATTAATCATCTAACGTTAACATTAGGTATATCTGAAATACAATCACACTTTATGTATTAAACCCGTATATAATTATCTATCCATTATATATGCACTAGTATACTATAACATTCACACACATGTCTCGTATAACAATCATCCATTCTCGAGTAATAACTCGTTGGATGCTTTTTCTAAAATTTTATCACCCCAGGTATACTCAGTTCATCCCGGATACCATAAGACGGTTAACTCACACCGAATTAGATAATAAAATCGTAAGCGTAGTGGAGGCAGTCCTAGTTCCCCGAGAGTGAGACCAAATCATACCCAAAACTTCTCATCTCGAAAATAATGCACAAATAAATACCAGACGCTATGACCCGGGGACTATACTCTCGCTGCATTCACTAGCCAGGGGATTCACCCACATCGGGCAACCTCCTATGAAATCACTATAGAGGTATGTATTCACATAAATATCTAATACCGATATTTATAAAGCACATAAGAATATACATACTATCACAGTGTCTATATATATATATATATATATATATATATATATATATATATATATATATATATATATATATATATATATATATATATATATATATATATATATATATATATATATATATATATAAATAAAATAACATCAGGTTAACCCGTGTCTAACTCCCGTAGCACTAGCCAGTAATACCCGAGTCTATATCCTCGACTGTCATTTAATTTAATTTCACATCCATTAAAAAATTTAAAGAATATTCACTTGCTACTATACCCAGACTCACCCAATCGGTCTGTAATTAAACATTTATGAATTTATTTCACTAAATTCATTATTTAGGTTCCTCATTTTTCTCACCTTTCTAGGCTCATATGCATCCACCTATAATCCATAGATAAAATAATCCCTGGCATCCATAGCCGGACTTAATTTCTGAGTAAAGATTTCAATCTCCGACACCTTTTTGTAGAAAATTCATAACTAATTAAAAAAATATATATATATGAAACTGGCGGCTACACGTTCGTAATGAAAATATCTATCTCCCTGTCCAAAACCTAGGGTCGTTTGAATGAGATATCAACATTGTTCAAATGCGATACTAATATAATTTGAACGACAACCTCAACTTATTCGAATGAGTTTTGACGAATCGACCAATCAATATCCTTAGGTCGATCTATCGATACCTGAAAGGTCCTCTTCTCCGAAAATCATCTTTCTCTATTTTTAACCCTCAAACCTCCATGGATTCAATCCAAACTTTAACCTAATGGATACCCCATATTTGTCACATCTATATACTGGTTCTAATACGAATATACATCATCAATCATCACTGGTTCTCATTAAAACTTCTAGGGTTCACGAATTGGGTTTTTCTCAATATTTCTTAAATCATAAATTCAATTCGATTCAATAATCCGAATTCAACAACAATTTCTACTCGGTTTCAATTATACATCATATTCTAACATCATATGATAGTATTCTCACATTAATTAAACATCAATTTCACCTTTAATGCCTACATCCCCCCAAAACCCAAATTTCACACGTGTCACCCTCCCAAAATGAAATTATCAACCCATACTATAATATGAACATGCAATTATACTGTTTAAATAGAAATCGGGTTTAATTACTTGCCTTATAGGAGTCGTTGAGTCTGATTCCACTTAGAAGATGAGGAATCTGACGAACCACACCTGAATCCCCTTTGAATTTGGTCTCTAAAGCCTTCTATTTTTCTTCCTTCTCCCTTCTCTCAGCTTATAGGGTTTTCTATTTGAGTTATGGATTCCTGTAATTCCTACACTTAGGTTTAAAACTCTTAATCCCTAATTAAGCTAATGGGACACGCCCAAATGATCTGAATACCCTCGTATGGGCCCGATTATGTCTAAAAAGGCCCCAGGACCCAATTACTACCCCGGGTACACTATTTCGACTATCTTGACCCATCTTGAATCAACTCTGATCTCAAAATTTTCATCCGAGTAACTCTATAATAATTTCATATCTCGACCCTCTATAGTCTATACCGACTCCCGATTGAGATAAAATACCACCATGTCACTATCACTTGCTAGGACGTAAAATTAATCACTTTTTGTTCACTTAGTAATTGTATTATACAAATATTAACCATTTTCTCTCCTGATTAATATTTTAATTAACACATAATAATTAATTCATCAAATTATGACACACTTCTAATTTAAAATTAACCGAATTAATTAAATAATAAATACTAAAAAATATGGGGTGTTACATAATCCCCCCTTACAAAGGAATTTCGTCCCCAAAATTAGGATGTACCTACTGTGAATAACTTTGGATATTGTTCTCGTGTATCCTCCTCCTGCTCCCACATTAACTCATCAATATTGTGGTTCCCCCCACTCGACTCAAACCAAAGACACAACCTTAGACCGCAGCTTATGCTCACTACAATCAAGTACCGCCACTAGTCTCTCCTCATACGAGATGCCTAGCTTTAAGTCATTCTCCTCTAATGGAATGTGCCAAAAAACCCTATCACTCCTCCGGTACCTATTCAGCGATGACACGAGGAAGACATTATGAATATGCTGTAGATGCTCGGGTAGGCCCAGCATAGATTGACTCGATCCTTATCGATGGACCATAAATATCTCGAGTCCGAGAAGCTTGTGATTCCCCACTCTTAAGCAAATGAAAGGTGGGTGAAAAAATTTCCATATCTGGAATACAAGGTATCATGCGTAGATTTACCAATGGTAATTAATACTCTTAAGGTATCATGTGTAGCTTCACCAATGGTAATTAATACTCTCAATTACCCACGTATCCAGAATATGCAATTGTCGCACTTTCCAACATCCTAGTGACCTCCCGTCTACCCATCGGCATCCTGGTAACATGTCTAGATCAAAATGTAACTCCGTCCCCATTGCCTCCTGACACTATCTATCAGAGGTGCAATGGAGGGGTTTCATCCTAAACCACATAAATATTGGGCGGTGCCTTGTTCCGGTTCATTTCTCCTCATTAAATGAAATATTCGGCATATTGCCCGATATTATAAGCCACTCCAATTAATAATAATTTTTTCATTTTGGTCAATCCATCCTATAAACCCGAAGGAACTTCTAACCTCTCTGTGTATCCATCCCATCACTGGAACCATCAATCTATTACAAAAATCCTGGTTGGTAACCTCGGACCAACACTTTCCCATCCATAAATGCTGCACTTGGAGTCAACTTCACCATATCTTACTTAACACCAATCCTATGCCTAATGTTTCACATCACGTGGAACATTTTACTCCCCTTTTTTCAGGATATACCAAACTCATTGCCCTTGCGTTTGCTCCAAACTATGCATTTCTTGGGCATTTTTTCATCTGGTAGTAATCAACATCTCATTTGCGTGTAAGACTTTAGGTATTTGACTAAGTGAGACTCTGCTCTACTTTTCCAAGATTGTGGGCTCCTCCCTTGCCAATGGATATCTTTTTGCATGTGTTCCCCCACTATTTTTCAACTCCCCTCGGTTGTGATAATTCCCCTTGATATACACATAGTCGGACTATCTTCTTTTCTCAATAGAGTTCAGTCCATCATATCATTCCACCTATGTTTCTAGCTTCCCCACCGACATATATTCGAAACACTTGTAATCAAATCCCCTTATTTTGGATGATATTGGAAGTCAAATAAACCAGGGTGTCCATACACCCTATAACCCCTGCATATTTTTACAAACATCATAAACATCACATACGTAACATATTTATCTCAAGATCTTCCCCCGCATTCTCGGCGTGTCTATATCATACGGTTATTCGGGATCACCTTGCAAATCCAAATTTAATTTCTTGAAATTTCCCCACCCATCAACCTGTGGTGAAAAAGTTTTCTTAGTTCTTCCTACACAGCACTACCAAGCTCCACTAGCCCTATATTTTTAATAGCTCTCATCTTAAAGTGTTTTATTTACACGTTCAATAATTAACATTTAAACCTGATGCACTAGCATCCAACAATATCTCATGACTTCCAACATTTATTAAGGTCCATGCGTGTAACATCCCACAACGAAGCTCAAAAGAACTTTGCCCAATGCACTATTCCTCAGCATTGTCAATCATCGAAATCTGTGGGTCCAAAGTGTATAGCTGGGACACTCAAAATTATGTCCCCCAAATGTAAAAGTCTAATCGTCCATGACTATGTCACTCAAGGCATCACACGATAGGGCGCCCTCACTATCACTAAGTTCTCAGCGCTTAAATAATAACGAGCTAAATCTCTCCACTCAACGGTAAACCCGATATACCCTGAATCACATCAGTAAAAGTCCCTACACATTGGGATAGAATACGTAGTCTAATTCATAAAATGATATAGATGCGAGATCGATCCTCTTTCAGGTGAGACATCGCAATAACATACATCTTGCCCTGGAACAGAGAATACGATGGTCTTGCTGTAACCGCCCACCATCGCTAACTAGTCCATACCCAGAATAACATCATACTCGCATATCACCTCTCAAAACTAGCTAACCTCATAAAGTATACCCTCATAGTGTCCACCCCCCACTCCCCTATAGGTGGGGTTACAGAGTGCCCCGCTACTCAACAGTAATTATATCCAACTATAGTACTATTAAAGATACTTTCTACTAAACTCATCTCACGTGCAAATCTAGTTCTAACGAACTACCGTGACTCACTCGTATCACACAAAATAGACCCCATTCACCCTGAGATAAAGCTCATAATTTCAATTGCCAATAGCATTGGTGGTTCAAATGGTTCTTGGACCTAACTCTCCCTTCCCAATCGAACCAAAAAATCCGTATCACTATTTCCCCTACTACTAGCATCCTATTCCTATCCCTTAACTTGCTACACACAATATCAACGCATATGGTCCTATTCTTCAAACATAAGTCGCCTATTTTGTCATTCCCCTTTCTCTGGACCCACTGTCCATGTCGATGTTGTCCTTCTCTCAAACCTGGTAGTCTTGGTTTTAATTGCTACCCCCGTTGTTCCTTTTGTTTTGCTGGCCCTGACTGAATCCACATCGCTTGGTAGGAATTTCACTAATCTGAATCATTAAAATGGGTCATCCCCTTGGTATTCCCTTTGGTGCCTCACTAGAACCGTTAAATCTAGTCTTGACCTTTGGCTAGATACCCCAACTCTCTTGGCTTCCTTCCCACAGGGGCATTTATATCAAATTATAAATGTATGAAATTAAAAATAATGACACCAGTCATCCCAACCGAATTTCTCGATCCATGCTTGTATATTCTACCCATAAGTCCATTATTAACTTACGAATCTTTTTTATTCTATGTATCCACCTCATCAGGTACAAAGTTCGCTAAATACATTAACTTTTCTTCATGATCGACCACTGTACGACCCTTTGAAACAAGTGCTAAAATCTCCTTTTCCTCTCTGTTTAAACAGCTGATGAGAGGATTTGGGGTCAAACTGCACCCCAAATTCCTCATTATTCATGGTATCTCTCCATGGTTGTGGTGGTTGAATCCTATCACTACAACTCCACTCCTATGAGCAAAATTTTGCCCGAAATTTAATCATGGGTGTCATAGCACTCCACCTATATAATTGCCTTTGGATTATCTACTTCCATTGACCCATCACACTTCCTCTCTTCCCTGAATGCTTACAGATATCTCTTTGAAAGAGTTCTTTCGAATCCCCCCTATGCCGTCTACGTTGGGTGAGTCTAAATTTGCACCACTGCTTCCTACAATAGTGCTTAGGGAAACTATTGCGCCCTAGATTATCCTAACATCATTTTCCTGAATAATAATCATGGCGACTTCTATTGCGGTCACCGTTCCCAGAATATTCCATGGATTCTGCTGAGCCTATCCCCTTACAGTCCTTCTAACGGCCCTTGCTAGTCATCTAAAATTGTTTAGTGTACGAAGCCCAATCGAACTTGTATATTAATCGCATCAATTATACTTAATAGTAGGAGAACGTAAGTCGCACATGTAAAGGAATGAAACAATCCTATAAAAAGGCTCTATATCAAATAATGCAACGCTGAAACATAAAAAGACGCACAAATCCTATAGACACTAGAACTTGATGCTTTAATACCATCTGTGACACCCCACCTATTAAAATACCGAGTGGCCAGCCCTTTACTAAAATAAAATGGTGGTCTCATATGGCTCATTCTTAGCATCACTGTCAAAAACATTTTTAAAGTTACTAACTGCCTAAGAATTAAATAAATCGGTGCCAAATTTTATCTTACATTAATTAACAACATGCAGAAATCAATAATAATTAAACCATCCACACTAACTGACAACTGAATCCAACAAAGATAAATAATACAAATAAAGAAGACTGAATCGACTCTCAGTTCAGTAATAAAATCCAATAATAAATTGATACACAAAGTCTACTGAATAAACTGAAATACTGAATCCGAGGGGTGACATTCCCGAGTAAATACAAAATGAAAATTCCTAAACTAGGAATGAATAAAAGAAACGTCTAAAATAAGATCCTGTAGGCCTCCACACGTGTTTCAACTACGTATCCCTGAACATAATCTTCAAGTTGGGCGTCCCTGTGGCTTGACACCTAAAATGGTTTTGGAAAATATATTTTGACACGGGTCAGAGCCCAAGTAAAACATTTTGAAAATATTTAGCAAGAAATTAAAATTCAATGATTAAATATGCATGAACACTTTCCATATTTAAGTGGTGTCGTCCTCTCTTGAGAAATAACTCACCCTCATATAATGTGCACACCTAACCCGAGTATTTCTTACCTTAATTTATATGTTATCTACTCATTAACTTATTTAATCATTTTAACTTTCATTACTTATATAGCATTCACACTAGTTATATATGAAGTACCAATTAATCATATAACATTCACACTAGTTATATCTTAAATACAATCAATCACACTTTATGTATTAAACCCATAGATAATTATCTACCCATTATATACGTACTAGTATGCTATAACATTCACACAAATGTTACGTATAATAACCATCCATTCCCGAGTAATAACTCACTGGATGCCTTTTCTAAAATTCTATCACCCTAGGTATACTCAATACAATCCGGATACAATAAGACGATTAACTCACACCGGATTAGGCAATAAAATCGTAAGCATAGTGGAGGCGGTAAGAGTTTTTCGAGAGTGACACCGAATCATAACCCAAAACATCTCATCTAGAAAAGAACACACAAATAAATATCGGACGCTATGACTCGGGGACTATACTATCCCTACATTCACTAGCCAGGGAATTCACCCACATCGAGCAACCTCCTATGGTAGCATTAGAGGGGTATGTATTCACCTAAATATCTAATACCTATATTTATAAAGCACACAAGTACATATATACTATCACACTATCGGTATATAAATAAATAAAATAACATCCACGTAACCTGTGAATAACTTCTGTAGCACTAGCCCATAATACCCGAGGCTATATTCCCGACTCTTATTCAATTTAACTTCACATCCATTAAATAATTTAAAGTAACGTCACATGCTAATATACCCAGACTCCCCCAATCGTTTGGTAATTATATATTTATGAACTTATTTTCCTCAATTCATTATTTAGGTTCCTCCTTTTTCTCACATTTCTAGGCTCATATATATCCACATATAATCCCAGGCATTCATACCCGGATTTGATTTTTGACTAAAGATTTTGATCTTGAACACCCTTTTGTAGAAAATTCATAATCAATTAAAAATATAAGAAAAATACGAAAATGGTGGCCACGCGTTCGTAATGAAAAGATCTATCTCCATGTACAAAAACTAGGGTCGTTTGAATGAGATATCAATCTCGTTCGAATGAGATACTAATCTCATTTGAATGGCGACCTCAACTCGTTCAAATGAGTTTCTGACGAATAGACTAATCGACATCCTTAGGTCGATCTATCGATACATGAACTGGTCCTCTTCTCTGAAAATAATTTGGTTTCCATTTTTATCCCTCAACCCTTCATGGATTCAACCCAAACTTTAACCCAATTGATACCCCATGTTTATTACATCTATAAATATATTTAACACAAATATATATCATCAATCATCACTGATTCTCATTAAAACTTCTAGGGTTCACGAATTGAGTTTTTCTCAAAATTTCTTAAATCATAAATTCAATTCTATTCAATAATCTGAATTCAACAACAATTTCTACTGGGTTTCAATTCTAAATCATATTCTAACATCATATGATAGTATTATCACATTAAGTAAACACCAATTTCACCTTTAATGCTTAAATCCCCCCAAAAATCCAAATTTCACATGTGTCACCCTCCCAAAACGAAATTTTCAACACATACTATAATATGAACATGCAATTTTGTTATTAAAATCGAAAGAAATTTTAATTACTTGGCTTATAGGATTCGTAGAGTCTGATTCCACTTATAAGATGATGAATTTGACGAAGTACACGTGAATCCCCTTTGAATTTAGTCTCTAAAGCCTTCTCTTTTTCTTCCTTCTCCCTTGTCTCACTTTTTAGGATTTTCTACCTCTAACTACCACTCTTCGGTTTAAAACTCTTAATCTCGAAATTAATCTAATGGGCCAAGTCCAAATGACCCGAACACCCCCGTATGGGTCCGATTATGTCTAAAAAGGTCCCGGGACCCTATTAATACCCTTGGGAACACTATTCCTACTATCTCAACCCATTCGGAATGAACCGTGACCTCATTATTTCCATTCGAGTAGTCTACAATAATTGTGTGCCAGTCTATACTGACTCCCGGTTGAGATAAAATACCGCTACATCACTATCACTTGCTGGGATGTAAAATTAATAACTTACTATTCACTTATTAATTTTATTCTACAAATATTAACCATTATCATTTTAATTAACATATAGTAATTAATTCAATTAAATTACGACACACTTGTAATTCAAAATTACCCCAAATTAATTATATAACAAATACTAAAAAATACAGGGAGTTATAATGTTGTATCTTCTGAAGGCTGACGGAGGTTTGGGCTTAGTCCAAGTCCTAAACTGAGAATGGACAGTGTTGATATATTTTTCAAATCGACACAGCAACGACACTTGTTTCAAACCCACGTCATATGATTTCTTTTTAGTAGTAATTGAGGTACAAAATGAGAGAACAAAACGGTACTACATAAGTTTGCAAATGGGTTTCCAAAAATTAACTCCTCAAATTTAAAACTAACTTATCTTCAACCTGAATCCACTACCTGCGTCAAACCAGAACCAAGCCCGGTTCTAACCAATCGACAAATACTTTAAGCAAGAGTGGTAAAAATCGTGGTTTATCAGATGGGTTGTGACGTTTTTGTGGGTTGCCAGTGGGTTGTTAGGAGTGGGGTGGGGTGGGGTTGTATATTAAAAAAATGTGTGTGTGTGTGTGTATGTGTGTGTTTGTCACACGCGTGTCCATTGCCACTGGCGCGAACCAATTACATCAAGGAATTAAGGGTAATTTTTTAATTACTTATTAAGTTCATTTAAAAGTTCATTATTTTGTTTCACTTGTGAACAGGGAGAGAGAGAGGGAGGGGGAGAGAGAGAGATTATGATGAGAATGGTTGTGATGCGGTGGTGAAGAGGAGATCATACGCAGGTGGAAATGAGGGAAGTAGAGATGATGGAAAAAAGAGATTTTTTTTAAATGCATTAACCAATTGTGCTCTTTCGTGACGAAAAATATAGTAAATTAATAACAATTTTGTTATCACTAAGAGAGTAATTTTACATGTATCATCAAATCATACCCAATTTAGTTATAAGTTATTGGTTAAGGTATAGTGTTTACATAGGGTTCATTGATTAATCAATCAATGAAATCTGACAACTCATCGTCTATGACTTGAGAATATACTGTGCCTAACAACCACTTGTTTTAAGTATCTACTTCCGTGAAATCCATCCCTATAAGATTTCTTTATTCTTGGCATGTCCGCCTTCCATACGGTGATAGATGTCCACACTTTTTAACATTCTCTCTCTCTCACTCACACTCACACTCACTCACTCTCTCTCTCTCTCTCTCTCTCTCACACACACACACACACACACACACACACACACACACACAACATCCATTTATAAACACCTTATAACATTAATAAGTTATTCATGTAATTAAGAAAAAGAAGGCACCCAACAATATTTTGTGTTATAAGCTCACAAATGAGTTGAAGATGTAAACACTACAAGACAAAACATAATTCACGGCATGTTTTAGCGACATCAGTGTTTTCGTGTTGCCAAAAGGTATATTTTTGGCGACATATAAAGATTCTGTGTCGCAAAAAGTTGTTATTTTGGCGGGCTCCGTACTAAAATTTCCCCCCACAATTCATTTCCATTCAGTGACAACCGATTGATGTCACGGATTTAGTCTCCTACTTTTGGCGACATGTGTCGTACGTCGCGAAAATATCACTCACATTTGGCGACAGGAGTTTCGTGTCGCAAAATGCTACACACCTTCAGCTTCATCATATACATGTCACGATATGTTTTTTAATTTAATTATAAAAAAACTTAAAATTTATCTCCCCCTTTTTTCCAGCCAAAATAGCATTCCCCCCACAAAAACCTCATAACTCTCCCGCTCAGAAAAAAAACTCAAAAAACTCTTCTCTCTCCTCTCCCCCGATCTCTTCTCTCTTCTCTCTCCCCTCACCCGACTCACCCATTGACCCTCTCTCTCTGCTCCAGCATCGTCCGTTGGCCCTCTCTCTCTGCTCTAGCATCGACTTGGTGTCCCTCTCTCCATGCTCCGGCATCGGCCCGTCGGCCCCCTCTCTCTGTTCCGGCATCCGTCGTCTCCGGCCCCCTATTTTGGCAGAGATGAAATAGGCAGAAATGAAACCTGGAAAAACAAATTCAGCACAAACTCCAGTTATTTTTAGTCCAACCGGGAGTTTTAGACCGTAGTTTGAACAGTGGAAGTTTTTTTCTTTTTTCTTTTTAATTCATTTTTAGTTGTGGAATTGTTAGAAATATTTTCAAACCCAACACCATCCTCATTTACCCTGCAAATTGTTATAAATATCTGCAATTTTTAGTTCTGAAATTGTTAGTAATATCTGCAAACCACCTGCGAATCGACCATCATCATCATTTACACGCCCACCATCAAAATCGAACCATCTACAAAACCCACCATCAAAATTAAATATTTTTTGTAGATGGTTGTATTGGTTTGTCTTTGTGTGCGATTCAATCGAATTAATCGATTTGATGAAATGGGTTTCAAAATCGATTTTCTGTTGTGGGATTTGAATCGATTTTGAAATGGGTTTGAAAATCGATTCAATGTTATGGGATTTAATGAAATAGGTTTTCACATGGATTTAGGGATTTGATCAAATGGGTTTTGAAAATCGATTTAGGGTTATGGGTTGTTTTGTTACGATGGTGATTGGTTTGTGTTGGTGTGATAGGTTTTGGTATATGATTTTTATTTGGATTTTTAACCAATTAGTCTCGTTTACTAAGTATGTAGTTCAATAGGTCCTAAGATTTTTTTTTTGCTCCATCAGGTCCCATGAAAAAAGATATTTGTTCCCATAGGTCATATTTGTAAACATATAGTGAATTTTCACTATATGTACAAATAGGACCTATTAAGGAAAAAATATTGTGATAGGACCTATTAGGAAAGGTCCGATATAAATAGGACTTAATAGGAAGATCCCCTTTTTATTTTTGTTTTTAATGTGTTAGCTTACATGAATGGAAAATGAGATCAAATTATTTTTAAGTTTTAGCTTACATCATGACACATCATTTGTACATCTGGATGACACATCATCACACTGTTACTGATAGCTAACAGTGTTAACATGACAATAAAATGAAAGTAGAGTGTTATAAACGCCAAAAAAAAGTTTAGTGATCAAGATGAAAAATCATGGAAAGTTCGGGGCATATTTGCCTTGGGATCATGCATGCGGATCACGATCATTTGTAGCCGCGATGTCAATCCAGGTGATACATTTATTAATTTCTAAATTGTATGGTTATATTCTGACATGTATTGATTTTGAATTCAGGAGCATGAAATCGATGTGAAACCTGGCATCGTGAAATTCTTCAATACATCTCAATGGAGTAAGAGAAAGGATGAATGATAAGTGCAAGGATACACATGTATGTTCCAGTTTTTTCCCACTTTTATCTGTTTTGGTATTTTATAAAACAAACCTTCTAACATAAGTCTTCTTGTCCTCATATTGTTTGTTTATATAAGATTAGTTTAATGAAAAAAACATTTTACCTCATATATATTTTTTACTTTTTTTTTAAATGGTAGGACGAATTTCTAAAGCTAGACGTGAGATCGAAGGAGCCCGATGCAGTTCAGTTGTCACAGAAGGAGATAGAAATTGAGGTGCTTAGGAAGAAGTCAGGATATTTGAGAGGATTCGATGTCAGGCTAAATCCCTCTAACACTTCAACAGTCATTGCACAGTCCCAGTCTCATAATGAAAAGCTGAGAAACATGAAAGATAGGATATCGTCTCATGAAGAACTAAACGCCACTCAGAATAAAAGATTTGAGTATTTGCAGACATTGTTGGACCAAAACGAGACACTTTCGAGAAGTCATGGCGCAGAGAGTTCATCAGGTGGCTATCAAAATGAAAATGAAATCTGGTTAGTCTCAAAGTCTCAAACTCTTTTTAAAAATTGTAGTATTAAATAGAAAAATGGCCTGAAATAGCGGACAAAAGTAACGAAACGTAAAATGGCTAAGTTTATGAGCTTAGTTAGTTAAATTGGTGGAAGGGATTTGTTAGTGGTTTGGTTTTGGAATTTTCCGTTGCTATTGAGTTTATTTTAAATGTTAAAACAGGGTGGATTTAATGAATAAATAAAGGAAACTATGTCAAAATTTTCCAAAATTACTAAACGTTTGAAATTGATTAAATATATGCCGTTAGAGGGTGTAAACCCAAAACAATACCCAATCGACCCCGCAAGAGGCACGAACACCTCCCACAGGATGTAAAAACTGACCACCTAGTCACGGGACTATCGGTTTGAGAATACGACGATAGTTTGCAAAAATCGAGATTTAGGCTTAAAACATGCCGTTACAGGGAGAAAACTCAAAACATTCCCAAACATAGGCTTAAAAATATTCCGTTAGAGGCACGAACCAACGTAACAAGTAGGAACTTGCCTCGAAGCCACTAAACTCTCCGGTTTAGAATATGAGGATAATTTGTAAAATTTAGACTTAGGCTTAAAACATGACTTTAAAGGGTAAAAATCCAAAACAACGCCCAAACGACTTCGTAAGAGGCACAAACACCTCACACGAGACCAATGTAACACGTAGGAACTTACAGCGTAATCACGAGACTCTCGTTTCGATAATACGATGATAATTTTCAAAAATCTAGCCTTAGGCTTAAAAATATGCCTTTAGCGGGTGAAAACCCAAAACAGCCTTCAAACGGTCCCGTAAGAGGCACATACACCTCCCACGGGGCAAACTTAACACGTAGGGACTTACCACATAGTCATGGAACTGCTAGTTTGAGAATACGATGATAATTTGTAAAATTTAGACTTAGGCTTAAAACATGACTTTAAAGGGTGAAAATAAAAAACAATGCCCAAGCGACCTCGTAAGAGGCACGAACACATCACATGATACCAATGTAACACATAGGAACTTGCCGCGTAGTCACAAGACTCACGTTTCGAGAATATGATGATAATTTGCAAAAATCTAGACTTGGGCTTAAACATATGCCGTTAGAGGGTGAAAACCCAAAACAACACCTAAAGCGTCTCGTAAGAGGCACGAACACCTCCCACGAGACCAACACAACAAGTAGAAACTTTCCTCATAGCCACTAGACTCTTGGGTCCAGAATATGAGGATAATTTGTAAAATTTAAACTTAGCCTTAAAACATGACATTGGAGGGTGAAAATCCAAAACATCGTACAACCGACCCCGTAAAATGCACGAACAACTCACACGAGACCAATGTAACACGTAGGAACTTACCGCGTAGTCACGAGGCTCTCGTTTTGAGAATACGATGATAATTTGAAAAAATCTAAACTTAGGCTTAAAAATATGTCGTTAGAGGGTGAAAATAAAAAAAAACCATAAATAGCCCCATAAGAGGCACGAACACCTCCCACGGGACCAACGTAACACGTAGGGACTTACCACGTAGCCACTAGACACTCGGGTTGAGAATACGAGGATAATTTATAAAATCTAGACTTAGGCTTAAAACATGACTTTAGAGGGTGAAAATCCAAAACAACTCCCAAACGACCCCGTAAGAGGCCCGAACAGCTCACACGAGACTAATGTAACACGTAGGAACTCATCGCATAGTCACGAGACTCTCGTTTTGATAATACGACGATAATTTGCAAAAATAATACTTACGCTTAAAAATATGTCGTTAGAGGGAGAAAACCCAAAACAGCCCCTAAATGGCCCCGTAAGAGGCACGTACACCTCCCACGGGACAAACTTAACACGTAGGGACTTGCCTCATAGTCACGGGACTCTCGAGTTCAGAATATGAGGATAATTTGCAAAATTTAGACTTAGGTTTAAAACATGACTTTAGAGGGTGAAAATCCAAAACAACACCCAAAATGACCCTGTAAGTGGCACGACCAGCTCACAGGAGACCAATGTAACACGTAGGAACTTATCGCGTAGTCACGAGACTCTCATTTTGAGAATACGATAATAATTTGCAAAATTCTAGACTAAGGCTTTAAAATATGCTGTTGGAAGGTGAAAACCCCACACCAGCCCCTAAGCGACCCCATAAGAGGTACGAACACCTCCTACGGGACCAACGTAGCACATAGGGAGTTACCACGTAGCCACTAGACTCTCGAGTTGACAAAATGAGAATAATTTGCAAAATTTAAACTTAGGCTTAAAACATGACTTTTGAGGGTGAAAATCCAAAACAACACCCAAAACGACCCTGTAAGGGGCACGAGCGCCTCACACGAGACCAATGTAACACGTAGGAACTTACAGCATAGTCACGAGACTCTCGTTTCGATAATACGGTTATTATTTGCAAAAATCTAGACTTGGGCTTAAAAATATGCTGTTAAAGGGTGAAAACTCAAAACAGTCCCTAAACCGTCCCGTAAGAGGCACTAACACCCCCACGGGACCAATGCAACACATAGAGACTTACCTCGTAGCCACGGGACTATCGGGTTAAGAATACGAGGATAATTTGTAAAATTTAGACTTATGCTTAAAACATGAATTTAGAGGGTGAAAATCCAAAACAACGCCCAAACGACCTCGTAAGAGGCACGAATACCTCACATGAGACCAATGTAACACGTAGGAACTTATAACGTAGTCACATGACTCTCATTTCGAGAATACGATGATAATTTGTACAAAATAAGGATTAGGCTTAAAAATATGCCATTAGCGGGTGAAAACCCAAAACAGCCCCTAAACGGCCCTGTAAGAGGCACGAACACCTCCCACGGGACCAACGTAACACGTAGGTACTTACCTCATAGCCACGGGACTCTCAGGTTGAGAATACGAGGCTAATTTGCAAAATTATAACTTAGGCTTAAAACATGACTTTAAAGGGTGAAAATCCAAAACAACGCCCAAACGATTCCGTAAGAGGCACAAACACCTCACACGATACCAATGTAACACGTATGAACTTACAGCGTAGTCACGAGACTCTCATTTCGAGAATACGTTGATAATTTGCAAAAATCTAGACTTAGGCTTAAAAATATGCCGTTAAAGGGTGAAAACCCAAAACAGCCCCTAAGCGGCCTCGTAAGAGGCACGAACACCTCCCCCGGTACCAACGTAACACATCGGGACTTACCACGTAGCCACTAGACTCTCAGGCTAAGAATACGAGAATAATTAGCAAAATTTAGACTTATGTTTAAAACATGACTTTAGTGGGTGAAAATCCAAAACAACACCCAAAACGACCCTGTAAGAGGCACGAACACCTCACACGAGACCAATGTAACACGTTGGAACTTACAGCGTAGTCACGAGGCTCTCGTTTCGAGAATACGATGATAATCGGCAAAAATACAGACTTAGACTTAAAAATATGCCGTTAAAATGTGAAAACTCAAAAAAGTCCCTAAACGGCCCCGGAAGAGGCACGTACACCTCCCACGGGACCAACATAACACGTAGGGACTTACCACATAGTCACGGGACTCTCGGGTTGAGAATATGCTGATCATTTGCAAAATTTAAACTTAGGCTTAAAACATGACTTTAGAGGGTGAAAATCCACAAAAATAACGCCCAAGCGACCTCATAAAAGGCACGAACACCTCACACGAGACCAATGTTACACATAGGAACTTACTGCGTAGTCACAAGACTCACGTTTCGAGAATACGACAATAATTTGCAAAAATCTAAACTTGGGCTTAAAAATATGCCGTTAGAGAGTCAAAACCCAAAACATCCCCAAATGGCCCCGTAAGAGGCACGAACACCTCCCACGGGACCAACGAAACATGTAGGGACTTACTTCATAGCCACGGGAATCTCAAGTTTAGAATACGAAGATAATTTGCAAAATTTAGACTTAGGCTTAAAACATGACTTTAGAGGGTGAAAATTCAAAACAATGCCCAAACAATCCCTTAAGAGGCACGAACACCTCACATAAGACCAATGTAACACGTAGGAACGTACAACGTAGTCACGACACTCTCGTTTTGAGAGTACGACGATAATTTGTAAAAATCTAAACTTAGGCTTAAAAATAAGCCGTTAGCGGGTGAAAATCCAAAAGAGCCCCTAAGCAGTCCCGTAAGAGGTACGAAAACCTCCCACGGGACCAACGTAACACGTAGGTACTTACCACGTAGTCACGGGACTGCCGTTTTGAGAATACGATGATGATTTGCAAAATTTAGACTTAGGTTTAAAACATGACTTTCGAGGGTGCAAATCCAAAACAACGCCCCGTAAGAGGCACGAACACCTCACACGAGAACAATGTAACATGTAAGAACTTATCGCGTAGTCACGAGACTCTCGTTTCGAGAATACGATGATAATTTACAAAAATCTAGACTTGGGCTTAAAAATATGCCGTTAGCGGGTGAAAACCCAAAACAGTCTTTAGACGGCCCCGTAAGAGGCACGAACACCTCCCCCGGTACCAACGTAACACGTAGGGACTTACCACATAGTCACGAGAGAGAATTAAGTGATAATTTGCAAAATTTAGACTTAGGCTTAAAACATGACTTTAGAGGGTGAAAATCCAAATCAACGCCCAAACGACCCCGTAAGAGGCACGAACAGCTCACACGAGACAAATGTAACACGTAGGAACTTATCGTGTAGTCACAAGACTCTTTAGTTGTGAATACGATGAAAATTTGCAAAAATATAGACTTAGGCTTAAAAATATGCTGTTAGAGGGTGAAAACCCAAAACAGCCCCTAAGCGGCCCTGAAAGAGGCACGAACACCTCCCACAGGACCAACGTAACACATTGGGACTTACTACATAGCCACTAGACTCTCAGGATGAGAATACGAGAATAATTTGAAAAATTTAGACTTAGGGTTAAAACATGACTTTAGAGGGTGAAAATCCAAAATAATGCCCAAACGACCCCATAAGAGGCAGGAACACCTCACACGAGACCAATGTAACATGTAGGAACTTACGACGTAGTCACGAGTCTCTCTTTTCGAGAATACAATGATAATTTCCAAAAATCTAGACTTAGGCTTAAAAATATTTCGTTAGCGGGTGAAAACCCGAAATAGACCCTAAACGGCCTCATAAGAGGCACATCCACCTCTCACGGGACAAACATAACACGTAGGATCATACCACGTAGTCACGGGACTGCCGCTTTGAGAATATGCTGATAATTTGCAAAATTTAGACTTAGGCTTAAAACATGACTTTAGAGGGTGAAAATCCAAAAAGCAATGCCCAAGCAACCTCATAAGAGGCACGAACACCTCATACGAGACCAATGTAACACTTTGGAACTTACTGCGTAGTCACAAGACTCATGTTTCGAGAATAAGATGATAATTTGCAAAAATCTAGACTTGGGCTTAAAAATATACCCTTAGAGGGTGAAAAGCAAAATCAACCCTTGAACGGCCCCGTAAGAGGCACGAACACCTCCCACGGGACAAACGTAACACGTAGGGACCTACCTCATAACCACGGGAATCTCGAGTTTAGATAACGAAGATAATTTGCAAAATTTAGACTTAGGCTTAAAACATGACTTTATTGTGTGAAAATCCAAAACAGTGCCCAAACGACCCCGTAAGAGGCACGAACACCTCACACGAGACCAATGTAACACGTAGGAACTTACAGCATAGTCACAAGACTCTCATTTCGAGAATATGATGATAATTTGAAAAAATCTAGACTTGGGCTTAAAAATATGCTATTAGCGGGTGAAAACCCAAAACAGCCCCTAAGCGGTCCCGTAAGAGGCACGAACACCTCCCACGGGACCACCGTAACACGTAGGGACTTACATTGTAGTCATGGGACTACCGATTCGAGAGTACGATGATAATTTGAAAATTTTAGTCTTAGCCTTAAAACATGACTATAGAGTGTGAAAATCCAAAACAACGCCCAAACGACCTCGTAAGAGGCACGAACAGCTCACACGAGACCAATGTAACACGTAGGAACTTATATTGTAGTCGCAGGACTCTCGGGTTGTGAATACGATGATAATCTGTAAAAATCTAGACTTAGGCTTAAAAATATGCCGTTAGCGGGTGAAAATCCTAAACAGCCCCTAAACGGTCCCCTAAGAGGCACGAACACCTCCCACGGGATCAATGTAACACGTAGGGACTTAGCACCTAGCCACTAGACTCTCGGGTTGATAATACAAGGATAATTTGCAAAATTTTGACTAAGGATTAAAACATGACTTTAGAGGGTGAAAATCCAAAACAACCCCCCAATGACCCCATAAGAGGCACAAACAGCTTACACGAGATCAATGTAACACGTAAGAACTTATCGTGTAGTCACGAGACTCTCTTTTCCCGAATACGACGATAATTTGCAAAAATCTAGACTTAGGCTTAAAAATATGCCGTTAGCAGGTGAAAACCCAAAATAACCCCTAAACTGCCCCGTAAGAGGCACGAACACCTCCCACGGGACCAACGTCACGCGTAAGGACTTACCATATATCCACTTGACTCTCGGGTTGAGAATACGAGGATAATTTGCAAAATTTAGACATAGGCTTAAAACATGACTTTAGAGGGTGAAAATCCAAATAAACGCCCAAACGACCCCGTAAGAGGCACGACCAGCTCACATGAGACGAATGTAACACGTTGGAACTCACCGCGTAATCACGAGACTCTCATTTCGAGAATACAATGATAATCTGCAAAAATCTAGACTTAGGCTTAAAAATATGTCGTTAGGGGGTAAAAACCCAAAACACCCCCTAAGAGGCACGAACACCTCCCACGGGATCAACGTAACACGTAGGGACTTACCACGTAGCCACTAGACTCTCGGGTTGAGAATACATGGATAATTTACAAAATTTGGACTTAGTCTTAAAACCTGACTTTAGAGGGTGAAAATCCAAAACAACACCCAAGCGACCCAGTAAGAGGCACGAACAGCTCACACGAGACCAATGTAACACGTAGGAACTTACCGCGTAGTCACGAGACTCTCATTTCGAGAATACGATGATAATCAGCAAAAATATAGACTTAGGCTTAAAAATATGCCGTTAGAGGGTGAAAATCCAAAACAGCCCCTAAGCGGCCCTGTAAGAGGCACGAACACCTCCTACGAGACCAACGTAAGACGTAAGGACTTACCACGTAGTCATGGGGGACAAAGCGATGATAATTTGCTAAGTTTGGACTTAGGCTTAAAACATGACTTTAGAGGGTGAAAATTTAAAATAATGCCCAAACAACCCCGTACGAGGCATGAACACCTCACACAAGACCAATGTAACACGTAGGAACTTATCGCATAGTCACGGGACTCTCGGGTTGCGAATACGATGATAATTTGAAAAAACCTATACTTAGACTTAAAAATATGCCGTTAGCGGGTGGAAATCCAAAACAGCCCCTAAACAGCCCCGTAAGAGGCACGAACAATGGGACCAATGTAACATGTAGGGACTAACCACATAACCACTAGACTCTCGGGTTGAGAATACGAGGATAATTTGTAAAATTTAGACAGAGGCTTAAAACATGACTTTAGAGGGTGCAAATTCAAAACAACGCCCAAACGACCCCGTAAGAGGCACGAACAACTCACACGAGACTAGTGTAACACGTAGGAACTTACCACGTAGTCATGAGACTCTCGTTTCGAGAATATGACGATAATTTACAAAAATTTAGACTTAGGCTTAAAAATATGCCGTTAGAGGGTGAAAACCGAAAACAACTCCTAAGTGGCCCCGTAAGAGGCACGAACACCTCCCCTGGTACCAACGTAACACGTAGGGACTTACCACGTAGTCATGGGACTACCAGTTTGAGAATATGATGATAATTTGCAAAATTTAGAGTTGGGCTTAAAACATGGCTTTAGTGGGCAAAAATCCAAAACAACGCCCAAACGATCCCGTAAGAGGCACGAACAACTCACACGAGACCAGTGTAACACGTATGAACTTACCGCTTAGTCACGAGACTCTCGTTTTGAGAATATGACGATAATTTACAAAAATATAGATTGGGCTTAAAAATATGCCGTTAGCGAGTGAAAACCCAAAACAGTCTCTAAACGGCCCCGTAAGAGGCACGGACACCTCCCACCGTACCAACGTAACATGTAGGGAGTTATCATGTAGTCACGAGAGAGAATTCAATGATAATTTGCAAAATTTTGACTTAGGCTTAAAATATGACTTTAGAGGGTGAAAATCCAAAACAACGCCCAAACAACCCCGTAAGAGGCACGAACAGCTCACACGAGACCAATGGAACACATAGGTACTTATCGCGTAGTCATGGGACTCTTGAGTTGTGAATACGATTATAATTTGCAAAAATATATACTTAGGATTAAAGATATGCCGTTAGAGGGTGAAAACCCAAAACAACCCCTAAGCGGCCCCGAAAGAGGCACGAACACCTCCCACGGGACCAACGTAACACGTTGGGACTTACTACATAGCCACTAGACTCTCAGGTTGAGAATACGAGAATAATTTGCAAAATTTAGACTTGGGGTTAAAACAAGACTTTAGAGGGTGAAAATCCAAAGCAATGCCCAAACGACCCCGTAAGAGGCACGAACACCTCACACGAGACCAATGGAACATGTAGGAACTTACGGCATAGTCGGGAGACTCCCGTTTCGAGAATACAATGATAATTTGCAAAAATCTAGACTTAGGCTTAAAAATATGTCGTTAGCGGGTGAAAACCCAAAATAAACACTAAACGGCCCCGTAAGAGGCACATCCACCTCCTACGGGACATAATTAACACGTAGGGTCATACCATGTAGTCACGGGACTGCCGGTTTGAGAATACACTGATAATTTGCAAAATTTAGACTTAGGCTTAAAACATGACTTTAGAGTGTGAAAATCTAAAAAACAACTCCCTACCAACCTCGTAAGAGGCACGAACACCTCATACTAGACCAATGTAACACGTTGGAACTTAGTGCGTAGTCATAAGACTCACGTTTCAAGAATAAGATGATAATTTGCAAAAATCTAGACTTGAGCTTAAAAATATACCGTTAGAGGGTGAAAACACAAAACAACCCTGGAACGGCCTCGTAAGAGGCACGAACACCTCCCACGGGACCAACGTAACACGTAGGGACCTACCTTGTAACCACGGGAATCTCGGATTCAGATAACGAAGATAATTTCCAAAATTTAGACTTAGGCTTAAAACATGACTTTATTGTGTGAAAATCCAAAAAAAATGCCCAAACGACCCCGTAAGAGGCACGAACACCTCACAGGAGACCAACGTAACATGTAAAAACTTACAGCATAGTCACAAGACTCTCGTTTCGAGAATATGATGATAATTTGCGAAAGTTTAGACTTAGGGTTAAAAATATGCTGTTAGCGGGTGAAAACCCAAAACAGCCCCTAAGCGGTCCCGTAAGAGGTACGAACACCTCCCACGGGACCAACGTAACACGTAGGGACTTACTATGTAGTCACGGGACTACCGATTTGAGAATACAAGGATAATTTCCAAAATTTAGATTTAGGCTTAAAACATGACTTTAGAGGGTGAAAATCCAAAACAATGCCCAAACGACCCCGTAAGAGGCACGAACAGCTCACACGAGGCCAATGTAACACGTAGGAACTTATCTTGTAGTCATAGGACTCTCGGGTTGTGAATACGATGATAATCTACAAAAATCTAGACTTAGGCTTAAAAATATGCCGTTAGCGGGTGAAAATCCAAAACAGCCCCTAAACGCCCCCCTAAGAGGCACGAACACCTCCCACGGGATCAATGTAGCACGTACGGACTTGGCACCTAGCCACTAAACTCTCGAGTTGATAATACAAGGAAAATTTGAAAAATTTTGACTAAGGATTAAAACATGACTTTAGAGGGTGAAAATCCAAAACAACCCCCAAACGACCCCATAAGAGGCACAAACAGCTTACACGAGATCAATGTAACACGTAAGAACTTATCGTGTAATCACGAGACTCTCTTTTCCCGAATACGACGATAATTTACAAAAATCTAGACTTAGGCTTAAAAATATGCCGTTAGCGGGTGAAAACCCAAAATAACCCCTAAACAGCCCCGTAAGAGGCACGAACACCTCCCACGGGACCAACGTCACGCGTAAGGACTTACCACATAGCCACTTGACTCTCGGGTTGAGAATACGAGGATAATTTGTAAAATTTAGACTTAGGCTTTAAACATGACTTTAGAGGGTGAAAATCCAAATAAACGCCCAAACGACCCCGTAAGAGGCACGAACAGCTCACATGAGACGAATGTAACACGTTGGAACTCACCGCGTAGTCACGAGACTCTCATTTCGACAATACAATGATAATCTGCAAAAATCTAGACTTAGGCTTAAAAATATGTCGTTAGGGGGTAAAAACCCAAAACACCCCCTAAGAGGCACGAACACCTCCCACGGGATCAACGTAACACGTAGGGACTTACCACGTAGCCGTTAGACTCTCGGGTTGAGAATACATGGATAATTTGCAAAATTTGGACTTAGTCTTAAAACATGACTTTAGAGGGTGAAAATCTAAAACAACGCCCAAGCGACCCAGTAAGAGGCACGAACACCTCACACGAGACCAATGTAACACGTAGGAGCTTACCGCGTAGTCACGAGACTCTCATTTCGAGAATACGATGATAATCGGCAAAAATATAGACTTAGGCTTAAAAATATGCCGTTAGAGAGTGAAAATCCAAAACAGCCCCTAAGCGGCCCGTAAGAGGCACGAACACCTCCCACGGGACCAACGTAAGACGTAGGGACTTACAAGGTAGTCATGGGGGAGAAAGCGATGATAATTTGCTAAATTTAGACTTAGGCTTAAAACATGACTTTAGAGGGTGAAAATTTAAAATAATGCCCAAACAACCCCGTAAGAGGCATGAACACCTCACACGAGACCAATGTAACACGTAGGAACTTATCGCGTAGTCATGGGACTCTCGGGTTGCGAATACAACGATAATTTGCAAAAAACTAGACTTATGCTTAAAAATATGCCGTTAGCGGGGGGAAATCCAAAACAGCCCCTAAACAGCTCCGTAAGAGGCACGAACACCTCCCACGGGACCAATGTAACATGTAGGTACTTACCACATAAGCACTAGACTCTCGGGTTGGGAATATGAGGATAATTTTTAAAATTTAAACAGAGGCTTAAAACATGACTTTAGAGGGTGAAAATTCAAAATAACGCCCAAACGACCCCGTAAGAGGCACGTACAGCTCACATGTGACCAATGTAACACGTAGGAACTTACCGTGTAGTCATGAGACTCTCATTTCGAGAATACGACGATAATTTGCAAAAATATATACTTAGGCTTAAAAATATGTTGTTAGTGGGTGAAAACCCTAAACGGCCCCGTAAGAGTCACAAACACCTCCTATGGGACCAACGTAACACATAGGGACTTACCATCTCGGGTTTAGAATATGAGGATAATTTGCAAAATTTGGACTTAGGCTTAAAACATGACTTCAGAGGGTGAAAATCCAAAACAACGTGCAAACGACCCCGTAAGAGCCACGAATAGCTCACACCCAATGTAACACGTAGGAAGTTACCGCATAGTCACGAGACTCTCATTTTGAGAATACGATGATAATCTGCAAAAATATAGACTTAGGCTTAAAAATATGTCGTTAGCGGGTGAAAACCCAAAACAGTCCCTAAGCGGCCCCGTAAGAGGCACGAACACCTTCCACGTTATCAATGTAACACGTACGGACTTATCACGTAGTAACAGGACTGTTGGTTTCAGAATACGATAGTAATTTGTAAAATTTAGACTTAGGCTTAAAACATGCTTTTAGAGGGTGAAAATCCAAAAAACGCCCGAACGACCCTGTAAGAGGCACGAACAACTCACACGAAACCAATATAACACGTAGGAACTTACCGCGTAGTCACGAGATTCTCGTTTCGAGAATACGATGATAATTTGTAAAAATCTAGACTTAGGCTTGAAAATATGTCGTTAGAGGGTGAAAACCAAAAATAGCTTCCAACGGGTAAACCTTTTTATCGATTGAGTTATTTATGGGGTTATTTATGTTTAATCATTGGAAGGGAGTTGTTGATTATTTATTTATGACTTTTTTTTATGTCATTGAGTTTATTTAAATGTTAAACAGGTTGGATTTCTTGAATAAACAAAGGAAACTTTTCCGATTTTTTTTGAAATTTTTAAGTGTTTTAAATTGAGAAGTCAAACATAAGTTTAGGAAACATGTTGAGATCTGGGGGTGGAGCGTGTAACTAAAGTACGATCATTGTTGGAAGGGATTTGTTGATTATTTATTTATGGCTGTTGTTGATGTCGTTGAGTTTATTAAAATGATAAAACAGGTTGGATTTCTTGAATAAACAACGGAAACTCTTCCAATTGTTTTTTAAATTATTGAGTGTTTTAAATTGATTAACTCAAACATAAGTTTAGGAAACATGTTGAGAACTGGGGGTGGAGCGTGTAACTAAAGTATGACCTATGTTGGAAGGGATTTGTTGATTATTTATTTATGGCTTTTGTTGATGTCGTTGAGTTTATTTAAATGATAAAACAGGTTGGATTTCTTAAATAAACAAAGGAAACTCTGCCGATTTTTTTTGAAATTATTGAGTGTTTTAAATTGATTAACTCAAACATAAGTCTAGGAAACATGTTGAGAAGTGGGGGTGGAGCGTGTAACTAAAGTAAGACCATCGTTGGAAGGGATTTGTTGATTATTTATTTACGGATTTTGTTGATGTCTCCGAGTTAATTTTAAGTGTTAAAACATGTTGGATTTCGTGAATAAACAAAGGAAACTCTGTTGAAATTTTATAAAATTATGAAGCGTTCTAAATTGATTAATTCAAACATACCCGAATTTGAAAATTGAGTGTCGAGGCGTGAAAATGTAAAACGACTATCAACAATAGCATAAAGGGGCACACTTATGATAAAAGTAGATTTTTTTTATCCATATTATGCAGTCCAATTATGGTTAACATGTGTTTATTTGTTTCTTGTCACAGATTGATGATGGATTTCATTGGGCTAGTTGATTGGATGACTCAAAGTTTTTCGCGAAATGTGTATTATTTTTTTAGTTGGTTTTATTTTGAACATTTGTTGTAATCATATTCATTTGAATGAAATTACTTTTCTTTTAACGAAGAATTGTAGAATTGAATATGGTGTCATTTTATGTGATAGTTTGGATGCACATTTATACAGGTTATATCATGGAATTTTTTTATATATATGCATCTTTCAATCTTCTTTTGGAATTATTTATTAAAAAAAATCTCTTTTAGCGACATAACTTGGGTGTTGCTAAAAATCAAATCATATTCTGAATAATGACTTTTAGTGGCACTATATATGACATTTAGCAATATACACTGTCATCTAATTAGATGACATTTTGCGACATGTTTATCATGTCGCCAAAAGGAGACATTCCGCGACATGCTATGTATGTCGCCTAAAATATGACATTTCGCGACATGTATGGCATGTCGCCTAAAGAAAGGCATTTCGCGACATGTATGGCATGTCGCTTAAAGAACTACATTCTGCGACATGTATGGCATGTCGCGTAAAAAACTGCATTCTGTGACACGTCATTATGTCGCGAAAGGTAAGGCATTATTTTTTATATAAAAAAATAAATATATATTTGAATAAATATATACATTTCGCGACATGTATCCTGTCGCTATTGGTATATACATTCTGTGACATAGATATGTATGTCGCAGAATACATTCCCAGACGGGGCTACCGCGCCACGGGGGCGACACGTAGTCATATGTCGCGAAATGTCTTTCGCGACATAATTTCGTCGCAAAATCCCGGGCATTCATACCCGGATTTGATTTTTGATTAAAGATTTTGATCTCGGACACCCTTTTGTAGAAAATTCATAACTAATTAAAAAAATAAGAAAAATACGAAATTGGCGGCCACGCGTTCGTAACGAAAAGATCTATCTCCATGTCGAAAAACTAGGGTCGTTTGAATGAGATAACAATCTCGTTCGAATGAGATACTAATCTCGTTTGAACGGCAACCTCAACTCGCTCGAATGAGTTTCTGATGAATCGAATAATCGAAATCCTTAAGTCGATCTATAGATACATGAATTTCTCCTCTTCTCTGAAAATTATTTTTCTCCATTTTTAACCCGCAACCCTCCATCGATTTAACCCAAACTTTAACCCAATTGATACCCCATGTTTATTACATCTATAAATAGATTTAACACAAATATATATCATCAATCATCACTGATTCTCATTAAAACTTCTAGGGTTCACGAATTGAGTTTTTCTCAAAATTTCTTATATCATAAACTCAATTCTATTCAATAATCTGAATTCAACAATAATTTCTACTAGGTTTCAATTCTAAATTATATTCTAACATCATATGATAGTATTCTCACATTAATTAAACACCTATTTCACCTTTAATGCTTAAATCCCCCCAAAAAAACCCAAATTTCACATGTGTTACCCTCCCAAAACGAAATTATCAACACATACTATAATATGAACATGCAATTCTGCTATTAAAATCGAAAGAAATTTTAATTACTTGGCTTAGAGGATTCGTAGAGTCTGATTCCACTTAGAAGACGATGAATTTGACGAAGTACACGTGAATTCCCTTTGAATTTGGTCTTTAAAGCCTTCTGTTTTTCTTCCTTCTCCCTTCTCCCTTCTCTCACTTTCTAGGATTTTCTACCTCTAACTCCCACTCTTCGGTTTAAAATCGTAATCCCGAAATTAATCTAATGGACCAAGTCCAAATGACCCGAACACCCCCGTATGGGTCCGGTTATGACTAAAAAGGTCCCGGGACCCTATTACTACCCTTGGGTACACTATTCCTACTATCTCAATCCATCCGGAATGAACCGTGACCTCGAAATTTCCATTCGAGTCAGTCTACAATAATTTTGTACCAGTCTATACCGACTCCCGGTTGAGATAAAATACCGCTCCATCACTATCACTTGTCGGGATGTAATATTATTAACTTACTATTCACTTATTAATATTATTCTACAAATATTAAAAATTATCATTTTAATTAACACATAATAATTAGTTCAATTAAATTACGATACACTTGTAATTCAAAATTATCCAATAACAAATACTAAAAAGTACAGGGAGTTACAATGTTGTTTCTTCTGAAGGCTGACGGAGCTTTGGGCTTAGTCCAAGTCGTACACTGAGAATGGCCAGTGTTGATATATTTCTCAAATCGACACAACAACGACATTTGTTTCAAACCCACTTCATATGACTTCTTTTGAGTAGTAATTGAGGTACAAAATGATAGAACAAACCAGTACTACATAAGTTTATGAATGGGTTTCCAAAAATTAACTCCTCAAATTTAAAACTAACTTATCTTCAACCTGGATCCACTACCTGCTTTATACCAGCACAAGGCCCGATTCTAACCAATCGACAAATACTTTAAGTAGGTGTGGTAAAAATCGTGGTTTGTCAGTTGGGTGGTGAGGTTTTTGTGGGTTACCAGTGGGTTATTAGGACTGGGGTGGGGTGGGGGTTGTATGTTAAAAAATGTGTGTGTGTGTGTGTGTGTGTGTGTTTGTCACATGCGTGTCCATTGCCACTAGCGCGGACCAATTACATCAAGGAATTAAGGGTCATTTTTTAATGACTTAATAAGTTGATTTAAAAGTTCATTATTTTGTTTCACTTGTGAATAGAGGGAGAGAGAGAGAGAGAGAGAGAGAGAGAGAGAGAGAGAGAGAGAGAGAGAGATTATGATTCCAATGGTGGTGATGTGGTGGTGAAGAGGAGATCATACACAGGTGGAGATGAGGGATGTAGGGATTGGTGGAGAAGAGAAACAAATAGATGATGGAAAAAATAGATTTTTTTTTAAATGCATTAACCAATTGTGCTCTTTTGTGACGAAAAATATAGTAAATTAATAACATTTTTTTTATCACTAAGAGAGTAATTTTACATGTATCATCAAATCATACCCAATTTAGTTATAAGTTATTGGTTAAGGTATAGTGTTTACATAGGATTCATCGATTAATCAATCAATGAAATCTGACAACTCATCGTCTATGACTTGATAGTATACTGCGCCTAACAACCACTTGTTTTAAGTATCTACTTCCATGAAATCCATCCCTACAAGATTTCTTTATTCTTTGCATGTTCGCTTTCCATACGGGGATAGATGTCCACACTTTTTAACCCTCTCTCTCTCTCACACTCACACTCACACTCACACTCACACTCACTCTCTATCTCTCTCTCTCTCTCTCTCTCTCTCACACACACACACACACACACACACACACACACACACAAGATCCATTTATAAACACCTTATAACATTAATAAGTTATTCATGTAATTAAGCAAAAAAAGGCACCTAACAATATTTTGTGTTATAAGCTCACATATGAGTTGAAGATATAAATTTGAATAGTTGAACTTGACAGTCATGTCGTTGGAGTTCTCTTCTCTTTTAACTTTTTGAGGTCGGTCCTTTTATCTAATAGAGAATTAAGGTCAAGGTCATGTACCTTCCTCTATTTGAATTCTTAGGACAGTGGTTTTCAGGTTTATAAATCTAGTCCCTATGGTACAATAACATTTATTTGTGGATCCCTTTATAGGTAGGAGTACACAAAATAGATAATTTGATTTGTTTTAGTTAAAGAGGTATTTATATTTATACCTTTAGTCATACTCATTTAAAACTCGTTTTAAAAATAACAACATAACCCCACCTCCACCCCATCCCACCCCACCCACTGGAATCCTCGTCGGAACGCTGAAATCCTCGCCATAGATCGCCGGAATTCTTGTCTCCTCATTTCTCTCTCCTCGTTTCACTCTCCATTTGTCTATTTCTTTCATTTTTTTTGGTCCGCGCCAGTGGCACCACTGCCAGCGCCGGAGAAGAGGTTTTTTACCTGAAAAATATAGTATTCACTGGAAAAAATGGAGTTTTCACTCGAAAAAATAGAGGTTTTAGTGAAATAGTAAATTTATCAGTTTCGATTTTTCATCAAAAAATATCAAATATGGGTGTCATTGGATAGATCTCGACGAGTAGATTTCAAACATATAAATTCTGTGAATTTTGGATTTGTAGATTTGAAGTTATAAACTTTTAAAATTTTGATGGCTTTTTTTAATGAGTTGTCAAATGGCATATTGGTCATTTTACGTGGTGTTTTTAGTAGAGGGAGTAAATTTATAAAATTATGTGCAATGTTCTATTTTTATACACTTCGAGTTTGAATGGACATTTTCTCAAAATTCCCTCTAATATATTGTAAATTTAGTGCAAACTCAAATTTACAGTCTAAAATTGTGAAAAGTATAAATAAAAACTGAAGAACTAGACACCAGATGCCGAATTTAGTGAAGGTTCCAAACTATTTCAAAGTGTTTGTAATGTAATTTTTTCCCTTTTTTCCTTATTTGGGGAAATGTCCAATCAAACTCAAACTCGAGGTGTGTAAAAATTGGACATTGCACATACCTTTATAAATGTAGTCCCTCTACTAAAAACACCAAGAAAAATGACCAATGTGTCATTTGACAACTCATAAAAAAAACCATCAAAATTTTAAAAGTCTGTAACTTCAAATCCAAAATTCACAAAATTTATATATTTGAAATCTACTCGTCGAGATCTATCCAACGACACCCATATTTGATATTTTTTGACAAAAAAATCGAAACCAATAAATTTACTATTTCATTAAAACCTCTATTTTTTTAGTCAAAAACTCCATTTTTTCCGGCGAATACTATATGTTTTCATGTAAAAAAACTTCTTCTTCAGTGTTGGCAGTGGTGTCGCTGGTGCGGACCAAAAAAATGAAAGAAATAGACGAAGGGAGAGTGAAACGAGGAGAGGGAAACAATCCGGCGAGAATTCTTGCGCTCTACGACGAGGATTTTGGTGTTCCGACGAGGATTCCGGTCGGGAGGGGTGGGGGGATGGAGTGGAGGTGGGGCTATGTGTTTATTTTTAGAATAAGTTTTAAAGGAATATGACTAAGGGTATAAATATAAATATCTCTTTAACTAAAACAAATCAAATTATCTATTTTGTATACTCCTAGCTCTAAAGGGATTACACAAATAAATGTTATTGTACCACAATGACTATATTTATAAACCTGAAAATTATTATTCTAAAAAATCAAATGGAGGACCTTGACCTTAATTCTCTATATATTAAATGTTCTTGAGTCATGAAATTTGTTGAATTGATTTTCAATTTGACAATATATGTACGATGTAAACTTTAATTTGCAGTTCAAACATATCGAAGTGAGTGTGAATCTCAATTCTATCATTTTTATTTTGCAGTTAAAGTTACAAATTTAAGCTTGTAGTCCGGCAGTTGATTGTGGGAGTTACAATCAGCATTGGCAGCCGACTAAAGTGTCAATGCAAAATGATTACATGACATTCTTAAAAAAGATTAGAAGTGGTTATTAAAGATAAATAAAAATTTCACATAAAAAACAAGTCACATTAAGGATTATCACCATATTAGGAAAAAACAAAATTTGTTTAAAAAGTAAGACGAATGTTCTAAGAACTAATTTCATTTGATTGTGCTATCAAGCAGAAGTAAGGCTTAATTGTTGAGCAAAATTTATTCTTCAGAGCGACTAAAATAGTAAAAGATGTTCATGCTCTTAAAATTAAAAGAGTAATGATACTTTTACCGGGAGTTAGCACCGGGTTAGTACCGAATGTGCTTTATATGGCTTGTACCCTGGCAGGACCCACATCATTGTACAAGCCATATAAAGCGCATTCGGTACTAGCCCGGTGCTAACTCCCGGTAAGAGTAACATTTTCCAAATTAAAATATAGTGAAAGCAAGGGCTAATGCCCTGTGATGTAATGAGATTTGTTGTTGTTGTTTGTAAGCGTCAATATAACCCTACAAAATTATTAAATAAAGTGTTAATCAATTATTAAACACCGAGTGATTAATTTTTGAGTTATTAATACTTTTAGAAAAGGATCATGTTAATTCATCCAGAAACCATTAAGAAAGATGAAAATGAGTTGGATTTGTTAGAAGAATTTTAAAGAATAATTCTACATTATATGACCCATAATTAGATTGATACTAAGAGTTACTTTGGTTAATGAAAGGGTACTCTAAATACCAAGAATCAAAATACTCTTGGTTATCTACCTTGATGGATGGTTAACATTAAGTGACTACTGGAGATTTGGATCATGTCCCTGCCTATAAATAAGTGACTAATTTTTATCATTTAGATATATGAAAAGACAACATAATGTAATTATAGGATAAGGAGGAGAAATCCAAAGACTCAAATTTGTGTTTATTTTAGAATGCGATTTTGGCCATAGAAGAAGATCCAACCGTTGAAACGTGCTGAAATTGGAGTATGTTCTTGCAGTATATAAGAGAAAGTCTTGGTCCGAAATTCAGTCCGATCGGACATGTCTAAGGTCGACTGCTCCGTCTATTTTTTCTTTTGTGACATGATGGCGGTATGTTATAATAATATCATTTTGTATTCCTCATAATAATTGTATGTGATAATCATATTGATTTAAGATCTTAACATTAAATGCATAATACATTACATTTGTATTATTAAATAACAAATAACATATCTAATTGGATATTCATACGTTAAATTTATATATTAATATAAAATTGTTAATTACGTGTTCTTTAATTTATGTTTACATGTGGTATCAGAGGAATTGGTTTCTGATCTCGTGATTGTCCATTAAGAGTTTTTGCCTATAGATGAATCCAAGTAGAAAAAAAAATTATGATTTACTGGATTTTTTGCGACAAATTTTGTATTTTTACTAGGAATATTACGAAATTCACATGGTAACTTGGAAACGTCGAAATATACAAAATCCATTGTATACAATGGGTACCACCATATCTCGACGATTTGACATCGTTTAGACCCCTAAAAAGACGTTTTTGTCATTTTGGGTAATAATGTCAACGCTAATAACTCTCGCTTAAAATTGATTTTACGATTTCGCGAATTGAAGAGTGATCTTGAAGAGATTATTTATGTTATTGTAGTAATAACTCAAAATTTTCCATTTTTGAAAAAATAAATTATTTTTCATATTTTATGAGATAAATCACTACATATAATTTTTCTCATTAAGTGGTTGCTCTAATATTCATGTTATGTATTATTTGGTATTGACCAAAAGGTTCAATATCATGTTTTTGAATATTAGATGTATGATTAGGGGTTTGCCAATAATAGTTTCAGTAAATTAGATTATTGTGTATAATCTATATTTGATTCCCAAAATGTCCTAATATAATTATGAGTTAATGTTTTGACCCTAATATTTATATGAAGTTAAATTAAGAAGAAAGTGTCTTAATTTATAGTCATAAATATTAGATTATTATGCATGCATCTATATTTAGACCGTTGATTATGAATTAAGTTTTGCGCGTAATATTATTTGGGGTATTAATTTTTATACACATTGCGTAATATGTGTGTGGATGTATGTTCCATGAAAGTAAAATTTTTGCACAATATATGAATTAAATATTTAAGCGCAATTAATGATAAATCAATTTAGGATATCTCTGAATCTAACCAACTGAATTCATTGATATATCTGTATAATCACATAAAAGAAAATTTCATACGATGAGATTTTAGGTACCAAATTTTTATGACCAAATTAGAATTGGTTTTGGTTCCTTTATTGTGATTTTCTTTTGCGACAATTTTAATTATATCTTTAAAGATGCTTATTTTATAAAACTGTAAATCTGAATATTTCGAGACATTTTCAGTAACTGTTTTCTTATGCCTCTAATAAGCAATAATTGAGATTAGAATTGTCGACTTACCTGGTATTAATGATTTTTTTATGTAAATCCGAAAGGATTCAATGATTAAAAATCATTATTTTTTTAGTGATGAGCGTTGTTTTGACTATTTAAGCATTTTTAAGCGCTTAAAACCATAAATTTGTTATATTTGGTAATAGAGTTGACAACTGTTTCTTTCTCCAATATGCGATTAATTTCTCTTATTGGGGAGATTATTTTTTGAGAGTTTTCTTATAGTTGTGACAACCCGCTCAAAATAATAACGGGTGGCCAGCCCTATACTACATTAAATCAGCTATCTCAGATGGCACAGTCTCAACATCAACACACAATACTAGATAATATAAGGCTAACTACCCGGAATCATTAAAAATGGATTGTCAAAAATTTAAAACTTTTATTTAACACATCAACAAAACCAACTTATGCAACCATAACCAACAATACACATCTTACTATGATGTGTGATATGTGCAAACTTCAATAATATAAAAGAGTACAATACAATGTACAACAAAATCTCTACAATGAAATACCTGAATATGCTGTCGGGTAACAGACAATACAATAATCTGAGAAATGAAATATAAAAGTGTTAATCTACAACACTTGAGTATAAACCTGATATACAAACTGAATCCTAATCTAGATATACAAAGATAAGAATCGACTAAAGCAAAGTGCCGCAACAGTCCGCTACTGCCACAACTCCACGAATATACTGGATGGATGAACATCAATCGCGTCCTTGTGAAGGAACACCTAAAGTAATATAATATATACACATAGAGGGAGAAAATATAAATGGGTCAGAGCCCGAGTGGAAAACATTTTATAGCAAGTGCATTAAAATGCATAATAATTATAAATGCATTATTACATGATTAAGGGGGAATCGAACTCTCCATAATAATCTCCGTCACCTCTCAACTAAAGCGCGCAACTAAACGTATGCACGTGATCTCCAAATCTATGCCCAATTCTAATTAGGCAAAAGAATCTAACTTACCCCTTTTGAATTATTTAATTAAAACCATCTAACCTACCACCAAATCTACTCTTATCTACTCTTTAAAATTATATACGTTAACTTTAATGTTATAGTTATCTTTATATTTGTTCGTTTATTGAACATATGAAGTTTCATAATCATGCTCATAATAACATCATCACAATACATCAGCATTCTCTTCTACTCGACTTTCATATATTCTAGTTATGCCCTCATTTGGCATGTAAACATATATATAATTATATATGAGTTATTAGCATCAAGTGCTAAGGACTAAACTTCTCCTGAGTCTCAATACGGCACTGCGTTTTGTGCGTGGGACGTCTCGACGAGGCGAAATCCAAACAAGGAACCCCCCGTTACACTACTCCTGACAGTATTAATCCTCGAGATTCATTATGCCCTCAATGCATGATGCATGTAACCCAAGTTATTATTACTCCATTTTAATTCATTAATATTCCCAATTCTCAATAATACATGGCGTTTCATGCGTGGGACGTCTCGCCGAAGTGAAATTCAAACAAGGAACCCCCCCGTTACACTACTCCTGGCACTCTCGATTGTCGGGATAGGTGATATACATATAAGTATGAGCATTAAGGACTAACTTCTCCCCAATTTTCAACATTACACTGCGGTTCTTGCGTGGAACGCCTCTCTGAAGAAAAATCCAAACAAGGAACCCCCCGATACACTAATCCTAGCAATGTAGGTCGTTGAGGTCCATTATTCCCTCGATACCCAAGTGCAAGCGCAATCAACAATATAATAACCATCCAACCGAGCTATAACTCGAGGACGGGGGCTCACATTCTATCATCTTCCAGTTTCCCATACCTCGTAGAAAACTGGGGCCACCTGGTGGGGTTCAACAGCACCCACCTCGTGATCAACTCACGCACACAACGTCCCGAGAAGCGGTCATAGCTCCTAACCGGCAGGTGAGAACGACACATACCCATGACTTCTCACCCCCAAAATAAATAATGTATATCATATAATAATCACATGGACGACTATGACCTGGGGAATATCCACACCCTGCTCTTTGAGCTAGGATGCTCACCCTCAACGCACGCAACTTCCCAATGATAGCAAGGAGGGGGTATGCTTCACTATATGTATATATACCATCATATAAGGTATACATACATCACCACACAATATAAAGATATACCATCATATAAGGTATACCTGTCACATCATTTTCATATTTATAATACGCTCTTAGGCGCAATAGAATTAATGTCATTGTTTAGTATATTTCCCTCTTGATATACTAATCGTCATTTCTCACACATCTTCCCCACTTAGTATACACTCTACTATTTCTCACTTGAAGCTCACATGTCGCTTCTAATTATGAATTGTCTCTCAATTCTATTTAAGTTAAGGATATTCTTTATCCTAATGCACCTCAATTAGCATTTCTCATTGTGTGAGACATCTCCCAAACCAATCATCAGTAAGGATATTTCTATATCCGTATGCACATCAATTAATATTTATAATTCTCCATCCATAATAGGGTTCAATTCATTTTATGAACCTTTAAAGTTATCACATTTGGGATTGGATCCTAAGATACGGTATCTCTAAGTTATTCTCATTATTTCATATGAATTTAATTATTATCTCTGACTAGAATCTCCAATTGAGGTGGGCTTCCCCACTTAGAATATACAAAAATATCTAATCGGTATTCCTCAAATTTAGTCAATATGACTCCAATAATTTCTTATAAGGGAAACTCTCTAAACGTCTCCAAAACATACTCCAAATAACTCCTATAGAGGTTCCCAATCAATAATCTCGAACAGAATGGAATGAAATTCTCCCGACAAAAACATTCCCCCAAAAGCCCTATTTTCGAATCGATTCGGGCCAATTCCGAATCGATTCGGCCTCCAAGGCGAATTGATTCGGCCTCCAAGGCGAATCGATTCGGGTCATCAGACCTGGGACTCTGTCTCAGGCCGAATCGATTCGATCACTCAGACCTGGGCACCTGCATATTTCCGAATCGATTCGGCTAGGGGCTGAATCGATTCGGCCTACCTGGAGGCTCGAAAATGGCTACTTTTTAAGTAAGCCAAGAATCCTAAAATTTGTTTTAATCATTTTCTCTCCATTTCTCTTCAACCCAATCACATATATATCATTAATATTCATCCTAGAATACATATAAACTAATTTCTAGCCTCAAATCAAAGATCTACATATCAAATCTAAGATTATACCCAAAAGTTATGTTTTGATAAACTAAACCTAAAACCCAAAGATTTAATCCACAAATCATGCAGTAAATGGTACACAACAATTATTTAGCAAGTTTAATCACTTGCCTCGGGTTCGTAGGGTCTGATTCGTCCTCGAGATCGCGTAGATGCCGAAAATCTCCACTCTCTCTCTCTTTTCTCCTTCTTTCTTCTTCTCTTTCTTTCTTTCTATTTCTCTTTCTCTCTGTGGAGAATTGTTTCTCCCGTAAGCTTTTAAGCCCTAATTGCCAAGATACACATCTTTTAATGATAATACACACTTTAAATGACTCGGAAACTTTAATTCGAGTCAAACATACCTAAAATATTTCGGAACCTAAATAGACCCCAAGTACAGTCATTTCGACTTTCTCGACCCTTCCGGACACAACTACACCCTCAGAATTGCCTTTTGATACACTTCCTAACAACTTCAAATTTTGGCCTCAATTGCCAATTTAATTATTCTCCAATAAAATAATATTTATTTCTCCTAAAATAAATAAATCATCGTCTCCAAGACCTCGGGTTGTTACAAACTTCCCCACTTACAAAAATTTTATCCTCGAAATTTTATCTAAGCCTAATCCTCCAAAGCTCAACTAGTTCTACTACACCCATCCTCACTAATCCTATCTCCAAACTAGGGAGCCCATACACCCTTTATATTTGAGTTATCGCTCGTACCAATCATGATGAGGCTTCATTTGCCTCCAAAACTCCACAATTCCATAGATATATAAAGTATACTAGCCTATTAATAGTGTAAAAAAATTTGAATGGTCCAAAGAAATAACTCCTCTCAATTCCTGACATTCGCCACTTTCGTGCGGGGGACGTTTCGCAAAAGCGAAATCCAAACAAGGAACCCTCCCAATACACTACTATGCAGCGACATCGGTGATTGAGAGTTTGTTAAATCCGGACTAGAGTTTGAAAGAAATGATTTTATGAAAATTATTTTGAAATGGCCCAAAGGCCGATAAAAGTTTTATTTTAAAAACAATTTATTTTACACAATCTTCATATAAAATGCCTTATGTCCAACACCAGGTCTTAACAATCATCATATATATAACAATATGTAGCTCATAAAAATTAGCATAATTATGAGCAAAACTATCCTGCATCCCAACAATCCACATCTTTAAACTCTTATCAGAATTAACATCTTACATCATTTTAATATATTGCCATTTACAAGGCTCATCCATATCTGGAATACAACAATTATATAAGTCTAACATGACTATATAAAAAGAAGTAGCTTTATCATTACTACTTATCACACCATAATCATTCTTACATTCACCACAAGGTTTATAGCTCTTTTTGAGCGCATTACAAAATTATCTAGTCTTACAAAAGATAATAACATAAGAGCCTAACTTGCTCAAAATTTCCCTTAGGGTCATTACATACATAATAGGGCTATAGCACTACCCTTTCATAAATATCTCCCATACGATATTCCCAAAACTTCATATAGTAATTATCCTATTAATAAAGGAAAATAACTTACATTACCCATCTCTAGTCCGATTGCCCTTCCTCATCAATGGGCTCCCACACGTAGTCCCCCGGTCTAAAATGACCTCGAATCTGTTGTAGGGGTTGTACTTCCAAAATTTCATCAAAATGTGGTCCTTTACCTCTTTTCGGACAGTCTCTCTTTTTATGACCTATTTCTTTACAAAAGAAACACTTACCCACAAATCTTTTCAGCCCACTCGCATTACTGGCACTCTCTTCGCCAAACTTACTTGATGAACTCGAATCTCCAAAGTTCTTACTCTCTTGCGAACGAAGGCGATATTCATGACACTTTAGTAGTGCCGCATTCACTACCTCGGCGAAAGTCGCTAACGTAGGACTCTCTAACAAATGTTGCCGGATTTTCCAATCTAATCCTCGAACAAACTTCGATATACACTTCTCTTCCGTATTTACCTCATCAGGTACTAATTTCGTCCATCTTGAAAAATCTTCCTCATATTCTGCCACCGTTCTATTACCCTAAAAAATCTTCATATTCCTAGTCGGGGAAGGAAAATACCTTCGATCAAAAAGTTCCCAAAATTTTGTTATAGTTAGAGTATCTCTCTGTTCAGATGTGGTGACAGACTCCCACCATTGAAGAGCTGCACCCGATAACTTAAAGGTGGTTAAAAATTGTTTCTTCACCTCACTACACTCAACCATACGGAGGTGCCTCTGCATACTATTCTTCCATTGACTTGCAGCCATTGCATCAACTCCCCCTGCAAACTCAGGAGGATGCCCCTTACTAAAATCTTCCTTCACTCTCTCCCATAAAGACAATCCTAAATGGGGTTAGGCTGCTCAAATGGCAGATTACCGCGCCATCGTGGAAAAGGCAGCAGTTACTGCTTGTGCCATAATATTGGCAACTTTATCTGTAGTCATGTTCCTATGAGGCATTTGGGGGTGCACATTTTCAGCCCCTTTGTTTGCCCTGAGTGAACGACCTCTTTTCGAAGGCATCCGAAACAAGAACAATTGTATCAGAATGCCTTTTAAATATTTTCATATCGCAGAAGAAATATGGACGTAAGAATGCAATTGTCCTAACAATAAGGCTCTACATCAAGAACGCTTACGGAAGATCGTAGTAACTCACACAGATCCTAAAAACACTAGAACCTGATGCTCTGATACCATCTGTGACAACCAGTTGAAAATAATAACGGGTGGCCAGCCCTATACTACATTAAATCAGGTTTCTCAGATGGCACAGTCTCAACATCAACACACAATACTAAATAATATTAGGCTAACTACCCGGAATCATTAAAAGTGGATTGTCAAAAATTTAAAACTTTTATTTAACACCACAACAAAACCAACTTATGCAACCATAACAAACAATACACATCTAACTATGATGTGTGATATGTGAAAACTCCAATAATATAAAAGAGTACAATACAATGTACAACAAAATCTCTACAATAAAATACCCGAATATGTTGTCGGGCAACAGACAATACAATAATCTGAGAAGTGAAATATAAAAGTGTTAATCTACAACACTTGAGTATAAACATGATATACAAACTGAATCCTAATCTAGATATACAACGATAGGAATCGACTAAAGCAAAGTGCCGCAACAGTCCTCTACTGCCACAACTCCACGAATATACTGGATGGATGAACATCAATGGCGTCCTTGCAGAGGGACACCTAAAGAAATATAATATATACACGTGGAGGGAGAAAATATAAACGGGTTAGAGCCCGAGTGGTAAACATTTTATAGCAAGTGCATTAAAATGCATAGTAATTATAAATGCATTATTACATGATTAAGGTGGAATCGAACTCTCCATAATAATCTCCCTCACCTCTCAACTAAAGCGCGCAACTAAATGTATGCACGTGATCTCCAAATCTATGCCCAATTCTAATTAGGCAAAAGAATCTAACTTACCCCTTTTGAATTATTTAATTAAAACCATCTAACCTACCACCAAATCTACTCTTATCTACTCTTTAAAATTATATACGTTAACTTTAATGTTATAGTTATCTTTATATTTGTTCATTTATTGAACATAAAAAGTTTCATAATCATCCTCATAATAACATCATCACAATACATCAACATTCTCTTCTACTAGAATTTCATATATTCTTGTTATGACCTCATTTGGCATGTAAATATATATATAATTATATATGAGCTATTAGCATTAAGTGCTAAAGACTAAACGTCTCCCGATTCTCAATACGGCACTGCGTTTCGTGCGTGGGACGTCTCGCCGAGGCGAAATCCAAACAAGGAACCCCCCGTTACACTACTCCTAACAGTATTGATCCTCGAGATTCATTATACCCTCAATGCATGATGCATGTAATCCAAGTTATTATTACTCCATTTTAATTAATTAATATTCCCAATTCTCAATAGTACACGGCGTTTCATGCGTGGGACGTCTCGCCGAAGTGAAATCCAAACAAGGAACCCCCCCGTTACACTACTCCTGGCACTGTCGATTGTCGGGATAGGTGATATACATATAAGTATGAGTGATGATACGAGAAATCGCCCACTAGTCACTCTCGTATCAACAAGTCAATGTGTGAAATATGTAATGAATAAACCAAGCAAGTAAATAGAGAGAAGACAAGATATAGAGTGGTTCAGCCTTTAAAATAGGCCTACGTCCAGTGTGTTGCTCCGTTCTCATTATATGGTTGCATTGTACAATATAATCATGCCTAAAGAGGCGTACAAGTATGAGAATAAAGGAGAGTACATGACAGTATTGAGGATTCCGGTGTGCCGGGGAGGTGGCTGTGATGTAGATTCGTGGCCTCCAAGGCGTATGTTGAGGTTGTATAGAGAGAATCTGTATCATAGAACCTGCCCCGGGCGTGTCTGGAATCGATCCAACCTCTTTATCTTGAGGTGTTGTCCTCTATTTATAAGAGGTATGTGTGTCGTGTCACGTGCCCTGAGCACATGACGTATATCAAGTCTGGAGTAGTTGTGAATGAGGGGGATGCAGCTTGTAAGGCAAGTAGTGTTGAACCTGTGGCGCTGGAGGCAAAGATGCCGCGCACTGTGCCGAGTAGTGCCACGGCTGCTTCTTGGGGAATAATTACTAGGTGCTACGCTCTATAATAGACAGGGTCGCACCCCGTGCCAGCTATCTCCGTGGCGTCTTGATAGAGGTCGCGCCCTTTGATGAGGTGGGTTGCTCCCTGTATCCTACAGGGCCTCGGTCTGTAATTCTGTAGGGCCGCGGCATCTTAGCATTTGTATTGTAGAATACTATTTGCAGTAGGGTGATATATTTGTATTATCAATAAGCCCCCAAGTCGTAGTGCCAAGAGGTAGCGATTTTGGGGCTGCGGCTGAATTATGTGACTGCTGCGGAGACTGTGAGGTGAAGTCTTATCTTCCCATGCCCCTATATAAGTGGGATCTAGCCGTGTCGTGGCCTGTTTGAGTCCAGGCGAAGACCTAGTACTTTAGGAAGTTCTGCGGCCTATTTGATACTAGGTGGCGGACAAGTACTTCAGAATGTGCATCTGTTTAGGTGCCGCGGTGCCTCCAAAGCGACGATTCATCTTCCGCGCTCTATTAGATAAATTATTTCTGGCCGTGGACTTCATCACGTTTCCAAAACTTTGAGAGCAAATCGAGAGCGAATTATGTTCCTCCTTTCTCTTGCATATTCCGGCAACCTTCCGAGGCTGTGTGTGGTGGTGCAAGGCGGTTTGAAGCTGAGCATTACAAGTTTATTCATTTCCAGGTAATTTTTCAATCACTCACCTTTTTAAATAGCTTTCAAAGTTCATTGTTTTTCTTTAAGTACACGAACACATGAATTCTTCCCTTTCGATATGATGACTTGCATTTTCTTGGATTATTTGATAGAAATCTAGGGTTTTGTTTGAATAATTTGCTCTTTCCCTCATATGCTACACATGACCCCTGATCTTCCAAACGCCATGAAAATTATATAGTCGTTCTTTCTATTCATAAACAAACTCTTCATATTCTGTGAATTTGATTCTAAAAACGATTAAACGTAAGATACCCAACTGTTTAAGAGAGAGGCCGCCGCATGATAGGATTTTAATAATCCATTCCGCATAACTGTTTTGTTCCATATTTGCGTCATAGCGCGCCAAATGGCCGCGATCCCTTAAATTATCATTCACGGCACTTTGATGCATACCAACGTATTCTGCCGCGGTTGTATAGTCTTTTTAGGCTCTGAGTAACCACTCTTGTAGTTTTGAATAGCCTTCAAACTTTTATGAACCTAATACACATCCATGTTAAATAACTGTATTTGCTACTAGAATCCCTTGAATCGACTTAGCCATTTTAGGATAACCGTGGCCAAGAATATCTTAAATCAATTTGAGCCTGTATCCGCGGCAGTATATGGTCCCCTGCTGATGAAGTAGATGGCTGCGGCTAGTAGGGCCAGATGATGACTCCTTGTGTTTAAGTAGTAGAGTTTGAACAAATTTTTACTTTTTATAAATAATCCTTTCGCGGCTTCTTGAAGTTTTTTCCAAACCATTCTGGCTGCGGAGCCTAATTGCGAACTCTGCTTTTCAGGTACTGCTGCAGCCATATGAGCTTTGACCCAGACGAGTTCCTGAGAGGCTTTTGGGAAAAGGACTTTGGAACCTTCTCCCTGAACTCACTTATGTGCCCCCTCTAAGATCAATGGGTCCTTGCAAACTAAAGGATTGTCCAAACTCCCTGATACTTGATTGAGACTCCGCGGACTCTGCATATGGGAAGAATTTTCAATCCAAGCCGATGGAAGAAGAAACCAACTCAAGTAATCATCCAATGGGAGCAGGACATGATGCCACGAAAGTTAGAAGTAACCCAGCTGGAACATCTGGGAGGGCTGACAGACCCTTAGTTGCACTTGATATCCGCAGCGCCATGACCCAAGACTGGGTTGAGCAGGTGGCTGAGGCCTTTGAATTTCTATAAAATTTGATGTGCTCGGCTCCTACCGCGAACCAAAGACCTTGCACGCTTTTGGCCGATGGAGTTTGCTTCCCACTCCATGACTTTATTTACGGGCTGCGACTGCCTGTTCCCGTTCCCATCCGTCGCCTTTTTTAGACAATGAAACTGGCCCCAGCCCAGTTAGATCCTAATGGTTGGAGAGACATTCTTGTCACGGTTGTCCTTTGGGAGAACTTATTCAAAAAGGACATCACTCCCAAGGAATTCTTTCACTTCTATCGCCCAAAGGAGAACTCAGTGAAGTTCGCGGGGTACTATTACTTCTCTGTCCGCGGCAGGGACGAGACCCTTTACACTGGGAGGTCGACCAGTGTGAAGAACTGGAAGGGGAAATATTTTTACATCTTCGACGACGGCTGGGAGATTCACTCCGAGGAGAATGAGAGGGAAAGGTCATATAGAATGCCGTGGCAATGGGGGTCTCCCTCTAAATTAGGTACTAAGACTATTGTCGCGTCCTTTCATCATATTTTGCATATTAACTTCCACTAACCTTTACATTTACATTGTCTTTTCTGCTGCTCTTGACAATTTTCATTTGAACAAGCGGCAGGAAAAGAGAGTTGCTGAGGCCACGGCAGTTCCTGCTGAAAATAAAAAGTTCAGCACACTTATTACATCAGCGACCATATTTGAAGCAAGATTTTTCCCCAATAAATCCATTCCTCAACAGATGGGTGCGGAAGGTAATTCACCTCGCCATGATTTTTATTCCGCGGTTATTTATGCTCTTAAATTTCTTTCCCAATATTTGCTTCTGCTTTTTCAGGTGAGGAAGTTGACAGGGAATTGTTGGTCGCGTAATTGGCGGAAATGGACGAGGATGCAATCGTCCTAAATAACACTACACGGAGCAGAAAGTGAAAAAGGTCCAAAGCCAAGGCGCCTGCCGCGACCCATTCCTCATAACAAAATAAAACTCCTACCGCCGGTCATTCCACAGATAAGAATACAACTCTTATCGCGGAAAAAATGGAAAACGTTGATAACCCCCCGCAGGAAGAATTTGATGATGGCAAAGGGGAAAACTTGGCCACGACGGGCTTGATGTCAACTGATGCGCCCCATCATTCAGCATCTCCGCCGCCGCCACCTGTGGTGGCCATAAATGCAAACCTGTCACCTCCCCAGTTCCACGGCGAAGCTGGTCCTGACGATAAACCGCGGCCCCAATTGAGACAGCCTGACCCAGAGTCCTCATGAGACACTACTGCAAAGGTTGCGCGCAGAATGAAAAGAATTATTGATGCCGCGGACCTGGACAAGTTGGTGGGTGTAGACTACGATGATTTGGAGGACTGTAGTCTCCATAGCCTTCTGAGGGTAAGTTCCATCCTCCTTTAATTTTGCTACTTACTTTTTTGAATCCCATACTTTGCTTCTAACTTGATTTATTTCAGGTCGCGAATGTTATGGTGGCCCTGAAGAGGAAGTATGAAGCCCTTTATAAGCTGAAAGAGGCTACAGATAGGGTGCATACTTCTGACTTGGAAGTTGCTCGGACCTCATCTTTTGAAGCTGGCAAGAAGTCTTCTGCCGCGGCGCTTCAGGAAGCCTACATGGACCTAGAGAAAGCGAACAAGGCGAGGGAGGAAGTGGAAGAGAACTTCAAACAAGCCACGGAATCCCTTAAAACCTACCAGGCCCAGACTGCGAAAGCTTCCCGTGTCATGAAGATTCCAAGTAGTAAGATCGCCCTTCTTGAGGAGAAGTACGAAGAGCTAGAGGCGAAGTCTGCTCAAGAAGCCCAAAAGCATGCCGTGGAAATTCAAAAGATGGAGGCTGATCATGGGGACGCCTTCCAGTTGGCCATAGACCACGCCGTGGAGTCATTCAAAAGCTCCTAGGACTTTTTCCTCATCAACCACATGGCTTACCTCCGCGGCTATCAAGAGCTTCAGCAGAGATTCATAAAAAACTTCCCTGAGATGAAGGATTTGGTCCTTGCCTGGAAACTCAGTGATGCAGAGCATCAAGAATGCATTACTGAGCTTAAGGCTGCGGCCGAGGAAAAAGCGAGGTTAAGGGACGAAGCTGAAGTAGAAGCCGTGGATGGAGAAATTGAGACAGCCGCAGAAGGCGAGGAGGGTGATGAACATGATGACGCGTCTTCTTAAACTTGTAATCATAGTTTCTGAACTGATTATTAATATAGGGTTGTGTCCCTCCTTCTACTTTATTTCTGTTGTGGCTGCGGCCTTCTTTTCTGTAATCTGTTAATATTAAGGCTACGACCATATTTACTGCTTTGTACATATTTGATTGCTTGCAACTCTTTGCTCTTTTACTTTGCTTGCTTTAATGAATGGTTGAACATGCTTGCCTATTATATTTGAAAATGCATTTTTGATTGGATGAACATAATATTTGTAGCCCACGGATAGCATGCGATTCCTTCATAGGATGATCATTTTTGATGTCCGCGTCCACATAAATAGTGCTACGGCACCTTCAAAAGTACAGACCATAGGCCGTGATGTTTCATATGGCTGCTGCATGCGGGCCGCGTCCCTTTCTTAGGCCGCGTCCTGCAAACGATTTCACTTGATGGCCGCGAACGTACTTGCAAGGCTGCGGCACTCTGAGTACATTTATCTTCATAGGTTGCTTTCATTGCACTTGGTTGCCTGAACGGCTTAGCTATTGCTTCCCATAACCAATATGGAACATGTAGAGAAGGCCTTTATTTTAGTGATTCAAGATGTCAATGCCTCAACACTTTCATGAATGAATGGATCCTAGCCACCTGCAACACATTTCTGGTCCTTGTATCTGAACAACGTGCCTCTGTAGACATGCATGGTATTTTCAAGCCTTCCCAGGCCGGGTTATGTTATTAAGCCACCCACAATTATCAGGTAGGATATTTTCTAGCCTCCTCAGGCTGAGTTATATTATTAAGCCACCCACAGCTAATATACGGGATACTAATAAGCCTCCCTAGGCTGGATTATGTTATTAAGCCACCCACAACTATCACATAGGATATTTTCAAGCCTCCTCAGGCTGGGTTATGTTATTAAGCCACCCATAGCTAATATATGGGATACTATTAAGCCTCCCCAGGATGGGTTATGTTATTAAGCCACCCACAACTATATATATATTTAAAGCCATCTCTGGTTAGATGTTACAAGTCTCTCGACTTAATGATGTATCTCGAAAGCTAAGAGCTGGCATGGGAAGCCCTTACGAGAGATGTTAAAGTCCAATCTTGCATAAATGCTTCCAATATTTGCTATCGCCTCTTTTCGAATGTCGTCAATTTTCGGACGATCAGGCGTCTTATCGGGCATCACTGCCCATTTTAGATATTATCATTCTCGAAATAACATATTGCCTTGGATCGGGATCTGTTTAAGACGAAAGTGGTCTTTTTGTGAGATGACAGATTATGAAAATGAGAATCAAAATATGACACTATAAAAGTGAACTTGATTTTATAACTATTCATATATATGACTTTGTAAGGATAACACAAAGTTTTAGTTTAAAGAAGCATAAGAGGAAGTTGTCATTGTAAAGCAGGGACAGATGGGATATAAGAGGTAAGCATGAAAAATGGGCATGTGGCCTGTGAGATAGGGCTGCATCCCCTAAACATCTTTGAGGAACCTCTGCAGCATCCCCTGCCCAATTAGCCTTTCAATTTCATCATTCAGAGCATAACATTACTCGGTGTCATGGCCATGGTCCTGGTGGAATTATCACTAGGTAGATTTGTTCCTCTTGTGGGGTGGAGCTCTCAGCTTTTCTGGCCACCTAAATAGCTTGTCCTCTTTGATGAACTCTAAGATCTCTTCAATCGGGAAGCTCAATGGAGTATAGGCCCCCGATTTCTTCTCTGCCTTCTCCACTCTCCTTTTTTGGCTCCTGCTGACTGCTTTCGCGGCCATCTCCTCTTGAAATGCCGCGGCATCAAAGAATGCTCGTACTTTTTTCATGGTTACCGCATCCACATTGGGAGAGGTCGCGACCTCTAGCATTAGGACCCTCTGAGTCAGATAGTTGACCTGGGTCTGAAGTGAGGCATGGCTGTCATAGAGATGGTTGAGGTGATTGTACAGCTGCACAATCTCATTTTTGACTTCTGCGCTCTGCCTGGATTCTCCTTCCATTTATGCTTCTGTTAGTCTTTATAAAGTATATAGAATCTGAGACAAAACTAACAGAAGTGAGTAATCACTGATTTTTTGGGAAGCAGCATTTGAACTGTTTCATGCTATGCTGACGAGGCCGCGGCCAGTATGGCACAAAAGTGCACTGCCGCAGCCCTTGAATGGTATTCACCAAGGTTGATCTGAAGTCCACTCAAGTCCTTCCCCCGGTGGTTGAGCTATTGTAATAGGTCCGTACCAATAGAGGCCGCGGTATTTGAGTCTGTTGAATTGACATGCCGCACCCCTATCTAGGCAGAGAGAAAAAATCCCAAGACAAGAACCCAGAAACTAAGGTCTTCTCCTCCAACATGTGAAGAGTACCCACTAGGGTCTATCGATGAGAGAATACCTTTGCGGTGCACATAACGACACGATTTCAATGATAAGCCCTAGATCATAGGTCGATAACAACAAAAGGGGAGTAAATATAACCCTTCCCTAATCATTCATCTTTTCAGGACTAAAGTCCACCATGCTTTCAGCATTATTTAGATGAAATGATATCACAGGGGTATGTAAAACAGATCTAAAGACATAAAATGGAGACTTGAGAGCAGATTTGAAGGTATGAAATACCCACTTAAGGGTGTAAGTATAAAATAGATCTCAATAACCAAAATTTACTCATGCGATGATGATCTAGAGGATCCCCATGAATAGAATAAGGTGTTTAAGAACTCAAATATACAGAGAAACAAGATTGAAATATCTCGTTCCCACAGACGGTGCCAGATTGATGATACGAGAAATCGCCCACTAGTCGGTCTCGTATCAATAAGTCAATGTGTGAAATATGTAATGAATAAACCAAGCAAGTAAATAGAGAGAAGACAAGATATAGAGTGGTTCAACCTTTAAAATAGGTCTACGCCCACTTTGTTTCTCCGTTCTCATTATATGGTTGCATTGTACAATATAATCATGCCTAAAGAGGCGTACAAGTATGAGAATAAAGGAGAGTACATGACAGTATTGAGGATTCCGGTGTGCCGGGGAGGTGGCTATGATGTAGATTCGTGGTCTCCAAGGCATATGTTGAGGTTGTGTAGAGAGAATCTGTATTGTAGAACTTGCCCCGAGCGTGTCTGGAATCGATCCAACCTCTTTATCTCGAGGTGTGGTCCTCTATTTATAATAGGTATGTGTGCCATGTCACGTGCCCGGAGCACATGACGTATATCAAGTCTGGAGTAGTTGCTAATGAGGGGGATGCGCCCTGCAAGGCAAGCAGTGTTGAACCTGTGGCACTGGAGGCAAAGATGTCGTGCCCTGTACCGAGTAGTGCCGTTTCTGCTTCTTGGAGAATAATTACTAAGTGCCGCGCTCTATAATAGACAGGTCCGTACCCCGTGCCAGACATCTCTGTGGCGTCTTGATAGATGTCGTGCCCTTTTATGAGGTGGGCCTCTCCTTGTACCCTACAGGGCCGCGACCTATATTTCTGTAGGGCCGCGGCATCTTAGCATTTGTATTGTAGAATACTATCTGCGGTAGGGTGCTATATTTGTATTATCAATGAGCATTAAGGACTAACTTATCCCCAATTTCCAATATTGCACTGCGTTTCGTGCGTGGGATGTCTCGTCGAAGCGAAATCCAAACAAGGAACCCCCCCGATACTCTAATCCTGGCAATGTAGATCGTTGAGGTCCATTACGCCCTCGATACCCAAGTACAAGCACAGTCAACAATATAATAACCATCCAACCGAGCTATAACTCGAGGACGCAGGCTCACATGCTATCATCTTCCAGTTTCCCATACCTCGTAGCAAACCGGGGCCACCTGGTGGGGTTCAATGGCACCCAGCTTGTGATCAACTCACGCACACAACGTCCCGGGAAGTGGTCATAGCTCCTAACCGGCAGGTGAGAACGACACATACCCATGACTTCTCATCCCCAAAATAAATAATGTATATCATATAATAATCACATGGATGACTATGACCTTGGGAATATCCACACCCTGCTCTTTGAGACAGGAGTCTCACCCTCAACGCACACAACTTCCCAATGATAGCAAGGAGGGGGTATGCTTCACTATATGTATATATACCATCATATAAGGTATACATACATCACCACATAATATAAAGATATACCATCATATAAGGTATACCTATTACATCATTTTCATATTTATAATATGCTCTTAGGCGCAATAGAATTAATGTCATTGTTTAGTATATTTCCCTCTTGATATACTAATCGTCATTTCTCACACATCTTCCCCACTTAGTATACACTATAATATTTCTCGCTTGAAGCTCACATGTCGCTTCTAATTATGAATTGCCTCTCAATTCTATTTAAGTTAAGAATATTCTTTATCCTAATGCACCTCAATTAGCATTTCTCATTGTGTGAGACATCTCCCAAACCAATCATTAGTAAGGATATTTCTATATCCGTATGCACATCAATTATCATTTATAATTCTCCATCCATAATAGGGTTCAATTCATTTTATGAACCTTTAAAGTTATCCCATTTGGGATTGTATCCTAAGATCCGATATCTCTAAGTTATTCTCATTCTTTCATATGAATTTAAATATTATCTCTAACTAGAATCTCCATTTGAGGTGGGCTTCCCCACTTAGAATATACAAAAATACCTAATCGGTATTCCTCAAATTTTGTCAATATGATTCCAATAATTTCTTATAAGGGAAACTCTCTAAAAGTCTCCAAAATATACTCCAAATAACTCCTATAGAGGTTCCCAATCAATAACCTCGAACAAAACGGAATGAAATTCTCCCTAGAAAAACATTCCCTCAAAAGCCCTGTTTCCGAATCGATTCGGGCCAATTCCGAATCGATTCGGCCCAGCGAATCAATTCGGCCTCCAAGGAGAATCGATTCGGGTCATCAGACATGGGACTCTATCTCAGGCAGAATCGATTCAGCTAGGGTCCGAATCGATTCGGTCAATCAGATCTGGGCACCTGCATATTTTCGAATCGATTCGGCTAGGGGGCCGAATCGATTCGGCCTACCTGGAGGCTCGAAAATGGCTACTTTTTAAGTAAGCCAAGAATCCCAAAATTTTTTTTAATCATTTTCTCTCCATTTCTCTTCAACCCAATCACACATATATCATTAATATTCATCCTAGAATACATATAAACTAATTTCTAGCCTCAAATCAAAGATCTACATATCAAATCTAAGATTATACCCACAAGTTAGGTTTTGATAAACTATACCTAAAACCCAAAGACAAATCATGCAATAAATGGTACACAATAATTATTTAGCAAGTTTAATCACTTGCCTCGGGTTCGTAGGGTCTGATTCGTCCTCGAGATCGCGTAGATGCAGAAAATCTCCACTTTCTCTCTCTTTTCTCCTTCTTTCTCTTCTCTCTTTCTTTCTTTCTATTTCTCTTTCTCTCTTTGGAGAATTGTTTCTCCCGTAGGCTTTTAAGCCCTAATTCCCAAGATACACATCTTTAAATGATAATACACACTTTAAATGGCTCGGTAACTTTCATTCGAGTCAAACGTACCTAAAATTTTTTAAAATATAAATAGACCCCAAGTACAGTCATTTCGACTTTCTCGGCCCTCCCGGACACAACTACACCCTCATAATCACGTTTCGACACACTTCCTAACAACTTCAAATTTTGACCTCAATTGCCAATTTAATTATTCTCCAATAAAATAATATTTATTTCTCCCAAAATAAATAAATCATCGTCTCCAAGACCTCGGGTTGTTACAATAGTGGTTGCTCAAATTTTTCATTATTGGAAATTATATATTTCTCCATTTTTGTGTTTTAATAAATACACCAGTCGTCTTATCTTATTTGGTTATCATAAAACTTTCGGTATATACCAAATATTGTTATGACTGTTATAGTTATGGTTAAGGTTTTGATATTAATATTTTTTATATTAGATTAGGTGTCCATTAAAGTGTCTTAATCTATATTTATAAATATTAAATTACTATGTATAAATTTTCCTGCATTGAGTCCAAATATAATGGTGAATGTGAGATTGTTGATTCAATGATGATGTAGCTTGTTCACTGTACCGAAGGAGAATTTCTATTATCAAATGAATATTAATGAGAAATACAATATTTGGGCATGCCTTAAGGTTTTCATCTCAGTATTTATATCATGATTAGGTTACGATTCCACCAAAGTAGTCTAATCTAATATATTATAAATGCTGAATTTTGTGATAACATTCAAATACTATGTTTTGGTTGCTCCAAAGAGTCCAAATATGATTTTGAGGGTTTGAATAATTAATGATTTCATTATGATTAAGCCATTGTGATTTAGTTTCTCCAAATAGTTCGGTTACAATGGTGAAGTCAATATTAAGGGGAATATGTTTGTTTATGAAGGTTGGTATCGGTTGCTACAAAGAGTCCATAACCTTCCTTAATTTATAATATGTTGAAAATATTAGTGATTTTTGAAATTATTATACAATTCATAGAATAATTTAATATTCATATAATGGATAGTTTGGTAGCCACTAAAGTGATCCAAAAAGAATGCTTGTGAATATTAAATTTAAAGATAAAAGTCGTAGTAATAACTTATTATGCTTATATATATGAAGATATTAATGGAGTATATTTGATTTATTTTGTCAATCAAGATAATTTCCCAAGGGAAATTTATTTTGAGCAAATGAAATAAATATTAAGAGATTATGCAATTAGGTGGTGAAAAGTTATCCTAGATAGCATGTTCATTTTAATTACATAATATGGTACCCAATAAAGTCATATATATAAATATTCAAAGTAATTACGAAAGAATGTCCACATTTATAAAATGTTATTAATGTACGTGTTGTCAACTCATAGCATTAATGTAGTGACCTATTTATTTAATTAATTTTATATTACTTTATTTCTCTAAAACTGCATGTTTTATCCCTTTAATGTTCTTGAAACTCACTTCTTAGAATGGAATAAAGAAGCTAAGGTTCACTTAAAATTGTTAAATCGTTATAATTCAGTTTTACTTGAGGATCCCACTATTAATGAATTAGTGCGTGAAACTCTTTCAAATCCATGAAGAATTATTAAACGTATTAAGCATAGAGTTTATGCAAAATCTCATAATGCTAGATATTAAAATGAGTACCCATTATATAACATACATACTTTAAGCTTTTTATGTGAATTATAATATATCATTCAATATGAATGAAATAATTTGTTTTATTTTTCAAAAACTAGAGTGCTACGAAACATAGTTCTAAATCGATATGAGGATGGTTACAAGACAAACCATAAAACAAACGATAAATTATTGGATTCCTTTTCTTATGTTTTTTTGGAATCATTTCAAAACCCCTCAGTGGCCTTTCAAAATACTTTTTTCGAGTACATAAAACATCTTTACGTTTATATGAGAATATATTTGCCTTAATTATGATATTCTCATTTCTGGTTTGTACAATTATTTTTATGAAACTTTTACAAGAAAAATGATTCGGATCCTATATCATAATGTTAAACTTCAAATTAGCTTTTCGATGTTGTGGCTCTTTTAAATCTAGACTCACTTTGATGATATAATATATTAGATTGTCTATGGATTTTCACTTATGAATCTTCACACACGCGTTTGAGCTCTTAAGGTTTTACAATTTTAAAATGATCTATGTGGACCAAGTGGGAGATTATAGTCCTTGGATAGTGGACCTACATAGATCATGTCATGATAAAATAACAAATCAAACGCAACAAGTTGATATCGCCACAGGATTTATTCACACAAAAATGAATGTATATGGTTAAAAGTGTGTTATATAAGTTCAATTTTACTTATCCATTTTGACACGTCCGCGTGATTGGGAATGTCTAGTACATGCTTAGATTTAGATTCCACTAAAAGAATTGGAATTTATAATTATGTCTACACTGGAAAGAGGGTACATTAATTCGTTTCGAAATCAAAAATATTAAATGTCAAAATCTTTAAAGAATGGTGAAATTAGTGGCAGTATCAAACAACCTAATGTGGTTATAAAAGAAGTTAATATACTCAAGTCCTTCCTTAAACATCCAAACTAATTTTTGGTTAGTGGATATGAATAGTTTTAAGAAACTCTTAAATGAGTTTGCTATTTTGACTGATTGTGAGATTTATCATAAGAATGTGAATTTGATAGAGGATCAAGAAAATATTCGATTTTGATAATCAACGATATAAAGCTAGACTTATGGTCAAAGTTTTCATTACGAATAGACAAATGAACATAAATAAGTATTTCCACCTTTATCTTGAATATTAAAATTTTATAGCTTTAGTACCTCCTTTTGATTAAGAGTTACATCTAGTGTGAAAACTTATGAGAGTTTAAGAAAAGAACAATAGAAGTTGAGAAATAACTATATAAACTTTGTCAGTTTCCCATTAATGGTATTTTAAGAATAATTTATGTATTTTGATTGAGTATAAATATACCTTGAAGTCAGTGGGAGTAGATTTATATATTTCTTAAATTTCTCTTAATAATGAATGATAGATTAGAGAAATAAAATAGTTTTAGAATATGAAGTAATGAGATGCTTAAAATATTATATGCTCACATTTATGATAATTGTTATCTGTTGATTAAGTAGGTTTGTGACCAATATTATGAAAAATTGAAAACATTTAAACATTGTATGTAGCATGTTTTGAGGCAACAAATTATGGATTATGGATGAGAAATTTTTATTTTGGGACTTGGAGTTGTCGACACTATTACCAAGTTACTGAAATATTATGATAATGTCGCTGCAATCTTCGTCAAGAAGAACTGATAGGTATTTTAAAGAACCTAGGCACATTAGGATAAAATACCTATACATGTACAAAGAAGTTGAGAAAAAAAAAGTGTCAGTTGAACACATAAATATAAGTGTTAACATAGCATATCCACTAATAAACGAGCTATCACCAAAGAACATTTATGAAACATGCTTAAGATATGAGTCTTGCATGTGGCCAATTAAGTATGAGCGTTAGTGGATTGTTTGGTGCGTATATTTTGGCACTATACTTGATATTGATTAAAGTGTATTCTAAACATTTCGATTTCTGTCTTGCAATATAGTTTACATGCATGTGAATTGATAAATGTGACAGAAGTAGTCTTTTATATAAGACATTATTGGACCATTATTGAATAACCCGATTATAGACCTTGTTGGATGAATTATGTAACAACCCTCGCTTTTGGGAGCCCATTTTATATTTATTTACTATGTTGAGTAGTTGCATATATAAATGCTGCATGCAGGTAAGTATTAATTTGATGAAATAAGTTAATTTTTACAAATAAGTTGCATGATACCATGTGTGTAAGTAGTTGTTACCATGTGGTGTTCTATTTTGTCATGAAAATTAACATGGCAATTTGAATTAAAATGGAACCGGAACTTAATTTGGCTTATAAAATCTCCAAATGATAATTTGAAGGGTGTAGTTAGTTCCGGGAGGTGCGAGACAGTCGAAATGTGTGCCATATTGTATTTTGAGATTTTGGGCACTTTTGACTGGTGTTGGCATAATGCGTATTAGAACTTAACTATTGCGGTATTTTTACTTAAAGGTGAGAGACCTTTTAACCTAAGCCACGTTTAGTCTTTCCCCCAAACCTTTCTTTTCTCTTATTTTCCCTAAGTGTTCTAGCCCTAAAAGTGAGAGATAGAGTGGAAGAAATTGGAAGAAAAGAGAGAGATCTTGAAGATTTGTGGTTTGATCTTGCTTTCTTCTTCAACCAAGCCTGATATTGAAGCTCCAAGGCAAGTTTTCTACTTGATATTGTATAGTTTAAGATGAATAATTAGTATGGGTAGATATGTATAGTTTTGATGTTGTATAATTGTGGTTTTGGTTGGATTTATGGGTATCAACATCTTTGGTAGAGATAGATTGTTGATTGAGGTAGAAAAATGTTGTTGGGAGCATTTATGATCTTCTGGTATCATTAAATGTAGTTGGATGATTTTGGTTTGTGATTGATTTTGGGGTTTAGAAGATATTAGGAAAAAGGGGGTCTAGGTCTGCAATGACCGGTCGACCGCGTATCTTAGACTGGTCGACCGGGTCTTCGGAGGAAGGCACACTGCTTTCTTTCAAAGGCATAAAAATAGGGCGCGGTCGACCGCGGTTCTTCCACAGGTCGACCGGTCCATCCGAAATGAACTTTCTGCTTTCTTTCAAAAGCTAAACTTTGAGACGCGGTCGACCGCGGTCTTAGGATCGGTCGACCGGTCCCCTGTTTTCTCAACCCATTTTCCCTACTTTTGTTTTTAATCTTTTTTTTTCCTAGGAACTTAGGACTCTTCTTGAATGAAGTAAACCTTGGATTTTATAGTCCTAGTTGAGTTGGTTGTCACCCTAGTGTTGAATGGGTTCACTTGGGGTTAAGTTAGGGGGAAGGGTTGTCCTAAGTGATGTTAAGGCATCACTTTTCGTTGTGCATCCTAATAAATATGGATGGGAATTGTAGGCCCATACTTGGAGACTTTAGGGGCTTAAATTGAGTTATATAGAACCTTATGATTGGGAAGTGAATATGATCCCTTGGAGATTTATTTGAGGCATAACCTAGGATGATAAATGAACTATCCTATGATAACGGTTTCAAACAAATGAAACATGTAAATGTAAATGAAAATGAAAAGTATGATTTTTTTATAGATTATGTTAATTTACTTAAACACACCTCTCTAAATGCTATCATAAGGGAAGCTCGCGCATGAGGTGATGTTCCTTGACTAGTGAATGCAGGGAGACTATAGTCCTCGGCCATATGCGGGTTTATTATATGTATTTTTCTGCGCTAGTGAGGTAATTCCGGGTGTGGTTATGACTCACTCACAGGCACATGGCCACTTCCCGACGTGCGTTAGGTACCCAGGCTGCCTTGTTTGATGGGCCCCTGGAAGATGATAGTCATTTAGGGGTGCGCCCAGTGGGGAAACTTGGAGGGGCGGTCTTAGAATCGTTATATGCATAAGAATATAGCTTTTCTAAATCTCAAGTGGGACTTGAGGGTTGTATAATTCCACTAAATGATATTATGACTATTAAATTCTTGCTAAGGAGTGGGAATTGGAATGAAATGAGAAGATAATGTTAGTATATTCCTGTTAAGGAACTGAAACTGGATTAAAGTGGAATTTGGGAAATACAAGCTTTTACCTTAGTTTTTAATTTAATCTTGCATAATTTCATCTTCTTGCATAGTCTCATTTAATCATGTCATTTTCAATTGTTTTCTTATGATCCATGCTTAGGTTGTTAGAGTGTCGATTTCTATACCCATGTTTTGCTATTCATATCTAGCATGCTTTTTGGTCATCTGGGAACTATATATAAATCGGGTCCTGACCCGTTCTTCTTCCTCTATGTTGTGCTTGTTATTGTATCCGCCCAGGTGCTCCTCCGCAAGGACGCCCGTGTTGATATTCCTACCCTTTTGCTTTTAAGGAGATGTATGAAATTGCGGATATTACAGGATGTTTTGTTAGACGCCGTCATTCTTTTGATATCTAGTTATGACCGGGTCTGTAACTCGGGCGAGTGGCCCAATCTTGTAATTGTGTAATGAATGTAAAACATAACATATAACTGTTGTGATTACTTTTGTGTAGCTGTGAACCGACAACATATTCGGTTCTTCTCTTTGTATATTGTGGTTTTAGATGTACATTAATTAAGTTTCCTTGAATTCCACTATTGTTCTAAAATGGGTTATTTAAATTGTTTTCTTAACTTAACTTTTAATTGCATAAATTGTTTTGACAACCCGTTTTCTGAATTATTGGGTGGTTTTCTCGGTTACTCTTACTATATTTGTGGTGCTGAGAATGATTTCCTTCCATGATTACCGTATATGTCGGAGTATCGGGCTGGCCACCCCTTATTTCGAAGTGCTGGTTGTCACAGATGGTATCAGAGCACTGGGTTCTAGAGTACTAGGATCTATGTGGACTTGTCACGATCTACCGTAGCGTTCTTTGATATAAAGCCTAATGATAAGATTGCTTTGCTGCTAAAATTGCGATCTTCTGTGAAATAGATTGTTGCGAATTGTATTCTAACACTATTGTCCCTTCTTCCCAGATGCCGCCTAAGAGAGGTCGCCCTACGAGACGCAATAGAGTTGTAGAAGAGGATGTTGGTCCTCCACCACCCCAAGGAACTTTTAATGCTGCGGACGTAGCCAATATCGTGGCTCATGCAGTTAAAGCTGCCATGACCGTAGTAACTCAACAGATGCCAACAGCTCAGCAACGGGCACAGGATGCTCAAGCACCTACGGGACCTTCTCCGTGGGAAAGAGTAAGGGAGTCCTTTTTAAAGGGCCATGCCCCAGAGTTTGACGGAGGTTCTGATGTTGTGCGAGCAAATCAATGGAAGAAGGACATGCAACGCCATTTACGAATGGTGGACTGTAGTGAGGAGAAGAAGCAAGTCCTTGCTACTTTCAAGTTGGTTGGGGCAGCGTTACATTGGTGGGAGTCAATGACTACGCCAGAACAGAGGGATACTATGTCCATTACTGATTTCTGGGTCTTGTACGACCGAAAATATTTTCCTCCCGCGATTCAGAGGGAGATGAGGAGGAAACTTCAAGATCTAGTTCAGGGAGAACGGTCGGTTGCCGAATACGAGGAGGAGTTTACCCGGCTTGCTAGTTTTGTGCCGGAAGAGGTAACCCTAGAGGAAAGGAAAGTCTCAAAAATCATGGGAGGCCTAAACTGGAGAATCCGGCAGCATTTGCTGGGTAATCCGGCTTTACAAACTTTTGGTGAAGTGATGAATGCTGCATTGCTTCATTGTCAGGAACATCGGTTGTTTATTCAGAATAGCAAGAAAGCTTCAGGAGTTGGGCAAGTAGGGAAGCCCGGGGTGAGTGTGAATGGAGGAGGAGACTTTCCTTCGTCCCAACCATCGGGTAATAAGCAACGAGATAGGGACTCCCAGCAAGGGGATGGATCGAAAAGGCAACGCTCTGGCTGGTTTAATGTTAGTGGAAATGCTAACAGGCAAGGTCAGGGTGTCGTACCACAGCAAGAGGGTCGAGGTGGCCAGGGAGGTAGGGGCCAACCAGGCTAAGGTTTTGGGCAGTTCAGAAATAACAGAGGTCGAGGTCAGGAGAATATGGTGGGGAAATGTTTCCAATGTGGAGAAGCTGGTCACTTTAAAAGAGATTGTCCTCAGGTGATTGGGGGACAACCTCCACGAGTTCCTCAACAGCCTTATGTGCAGTTCCCTCCACAAGCACCGAATCCAGTTGTCCCTCTGCAGCAGGGTCAACTACAGTATGGAAGAGTCTACCACATTCAGGATGCTATGCTTCCTCCTATTCAGCCAGCGCCGCCAGCTGTAGAGGGTAAGTTCCTTATTCAGGGACATATGGGTCGCGTTCTGTTTGATATGGGTGCGACGCATTCTTTTATTTCCAGAAGTTTTGCTCAGTCCACAGAGTTGATAAAATCTGCGGAAAGTACCTTTTCTAGTGTGGAGTCCTCTATGGGTGACGGTTCCCTTATTTTCTTTGTTTGTAAACATATAGGGATCACTCTTGGTAATTTGTGTTTTGAGGCCGACTTACTCATCCTAGACATGGTCGGGTATGATGTTATTTTGGGCATGGATTGGCTTGTTAAGTATCATACTATAGTAAATTGCTACGGGAAGAGTATAGTCTTCGCCGTTCCGGGACAAGATATGTTCCTGGTGGTTATGCCTCGTTTAGAGGGAGATTCTGGTACTTATTTATATTGTATTGCGGATGAGAATTCTCGGGATGTAGTTGTTCCCTTAGATTCTATTCCTGTTGTCCGAGATTTTGAGGACATTTTTCGGGAGATACCGGGTTTGCCTCCTAGTAGAGAAATTGAGTTTGTTATTGACTTAGCGCCGGGAACTCGACCGATTGCGAGAACTCCTTATCGTATGGCTCCTTTGGAAATGAGGGAGCTAAGAGATCAGATTCAGAAGTTGTTGGAATAGGGGTTTATCAGGCGTAGCACATCGCCGTGGGGTGCTCCTATGTTATTCGTGAAGAAAAGAGATGGTTCTCTCCGGTTGTGTGTTGACTATAGAGAGTTGAACAAGGTCACCATCCGGAAAAAATACCCTTTGCCTCGCATAGATGACTTGTTTGATCAGCTCAGGGGAGCGACCTACTTCTCTAAGATAGATTTGAGAACAGGGTATCACCAGTTGAGGATACGGGAGCAAGATGTATCCAAAACTTCTTTTCTGACGAGGTACGGGTCTTATGAGTTTTTGGTTATGCCTTTTGGGCTAACCAATGCCCCTGCAGTATTCATGGATCTTATGAATAGAGTATTTTGGGACTTCCTGGACCAAATTTGTCATTGTGTTTATTGATGACATCCTTGTGTATTCTCAAATGAAAGATGACCATGCTGCTCATTTGGGGTTGGTCCTGCAAAGATTGAGGGATCACAAATTATATGCTAAATTTGAGAAGTGTGGTTTTTGGTTGCGGGAAGTGCAATTTTTGGGTCACGTTGTTTCTTCGCAAGGTATATTGGTGGACCCAAGTAAAGTTGTTGCGGTGAGGGAGTGGGGTCAGCCCACGACGCCTACCGAGATACGCAGTTTTCTGGGTTTGGCGGGCTATTACCGCCGATTTATTAAGGGATTTTCTAAGATTGCTAGTCCTTTGATAAATTTGACCCGGAAAGGGGTTAGATTTGTGTGGGATGACGCCTGTCAAGCTGCGTTTGATGAGCTTAAGGATAGATTGACTTCGGCTCCAGTCCTCGCTTTACCAAGCCAGGGTTGGAATATTTAGTCTTCACCGATGCATCTCTACAGGGTTTGGGAGGTGTGCTTCAGCAGGAACGACAAGCTATTGCCTATTCTTCTAGGAAACTCAAGCCTCATGAAAGAAATTATCCGGTGCATGACTTGGAATTAGCCGCCGTTGTCTTTGCCTTAAAGATTTGGAGGCACTATCTTCTCGGGGAGAAGTTTAGTCTTTTCACAGACCATAAGTCGTTGCAATATTTATTTTCTCAGAAAGATCTGAATATGCGGCAGCGAAGATGGTTAGAGTTCGTGAAAGATTACCAATTTGATATTCATTATCATCCGGGCAAGGAGAACGTGGTGGCGGATGCCCTGAGTAGGAAGCCCAGGGGAGAGTTAGCTGAGGTGTGGAAAGCTAAATGGAAGGAACTCAGTCATGAGGATGCGGTTGCTAGGGCGTTTATGTCTGTGATGACCGTTACTCCGACGATTGTGGCAAGGGTTGTGGAAGCCCAAGGCAGAGATAAAGAATGTCAAGACCACATTCGCCAGTTATTGACTGGGGGAGCAGAGTCCTACTCGGTAAGTTCTGAGGGTGGATTGCGCTTTCATGGAAGGCTTATTGTTCCGGAGGATGGAGATTTGCGACGGGCTGTGATGGCGGAATCTCACGGCTCTAAATTTTTGGTACATCCGGGAAATGATAAAATGTATCAAGATAAGCGCCATCAATATTGGTGGCCTGAAACGAGATATTTCGGAGTTTGTATCTCGATGCACTACTTGTCAGTTAGTTAAAGTTGATCATCAGCTACCGGTAGTTCTGTTGCAACCATTGGAAATTCCTGTTTGGAAATGGGAGAGCATTTCAATGGATTTTATAACCGGTTTGACAACATCAAAAAAGGGTCACGATTCTATTTGGGTTATCGTGGATCGCTTGACAAAGTCGGTGCACTTCCTTCCCGTCCGTACTGATTTTAATACCGCTCGTTACGCTCGGTTGTTCATTGAAGAGATTGTTAGATTGCATGGGGTGCCCTTGAATATTGTTTCCGACAGAGACAAGATCTTTGTTTCCCACTTTTGGCAAAGTTTCCAAGAGGCCATGGGAACCGAGTTGAAGTTAAGTACTTCCTATCATCCTCAAACAGATGGCCATACCGAAAGGGTTAACCAAATGTTGGAGGATATGCTTCGTATGTGCATGCTTGATTTCAAGGGTAGTTGGGAACAATATCTCCCTTTGGTTGAATTTCCTTATAATAACTCATACCAGTTCACTATTGGGATGGCGCCCTATGAAGCCTTGTATGGTAGGCCTTGTAGATCCCCCACGTGTTGGTTAGAAGTGGGAAATAATAAGTTTCTCGGACCTGAAATGATTCGGGATACTTCTTCAAAAATCGAGCTTATTCGAGACCTTTGTTTAAATTTTATGGTTAAGTGCAATAATGTTGGATTTTCGAATTATCTTGCGAGACCTCTGGACGAAGTTAAAACTACTTCATATGAAGAAAGAATGCAGACTATGAACTGTGCGGAGAAGCTTCAAAGAAATCTATAATCTGGAAACCCATATTTTATCAAATCAATGCTTGGCTCTTACGTTTATAGTTGTTTTTGGTTGGTAAGTTTCCATGGAAGTTTCCTTGCAATTTATTAAATTTTTGGCGAAACTGTATCTTACTTATTTTGCTATAATGATTAAGGGACTACCGAACAAGTTCTGTCACCACCAGCATCTGCAACTCCTAACCCCACAATAGCATCCACATGTCTATTTAATCATATATGTATGTATGTTTTCCATATATCTTCATTTTTTTCCAAATATGTAAGTTTTTCATTTGGGGGTTAAAAAATTGGGGGCTGAAGTTCATATCAAATAACAGGGGAAATTTTTTCCTAAAATGAATGGAGTTCTGTGCTTTTAGAGGGTTTGTTACTTGATTTTATTCATGAGTGCTATAAGTTCTCTTAATGATTTTGTATTATAATGTCATCATTTTCAAATCCATTTCCAATATGCCTATAATTCACTCCCAATGATCGATATTTAGGTATGAAGACTATGACAAAGCAGGAGCAATTGTTATGAAGAATAGATCAGCTTTTCACAACTGGTACTGATCAGGTTGTTGATTATACTCACCACGCAGACCCTACCTTAGTATAAATGAAGATATAGCAGGTACCTACCTTGATCAGCTTTGGTATAGCAGGTTGTTGATTAGCTTTGGTGTAGCAGGTGCCTACCTTGATGATATAGCGGGCTGTTGACCAGCTTTGGTATAGCTGATGATATAGCATGTACCTACCTTGATCCCACGCACATCCTACCTTAGTATAACTGATGAAGTAGCAGGTACCTACCTTGAAGTAGCAGGTACCTACCTTGGTATTGGGGATCTCTAAATTTTGAGTTTTTGTATCCGTAGACAGAAAAATGAGAAATTTTTATATAGCCCCACACTCTGCCCCACATTCTGAAAATTTTGAAAATTTATAGCCCCACATTCTGCCCCACATTTTGAAAATTTTGAATTGGGGATCTCTAAATTTTGAGTTTTTTAATTCGAAAATGTAATTCTCCTTTATGCTGTGACACCCCGACTAATTAAATACCGGGTAGCTACTCCTTTATTAAATCAATACAAAATGCCAAGTTGGTTCAGATCATAGCATCACTGTCGAAAATATTTTTATAATTTCTAACCACCTAGTATTTAAAAAGTAAGTTGTCCAATTTTAAATTAATTCTGATTAACATGCAATAAATGAAATATAGAACTGTAACACAACCATTCACGATAAAGTCCAACTATAATGAATCAACAAATAAAGATGAGTCTAGAGGAAATACTCCTCACAACAATCCCAATTTGAAAAGAAATGAAACAAGTCCGCATCCTGAATTATTTACAACCCATAGTCTAAATAACTGAAATGTAAAATTAAATGTCTCTAAAAGAAATGGGCGACATGCCCTACAACTGATGAAATATGGACATAGAGTCAAGGCAAATGAAGCGTCTACTAGCAATGCCATGTAACTTCCACAACAGCTACAGCTCGTCACCTGAATGGAAATACTATGCATGGTGTCCTTGTGGCTGGGCACCTAAAATGGTTTTTACAAAAAGATAGATTTGAAAGCAAACGGGTCAGAGCCCGAATGTGGAGAGTATTTTAAAAACAGCAAGTGCTTTAATAACAATTAAAACAATAAAAGCAAGATACATGTTAGGACATGCTCTCACATGAAATACTCACCTCTCGTCTAACTGTGCACTCCTAACGTTCCTGTACCCATTCATGTGTTATTATCTATCTAAACCATCATAAGTTCTAACCCAACTACTCGATTCACAATATAAATTCCCATTGTTATTACTTAAATAGATAGCTTTACTTGAATTAGGATTCTCAATTTGTAATACCATTCACTATAGGTTAACCCGTTATGTTTTCGCAAAACATTTCCATAATTATATTCACAAAACCAACTTGAAAGTTCTCATTAATTAAGTGTATATTATTCATGTCTTAAATATACAATACAGGCACCCCGAGACTAAGCTACGGTGCACACATACTCTGCTATCCATCCCGGTACATCACGTACATAAGGATCACGCATTCCGAATCTCTCAGGAATCGTTCTCAGATAACAACAATCACAAACAATGGAGGCGAACACAGTCACATCACATGGGTCACGCACATACCTACGCTCCCACGATCAGAAGACTTATTAACATCCCAATAAGCCCTTTTCTGACCTATGTTCTCGAGGTACCAATCTAAATCCGGGCAACACAAGGATAAGAAGGCCCTAAGCGAACGTAAACCTCCCGTGATAGCAAGTATGGTAGGTATGTCATACACATAAGATTATATGCTAAGCATTCACACATCTTAGATATCTCAATATTAATAAAGGTATACTCTACATAATTATACCATTATTCCAAATTTATATATTTTAAGTCTCCCGATAATATAAAATTTAAACTGTCGTCACGTCACACGTCATAGTTTCTTATACTTAAAACCTATCTTAAATAGATTATTAAGTTCCTATTATTCCCACATATAACATCATTATTCCTAAGGTCCTTACTTCTGCCCCAAATCTCATTTCATCAAATTATTCAAATTTACACTTTTAACCCAAATATCTTCTCACTTATTGAATTTCATTAGATTAGAATAATTCCTCAAATTGAATTCTAATTAAGGTCCAAGTTTCATAACCATGCCTACTGGTCTTCCTTAAGTTTAAGGGTGTTCATAAGGTCTCCAATAATATTTTCCAAGGGTTACCACCATTAAAATTTTAAATAGGGAAAAACTTTACTCATTCTGGGAAGGTCGATCGATCGACCTTTACCTTCGCTCGATCGATGGTGGTCGATCGATCTACTGATGAACATCGATCGATCAAACGCACCAGGTATGGCTACGGACTGCTTCGTTTTGCAGTTTCCAAATCATCCCAAAACACCATTAACATGCATGAAATTCTATTCTAACGTTATAATATCATCATACAACCATCCTACAACATTGTTAACATTCTAAAACCAATAATTCATCAAACAAGGGCTATGTTTGGATCAAATCTTCATCAAGAACCCTAGTTTCCTATTTCTTTCAAGAACATTAATAAATCTCTTCTTAAATCCGTTTTTAGATCATCAAGGGTCATAATTTTGAATTCATAGTTCGTCCAGAAAGTTACTACATGCAGTCCCTAACATAATTCATAGTTTTAAACTTCCAAAACATGGGTCTATATCATCTTCCAAGATAAATTCGATAATTCCTAAACATGGAAAAGCATAGCATTGAATCGATTGTAATTAAACCACTTGCCTTAATCTTTCTCTGAATTTGAGGTTGAATCTTGAAGGTTGAATCTGTCCTCTCTCTCTCTCTGCAGAATTCTCCTCTTTCTCTCTCTCTCTACCAGTTCTTCTCAAGGTGATAATGGAGGTGGGTTGGTTTTTGCTAAGTTTTAAAGTTTCTAACTTCTCGCGTAGCCCACTACCTAAATTGGGGTTGGAAAATGGCTTAGTGGGTTAAGACTAAGTCAGATTTTAACTCTAATTTTCGTGGGTTTTAATTACCCAATTTTCGAAATTACCAAAATGCCCTTATAAGTTACTGGTATGGCCCAATAATGCCCCGGGACCCAAACTCAACCCCCGGCTAGTGTTTTCTGACTATTTTGACCCTTCCGGACTCGTTGGCGCACTCAAAATGACCATACGGGTGATAAAAATAAAATTCACTTTTTAAATTCAAAAGATTATATTCCTGACGCGACTGTCACGCGCGTCCCAACAAAATTTCCCAAATTATCGTATTTCAATCTCGCGACAATTTTAATGTTTCCCATATTCATATATTGCCATATATACACATTATAATCAAATACTAACTCACATCTCGTTAATATTTTAGTCCAGATTAATTTCCAATTAATACTCATTTAATTCAATTAATCCCATAATTTAAATAGCAGAAATATTCGGGGTATTACATACTTCCCCCCTAATAACTGAATTTCGTCCCGAAATTCGGAACTAGAAAGTACCTGGTAAGAATAACTCTGGATAACGTTCTCGCATCTCATCCTCGCGCTCCCAGGTGGAATCCTCGACATTATGATGTCGCCACTGAACACGCACTAACGGGACTATCTTTGACCGCAGTTTTCGCTCACTTCGGACCAAAATAGCAATCGGCCCCTCCTCGTAGGAGCTATCAGGCTGGAGATCTATGTCCTCCAAAGCAATATGAGAATGAGACAAATCGTCTCTAAGATATTTCCTTAGCGAGGAAATATGAAACACATCGTGAATCCGATGCAAATGCTCCGGTAACCTAAGTCTATACGCAACCGGCCCAATCCGCTCAATAATAGGAAATGGTCCCACATACCTCGGTGCCAATTTCCCTTTCTTCCCGAAATGCATAATCCCCTTCATAGGAGATACTCTGAGCAAAACCTGGTCCCCCACTGCAAATTCCCTGAAGGACCTCTTCGCATCAGCATAGCTCTTCTGCCGGTCCCGAGCTACCCGAATGCGACTCCGTATCAATTCTATCCTTGCCGAAGTATCCTGAATCACTTCCGGCCCAAGTAGTTTGTTTTCCCCCACCTCCAACCAACATGCTGGGGAACGACAAGGTCTACCTTACAGCGCCTCAAATGGAACCATGCCAATAGTGAACTGGTAGGAGTTGTTGTAAGCAAACTCCACCATTGGAAGGTATTGCTCCCATCCACCCCCGAAGTCAATGATGCACATCCGCAACATGTCCTCCAACATCTGATTTGTGCGCTCGGTCTGCCCATCGGTCTGCGGGTGATATGCCGTACTCAACCGCAATTCCGTGCCCATGGCCTCCTGGAAACTTTCCCAAAATCGTGAAACAAATATCTTGTCTCGATCAGACACGATATTTAGGGGCACACCATGAAGTCTCACTATCTCTGCAATAAAGAGCTGGGCATACTGTCCCGTAGTGTAGTCTGTCCTTACGGGTAGAAAATGAGCGACTTTGGTCAACCTGTCCACAATTACCCAAATGGAGTCGTGACCTCTCTGTGACGTAGGCAACCCCGTGATAAAGTCCATGGATATGCTCTCCCACATCCGCATCGGGACCTCCAATGGCTGTAGAAGTCCTGCCGGTCTCTGATGATCCATTTTTACTAGCTGACAAGTGGCGCATTTTGAAACAAACGCGGCAATATCTCTCTTCATCCCGCTCCACCAATATTGACGTCTCATATCTTGGTACATTTTGTCCCCACCGGGATGTACCGCGAACCGTGAGCCGTGCGACTCTGCCATTACCTCGTGTCGCAACTCCTCCCCTTCTGGAACTACCAGTCTGCCGTTGAAGTGTCCCCCGTCTGAGCTAACGGTATAGGACTCGGCTCCCTCTGCTAATAATCGAACTATCTGCTCCTGACAGAACGAGTCATCTGCTTGTGCCTTTACCACTCTCATGACAATCTATGGTGTAACCGTCATCACTGACATGAATGAACGGGCCACTGCATCCTGGTGTCCCAACTCCTTCCATTTGGCTTTCCACACCCCTGCCACCTCATCTACTGGCTTACAGCTCAACGCGTCTGCTACCACGTTAGCCTTCCCCGGGTGGTAATGGATATCAAACTGATAATCCTTCACGAACTCAAACCACCTCCTTTGTCGCATATTCAACTCCTTCTGCATGAATAGGTACTGTAGGGACTTGTGGTCCGTGAACAATCGAAACTTCTCCCCCAAAAGGTAATGTCTCCAAATCCGAAGGGCAAATACCACTGCCGCCAACTCCAAGTCATGAGTGGGGTAATTCTTCTCGTGAGGCTTTAGCTTACGGGAAGCATAAGCTATGGCCTGACTCTCCTGCTGCAATACACCTCCAAGTCCTTACAAGGACGCATCGGTGTAGACTAAATACTCAACTCCCGGTCTCGGCAATGCTAACACAGGTGCTGAGGTTAACTTGTCCTTCAACTCATCGAATGCCAACTGACAGGCATCACTCCAAATGAATGACACACCTTTACGAGTCAGATGTGTCAAAGGACCTGCTATCTTCGAAAATCCTCGAGTAAACCTCCTGTAGTATCCTGCTAGGCCCAAGAAACTACGGATCTCAGCCGGTGTTGTGGGCTGTCCCCACTCCCTCACCGTGGATACCTTCCCCGGATCAACAGATATCCCCTGGTCGGAAATAATGTGCCCCAAAAACTGGACCTCCTTCAGCCAGAACCCGCACTTCTCATACTTTGCATACAATTCGTTTTGACGTAGTGTCTGCAAAACTTGCCTTAAATGCTCGGCGTGCTCCTCCTCTGTCTGGGAGTAAACTAGAATATCATCAATGAAGACAATGACAAAATGATCTAAGAAATCTCTGAACACCCTATTCATCAAGTCCATAAACACAGCTGGATCATTGGTCAAACCAAAAGGCATAACCCGAAACTCGTAAGAACCATATCTCGATAAGAACGCAGTCTTCGAGACGTCCTCCTCCCTGATACGCAATTGATGGTATCCCGATCACAAATCAATCTTCGATAAGAAAGAAGCTCCTCTCAACTGGTCGAATAGGTCATCGATTCGAGGCAACGAATACCTATTCCGTATCGTGACCTTGTTCAACTCCCAGTAATCCACACACAATCTCAACGATCCATCCCTCTTCTTAACGAACAATACAGGGGCACCCCACAGCGAAGTACTCCTCCATATAAACCCCTGACCCAACAACTGCTCTATCTGATCTCGTAGCTCTCGCATCTCTGCCGGAGCCATACGGTACGGTGCTCGGGCAATAGGCCGAGTTCCCGGCATCAAGTCGATCACAAAGTCTATCTCTCTACTCGGAGGTAATCTAGGTATATCCTGAAATACGTCGGCAAACTCTCGAACAACCGGAATCGAATCAAGTGGTATCACCACTTCCTCAGAGGTTTCCTCCTCTATATAGTACAAATGAGTGGACGATCCTCCCTCAGAACGAGGCATCGCCACCAAAAACATCTCCTGCCCGGGAATGGCAAAGATAATACTCCTACTAAAACAGTCAATCATGGCTCGGTACGCAACTAGCCAATCCATGCCAATAATGGCATCATACTCGGTCATCTCTAATACTAACATATCCGCGGGTAATACCAATCTACCAATCTCTATCCCCACTCCCCGGCATATAAAGAAAATAAGTGACCCACTCCCCAATGGTGAGTCTACACACGTCACTGTGCTCTCTGCTGTGGCTAACAACCCTAAAGCTTTCACAAAATGTGTAGCTATAAAGCAATGCGTTGCCCCGTATCAAACAAAACCCGACCCATAGTACCATGGATAGGAAACATACCCTCAATCGCGGGTGGGGACTATGGAGCTGCTGCCTGCTGAAGCTGGTATACTTTCCCATACTGCAGCTGCCCCTACTGAACTGGGACCGCTGGAATGGGTGGTAGTGCTGGCATCTGTGGTGGCGCCGGGAGGGCGGCGGGAAACATAGGTCTCCGTGGCTCGTATCGAGCACCCTGCTGCTGCTGCTGTGGGCCCCTGCCCTTATCAGGACAATCCTAGCGTTTATAGCCAGTCTTGCCACAAACGAAACACTTCCCCGGAAAGTTTCCCCCTCTCTGTCCCTGCTGTCTCTGGCCCTGGTGGCCGTTACCGTTCCTCCCCTGGCCCTGCTGGCCCTGCTGAGACTGTTGTTGATCATTTTGACCCTGCTGGCCCTGATGGCCGTTATGACCCTGCTGGCCATTCCGGAATCCTCCCTGACCGTTCCTGAAACCCCTTGATCGGAATCTCTAATGATCCCCCTGTTGGGAACCCTGATCACTCTGCCTATACTGACCCTGAGCTGATTGTGCCCCGCTGGCACCATTTCCCCCTGTCCTGCCCTGATGGCTGGACTCTCCTGATCGCTTCCCCTCTGTCAAGTGAAAGCGGTGGTCCTAGTAATGGAGCAATGCAGCCTTAACCACATCAGAGTAGGTGGCCAACGATAGATTCCCCAACAACTGACGGATCCTCCAAGTCAATCCATCTATGAATTTCTGAATCTTCTTCTCTTCCGTCGGTATCTCATCCGGTACAATGTTTAGCAAATTTGTGAATTCGGCCTCATACTCGGCCACAGTCTTACCCTCCTGTCTAAGGCTCATCAACTTCCTCCTCATTTCCGTGTGAACAACTGACGGAAAGTATTTGCGGTTGAACCGCACCCAGAACTCCTGAATAGTGAGAGTATCTCTCTCCTCCATGGTGGTAATAGACTCCCACCACTGCAGTGCAGACCCCACAAGCTTAAAGGTAGCCAGTATCTGCTTCTGAACCTCCGTGCACTCGTACATCCTCAGGTGCCTCTGAATGTCCTTCCTCAACTGACTCGAAATCACTACATAGGAGCTACCTGCGAACTCCGGTGGGTGTGCTTTCTGAAAAGAATCTCGTACACGCTCCCAAGCATACAGGAATGCATGTGCCTGAACCGGCGCGGCTACTGGTGCCTGAGGTGGTGCCTGCTGAACCACGGCAAGTGCGGCATTTATCGCTTGGCTATAATGGCTGCAACCTCGGCGGCGTTCATCATGCCCTGAACTGGTGCGGGCTGTGGTTCTGGCGTAGCATTCCTGGGAACCCGTTGTGCACGTCGTGGAGGCATCTGAAATAGGAATAAATTTTATAAGTTCGCAGTTATAAACTCAAAATAGCTGAAGAACGTAGCATATACAAAAGAATACAACAATCCTAAAATATAGGGCTCTATATCAAAGAAAGCTCAGTGGAAAACATAATAAGCCGTACAGATCCTAAAGGACACTAGAACCTGATGCTCTGATACCACCTGTGACACCCCAACTAATTAAATACCGGTTAGCTACTCCTTTATTAAATCAATACAAAATGCCAAGTTGGTTCAGATCATAACATCACTGTCGAAAACATTTTTATAATTTCTAACCACCTAGTATTTAAAAAGTAAGTTGTCCAATTTTAAATTAATTCTGATTAACATGCAATAAATGAAATATAGAACTGTAACACAACCATTCATGATAAAGTCCAACTATAATGAATCAACAAATAAAGATGAGTCTAGAGGAAATACTCCTCACAACAATCCCAATATGAAAAGAAATGAAACAAGTCCGCATCCTGAATTATTTACAACCCATAGTCTGAATAACTGAAATGTAAAATGAAATGTCTCTAAAAGAAATGGGCGACATGCCCTACAACTGATGAAATCTGGACATATAGTCAAGGCAAATGAAGCGTCTACTAGCAATGCCCTGTAACTTCCACAACAGCTACAACTCGTCACCTGAATGGAAATACTATGCATGGTGTCCTTGTGGCTGGGCACCTAAAATGGTTTTTACAAAAAGATAGATTTAAAAGCAAACGGGTCAGAGCCCGAATGTGGAGAGTATTTTAAAAACAACAAGTGCTTTAATAACAATTAAAACAATGAAAGCAAGATACATGTTAGGACGTGCTCTCATATGAAATACTCACCTCTCGTCTAACTGTGCACTCCTAACGTTCCTGTACCCATTCATGTGTTATTATCTATCTAAACCATCATAAGTTCTAACCCAACTACTTGATTCACAATATAAATTCCCATTGTTATTACTTAAATAAATAGCTTTACTTGAATTAGGATTCTCAATTTGTAATACCATTCACTTTAGGTTAACCCGTTATGTTTTCGCAAAACATTTCCATAATTATATTCACAAAACCAACTTGAAAGTTCTCATTAATTAAGTGTATATTATTAACGTCATAAATATACAATACAGGCACCCCGAGACTAAGCTACGGTGCACACATACTCTGCTATCCATCCCGGTACATCACGTACATAAGTATCACGCATTCCGAATCTCTCAGGAATCGTTCTCAGATAACAACAATCACAAACAATGGAGGCGAACACAGTCACATCACATGGGTCACGCACATACCTACGCTCCCACGATCAGAAGACTTATTAACATCCCAATAAGCCCTTCTCTGACCTATGTTCTCGAGGTACCAATCTAAATCCGGGCAACACAAGGATAAGAAGGCCCTAAGCGAACGTAAACCTCTTGTGATAGCAAGTATGGTAGGTATGTCATACACATAAGATTATATGCTAAGCATTCACACATCTTAGATATCTCAATATTAATAAAGGTATACTCTACATCCTTATACCATTATTCCAAATTTATATATTTTAAGTCTCCCGATAATATAAAATTTAAACTGTCGTCACGTCACACGTCATAGTTTCTTATACTTAAAACATATCTTAAATAGATTATTAAGTTCCTATTATTCCCACATATAACATCATTATTCCTAAGGTCCTTACTTCTTCCCCAAATCTCATTTCATCAAATTATTCAAATTTACACTTTTAACCCAAATATCTTCTCACTTATTGAATTTCATTAGATTAGAATAATTCCTCAAATTGAATTCTAATTAAGGTCCAAGTTTCATAACCATGCCTACTGGTCTTCCTTAAGTTTAAGGGTATTCATAAGGTCTCCAATAATATTTTCCAAGGGTTACCACCATTAAAATTTTAAATAGGGAAAAACTTTACTCATTCTGGGAAGGTCGATCGATCGACCTTTACCTTCGCTCGATCGATGGTGGTCGATCGATCTACTGATGAACATCGATCGATCAAACGCACCAGGTATGGCTACGGACTGCTTCGTTTTGCAGTTTCCAAATCATCCCAAAACACCATTAACATGCATGAAATTCTATTCTAACGTTATAATATCATCATACAACCATCCTACAACATTGTTAACATTCTAAAACCAATAATTCATCAAACAAGGGCTATGTTTGGATCAAATCTTCATCAAGAACCCTAGTTTCCTATTTCTTTCAAGAACATTAATAAATCTCTTCTTAAATCCGTTTTTAGATCATCAAGGGTCATAATTTTGAATTCATAGTTCGTCCAGAAAGTTACTACATGCAGTCCCTAACATAATTCATAGTTTTAAACTTCCAAAACATGGGTCTATATCATCTTCCAAGATAAATTCGATAATTCCTAAACATGGAAAAGCATAGCATTGAATCGATTGTCATTAAACCACTTGCCTTAATCTTTCTCTGAATTTGAGGTTGAATCTTGAAGGTTGAATCTGTCCTCTCTCTCTCTCTACAGAATTCTCCTCTTTCTCTCTCTCTCTACCAGTTCTTCTCAAGGTGATAATGGAGGTGGGTTGGTTTTTGCTAAGTTTTAAAGTTTCTAACTTCTCGCGTAGCCCACTACCTAAATTGGGGTTTGAAAATGGCTTAGTGGGTTAAGACTAAGTCAGATTTTAACTCTAATTTTCGTGGATTTTAATTACCCAATTTTTGAAATTACCAAAATGCCCTTATAAGTTACCGGTATGGCCCAATAATGCCCCGGGACCCAACCTCAACCCCCGGCTAGTGTTTTCTGACTATTTCGACCCTTCCGGACTCGTTGGCTCACTCAAAATGACCATACGGGTGATAAAAATAAAATTCACTTTTTATTTTCAAAAGATTATATTCCTGACGCGACTGTCACGCGCGTCCCAACAAAATTTCCCAAATTGTCGTATTTCAATCTCGCGACAATTTTAATGTTTCCCATATTCATATATTGCCATATATACACATTATAATCAAATACTAACTCACATCTCGTTAATATTTTAGTCCGGATTAATTTCCAATTAATACTCATTTAATTCAATTAATCCCATAATTTAAATAGCAGAAATATACGGGGTATTACATATGCATTTTAAGTGTGGGGGAATAGTTTTCTATTTTGTTTTGAAACTGAGATGTCCTAGGTGTATTATAAGTTTGGGAAATGCTCTCTGTTTCTGTCTACTGTGTGGTCAAGTGTCCCGATGTGTTCATATATTGTGTTTGGGTGTTTATATGATCGTGTATTTGTGTGTTTAGAAGTTTGTTTGAGTATTCATATAGGGCATATGAAACAGCTAAATATGATCCATAAGATTTCTTTTATCCAGTTGGTTGATCTATGTTGGTCTACGCTCGACTGTATATATATATGGGTTTATTGTTTTTTATAATTTGAGGTTTAGTACCTACTTTCTATTTTTCTTTATCTTGGTTTTCAAATTATTTTTTGGTGATTTTATTTTAACTCACCACTCTCCCTTTATTCAGTGTTCTCTCCTTTCTTGATATAATTTTAGGGGCTCTCGCTATCCTATTCATTATTTTTTTCCTTTTTGAAATCATGGTTGAACATTTTAGGGTATTTGCTTTGAAATTATGGGGCTATATTTGGATTGTACTTTAAAATTTAGTGACATGATGTTGTCTTTCCATCACTTCTTGGTATCTGTTCTCATCCATTGGGTTGAATTGATTTTATTGAAATAGGATTTTTTTATGCTCTGTAACTGCTAGAATAGGAGAGCTTTCTCACGTAGTAAGCAAGTTAAGCTGGGGTGAGAGAGATAAGGATGTAATGACTTTTTTAGAATAGCTATTATTCATTATTTGACAAATACATTTAAAACATATTCCTTAGGTATGATTTACGAATATTGTTCTTAGTTTTTTTCTTTCATGTTCTGAATACTAATATATGGTTTTAGTGAATATACTATTTGTTTTATACTTTCAATTTTGGGGAATGCTCTAATTTATATAGTTTGAGGAATGCTCTAATTTGGTAACGTTCTCTCTCCTTTATAGTTTCTCCATAAGCTCCCCCATTAATACTACCGAATATGCATATGTCGTCCATGAATCTTATTTATTGAAATTTCTCTGCATGAATATATGATTATTTGTTTTGGTTCATGGACCATGTGAAACATGTGCTTTAATTTTGCTAATATACAGTTTTTCTTTTTGTAGCAGGATATCTGCCAAAATCCAAGTAAAATCTTCTTGAAAAGTTTTACCATTCCCCTACTTATGTCGCTGGTAGGTTATTTTCAAACAGTGGATCCTATGTTGAATTTTGGTTTTTAAAATTGTATGTCTATTGTTTATAAAGAACCAGCTGTAATTGTTTTTCCTTTTAAGACCAATAGCAATTGTCATTTATGATGAATGTGTGAATTGTATTGACTCTCTTTACACATTTTCGTCTTCTGACATATTTCCCGCTCTATAGAAATGCAAAGATTGAAAAAATAGGGACGGAACATACCCATTCTCAGATTTCAAGAAGCGAAGGCGTGTCAGATTCACTAAAGTCGGTAAGCTAATCTTCCATTTCGGTTCATTTTCCTTAAAAATAAGGTATATGTTCTCTTTACATTTGATTTTTTTTATAAAAAAATAGTTATACAAATAAAAAACTGTTATTTTATAAAAAATAAAAAAGCATTCAATATATATCAACAGTTAATACAAAAATATGTTAATAAATAAATAATAAAAAGAATAAATAATTTAAAAAACTGTAAATAATTAAACTGTTATTTTATAAAAAACTTTATTTTATAAAAAAAAAATTATAAATGTTAATATGAAAAATAGTTAATATATAAAAAACTGTTTTTTTATTTAAAAAAAACAGTTATACAACCAAAAAAACTGTTATTTTATAAAAAATAAAAAAACATTTAATATATATTAACCGTTAATATAAAAAAATGTTAATAAAAAAATAGTAAAAATAATAAATAATTTAAAAAACAGTAAATAATATAATTGTTATGTTACAAAAAAAACTGTTATTTTATACTAAAAACTGTTAATATAAAAAAATATATATATATAAAAAATTGTTATTGTATAAAAAAACAGTTACACAACCAAAAAATTGTTATTTTATACAATATAATTTTATCTATATTATATGAGGGGGTGTTTTACTATTCCAAAAAATCAACGGTTGAGAACTAATTTTTTGGGGCGATCTAAGGGTCTGAGATTGTGCCACGTAGGATTATACCTATTGTGACGTGGCAAATGAGATAATATCTCATTCAATCTCAAACCCAACCCCGACTCTTCATTCCTCTCTCTCATTTCTACCATCTCTCCCTTTCAACCCAAGCCCTAATACTACCAGCCCGCCGCCGCCGCCACCCTCCACCTCTCCCGATCCCTCCTGTCGCCATCCCCTGCTCCGCCCTCTCTCATACACGCTGCCTCCTCTCTCCCCTCCCCGCTGCCCCCTCCATCTTTCCACTGCCGCGCTGCCCCCCTCCCCCCGCCCCCTGCCTTCCACGCTCCAACCACTCCAATCGCTACACCCGCCCCTTCTCTCATTTTCGTCCAAAAAAACCCACCCCCTTCCACAAAAAAACCTTCTACACAAAAACCTTCTACCCTACCCGTACACCTGCCGCCGCCGCCCTCCTACCCTCCCCTTCCCCACCTCCGCCATATTTGTTTTCTTTTTTTTCTTTTCATTTCGTCATATTTTTTATGATAGAGATCAAGTCTTATTTCCCTAAGATTGTCAACTTAGTATAAAAAATAATAAGCATAATTAAGGTCACTCCCATCTCTTCATATATTTTGTAATCTATTGTGTTATGTATGACTATTGAATTATTTAGTGTTGGGAATCCAGTTGATCTTCGTTGTAATTTTCCTTTTCAGGGCCATTTCGAATTCCTTTTATATTCCATTGATTCGGATCGCAGGTAATATTTCTTTTCCCCCCAATTAGTTTCACTTCATATTTTAACCTACACATATGCCAAATATTTGCTCTGTTATGTTTCATGAAATGATTTTTTTTTACTAAAGTCGTAGTAATTATAGAAACACACTTTAATACGACCAACAATGGAAAACCTTCGCCGTTCCTTTAGTGCCCCCTAATACATGGGATTTGTGTTTTCTTTTGTTTTTGTAAAGATAAATAAAAATGTCCAACTTCATTCTCATTGGTTCTTTGTAATTATCAGGTGCGTATAGAGATCACCGTGATGGTTATGTATAGACATACTTGGGAGAATAAGTGTCACACAGAAGTTTACGACAAAGCTTACGGTATGTAAAAAGAATAAGATGGATCTGTTTACGACAAAACTTGCGATTTTTTTTCTCTATATTCTTGGATTTGTCATTATCCCTTGAGAAGGGTGGATAGTCCAATAAACAAAGGAGACTCTGCCCAATTTTTTTAAAACTTTGACACTTTATTTTTTTTAAACAAAGAAAGCGGATCGAGGTTTACATATTGCCTACTTGGATTGGTTTTTCTTTATTTTTCATTTTTACATTTTGTATTCGTGATATGATGTTATGAAATTGTTTTTGATCCATTTTACACTATTAATATTTAAGGTTTCGTATAGATGATTTCGGGGTTTCTTGGGAACATTGAAATCCAGTAGTTTCAAGATGACACACACAGATCACACTCACACACAAGTGTGTTTTTTGAATTAGGTTTTTAATTTTCTTAGTAATTCGGATTGATGTGTATCTCCCCCCACCCCACCCCATATCGTATATAGCTAACGTACAATGTTTTTGGGAACAAACTAATTTTTTTTCTTTTCATTTCAGGTTTTAGTCCAAGACCAATCAAACATGGACTTAATTTTTATGCTACGGGACTTCTATGGGGCTGCTACGAGACTTTTATTGGGTTGCTACGGGACTTCTATGGGGCTGCTACGGAGCTGCCATGGGGCTGCCACAGAGATGCTATGGGGCTGCCACGGAGATGCTATGGGGCTTCCATTGATATAGATTTATTTTTTTAAGATGTTTGTTTTATTGAAGCTTTTGTTAGGCGAATTTGTTTTTTTTTTTATTATTGTTATCCCTTGAGAAGGGTGGATCAATAACCAAAGGATATTTTGCCCAATTTTTTTAAAACTTTGACACTTTGTTTTTTTGAGACACAATGAGAATTTATTTGATGAATATTGTATATTTTATATTATATGTGAATTTGTTTAATGAATTTAAGATTATTTGAATGTTGTTGGACTATTTGTTGTTTGTTAAGCAGGGTGAATAGTTTATAAATAAAGGAGATTACGGCCAATTGTTATAAATTACTCTTTTTTTGCCGTTTTGTAATTACGTACTTCGAAAATTTTCACCATTTTGTAATTATGTGCTTTCGAAATTTTCGCCGTGCCTTCAGGCACGGGCATTCCGCTAGAATATATGTGTGTGTGTGTGTGTGTGTGTGTGTCACGCACCGTATATATATAATTTAAATCCCGGATTTACCGTGTACAAAAATCCGTAGCACTAGCCTATATTTTCCCGAGTCTATGGTCCGACCCTAATTTAATTAATTTTCTCATTAATTAATTTATTAACTTCCCGAGTCTATGGTCCGACTCTAATTTAATTAATTTATCCATTATTTAATTTATTTCCTTGGTGTCCCTCAACCAATATATCCGGACTCGCTCACTTGTTCCGAGATTAAATATTCATAATTAAATGCCCCAATTCCCTTTAATAAGTCTGACACACACTTATTAATTTATTTTAACCTTAATGTTTCTCTCAAACATTAATTATTCAAAAGGCAACATATATTGCTCGTCCATTAAGTCCCCAAACTAACCCAAGGCAAAAAGGATCCTACTGTACGAAATTTATAATCCTCAAATCTCATCAATTGCCTAATCGTTAAAGCACTAAAAAATGGCCAGATTTTCCATCTCACTCGAACGAGATTACAACATCCTTCGAACGACTTGTGATGTCATTTGAACAACCAACACAGTCGTTCGAACCATGTACCAGGTCGTTCAAATGACCTTGGGAATTTTCTCTATCTTCCCTTTCTTCTTAAGATAGACGAAATGGAGATTTTTGTAACTATGCAAACCCAGAATTTCACTATTCACTGATCTTATAACCCAGTTCCATGGCAATTAAGTTTTCTTAAACATTTAAACAATTCCAAATCGATTAACTCCCAGAATCAAATCGTGTCCCCATTTACATTAATCATATTTTAATCGATTACACAGATTTCATGCCATTTACAGTTCTACGATTTGCCCTCAATTTCATACTAGTTAAATACCCAGATTTACCACACAATCATCTATATTGATTTTCTCACATCAACAATATACGGGATTAACTCCTAGGCATAAATCACGACTTAGATTTCCTGATAGTATAATATATTTCCTCCAAATATAATACCCATTTTATTCCATAAATTTGTAAAGCCCCAATTTATGTATCAACTCAACTAAAAAACATTTGTTTAACACCTACCATGATATGACATGAAAACTGCAATTAATTTTAAAGAAAGTTTAACCACTTGCCTTAGGATTTGTATTGTCTGATTAATCCTTTAGTGTAGAGATTGGTTTGTTGAAGAACACCTCCTTTGTTCTTCCTTTTGGCTCCCTAAAGTTCTCTCTTTTTGAACCTGTACGTTCTCAGATTTCTCCCAATTGTGTTATGGCTGCCTACAACTCCTAAACTTAGGTTTTTATCTCAAAATCCCATTTTTAGTCACATGGGCCTACTTAAAATGGCCCAAATACCCCCGTGTGGGCCCGATTATTTCCAAAAATACCATGTGACCTATTTACCACCCCCGGATACACTTTTTTGATTTTCTCGGCCCATCCGGACTCAACCTTGCACTCAGAATTGACATCAGAATTAATGTATAAAAATCCTTATCTCACACCCAAATTAGTCTATACCCGACTCCCGAATGATATAAATAAATGCCACGTCACTAACACACGTTATGACACAAATAAATTATTACTATTCACTTAGTAATTTAAATATCACAAATATTAACCATTTACTCTCCGGATTAATATTTAGATAATTATTAACATAATTAATTCAATTAAATTACGACGCATAAGTAATTTAAAATTTCTCGAATTAATTAAATATTAAATGCACAGAAATACGAGGTGTTACACTATAATTGAGATTAAAATTGTCGACTTACATAGTATTAACGAATTTTTTTATGTCAATCCGAAAGGATTTAATTATTAAAAATCACTATTTTTTAGTGATGAACGTTGTTTTGACTATTTAAGCATTTTTAAGCTCTTAATACCTTAATTTTTTTGTAATTGGTAATAGAGTTGACAATTGTTTATTTCTTCAATAAGAGAATAATTTTGCTTATTGGGGAGATTAGTTTTTAAGAGTTTTCTTATAGTGGTTACTCAAAATTTTCATTATTGAAAATTATGAATTTCTCCATTTTTGTGTTTTAATAAATACATCAGTTATCTTATCTTATTTGACTGTTATAAAATTTTCGGTATATACCAAATATTGTTATGACTATTATAGTTATGGTTAAGGTTTTAATATTAATATTTATATTATATTATATTAGGTGTCCATTAAAGTGCCCTATTCTATAATTATAAATATTAAATTACTGTGTATAAATTTTGCTGCCAGTGAGTCAAATATAATGATGAATGCTAGATTGTTGATTCAATGTTGATGTTTCTTGTTCACTGTATCAAAGGATAATTTCGATTGTCACATGAACATTAATGAGAAATACTATATTTAGGCAAGCCTTAAGGTTTTCATCTTAGTATTTATATCACGATTAGGTTACGATTCCACCAAAGTGGTCTAATCTAATAAATTATAAATGCTGAATTTTGTGATAACATTCAAATACTATGTTTTGGTTTCTCCAAAGAGTCCAAATATGGTTTTGAGTGTTCGGATTATTAATGATTTCATTATGATTAACTCGTTGTGATTTAGTTTCTCAAAAGATTTCGGTTACAATGGTGAACTTAATATTAAGGGGAATTTGTTCGTTTATTAAAGTTGGTATCAGTTGCGCCAAAGAGTCCATAACCTTCCTTAATTTATAATCTGTTGAAAACATTAATGATTGTTGAAATTATTATACAATCCATAAAATAATTTAATATTCATATAATGGATAGTTTAGTGCCCACCAAAGTGACCCAACAAGAATGCTTGTGAATATTAAATTTAAAGATAAAAGTTATAGTAATAACTTATTATGCTTATATATGTGAAGACATTAGTGGAGTATATTTGATTTATTTCGTCAAGAAAGATAATTTCCCAAAGGAAATTCATTTTAAGCAAATGAAATAAATATTAAGAGGCTATGAAATTAGGTGGTGAAAAGTTATCCTTGATAGCATGTTCATCTAAATTACATAACATGGTACCCAATAAAGTCATATATATAAATATTCTAAGTTATTACGAAAGAGGGTCCACATTTATAAAATGTTAGTAATGTACGTGTTGTCAACTCATAGCATTAATGTAGTGAGCTATTTATTTCATTAATTTTATATTACTTTATCTCTAAAACTGAATGTTTTATCCCTTTAATGTTCTTGAGACTTATGATTACGCGAGAAAAGTGTGTTCGTGTAAGGACACAATCATTGTTTCCGTTTCACCACGATAATACAAACAAACCTAATTACAACTACACTTGCAATACAAGTATAGTAGTAAGTCGGGTATCAAAAATCCACAGAGATGAGTTGCTAGAATTTATATGATTTAATATTCCAGAAATAAAAGTGTAAAAGATGAATTACAAACTAAAAAGGAAAAGATGAATAAAAGGGAAATATTAATCTAGGCGAGTGTAAATAAATCTAGATTAATAAAGCGATAAAAATTATAGGTTGCGTCGAATATCCCTCACCCGAATTAATTAGTATAAAATGGTCACATGAGTCGACGAGTTATTACGAATGCATCTCATTTCGACAGTTAATTAAACCAAGCACCCTAAATCCGCATAATAGTCTAATAAGATTTTGGCGTCAACAAATACCCTGGAAATTACGCACGCAAGGTTGTAAGAACGGGACATACATAATATGCCCCGTCAAATTCCCTAGGCGTAATAACTAGGACAACGCACTTGAAATAGACCCGTAAACACCATCACCAAAGCAAAGCAACACGACAACCCGAGTGAGTTCCATTCAAACACAACCTAGACTAATTTAGATAGAAAGCATGGTAAAAACGCGATAAATAAACGCGGTGAATAAACACGATAAAACTACACTACAAAGCATGAAAATAAATCATGTAAACCTAATTATGAAAGCATATAAATTAACTACAAAGCAATAATAAAGGAAAAACAACTTATATTAATGGAGAGGGAAGATGAAAGTACCAATTACAAACCCAAAAGGGTGAGGAAGAAGAAGAACTCTCAAATCCCCCAAACCCTAACCTACAACTCTCTAAAATCTAATATATCTAAGTATATCTGAAAATATAACCAAAATGTGACAACCCGCTCACCAAAATAAGGGGTGGCCAGCCCAATACTCCAATATAACGGAATCATAGATGGAATTATTCTTAGCATCACAATAAAAATATAGAGTATCCAGAATAACCACCCAATATTTCCGAAAACGGGTTGCCAAAAAATTTTTTGTTTTAAAGTTAAAGAAAGAATTTAAACAACCCAAATCCTGGAAAGATAGGGGAAACCTCAAGGATGTATATGTATTACTATAACAACAAGTGACAAATAAGAGGACCAAATATGTTATCGGTCTGCTAAAACATACCACTTTGTTAAACAATTTCAATAAATTTATATAATACAATACATTAATCAAGTACAAAATCTTGGGCCTCTCACCCGAGTAAAAAGATCTGATCCTCTCTAGAATGGAAAAATGAAAACGTCTATACCAAAAGTATCCCGTAATACCCGAAATGCATCACGGATCGCCGAGGACATCGGAATAGGAATTCAAATCAGGCATCTTTACGACGGAGTACCTGAGCGGAGACAAGGTGCATATGCAACAAGAAATGTAAATGGGTCAGGGCCCGATTCTATATGATTAGCAGATGAATAAAGAGTATAACAGTTATGAATGATGAATCATGATGAGAGATATAATTATCTAACTACACAATTTAAAACATAACTAAGCAGGAAGATAAAACAAATAACATTAATCTGAAAACTTATCATGGGTACCAACTATCTCATATACCTTTTTCCCTAACAGGAAATATATGTAAAATCACAATGTTATGCTCTTTATGGCATTTTTATCTCATTTGTTTTCATTTTGTAAAAATCCTTTCCTTATCAGGAAAATAATCATTTTCAAATGCTCTTTGTGGCATTTATATCTGCTCTTTCTGGCACTTCATCATGCTCTTAATGGCATATCAAATACATCATGTCCCACTTGATTATGAATTGTTATATTTATATACATATAACAAATTCTAAGACCGCCCGTCCGGGTTTTCCCACTGTGCGCGCCCCTAAATGACCATTATCTTCTAGGGCCTACCATAAGATAACCTGGGCACCTATATCGCAAGACGTCGGGAAGCGGCCATGTGCCTGCGGGGTAGTCAAGACCACACCCGAAATCTCCTACCCATCGCAGAAAAATATACAACAATAAGCGCTCACATGGCCTGTGGACTATATCCACCCTGCGTTAATTTGTCCGGGGGCATAACCTCGCGTGCGGACTTCCCTTATGATATCATTTAGAAAGGTGTGTTTAAACCATTTTATTTATCATTTTCAAAATCAAGTAAATTATCATTTACTAGTTTCATGATTAAGTAAATTATCATTTACCGTCATCATTACCAATTTCATAAGTATATTTCATTTTATCCGAAACCAGTATCATTTACTTTTTGTAAATAATATAACTTATTATTCGGAGCCATACGTATATCATAACGATATTACAACCTCGATGAATAAATGAACCATCAATTTATTCTCCCAAGATTTACTTGTGAAGTTATTATAAACCATCAAGACTAACACAGCTAAATGGAGCTCCTAAGGTCTCCCGAACATAAAACTACAACCCTTAGTTTAATAGTAATCAACTAGAAGAAAGAATGCCCTAACTTCAATTGGCATATCCCCGAAAAAGTTCCCACCAATCCTATTTCTAATGTAGGGTGGATAACTAATTCGTCTAAGACTCTAAAACTATAAATTTACTTCATTTAAGAAGGTTCCTAGTCCCTATTGATGAAAATAAATCTAGGAAACAAAATAGGATTTTAGGATGAAAAACAGGGGACCGGTCGACCGGTCGACCAGTCCTGAGACCGCGGTCGACCGCGTGTCCAGATTTTGCCTACAAAGAAAAATAAAAAGCTCAAAATGGAGGGTCCGGTCGACCGGTCAAGGAACCGCGGTCGACCGCGCTCAAAATTTATTCCTTTGTAGGAAAGCAGTAAGCCCTCCCGCAAAGGCCCGGTCGACCGGTCCTAAGACCGCGGTCGACCGGTCCTAGCAGACCTAGGGTTATTCCTTCTTCCAAAATTTAATCCAAGTGAAAATTTCACTTTTCCCAAATCCTAAATCTCTTCTATTTTGAATCAACCAACAATCTTTATCTACCCAAAGATCATCCTACATGATTTATAACCATTATAATTCCCAATTTGTTTATCAACAACACTAAAATGAGGGTTTAATTCCCATAAATTCCATTATTAATCTCCAAATGAATATACATAATTATCATACAAATTATTCCTCTTAAATCACATATTAGCAAGTAGAAAACTTGCCTTGAAGTTGGTATCTCAGATTTCTTGTGGTAGATGAAATCTCCAAGCTTAGATCTCTCTCTTTTCTTCTTTCTCTTCAATTTCTCCACTCCTCTCTCTCTCTCTCTCTCTCTCTCTCTCTCTCTCTCTCTCTCTCTCTCTCTTTCCCTCTCTCTAGGGATTGAGGTGTGTAATAGAAGGAATGGGAAAGGTTGGGAGACTTAAATCCTGTCTTAAGTCTAAAACTCCCAACTTAAATGGTTAACACCACATTAAAACGACTCTCCCAATACGCGTTTAAGTTAAAACCTGACAAAAGTGCTCGGAACCCAAAAACACAATATGGCACTTATTTTGACTGTCTCGCACCTTCTGAGACTAACTACACCCTCTAAGCTGGCATCCGGAAATTTTATAAATTTTCTCGAGTTCCAATTTCATTTAAACCATAGTGCCATTTAAAATACCTGACACCATAAAACATACAACATGAGGATATTTACCTACACATACGGTAAATATACAACATTCCAGAAAATATTAACTTTCAACTCCTAAAATTAATATTTACTCCAGTCCCAACGTTTTATATAATTACCTTATACGGTAAAATTAATACAAAATGAGTCTCCTAAAATCGAGGGTTGTTACACAAAATTCCTTTATATAGTAAGTTAAAAAAGAAATAAAGGAAAAAGAAAAGAAAAGGAACGGATTGCCAAATATCTGGTATGATCGATTGATCAATCAAAGACCATCGATCGATCGATCGAACAGGTTCCAGCCCACTATGTCAATTCGTAGGCTTAATTTCAAACCGCGGTCAACCGGGGGCCCAAGCCCGGTCGACCGACACTCTGTTTTTGGCAGCCCTTGGTCCATGAAGACTAGGGAAATGGTTACAAACGGAAATGGCCTTATCTTCCTCGTTCGAACTCCAAACGATGCATCGTTTGTGGCCACGCGATGCTAACTCAACGAACTACGTATCCATGGAATTTCCATGAGCTGGAGAAGAAATGTGAATTGGCTAAAATGCCCTTGAAGTAGCGACCAACGATGTAACTTCTCCGAAATGCAACGGATCCTCACTTTTAGCGTTCCAATACCTACAAAGCACAATTAACCCCTGCAAAGCATGTATATATCCAAATCCAAGGTTACCTGGTTAGTGAGCATAAATATAGGCATTAAGGACCGTAAAGGTGCTTGAATGCATAAAGATAACGGGTGAAAATATGCAATATTTGATACGAATCAACTTACTTCTTAGAATGATATAAAGATGCTAAGCTTCACTTAAAATTGCTAAATTATTATAATTCAATTTTACTTGAGGATCCCACTATTAATGAATTAGTGCGTGAAACTCTTTTAAAACCTTGAAGACTTATTAAACGGATTAAGCATAGAGTTTATGCATAATCTCATAATGCTAGAGATTAAAATGAGTACACAATATATAGCATACATACTTTAAGCTTTATTTTGTGAATTATAATATATCATTGAATTTGAATGAAACAATTTATTTTATTTTTCAAAAACTAGAGTGCTACGAAATAAAGTTCTAAATCGATATGAGGATGCTTAATAGACAAACCCTAAAACAAAAGATAAATTCTTGGATTCCTTCTCTTATGTTATTTTGGAATCATTTCAAAACCCCTCAGTGGCCTTTTAAAATATTTCTTTCGAGAATATAAAACATCTTTATGTTTATATGAGAATATATTTTCCTTAATTATGGTATTATCATTTGTGGTTTGTACAATTATTTTTATGAATCTTTTGCAAGAAGAATTATTCTGATCCTATAATATAATGTTGAACTTCAAAGTAGCTTTTTTATGTTGTGGCTCTTTTAAATCTAGACTCACTTTGATGATTTAATATACTAGATTGTCTGTGGATTGTCATTTATGAATCTTGACACACGCGTTTGAGCTCTTAAGGTTTTACAATTTTAGAACGATCTATGTGGCCCAAGTGTGAGATTATTGTCCTTGGATAATGGAGGTACATAGATCATGTCGTTATAAAACAACAAATCAAACGCAACAAGTCGATATCGCCATAAGATTTATTTACACAAAAATGAATGTATATGGTTAAAAGTGTATTAAATAAATTCCATTTTACTTATCCAATTTGACACTCCCGCATCATTGAGAATGTCAAGTACATGCATGGAATTAGAATCCACTAAAAGAATTGGAATTTATTATTATGTCTGCAGTCGAAAGAGGGTACATTAATTCGTTTTGAAATAAAAAATATTAAATGTCAAATTCTTTAAAGAATGGTGAAATTAGTGGGAGTATCAAACCACCTAATGTGGTTATAAAATAAGTTAAGATACTTGAGTAATTCCCTAAACATCTAAAGTAATTGTTGGTTAGTTTATATGAATAGTTTTAAGAAACTCTTAAATGAGTTTGCTATTTTGAATGATTGTGAGATTTATCACAAGAATGCGAATTTGACAGAGGAGTAAGAAAATATTTGATTTTGATAATCAACGATATAAAGCTAGACTTATGGTCAAAGTTTTCATTATGAATAGACAAAGGAGCATAAATAAATATTTTCACCTATATCTTGAATATTAAAATTTTATAGCTTTAGTAGCTCCTTTTGAGTAAGAGTTACATCTAGTGTGAAAACTTATGAGAGTTTAAGAAAAGAACAATAGAAGTTGAGAAATCACTATATAATCTTATGTCAGTTTCCCATTAATGGTATTTTAAGAATAATTTATGTATTTTGATTGAGTATAAATATACCTTGAAGTCAGTGGGAGTAGATTTATATATTTCTTAAATTTCTCTTAATAATGAATGATAGATTAAAGAAATAAAATAGTTTGAGAATATGAAGTAATGAGATGCTTAAAATATTATATGCTCACGTTTATGATAATTGTTCTCTGTTCATTTAGTAGATTTGTGACCAATATTATGAAAAATTAAAAATATTTAAATATTGTATATAGCATGCTTTACGGCAACAAATTATGGATTATAGATGAAATTTTTTTATTTTGGGACTTAGAGTTGTCGACACTATTACCAAGTTGCTGAAATATTATGATAATGTTGCTGCAATCTTCGTCATGAAGAACTGACAGGTATTTTAAAGAACGTAGGCACATTATGATATAATACCTATATATGAATGAAGAAGTTGACAAACAAAAAGTGTCAATTGAGCACATAAATATAAGTGTTAACATAGCATATCTACTCATAAACGGGCTATCACCAAAGAACATTTATGAAACATACTTAAGATATGAGTCTTGCGTGTAGCCAATTAAGTATGAGTGTTAGTGGATTGTTTGGTGCTTATATTTTGGCACTATACTTGATATCGGTTAAAGTGTATTCTGAACATTTCAATTTATGTCTTGCAATATAGGTTTACATGCATGTGAATTGATGAATGTGAAGAAAATAGTCTTTTATATAAGACATTATTGGACCATTATTGAATAATCCGATTATAGACCTTGTTGGATGAATTATTACTGTTGTGGCACATGGAAGCGATCATGCTCTTGAATTAGTATGTGAGCGCCATGACCCGCATTATTGGTTTGCTTTATTAAGGTGTTTATAAAAAATCATTTAAGGATGACTCAAAGATTACTACGCAGTTTATGATAATTATAGACCAATTGGGAGAATGTTAGAATTATTTTAAAGAATAACTCTGCATAATATGATCCATAATTAGATTAATAGTAAGAGTCACTTTGGTTAATGGAAGGGTACTCCAAATACCAAGAGTCAAAATGACTCTTGGTTATCTATCTTGATGGACGGTTAAGATTAAGTGACTATTGAAGATTTGGGTCTTGTTCCTGCCCTTAAATAAGTGACTGATTTTCATCATTCAGACACATGAAAAGACAACATAATGTAATTATAGGATAAGGGAGAGAAATCCAATGACTCAAATTTGTGTTTATTTTGGAATGCTATTTTGGTTATAGAAGAAGATCCAATCGTTGTAACATACTGAAATCGGAGTATGTTCTTACCGTATACAAGAGGAAGTCTTGGTCCGAAATTCAGTCTGATCGTACATGTCTAAGGTCGACTGCTCTGTCAATCTTTCCATTTGTGACATGATGGAGGTATGTCATTATAATATCATTTTGTATTCCTCACAATAATTGTATGTGATAATCATGTTGATCTATGATCCTAACATTAAATGTATAATACATAAGATTTTTATTATTAAAGAAAAAATAACATATCGAATTGGATATTCATACGTTAAATCTATATATCCATATAAAATTGTTAATTACGTGTTCTTTAATTTATGTTTAAAGGATTAACTCAAGTCAACTTGCAAAATAGATTGTATTTATAGTATAGGGTAAAATTTGAACTATTTTAATAAATTAAACGAGTTTCATTTTTGACATATTTTAGACTTATTGTGTTTTTCATTTCCTTTTCTTGGTGACATGTCATTATACGCCATCACAATTGTAGAGATATTAATTTATATATGTGTCTATATCTATGTTATACCTTTAATATAATAATATTAGATGTTTTAGTAGCAATAAATATATAATTATAATTAATGCAAATTCATCTTTTTTAAGGTCACTTCGTATATCGTACATAATTCAAAGGACATTCTTTCAAAATTGAATGAGCGCTCAAAATTTGTCCCACCTCTCCTACTCTTTCACGTCTCCTTCTTTCCCAAACCAATTATAAATTAACCTCATTAGGTTCGTTTTTAATATCACGCTAGAGTGAAACCATCTAGTTTCCTGCTCAAGCATGACTGTGTGGGTACACTGGTAGAAGAGAGAGAGGTATTGCAAGACATCTGGGGCACCCCCACGGCCAAGATGTTTGGCTTATTTCCCACAAAATATATGCAATCCTCTAACCAAGTAATTCTAGTACCCATACCTTTTCCTTCCCCTTGAAAATTTATTTAACTTGAAATATATGCAGCTAGCCATTCCAATTGCGGTAGCAAGACTAGACATTGAAACCTTGCTCCAGGAATTGGCCCCATTTGAGATACAGAGACCACACCAACAGGTTGGATTCTCTCGACCTCTCCTTATTCAATGTTTAAGCATAGGACTTTTACAAATCTTTTGCATCTTCTTTTTCTCTGGTCTCAAGGAAAAAGAATCAACCGACCGTCTTTGTTTTTATGAGACTGAGATTTTGTAAACGATTTTTAATATATCATATAGATTTTTACCTATTATCGTTTAAAAAATGATTTGTACTTCTCTAATATTTATATCTTAAAAAAAAAATCTAAGATATTTTAGATCTAAAGTTATTTTACAAATTAGGAGATATCAATTTATGATTCTTTAAGCTTAAACTTTGAGTACTATATTTGAGAGTGATTTGTAAAATATCTCAGTTTTGACTCGATCATAATTTTTTGAGTAATTTGTAAAACCCCAAAGTCTAAAATTTTAGGGTCCGTTTGGTACAAAAAAGGGCAAATATTGCCAAGAGGTTATCAAACAATCAAATGAGGTAAAACAAGTTTTTTAGGCAAAACATTTTTATAATATATTCAAAACAGTTTTTAAAAATGTTTAAAACCGTTTTTACAATATTTTTATAATATGATTTTTTTTAAATTGTAAAAAAAATTCTCAACAATTTTTTTATACTATTAAAAGTTGTTCTTGCAACATTACAGAGCAGATTTCTTAATATTGAAGACAGTTTTTCTAAATATTTAAAACAATTTTAAAATTATTTTTATAAACATTAAAACAGTTTTTATAATATATTCAAAATAGTTTTTAAAAATGTTTAAAACAACTTTTACAACATTTTTATAATACAGTTTCTAAAAAAATTTGTAAAAATTATGTTAACAAATTTTTATAATATTAAAAACAGTATATAAAATAATTTTCTAAATATTGAAAACATTTTTTCTAAATATTTAAAACGGTTTTTAAAACTGTTTTTACAAACATTAAAACAACTTTATACTGTATTCAAAACAATTTTTAAAAATGTTTAAAATAATTATTAAAATATTTTCATAATATGATTTTTTAAAATAAATTGTAGAACATTTTCTTAATTTTTTTTATAATATTAAAAACAGTTTTTAAAACATTAAAAAACAGTTTTCTAAATATTGAAAAAAAAATTCTAAATATTTAAAAAGGTTTTCAAAATTTTTTTTTAAACCATAAAAATAGTTTCTATAATGTATTAAAAACATTTTTTACTATATTTTTATAATAAGGTTTTTGAAAAACAGTTGTAAAACATTTTCTTAACATCTTTTTCTAATATTAAAAATAGTTTTTAAAACATTAAAAAACTGTTTTTCAAATATTGAAAACAGGCTTCTAAATATTTAAAACGGTTTCAAAATTGTTTTAAAAAACATTAAAATATTTTTTATAATATATTCAGAATAGTTTATAAAAATGTTTAAAGAATTTTTTACAATAGTTTTATAATACAGGTTTTAAAAAATTTGTAAAACATTTTCTTAACAATTTTTTATAATATTAAAAACAATTTTTGAAACATTACAATAACGTTTTCTAAATATTCAAAACAATTTTTTAATTATTTAAAACTGTTTTAAAATTGTTTTTAATAATATTAAAACTGTTTTATAACATATTCAAAACAATTTTTGCAACATAATAAAACATTAAAACAATTTTTATAACAGCTTTTAAAAAGTTAGCAAATCATGTGGATTAGATATTTGTTTGGTTTATTTACCAATGTACTTTTGATCATATTCATTTGTCTTAGTAGATTTTTATTTTGCTCTTGAGGCGTAGAGGTCTCGTAAGGGTTTATGCCCGATTTTTTTTCATGTCTAAATCTCATGAGGGTTTATTATCATCAAATTGTATACAAAACAAAAAATCGATGATGTGTCAAACATGTATTGTGTAACATGAACACAACCAAGTTTAATTACCAACCAATTGAAATATGCTGACATGGTGTGTCACGATTGGTTGGTTCCGCTGGCGCGTGCTAACATCCATAAGACAAAAAAATTGTGTTTTGTCGTGTTTAAATTGAGTTTGTTCGTGTTAAGTAAAAACGTACAGTTTCATGTTGCGTCGTGTTATATTTGGGTCATGATTGTGTTAATTAAAAAAGTTAAGGGCTTAATTGACCGTATTTGTGTAAAAAAATAAGATTTCGTGCCGTGTTATTTTTATTTGAGTTGTGTTCGTGGTAGAAAAAAAATCGTGTCATGTCACATTTTAATTAAATGTATCCTTTTATGGTAAAAAAAATGTGTCGTATTTTCGTGTCGCTTTTAAGAGTTTTTTGACAAAAAAATATCTATATTAATTTATGACATTAAAGGTAAAATCATTTTAATATCAATAATAAATGTAATTTTGTATGTTGAAAAACATAATAAATAAAATAATATTTTTACTGAAAGACATGTTATGTTTATATACGGAAATTATTAAAATGAATTTGCATGGTATATTTTATTGTATATATGTATATATTATGAATAATTTATGTATGTGGCATGCACGTCGTGCGGGTTACATGCTAGTTATGCCTCTAATACGATAGGATTAGAGGTTTTAATAACATTTAATACACTTTTAACTTTCTCATAAATTATTAACTCATGGATATTATTTACACCGACTTCTTTTACAAATAATGAATGATTATTTGGAGGGCGAATTCAGATTTGAAAAAAAGAAGAAATTTTTGGGTTATTTCTGAATTTCTGGATTTTTTTTTATACCTATATGCAATAACTTAAATGTTGAGGTGAAAAATGGTAATTTTTGAAACTTAAATCATTCATATAAAAGGGTTTTCTTTCCTCATTTCTTAAGCAGCCCAGCGGACCCTGTTTTTTTCCAACCAAACTGTTGTCTTCTTTCTCTCCATTCAAGAACAAAGAATCCATTCCAGAACAAGGTAACTTACCTTTTGTGTTTTTCAAACTTAATGTTTTTTTCCAGTCGGCCCTGTTATTTGTTAAGGTTTATTAATTTATTAGGTTAATTAACCTTGAATTTATATATGCGGTTTAACCTTTTTATGTATGTACCATGTTTAACCTTGAACGCATTAGGTTAATTAATTTATTAGATTTTTTAATTTAACATATGCTAGATTTTGTAACAACCCGCCTAATTAAATATCGGGTGATCAGTCCTTTATTTAATGAAATTAGAATATCGAGTTGGTTCATTCTGTCGAAAACCATTTCTTTATTAATCACCTAATAGTTAATTAATCTAAGTGTAAAAAACTTTTCCCTTTTTAGTTTAATTAAAACCATTCCACGACACGAAATAATAATAATAATAATAATAATAATAATAATAATAATAATAATAATAATAATAATAATAATAATAATAATAATAATAATATGCAACAACATATCACAACTGAATTAACTACAATAAAAATAAATGTGACTGGAATAACTCTCCAGTTAAAATATAACTTTTACACTAAATAAAACTAATATCCAAAATGCTTACATAAATAATTACAACCTCTAGAAACCTGCGCGACATGCCCTAAATGAAGTAGACGCTACAGATGAGTGAATTAATAGAAAGGAAGCGTCTAAACAAAATCCACATCTCTGCTAGTAGATATAATCCATCGGAACGTCCATAATCTATGTCAGGCATCCTTGCTGATGTACAAGATATAGTAGAGAAGAGAATATGCAAGGAAACGGGTCAGCGCCCAATTGAAAAGATTTTTAAAAATAGCAAGTGCTTAACAATTACAATTAAACATTTATTATGTACATGTTAGTTTCTCGGGTTCTCTTTTGATAATTCTCACCTCTCATCTAGAGTGCACACCTATCGTATCTTATTTTCTTCCTAGTTAAGGTTCACTCCTATCTAGTTTCCACAACATAATTCTAACCCATAACATAAACCCGTATGTCCCATACCATATGTAATATAATTATTCATATTCATTTCTCTTTAATATGAACTAGTCTTGTTACAACCTTGGAATTAAGTGTTTACTGTTGAATTAAGTTCAGATTTCATTATATACTTCAATCTACAACATTACACAGTAGATTAATTCAGAGTTTATATTTTTAATCTACAATTTCACACAGAAGATTACATCTCTATATCTACAATGTCACACAGTAGATTACATCACAATTTATATATATAATGTCACACTAATTATATATATACTAATACGGCACCTCCCCAGTCATAGCAGCAGTGCATGCATACTCTGCTATCATGTCCTGATACATAATGTAACTGTATAGAGGACTATTGATTCGTACTCTCTGACGAATCATATCATAACACAAATATATTGGATGCGAGCATACTCCCCAGCCAAATGGGTCACGCACATACCTACGCTCCCATTCAACCGTCAAAACTATCATATACACCGATAGCACATGTCCAAGGTCCTATGCTCAGGGTACGAATCTAAAATCCCTCCCAATTGGGCGCACAAGGATAAGACCGTCCACAACGCGAAACCTCCACCCGGATAGCAAGCAGCGTAGGTATGTCATACAGATAACAAACTATGATATAGGTATACATTCCACCTATATAAATATAACATCAACAAGGTATTCACACAACCATATGATAATAATAGGCAATCATCTCACCTATATATATAATAATAATAGGTATTCATCATACCTATATATAACCATAGGGCATACACGCAACCCATATAATAAATCCCATACGTAGTATAATTATATCCCGAATATCCTACACATTTTTCGATTATGACTTTTGTGGTGACAATTATTTGCAACACAAATAAATGAGAGAAGTAAAATTACCAAGAAAGATAAAGAAGATAAAATGCCAATCACACAACACAGTATGTACGTGGTTCAGTAAGAATGCCTACATCCACGGTGGTGCAGTCAGTATTATTTCTATGTACTCCGAGGAGCGTTTACAGAGAATACAGTGCGTGTCCTTTGCCACAGACCTACAGTTTATTATATACATGTCTGTCTTCGGGGAGTGGGGGTGTTGGACTCCCCCACGTTTACCATCTTCTCCAGGAACATCTTTATACGACAACATGGGAGAAGACTAAGTCATAACTGAATTAATGTTAAAGTGCGAAGGGTTTGGACTTTGGGCCGTTTTAATTGGGCTACTCGTCCGGGCCCGTAATGCCAAATCTGAGTACCCACAATTACCCCTAAATTTGTTGGGACACAATTTGGGCTCAATAAATTTAAATGATTTGTCATAATGGCTCCTTCGCATATCACGTAACTCTTTCCAAAGTTTGAGGATTGATTTAGGCGGCAGTTGCTTCGTGTCCTGTGCGCGATGATTAGTAACATTTAAAAGTCATTTTGAGCAGCGTTTCATAGTTTCCATTTCAAGCATCTTAGTGTTCTTCCATCGTTTGCGAGCTTTATCAATTTGTGCCCTCTTCTCCAGGTCTTCATTTTCTTTGCTTTCGATCTCCCTAGTCATTTGGGCTTGTGATCTCGCATTTTCCAAGTCAAACTTTCATCTCGTAAGTATTCTTTGTTTTCTCACTGTGCTTTCTTTGAATTTGTAGTTTAGGGTTTACAAATGGCAAAGATAGGTAATAGGTCAGTGTCCGAGTTTAGAAAATTTTACAATATCCCAGAGTGTGTAGAGATTGAGTGCGCCTCTCTTCCTAAAAATGTTAGAGAGATAGAGGGCGCTCATTGGATCAACATCTTGTTGCTTTCCCAAGGGGGGCTTACTTTTCCTCCAAACGATTTATTCTTGCATTTCTTTGGTTATTTCAATATTGTTCCTGCACAGTGTTCGCCCAATGTATGGAAGATAATCAATGGCGTCCATAGAATAAATCAACTTTATGTCACCAGATTAGGGCTCGCCGAAGTCTGTTTTTTCTATGCCTTTTCTCGAACTAGCTCTGGTGTTCTTTATCTCAAGGTCAGGAGTCCTGACAGGGTATTGGTAGTAAACCTACTTGATTCCCACAAGGATTACTGGCAAGATGGCTTTCTTGCAAGAAATTGGCAATTCTCCCCCCAGACTGAGGGGTCGAGGTCAGATAGGTTTACTATTCTCTTTTATGGGGAATAGTACATAGGTAGTCTTTGATCTGTCCTTTCAACTTCTTTATTAATGTGTGAACTTTCTGACTCTTTCCTGTTTTTTCTTCAGTGAGGTCGAAGAACTGGGAGCCTGCCCTCAGCGAGGTTCGGCTGTCAGAGTTGGTTAAATCTTGGAATATCAGGGAGCCCTTAGCTGACGGTGAACATCCCCGATTTACTGCTTTCTTGCTCCAATACAAAAATGTTGGGTATAGCTTTTATAGCGAGGCCGGTGGATAGTATTCCCGAGTTTGATACTTTCGAAGAAGCTGCCGCTGATCCCATTCAGTTGGACGAGGAGGAGAGCAGTTCTGAGAGTGATATCAGGGGAGGTGTTGAAGGCAGTCCCAGTGAGGAGAGATCTAGCAGTGATAGCTCTTCTAGCTTAGAAGAGGTTTCTGAAGCCCAAGATCCCTCAAGTACGTCTAGCAGCTCTAGCGAGGAAATGGTTCCTCCAAGGAAAAACATGATTCGTGATAATGATGTGCTCCTTGCTCAAAGGTCGAAGAAGCAGAAGTCCAGCAGTGGGGCTGTTGCTACTGGTTCTCGGTCTGCTGCTCAGGAGAAGGAGAAGAAGAGGAAGGAAGAAGAGCAGGTGAGAGAGAGAGAGAGAGAGAGAGAGAGAGAGAGAGGAAGAAGAAATAAGAGAATAGGAAGATTGAGAAGAAGAAGGTCGAGGAGAGGAGGAAGATAGAGAAGGAGAAGGAAAAGGAAGAGGAGAGGAGAAAAATGGAGGTGAGGACAAAGGTTGGGCAGGCCTTAGTGCCTGTGTCCGCGTTACCGGAGGGGGCCTCGGTTGCCACTTCTCCCTAGTTGGCCCCTGCGCTGCTCGAGCGAGCAATGCTTCCAGCTGATCGCCAAAGGGCGGTGGGGACTGACCAGTTAGCTCTGCAGGCGAGCCAGAGGCTAGCCTTGGTAAGTTTATTTCTCTTCTCTAATGTTTCCCAATTTCTGTATGTTTATTTCTTCTAATATCTTCTTTTACTTGCAGTTTATGACTGATTTTGTCGTGATCTATCACTCTCGTGATGAGCTGATCAATAAGAACGGCGAGCTGGATAAGCAGAATGCTGCTTTGAGAGTGAAGGGTACAGAGCTTGAGGCTAGTTTGAAGGCCACTGATGCTGCTCGATCATCTTTCGATCTGTCTCTTGCTAAAGCCAATCAAGAGCGGGAGGCAGCAGTTAAAAAAATGAATGAACTGCGACAAGCTTACAATCTAGGTTGCTCGAGCAAGCTGACTATTATGGAGGAGAACAAAGTGCTGACCTAGCAGCTGAAGGAGAAAGAGTCTCAGGCAGCCACCATTAAGGAGGACTCATATAACTCCGGGTGAGCTGCTGCGTATGAAGATGCTGAGGTTCATATATGCTACATTAGCCGTCTGAACTTCAAGAAGGGATGGAATAAGGCCCTTTTAGCTACTGGTGTGGATGTTGCCTCTCCTCTGTTTGATGAGCACGATCCAGGCCCAAAGCCTATCGTGGATGAAGTTCCTACCCCAGCCATCGAAGGTGTTGGCTCTGTTCCTCAGTCAATTCCTCTTGCTTCCCTTCCTGCTCGAGCGACAGATGTTGTCCCTGCTGAGGGTGATGCTCCCACCGCTGATGATAAGTAGGAGCAGCCAGCTTCTTCTGAGCTACTCGAGGTCGCCAGCTGATCTATCCTTAGGGTTATTTTTGTATTTTTGTTTGTAATGTTCCTTTCTGATTCTTCAATGTACTCTGATCTTTTTCGTATGAATGAGAAGACTTTTTTCCTTTAGCGTACTGTATAACTCTATCTTTCATTGCTATTTTATTGCTTGTAGTTGATTGATGTTGATGATTATATACCAGCCACTTCTTAATTGGGAAGAATGCTTGGTCCCGATATAAGTTCTAAAGTTCATCATACTTTTGTGAGGATTTGCAAATCACTGTGATTGAGGAACAAGCGTTTCATACAGCAGACTGAGCTCATCGTTAAACTGAAAGACAGGCTCCAAGAGATGGAAGAAGTCGGGGCCTCAGTTCAAGAAGAGGTGAATACTTTGAGAGCAAGGCTTCTAGATGCTTCTGAGATCAACTAGGTTGGAGAAATTCTTCAGCAGGAGAATGAAGCTTTAAGAAGGCAAGTCTCGCGACTCAGGGAGCATGCACCGAGCACTACTCTTATAGTATTATGAGGTTACTCCTCATCACGAGCTGGAGCTGGATCAAGCGATGTTCCACTAGTGCTACGAGGTTCTACCCTGTCGACTGTTCCACGAGTTGGTACAAATGCAAGAAGCCCAGCTAGGGAAACGGAAGAGCTCCACGATGATGTCCGACGAGCATACGTGATTGCTGTTGGGCTTCAAAGGGACGTCACTCGGCTGAGGCATCTGTTTAAGAGAGGACCTCGGTGAGTATGGGCTGATGGTTACAACCGAGGTTAGCTAGATGCTCCAATGAGGTTGAAAAAGTTTGAAGAGCTCGCCTTTATAAGGGGATGGTTAAGTGCCCTGAGGGAGCTATAAGTCCCAAGGAACTCAATGCTCTGGTATCGTCATGAGATCTCTCCTTCCACCCTGATGCCTAACCCCTTCCGGAGAGATGATCAGTGGATCCCTATCGATGCCATCCCTCGGCAAATATTGGAGTCAGATGCAAACGAAGTCGAGGAGGAGCTAGTTTCCCATCCCGACGATGGTCGAAGAGCTCAAGTGGCTGATTATCTCGTTCAGAGGCCTCGACCTCATTAAGATTTTGCCAGTAGTAACTCTGTATTCATATGTGATAATGTAATGTTGATGTTTTGGGCGAGCTCGCCGACTAAACATTGGTTGTATTTGTTGTAAATGTGATGAAGTAATATAAAATTTATGTTTTGGGAGAATTTGCCGACTAAACAAGTGTTTTATATTTTCCACATCCTTTAGACTTTGCTCAATAACCTTGGTCATCTCCTGGCTGACTAGATTTGTAATTTTGCATTGTCAAGTAAGTGTCCCTCCAGTTCAGTATGCTTATGAGATACCATTCTGCCCTACTTTACCTTTTAGGTTGTGTCGCCACACTCCCTTAGGCCTAAGTGTGGCAATTGGTGAGAACACACCTAGTGTTGGATGCTCTATTCGATCAGGATTTTATTAACCAAACATTGTTTGGCAACCAATTTTGAACTGGCCATATTGCCTAAGGATCTCCTGTAGGGCTTCATATATTTTCAGGGGCAATGCTAAGAGATTTTTTGTGTTTCATAACGAAAACCTGAGGAGGGTGATTTTCCTGCTATAGCGTAATGATTAATGTGCCTGTCACTTGAAAAGGGTGTGTGAGTTATAAAGTTCGTATACTAGTTAACTGACACTTCGTAGAATGCAACTGCTAAACAACTTTTATTAATGATAAGGAAATGAGCTTCCAATCTCATAAGTACAATGCAAAAGAAGAATCTAGAAATAGAATTTCTTAAGATTGGTTGCATTCCATGCTCGAGGTATCTCTCTGCCTTCCAGCGTTTCTAAATGATAGGTTCCTCGCAGATCATCTCTTGTTATCTTGAATGGTCCTTCCCAGTTTGGCCCTAACTTTCCATCTGATGGTTTTACTGCGCTGCCCAAGACTTTCCTTAGGACATAGTCCCTAACTCGGATTGCCCTTGGATTGACCTTCTTGTTATAGTGCTTTACGAGCTGTTGTTGATAGCTCGCTAGTTTCACTAAGGCAAGCTCTCGACGTTCGTCAGCTAGGTCAAGCTCAGTGAGCAATGCTGCATCATTCTGGCCCTGGTCGACAAGGGTGGACCTCATAGTGGGTAAGCCTGCTTCCAATGGGATGACTGCTTCCATTCCGTATGTTAGTGAGAATGGGGTTTCCCCCATTGCTCGATGTGGGGTAGTACGGTAGGCCCACATAATATACGGTAGTTCATTCACCCATGCGCCTTTGGCTCGTTCTAATCATTTTTTTAGCCCATCGATCACCGTTTTGTTGCAAGCCTCGACTTGGCCATTACTCTAAGAATAGGCCATCGAGCTGAAATAGTGTCTGATTCCGTGGTCATTATAGAAATTCTGAAAGGATCCGCTCTCGAACTGCGTTCCATTGTCAGTGATGATGGTCTTAGGGATCCCAAAACGGGTGATTATATTTTTCCATATGAATCTTATCATATCCGCGTCTCGGATATTTGTCAGTGGCTCTGCCTCGATCCATTTGGTGAAGTAGTCAGTTGTGACCAACAGGTACTTACGATTACCAGCAGCGGTAGGAAGAGGTCCTATGATGTCCATTCCCCATTGGGCGAATGACCATGGGCTGGAAAGTGATTTTAGATCGCTGGCGGGTTGATGGACCATGGGAGCATGAAGTTGGCAATTTTTGCATTTGCGAACATACACTACAAAGTCTCTTTGCATATATAGCCACCAATATCCTTTCTTCATTTCTCGGAAAGACAATGACCTTCCTCCAATATAGCCTCCACAGATTCCCTCATGGAGTTCATGTAGAATTTGTTCGACATCCCTTGAGTGAACACATTGAAGGTAGGGACCGGAGAACGATCTCTTATATAGCTTGCCTTCAGGAGATAAGTGAAAGCGAGCAGCTTTGACTCTTATCTAGTGAGCGATCTTCTTATTATCTGGAAGTGCGCCATCCTTCAAATAGTCCTTTAAAGGATCCATCCAACTGGGTGATGACTCAATTTGGAGCACATGCTCCACGTTTGGCAGCTCGTTTTTATGGTTAATGCTCGGATGAGCTAGGAAATCGATGGGGATTGCTCTTTTTAAGTCAGAATCGATTGCCGAACTCAGGGCTGCTAGGGCATCAGCATGGCTATTCTGTCCTCTGGGAAACTGTTGGACATTGACTTCCTCAAAGTTAGCCAATAGCCTCTTTGCCAAGGCGAGGTAGGCTTCCATCCTTTCATCTTTTGCATTATAGTCTCCACTTATCTGATTGGAGACTAATTATGAGTCGTCGAACACCTGCAACTGCTTTTCCCCTAAAGTGTGTGCCTTCTGGAGGCCGGCTATCAGGGCCTCATATTTTGCTTCATTGTTGGAGGCTTCAAATCCAAGCCTAATTCCCTGTTCGAGGATTGCATTTTCTGGAGTGATAAGCATGATGCCTACTCCTACCCCCTTTGAATTGGAGGCCCCATCAACAAATAATTTCTAGATTTCCCCTGTCGTGTGATTCTCCCTTTGCTTCACGGGTCGAAGTTGGTCGAGAGGCTGTTCGCCTGTGAATTCGACTATGAAATCAGCAAGGACTTGCCCTTTGATTGCGTTCCTTGGTTGAAATTGGATGTCAAATCGCCCAAGATCGACTGACCATTTAGATAGTCTTCCCGAAAAATCCGCTTTCCTCAGAATTTCTTTAAGGGGGTGCGATGTAAGGACGATGATAGTGTGAGCTTCCAAGTAGTGCTTTAACTTCCTCGAAGCCACTACAAGTGTAAAGGCGAGCTTCTCTAGTGGTAGGTACCGCTGCTCGGCCTCTAATTAGGTCTTGCTCACGTAATAAACGGGGTGCTAGATTCCTGCTTTTTCACACAACAATGCAGAACTTACAGTGTGGTTGGAAACGACGAGGTATAAGTACAAGGAATCTGTTTCCTGTGATATGACGAGCAGTGGTGGTGAGCTAAGGTAAGCCTTGATCTCGTCTAATGCCCACGATCAATCTTGATTCCATTCTTCTATTTTGTTTCCCTTTAGGAGCAGGAAGAACGGTTTGCACTTCTCAGAGGACTTTGAGATAAAATGGTTCAAGGCAGCGAGCATGCCAGTGAGCTTCTGTACGTCACGGATTGTGCGAGGAGGTTATACCCTGTTTACTGCATCGATCTGGTCTGGATTAGCCTCGATGCCTCCCTTACTGACCAAGTACCCAAGAAATTTTCCTGACTGGACACCGAAAGAACACTTGCTCGCGTTAAGTTTCATTCAGTACTTCCTGAGGATTTCGAAGGTTCTCGATAGGTCTGAGAGGTGGTCTTATTTCTTCCTGCTTTTGACGAGCATATCGTCGATGTAGACTTCCATGGTGTCTCCCATTTGATCTTTGAACATCTTGGTGACCAGCCACTGATAGGTTGCCCCTGTGTTTTTTAGCCCGAAAGGCATGACCTTATAACAGTATAATCCAACGGTGGTGATGAATGATGTTTTGTCTTGGTCTGGAGCCTACAGACGGATCTGATGATACCCCGAGTATGCGTCCAGAAAACTCACCCTTTCGTGAGCTGCTGTGGCGTCCACTAACTGATCAATTTGTGGGAGAGGGAAACTGTCCTTAGGGCATGCCCTGTTAAGGTCAGTGAAGTCGATGCAGACTCTCTATCTTCTGTTATTCTTTGGGACTACTACTGGGTTGGACAACCATTTAGGGAATTGGACTTCCCGAATGGATCCTGCATCCAGCAGTTTTCAACTTCTTTTTCCACAACCTTTGCCTTCTCGGGCACAGTTCACTGTGCTTTCTGCGCGATTGGTTTGAAGGTGGGTTCGACATGTAGCTGATGACAAACCACACTAGGATCAATCCCAAGCAGCTCGTATGGTTCCCATGTGAAAATGTCTGCATTGCTTCTCAGTAGAATCGCCAACTCCTTCTGTTCCTGATCTGTGAGAGAAGCTCCAATCAAGAAAAACCTGTCATCGTTGCTACCTCCAACTATAACTTCCTCCAGGTTATCGATGACCCGTTCAGAGGGGAGGAGCCTAGTCTCCTCCACTCCGGGTCTTCCTTACTTTAAATGCTATTTCGAAGGTATCAGACCTTCTTGTTCCTCGACTTTCTCGCTGGGCCTTTCGGCCTTCTTCTCTGGTCTTGGGCGGATGGCCGCTATGAAGCACCTTCTTACCATCGCTTGATCACCATGGATCTTCGTTACTCCTCGCTCGTTCATATATTTGAGCTTCTGGTGGTAGGTCAAGGAGACTTCCTTCATTGCATGCATCCATCCTCTGCCGAGGATAGCCTGGTATGGCGAGTTAATGTCGACTACCAGAAACTCAATCATTTTAGAGACATTTCCTGACCTTACTGGAAGCACGATCTTTCCCAAGGGCATAGTCACTTTTCCAGCGAATCCAACTAAAGGGACAGTAGCTTCCTTTAGGTCAGCAATGCTCAACTTCAATTTTCTGAATAGGTCGAGATACATTACCTCGGAGGAGCTTCCTTAGTCGTTGAGCAACTTGTTGACGTCATAGTTATCTATCCTGAGAGTAATGATCAAAGCATCATGATGTGGGGTTCACACTCCCATCAGATCTTCATCTGTGAATACAATATGCTTACTATAGTCGACGTCATTTGCTCACGGACGCTTTCCTGATTGTGTCTTTGCTGGATCGATCTGAAAAGCTTACATCACCGTTGTAAGCTTTTTTACCTCCATTCGAGTTGAATTTCCTTAAATCTGCTTCACATCAGATGCCCCATGAATTACTACAAATTCGTGGCCGACAACGTCTTTGAGTACATTATCAGGCCTTGTTTCTCTATGGGCAACAACTTTCTCTGCCTTTTTTCCACGAATTCGTTCAGATTCCTAGACTGGGCCAGCTCTTCGAGGTGGGACTTAAGAGCCTTGCAATGCTCAGTCTCATGTCCTCCTTCTTTATGAAAAGAGCATCTCAGCGCGTTGTTTCTCTTTGAGGGGTCTCCTCCCATCTTTCTGGGCCACTTAATAAATGGCTCGTCTTTGATTTTTGCGAGAATTTTATAAATTGGTTCCCTGAAGACAGTGTTGACCGCCTGAAATTCTTTTGCCACATCATTGCTGCCTCCGTTCTTGGAGCCATTCTTGCCCCCATTCTTTCCTACTTTCTTCTGGTTCTCAGTTTTGTCACTGCCTTTGGCAGTGAGCTTAGCTCGACCGTTTTCCCCTGTGCTGAGGCGGGTCACATCCTCCACCTTGGCATATTTCTCGATGCGAGCCATCAGGTCGTCGATGGTCATGGCATCTTTCTTTGTCAGGGACTAGTACAGAAGGGAAGAGTTGGGTAACCCAATTTTGAAAGAGGCCACTGCCAATTGCTCCGAGCAATCCTCGACCTCGTTGAATAACTCCCATTACCTCTTCGCGTAGTCTCGAAGGGTATCTTGAGGCGTCTTTTTCATTATTAGCAAAGCATCCATCCTTTTAGGATGGGATCTACTAGTAATGAAGCGGGCCGTAAAGAGCTCGTCTAGGGACTTGAAGCTTCTAATGGACCCGTAGGTGAGCCTTTTGAACCATTTTGTGCCACATCATGCAGGCTTGAGGGAAAAATTTGGCACATCAGTGCATCTCGATGGTTCCAGAGGGTCATGGCTTGCCTGTACTGCTTGACGTGATCAATGGGATCAGTTTTACCATCATAAATATTGAACCTTAGAATAAAAAATTTCTTGGGGCTTCCTCTTCTTCTATTTCCCTTGAGAAAGGTGATTTCATCTGAGTTTTAAGAGCTCGCCTAGCGAGCTCTCGGGTCGATCTGGTACCGCGATGCACAGGGTGTTGGTCCATCTCCCTTCGGATCAGACTTCGTATGTTCTCGTTACTGCAAGCTGGGCTCCTGTAATTGCGAGCTAGTCGCAGTTTCTCGAGCAAGTCGTCCTCTGACTCGTTTCCCTTAACTTTCTGGGACCCGCGTCTAGGGATCCTTCCTCGACTGTGAGACTTGCTCTCCTAAGGCCTAGGAGTGCGGTACGGACGTCTCCTGGTGCCACGATGGAGCTCTATCTCCATTCTTTCTAACCTTCTTTTGAGGCGAGCATTCTCAGCTTCGTGCTTGCGAGAAGACTCCCTCTGCTCTTGGAGCCTCGCCTCATAGGCATCAATCAACCTGGATATTTGTGTGGACCTCGCTGGTCCTTGGCTTTCTTCTTAGGCTGGCCTCTCTAGGCGAGCCCTCTGATCTGAACGCCGAACTTCAGATCTGATCCTGCGAGGATCAGGATGTTCTTGGATATCTCCTGCTTGAGGAGTATTACTACTGTGACCAGACATTTGAAACTTCTTTTTTGGTGTGGGCTTTCTCAGGGAAGATAAACGTCCCCATAGACAACGCCAATTGCGGTGACAATTATTTGCAACACAAATAAATCAGAGAAGCGCAATTACCAAGAAAGATAAAGAAGATAAAATGCCAATCACACAACACAGTATGTACGTGGTTCAGCAAGAATGCCTATGTCCACGATGGTGCAGTTAGTATTATTTCTATGTACTCTAGGGAGCGTTTACAGAGAATACACTATGTGTCGTTTGCCCCAGACCTAGGGTTTATTATATACATGTCTGTCTTCGGGGAGTGGGGGTGTTGGACTCCCCCACGTTTACCATCTTCTCCAGGAACATCTCTATACGAGAACATGGGAGAAGACTAAGTCATAACTGAATTAATGTTAAGGTGTGAAGGGTTTGGACTTTGGGCCATTTTAATTGGGTTACTCGTACGGGCCCGTAATGCCAAATCCGGGTACCCACAACTTTAATCCTCAAAGTATATATTTCCGAACTTATCTAACCGCACGATGGTGATCATTTAATCCTCAAATAAATTCAGTAGGTAAACATCACGTCCTACAAATCCATGTCACCACGACTCCCGAATTTCTACGAATTAAATTCACGTTAATTAGGTTTATTCCTCGATAATCCCTAATTCACTCTTAACCTTTTATTCCATCTCTTAAGGTTAATCCCAATTATACCTAAGGTTATATCGGTAATTTATGAGTCTCTTACTACTGGTCCTAACCTTAAATTATCGCTTATCTGATTTAAACCCTAAGTAATATAATTCTCCAAAATAACTCCTTTAATTAATCACTCGTTAATTTTCCCCTCATTCACAAACCCAAAATAATATTTTTCGGGTCTTAAGTATATCCTACTTCCCTTCCTTAAGTCCCATTAAGTTCAATAAATCATCATCAAACATTCCTCAAAGCTTGGTATTTAATCAACAATTAAAAAGGAACAAGTTCATCTTTTTTGGGGAGGTCGATCGATCGAAGGTCAGGGGTCAATTGATCGTGCTTCATGGGTCAATCGATCGATCATCCAGATATCAGCCTAGATTTCTACATTGTTGATTCTACGAGTTACACATCTTTTGATCAATCAAACCTCTATTTTAATGTCCCAAATTTCTTATAATCCATACCACATGATATAGCAACATATGTAAATGATACCTATTGATCTAACCAACCTAGAAATATCAAGAGTTTGGATTAAAAGCATATTTCTCATATTTTTCCAGAAAACTAAATATTTTATTATTTCACCAAGAACATCATATAAACTAAGATTTTCTTCACCAATAATTCCCAAATTTCGTGGGTTAAATTCTATTCTCAAAAGAAAATTAGTCCTACATCATTCTCTTTTCAAAGATTAAATTAACATCACCATAATTTATCTTTGATTATGCATCTTTTCAGAATTTTCTAAACTACCTAACATGGACAATATACATGCTAAATTTGCAATAATTAATCACTTTCCTCTAATCCGTAGGTCTGGTCCATTTGGGGTGATTGTCCACTGGTGGTTCTTCCCTTCTTCGGTCAACTTCCGACAGTGGTGGTGGTGGCTCTTAGTAGCGCAAAGTGGTTGTCATTTGGTTTCCTAGAAAAGTCTTTTCTTCTCCCATAATGACTCTTCCCTTTCCCCAGAGAAACTCCTCACCCTCTCTTAATTTCTTTCTCTCTAAGTTTTGCATAATGAATTAATAATCTACCAAATTCGTATATACTATTCACCTTCTAAGTTAAATGACCGAAATACCCCTCCGGGGTGTCCTTTCAGTTCCAAAGTGCCCCGAGACCTAAATCAAACACCCAAGTAGACTTTTCGACTATTTGAACAAAGGCATAATCAGTTGTAAAGTTATAATCATATATATTACTTTAATCACTAAGTAATATTCAACATAAATAACATATAACTTTATTCTCGAGTAATATTTAAATCCGGATTAATTTCCAATTATAGTACAATTAATTCTAATTAATCCAATTTTAAAAGTCATTAAAAATACAAGGTATTACAAATTTATACCCAAATTACTAATTTATCTTATATTAATTAGCTTAATTAATATATGTTAGAAATTAGATTTATGCCCAAATTATTTATTTGTGTTGTATTAATTATCATATGATATTTTGATAATGATTTTTAGTGTTGAAAATGAATATTATGCCCTAAAAGATAAAAACAACCCAAAAATTTCGCGAGGAGCTCCCAAAATTAATAATGATTGAGAGTAGTTGTTTTGGCATTATAAAACTATAATTTATATAAAAAATCGATATAATAAAAAAAAGGCTCCTAAACCACCGGCACCTCTTGAAACTTTTGACGTCTTGACTAAAATTCCTGGATCCTCGAGTGAGTATTTAGTTTCCCAATATTATCAGGACCCAACCCTCAATATATTCGTCTTTTGAACCCTCTTTTCGGATATAATTTCGCCCTCACATTAATATTTTGGAAGAGCCTCTTAAAAATCTGGGTTTTGTGTTTAGAATTTACTAATTTTTTTCCCAGATTTGATTTCGAGGAAAACTATTTGAAATCTCTTTGTTGTGGGGGTAATAGGATATAATATGCTCAAGAATTGAAGGGACAAAAAATTAAACAAGGGTTACTATGATGATAAAATTTCAAAAAGCTGAGTCCTATAGTAGATACAACGATCATAGTGAGATTTTACTTTCCTACAGTAGAGTCGGCCATCACTAGCGAGATAATCTTCCAGCAGGGTTTCGCGTTCCATGAATTTGGGAACCTTTCTAACGGCTTCAATATATCCATATGGCCATATCCCGGTTTCTCGATAATTCAGGTTGATATAGCGGATCCAGTCTGTACAGAAAGGATTATGACGAATGACGCCCTTAGAAGACCAAGGATCGAAGAACAACTTCACACAACTCCCCATACTCTTATTGTTGTGGAGGTAATGATTTGTGTCGTGGGTTGAGGTTTATTCGGGGAAAGTTTGTTTCTACACTACCTGCGATCACACCATCATCCACCATAAATCATCACTATCTAACCACCTTCATTTTCACCTGTCGAGGCTTCTCATAAGCACCATCAATTCAATACACAACCTACAACACCACCATAGAACCTATAAACCCATTCAACCGGGCACCACTGCAACCAAATCATTCCACCAAGCCCCAAAAGCTCACAAATCAAGATTCTCATTATAAGCACCGGCTATGGCGTTAAGGATGCTAAGGCCACCAATAGTAAATGTAAGTGTAGCCAGCGTTGAGTTTGTTACAGCAACCGAAGAGGTTGAGCCCTGACTCGGTGATCAGGTGGTCTAAAAGGGTATAAGTCACGACATTTTTTCCATTCCCTATCTGGATGAGTTGGCGTGCAAGGTGGTGGTCACCCCAGGTCACTATTTTTTTTCCAAACAGTGAAGCTTTATTCAAACCAACAGTATTTTATAAGAGATGTCTGCTGCAGCATACCTAAGTACAGAACTACGACACATATCATAAAAAAAGGGAAAACATAACAAGGAACTGACTGAAAAAGCATAGGAAAAAAAGGACGCGTAACCGAAAAAGCAGCAAAAGCATCCACACACATATTAGCTTCACAGAAACAAAATGACAGGACTCCATGGTGAAAATGTTTGAGGCCATCAAGGATTGGTTTCAAAATGCCCGAGTGAGTCTGATGGTGAGCCTGGTTCCTGGCAATCATTTGGAACGTAACTTGACAATCTTTTTCTATTTTGATACAATTTATCCCTAATTTAAAAGTTAAATCAAGCCCGATTTTTAAAGCCCACAATTCAGCCAGTAAAGATGACACATGTCCCATGTTTTTAGAAAAACCCAGGATAAACTCTCCCCATTCATTTTGAAGCAATCCGTCAATGGAAGCAAGACCCATGATATCAGATTTTTCTCCATCAGTGTTACATTTAACAAAACCAAATGAGGGAGGCGTCCACGCAATGTGTAATGGAATCAACGGGGTTTGATTCTCCCCTGTAGTCTGTTTGTCATGGGAATGGAGGAATTGGATTACCTGGTCAGATATAGCATGAATTAAAATGGATTTCACAATTGGTTTATGGTTAAATAAAGCCTCATTTTGAGCAAGACAGAGGTGACAGAGAGCAAAAAAAGGTCTGATGCCACTAGTATTGATTTCCCCTGCTTGCCCCGTATCTCTCAGACGACGGAGAATAGATAAAGGATCCATATCAAGCATCAGTTCTGGTATGCACATATAATATGTGGCTGGGCAGATAGTGAAGATGTGAGCATTTGAGTCGGAGAGATCACATAGCGGACAGGTTGGAGTCATAATTTTATGATAATAGTAAAGGCGGTCCGCTGTAGGCAGAGCTTGATGAATAAGAAACCATAGGAAGAGTTTAACTTTCGGTGATAGGGTGCTTTTCCATAGCCACTTCCATGGTAATGAGTGAAGATGATGTTTAATCCTTATTGTGTTCAACCAAAGACAAGTGTCTTTAATGGTAAATGTTGTCCCTTGACTCGGCCACCAGAAAGGGGAGTCTTCTTTTGCAGTGGGTGAAATGTAGATGGATTAAATAAAGAGGAGAAAATCAAGTGGCAAATGACAAGCCAGTAATTGCAGATTGCACTGATAATTCTAAATGAAACGAGAAAGGGGTTCTAACAGAACGTTGGGCGATATTTGGGGGAATCGTTGTTCCACTGTTTCTTGGAGGAACCAAATATGTTTTCCAAAAGTTATTGTACCTTGTTTGATTTTCCATTTAATCCCTTGTGTGAAAATGAGAATTAATTTGGAGACCCGTTTCCAGAACCATAAGGCATGAGAGGGAGCTATTGTGTCAAGTAAAGAGGCATGGGGATAGTACTTTTATTGGAGGACTCGTGACCAAAGGTTATTTGGTCCCAGAAGAGTTGCCATTAAAGCTTAAGCATGAATGTATCGTTGAGAGTGTGTAGATTTTTTACACCGAGGCCTCCATAATTTTTGGGTAAAGTAATCACATCCCAATGGATGGTTCGTGTTTTATGAGTTTGTGCGTTAGAATTCCAAAAGAAGTTCTTTACTTTAACAGTGAGGGTAGTAAGAATGGATTTTGATAAAGGGAAGGATAACAAACTGTAAACGGGTAGTGAGGTACATACTGCATTAATAAGAGTATCCCGACCCGCATAGGAAAGAAAATGCGAAAACTATGTGTGGAGATGATTTTCAAGGTCTTCTATGAGGTTCGTGAACAGACTTCGAGTGACCCTACCAATAATAAGAGGGAGTCCTAAATACTTTTCATGTCCCACATTTATCTAGAAGGCTAGCATTGATCTGGTTGCTCACATAATGGTGCGAGGGGTGGAATGACCAAAGATTATAAGAGATTTTTCATGATTAATGGTTTCACCTGACACTTGTGAAAAAGTTTCCAAAATTGAGCAAAATCGGCATCAACAAACGCTAGACCAGGGATTTCTGGACCATTTCTAGAAGGACGAAGCGCAATAATGGTTTTGAGTTGACTTTCCATATCAATTTGTCGTAAAAGGACATCTAAGCCAAGGATGGAGAGTAGAGGGGACAATGTATCTCCTTGTCGTAGCCCTCTCGAGGGCCTGAAGATGGGCCCCATATGGCCATTAATCAACGTTTGAAAGGAAGTGGTGGTCATGCAGGAGGTTAGGAAAGAGATCCACTGTTCCGGCATTCTGTGTTGACACATAACCCATTAAAGTTAAGGCCATTCCATTTGATCATAAGATTTTGATAAGTCAATTTTGACCGCACAAGTTCCTTTTTTAGATTTGGATTTACCCATTGTATGGAGTATTTCATGGGCTATCATAATATTATCCTGAATGTGGCGGCCTTTCACAAAAGCTGATTAATAGGGATAAACAATATATATTTGATGATTGGACTTAATCGTTTCACTAAAATAGTGGATATAGGTTTGTAAATGACATTGCAAAGGATAATAAGGAAAAAATGAGAAACCTGGGTAGGGTTTTGGCGCTTAGGGATAAATATAAGGATTGTGTGATTTATACTTTGCGGCATCCGTGCTGAAGAGAAATATTCTCGCACCAGGTTACAAACTAGAGGTCCCACTTCATGCCAGTGGGTCTGGTAAAATTATGTCGTCAACCCATCCGGTCGAGGACTTTTATTACGTCCCATTCTAGTAATTGTGGACTAGATTTCACGTTCCGATACAGGTCGAAGTAAATTAATTTTATCTGAGTCCCGAATCTGAGTGAAAGATGGAGATAATCCGTCCACCTGATCAGGATCCGTTGTTTGGAATAATGTGTCATAATAGTTTTTAAATTGAGTTTCCATTACCAATTGAGTCTTATGCCATCCAATATCCACGTTATATACTGCCTGGATGGTATTAGAACGTCGACGTTGCATGACACAAGCATGAAAAAATTTAGTATTGGAATCCCCATCAAGGGTCCATTTGAGTTTATATTTATTTTTCCAATACAAATTTTCCTGATTAAGGTGATAGGATAAAGACTCTTGTATTTCTTTTTCCCGTAATAAGAGAGTAGGATTCGGGTCGGTCTCAATGAGGGTATGGGTGTGACTGAGATTATGTTGCAGATAGGCAATTTTAGTGGCCATGTTTCCATACACATTAGTTTTCCAGGATATCGCAGCTCTTTTAAAGGAAAGGTATTTTTTTATGGAAAACGGAGGCAGTCAGACCTTCCAAATAAGGGGCCTAGTGGGTCCGAATCATCTCACCAAATGACGAGTAAGAAGCCCACTGTTTACAGTAAATAAAACATTTAGGATTATGCATCGCTTGAGGAATACTATCTAACATTATAGAACAATGGTCAGAACCTGCATTTGGGAGATGAGTGATTTGAGTGGAAGGGTAAATATCCATCCAATCAGTATAAGCTAGACCCCTATCCAGCCGCTCCCGTACATGATGACCAAAAGGGGTGTTCGCTTTCCAAGTGAAAGATGGACCCTGAAATCCTAAATCATGGATATCATGTGTCATCATAAAATTATTTATAGATTTGGCTGGATACGGTTTAAAGTCCTGACCTCCTAGATTTTCATGAGGGCCTAAAATTGTATTAAAATCCCCAAGTAAAATCCAGGGGTATAGAACAGAGGTTGAAAGTAAATGCAATTGCTTCCATACCTGGTGTTGAGTTGCGGGATTATGAGGCATATAGACCGTCGTTAATTCTGCATGTCCCGCTGGGCATGAATGAATTGCGGAGATACAACGACTTCATGAGCCGTGATAGGCCCTTCCATCCATAGGATCCAAATACATCTAGTTTGGTCAAGTGTAGGGGAAATGATGTGGTTGCGAAAAGGTAAACAAGAAATCTCGTCCAAGGAGCGACGTGCATCCAGGTGCGTATCCAGAATGACGACCATGTGAGGTTGTTGGCGATGAATAATATTTAGAAATTTTGATAAAAAGGTTGGACGAGCAACCTCTCTAGCTTTCCAATGTAGAATTTTCATTAGGTGCAATCGATGATGGGACCTCATTAGTATCGGCGCTGTAAGGATGTACACAAATTCGTTTGGATGCATTGGGTTCATCAATAGTTACGCATCGTTTGGAATTGGATGTGCATGGAATGTGAAGATGGACGCCTGTTCTGGTTGGAGTTTGTCTTTGTGCTAACCGACCTCTACGTAGACGCGGTGTTGAAGAAGCTGGTAGTGGAAGACATGAGGTAGGGAGAAATTTGCTTGGATGAGAAGATCGTGAGGTCCTCTTTGAATTATTCTTTGAGTGCCTAGAGGTGCTGGAGGTTCAGGTTTGGGGTTTGGCATGCTGGAGCTTCCTGGCTGAAGGTGGCGAAGGCGGGGTGGGAGATTGCAAGGCTAAAAATTCGTACCTAGAGGGTGCATTGGGTGCATCATGTGAGATGTCCTCCCTCAGGTCACTGGTTTCCGCCTTGCAAGTGGATCATCCTCTTTTACCATTTTTTTTCTTTTTTTGATTTCAAATGTGTTTTCAAGTTTGATATTTTGACCCTTTTTTCCTTTCGTATCTATGCGTACGAGTGAGAACGAGAAATATGAGTTCAAGGTGTTTGTTTTTTCCTTTCTTTCTTTTTTCTCCAAACAAGTTGTCAATTTTTTTATTTTATTTTTTAACCATGGGTCCCGACTCGAAATTAAAACGGCACAATAATAATGCTTTGAAACCATTCGATTGGATATGTAAAAGTATATGCTTATTCACATTTAAGCATTAATATGTGAAAAGCTTGGTCACACATTATTGTCTTTCATCTTCAGCAATATTGCTAAAAAATGATGTCTTTATTCGAAGAAATTAAAACACTTCATTTTCTTTTGGAATTTTGCTCATCGTCATACTTTTTTTGGTGATTTGAGATTTACGAAAACATAATGCTTTTGATTATATGCAGGAAAATTTGTTGATTCCACACTCATGCCAAAGACTAGATATCCAAAAACTTTTCCAGTGTACTCATACGGAGACAATGTGAGATAATAAAATTGTGATGGACAAAATTAATTGGTTGATTTTCAAAATATCATTAATGTTTATATTTTTTAATTATTATTCACAAAAACAAGTTACATTGTGAAATCTTAACACACTAATGATTATCGTATTGTTAGTGTAAATAAAAATACACTTTTTACTCTTTATGTAGTTGATTAGTAAAAAAATCATCCACTATAATCTATTTTTCTAATTCTATACAATTAAATTAAATTTTAATTATGCCTATTACAAATTTTATTAGGTTGTTTCTAATATTTATATAGTGAGGGATATTGATGATGATGTAGTGAGAGATTTTGACTTAATTTTAATATTAATTAAATAAACTTGTTAGTAAAACTTAGTATACCATAAGTATACTTTGTTTGTAAGAAATATTCAACTTATATACACATAAAGGCTAGTATAATCCATTTTTAAATTTCTATGAAATTAAAATAAATTTTAATTGTACCTATATTTCTATGGTATTGATTTGGCGGATTAGGAGAGAGAAAAATATTTTCATGTATCAATTTTTTCATAAAAAAATGATGTTTTTTTTATTCTTATGAACTTTGAGAACCGATGATTTCTTATTCTTTTAAATTATTTCCCTCCACCCATAAAAAAATCATATGTTTATACCTAGTTTTTATATTTTTTGAACAGGGGTATATTCATTTCTTGAATTAACTTTACTACATATTTATTACCATAAAGTTAAATAGGTTTTTAAGAAAATTATAAAACGTTCGTGCATCATGCGGGGTATCCATTAATTAATATAAATTATGTCCCTCCCTCCCTCCCTCCCAAACCAAAACTTATTTTTATATTCTTTGTAACACCCCGAGAGGTGCTACTGAAAAATATTTATAAATTAGAGAACTTTTTTTTATAAAACAATATTATTTAGATTGAGGGTAAATTTGTGGAAGCATAAATAATAAATCGACTGTATAGAATTTCTCAATTTTATTAAATCTCAAATGTGCTTTACAAAACAATTTACAATAAACAAAATGATACAAATAAATTTTGAAAATAAATATCCAGAGCCTCTAGTGACGGCCCAAATCCCAACGATACCATAAATATCATCTCGCATCAACCTAAAATACAAAAAAAAAACTATGGGGGGATGAGCGGGAAACTCAATAGCTCATATAAATGCTCCAAGTATAACTACGCATACACGTGTGTGTGTGCATCATATACAAGAGTGTATGCAATATAAACACTCAAACTAAAATTTCAATAATATAATCATCACCTATGATCTCACCTCACCACTACACAACCCCAGACCCAATATCAAAAATCCTGCTGCACTTCCCACGGTACGGTATGGACTACCGTCCACTATCCTGTTAATTATTCTCGGAACAATCCAATGGCCCCCCAAAATAAATAACATAACTTGGTCACATGACCCATCATAACATGGCATCACCTCCATAAAATCTTTGCATCACCGCCATAGTAAAACTTGACATACTTGTCAACCGGGTCCATGGCCTAGTCTTTGGATAATAAATTAAATTGTAGTCGACAGAACACCTTGTCCAGCAGGTGGTTTGGCTAAGGAGTGACTGTGCATTCTCCAATCAGAATCATCATAATATCATTCTCCCAATTATAATAAGTTTCAAATTCAATTCCCATAAATTAAGTATACATGTTTTCTACCCATTTCTATAACCCAACATGCTCGAAAAATTAACTAGCTTCGTTACCCAAATTATACGGCATGAAAATAACACATACAAAATGGGTCCAAGACTGAATATAATATACGAGCATACAATATATATAAATGCAACACATATCATGGATATAATTATACAATCAAGGATGAATAAGTGTAGCACACTAAATTAACCTCGGGAGAACGAAACTACCTCAATTGAGTTAAAATCCACCATTGTAGGCCTATTTTGGAAACCCATAAAATTCATATACAAGCATTATCTAAACTTCCAATCTAACTTCAGATTTGAATTCTACACGAAATATTAGGTCAGGTATGTACCTTGAGTTTTTTTCAAATCTCATCTGAAAACACTCAAAAAGAAGATCAAGCCACTCCAAATTGGCTCTTATCATTCCACTCGTTTTTTATTCTTTTGATTTTGTTTTTGTCCTTTGTTTTTCATCTTCCTTTCCTTATAATTAACCATAATATTCCTTATATAGACCCTCTCTCAAACCCTATATTGGAGCCTAAGCTAATGCATATTACTATATTGCCCTTTAATTCAAAATTGCCTACTTTACAAATTTAACTCATCACAAAATGTCCAAAAGCCTTTTAAATTTGAATTTAAATGCTAGATACGATTTCAAACCAAAATAAATTTTTTTACATGTAATATAAAAAAAATTCATTTAAAATAAAATATCCCGAATGTAATCTTATAGAATATTCATAAATATGCTCTCAAAATTACGGGGTGTTACATTCTTCTTCTTTTTCTTCTTCTTTCTTTCTTTCTTTCTTTCTTTCTTTCTTTCTTTCTTTCTTTATTATTATTACCCTTATAATATGAAAAATAGAAAATTTAGGTTAGAGTTGTAAATAAAAATTAAAGAACACGTAATTAACAGTTTCATATGGATATATAAATTTAACGTATGAACATCCAATTCTATATGTTATTTATTCTTTAATAATACAAACATTATGTATTATACATTTAACGTTAGCATCTTACATCAACATGATTATCACATATAATTATTATGAGGAAAACAAAATAATATTATAATGACATACCTCCATCACGTTACAAATGAAAAGACGGACACAACAGTCGACCTTAGAGATGTGTGATGAGACTGAATTTCGAATCACGGCTTCCTCTTGTATACGCCAAGAACATACTCTAATTTCAGCATGTTCCAACGGTTGGATCTTCTTTTCTGACCAAAATATTTTAAAAATTAGCATAAACTCGAGTGTTTGGATTTCTCTCCTTATCCTATAATTTCATGTGACACCCCGACTAATTAAACACCGGGTAGCTACTCCTTTATAAAATTAATTCAAAATGCCAAGTTGGCTCAGTTAATAGCATCACTGTCGCAAACGTTTTATTATTACTAACCACCTAGCATTTAAAAAGTAAGTGCCAAATTTTATTAAATCTGATTAACATGCACAAGAGTAATAAACAACTAAATAACACCATTCACCATGCTGAAGTAAAACGGATAACCATCACAATATGTAAATAAAACCTGGAGGAAAACTCCTCAATACAAATCCCACAACTGATAAGTAAACTGAAATAAATAACTAAAACTGAATGCTGAGCAATACATGCTAGAGTCTGAAAACTGAAATGTAAGAATGTCTAATAGGATTGGGCAACATGCCCTACAACTGATAGATGCTGAGACTGGAATCCAAATGAGAGAAGCGTCTACATGCAAATCCCTGTAGCTTCCACAAACAGCTACAGCTCGTCACCTGAATGAGAATCCTATGCTTGGTGTCCTTGTGGCTGGGCACCTAAAATGGTTTTACAAGAAAATATATTTGAAAGCAAATGGGTCAGAGCCCGAAAGTGGAAATCATTTTAAAAACCTGCAAGTGCTTTAAAAACATTTAAAACATTAAATGCAAAGTACATGTTAGGACGTGCACTCACATTAAATTCTCACCTCTCGACTAACTGTGCACTCCTAACGTAAGTACCCATCTATAACGACCCATATTACTAGCTAACTGACAACATAACTAGCTAAACTGCCAAAGGTCCTGCCAATAGTACTTGGTTCCATTTACATAATAGTGCTCGTAATTAAATAGAGGTTTAACGTAAACTCAGTTACTAACTATGCCATTGATATAACTATCAGCTAACTCATTATATATCTCGAAACAATACCGTAATATTTTTACAACATTAACATGAGGATTTCCATTAATTTAATGTATATTATTCACATCATAAATATACAATACAAGCACCCCGCAATCTAAGCTGTAGTGCACACATACTCTGCTATCCATCCCGGTACATCACGTACATAAGGATTACATATTCTGAATCTCTCAGGAATAGTTTACCGATAACAACATCACAAATAATGGAGGCGAACACAGTCACCATCACATGGGTCACGCACATACCTACGCTCCCATGGTCATGCAGACTTATTAATATCACAATAAGTCCTTCTATGATCTATGTTCATCAAGGTACCAGTCTAAATCCCCCCCGTAGGCACACAAGGATTAGAGGGTCCTAAGCGAACGCAAACCTCCCCCGTGATAGCAAGTATGGTAGGTATGTTATACACATAAACTATATACTAAGCATTCACACATCTTAGATATTACCATATTAATAAGGTATTTTCTACATCATTATACCATTATTCCAAACTTATATATTTCAAGTCTCCCGTTAATATAAAGTTAAATTGCCGACACGTCTCACGCCGTGGTCCCTTATCCTTAAAACCTATCATGAATTGACTATTAAGTTCCCATAATTCCCACATATGACATCTATATACCTAGGGTCTTTACTTCTGCTCTAAACCTTATTTCATCGAATTACACAATTTTACACTATTAACCTAAACGTTATCTCGCTTCACGAATTTCAATAATCTAGAATAATTCCTCGAATTGTATTCTAATTAAAGTCCACTATAATAATCACTCCTACTGGTCTCCTTAAGGTTGAGGGTATTCATAAGTTCTCCAAACATATTCTCCGAGGGTTTCCACCATTAAAATCAAATTAAGGAAAATTTTACTCATTCTGGGAAGGTCGATTGATCGACCTATGAATATCGATCGATCGATCTAGTCGATCGATCGACTGATGAATGTCGATCGATCGATCGAACAGGTATGGCTACGGACTGCTTCGTTTTGCAGATTTGAAAACGTCCCAAAACTTATTTCTAACGTATGATTCTCAAATATAACGTTATAGTAATGTCATATAGCAATCCTACAATATTACTAACGTCCATAAATCAATATTTCAACAACTATAGGCTACATATGGATCAATCTTCATCAAAAACCTAGTTTTTCTGATTTTTCTCAAGAACAGTCATGAACCTCATCTTAAATCCGTTTTTGGTATTACAAAAGGCAGTAATTCACATAATATGATCATCCAGTAACATTCTACATGCAACCTATATCCCAAAATTCAAACTAATAACTCCAATCTTATGGGTTTTTCATTATCTTCCAAGAACATACAAAGTTTTTGAATAATCTAACATGGAAGAATCATTCTCTGAAATTTAAATGGAATAAATCACTTGCCTTGGTTTGATTTCGGATTTGGTGTTGATTTGGTGAAGAATCTCTGCAGAATTCCTCTCTCTCTCTCTTCTTCTCCAAGCTTTCTTCTCCAAAAGGCTATGGTGGCTAGGGTTTGCTCTGGGAGAGTTGGAAGACTAAATGATAACCTACGTAGCTTATGGGGTTAATAAAGGGTTGGTTGGGTCAATTCCTTATCAGATTACAACTCTCAATTTTCGTCACTTTTAATTACCCAAAAATACCAAATTACTAAAATACCCTTTAAGTTACCGGTATGGCCTAAAAATACCCCGGGACCCAAACTATACCCCCGGCTAGTGTTTTCTGACTATCTCGACCCTTCCGGACGCGTTGGCGCACTCAAAACGACCATACGGATTATAAATTTTAAACTCACTTTTAATATCAAAATATTATACCGTGACGCGGCGGTCCCACGCGTCTCAACAAAATTTCCAAATTGCCGTATATAAATCCCACGATAAATTTTATAATACCAAGTACATATATAATCATATATGCACATAATCAAATACCAATTCGCATCATATTAGTATTTATAACCCGGATTAATTTCCAATTAATACGCATTTAATTAATTAATCCCAAAAATAATTATAGTCAAAAGTACGGGGTATTACATTTCATTATGTTGTCTTTTCATGTGTCTGAATGATTAAAAATCAATCACTTATTTATAGGCAGGGACATGACCCAAATCTCCAATAGTAACTTAATCTTAACCATCCATTAAGGTAAATAGCCAAGAGTCCTTTTGAATCTTTTTATTTGGAGTACCCTTTCATTAACCAAAGTGACTATTAGTATTAATATAATTGTGGAGCACATTATGTAGGATTATTTATTTCAAATAATTCTAACATTCTCCCACTTGGTCCATAATTATCATAAGGGGTGCAATAATCTTTGAGTCATCCTTAAATATTTTTTTTTCATAAATACCTTAATCAAACAAACCATTAATGCGAGTCATGGTGTTCACATATTAATTCAAGAGCATGATCGCTTTCGTGTACCACAACATTAACAATTCATCCAACAAGGTCTATAATCAGGTAATTCAATAATGTCTTATATAAAAGACTATTTCTGTCGCATTCATTAATTCACATGCATGTAAAATTATATTACAAGATAGAAATTGAAATGTTCAGAATACACTTTAATCGATATCAAGTATAGTGCCAAAATATAAGTACCAAACAATCCACTAACACTTATACGTAATTGGCTACACACAAGACTAATATCTTAAGCATGTTTCATGAATGTTCTTTGGTGATAGCCCGTTTATTAGTGGATATGATATGTTAACAATTATACCAATGTGTTCAACTGACACTTGTTATTTTCGAACTTCTTCATTTGCATATAGGTATTAAGTCCTAATGTGCCTAGGTTCTTTAAAATATCTATCAGTTCTTCATGAAAAGATTGCAATGACATTATCATAATATTTTAGCGACTTGGTAACAGTATCGACAACTCCAAGCCACAAAATAATTTTTCCGTAGACATAATCCATAAATTATAGCCCTAAAGTACGCTACATACAATATTTAATTGTTTCTCACTCTTTCATATTATTGGTCACTAGGCCAAAACAAACCTACATAATCAATAGAGAAAAATTATCATAAGCGTGAGCATATAATATTTTAAGCCCACTATAAGAAAAAAATGTTTTTATGACATTTTTTAAGTGTCGTAAAACACATTTTATGATGCTTTTTCAATAAAAAGCATCATAAGTTTGGGTCTCATAATTGACACCCATAAAAAGTGTCATATTAGGTAACGGTTATATATGACTTTTTTTTAAAAACTGTCATATCCGCTACAAGAAAAGTCATAATGTCATATTTGATTTAAAAAGTGTCATGATAAACAGTTTTCAAAAATTTTAAAAGGTCATATAAAATATTTCATCACGTGAGGGTTTAATATAAATGGTAATAAATTAAACGTACAATAAAAAAAATTAATAACCAATATTAATGTCATAGTTGAGAAATAAATCTAAACACAAATCAAAATTCATAGTAACATAAAAACAGTCTTGAATTTTTTTGTATTCGAATTCACGTATATCTAAAATGCATCAAACTAAGTCATTTGCCCATATAAAAAAAATAATAGGACACAAATAAATATACCCACCATCTACATTATTCTCAAAAAATAATGACCTAATACATGTTTCATAACTAGATATACCCACTATGTATATCATTCAATATAATGTACATCCAAAAGTCACGCATAAATGCGTTGGTCTTCTGTTGGCTTTCGCGAAATTGTATCGACACCTCAAAATCTCCAAATCATATAATATAAGCCTGACTAAGATCCCATCATGGACTTGCTTCTTCAAATTATCCTACAATAAAGTAAATTATCAAGAGTGTTGTTAAATCATATTCTTTTCAATCTTCTTATGTAGTATATATCCAAATTTATAAAGATCATATGAAAAAAATTATGTTTTCTTAACTTTTGAAAAAAATCACAATTTTTTCACCAACTTCTTTTGTTGCATCGTCTTCATATTCTCTATTTCTCGATTGTCGGATGGTTATCCATATTAGAGACCTATCATCCTCATCAAATGCATCTCCATGTCTCTTTTTTCTCTCCCAATTATAAAATAAAATATAAGAAATTAATAACACATCACAAAATTCCCGCAATGAATTGATGATGGTTGTATATTCTACAAATAATACAATAATTGAACCACATGCCTCTAATTTGACAATGATACGCCTTTCACATGCCTTTAATTGAATGCTCCTGCATAAATTCAAAACAACATATATAAATCTCTAGTGTAACGTAAAACACAGCATAAAAATTCCAGTTTTTTCAAAGTATTACGTCGTGTATAATGCAAGTCGAAAAGATTTTTTATATAACACAAATAATTGTGAATAGTTGTAAAAAATTGGGCAGAGTTTCCTTTGTTTATAGGACTATCCGCCTTGTTTATGAAATAAAAAAAATTAAAAATATTCAAAGCGACCCAATTTATCAAACAAATTCAGATGTTATTTCATTGACTAATAGGGAAAATAAATCATTGACACATTGATATTTTCTTTGCGTTTCGCATTAAAAAGAGTCAAATAAGACTATTCCGACCTTCAGGTAATTTATGCTCATCCCCGAATTTATGTGCTTCCATCCTTTCTTTTAGACAACCCTAACAAGACTTTTCATTATTCCTTCCATCTATGTGTTGTTAGATGACGACATTCCATCCATGTGTTGTTAGATGACGACATCCTTCCATCCACGTGTTGATGGCTGACGACAGTCACTGGACCTGTTGATTTATTTCATTAGCATTCAAAATTATGAGTTACGCGAAATATGCCTTTCTCTGTACTTAGTAATTTAATAAAAAAAATTTCTCGTATGAAAAAACAAAGAAGGTAGTATTGCAAGAACCAATTTAACCTTATTGAGTAGTTAAAGCATAAATATAAAAGGTAAGAATGCACATATACGACAATACAACTTTTCACCCCAACCAAATGGGCCATAAAAGTCTCCAATAAATAGACCCTTATATGTCATGTCTCACCAAACCTCTATTTATTATTTTTTATGATATTTTTTTATTCAAATTATACTGCATACTGTTTAAGAGCTTACCATATCAAATCAGTGATTGAGACAATTAGGATGTTGTGATCCAATGCTAACGTCCTTAAATGGTGCAAAGTGGCCACATAACCATTATCCTCGACAAGAATAGCTGAGAGAACGGAATTGACACAAATCCTATTGCATTATGTAAAACTCCATTTGGTTGCTCAAAATATTTAATAGAATTAAAGAAATAAGATGTAAATATGTAGAAGAACGGAATTTAAGCAAATCCAAGTAAATACTAATTACTTCTACCATTTTTACAAGAATCATAATTTGGTCTTTTACTATACAAGACAAGGATCTCTAAAAGATGTATATCTACAAGATGTATACATCACTTGGAATATAAGATGTATTCATTTGGAATATAAGATGTATCTCTAAAAGTGATGACTTTAGAAGACTTAAAAGATCGATAAAGTTTCATAATCTCGGTGTCTTAGTTATTCTAGAATCTAAACTTATAGGATCTAAGATTAATGATTATAAGTTTAAGTTGGGATTCTATTATGAAGAATCTGGTTGAATAATAAAATTTAGATATTTGATAAAGAGGGATTAAATGTGAATTAATATCTCAAATGGAGCAATGTTTTACTGTTAAAATTTATATTGCACTATAGCTAGACTTGTAATGTGTACCTTTGTTTATGCTAAATGTATAAAAATTGAAATAATGGTCTTTAGAATTATTTAAGTAGTATAAAATAGTAGTTTTTTTGGATTTCAGGAGGGGAATTGTAATACCCCGTATTTTCATGGCTTTTAAATTTAAGGATTTATTAAATTTAATTGAGATAAATTAATTTAATTTTAATCCGGAATGTTGTTTTAAATATTTACTAGCGTGACGAGAGTTAGTAATTATTGGAAATTTGATATTGGTTGCATATTACTGGATGAGTATAGAAATATATGAAATTTATTTTTATAATATTGTCACGTGTGAATAAAATGGCAATTATGGAAATTTGGATCGGGACGCACCCATGTCGCGTCGGGACTAAATATTGATAAATAAAAGTGAATATTTTATAAGTTGTTCGTATGGTCATTTTGAGTGCGCCAACGCGTCCGGAAGGGTCGAGATAGTCAGAAAAGTGTACCCGGGGGTTTAGTTTGGGTCTCGGGGCATTTTTAGGCCTAATAAGTAACCCGTGAGGGCATTTTGGACATTTCACATTTTTGGGTAATTAAACCCACGAATTTTATAGGGTTATATCAGATGGAAAGTTTCACCTTCTAGGGTTAACATAATGAAATACTAATGACGTCCATTGAAGAGGAAGAGGAGAAGCTCTCCAAGGAGTTCTAGGCCAAGAACACCTCCGATTGCACCGCCGTCACCACCAACGCGTAGATCGCGCGACGGGGAACGCAACCACACCAAAATCATCCGCAAACCAGAACGTCGAAAATCCCAGGCAAGTGTTTATCTTGCTTATTTCGTTGATGAATCTTTCATATTAGTGTAGGAATGATTAGGGTGAGTTTTATGGAAGAAAACCTAAGACTTGAGATAGGAATCGCATGTAGTTATGGTTTAAATGATAATTCTGGGAACCCTTGCCATGTAAAGGAATTTACCCACGAAATTATGATGTTTATAAGAAGAAATTTCTAGAAAAATAGATTGGAACCATGATTTAGAGATTTCTAGGGTTCTTTATAATTGTATAGATCTTGGGTTGTTAATCCATGATTAAATGACTGAAATCCACATGCTTTACGTTGAAAATACCTAATATGATGATATAAGGTTAGTAGTATCAATTCTGGGATCGTTGGGATTAGAAAATATGGAAATTGTTGAAGTTAGGAGATGAAACCCGTAACTGCAGAATTGCAGTTTTCGCAGACCTGCTTGATCGATCGATCGAGCCCAGAGCTTCGATCGATCGAGCCCCAGACCTCGATCGATCGACCCCTCCTAGCAGACTCCTATTTCCCTTTCTAAATTAGTTAAGTTCAATTTATTGTGAAATAATTCTTCGGCATCCTTAATAAAATGTTTTGGGAGATAGGGAAGACCAGTAGGACATGTGAATAAATTTTGGGACCCTTGATGCCGGGCTAAGATTGTATTTTGGGATAATTACATAAGGGTCGGTGAATTTATGATTTAAAGAGAGAGACACGTAAGAGAGTTACTTTGGGACAAATGTGTATACCTACTGAATTTTATAATTTAGAGAATAAAGCCATGAGAGTTGTGTGGTATGTTGGAATAATACCGAATCAAGGTTAGAAACGAACCGTTATAAGTGTATACTAAAATATGATAATATGGATAAAAGTCGTAACTATGGGATTTGAGAATATACCTAATATGGATATGGTAATATTAGTATAGTTATATGATTGTGTATGCATAAGCTATCTATGTGTGAAAATCATGCCCACGCTACTTGCTATCCCTGAGGTTACCGCGCTGGGACAAGTCTTATCTCGATGGGACCTTTATGGGGGATATTGACTTGTACCCTAGAAGATAGATATCCTTGGTACAGGCTATCGCTGTGATAGTTCAGACGGTCCTAAGAGACGCAGGCATGTGCCATCCTCTTAGAGACTTGGAATCTATACTTCGCCTCAATTTTGTTTGTGTATGTGTTAATACAATTCGAGAGTGATTCCGATTGTATTCCCCTTAATATGAGTGATATGGGGTTTTGGATTGTAGAGTATGCCCGCACCATAGTTTTTATTTGGGGTGCTGTTATGATATATATATTTTACGAGTAGTATATATATATATGAAATTCTGAAATTTGGAACTACCTACTGTGAATTGATATGTAGGACATGGTTGATGACTCAAATTGTAAATACTTGTTTTGAGAAAGTATAAAATGACACTGGAAAAACTTTATTGATTAATAAAGTTAAAATAAGAACTTTGGTTATTAATTGAAATATTCTTTTCAAACAATTGTATCGTTAAATTTTGAATCCTGCGAATAACCTAAGATAAGTTAAATGATTGGGGAAAGATAGCGTGATATATGATGAGACAAACCATTAGGAGGGTTAGTGCGATAGGAGTGCACATTAGAAGAGAGGTGAGAATTTCTCAAGAGAGTGTCGCACTAATATGTTGTTGCATTGGCCTGTATCAATTTAAATACATGCTAAACAATTTTTAAATCATATACACTATCGGGCTCCGACCCGTCTCTCTCTCTCTCTCTCTCTCTCTCTCTCTCTCTCTCTCTCTCTCTCTCTCTCTCTCTCTTGTATATATATGTATGTCCTAAAGGTGCCCAGCCACAGGGGCGGCTTGCTTAGGATCCCTTGGAAGGAACGTGCGGCAGCTTAGGTGGGAGTTGCAGGCCACTTGCTTAGACGATTTCACTTACTTGATTTCACTCCTATGATTCTCAGTTATTGGGGCATGTGTCGCCCTTTCCACTATTTATCTGTTCTGTTGGGACATTTGTATTTATGTTATTTCCAGTACTGTTACTTTGGGATTTATTCAGCATGTATGTTTTACATTTAGTTTTAAATGTTGGGATTTTGGATGTTGAATGTTTAAAGTAATTGGATTATGTTCCAGGATAATTGTTGTATGATTCTTACTTATTGAGAATGTGGTTAATAATTAAATGAATAAGTTTTTCTTTAAAAATACAATTTGGTTAGAAAGGTTAAAAAAAATGGTTTTGACACTTAGCTTAATTAATTAGGGTGTTAATTTGGAAAAGTTTATTTTTACGATAGTGATGCTAAGAATGAACGAACTGTTCACCTTGATTTTAATTTAATAAAGGAGTGATCGCCCGATATTTAATTAGGCGGGGTGTCACAGGTGGTATCAGAGCATCAGGTTCTAGTGTCCTTGAGATCTGTACGGCTTATTATGCTTTCAGCGTTCCTTTGTTTGTTATAGAGCCCTATGTCTAGGATTGTCGATTTCTTTGAAGAGATTTCGTTCTCCTGCTAAAATGTGTATAGATTAGTGAATTCGAATTTCGTTCGGATGTGTGCGTATACCGAGCGATGACGGATGTCAGAAGAGGACCGTTAAGCGTACATCACGAGGCAGGGCTCAGTTAAGATTATAAAATATAACCGAGAATGATGACCGTAGTTGAGGTCACCTCCATTATGGCTCGAGAAGCCATGACTAGAAAGGCGACTAAGGTGCAGCAATGATTTTCAAATGTTGTTATAGTCAAATGAGGTGCGAGGGTAAACTTACCCAACGTATTACAAAAACGTGTAGAGACTGTCAGTAGAAAATTTTAGAAACGCAAAAATTGTATGTGTCTACCAAAGGAGGTGAAGTATCCAAAGGCCTAAATATAGGACGAAGTGTGGCAAACTGAAAGTGAAAATTTAGAGAAAATTTTCTTGGATTTCGGGACGAAATCATAATGGTTGGAGGCAACCACCAATTTTAGAAGTGGAATGCTATGCCTATAGGAGAACCTTAGGTACAGTGTTGACCATATGTTCCTTCCTCAACTGTTCAGGATGAGAAGCAAACGTGGTTCTGAACTCATCGCAGGAGGGCATGACAGAAGTCCAATTATAGATATGAATCCTAATCGTTAGCAAATTTTGTATCGAAAGAGGTAGATACTAGTGGAGGAAACGACTCCAAGTGGGAGACCAACTTGTAATAATAGTTGATAATACTCGAGGAGGAAATCCTGATGGATGACCGATTCAGAGGTTGACAATGTCATATTTTGTCAATATAGATGATAACGCTTCTTTGTGGGGGAAGTTAAAGGAATCGAAGAATTTAGTCGAGAATAAGACTGAATACAACGGTGGTGGTATAGCACCACAAAAAGATGTGGATACACATCAGGAAAACCATTCAAATGCTTCAGATAGTTAAATTCTTACCAAGTGATGGTAAATTCAGTAAGTACTATTATAGATAGTAACATAATCTTTATGGCCTAAAAAGCTAAGGGAACAACCGGGATGGCTAACAGGAATCGAGTCTACTAAAGTTCGAGAGAAGGACAATCCTAACCTGGTTAGTAGGACAGGTGATAAATGGATTATGTGTTGAGGTATTTTGGTGCGGAGTGAAATTGCTCGCGATAATATGTTCCAAAGTGAGAAAAAGGGACAAGAATACGGTGCCTAGTAAAGGACGACGATTAAAAATAATTTTTGTTTTGGTTTGGGCAGACGTGTTACGTCCGAAAACCATTTGTGCAGTCAAGACGATTGCCAGGATGGAAGTATAAGTTGTATCCTTAGAGGATGCGGCGTTTTTATGTGACACGAGCGAGTCACCATATTTTGTTCATTGCTAGATTAGCATGTGAGATGAGTTTAATGCATATCATTATAAATGTTACCATTATGTGAATATTTCTCCTTAGTATAACGGGATTTTTCTTTGGTGCTATTCGCGGGGGATGAATGAGTATATTAACAGTGTTTTATACTTTATTGAGGTTACTCGTTGTAGTGATGCGATACACGAGTATGATATTATCTTTGTTAAAACGTTATAGAAATGGTTAGTACGATAGTGGGCATTTATTACAAGGCTATCGGAGTAGTTGCATTAGTGCAGCATGTTTTGTTGTGGCGAGCTTTACCTGTAAGAAGGTTGGACTCTCACCTATATTATCTATCCTAGAGGCTTCGGAGGAGATAGTGGGCTCGAGATATTCGATGCCAAAGTATGTATAGACTTTGTCAGTATAATTCCGTATGTATCGGGATTTACCATTGAGCGAAAAGATTTGACTCAGTATTATGTTTAGCACTCCGGACTTAGTGATAGGAAAAGTGCATTGTTATATTTATCCTTTAGAGATGTGGGAGTTAATATTTATACCCCTATTATTAGGGAAAGTAATTTCGAGAATTCCGAGTGTATGTATTCGAGGTTTACGAAATGCTATTACCAACCACCTATACTGAATAATAGTGCAATTGGTGAAACATTCTTTGTTAAGCATAATTACGAGAGAAATTGTAACTTTTCTGTCAAGGGACGGAATAAAGGGGTATATACTATAGACGGAGGACCTAACGGATTTCGATGACCGACAATGCTAGGTAGTAGTGTATCGGGGGGGTTCCTTGTTTGGATTTCGCTTTGCGAGACATCCCACGCATGAAACTTAGCATAAGGTTGGAAATAGGGAGACGTTTGGTCACTATTCCATGAGTTTGGTACCCTGGTCGAAATGGGATCAAGTAATTATGTATGTAAGTTGGAAGTTGAATTTTGTGTTAAAGCCATTGGAGCCAGAATTTATGGTAAGAAAACATTGAAAGTTATCCCCACGGTTTGAGGGGTGGAACGATGGTAAGGAGAATTTAAGAATTTTGATTTCTAGGGTGATTGAGAATACCCAAATGTCGTAACCGCATACATAAAACAAGGTGAATGAAGAGTTGGAATGATTTTTAGCATGGATTATCTTGAAAGAACTTTATATTATACAAAAGAGATGACCTGTAATTATTTTGATGAATAGAGCGTTAGTGATTTATTTTGGTTGTTGTACCTATTTGGGAAAAATTGTTGTACTTATCTGAGGAAGGTTGAGAATTATTATTCCTCTTTTATTGTCATGGAATTTGAATGCCATATTCCTTCTATTCCGTTGAATTTAGTTAGTCCTACAGATGAGTAAAACGCCGTTCTCTCGTCCAGGGCGGTCGGAGTGTTGCAAAAATGTGGGCATCTTGGTTAACTACAGTTAAAATAGTCTGAGTCGAAGGGACGTGGTAATAGACGTGTGAAATATATGTTTGCGGGACTAGTATAACGAAGTGAAAGTGATAGAGTGGATTAAACGTCACAAGAGGGGCGATAATCCATACATAGGTGTGTAATTAGAATAGCACACCCAAATTTGAATTGAAAGACTGTGGGAAGTCATTTAAGAAGAGTATTACTTGAATGGAGCAGAATAAAATGATTATGAAGAACACTCGGAGCAGAGTTGTTAGTAGGCGAGTATGAGAGCGACTTGCACATACAAAGGGTGATGATGTTAGTATGGTATAAGAGATCCAAAAGTGCACTTCGTAAAGAGAAGAGCATGGGTGGAACTTTCGGCATACTACAAGGAAGGAAGGGGAGTATTACGTGTCAGTTAATGCAAGGCATTTCAAGGGAAGAATCAATGTTTAGCGAGACGTAGTGGGTAGTCTCTACATGCACTGCCCATAGGTAAGATTTGGTTGAAAGAGGAGAATCAACCAAAGAATTTTGTGTTTATCGAAAATTCCTGGAATTGGAAGAGGTTGGTAAGTCGGTACAGTTCTTGGATGGGATGCCATCCTCAAAACAAGATCAAGGGTTTATCCCAAACATGTGAATTAAGTCGCCGAGAAGGAAGTGATTGATATTCCTCTGGGCTGACTTACAATATTAACTAGTATGCCCCAGACTTCCTTTGAAAGGAAGGATCGCGCCAGTGCATGGTCCGATGCAGTATAAATTTGTGAATCAGGATGAGATTGGTGAATCCCACCTTTGAAATGGGATTTCAGGAACCAGCGGAGATAAGATTTCATTTCGAGTAGGGTGTATCACCCTTAGCCAGGGAATAAGCGCATGGTGATTAAAGATTAGTGGAGCCACGTGAAGGAAATTTTAGAATCTTGGTACGATGATTTCAAGTATGCTCTGTAGAAGCACTCGTACCTGTTTGTCTCATACGAGGTACACCCTACTCGAAATGAAATCTTATCTCCGCTGGTTCCTGAAATCCCATTTCAAAGGTGGGATTCACCAATCTCATCCTGATTCACAAATTTATACTGCATCCTAATTATGGTTTTGTTATGGAAGAACCTCGACTATTCTCCTTCCGTACGTTTAGAGGAGAGTAGATAATCAGAATTTTTGATCGGTCGAGAAAATATCCGATATCTATGGTGGAATTCCACGACTGTTTTAGGTAGTCAAGAGTGGTCAAATGTTCGTATGATCTTCTCAGAATGGGAATTTTGTGTATGAATAAATCCGAGTAGTTGTCATGTAGTGAGGTGCGGCCTGCTAATGTTAGTGATATAATGGAATTTATAACGAATAGACGTAACCTAATCAAATATTGTCAGTTGGGAGTGCAATGTGAAGTCTCTCCAATGAGAATGTAAAACAATGTTACTGTGAGGAAAAAGCAATAGCGATTGAGCGCCGTACTATGTAGATAGTTTGCATACTGACAAGGATATCCAGAATTATGCTACCTGGTAGGCCTCATTTTCTGAATTTCAGGACGAAATTCCGTTATTAGGGGGGAAGTATGTAATACCCCGTATTTTCATGGCTTTTAAATTTAAGGATTTATTAAATTTAATTGAGATAAATTAATTTAATTTTAATCCGGAATGTTGTTTTAAATATTTACTAGCGTGACGAGAGTTAGTAATTATTGGAAATTTGTTATTGGTTGCATATTACTGGATGCGTATAGAAATATATGAAATTTATTTTTATAATATTGTCACGTGTGAATAAAATGGCAATTATGGAAATTTGGATCGGGACGCACCCGTGTCGCGTCAGGACTAAATATTGATAAATAAAAGTGAATATTTTATAAGTTGTTTGTATGGTCGTTTTGAGTGCGCCAACGCGTCCGGAAGGGTCGAGATAGTCAGAAAAGTTTACCCGGGGGTTTAGTTTGGGTCTCGGGACGTTTTTAGGCCTAATTAGTAACCCGGGAGGGCATTTTGGACATTTCACATTTTTGGGTAATTAAACCCACGAATTTTATAGGGTTATATCAGATGTAAAGTTTCACCTTCTAGGGTTAACACAATGAAATACTAATGACGGCCATTGGAGAGGAAGAGGAGAAGCTCTCCAAGGAGTTCTAGGCCAAGAACACCTCCGATTGCACCGCCGTCACCACCAACGCGTAGATCGCGCGACGGGGAACGCAACCACACCAAAATCATCCGCAAACCAGAACATCAAAAATCCCAGGCAAGTGTTTATCTTGCTTATTTCGTTGATGCATCTTTCATATTAGTGTAGGAATGATTAGGGTGAGTTTTATGGAAGAAAACCTAAGACTTGAGATAGGAATCGCATGTAGATATGGTTTAAATGATAATTCTGGGAACCCTTGCCATGTAGAGGAATTTACCCACGAAATAATGATGTTTATAAGAAGAAATTTCTGGAAAAACAGATTGGAACCATGATTTAGAGATTTCTAGGGTTCTTGATAATTGTATAGATCTTGGGCTGTAAATCCATGATCAAATGACTGAAATCCACATGCTTTACGTTGAAAATACCTAATATGATGATATAACGTTAGTAGTATCAATTCTGGGATCGTTGGGATTAGAAAATATGGAAATTGTTGAAGTTAGGAGATGAAACCCGTAACTGCAGAATTGCAGTTTTCGCAGACTTGCTTGATCGATCGATCGAGCCCAGAGCTTCGATCGATCGAAGGTTCGATCGATCGAAGGTTCGATCGATCGAAGGTTCGATCGATCGAAGGTTCGATCGATCGAGCCCCAGACCTCGATCGATCGACCCCTCCTGGCAGACTCCTATTTCCCTTTCTAAATTAGTTAAGTTCAATTTATTGTGAAATAATTCTTGGGCATCCTTAATAAAATGTTTTGGGAGATAGGGAAGACCAGTAGGACATGTGAATAAATTTTGGGACCCTTGATGCTGGGATAAGATTGTATTTTGGGATAATTACATAAGGGTCGGTGAATTTATGATTTAAAGAGAGAGACACGTAAGAGAGTTACTTTGGGACAAATGTGTATACCTACTGAATTTTATAATTTAGAGAATAAAGCCATGAGAGTTGTGTGGTACGTTGGCATAATACCGAATCAAGGTTAGAAACGAACCGTTATAAGTGTTTACTAAAATATGATAATATGGATAAAAGTCGTAACTATGGGATTTAAGAATATACCTAATATGGATATGGTAACATTAGTATAGTTATATGATTGTGTATGCATAAGCTATCTATGTGTGAAAATCATGCCCATGCTACATGTTATCCCTGAGGTTATCGCGCTGGGACAAGTCTTATCTCAATGGGACCTTTATGGGGGATATTGACTTGTAGCCTAGAAGATATATATCCTTGGTACAGGCTATCGCTGTGATAGTTCAGACGGTCCTAAGAGACGCAGGCATGTGCCATCCTCTTAGAGACTTGGAATCTATACTTCGCCTCAATTTTGTTTGTGTATGTGTTAATACAATTCGAGAGTGATTCCGATTGTATTCCCCTTAATATGAGTGATATGGGGTTATGGATAGTAGAGTATGCCCGCACCATAGTTTTTATTTGGGGTGCTGTATGATATATATATTTTACGAGTAGTATATATATATATGAAATTCTGAAATTTGGAACTACCTACTGTGAATTGATATATAGGACATGGTTGATGACTCAAATTGTAAATACTTGTTTTGAGAAAGTATAAAATGACACTGGAAAAACTTTATTAATTAATAAAGTTAAAATGAGAACTTTGGTTATTAATTGAAATATTCTTTTCAAACAATTGTGTCGTTAAATTTTGAATCCTGCGAATAACCTAAGATAAGTTAAATCATTGGGGAAAGATAGCGTGATATATGATGAGATAAACCATTAGGAGGGTTAGTGCGATAGGAGTGCACATTAGAAGAGAGGTGAGAATTTCTCAAGAGAGTGTCGCACTAATATGCTGTTGTATTGGCCTGTATCAATTTAAATACTTGCTAAACAATTTTTAAATCATATACACTATCGGGCTCTGACCCGTTTCTCTCTCTCTCTCTCTCTCTCTCTCTCTCTCTCTCTCTCTCTCTTGTATATATATGTATGTACTACAGGTGCCCAGCCACAGGGGCGTCTTGCTTAGGATCCCTTGGAAGGAACGTGCTGCAGCTTAGGTGGGAGTTGCAGGCCACTTGCTTAGACAATTTCACTTACTTGATTCCACTCCTATGATTATCAGTTATTGGGGCATGTGTCGCCCTTTCCACTATTTATCTGTTCTGTTCGGACATTTGTATTTCAGTTATTTCCAGTACTGAACTGTGGGATTTATTCAGCATGTATGTTTTACATTTAGTTTTAAATGTTGGGATTTTGGATGTTGAATGTTTAAAGTAATTGGATT